>CM075781.1:58778724-60028724 GCA_037974665.1 Ehretia macrophylla
TCAAATTCTTTTGATCACTCAAGTTATTTTGATCACTCAATTTTTGTAACCTCACTTGATCCTCATAGACTTGTTTTGGTGTCATTGGAACTAGAGTGATTGTCCGTTGATTGAACATGAATGAGTACTTGTTGGTGAAGCCATCATGTTGTACACGTCGATCAAATTGCCATGGTCTTCCCAAGAGAAGATGTCCAGCATGCATAGGTACCACATCACACAACACTTCATCCTCATATTTCCCAATGCGAAACGGTACCACAACCTGTTTTGTAACCCTTACCTCACCACAATCGTTCAACCATTGCAGCTTGTATGGACGTGGATGCTTAATTGTTGTGAGCCCTAGCTTGTCAACCATTGAAGCACTAGCAACGTTAGTACAACTACCACCATCAATAATAACACTACATACCTTATCTTTCACGTGGCAGCGGGTATGAAAGATGTTCTCACGTTGCACTACTTCTTCCTCCTCTTTAGCTTGCAAGCTCAAAGCTCGTCGTGCCACTAATCCAAGCATCTCTCCATAATCTGCCCCAAATTCCTCTTCTTCACCTACTTCGGTGTCCTCTAGTATTGGCATGTCATCTGATTGCGTTTCATCTTCAGACTCAATCTCCCCACTTTCCAAAACTATCATTGCTCTCTTGTTTGGACATTGGCTAGCTATGTGCCCTCGTCCCTGACATTTAAAGCATTTAATATCACTAGAACGAGTTGTAGGAGGGGCTGTTTTACCTTGAGAAGTCGTGGCATGGGTGGATGTTTTGGGCTCGGTCTTGACCTTGGAAATAGACGAACTATCCTCCTTTCTTGGGTAGCTCGACCTCCAAGGTGATGCACTTGAGTGTTGCAGGGCTGGTCTTGGTCGTGAACTACCCCTCTTCAATTGCTTCTCCACCTTAATTGCCATATGCACCAAATCTTCTAACTCAACATAATGATGCAACTCAATGGTGTTGGCAATTTCTCGATTCAGCCCATTCAGAAACCTAGCCATTGTTGCCTCTCGATCTTCCTCTACATTGGCTCTAATCATAGCCATCTCCATCTCTTTGTAATAATCATCCACACTTTTATTACCTTGATGAAGTCCTTGCAGCTTGAGGTATAAGTCCCTGTAGTAATGACTGGGTACAAATCGCCTCCTCATCACTCTCTTCATCTCATCCCAAGTTGCCACAGGATGTTCTCCATTGCGCCTCCTATTGAGACACAATTGATCCCACCACACAATAGCATAATCAGTAAATTCAATTGCAGCAAGCTTTACCTTTTTCAACTCAGAATAGTTGTGGCAATCAAACACCAACTCAATCTTCTTTTCCCACTCAAGATAGGCTTCCGGATCACTCCTTCCTTGAAACGCATGAATCTTCATCTTGATGCTTTCTAAGTTGTTATCAACACGATCCCTAGCATCTCTATCCCGACCATGTCGCCTATTGCTGCCCATCGAAATTATGTCAAACTCTTCATCTAAACCTTCCTCATCGATCTCATCAACATCTTCAACATCTTCCACTCTTTGCCGCATTCTGTTCCTCCTGGGTACATTCGGAGCAACTAGTGGTTGCACCCTTTCCGGCCTCTGTTCTACCCTATCCAACCTCTCATGAATCTGCTCCAATTCAGCCCTCATCATTTGTCTCATCTCTCCCATCAATGCCTGCATCTGTAAGTTCTGTCCAACGGGTTATTGAACACCTTCATTAATGTTGTCTGCTTGATTTTGAGACATGATTAATTTTCACTCCCTCACGTGTTTCACTCAACTCAATTTGGCTTTTACCCTCTATTAATCTCACGCACTCTGCCTTTTTCCTCTCGTATTCTCCTTCAAGTTCCCTAGAACTAATCAAGAGTACCAAGATAGGCACTAAAGCAGCGTATTACTTTTTTTTTTTTCAAAATTTGATGAATTTTTTTTTAGACCTCTAAGACTCTGGAAACAAGGTTAGAGAAAGAAACTTGAATAAAACTTAAAGAAGGAAACCTAGAGAAATAAGGAAAGTTGCAAAAACCCTATTCTAAAACACAAAAATGCCCAAAACTCATAGCAAACGTTGGAATTTGGCCCTAAGAGGGTGGTGCCCACAGCAAAGCTGTGGGTTATGCTCAGAACGTCGTTTCCCTTCAGAAAAGCTTGGCCACGAAGGCTAATTCAACCAAAAAAAAAAGTTTTTTTTTTTTTACTGTTCACCGTTTTGCTTTTTTTTTTTTTTTTTTTCCGCTCCGAAATTTTTATTTTTTTATTTTTTGATCTTTTTCTTGACCTTTCTTTTCTTTTCTTGATGTCCCTTTTCTTTTCTTGATGTTCTTTTTTGATTTTTAGAAACGAAAACAATGACTAAGTAACCAAGACTTCGAATTTAGAAACACAAGAAACCCTAATTCAAGATTCTAGGGTTTGGCCAATTGAAAGCTTAACAAGAAACGAAATTGAAAGCAAGAAAACAAAATTGAAGACAAGACTCAAGAAACGGATAACAAGACTCAAGACACGAAATTAAAAGAACAAGAACGGAATTAAGACACAACCAAGAAAACGAATTGGAAGCAAGACACGGATTTGGCAAGAAAACAAGAAACGGAATTGAAAAGAAAACAAGACATGGAATTTAGACACAACTAAAAACGAGGAATTCAAGGAAAATGAATTGAAAGCAAGACTCAATCAAGAACCAAGAAAGAAAATTGAAACCTAACCTAGACACACAAAATTGACCAAGAAAAACAAGAAAAAAGGATAGGCAAACCTGATAAACCTAAGCTCTGATACCAACTGATACGAACCTGGTCAACATGTGCCAAGACCCAACACCAAGATTGGTAAAACAAACCCAAGATCTTTCAAGAATGGATGGAACCGCGACCCTTTGCCTAGCAAGACAAGAACCTTGGTATAGTGAATATGATGGAAACCGCGACCCGTTGCTTAGAAAAGCAAGAACCTTGGTATGGTGAAGACGCCACAAACGGGGATGGAAATCCGCTTGATAAGTCAAGGTTGAACGCCACAAGGAATCCCTTGATAAGTTCAAAAGAGTCTCTTGGAGAACTCAAGGAGAATAATCTCACAATTTAATTTCAGAATTGTCTCACTTTATTATCACAAAAAGTGCCTTATATAGGCAATAACAAATAAGTATTCTGCTTGGAAAAGGACTCCTAAACCCTAGCCCAAGTAGGAAAAACGTGAATAGTAACTAGGTCAAAGGAAACAAACTTGGAGACCAAGAAAAGACTCCTATTAACTATTCACGTGAATAGTGACGTGAATAGTAACTAAAAAGGAAGCAAACTTGCAGCCCAAGAAAAGCTCCTTTCTAGTGTGAACACCTAATCTTGCAGCCCAAGAAAGTCTCTCTCCTAGTGTGAACACCTAAATTTGTCTATAGGAAATTAAACTAAAACTGAAAACTAAAACTAGGATAAAATTACAAAGAAATCAAATCTTGACTAGATCTTCAAATCTTCTTGAAACTTCTTGAAGAATCTTGAAGTTCTTGAATCTTGAAAATAGAATCTTGACTTGAATCTTTGCTGGAAAATTCATCCAAAAGGTTCAATGAATGTGGACGCCTAGTTGGCTTTCTTGTGGATCTACTTGGAGGAGTAACACCAGCCTTTCTTCATCTCTACTAGCCAACACACTTTCCTCTTGTTGTAGAACTTTATCAACCAAATTATTCAGCTCTTCCCTGAACCTTTTAGCGCCAGCTCTTGTCACTGGACCAACTGGCACTTGCATTGAATCTGGAACATTCTTAGCAGCCATGATGTCCTCATCACTTCTGGAGTTATCTTAATTAAAAATCTCACAGATGGGCATGTCATCACAATCAATGGACAAAGATTGAAACATGCATTCAATCCAAATATGGTTCCTCATGAAGTTGAATCTGTAGAACTTCAGGACCTTGCAGGCATTCCATAAATGAGATTCTGCCAAGCTAAAGGCATTACAACTCAGCACAACCGTCTGGCTGAAGACGTTAAACTTAGCGCTACTAGGAGGCAACCTAAATTTTTAAAATGTTTATATGTGTTTATTTTCCTTTGTCTGTGTGATTTTATGATTTCTTTAGTCCTCTGTATTTACTTTGTTTATTTATTTATAGATAACTCTTGAACCCCAGAAAAGAGGTTAAATGGTCTGGGTAGTTAAATTATTTGCTTAATATATTAGTTATTTTCTGTGACCATATTTCTTTGTGATTTTTCCCCTATATATTTGTTTAACTATTTTTATTTTTAGTATAGCTAACTTTTATTTTTGCTGTGTTGATGATAATCTGTAAAATGCTATGTCTACTAATCTTTAATTGCAGAATGATACATCTTTTGGCAAAAGTTAGTAGAAAGGCTTTGACATCAACATAAAAATGCTTCACATCAGGTAATATCTTTCCTTACTACATTTCCCTTTATACCTGATCACAATGCGTTGTAGAGTAAGCAAACCATAGGTTTGGGGATGTAGCATTTGTCATTATATTCCTTCTTGCATATTATACTTTCACTGTCTTACATTGTTATTTTCTTGAGGACAAGCAAAGTTTCGGTGTGGGGGTGCGTGTATTTCATGAAAATCTTTTTCAAAATATGCAAGAAATACACTATTTGTGATCATGAGAAAGAGTATTTGCTATCTTACTTATTTAAAGGAGATGATTTAGATGATTTGAGAACTTTTATTGTTAGCTATATATTGTGAAAAACTCTGAGGAAACTCTATAAGAAAAACTTTGGGGTATTGTATCCATGAGTAAACCTAGCTGTTCTTCTTTTCTTCAATTGATAGCTATGTGATTATGAAAGGACTGAGATATGATTACCGTTTATTATAAGAACTTCTTGTGATTGAAACCTGAGCCCTTATGCCATGTCTGTACAGTATGTTATGTTATTTTGTCTGTATGTACACTCTGAAAAAAAAAAGAAGAAAAAGAAAAGAAAACAAAAAAAAAAAGAAAAAAAGAGAGTTGTACATACATTTACTGTTGAATAAAATTTTTGGTGTAAATATGTTGTAAATCTCTAAGCACCACTATCCTAGACATTGTAATTTAGGATATGTGCTATAGTGTAAGGTTTCGAGCCTGGATATCTCGAGTGATTAAGGCACGTAGGGGTTCCTTTGAAACCTGGCAACCTTAGTCATAATGGCGGGGGATTGTTGGCCTTAAAGCCCGCTACATGGGATATTCAGAAAGCAAAGGAAACTGAACACTATATAGAGGTTTTATTAGTTGTACTTTTATATTTCTGGCAAATGTTAAAGGGTTAAGGCATGATCAAGAGTTTGATTACAAATGTAGGTAAGAATATCAAGGTCCAATCTGTTTGCATAACTTGAAAGTTGAGAATTGTATGAACTTAATATGCTTAGTTTACTTCTAAATATGTACCCCGAAGCAATCAATAGTCGATTTCCAATAAGAGTACCTATTTGAGAAAAATTTGCAAAATGTTCTCTTATCATGTTTATCATTAATTGCTGAATAGGTTTAAGATAGTAGATTGTATTTCTCATGATTTATTTTTGGAATGTATTTGACAAGAATTTAGGATAGATTTTTGCATCTTTTTTGACTTGTAAAAATTCTGCAAAAATTCACTTTCACATCTGTTTTAAAGACAGTCTTGTTTGAGGACAAGCAATGTTTAGGTTTGGGGATGTTGATGTGACTGTATTTGCAGCACTCAAAGCATGGTATTTGTACTGCATTTTCATCTTAACTCTGGAATAAATGCAACACTTTGATACTTTCAATGCAATGTAGGAAAATACTGAAAAGTGAAGAATCAGGCCCGAAATGATCCAAATTGTAAGTCAAGAAGTAAGAATAGGAAAGCATGAGAAGCGGTTGAAGAATGAAGCTCATAGAAAAGAAACTTGGCTGAAACTAGCACGAAATCGGACTCAGAACATTGACCCAAATGATCTCAAATAGTGACCAATGTCCGTTTTTGGCAAATCATATCAGTTTTTTGGGTAGAAACAGCATTCTGAGCACAACACATGAATTTTTTCCTACGCGCAGCGTGATTTTAGCCAAATTCCATCATTTGGAGGGTCAAAACAGTGAAAAACGCCCAAAAATGCTGCGGTCAACAATCTGGTCAAAGTCAACAAATGAAAAAAGTCAACTATTTCAGAATTTTGCCTATAAATAGAGCTTCAACCCTTTGAGAATTCTTGAGTTAATTTTGGAGTATTATCAATATTTTTGATATAATTCCAAGTTAATTCTATTTAGTTTTAAATTTTAGTTTTAGTTAATTAAGTAGTAGTAGAATACGGAGGAAGTCCCGCCTAGGTAGCTCTTATTCGGGGAAATTTTGCCCGAATAGCTACTTTTAGGGGGAAGTCCGACCCAAGTTGTTATTATCCGGGGGAGGTTCTGCCCGAATAGCTTTTAATAGGAAAGCTCTTATTCGGGAAAAACTCATCCCTAATAGTTCTTATTCGGGAGAAATTAGCTCCGCCCGAATAGCTATTTTACGTCGGACCTCTACTCAAATTTCGGGAATCAGAAATACGCGTTCGTCAATATGGGGGAGCCTTTCTTGACTCTCTTTTATTTACATAACTTGTATTCATTTATGTCTGAGTAGATTGATATCTAGGGGTGAATATTGTAAATGATCGTATTTTAATATATGGTCTCGGATATAGTTTATTCAATTCATATTGCAATGTATGGCTTGTTTTAATTAAGTATTTCATACGTAATGCTTTTAAGTAGACGTTATGATTGCTTTACTTTTGCTTCATAAATATTATACTTGTAGTTAATATTATGAATGCGTTACTTTCGTGCCATATAAATGTTTTAATCATGAATTTATAGGTTGTACCATAGATTCCATGAAACTATAGGTTGTACCATAGTTTCTATCTGTAAGGTTAATTCCTTAGTTTAGTTTGCCTTGTTGTACTTGGTTAAAATAAGCTAAGTAGATTAACTAGGTCTATAGCTTTTAGCTTAACCGGGTGTATGCTTGTAGCTTAAACTCTTGCAGAATTAGATAAACTAGATATCAAGCCTATATTAATTGCCTCATTTACATGTTCAAACCCCTAGATCACCACCTCTCGTATTCCACTAATACTTAGTATAACTTAGATAATTTAGTTAGTTTAATTTAGTTTATATTTCTCGCACGTTACTCAAACCCACCTTGCGATTTGTCACTTAAGCGCTTTAACACTTTCACACTACTTCACTAAACTTAAACTAGCGAGCTTCCCTGTGGTACGATTCCGCACTCAGAGCACACTACACTACAAAGATCCGTGCACTTGCGGGTATTTTAACTTGGTTATTTTGCGCACATTTTAACGCACAACCCGATCGCATCATGCCCCTTTGTAAAGTTTCTTATTTGCTTGTATAAACTGCTTATAATCTATCTATTCTGAGGTCAACCTACTTTGTTGATCCTCTTATGTGTTATTGCTTATAATGTTGATATTTACTTGTCATCGTTAAGTGCAATGCATAGTGGTTGCGCAACCATAGTGTTAGGGGCAGATGTGTTGAATATCGGCTGGGCAGCAGAGGGCTTGCCGGTGGATATTCAAACTCCGTGCCCTAGTCCCTCATTCGCCTACACCGGAGATTTCCAGGGGATGTTGGGTCGTAGGATTATCGGGGTACATCCGGAGTACGCCCACTAGAGTGTTTGGGGTTATGCCGGCTTATCGTGATCGTGATCGTGGTTCATGGATCGTGAATGAAGACCAAATGAAGATTGGAGTATAGGGGTTTTGTGAATGTATCCTTTTTAATGTGTGGTTATTTAAGCTATTGTTAATTCTTGAATTGTTTAACTGCTATTATTGTTTAACTATATTAACTGTTGTATTGCACGCCCCGGGACCTTATCCCTCATTGGGTAACAGTGGTTGCTCATACCTCGATATCATGTTTCAGGAAGTGCTGAGGGTAATCCCCGGCTAGTTGAGGTGCTAGTGGAAGAAGAAGAAGTTTAGGCTGATCCTTTGCCCTAGTTGTTGTGTGTTTATTGCCTGAGGTGGATATGATTTCCTGTTATTACATGGTGTTCATGTACTACTATGTTATGATCTATTTTGTGGCCTTAGGACTATGTATATTCTTGTAGTTGCAAGTTGAAAGTTAGTTGGTTGTAATGTTAGCTTTTAGATATTATGGCTTGTAATAACTTTTAATTCTCTTTCTTGTTCTTGCATGCTTGGGGTGTATGTTTAGAGGTATGTTGATTTCAACTTCTAAGATTGCTCTAATGTTAACACAGAATGACATGTTAAAAAGGTTTAAGGAAAAGTTAAGCTGGGTGCATGCTTGTGTGATTCGGAACTGTTGTATGTTTCAAGGCTTGGATAGCCTTGAACCTTTGAATTTTAATTATAAAAGCTTGTTTTAGTATGTTGTGGCTATTTTGAGCATTGACAGGTTTCCAAAATGCCCGCGGTACAGAGGAGACTTTATCCGTATATCGGGTCCAGACTTAACCTTTAGCGTGGGGTTGGGTCGGGGCATTACATTTTAGGTGGTATCAGAGCTATAGATTGCATGAAGCCAGGTTAAATTTCTCGGTGTATGGGTAGGGGTCTGCTATGTGATTTTGAGATTGTATGAAATTGTAGTTCTTAAATTCGCCTAAGTGAAATTTGAATTGGGAATGAACGTACTAGTATGACAATGGAATGCAAAAGGTCTTTAAGAGTTAATGTTTGAAATGAAAAGTCTAGAATGTCAAGCATGATTATGTGACTATGAATCTCTTGTATGTGAACATTCTTCTAATATAATATGTGACTTATGTGGACTTATTTAAACTTCTTCCTATGTGATTTATCTGTAATTTATGTAAATGCCTATCATAATACTTTGCATTCTAGCTGTTGAGATGAGGAGAAGGGGCAGACCGGGGAGAGAGCTAGAAGAAGCTCCTAGGCAGGGTGTACCGGGAGAAGGTGAAGGTGTAGCAGAGAATGCACCACCATAGGGACCAGAGCCCAGCACTGCGCAGATTCTGGATACTATGGCTACTGCTATGAATACTATTGCCCAATTCGTAACTCAGCAGGGTCAGACAGGTGCTGCTAGAGGTAATCAGGCTGCTAGAGCCGAGGGTAATGGTGCTACTGGAGTTAATCTGTATGACATATTTTTATATCACGGGGCCTACAGCTTCTTTGGAGAACCTGATGATATGAAGGCCGCATTGTGGTTGAGGAAATTTAAAAGGGTGGCTAAAATTCTTGAGTGCAGTAATGAGAGAAAAATTACTTATGCTATATTTCTTCTAGAGGGTGACGCCGAGGAGTTGTGGCGTACTATTAATGAGAAATGGGAAGCCGAGACAGTTTAACATTCATGGGCTGACTTCGTTCGAGCGCTCCGAGATAAATATATATCAGTGGTTGCCCGTGAGAGACGTCAGACTGAGTTTATAGCTTTGAAACAGGGAAATATGACTGTAGATTAATATGAGGCTATTTTTACTAGGCTTTCCCGTTATGTGCCGGCTTTGGTACAACCAGAGGACATGAAGATGCAGAGATTCATTATGGGATTGAGGAATGATATTATGCTTAATCTGTCTACGAATGATTACCCTAACTATGCTGCAGTAGTCAGAGCCGCCTCGAGGTATGAAAAACGCAAGGCAGACGTGTTGGCAGAGACTAGTCAATCGAGTAAGTGTCAGTTCCAGTCTCAGAGTCAGGGGTACCAGAGGCAAACTATTCCTGTTGGGCAGAGTCCTCAGCCGAGGCAGACACAGAGTTATACAGGGCCTGTTCAGATTCAGTCGCGACCAGCCCAGAGTCAGAGTCAGGGGCAGACCCGACTAATAGTCGTTCGTTCTCAGCAGGGTAGTTCAGCTACCTCTACTTACAGTGCTCCTTCGGGAGGCACTGTTGCAAGACGTCACCAGCAGTGCAGCTTCTGTCAAAGCCAGGGTCATACAGAGGAGAATTGTTGGAAAAGATTGGGCCGATGTACCGGATGCGACAGTGATCAACACAGGGTTAGAGACTGCCAGAAATTCAAGAATACCAGGGTTCAGACATCTGGTCAAGGCAATTAGACCAGGGGTTCTCTTGCAGCTCCAGTACTGTGGGGTCAGGCCCGAGTATTTGCCTTAGATGCAGAGGAGCTTCCGGATACGACCGCTGTAGTAGAAGGTACTTTTCTTCTTAATGATCAATCAGTTAAAGTTTTAATTGATTCCGAGTCTTTGAATTCATTTATTACACCTATATGTGCACAAAATGCTAAGTTGAAGCATGATAAACTGTTGCATGATATTGTGGTTTATACACCTACGGGGCCGAAGTTTGTCACCAAATCTATCCACAAGGCATGTAATATTTTTATTCAAGGTCGTGTTTTTCCTGCCGATTTATTTATTCTACCTTTCCACGACTTTGAAATTATATTGGGGATGGACTGGTTAGGTAAATATTATACTCAACTCGATTGTAGAAAGAAGATTGTAAAACTAGAAACGCCTGACCAGCCCATACTTGAGATAGTTGGTAGTAGAAAATCTACGAGAACTCCTATCATATCTTCTATTAAAGCATCAAAAATGTTAGCTAAGGGTTGTGAGGCTTACTTTGCTTATTTGATTAATCAACCTGGCGATCAATTGAAACTGAATGATGTACCTATTGTGAGAGAGTTTCCGAGGGTATTTCTTGAGGAGTTACCAGGTTTACCACTTGATAGAGAGATAGAGTTTGTGATCGACTTAATACCAGGGGCTACGCCTATCTCTAGGACTCCGTACAGAATGGCTCCACCTGAGTTGCAAGAATGGAAAATTCTGTTGCAGGGTTTACTTGAGAAGGGATTCATTCAGCCGAGTTCCTCACCTTGGGGTGCACCGGTCTTATTTGTCAAAAAGAAAGACAGATCTCTTCGGTTATGCATTGATTATCGGGGTCTTAATCAGATAACTATCAAAAACAAATATCCATTGCCTTTGATTGAGGAATTATTTGATCAGCTACAAGGTGCCAGGGTATTTTCTAAATTCGATCTAAGGCAGGGCTATTATCAGTTAAGGATTATGTCCGATGATATTCCCAAAACTGCTTTCAGAACTCGGTATGGTCATTATGAGTTTGTTGTTTTGCCGTTTGGGTTAACTAATGCTCTCGCCGTATTTATGGATTTGATGCAGAGAGTATTCCGCCCATATCTGGATCAGTTTGTGGTTATTTTCGTTGATGATATTCTTGTCTATTCTAAATCTGAGGCGGAACATGAACATCATCTTAGAATTGTGTTGTAGACTCTTCAAGAGCATCGGTTATTTGCAAAGTTTAGCAAATGTGAGTTCTGGTTAAGGCAAGTCACTTTTTTGGGCCATATTATTTCTCAGGATGGAATTTCTATTGATCCAGCAAAGATTGAGGTTGTCATGGCATGGAAACGGCCAGAGACTGTTACAGAAATTCGCAGTTTTCTGGGTTTAGCGGGTTATTACAGAAGGTTTGTCAAGGATTTCTCTAAAATTGCTGGACCTTTGACTCAACTCACTCGGAAGAAGACTATATTTGACTGGAATGAGAAATGTGAGGCTAGCTTCCAGGAACTGAAGAATAGATTAACCACAGCTCTTATTCTCGCTCTACCTGAGGGCATTGATAATCTGGTAATCTATAGTGATACTTCAAAGGAAGGTTTGGGCTGTGTATTGATGTAGAATAGGAGAGTTATTGCTTATGCTTCTAGAAAACTGAAACCTTATGAACTTAATTACCTGACGCATGATCTTGAGCTTGCAGCTATCATCTTTGCATTAAAGAAATGGCGTCACTGTCTTTGGGGTAATAAATTTGAAATCTTTACTGATCACAAGAGTCTGAAATATTCTTTTCTCAGAAAGAGTTGAATATGAGGCAGAGGCGTTGGTTGGAGTTGCTTGAGGATTATAATTGTACTATCAATTATCTGCCAGGTAAGGCTAATATTGTTGCTGATGCCTTAAGCCGAAAGGCTACAGTTGCTAGTCTAATCATCAAAAAATTGGGAGTTCATGGAGGAATTATGTTTATGGAGGCCCAACACTTCAGTCCAAGGCATCTTCAATGGAAGACCACCTGATCAAAAAACTCAATGATGATGTTGTTTCATTTTCCTGTTTTCATGTTTTTCTTTTGTAACTTACGGTCTGTGACAGATCTGATTTTCTCGCTTCTTCATTTTTCTTGTTTATGACACCAGTTGTCATATAGTTTGTACTTTGATGTACTTTTTCTTTTTTCTTTCAATAAAATCCCACTGAATTAACAAAAAAAAAAAACACTTCAGATTCTGGTGTTCAATTTGCAAGTTTGCATATTCAGTCTCTTTTATTATCCAGGATTAGAGAGGCTCAGCAAGCTGATCTGCAATTGATGGAAAACTTAGAAAAGTCGAAAGGGGGAGAGTCGGATTTCAAATTACATGATGATGGACTTCTAATGTTTCAAAGGCAGAATTTGTATTCCTTCTAAGCCAACTTTAAAGAAAGAAATTCTTGTAGAGGCTCATAATTCTAAGTATACTATCCATCCAGGTAGTACCAAGATGTACAGATATCTGAAATAGAACTACAAGTGGAACAACATGAAGAGAGAGATTGCTGAATATGTTGTTGAATGTCTTACATGCCAGAAAGTTAAAGCTGAACATCAGAGACCGGCAGGGTTGTTGCAGTCGTTGGCCATTCCTGTTTGAAAATAGGATCACATTACTATGGATTTCGTGTCAGATTTACCACAGTCTTCGAGAGGACATGATTCAGACTGGGTTGTTGTGGATAGATTGACCAAAACCTCTCATTTTATTGCTACAATGAAAATTGAATCTCTTGATAGGTTGGCTGAAATTTATGTTGAGAATATTGTTAGACTTCATGGGATCGCCAAGAGTATTGTGTCAGATAGAGATCCCAGATTCACATCTCAGTTCTGTCAGAAGATTTAGAAATCTTTGGGAACGACATTGACTTTCAGCACTTCTTATCATCCTCAAAGTGATGGGCAATCTGAAAGAACTATCTTGATATTAGAGGATATGCTTCGAGCATACATTCTAGACTTCGGTAAGAGTTGAGAGAAATACTTACCTCTTGCAGAATTTGCTTATAACAATAGTTATCAAGTTACTATCGGTATGACACCGTATGAGGCTTTGTTTGGGCGAAAATGCAGATCTCCTTTATACTGGGATGAAGTTGAAGAGTTGAAATCTATTGATCCTACTTTATTGCCGGAGATGAAAAGAATGATCGATAATGTTCAGCTTATCAGAAAAAGAATGCTTACAGCACAGAGTCGGCAAAAGAGTTATGCAGATAGACGCCGTTGTGATATGAAATTTGCCGTAGGGGATCGGGTATTTCTAAAAATTTCTCCTCGCAAGGGCTTGATTCGGCATGACAAGGGAGGTAAACTCAGTCCTCATTTCGTGGGACCGTTTGAAGTAATTGAAACTATTGGTGAATTGGCTTATCGACTAGCTTTGCCTCCTAGCCTAGGTAGAATTCATGATGTCTTCCATGTTTCTATGCTTCGGAAGTATCAGCCAGATCCTTCTCATGTTCTTGAGCCCGAGCCATTAGAGATCAGTGAAACTCTGACCTACATGGAGAAACCTCTTCAGATTATTGATCAGAAAGTTCAGGAGTTGAGGACTAAAAGCATTCTGATGGTTAAAGTTCTGTGGGATCATCATGGGTTGGAGGATGCTACTTGGGAAAGAGAGGATCAGATGTGAGATCGATATCCAGAGTTATTTGCCGAATCATGTAAGAATTGCGTGGAGGCAATTAGTTTAAGGGGGAGAGGATGTGACGCCCGAGCTTTTTGCCTTGCATTAACTTACTGTTGCATCCATTATTTACGCATTTTTTTCTATGCTTTATTAACTGTCTTCTTTAGTCACTATTCACTCCATTTTCAAATTGCACTATATTAGTGAATTAGCAATTTTATTAAATCATATTAATTGTTAAAAGAATGGGAAAAATGTGCAATTGAGGTTAGGGTTAGGAGTACTCGTTTAGAAAATGTTTTTAGCAAACTATGAATAGTGTTACGTAACTAACTTAGTAATTTAATTAGCTAGCCTACACTTTACACTTTAGGCTCGTTTTTAAGCTATCTACGAGCATTTTAGTAACCCTCTTAAGTACCCAAGCATGACCCCACCTTTACTTACTCATCATATAGCCTTAAAAGCTCATAAAATGCAAAAAAAATAAATAAATAAAAGCTGAAACAAGAAGCAGAAAAGCCAACAGCAACTAGGGAAGAAAATGAAAGATTTTGCTCATTCAACTCTTCAATCCAAGCCTCTCCAAGCCTTGAGCAAGTAGATTAAGGTGTGTGCAAGCCTCTTAGGTGTTCCTACGAGCATTGGTGAGGGATTTCATGACTTTTTGCGCATTTTAAAATTGTTGCTATTTTCTTAATTTGTTAGAAATGTGTTCAAATGATATTGTAATGCTTACTTATGCTTTTATACCTTGTATATAAGTGCTAGAGAACATATTTGAGCCATTGGTAAGCATTTTAAACGGTTAGAATCGTTAATTTGATTTATGAGGTGAATAGTAACAAAATTCTTGGGTTTTGTGTAATTGTGCAAATTACCTTGATTCAATGCTTCTAATAGATGCCTTAGGTGGTAATGAAGGTACTCTAATAGCCCTGTGCATTTGAATTGCTTTAAATTTGCATTGAACGTGAATTAGCCTACTTTAACAAAGAGATTTCGGTATTAATGTAAATTCGGGTGGATTCGGGCTTCACTTTTAGAATTCATAGGATACCTAGGTGCTTTAGAAGCTTTGCCAACCCTCATTTGAAGCCCGGTTGAAGTATGTGTAGTTTAAAGCCATAAGAGGGAAATTGGGACTTTTGGGGTAATTGCGGGTAATTGCATGTGTTTGAGTGTTGTAGGGGTGCCTTAGGGGTTACTTAGAAGATTAGTATAGCTTCCCCTCAAATTTAAAACCTTAACTTTGATTCGGAAGAAAAATAGCTTGAATAACAAAGGGGTTTAAGTGCAAATTCAGTTGTTTCTCGCTTCTAAGTCCATGGAATGGCTCCTTAGGTGTTTAAATGTGGTTTCAAGTTGATTTGGAACTTTTGGTATAATTCTAAATGTATCTTATACATGCCCCTTTGTAAAGTTGCTTATTTACTTGTATAAACTACTTCTAATCTATCTATTCTGAGGTCAACCTACTTTGTTGATCCTCTTATGTGTTATTGCTTATAATGTTGATATTGACTTGTCATCGTTAAGTGCATTGCATAGTCGTTCCGCAACCATAGTGTCAGGGGCGGATGTGTTAAATATCGGCTAGGCGGTAGAGGGCTTGCCGGTGGATATTCAAACTCCGTGCCCTAGTCCCTCATTCGCCTAGTCCGAAGATTTTCAGGGGATGTTGGGTCGTAGGATTATCAGGGTACATCCGGAGTACGCCCACTGGAATGTTTGGGGTTATGCCGGCTTATCGTGATCGTGATCATGGTTTGTGGATCCTGAATGAAGACCAAGTGAAGTTGGAGTATAGGGGTTTTCTGAATGTATCCTTTTTAATGTGTGGTTATTTAAGCTATTGTTAATTCTTGAATTGTTTAATTGCTATTGTTGTTTAACTATATTAACTGTTGCATTGTACGCCCCGGGACCTTATCCCACACTGGGCAACAGTGGTTGCTCATACCTCGATATCATGTTTCAGGAAGTGCTGAGGGTGATCCCCAGCTAGTTGAGGTGGTAGTGGAAGAAGAAGAAGTTCAGGTTGATCCTTTGCCCTAGTTGTTGTGTGTTTATTGCCTGAGGTGGATATGATTTCTTGTTATTACATGGTGTTCATGTACTACTATGTTATGATCTATTTTGTGGCCTTAGGGCTATGTATATTCTTGTAGTTGCAAGTTAAAAGTTAGTTGGTTGTAATGTTAGCTTTTAGATATTATGGCTTGTAATAACTTTTAATTCTCTTTCTGGTTCTTGCATGCTTGGGGGTGTATGTTTAGAGGTATGTTTATTTCAACTTCTAAGATTGCTCTAATGTTAACACAGAATGACATGTTAAAAAGGTTAAGGAAAAGTTAAGCTGGGTGCATGCTTGTGTGATTCGGAACTGTTGTATGTTTCAAGGCTTGGATAGCCTTGAACCTTTGAATTTTAATTATAAAAGCTTGTTTTAGTATGTTGTGGCTATTTTGAGCATTTACAGGTTTCCAAAATGCCCGCGGTACAAAGGAGACTCTGTCCGTATATCGGGTCCAGACTTAACCTTTAGTGTGGGGTTGGGTCGGGGCATTACATTTTAGGTGGTATCAGAGCTATAGATTGCATTAAGCCAGGTTAAATTTCTCGGTCTGTGGGTAGGGGTCTGCTATGTGATTTTGTGATTGTATGAAATTGTAGTTCTTCAATTCGCCTAAGTGAAATTTCAATTGGGAATGAACTTACTAGTATGACAATGGAATGCGAAAGGTCTTTAAGAGTTAATGTTTGAAATGAAAAGTCTAGAATGTCAAGCATGATTAAGTGACTATGAATTTTTTGTATGTGAACATTCTTCTAATGTAATATGTGACTTATGTGGACTTATTTAAACTTCTTCCTATGTGATTTATCTGTAATTTATGTAAATGCCTATCATAATACTTTGCATTCTAGCTGTTGAGATGAGGAGAAGGGGCAGACCGGGGAGAGAGCCGCAAGAAGCTCCTAGGCAGGGTGTACCAGGAGAAGGTGAAGATGTAGCAGAGAATGCACCACCACAGGGACCAGAGCCCAGCACTGCGCAGATTCTAGCTACTATGGCTACTGCTATGAGTACTATTGCCCAATTCGTAACTCAGCAGGGTCAGACAGGGACTGCTAGAGGTAAACAGGCCGCCAGAGCCGAGGGTAATGGTGCTACTGGAGTTAATCTGTATGATAGATTTTTACATCACGGGGCCTATAGCTTCTTTGGAGAACCTGATGATATGAAGGCTGAATTATGGTTGAGGAAATTTGAAAGGGTGGCTACAATTCTTGAGTGCAGTGATGAGAGAAAAATTACTTATGCTACATTTATTCTGGAGGGTGACGCCGAGGAGTGGTGGCGTACTATTAATGAGAAATGGGAAGCCGAGACGATTCAACATTCATGGGCTGACTTCGTTCGAGAGTTTCGAGATAAATATATATTAGTGGTTTCCCATGAGAGATGTCAGGCAGAGTTCATAGCTTTGAAACAGGGAAATATAACAGCAGATCAATATGAGGCTGTTTTTACTAGGCTTTCCCGTTATGTGCCGGCTTTGGTACAACCAGAGGACATGAAGATGCAGAGATTCATTATGGGATTGAGGAATGATATTATGCTTAATCTGTCTGCGAATGATTACCCTAACTATGCTGCAGTGGTCAGAGCCACCTCGAGGTATGAAAAACACAAGGCAGACGTGTTGGCAGAGACTAGTCAATCGAGTAAGCGTCAGTTCCAGTCTCAGAGGCAGACTATTCCAGTTGGGCAGAGTCCATAGCCGAGGTAGGCACAGAGTTATACAGGGCCTATTTAGATTCAGTCGCGACCAGCCCAGAGTCAGAGTCAGAGTCAGGGGCAGACCCGACCAGTAGTAGTTCGTTCTCCGTAGGGTAGTTCAGCTACCTCTACTTACAGAGCTCCTTCGGGAGGCACTGTTGCAAGACGTTACTAGCAGTGCAGCTTCTGTCAACGCTAGGGTCATACAGAGGAGAATTGTTGGAAAAGATTGGGCCGATGTATCGGATGCAGCAGTGATCAACACAGGGTTAGAGACTGCAAGAAATTCAAGAATACCACGGGTCAGACATCTGGTCAAGGCAATCAGACTAGGGGTTCAGTTCCAACTCCAGTACCGTGGGGTCAGGCCCGAGTATTTGCCTTAGATGCAGAGGAGCTTCTGGATATGACTGCTGCAGTAGAAGGTACTTTTCTTCTTAATGATCAATCAGTTAAAGTTTTAATTGATTCCGGGTCTTCGCATTCATTTATTACACCTATATGTGCACAAAATGCTAAGTTGAAGCATGATAAACTGTTGCATGATATTGTGGTTTATACACCTATGGGGCCGAAGTTTGTCACCAAATCTATCTACAAGGCATGTAATATTTTTATTCAAGGTCGTGTTTTTCCTGCCGATTTAATTATTCTACATTTTCGCGACTTTGAAATTATATTGGGGATGGACTGATTAGGTAAATATTATACTCAACTCGATTGTAGAAAGAAGATTGTAAAACTAGAAATGTCCGACCAGCCCGTACTTGAGATAGTTGGTAGTAGAAAATCTACGGGAACTCCTATCATATCTTCTATTAAAGCATCAAAAATGTTAGGTGAGGGTTGTGAGGCTTACTTTGCTTATTTGATTAATCAACCTGGTGATCAATTGAAACTGAATGATGTACCTATTGTGAGAGAGTTTTTGGGGGTATTTCCTGAGGAGTTACCTGGTTTACCACCTGATAGAGAGATAGAGTTTGTGATCGACTTAATACCAGGGGCTACGCCTATCTCTAGGACTCCGTACAAAATGGCTCCACCTGAGTTGCAAGAATTGAAAATTCAGTTGCAGGGTTTACTTGAGAAGGGATTCATTCAGCCGACTTCTTCACCTTGGGGTGCACCGGTCTTATTTGTCAAAAAGAAAGACGGATCTCTTTGGTTATGCATTGATTATCGAGGTCTTAATCAGATAACTATCAAAAACAAATATCCATTGCCTTTGATTGAGTAATTATTTGATCAGCTGCGAGGTGCCAGGGTATTTTCCAATTTCGATCTATGGCAGGGCTATTATCAGTTAAGGATTAAGTCCGATGATGTTCCAAAAACTACTTTCAGAACTCGGTATGGTCATTATGAGTTTGTTGTTCTGCGTTTGGGTTAACTAATGCTCCCGCCGCATTTATGGATTTGATGCAAAGAGTATTCCGCCTATATCTGGATCAGTTTGTGGTTATTTTCATTGATGATATTCTTGTCTATTCTAAATCTGAGGTGAAACATGAACAACATCTTAGAATTGTGTTGTAGACTCTTCAGGAGCATTAGTTATTTGCAAAGTTTAGTAAATATGAGTTCTAGTTAAGGAAAGTCACTTTTCTGGGCCATATTATTTCTCAGGATGGAATTTCTGTTGATCCAGCAAAGATTGATGTTGTTATGGCATGGAAACGGCTGGAGACTGTTACAGAAATTCGTAGTTTTCTGGGTTTAGCGGGTTATTACAGAAAGTTTGTCAAGGATTTCTCTAAAATTGCTGGACCTTTGACTCAACTCACTCGGAAGAAGACTATATTTGACTGGAATGAGAAATGTGAGGCTAGCTTCCAGGAACTGAAGAAGAGATTAACCACAGCTCCTATTCTCGCTCATAATTCTAAGTATACTATCCATCCAGGCAGTACCAAGATGTACAGAGATCTGAAATAGAACTAATGGTGGAACAACATGAAGAGAGAGATTGCTGACTATGTTGCTAAATGTCTTACATGCCAGAAAGTTAAAGCTGAACATCAAAGACCGGCAGGGTTATTGTAGCCGTTGGCCATTCCTGTTAGAAAATGGGATCACATTACCATGGATTTTGTGTCAGATTTACCGCTGTCTTCGAGAGGACATGATTAAGTCTGGGTTGTTGTGGATACATTGACCAAAACCTCTCATTTTATTGCTACAAAGAAAACTGAATCTCTTGATAAGTTGGCTGAAATTTATGTTGAGAATATTGTTAGACTTCATGGGATTCCCAAGAGTGTTGTGTCAGATAGAGATCCCAAATTCACATCTCAGTTCTGGCAGAAGATTCAGAAAGCTTTGGGCACGACATTGACTTTCAGTACTTCTTATCATCCTCAAACTGATGGGCAATCTGAAAGAACTATCTTGATATTAGAGGATATGCTTCGAGCATACATTCTAGACTTCGGTAAGA
Source organism: Ehretia macrophylla (assembly GCA_037974665.1). NCBI lineage: Eukaryota > Viridiplantae > Streptophyta > Magnoliopsida > Boraginales > Ehretiaceae > Ehretia > Ehretia macrophylla. Next base: position 58,798,724 of record CM075781.1, read on the forward strand.
GTTGGGAGAAATACTTACCTCTTGCAGAATTTGCTTATAACAACAGTTATCAAGCTACTATCGGTATGACACCGCATGAAGCTTTGTATGGGCGGAAATGCAGATCTCCTTTATACTAGGATGAAGTTGAAGATTTGAAATCTATTGATCCTAATTTATTGCCAGAGATGAACAGAATGATCGATAATGTTCAGCTTATCAGAAAAAGAATGCTTACAGCACAGAGTCGGCAAAAGAGTTATACAGATAGACGCCGTCGTGATCTGAAATTTGCCATTGGAGATCGGGTATTTCTGAAAATTTCTCCTCGCAAGGGCTTGATTCGGCATGGCAAGGGAGGTAAACTCAGTCCTCGTTTCGTGGGACCGTTTGAAGTAATTGAAACTATTGGTGAATTGGCTTATCGACTAGCTTTGCCTCCTAGCCTGGGTAGAATTCATGATGTCTTCCATGTTTCTATGCTTCGGAAGTATCAGCCAGATCCTTCTCATGTTCTTGAGCCCGAGCCATTAGAGATCAGTGAAACTCTGACCTATACGTAGAAACCTCTATGGATTGTTGATCAGAATGTTCAGGAGCTGAGGACTAAAAACATTCCAATGGTTAAAGTTCTGTGGGATCATCATGGGTTGGAGGATGCTACTTGGGAAAGAGAGGATCAGATGCGAGATCGATATCCAGAGTTATTTGCCGAATCATGTAAGAATTGCGTGGACGCAATTAGTTTAAGGGGGGAGAGGATGTGACGCCCGAGCTTTTTGCCTTGCATTAACTTACTATTGCATCCATTATTTGCACATTTCCTTCTGTACTTTATTAACTGTCTTCTTTAGCCACTATTCACTTCATTTTCAAACTGCACTATATTAGTGAATTAGTAATTTTATTAAATCATATTAATTGTTAAAAGAATGGGAAAAATGTGCAATTGAGCTAAAGGCGTTAGGAGTACTCGTTTAGAAAATGTTTTTAGCAAACTATGAATAGTATTACGTAACTAACTTAGTAATTTAATTAGCTAGCCTACACTTTACACTTTAGGCTCTTTTTAAAGCTATCTACGCGCATTTTAGTAACCCTCCTAAGAACCCAAGCATGACCTAACCTTTACTTACTCATTATATAGCCTTATAAGCTCATAAAATGCAAAAAAATAAATAAATAAAAGCTGAAACAGGAAGTAGAAAAGCCTACAGCAGCTAGGGAAGAAAAGGAAAGATTTTGCTCATTCAACTCTTTAATACAAGCCTCTCCAAGCCTTAAGCAAGTAGATTAGGGTGTGTGCAAGCCTCCTAGGTGTTCCTACGCGCATTGGTGAGGGATTTCATGACTTTTTGCGCATTTTAAAATTGTTGTTATTTTCTTGATTTGTTAGAAATGTGTTCCAATGCTATTTTAATGCCTACTTATGCTATTATACCTTGTATATAAGTGTTAGAGAACGTATTTGAGCCATTGGTTCGCATTTTAAATGGTTAGAATCGTTAATTTGATTTATGAGGTGAATAGGGACGAAATTCTTGGGTTTTGTGTAATTGCGCGAATTACCTTGATTTAATGCTTCTAATAGATACCTTAGGTGCTAATGAAGGTAGTCTAATAGCCCCGTGCATTTGAATTGCTTTAAATTTGCATTGAACGTGAATTAGCCGACTTTAACAAAGAGATTTCGGGGTTAATGTGAATCTGGGTGGATTCGGGCTTCACTTTTAGAATTTGTAGGATACCTAGGTGCTTTAGAAGCTTTGCCAACCTTTATTTGAAGCCCGGTTGAAGTATGTGTAATTTAAAGCCATAAGAGAAAATTGGGGCTTTTGGGGTAATTGCGGGTAATTGCACGTGTTTGAGTGTTGTAGGGGTGCCTTAGGGGTTACTTAGAAGATTAGTATAGCTTCCCCTCAAATTTGAAACCTTAACTTTGATTCGGAAGAAAAATAGCTTGAATAACAAAGGGGTTTAAGTGTAAATTCAGTTGTTTCTTGCTTCTAAGTCCATGGCATGGCTCCTTAGGTGTTTAAATGTGATTTCATGTTGATTTGGAACTTTTGGTATAATTCTAAATGTATCTTATACATGGGCCTTTGTAAAGTTGCTTATTAGCTTAAGTTCTTTGAATTTGAAGAGAAGGATGGTAAACCAATTGCTTGTCCTCCTCCTGAAATTTTTCATGCTGGAGCTACACTCTGGCAACACTGCTGGATTGGTCAATTCTTTGACAAACCACCTCCATTCTTCTTGATTCAACGAATGGTCGACACAAAATGGAAAAAATTTGGTCCGGTGGACATCAGATCTACTGAATCTGACATGTATGTGTTTCAATTTGAGACGGAAGCTATCTGTGGTGTGGTTCTTGAAGAGCTTTGGCATGTTTATCATCGTCCTCTCTTGTTGAGGCGTTGGACTCCAGGCACTCAGTTGATTAATCTACAATGTAATAGAGTTCCAATTTGGCTCAAACTTATTGATGTTCCACTGGATTTGTGGGATCAAGATGGTCTCAGTTATGTGTCAAGCACCATTGGTTTTCCTCTTCAAATGGATTCCCTTACTGCTTCTCGCCGACACTTAGGGTATGCACGAGTTTGTGTTGAAATGAATGTTGAAAAGGAGTTCCCGAAGTCTACTTCGGTTAGGCTTCTTGATGGGTCAGTTGCCGAAATTCAAATTGAGTACACTTGGAAACCAAGGAAATGCACTTATTGCAAGGTTTTCGGTCATAATGAAGTGACCTGTACTGCCATCCCAAAGGAAACAGTATCCGTTCCAGTGGAAACAGTATCCGCTTCAGTGCAGAATGTTACCCAATCTGAGAAAGTTACCAAAGAAAATGAGTGGAAGACCGCTACCAATGTTTCGAAGAAGAATAAGAAGACTTCTTCAACTACAGCCTTTACCAAAAACAAGTTTGATGTTTTCTCGGAGAATCCAGAAATTGGTACTATGCAGCCAATTGACCCAAATGCTGCATCAACTAGTCAACGAAATGTTGCAAACAAGAATGCAACTCCTCCCATTCCTGGTAAATTTGTGGACCAAGCAAGGAAAAATCCAAAGTATCCTCAAAAAGCTTATAGAAATGTCCAAGCCATTTTCGCCCAAAGAGGTAGGAAGTCTTCTGATGATTTCAATTCCTGTGGCAGGCATAAGATCGATTTTAAAGCGCGCGAAAAAATGCGCAAGGATATTCTTCAGTCCATTTCTGGCCCTGCTCATGAAACATCTCCTTTGAGGACTACTCTGACAGAGAACCCCCTGATTGGATGCATTGATTTTTTCCTTTCTAGTTGGTCTCTGAATTTTTTACGTCATTTTTTGATGTGATCTGTTTGTCTTTTTTCGAATTGGCCGCGGCCACCCTGTAATTGATCTGTACCCATGTACTATCTTTTTTTGGATTCAATAAACACTGAATTAACAAAAAAAAAATAAACTACTTATAATCTATCTATTCTGAGGTCAACCTACTTTGTTGATCCTCTTATGTGTTATTGCTTATAATGTTGATATTGACTTGTCATCGTTAAGTGCATTACATAGTGGTTGCGCAACCATAGTGTCAGGGGCGGATGTGTTGAATATCAGCTGGGCGGCAGAGGGCTTGGTGGTGGATATTCAAACTCCGTGCCCTAGTCCCTCATTCGCCTAGTCCGGAGATTGCCAGGGGATGTTAGTTCGTAGGATTATCGGGGTACATCCGGAGGTACACCCATTGGAGTGTTTGGGGTTATGCTGGCTTATCATGATTGTAACGCCCCGATCCCTCACGAGACCGGATGCTCTAATAACCAAGATATTCTCAACCCAATTCCAACCCAGTCTCAAAATTTTAGGGAAAAACGGACAGAGTTTCCTCTGTACTGCGGACATTTTTCAAACCTGTAAATGCTCAATAAAGCCACAACATAACAAGACATTCATTTATAACTAAAGATCTTAGCTTTAAGGCCATCCGAGCCTTAAGACATACAAACAGTTTAGATACAGACAAGCATGCATTCATAACTTAACTTCTTTACAAAACCGCTTATCATGCCACTCCATGATAGCTTTTAAGTATTCTTAGAAATTGAAAACAACCAGTCATTCACTCCCAAGCATGCGAAGCAGCTAATAGCAGAAATATAAGTTATTACATGCCATGGTTCTAAATCTACCACTACAACATCTATCCCTCAATTTGCAAACTATATAATATACACATATCACTTAGGTTACAAAATAGAACATAAAGTAAAGAAAACAAGTCCTACTCTCATCAACAAGAACATAGTCCACCTCAAGCAACTAGACATAGCAACTAATGCAACTCCTCCAACTGCGCCACCTGAAACATGTTAGCGAGGTATGAGCAACCACTGTTGCCCAGTGAGGGATAAAGTCCCGGGGCGTGCAATGCAACAGATAATACAGTTATACAACAATATCACTTAAACAATTTAAGAAGCAATGATAACATAAGTAACCACACATTTAAAAGGATACATTTCACACAATCCCCTATACACCAATCTTAACTGGTCTTCATTCACGATCCACGAACCACGAGCACGATCACGATAAGCCGGCATAACCCCAAACACTCCAGTGGGTGTACTCCGGATGTACCCCGATAATCCTACGACCCAACATCCCCTGGCAATCTCCGGACCAGGCGAATGAGGGACTAGGGTACGAAGTTTGAATATCCACCGGCAAGCCCTCTGCCGCCCAACCGATATTCAACACATCCGCCCCTGACACTATGGTTGCGCAACCACGATGCAATGCACTTAACAATGGCAAATTAATAGCAATAATATAAGCATTAACACATAGGAGGATCAACAACGTAGGTTGACCTCGATGCAAGTAGAATAGAAGCAATTATAGAAGCTAATAAACAGTTTCCAAAGGAACATATACAAAATAAGCATAGAATCATACAAAAAGCTCCAAATCGACTTGAAACCACATATAAACACTTAAGGAGTCATGCCATGGGTTTAGAAGTGTGAGTCAACCGAAATTGCACCTAAATCCCTTTATTTTTCAAACTATTTCTCTTCCAAACCAAGGTTAATGATTCCATTTTCAAGGGAAACTCTCCCAACCTTCTAACTAACCCTCAAGGTACCCTCTCAACCCTCTAACTCATTCAAACGCCCGCGATTACCCCGAAAGCCCCAAATTCCCTCTTATGGCTTTAAACTACACATACCTTATCCGGGCTTCAAACAAGGGTTATCAAAGCTTCTATAGCACCTAGGTAGCCTAAGAATACTAGAAGTGAAGCCCGAATCCACCCGGATTCGCATGAACCCCGAAACCCCTTTGTTAAAGTCGGCTATTTCACGTTTAATGTGATTCTAGAGCAATTCAAGTGCATGGGGCTATTAGACTACCTTCATTAGCACCTAAGGCATCTATTAGGAGTGTTGAATCAAGCTAATACGTGCAATTACACAAAACCCTAGAAAAATGTCACTATTCACCTCATAAATTCAAATGACGATTTCAACCGTTTAAAATGCGAACTAATAGCTCAAATGTGTTCTCTAGTACTTATATACAAGGTATAATAGCATAGATAAGCTTTTCAATAGCATTTGATAACATTTTCAACAAATCAAGAAAAATGTAACATTTTAGATATGCATAAAAAGTCATGAAAACCCTCACCAATTGCGCGTATGAACTCTCGGGAGGCTAGTAAACACCCTAAACTATTTGCTCCTAGCTTGGCTTGGCTTGGCTTGAAGATTTGATGAGCAAAATCCTCTCATTCTCCTCCTATACTATTCTCGGATTTGCTACAGTGATTTTTCAGCATTTGCTCTCTTCTTTCTTTTTTTGTTTTTTGTTTTTATGAGCTAAATGGTCATGTGTTGAGTAGATATACTAAATGGCTAAGTTGGGTGATTAAATGGGTTACTAAAATGAGCGTTGTTAACTTTAAAACGAGCCTAAGGTGTGAAACATAGGCTAGCTAATCAAATCTCTAAGTTATGTTACGTAACACTATTCATTGAACTACGAAAATCATTTTCTAAACGAGCGCTCCTATCGCTTCTAGTTCAATTGAACATTTTTCCCACTCCTTTAACAATTAATATGATTTAATAAAAATGTTAATTCACTAATAGAATGTAGTTTGAAAATGGAGTGAATAGTAGCTACAGAAGTCAGTTAGTAAAGTACAGAAGTAAATGCGCAAGCAAGGGATGCAACAGTAATTGAATGCATGGCTAAATCTCGGGCGTCACATCCTCTCCCCCTTAAACTAATTGCGTCCACGCAATTCTTCTTCACAAGGGAACTCCACAACAACTGAAAACCAACTCTGATTACTCGTCATCAGTTGCTAAGCAAGAATATCATATACGAACTCTCGTGGGAGCTCATTAAGAAATCCCAGTAGTATTGCCTGCGAACCTCACGTAATAAGGCCAAATAAAGGCTCCAATAGAGATGCTACTTCGAAATCCAAATAAGAATCCCGCTGGCACGAATACCATAGAAGAATAGAATCCCAACTAACAGTGGAGAGAAAATACCAATAAGAATTTAGAGTACAAATACAGAAGATAATTCCATATAATAAGGCTGATTAGAATCCCAAACTAAGTCTTCCGAGTAATACCAGCAAGAAAATACTAGAAGAATACTCAATAAGAAAACCGAGAGAACAGTCATATAGAAATCCCAAAGGAAGCCATTCATTTCTGACTACTGAGCGTAGAAGAATGCCTTGGAAGAAATCCCAATAACTGAGCTCCGCTTACAAACATTCTCATTCCCGCTAATCCACACAACTTGGAGGACTTGTTGCTAATCACTTCTCTTCAGGGGGAGGAAGAAGTCTTTCTTACCATTTCAACGGGACATGTATGAATGCCAAGATATCACATTTACACATATACGTTTTAAACTATTATGCAAACATGTTTATATAAGAGTTTATGAAACAGTGTAATCATCAAAGTCATTCAAGCACGACAATCAAGTCCATCATAACACAACTCAATCAAAGACTTTCAAATGCATACATTACAAGCAACAGTTCAAGCAATTAACAATTCACGAGGTCAATTTGATGCATAACTAGCCACTTTACTTCACTTAGCACACATTTAGCACGTAACACATAATTATATCACATAGGTGCACACATTCAATACAAGACACACAATCACACATGCAGGCATACACTTTCAAGACACACTCTTAACAAGCACACACGTAAGGGTTACTACCCGACAGGCCTAGGACCCTGTCCCGACTTAGAGCTAACTAAGCTCTGATACCACCTGTAACGCCCCGATCCCTCACGAGACCGGATGCTCTAATAACCAAGCTATTCTCAACCCAATTCCAACCTAGTCTCAAAATTTTAGGAAAAAATGGACAGAGTTTCCTCTGTACCGCGGACATTTTTCAAACCTGTAAATGCTCAATAAAGCCACAACATAACAAGACATTCATTTATAACTAAAGATCTTAGCTTTAAGGCCATCCGAGCCTTAAGACATACAAACAGTTTAGATACAGACAAGCATGCATTCATAACTTAACTTCTTTACAAAACCGCTTATCATGCCACTCCATGATAGCTTTTAAGTATTCTTAGAAATTGAAAACAACCAGTCATTCACTCCTAAGCATGCGGAGCAGCTAATAGCAGAAATATAAGTTATTACATGCCATGGTTCTAAATCTACCACTACAACATCTATCCCTCAATTTGCAAACTATAAAATATACACATATCACTTAGGTTACAAAATAGAACATAAAGTAAAGAAAACAAGTCCTACTCTCATCAACAAGAACATAGTCCACCTCAAGCAACTAGACACAGCAACTAATGCAACTCCTCCAACTGCGCCACCTGAAACATGTTAGCGAGGTATGAGCAACCACTGTTGCCCAGTGAGGGATATAGTCCCGGGGCGTGCAATGCAACAGATAATACAGTTATACAACAATATCACTTAGACAATTTAAGAAGCAATGATAACATAAGTAACCACACATTTAAAAGGATACATTTCACACAATCCCCTATACACTAATCTTCACTGGTCTTCATTCACGATCCACGAACCACGAGCACGATCACGATAAGCCGGCATAACCCCAAACACTCCAGTGGGTGTACTCCGGATGTACCCCGATAATCCTACGACCCAACATCCCCTGGCAATCTCCGGACCAGGCGAATGAGGGACTAGGGTACGGAGTTTGAATATCCACCGGCAAGCCCTCTGCCGCCCAGCCGATATTCAACACATCCGCCCCTGACACTATGGTTGCGCAACCACGATGTAATGTACTTAACAATGGCAAATAAATATCAATAATATAAGCATTAACACATAGGAGGATCAACAACGTAGGTTGACCTCGATGCAATTAGAATAGAAGCAATTATAGAAGCTAATAAGCAGTTTACAAAGGAACATATACAAAATAAGCATAGAATCATACCAAAAGCTCCAAATCGACTTGAAACCACATATAAACACTTAAGGAGTCATGCCATGGGTTTAGAAGTGTGAGTCAACCGAAATTGCACCTAAACCCCTTTATTTTTCAAACTATTTCTCTTCCAAACCAAGGTTAATGATTCCATTTTCAAGGGAAACTCTCCCAACCTTCTAACTAACCCTCAAGGTACCCTCTCAACCCTCTAACTCATTCAAACGCCCGCGATTACCCCGAAAGCCCCAAATTCCCTCTTATGGCTTTAAACTACACATACCTTATCCGGGCTTCAAACAAGGGTTATCAAAGCTTCTATAGCACTTAGGTAGCCTAAGAATACTAGAAGTGAAGCCCGAATCCACCCGGATTCGCATGAACCCCGAAACCCCTTTGTTAAAGTCGGCTATTTCACGTTTTATGCGATTCTAGAGCAATTCAAGTGCATGGGGCTATTAGAATACCTTCATTAGCACCTAAGGCATCTATTAGGAGTGTTGAATCAGGCTAATACGTGCAATTACACAAAACCCTAGAAAAATGTCACTATTCACCTCATAAATTCAAATGACGATTCCAACCGTTTAAAATGCGAACTAATAGCTCAAATGTGTTCTCTAGTACTTATATACAGGGTATAATAGCATAGATAAGCTTTTCAATAGCATTTGATAACATTTTCAACAAATCAAGAAAAATGTAACATTTTAGATATGCATAAAAAGTCATGAAAACCCTCACCAATTGTGCGTAGGAACTCTCGGGAGGCTAGTAAACACCCTAAACTACTTGCTCCTAGCTTGGCTTGGCTTGGCTTGAAGATTTGATGAGCAAAATCCTCTCATTCTCCTCTACTATTCTCTGATTTGCTACAGTGATTTTTCAGCATTTGCTCTCTTCTTTCTTTTTTGTTTTTGTTTTTATGAGCTAAATGGTCATGTGTTGAGTAGATATACTAAATGGCTAAGTTGGGTGATTAAATGGGTTACTAAAATGAGCGTTGTTAACTTTAAAACGAGCCTAAGGTGTGAAACATAGGCTAGCTAATCAAATCTCTAAGTTATGTTACGTAACACTATTCATTGAACTACGAAAATCATTTTCTAAACGAGCGCTCCTATCGCTTCTAGTTCAATTGAACATTTTTCCCACTCCTTTAACAATTAATATGATTTAATAAAAATGTTAATTCACTAATAGAATGTAGTTTGAAAATGGAGTGAATAGTAGCTACAGAAGTCAGTTAGTAAAGTACAGAAGTAAATGCGCAAGCAAGGGATGCAACAGTAATTGAATGCATGGCTAAATCTCGGGCGTCACATCCTCTCCCCCTTAAACTAATTGCGTCCACGCAATTCTTCTTCACAAGGGAACTCCACAACAACTGAAAACCAACTCCGATTACTCGTCATCAGTTGCTAAGCAAGAATACCATATACGAACTCTCGTGGGAGCTCATTAAGAAATCCCAGTAGTATTGCCTGCGAACCTCACGTAATAAGGCCAAATAAAGGCTCCAATAGAGATGCTACTTCGAAATCCAAATAAGAATCCCGCTGGCACGAATACCATAGAAGAATAGAATCCCAACTAATAATGGAGAGAAAATACCAATAAGAATTTTGAGTACAAATACAGAAGATAATTCCATATAATAAGGCTGATTAGAATCCCAAACTAAGTCTTCCGAGTAATACCAGCAAGAAAATACTAGAAGAATATTCAATAAGAAAACCGAGAGAACAGTCATATAGAAATCCCAAAGGAAGCCATTCATTTCTAACTACTGAGCGTAGAAGAATGCCTTGGAAGAAATCCCAATAACTGAGCTCCGCTTACAAACATTCTCATTCCCGCTAATCCACACAACTTGGAGGGCTTGTTGCTAATCACTTCTCTTCAGGGGGAGGAAGAAGTCTTTCTTACCATTTCAACGGGACATGTATGAATGCCAAGATATCACATTTACACATATATGTTTTAAACTATTATGCAAACATGTTTATATAAGAGTTTATGAAACAGTGTAATCATCAAAGTCATTCAAGCACGACAATCAAGTCCATCATAACACAACTCAATCAAAGACTTTCAAATGCACACATTACAAGCAACAGTTCAAGCAATTAACAATTCACGAGGTCAATTTGATGCATAACCAGCCACTTTACTTCACTTAGCACACATTTAGCACGTAACACATAATTATATCACATAGGTGCACACATTCAATACAAGACACACAATCACACATGCAGGCATACACTTTCAAGACACACTCTTAACAAGCACACACGTAAGGGTTACTACCCGACAGGCTGAGGACCTTGTCCCGGCTTAGAGCTAACTAAGCTCTGATACCACCTGTAACGCCCCGATCCCTCACGAGACCGGATGCTCTAATAACCAAGCTATTCTCAACCCAATTCCAACCTAGTCTCAAAATTTTAGGGAAAAACGGACAGAGTTTCCTCTGTACCGTGGACATTTTTCAAACCTGTAAATGCTCAATAAAGCCACAACACAACAAGACATTCATTTATAACTAAAGATCTTAGCTTTAAGGCCATCCGAGCCTTAAGACATACAAACAGTTTAGATACAGACAAGCATGCATTCATAATTTAACTTCTTTACAAAACCGCTTATCATGCCACTCCATGATAGCTTTTAAGTATTCTTAGAAATTGAAAACAACTAGTCACTCACTCCTAAGCATGCGGAGCAGCTAATAGCATAAATATAAGTTATTACATGCCATGGTTCTAAATCTACCACTACAACATCTATCCCTCAATTTGCAAACTATATAATATACACATATCACTTAGGTTACAAAATAGAACATAAAGTAAAGAAAACAAGTCCTACTCTCATCAACAAGAACATAGTCCACCTCAAGCAACTAGACACAGCAACTAATGCAACTCCTCCAACTGCGCCACCTGAAACATGTTAGCGAGGTATGAGCAACCACTGTTGCCCAGTGAGGGATATAGTCCCGGGGCGTGCAATGCAACAGATAATACAGTTATACAACAATATCACTTAGACAATTTAAGAAGCAATGATAACATAAGTAACCACACATTTAAAAGGATACATTTCACACAATCCCCTATACACCAATCTTCACTGGGCTTCATTCACGATCCACGAACCGCGAGCACGATCACGATCACGATAAGCCGGCATAACCCCAAACACTCCAGTGGGTGTACTCCGGATGTACCCCGATAATCCTACGACCCAACAACCCCTGGCAATCTCCGGACCAGGCGAATGAGGGACTAGGGTACGGAGTTTGAATATCCACCGGCAAGCCTTCTGCCGCCCAGCCGATATTCAACACATCCGCCCCTGACACTATGGTTGCGCAACCACGATGCAATGTACTTAACAATGGCAAATTAATAGCAATAATATAAGCATTAACACATAGGAGGATCAACAACGTAGGTTGACCTCGATGCAATTAGAATAGAAGCAATTATAGAAGCTAATAAGCAGTTTACAAAGGAACATATACAAAATAAGCATAGAATCATACCAAAAGCTCTAAATTGACTTGAAACCACATATAAACACTTAAGGAGTCATGCCATGGGTTTAGAAGTGTGAGTCAACCGAAATTGCACCTAAACCCCTTTATTTTTCAAACTATTTCTCTTCCAAACCAAGGTTAATGATTCCATTTTCAAGGGAAACTCTCCCAACCTTCTAACTAACCCTCAAGGTACCCTCTCAACCCTCTAACTCATTCAAACGCCCGCAATTACCCCGAAAGCCCCAAATTCCCTCTTATGGCTTTAAACTACACATACCTTATCCGGGCTTCAAACAAGGGTTATCAAAGCTTCTATAGCACCTAGGTAGCCTAAGAATACTAGAAGTGAAGCCCGAATCCACCCGGATTCGCATGAACCCCGAAACCCCTTTGTTAAAGTCGGCTATTTCACGTTTTATGCGATTCTAGAGCAATTCAAGTGCATGGGGTTATTAGAATACCTTCATTAGCACCTAAGGCATCTATTAGGAGTGTTGAATCAAGCTAATACGTGCAATTACACAAAACCCTAGAAAAACGTCACTATTCACCTCATAAATTCAAATGACGATTCCAACCGTTTAAAATGCGAACTAATAGCTCAAATGTGTTCTCTAGTACTTATATACAGGGTATAATAGCATAGATAAGCTTTTCAATAGCATTTGATAACATTTTCAACAAATCAAGAAAAATGTAACATTTTAGATATGCATAAAAAGTCATGAAAACCCTCACCAATTGCGCGTAGGAACTCTCGGGAGGCTAGTAAACACCCTAAACTACTTGCTCCTAGCTTGGCTTGGCTTGGCTTGAAGATTTGATGAGCAAAATCCTCTCATTCTCCTCCTATACTATTATCGGATTTGCTACAGTGATTTTTCAGCATTTGCTCTCTTCTTTCTTTTTTGTTTTTGTTTTTATGAGCTAAATGGTCATGTGTTGAGTAGATATACTAAATGGCTAAGTTGGGTGATTAAATGGGTTACTAAAATGAGCGTTGTTAACTTTAAAACGAGTCTAAGGTGTGAAACATAGGCTAGCTAATCAAATCTCTAAGTTATGTTACGTAACACTATTCATTGAACTACGAAAATCATTTTCTAAACGAGCGCTCCTATCGCTTCTAGTTCAATTGCACATTTTTTCCACTCCTTTAACAATTAATATGATTTAATAAAAATGTTAATTCACTAATAGAATGTAGTTTGAAAATGGAGTGAATAGTAGCTACAGAAGTCAGTTAGTAAAGTACAGAAGTAAATGTGCAAGCAAGGGATGCAACAGTAATTGAATGCATGGCTAAATCTCGGGCGTCACAATGATTGTGATCGTGATTCGCGGATCGTGAATGAAGACCAAGTGAAGTTGGAGTATAGGGGTTTTGTGAATGTATCCTTTTTAATGTGTGGTTATTTAAGCTACTGTTAATTCTTGAATTGTTTAATTGCTATTGTTATTTAACTATATTAACTGTTGCGTTGCACTCCCTGGGACCTTATCCCTCACTGGGCAACAGTGGTTGCTCATACGTCGATATCATGTTTCAGGAAGTGCTGAGGGTGATCCCCAACTAGTTGAAGTGGTAATGGAAGAAGAAGAAGTTCAGGCTGATCCTTTGCCCTAGTTGCTGTGTTTTTATTGCCTGAGGTGGATATGATTTCTTGTAGTTGCAAGTTGAAAGTTAGTTGGTTGTAATGTTAGCTTTGAGATATTATGGCTTGTAATAACTTTTAATTCTCTTTCTGGTTCTTGCATGCTTGGGGGTGTATGTTTAGAGGTATGTTGATTTCAACTTCTAAGATTGCTCTAATGTTAACACAGAATGGCATGTTAAAAAGGTTTAAGGAAAAGTTAAGTTGGGTACATGCTTGTGTGATTTGGAGCTGTTGTATGTTTCAAGGCTTGGATAGCCTTGAACCTTTGAATTTTAATTATAAAAGCTTGTTTTAGTATGTTGTGGTTATTTTGAGCATTTACAGGTTTCCAAAATGCCCGCGGTACAGAGGAGACTATGTCCGTATATCGGGTCCAGACTTAACCTTTAGCGTGGGGTTGGGTCGGGGCGTTACAATTACACCCTCTTGGAGATCTTGGAAAATCAGTTACAAGGTCCATTGTTATATGTACCCATTTCCATTGTGGAATCGACAACAGTTGCAGAAGCCTGGCTGGCCTCTAATGCTCAGCTTTAACCATCTGGCAAGTCAAACACCTGGATACATATCCAGCAATCTCCCTCTTCATATTGTTCCACCAGAAGTGTTGTTTCAGATCTCTGTACTTTTTAGTACTACCTGGGTGAATTGTATATCTTGAATTATGTGCCTCAGACATAATCTCATTTTTCAAAGTCGGATCACCAGGAACACACACCCTGTCCCTAAATCTGAAGATGTCATCTGCATGTAATTTAAACTCTGACTTTTCCCCTTTTTGCTTTTTCTTGGATTTTCAAGATTTGAGGATCAGTCTTCTGAGCCTCCCTGATTTGTGTTAACAATCCAGATTGAATTTGCAAACTACCAAAACGAATCCCAGTTCCTGTAAGTTCTGGATTCCACGAGCAAATTTCCTCCAAAGTCACCCAATCCTTGATAATTAGACTTGCAATAGTAGCCTTTCGGCTTAAGGCATCTGCAACAACATTGGCCTGACCTAGCACGTAGTTTATAAGCCATCTCCGCTGCCTCATGTTTAAATCTTTTTGTGAAAACAAGTACTTGAGACTCTTGTGGTTAGTAAAAATTTCAAATCTGTTACCCCACAAGTAATGATGCCAATTCTTCAAAGCAAACACTACTGTAACTAACTCCAGATCATGTGTAGGGTAATTGACTTCATATAATTTCAACTTCCTAGAAGCATAGGCAATCACCTTACCATTCTACATTAAAACACAGCCCAATCCTTCTTTAGACGCATCACTATAGACAACAAAGTTTTATGTACCCTCAAGTAAAGCTAATATAAGAGCTGTAGTTAGTCTCCTTTTCAGTTCTTGGAAACTAGATTCACATTTAGCATCCCAGTTGTAACCAACTTTCTTTCGAGTCAAATGGGTCAAAGGCCTAGAAATTTTGGAAAAGTCTTTGAAAAATCTCCGATAGTAACCTGCCAATCCCAGAAAGCTACGGACCTCTGACATAGTTTCAGGTCTCTTCCAGGATGAAACAACTTCAATCTTAGCTGGATCTATAGAAACTCCTTGATGTGAAATGATATGGCCCAGAAAAGAAAGTTGATTCAACCAGAATTCGCACATGCTAAACATAGCAAAAAGCTTATTTTCTTGCAAAGTCTATAGCACAATCTTCAAATGTTGTTCATGTTTAGCCTCATCCTTAGAGTATACTAAAATGTCGTCAATGAAGATTATGACAAATTGATCAAGATAAGGTCAAAAGACCCTCTGCATTAAGTCCATTAATGCGGCTGGTGCATTCGTCAACCCAAATGGTAACACCACAAATTTGTAGTGACCATATCTAGTCCTGAATGCTGTTTTAGGTACATCATCACTCTGAATCCTGAGTTGATAGTAACCTTGCCTCAAGTCAAATTTCGAGTACACTCTCGCACCCTATAGTTGGTCAAACAATTCTTCAATCAACAGCAATAGGTATTTGTTCTTAATCGTAACTTGATTAAGTCCCCTATAGTCAATGCATAACCGTAGTGTGTCATCTTTCTTCTTCACAAACAACATAGGCGCACCCCACGACGAAGAGCTAGGTTGTATAAACCCTTTCTCAAGCAAGTTTTGAATCTGAATTTTCAATTCCCGAAGTTCGGCCGGTGCCATTCTATAAAGAGTTCTAGAAATTGGCGTAGTGTCCGGCATCAGGTCAATCATAAACTCAATCTCCCTATCTGGTGGTAAACCCAGTAATTCCTCGGGAAATATACCAGGGCTTCCTTAACAATTGGAACCTCATTCAAATTCAACTTATCAATAGGTTGATTGATTAGATAAGCTAAGTGAGCTTCACAACCCTTATTCAACAACTTGGAAGCCTTGATTGATGATAAAAGGGGCGTTCTAGTAGCCCTGCGGTTCCCAACAATCTCAAGCACTGGTTGGTCAGGAATTTGAAGATAAACAATTTTTGTTCTACAATCCAACTGTGCATAGTATTTCCCCAACCAGTCCATTCCTAATATAATTTCAAAGTCATGGAAGGGTAGTATGATTAAATCAACAGGAAAATTACGGTCCTCAATGCATATATCACATAATTTGCAAATAGACTCAGTAACAAATTTCGCGCCTAAAGGTGTACTAACTTCAACTTTATGTGGCAATGTATCAATGCTAACATTCACAGATTGTGCACATGCAGGAGGTATAAACAAATGCGTAGCCCCAGGATCAATCAAAACTTTAACTGGCTGAGTATTGAGAAGAAAGGTACCTTCCACTATAGTTGTTGTATCGGGTAACTCATCCGCATCTAGTGCAAAGACTCTAGCCTGAATCCTCTATGCTGGACTGGCACTTGCAGCCCTATTTTGAACACCCTGACCTCCAGTACGATCCTGAACATTCTTAAATTTAGGGCAATCTTTTACCCTGTGCTGATTGTTTCCACAACTAGTGCACTTACCACTCTTCCTCCAACAGTTAGCCTCATTGTGCCCCGATCGATTACAAAAGTTGCAGTGTTAATTTTGTCTTACAATAGTGCCTCCCGTAGGTGCGGGGGCTCTGATAGTGGTAGTTGTTGTACCTCCCTGCTGGGGTCTAGTCACAGCTAGTCTTGCCTGAATCTGATACTGAGGCTGATACGGACGCTGGTGAGGAACCTGAACAAAAGTCTGATACTGCCTCTGCTGACCCTGGCTGCTCTGGCCCAAGTATTGTTTCTTACTCAGCTGACTACTCTCGGCTATCATCTCTGACTTCTGTTTCTCAAACTTCGAGGCTGCTTGAAATGCCTCGGGATAAGTAGTGTACTGTTGTCCAGCCAAATGCAACTGTATATCCATTCTCAACCCACGAACAAACTTGCTAATCATCCTCCTAACTGGCTATACCAACTCAAGCGTATACCTCAACAAGCTGACAAATTTGGCCTCATACTGTGCGACAGTCATGTTTCCCTGCCTCAGGCTCACAAATTCCTCTTCCCGCCTTTTTCTAGCCATCTCGGCAATATACTTATCCCGAAACTCACTCACAAAGTCATCCTACAAATGCGGAACATCCTCACTGTCCCACCTCAGCCTAACAGTGTTCCACCACTGTTCTGCATCGCCCTCAAACAAAAATATTACATATGCTATCTTTCTCTCGTCAGTGTATCCCAAGGTAGCGTAAATCTTCTCAACATAGTTAAGCCATTTCTCGGCTGCCTCGTCATCCGGCTCTCCGAAGAATTTACCCGGCTCATGCCTAAGGAATTTCTCCAGCTGAGGGGATTATTATTAATCCGGTCAACTACAGCGGTCATAGTAGCCATAAACTGTTCAGGCATCGGTTGCTGACCCTGTTCTGCTGCCCCTTCCTCTGCCTCTGCCTCTTGACCCTGAGTACGACGACGTGGTGCCAACTTACAGTAGTTGTGGCAACATATAAAAGCAGTTTATAGACATAAATATAACACATAAAATTAGATGACACTCAAGTCAATAACAATCAAATATCCTATCACACAATTCATATAACACAAAATTGACATGTCAAATTGATTCACTTTAGCACATAAACACTCCAAGTTCACATGATCATACTATAACACTTTTCACTTAACAATCACGCAATTACACTTTATCATTTAGACCTTTAACCCACAAACTGAGACACATATCTCGACTCATGAAATACTATCATGCTCTGATACCACCTAAGATATCACGCCCCGACCTGACCTCGCAAAAGGCTAAGCCCAGACCCGACACATGGACGTAGTCTCTCCTGTATCGTGGGCGATCCGAAAACCCTATATTCAATAGAATATACGCGAAAACTACAATATTGATTTGAAACAAGACAACTTCCTTTAAAACATACATTCTTTCATTATCCAACTTGGTAAAACCCAAAATGTCGTGCATCCTACACAGGTACTCATGCCACTAAGCAGTTAAACCATTAGCATGTAGTTCTTTACTAGTCATTCGAGTAACAACTTACAGTTTTACAAACTTTCAACTTATATATTACAAGACCATAGAGGCCTCAAAATAGACACTACATACAAGGCTACAAGCCTCAAAATAAAGTGACAACCAAGCAACATGTACAACAAGCATGGCCCGCCACAAAAGTTTGGCAACCAACCACCAGCTAAGCAAAGAAAGTGCAATCAATGAAACACTTCCACCTGCTCCTCCTCTTCCTCGAGCACCTCAATAGGAACATCCTCAACTATTCCTGTAAAATATGGTATAGAAAGAGATGAACAAAAACTATTGCTCAGCGAGGGTTATCGGTCTTACAGGTCGGAGGTGAGAGAAGAGTGCTATGCAAATAGCCAAGTAGGTCAATCAACCCAAACATTCAAGTTCAACAAGACTAAGCCAATTAATCAAATCAAGACAAGCATTATAAGCATTTAAGCTATAGCCACACAATTAAAGGATACAATTCACTTTCCACGAGCAACTTCAATCACGATTTCGATGATGACGCGCCGGCCCAACCATCTTATAACTTCAGTTTGGAATACCCCGGAAGTATCTAGTCAATACTACGACCCAAATCTCCCTGGGAGGCATCCCAAGCAAGAAAGGGAATAGGACACGGAGCTAGAGCAACCAACCCTGGCAACCCGAGGCTACCCAGAGAGACTCATCACACCAGCGCCTGACTCTATGAATGCAATACAATATACAATGCAATAATCGAAAGATAGAACCACACGTGGGAGAATAACAAAGTAGGTTATTCTCGCACGCAATAGCAACAGTTGATATACATTTCACTCATAAACAACCATAACAACCATAATAAACCACAATAAGCATTTTAAAAGCAAAGCATTATAAAAAAAAATTAAAAACACAAAACGACCCCAACTTTCAAAATGCTACTACTTCTAAACGAACCACGAGTTTTGAAAACTGACTTCATCACTCACCCTAGGTCACCGTAAGGCACGACTAGAAGCCCCAAAACCCTATTTTAACCTAGAATTCTCATAAAGTCCCGATTTTTCCCTTTGCTCGTTTGAACTACAGCTACCCTAACCAAACACCCAACCAATGCCATAACCATACCAAAAGTGTTTCTATGGCCTCTTGAGACAATGCCACCACGCAAAACGAGAAACCGACAAACTTAACCAAAATGACCCCAACATGAACCAAGACATTTTCCTCCATTTTTCCATTACACAACCCAAACAAACCACACATTTAGGCATTCTATCATATCCAACACCTTTCCACATCAACAAGAATGCAATACGAAGCAAATTTTACGAAACGAGGATTTACTATTCATAATTTACTATTCCATTAATAATTTAAATTGCAATAGCTAAATCAACAGTAGAAAATGCTAAAAACTTATAAATACATGTTCTACAACCATCAAGGAACGTTCTTCAAGCAACAAAACAATCAGAATAACATTCTACGCATAATTCCCAAAAATTAAAGTTTAGACACAATATATTCAAATGCGCAAATAACGATGTATCCCTCACCTTAGCTGCTAGTAGACGCTAGGAAAACAATTTTAAGAGCCCCGGGAATGACCTCAAGCAACCCCACGCGAAGATTTGAAGATTTGAGTGAAAATTCTTTTTTTTTCTTTTCTTCCTTGGATCTCTCGGCGGCTCCCTTTTATTTTTCAGCTTTTGTGTTGTTTTTTTTTCTTTCTATTTTATGCTTTAAAAGATGACAACAATTAAGTCAAGGTCAAGGTCTTGGTCAATGCTAACTAAACTTGGTCAAAGTAGTCTATTTTGTGCATTTTAAGCTTAAAACAAAATGCATAACTATAATTCTAGTCAACAACAACTAAAATACTAAAACTAAAACACTAAATACTAGTTTGAACTATTTACTGAGGACTAGAAATCATTTTTTTGCTACCACTCTCGATATGCAATGCACTTTGCGACGATGAACGAATAACATTTAAATATCAAGGAATATAAAAAATATATAATTTTTAGAAAATTAAATAGAAAAATTTCATGTTCTGGGCTCGGGTATTACAACCTGGGTTACCGCCTGATAGAGAGATAGAGTTCATGATTGGCTTATTACCGGGGACTACCCCTATCTCTAGGACTCTGTATAGAATGGCTTCACCCGAATTGCAGGAATTGAAAGTTCCATTGTAGGGCTTGCTTGAGAAGGGATTCATTCAGTCGAGTTCTTCACCTTGGGGTGCACTAGTTCTATTTGTTAAGAAGAAGGACGAACCTCTTTGCTTATGTATCGATTATCGGGGTCTCAATCAGGTGATTGTCAAAAACAAATATCATTTGCCTTTGATTGAAGAGTTATTTGATCAGTTGCAAGGCACCAGGGTATTTTCTAAATTTGATTTGAGGTAGGGTTATTATCAGTTGAGGATTAAGAAAGATGATGTTCCTAAAACTGCTTTAAGAACTCGCTATGGTCATTATGAGTTTGTTGTTCTACCGTTTGGGTTGACTAATGCTTCCACCGCATTCATGGATTTAATGCAGAGGGTATTCTGTCCTTATATGGACCAATTTGTGATTATATTTACTGATGATATTCTTGTATATTCTAAATCTGAGGCGGAGCATGAATAGCATCTCAGGATTGTAATACAAACTCCTCAAGAGCATCAATTATTTGCAAAGTTAAGCAAATGTGAATTCTAGTTAAAACAAGTTGCTTTTCTTGGTCATATTATCTCGCAGGATGGTATTTCTGTTGATCTAGCGAAGATTAAGGTTGTATTAGCTTGGAAGCGGCCTGAAACTGTTACAAAGATCCATAGTTTTCTTGGCTTATCAGGGTATTACCGGAGATTTGTCAATGACTTCTCTAAAATTGCCAGGCCTTTGACTCAGCTTACTCAGAAGAAAATTGTATTTGACTGGAATGATAAGTGTGAGGCTAGTTTCCAGGAATTGAAGAAGAGGTTAACCACAACTCCTATTCTTGCTTTGTTAGAGGGTTACGATAATCTGATAATCTATAGTGATGCTTTTAAGGAATGTCTGGGTTGTGTATTGATGCATAATGGAAAGATTATTACTTATGCTTCAAGGAAACTGAAACCTTATGAATTTAACTACTCGACGCACGATCTTGAGCTCGCGGCTATTATTCTTGCATTAAAGAAATGGCGTCATTATCTCTAGGGCAACAAATTTGAAATCTTTACAGATCACAAGAGCTTGAAATATCTATTTTCACAGAAAGTGTTGAAAATAAGGTAGAGACGTTGGCTGGAATTACTTGAGGACTACAACTGCACTATTAGTTGTGAAACCCCAGTTGTTGTCTTTACCTCGATTTGCGTGTCTTTGCCTCAATTTACGTTATTTGACCTGTTTATGTGTTATATGAGTTAAAATATGCTAAATATGGGATTTATATTCCTAATACATGCTATGTTTGCATTCATGAAATTTTCATCAAAATCGGAATCAGAAATTTTATCGACGATTTTTGTGAATAGTATTTTGAACACTTGTCTGCTAAAATTTTTACAGGGGTATTTTAAACATTTTAAAGCATAGTCCTCGGATATTAACAGACCTGTGTTTGATTAAAACGGATTTCAAATCGGCTTAGGAATTTAAAAGGATTTCTACACCTTTTGCGAAAATTGAGTTTTAAACCGAATCGAATGAAAATGTTTGAATGTAAAACTTCTTGTCACCTAAAAATAAGCTACTTAAAATAGTCTAAGTGTTGTATAATTGATTTGAGAAAAATAGTCTAAAAAAAAACTAATTAACAGACTAGAAAATAATTAAAATACTAAAAATACCAACTTTGACTTTTGCAATTTTGTTGACTTAGTCTATTTAACTATCAACACACATTAAAAACAAAGAAAACATACTCATGCACACACACAAAGGGCCGAAACTCCATAGCCATCTTTGTGAGCTTTTTCAACATATTTTCAAAATAAATTTTCAATAGAAAACTCATTTGAAGTCCAAACATCTTCATCCAAGGCTTGATTCTACTTGTTGGGCATCCTTTGCACATCTTTCTAGCTTCATAAAACATCAAAGGTGAGAGAAAAATTCTAGATCTCAAAATGTTATTTTTATGTTAATTTATATAATCAAATTTTTAACCAATGAAATGTTAAATTGATGCTATATTATTGCTCAGTAGATGTTAAGGATTGATTATATGTGTTTATATCAGTTTTGAACTGTTATAGCATGAATTTTTATTTTCAGGGTATTAAAATAGAGTTGTTGGCTATTTGTTGAATAATTGGAGTTGTGGTGGTAGGAATCGATTGTTGTTAGCTTGTAAGAGTTTTTTAAATACGTGGTAGTAATGTTGTAATGCCAAAATTTTGATTGTGATGTCGGTATGAAAGTCCGAAAATTTCAGCCATGGTGCATTGAGGTTTTAGGGTTGTTGGGCTTGATTTGGATGGATTATGGTTGGTTTCCGAGGGGGCTAATATAGTCTCTTGAGTGGGTGAGTAATAGAAATTGGTTTGGAGGTGATTGGATTAGTAGAATGTAAGTTATGACTTTTGGAAGTTTGGGTTGTCTTTCTTTAAAAAATTGAAATATGCCTTTGGTTGTTTAGGTGATGTTTGAGTGATTGAATTGTAAGTTGTTGATGGTTAGACTAGGGTTTGGTTGTGTGTTTAATGCATGTTAAGTTGGGTGGCCTACTTTGTCATCTAACTTAGTTGTTTGTTGCTTATTTGACTAGTTGTTGTTATGTTGTTGAAATGATTATTATTCATTGATTATTGATGAGCCGGGAGATAGGCAACCTACTTTGTTGTCCTCCTGTGATAATTGATTATTGATGAGCCTGGAGATAGGCAACCTACTTTGTTGTCCTCCTGCGATAATTGATTATTGATGAGCCGGGAGATAGTCAACTTGATATGTTGTCCTCCTGTGATATGAATGAATATTATTATTATCATGAGTCTTGGTATGTGTGTACCACCTCTCGGGCAGCGTCGGGCTATCGGGTTGATAATGGCATGACTATCATAGGCTACCCCCAGCTCGCATGGGCAGAGGTGCCATGGAGGGAGGGGCTAGTGAGGTACCTCGGGTGCGTGAGTAATGGGGATTTATAAGAAGAATGCTTGAGATCGTGATGGCGTTTGGAGCGACACCAACTAGAGTATCCTTTATTGAATGATCATTATTACTAATGTGCTTATATTGTTATTGATGATTATTTTGTGTTTACTGCTCAAATGATGATTTTCAATGAGTATAGTAAATACTGTTAAGAGATCTATCGAATCGTTACTGGGCTTGTTTTATATAAGCTCACTCTTAATTATTGCATGCATACAGGTGATACTAAACAAGATTATAGGTACATGCCTTAGGAATTTGAGAATGTGATTTATATGGACGAGTCTTGTATGTCAGAGTCGTTGCCATGAGTATGCCTTAGTTATTGTAATATGTTATATTGTATAACTTACTCAATTGTAAGACTTATATATATTGCTAGTTTAGTAGCCTTTCTTTTAAACATGATTAGGTTGCTAGACTGGCTTATAAACTATTTTGGAAATGTATGATATGTCCTATGGTTGATGTTGGAACGAGGGTGTATAACTTATGAATGAACTGATGAATGGATGTTTAATATATGGGAATGGTTATGTTGTATGTTGTAGGTTTGGTTGTGGAGTTGTTGTTGATCTTTGGAGTTGGTTATATGGAATTATGAGGGTTGGTTTAGAGCCCTGATGTCCGTGTTACTGTCGTTATATTGCCAAATTTCCGTTGCGTCCTGACTGATCGTAAGTGGGGTCGAGTTGGGGCATGACATTAAGTGGTATCAGAGCGCATGTTTAGCTGTCAGTCGGGATATCCTCGGAATGTGGGTAGTGGTCTAAGCATGCAAGTATGTATTAAGTGAAAGAAAAGTTAAACATATGTTAATATGTTTATGTGATTAATTACTTATATGTCTAACTTTTTATGTGATCAATATGCTTTATGTGTTAAGTGAACTAATGTGGTTAATATGTTTTATATGATAACGTGCCTTATGTACTCAATGTGTTGTAATTAATGTGCATTATATGATTAATGCGTATTATGTGACAACTGTGTTTTATGTGATCAAAGTGTCTTGTGTGATGTTAGTTGTTTATGTGGTTTTGTTTATAACTAGCTTATGTGAAACAATGTGCTTTAGGTGCTCAATGAACTTTAAGTGACCAATGTGACCTGTGTGATCAACTTGTCTTATGTGAAGTTTGTTGCTTATGTGACTTTAATTGTTTATAACTTACTTATGTGATATGACCTGTTTATGTGATATTGGCTTCTTATATGTTGAATTGTGTGTTATGTGATAATGTTGTAATATATGATAATCATGTAATATGTTGGTACTTGTTTTCATGAGATATAATTGTATATATGCTATAACTGTGGGTGATTCTTTTGGGTAATGTAAGGATGACTGAATGAGCTCTCGGAACTAGAGGTAGGCCGTGATTTTGAATTATTATTATTCTGGTAGTTTAGCATTGAGATTTTGATTGTTATCTTTATGGATTTTAGTCTTAGCTTAATGGATTAATCTTGATGTTCTTTTAGCGAGAATGAAGTTGTTCGAGGAAATAGTAATGTATCTTGATGATTATAATTACTTTTTTTGCCATGTTTAACTTGTTATTACTTGGAGATGAATTATAAGTTGAGGTCTCCGCGAGGTTATGATCATTCACTTTTGGAGTCTCAACTCATATTATACTTTCTTGAGGTTATTTTAGAATTAATTTATTTGAGGAATTAGTGATGTATATTTGTGAATGGAATGAAATGTAGTATAACATGTATATATTTCTACTACTTGGGATTGCTATCTTATCAAAAGATATTTTGGAGTTTTGATCTTTAAACCTTGGAGCCAATTAGAGTGATTCCTGACTAAAGTTACTTTATTCGAAAATGTAATTGTTGGGAGATAGAATTATTTGAGGAAATAGGAATGTATTTTGGTGACTGAACATTTACTTGCCTACATTGAGCTTTTGAGTTCTAGGTAATATGACTTTCTAAATTGTTGATTGGGGGTTCTTTTGTGTTATAATGGGTTAGTATGAATCTGTATTGTGTTATCAGATTTTGGAGTCTTCGTCAATCAATCTTGTTGGGTAATCGGTGATTTATCTTGTTTGGTGATTGGTCTGGTACAGAATGTAAATTTTGTTGATATATGTCAATATCCACCTCTTCATAATAAGTATCGTTAATTATATAGTAGCATAAATTAATGATTCCGACTTAAACGTCGATGAGGTCAAAAGAGATCGCGATGGCTACAAGAAAGAAGTTCGGGAATTTAGAATTACCTAAGATGACGTCGGGATGATGCAATGCTAAAGTTAGCCAATTTGACCAAAGGAAACTTCCTAGAAGTTGACTTGGATGCTAGCCACCCATGTGGTCAATTGTAGCCACCCATGTGATAAATATGGGTGGCTAATACTTTGAACATGGTTGGTAAAGCCAACCAAGATTGAAATGTTTGATAGGAAAGTCTCCTATGGCGGGCTAGCTGAATTCTATAAATAGGCATGCATTAGTTCATCATTTTCATCCACAACACAACTCCAAACACAATCCTAAGTTAGTCTTTCTTTCTTGTATTCTCCTTGTAAGTCCAAAAGCTATTGAAGCTCTAATCTTGAGAGCGCACGGTGGGACAATTATCTTGCAAGTGTTATATTAAATTGTTATAACGAGTAGTGTTGTCTTTCTACTTGATTGTTGTTAAGACGTTTCTGGGAAATTGGTTATATTCTTACATGGTATCAAGAGCTTACGGGGCTCTTAACAACAATCTTGTCTAGTAAAGCTCAACAACTATGACTACTCAAGGTGCTAGTTCTTCTTCTACCAGTTCTAGTTCCGATTTAGTACCGACAATTCGTATCCGTCCCCCTACCTTCACAGAAGGAAAGCTTGATGGCACGAACTATCTTTTGTGGAAGTTCAAAATCACTATAGTTCTGGACTCCTACGAACTCCTTGATACAGTGTTAGGCACAGATGCAGAACCAGTTGCAGTCCGTGCTGAAGATGACACAAAAAAGGTCACACCTCCAGATCCTCAGCTTGTCAAAGAATGGAGGAGACGAAATGCTGATGCACTTTGTGCAATTGTAACAAGTGTTCAGGATTCTGTCCTTACTCTAATTCAACACACAACCAAGGCAACTGAAGCTTGGAACATACTGAGAAATCAGTATGAAACAAGGAACCAGACTCGCATTCAGAACTTGGAGAATCAGTTAGCTGCTGAGAGATTAAGTGAAGATGAAGCAGCTGAGTCATTTATCAGTAGGATGAAAAACCTACGTGATCAAATGGCTGCAGTTGGTATAGCCAAATCAACCGAGGAACTAGCTCGAAGGTGCATTAGAGTGTTGCCTCCAAAATTTGACGGCCTTGTGACAGCACTCAATACACAAGTTCGCATTCCTCCTTTGACGTTTGAAGAATTCACTGCCATGTTGATGGAGGAGGAGATGAGGCTGAGGAGCAGAGAAAATCAACTTGACTCTGTCTTTACAGCCAAGGCGAGGAGTAACCAAGAAGAAAAGAAGAAGACGTTCTCTGGATCGTGCTACTACTGTAATAAGAAAGGTCATGCTATCAAAGATTGCAGGAAACGAATCCATGACGAGAAGAACGGAACTTTAAAGCCAAATTGGAGAAATAAAGAATTAGCCAATACGGCTGAAACGGAAGTGCATCTATTTACTGTAACAGATGTATCGGAGGAAACGTGTACTAGCGCACACGTACATCAAACAAGTGCATGGGTGTTAGACAGTGGAGCTTCCCGACACATGACCAGCAAGAAGGAGTTATATGACTCCATAAAACCTCTACAAGAACCAATGAATGTTATCGTCGGGAATAATGCTAGGTGTCCCGTTGAGGGCACTGGAACCATCTCGCTCGTGTCTAAAGATGGAAGAAGCAAGAAGCTGTCCAACGTACTCTTTGTACCCCAGATCACCAGAAATTTGCTATCTGTAGCTGCTATTACAGATAATGATCTAGAAGTGCGGTTCAAGAAGACGGAAGCTTTGATTCTTGACAAGGATCAAAATATCGTAAGTAAAGGTATTCGCAAAAATAACCTTTACGAAATCAGCTCTCTTTCTGCTGTCGTGGATGCCAAAACAAGTCAACTTTGGCATGAAAGGTTCGGGCACATTTCCTATCCTGTGTTAAAGGAAATGCAAAAGAAGAAGATGGTGGCCGACTTGCCTTCAATTGACGAGATTGAAAGACCATGTGAAGCTTGTATGCTGGACAAGCAACATAGACAGTCATTTCCCAAGGAGAGTCATAACCGATCAAAGGCTCCTCTAGAGTTGGTACATGCTGACCTCTGCGGAAAAATGACTAGGACGGCTTTGGGAGGATCTTCCTACTTTATGCTGTTAGTCGACGATTATAGTAGGAAGATGTGGGTGTACTTCCTTCGGGACAAGGCTGATGCTCTTGAAAAGTTTAAAGGGTGGCATAAACTTATGAAAAATGAGAACACAACTCAGTTGAAGAAACTTCGTACCGATCGTGGGGAGGAATTCTGTTCTACAGAGTTCACCAACTACTGCAACAAGCTTGGGATTAAGCACCAATTGACTGCTCCATACACACCACAACAAAATGGAGTTGTGGAACGAAGAAATCGAACAATTGTAGAAATGGCTCGATGCATGTTGAAAGGTACTGGCCTACCTGACACATTCTGGGCTGAAGCAGTCAACACAGCGGTATACATCCTCAATCGGTGCTCAACCAGGTCACTCAACGATAAGACTCCTAATGAGGCTTATTATGGTATGAAACCTTATGTGTCTCATTTAAGAAAATTTGGGTGTGAGTGTTTTGTACTCATTCCAAATGAAAATCGAAAGAAATTGGATGACAAGAGCAAGAAGGGAATTTTCTTGGGATATAGTGAAGAGTCTAAAGCATATAGAATCTATGATGTAGAGGCCAAGAAGGTGATCATAAGCCGAGATGTGGTGTTTAATGAAAGACCACACTCGATGGAGGATAGCGGTCCTACCATTTCCTCATCAACCGATGAAGTAATCCACCAAGTGCCTGAACAACGACCGTTGAACAATGAAGAAGTCTCTAATGATGAGGAGACTGAAGACCAACCTGTTGTACCCACAAGGAAGCCACAACCGAAGTGGTTCCAATAGCTCTTTGATGGAAGAAATCCAGGAGTTACTGATGATAGTCCACATCCTGATGGACTCAGACGATCAAAGAGAATAGAGGAGCAGAACAGATCAGGACAACAACTAGTAAACATGGCTTTGAAGACCCAAATCATCAAGACGGTAAAAGAACCGGTAACTGTGGAGGAAGCCATGTCAGATCCAAATTGGAGAGCAACTATGCAAGCCGAGTATGATAGTATCATGAAAAATGATACTTGGGAAATCGTTGAAAAGCCACCGAACAGAAAAATTATCGACACCAAATGGATCTGGAAAGTGAAGTACAAGGCAGATAGAAGTCTTGAAAAATACAAGGCACGCCTTGTAGCACAAGGATTTTCGCAAGTCGAAGGTTTCGATGTATATGAAACCTTTGCTCCAACAGCAAAAATGTCAACAATCAGGCTAGTTGTTGCAGCTGCCGCGCATTATGAATGGATTGTACATCAAATGGATGTCAAGTCAGCTTTTCTTAATGGGCAACTTGAAGAAGAAGTCTACGTTGCACAACCCCCTAGCTTCCAAATACCAGGTGAAGAAGAAAAAGTCTACAAATTGAAAAAGGCTTTATATGGGTTAAAGCAAGCACCACGAGCTTGGTACAAACGTATAGACTCTTTCTTCTTACAACATGGTTTCTGTAGAAGCAAATCAGAGGCCAACTTGTATGTTCTAAGTGAACAAGGAAAGAAGGTAATTGTAGTTCTATATGTGGATGATCTTGTAATCACTGGTGACCATGAAGATAATATTCAGAAGACGCAAGAATGGTTGAGCCAAGAATTTGAAATGACAAATCTTGGTCTTCTTCATTATTGCTTGGGAATCGAGGTATGGCAAAAACCTCATACTATCTTTATCTCGTAGCAACGATATGTTCGTGAGCTTCTGACTGCATTTGGTATGTCCGAATACAAACCAGTTGTCATCCCGATGGAAGTGAATACAAAGTTATCAATTGACGATCCTTCAAAACAAGTTGATAACAAGCTCTACAGAAGGTTGGTGGGAAGTTTAATCTTCCTTTGTAACACAAGACCTGATATTAGTTATGCTGTGGGAGTTCTCAGTCGGTTTTCAAATAAACCGAAACAAAGTCACTGACAAGCAGGGATGCAGATCCTCAAATATCTCAAAGGCACGTTGGAGTATGGGATATCATACAAGTCTGGAGATACTTTATCTGGGTACTGTGACTCAGACTGGGCTGGTGATATTGACTCAAGAAGATCTGTTACAGGTTACGTATTCACATTCGGTGGTGGAGTCATCTCATGGGCTAGTAAGAAGCAACCCACCGTTGCACTTTCATCAACGGAGGCAGAATACAAGGCTGCTTGTGTAGCATCCTGTGAAGCTGTTTGGCTACGACGCATCATGACTGATATTGGCATTCCAATAGAGGAAGCAACAATGTTGAAATGTGACAGTCAGAGTTGTATAGCCATGTCAAAGAATCCGGTATTTCATGCTAGAACAAAACACATAGAGATTCAATATCACTATGTGAGGGAACTGATCGAGGAAGGTAAAATCTACATGGAGTACTGCCCTACTGAAGATAATTGTGCAGATATCTTCACTAAAGCGTTAGGGAGCATCCAATTGAGCAAGCATCATCAAACATTGGGTGTTGGCCCAATAGCTTAGTCAACATGAGGTGAACATTGATGGGGGGTGTTGATATATGTCAATATCCACCTCTTCATAATAAGTATCCTTAATTATATGGTAGCATAAATTAATGATTCCGACTTAAACGTCGATGAGGTCAAAAGAGATCGCGATGGCTACAAGAAAGAAGTTCGGGAATTTGGAATTACCTAAGATGACGTCGGGATGATGCAATGCTAAAGTTAGCCAATTTGACCAAAGGAAACTTCCTAGAAGTTGACTTGGATGCTAGCCACCCATGTGGTCAATTGTAGTCACCCATGTGATAAATATGGGTGGCTAATACTTTGAACATGGTTGGTAAAGCCAACCAAGATTGAAATGTTTGATAGGAAAGTCTCCTATGGCGGGCTAGTTGAATTCTATAAATAGGCATGCATTAGTTCATCATTTTCATTCACAACACAACTCCAAACACAATCCTAAGTTAGTCTTTCGTTCTTGTATTCTCCTTGTAAGTCCAGAAGCCATTGAAGCTCTAATCTTGAGAGCGCACGGTGGGACAATTATCTTGTAAGTGTTATATTGAATTGTTATAACGAGTAGTAGTGTCTTTCTACTTGATTGTTATTAAGACGTTTCTAGGAAATTGGTTATATTCTTACAAATTTTGGAGTGATTTATCTTGTTTGGTGATTGGTATGACTCCTTGGGTTCTCTAGATCTCTTTAGTTTCTTGTTTTGGAGGAAGATAGATTGTAGGATTTGACTTGTTGGTATTTAAATGTGTAGGTGGGACACCCCTTTTGTGCTTCCTATTCTATTGGTCTTATTATTCTTTTCTACTCTATTCTCACTATTTGAGAGAGAGTTACACTTTTCTAGCATATCAATTGTTTCTTGAAAGTTTTGCTTATTAGATTAATGGATCCTATACTCATTTGACATTGTTTCTATTCTTAATATTCATATTTGCTTCTTATAACAATGTCGCTTATTGGAGTTAAGGTTTGAGACTTCTATATTTCATTCTATATCTCCAGCCATTGGTTTCAATATTTCATTTCATCCTATTATTATTCATTTGAAAGTAATTTCTCATTTGGTATACCATTTTACTTATTCAATTTCACTTGTTTGATGTACTCCCTACCTAAGTACATCATTGTCATTCTTGTTGATATTTGTTAATCCTATTGTTTTATTATTAAATCCTTAGCCATTACTTTGCTTGTAATTGCTCACTCGAAATACTCGGCACTGTCCTGTTGTTATCATTTCTTATTCGTACTTCTTTGGTATTGCATGCTGAGATACTCTTGCCACTCATGTTTTCTATTGAATTAATCATCACTTATTTCTTAATTTCATTTCGCCTCAAGTACAACTTACTTGTTGATTCCTTGAACAATCATCGAGAATTGAAATTGATACGAACCTGGTCAACATGTGCCAAGACCCAACACCAAGATTGGTAAAACAAACCCAAGATCTTTCAAGAATGGATGGAACCGCGACCCTTTGCCTAGCAAGACAAGAACCTTGGTATAGTGAATATGATGGAAACCGCGACCCGTTGCTTAGAAAAGCAAGAACCTTGGTATGGTGAAGACGCCACAAACGGGGATGGAAATCCGCTTGATAAGTCAAGGTTGAACGCCACAAGGAATCCCTTGATAAGTTCGAAAGAGTCTCTTGGAGAACTCAAGGAGAATAATCTCACAATTTAATTTCAGAATTGTCTAACTTTATTATCACAAAAAGTGCCTTATATAGGCAATAACAAATAAGTATCCTGCTTGGAAAAGGACTCCTAAACCCTAGCCCAAGTAGGAAAAATGTGAATAGTAACTAGGTCAAAGGAAACAAACTTGGAGACCAAGAAAAGACTCCTATTAACTATTCACGTGAATAGTGATGTGAATAGTAACTAAAAAGGAAGCAAACTTGCAGCCCAAGAAAAGCTCATTTCTAGTGTGAACACCTAATCTTGCAGCCCAAGAAAGTCTATTTCCTAGTGTGAACACCTAAATTCGTCCATAGTGGACCCTAGGAAATAAACTAGAATGCAAATTAAACTTAAACTAAAACTATGATATTACAAAGAAATCAAATCTTGACCAAATCTTCAAATCTTCTTGAAACTTCTTGAAGAATCTTGAAGTTCTTGAATCTTGAAAATAGAATCTTGACTTGAATCTTTGCTGGAAAATTCATCCAAATAGTGCAATGAATATGGATGGCTAGTTCACATTAGAAATGTCTACTTGTTCATGAATTTTTGTTTAACATACTCAGCACTGTTTTGACTCGTCATCATTCTTTGTTCGTACTTATTTAACTGATAGGTGTTGAGACATTTCTTATCTTAGTTATCATGCTTCCTTATTAAACTATTAGGCTCTTGATTCTCTAACCTGTTTGACCTCTTGTTCACTTGATTGTTGGCTCGAATATGACTTCCCTTATTCTTATTTCCTTGTAAATTTCATAAGAGCCATATTCTGACCAATGTCAATTTTGAGATATTCCCTTGATCAGTAATCATTCATGTTATCGTGAATGAGTTTTTAAACCCTCGGGGTGTTCATAGAGCTCTTTTGTGTAGTAGGGGATTATTGATAAGTAGTGGTGTCATGCTAAGACCTTGGAGTTGCAATTTCTTTCATATGCAAGATGATGTTAGGTGGGAGAGAATTATGAATTGAAGATTTCCTTGGAATTATGATCATCAACCTGCAGTCAATGAAGTTTATTTCAATTGAGGTCTTTGTTTAGGTGTCATCCTAAGAGATAAATGGGAACTAAGAGAAGTATTATTAAGTATAATGATTGAGGATTTAATTGTCTGTCAGTTCGAGAATTGCGCAGACGCAAGATGTAAAACCCCAGTTTTCATCTTTACCTCGATTTGCGTGTTTTTACCTCAATTTGCGTGATTTGATCTGTTTATGTGTTATATGAGTTAAAATGTGCTAAATATGGGATTTATATTCCTAATACATGCTATGTGTGCATTTATGAAATTTTTATCAAAATCGGCATCAGAAATTTTATCGACGATTTTTGTAAATAGTGTTTTGAACACCTGTCCACTAAAATTTTTACAGGGGCATTTTAAACATTTTAAAACCTAGTCCTCGGATATTAATAGACCTGTGTTTGATTAAAACGGATTTCAAATCGGCTTAGGAATTTAAAAGGATTTTTACACCTTCTTTTGTGAAAATCGAGTTTTAAACTGAATCGGGAGAAAATGTTTGACTGTAAAACTTCTTGTCACCTAAAAATAAGCTACTTAAAATAGTCTAAGTGTTGCATAATTGTTTTGAGCAAAATAGTCTAAAAAAAACTAATTAAAAGACTAGAAAATAATTAAAAGACTAAAAATACTAACTTTGACTTTTGCAATTTTGTTGACTTAGCCTATTTAACTATCAACACACATTAAAAACAAAGCAAACATACTCATGCACATACACAAAGGGCCGAAACTCCATAGCCATCTTTGTGAGCTTTTTCAACATTTTTTTAAAACAAATTTTCAATAGAAAACTCATTTGTAGTCCAAACATCTTCATCCAAGGCTTGATTCTACTTGTTGGGCATCATTTGCACATCTTTCTAGTTTCATAAAACATCAAAGGTGAGAGAAAAATTCTAGATCTCAAAATGTCATTTTTATGTTAATTCATATAATCGAATTTCTAATCGTTGAAATGTTAAATTGATGCTATATTGTTGCTCAGTAGATGCTAAGGATTGATTATATGTGTTTATATCAGTTTTGAACCGTTGTAGCATGAATTTTTATTTTTCGGGTATTAAAATTGAGTTGTTGAATAATTGGAGTTGTAGTGGTAGGAATCGATTGTTGTTAGCTTGTAAGAGTTTTTTTAAATACGTGGTAGTAATGTTGTAATGCCAAAATTTTGATTGTGATGTCGGTATGAAAGTCCAAAAATTTCAGCCATGGTGCATTGAGGTTTTAGGGTTGTTGGGCTTGATTTGGATGTATTATGGTTGGTTTCCGAGGGGGCTAATGTAGTTGCTTGAGTAGGTGAGTAATAGAAACTGGTTTGGAGGTGATTGTATTAGTAGAATGTAAGTTATGACTTTTGGAAGTTTGGGTTGTGTTTCTTGAAAAAATTGAAATATGCCTTTGGTTGTTTAGCTGATGTTTGAGTGATTGAATTATAAGTTGTTGATGGTTAGACTAGGGTTTGGTTGTGTGTTTAATGCATGTTAAGTTGGGTGGCCTACTTTGTCATCTAACTTAGTTGTTTGTTGCTTATTTGACTAGTTGTTGTTATGTTATTGAAATGATGATTATTGATTGATTATTGATGAGCCGGGAGATAGGCAACCTACTTTGTTGTCCTGCTGTGATAATTGATTATTGATGAGTCGGGAGATAGGCAACCTACTTTGTTGTCCTCCTGTGATAATTGATTATTAATGAGCCGAGAGATAGTCAACTTGATATATTGTCCCCCAGTGATATGAATGATTATTATTATTGTCATGAGTCTTGGTATGTGTGTGCCACCTCTCGGGCAGCGTCGGGCTGTTAGGTTGATAACGGCATGACTATTATAGGCTACCCCCAGCTCGCATGGGTGGAGGTGCCATAAAGGGAGGGGCTAGTGACGTACCTCGGGTGTGTGAGTAATGGGGATTTATAAGAAGAATGGTTGAGATTGTGATGGCGTTTGGAGCTACAGCAACTAGAGTATCCTTTATTGATTGGTCATTATTACTAATGTGCTTATATTGTTATTGATGATTATTATGTGTTTACTGTTCAAATGATGATTTCCAAGGAGTATAGTAAATACTGTTAAGAGATCTTTCAAATCCTTACTAGGCTTGTTTTATATAAGCTCACTCTCAATTATTGCATGCATACAAGTGATACTGAACAGGATTACGGGTACATGCCTCAGGAAGTTGAGAATGTACTTTATGTGGACGAGTCTTGTGTGCCGGAGTCGTTGCCATGAGTTTGCCTTAGTTGTTGTAATATGTCATATAACTTACTCAATTATAAGACTTATATATATTGCTTGTAATATCCTGATCCCTCTCGAGACCGGGAGTTCTATCAATCAATCTAATCGCAACCCAATTCCAATCCCGGGCAAAATTTTAGGGAAAGACGGATGGAGTCTCCCCTGTTTCTAGGTAAAAATGTAAAAAAACCTGCAATAGCATATAAGTGGACCAGCACTGTGTCCAACCATACAAACACCTTAAGACCATCCGAGCCTTGTTTCTCAACAAATAAACACAACAATTATATATACATTTCCAGTTTAAAAGCTAACCTATCTCTTCTTATCTTTGACAAGTACATTCAAGCTTGATAATTAAACCATACTAACCTATTGCATAAAATAGACTATCATACCATTCTAACTCTTTTCCTTTGGACATTACAAATATGCATTGAAGTTAAACTATACTAACTGAATACATAAACTAGCTTATCATTCTACCTCAATTACCTAGTTAAATTTAGATTACATTCTTTTTAACATAAATACAAACAACACATGAAACATACATCTTTGCATCTTTGACAACTCAAGCCACATAGCACGCAAGACAACTCTTCAAGCACGAACTTTCACGTAACCACGAACTTTCCAGCTAACATGGCATTTCCTGAAATGTGGTGGTGAGGAGTGAATATACTCAACACGTATACTCAGTGAGGGCGAGACAGATATCTAGGTGGAGAGAAAGAAAGTCGTGCAATGTAAATAAGACAGTTAAGCAATATAACTGACATGTAAGCAATCAATATAAACAATCAATTCAATAAGCAATTAATAAAAGCATTAACACAACCATTCAAAGCTATACCACACTCTGAAGGCTATGGTTCACTCAAACGAGTAATGTACCAATCATGATTTCGATGACTTTAACGATGACGCGCCGGCTCACCCACCTTATAACTTTCGTTAGAGTACTCCGGACATACTCTGTCAATTCTACGACCCAAACTCCCTGGGTGGCAACCCAAGCGAGAACGGGAATAGGACACGGAGCTAGAGCAACCAACCCTGGCAGCCCAAGACTACCCAGAGAGGCCCGTCACTCACGCGCCTGACACAATGCAATGCAATACGAGGAATATGACGATAATCGAGCAAGGCACTGAAGTGCAGGTTAGTAATAACATGCGATACAATAAGCATTTACAATCAATAAAGTAACAAGAACAATACTAACAAGCATTATCAACAATTGATATACAATTCAATCATAACCAACTTTAACAAACATAACAAGCAATAATAAGCATTCTACAAGCATAACACTATGAAAACCAACAAAAACACAAAATGACCCAAACTTTCAAAACGCTACTACTTTCAAACGAGCCACGAGTTTTGGAAACTGACTTCACCAATCCTCCTAGGCCACCATAAGGTACGTCTAAAGATCTCGAAAACCTACTTTACCCTAAAATTCCCGCAAAGCCACGATTTCCCCCTTTGCTCGTTTGAACTATAGCTACCTCAACCGATCACCCAACCAATGTCACAACTGCACCAAAAGTGCTTCCATGACGTACCTCAACAATGCCTTCACGCAAATTGAGAAATTTCCAAACTCGACCGAAATGACCCCAACATGTACCAAGCCATTTTTCTCCGTTTTTCCATTACACAAACCAATTAAACCACACATTTAGGCATTCTAGCATATCTAGCACCTTCCTACATCAACAGAACGCAAAACGAAGCAACTTTAATGTAACGAGGGTTTACTATTCATATTTTACTATTCTATTAGCATTTAAAATTGCAATTGCTATATTCAACCGTAGAAAATGCTAAAAAGCTACAAATACATATTCTACAATTGACAAGGAACATTCTTTAAGCATCAAAATGAATAAAATAACAATCTATGGCTAAAACCCAAAAATTAAAGTTTAGGCATAATTTTTTCAAATGCACAAATAATGATGAAACCCTCACCTTAGACGCTGCTAGATGCTAGGAAAACCACGTTGGAAGCCTCGGAAACAACCCCGTGCAAGCTCTCGCGAAGATTTGAAGTTTTGAATGTTGAAATCTTTTTTTTCTCTCTTGAAGGTTTCGGCCCTTTCCTTTTTATTTTTCAGCTTTTGTTTGTTTTATTTTGTTATGTAATATGCTATTAAAAGATGACAAGCTAGTCAATTGGTCAAGCCTTGGTCAAAGCTAACTTAAGTTGGTCAAATAAGCTTATTTCTTGCATTTTAAAGCTAAAACAACTAACACAAATCTAATCCTAGTTAATAACAACTAAAATACTAAAATTAAAACACTAATTACTAGTTTTCACTATTTGCTGAGGACTATAAATTATTTCTTAACTATCGCTCTCGATATGCTATGCACAAAATGACGAAAAACGAATAACACCTAAATATTATGGAATATAAGAAAAATATAATTTTTGAAAAGCAACATAGTTCAAAATTTACTCAGGCTCGAAGTTACTTTTCATTTAATTGAAAACCGAGCATTAAAGTGCAAGAAAATAAAACCAGGTAACATAAATATGAAAAGTAGTTGATACTCCGTTAAAATAATTAACTCAAGTATTATTTAATTACTTCTAAAATAAGATGAAAATAATGCTAGAAATGTATGTTTAACTAAAAATAAACACAAAATTCAATGCTAACATTTAAGATGACACTTAATTAAATGCAATTAAATGCCATTAAATGCATGCCGGGTTCGGGGTATCACATTGCTAGTTTAGTAGCCTTTCTTTTGAACATGATTAGGTTGCTAGACTGGCTTATAAACTATTTTGGAAATGTATGATATGTCCTATGGTTGATGTTGGAACGGAGGCGTATAACTTATGAATGAACTAATGAATTGATGTTTATAGGAATGGTTGTGTTGTATGTTGTTGGTTTGGTTGTGGAGTTATTGTTGATTTTTGGAGTTGGTTATATGGAATTATGAGGGTTGGTTTAGATCCCTGATGTCCGTGTTACTGTCGTTATACTACCGAAATTCTATTGCGTCCTGACTGATCGTAAGTGGGGTCGAGTTGGGGCGTGACACTAATTATCTTCTAGGTAAGGCCAATATTGTTGCTGATACTTTGAGCCGAAATGCTACCGTTTCTAGCTTGATCATCAAGAATTGGGAGTTCATGGAAGAATTATGCCTATGGAAGCCCAAAACTTCAGATTCTGGTATTCAGTGATAGGAACTGATTTGGAGTTGTTTGGATTAGTAGAATGTAAGTTATGATTATTTGAAGTTTAGGTTGTCTTTCTTTAAAGTATTGAATTATGCCGTTAGTTGATTGGGCGGTGTTTGAGTGATTGAATTGTGAGTTGTTAATGGTTAGACTAGGGTTTGATTGTGTGTTTAATGCACGTTAAGTTGGATGGCCTACTTTGTCATCTAACTTAGTTGTTTATTGTTTAATTGATTATTTGATTTATATTGATGAAAAGATGATTATTGATGAACCGGGAGATAGTCAACGGAAAAGGTTGTCGTCTTGTGATGTGAATGTTTATTTTATTGCTGAGTCTTGGTATGTGTGTGCCACCTCTCGGGCAGCATCGGGTTGCCGGGTTGATAACGACATGACTATCAGAGGCTACACTCATCTCGTATGGGCGGAGATGCCATGGAGGTAGGGCTAGTGAGGTACCTCGGGTGTGTGTGTCATGGGGGTGATAAGAAGATGGTTGAGATCGTGATGGTGCTTGGAACTACA
Source organism: Ehretia macrophylla (assembly GCA_037974665.1). NCBI lineage: Eukaryota > Viridiplantae > Streptophyta > Magnoliopsida > Boraginales > Ehretiaceae > Ehretia > Ehretia macrophylla. Next base: position 58,837,489 of record CM075781.1, read on the forward strand.
CCAAATAGAGTATCCTTTATTGATTGGTCATTATAGTTATGTGTTTATATTGTTATTGATGTATATTGTGTGTTTACTGCTCAAAGGATCATTTCCAAGGAGTATAGTAAATACTGTTAGAGATCTATCAGATCCTCATTAGGCTTGTTTTATATAAGCTCACTCTCAATTATTGCATGCTTACAGGTGTTGTTGAGCAAGACTACGGGTACGTGCCTCTTAAAGAGAAAATGTGCTTTTCGTGGATGAGTCTTATGTGCAGGAGTCATTGCCATGAGATTGTTTGTAGTTGATGTATTATGATAATAATAAGCCTACTTTAACTTAAAGACTTATGTATGATGGTTTAGTAGTCTTTCTTTTGATCATGTTTAGATTACTAAGTTGGTTTATAATCTATTTTGAAATGCATGTATAACCTATGTACTAAGTTGGAACGGAGGCGTATAACTATGATCGGGTTGTTGAAGGAATGATTATTGTATAATATGGTAATGTTGTATGTTGTTAATTTAATTGAGGAGTTGATTGTTGAATGGGTTGTGAAGTTAGTTGTATAATATTGATAAGAGGTTGGTCTAGAGCCTCGGTGTCTTAATTACTATCGTTATACTGCCAAAATTCCATTGCGTCCTGACTGATTGTAGGTGGGGTCGAGTTGGGGCGTGACATTAAGTGGTATCAGAGCACATGTTAGCTGTCAGCCGGGGTATTCTCGGAATGTGGGTAATAGTCCTAGCATGAAAGTATGTATGAGATGAAAGAAAAGTGAACTATGTGTTAATATGATTAAATGATTAAGTGATTATGTGATTTAGTGTTTATGTAATTATGTGATCAATTTGTTTATGTGATTGATACTTAAGTGATTTATGTGCTTTATATGAGTTTGTTGTTTATGTGTTAATAGCTATTTATAACTTGTTTACGTGCTATAACCTGTGCTAACTCTTTGATTAGTAGAATGGCTAGTAGACCGAGGACGAGAGGTAGTGTGGTGACCCCATCCCAAATCGGAAGGCTTGGAGCTGGGCCAACTGAATATATAGAGAAGTCTCGTATATTCATGCATGCGCCTTTTCTAGTGTGGGGTTCCACCTGGGAAGGGACAAAACCGTGAGGAGTATGGGCTCCGAAACGGACAATACTTGCATAGTGTGCTTTCGGGCCTACTCGCCATGGCCCCGGTGCTCGCTTGGGCCCTAAGTCTAGGGAGTATCCTGCAGGCGTGGGGGTATTGGTTTCGGGGCATTACAAAATTGGTATTAGAGCCGACCTTCCTTTGCACCAGTGGCCCGCGAGGGCGCTAGGCCTCCTTAAGGAGGGGCGGATGTGGTGACCCCATCCCACATCGGAAGGCTTGGAGCTGGGCCAACTAAATATATAGAGAAGTCTCGTATATTCATGCAGGCGCCTTTTTTAGTGTGGGGTTCCACCTGGGAAGGGACAAAACCGTGAGGAGTATGGGTACCAAAGCGGACAATACTTGCATAGTGCACTTCCAAGCCCAATCACCATGGCCTCGGTGCTCGTTTGGGCCCTAAGTCCAGGGAGTATCCTGCAGGCGTGGGGGTATTGGTTTCGGGGCGTTACAGGTAGGCCTGAAGCAGTTGACGAGGTTCCGGGAAATGTGGCACCGGGCCAAGAAAGGGGTGATGGTCGTTTTGAATCAGCCATGGATAGGATCGCAAAGGTTATGGCCGGTCAGGCCCAATTTCTAGCAGGGCAGGCTGCCTAAGCTCAGACTTTACAGGCACAGTTACTGAATGTACTGGGTGGATACCACGGGCGTGGTACACTAAAGGAGTTCTCAGGGTACTATCCACCGAGGTTTCAGGGGGAACCAGATGATCGGAAAGCCGAGGCATGGATTAGTAAAGTGGAGAAAATATTTGACCCTATGGATTATACTGATGAAAGAAAGGTCACCTTTTCCATTTATTTGTTTGATGATGAGGCAGAGGAGTGGTGGCGCACGGTGAAATCTAGTTGGGAAACCCAGGGTATTCCGTATGTCTGGGATACCTTTCTGAGAGCTTTCCGGGTGAAGTATGTCCCAAGGATTGCACGGGAGAGGAGAGAGGCCGAGTTTTTGTCCTTAGTTCAGGGAGATGCTTTAGTGGCATAGTATGAGGCCACGTTTACTAGACTATCCCAGTATGCACCGGAGTTTGTGGCTGACGAGGAGTGCAAGACTCATAGGTTTATGTTGGGTTTGAGGCCCGAGATTCAGGATGTGATGGCCCTGAATCAGTATAATATACTTACTGAGGCCTTTGATGCAGCTTCTAGGTTAGAGAAGAGAAAGGGAGAACAGATTGTGTCTAGTCAGCCTAGCAAGAGGCTGTATCAACCGCAGGGTCAGCAGGGTATGTATAGGCCTTTGGTACAATAGGTTGTGTACAGGCCACCAGCACAACAGGGTTCTTTCAGACCATAGAGTCAACAGAGTTATTACTGGCCACAGTTTCAGCAGGGGTCTTATCAGGCTCAGCCGCAGTTTAGGCCCGCCCAGTCTCAAGGTCCATATAGGCCTAGTGTTATGAGACCTCAACAGCATGCTGGTACAACTGCTTTCTCAGCTTCTAGTTCTTCTAGGGGAAGTGTCAGTACTTCGTCATCGTAGTGTACTTTCTGCAAGTGTCAGGGCCATGTAGAGGCTGACTGCAGGGCGAAGGCAGGGACTTGTTTGGGTTGCGGTAGCAATCAGAATAGGGTGAATGATTGCCCTAGATATCTGAGGACTGAGGGTCGGGCAGCTTAGAGTTATCAGGGTAGACCTGTGGGCAGTACACCTCAGCAGCAGCGGGTTCAGGCTTGGGCCTACGCAGTTGACTTGGAGGAAATGCCTGAGGAGACTGCAGTTGTGGAAGGTAACTTCTTTATACTTGATCAACTTGTTAAAGTGTTGATTGATTCTGGTGCTATGCATTCTTTCATTACTCCTGCTTGTGTGCAACGTGTTACTATGCAACCTGCAAGACTGCCTTATGTGGTTGAGATTAGTACATCTTTGACTGATAAGTATGTGACTGGCTTAATATGTAAGGATTGTAAAATACATGTTAAGGGGTATAATTTTCTTTCGGACCTTATCTTATTTCCTATCCGGGGGTACGATGTTATCTTGGTATGGATTGGCTTTCTAAGTATGATGCCCAGTTAAACTGTAGAACGAAGGTAGTACGGTTTCGGTTGCCATATCAGCCAGTGGTAGAGGTAGCAGGGAACCGGGGTGCTAAGACGAGTTTTGTTATCTCAGCAACTAAAGTCGTTAAGTTGGTGAGTAAGGGGTGTTCGGGTTATCTAGCTTATTTGATCAACAAGCCATCTGATAAGCTACAGCTGGATGAGGTACCTATTATTCGGGAATATCCCAATGTCTTTCCCAAGGAGTTGCCAAGGTTGTCGCTAGAGAAAGATGTGGAGTTTATGATCAATCTTATTCCCGGTACTCAACCTATTTCTAAATCAGCGTACTGGATGGCACCAGCTAAGTTGAAGGAGCTGAAAACTCAGTTGCAGGAGTTAATAGAGAAGGGTTTCATTCAGCAGAGTTCTTCACCGTGGGGAGCACCTGTTTTATTTGTGAAGAAGAAAGACGGTACCTTGAGATTATGCATTGACTATCGTGGTTTGAATCAAGTGACTATCAAGAACAAGTATCCTTTTCTATTGATTGACGAGTTGTTTGTTCAACTTCAGGGAGCCAAAGTCTACTCTAAGTTTGACTTGAGATAGGGGTATTATCAGCTTCAGATTCGCACGGAGGATGTTCCGAAGTCTACCTTCAGGACTCAGTACGGGCATTATGAGTTTGTTGTTATGCCCTTTGGATTAACTAATGCACTGGCAGCATTAATGGATCTTATGTATCAGGCTTTTCAGCCGTACTTGGACCAGTTCGTGGTGATCTATATTGATGATATCTTGGTCTATTCTAAATCTGAATCAGAGAACGAGCAACATCTACGGCTTGTCTTACAGAAGCTACAGGAGCATCAGTTGTTTGCGAGGTTCAGCAAATGTGAATTTTGGCTACAACGCATATCTTTTCTTGGCATTATCACACAGAGTGGTATATCTGTAGATCCCACTAAGATTGAAACGGTGATGTCTTGGAAATGGCTGGAGAATGTTTCGGAGGTTCGTAGCTTTCTTGGCTTGGCGGGTTATTACCGTAGGTTTGTCAAGGACTTTTCTAAGATTGCCAGGCCACTTTCTAAGTTAACTCAGAAGCATACTAGCTTTGTTTGGGATGAGAAATGTGAGAGTGGGTTTCAGGAGTTAAAAAAGAGATTGACAACCGCTCCAGTACTTGCTCTACTAGAGGGGACAGATAATATGGTCATCTACAGTGATGCATCCAAGGAGGGCATAGGATGTGTTCTTATGCAGAATGGCCGAGTTATTGCCTATGCTTCCAGGAAGTTGAAGCCTTATGAGCTAAATTATTCGACTCATGATCTTGAGTTGGCAGTTGTTGTTTTCTCACTGAAAAAGTGGTGTCATTATCTGTGAGGCAGTAAGTTCGAGATTTTCATTGATCATAAGAGTCTTAAGTATTTATTCTCACAGAAGGAGTTGAATATGCGTCAACGGACGTGGATGGAACTTCTTGGAGATTATAATTGTTCTATCAGCTATCTGCCTGGGAAGGCAAATGTTGTGGCAGACGCTCTTCACCTAAGGCGAGTGTTTCTTGTTTGGCTGTCAAGAAGTGGGAAGTTCTTGAGGAAATCACTTATTGGAGACCGGAGTTGACTCAGGTTGGGGTGATGTGTTCACATCTCCGTATTCAGCCTTTATTGCTGTCTCAGATCAGAGAAGCTCAGCAACTTGATGTTAAACTTCAGAAGATCAAGGATCAGATCACGGATGATCAGTTTGACTTCAAAGTACACGAGGATGGTATTCTTTGATTTTGGAATAGGGTTTGTGTTCCCGATGAACCTGGTTTGAGGCGAGATATTTTGAAGGAGGCTCATAATTCTAAGTACACCATTCATCCTGGTAGAAACAAGATGTATCGGGACTTGAAGCAACATTATTGGTGGAATAATATAAAGAGAGAAGTTGTGCAGTTTGTATCTAGATGTTTGACTTGTCAGCGAGTGAAAGCCGAGCATCAACGACCTGCAGGTTTGCTTCAACTGTTGGCTATACCACAGTGGAAATAGGAGCATATTACGATGGACTTTGTTACTGGTTTGCCTAGAACATCGAGAGGTAATGATGTAGTTTGGGTTGTCGTGGATCATTTGACGAAGACAGCTCACTTTATTTCGATAAGGATGGGAGATGAAGTTGCAAAGTTGACGGATCTTTATTTGGATCAGATTGTTAGACTTCACGGAATTCCATCTAGTATTGTCTCAGATCGAGATCCTCGATTTACTTCTCACTTGTGGGAGAAACTTCAGGAGACTTTGGGTACTCAGCTTAATTGCAGTATAGCATATCATCCACAGACCGACGGTCAGTCTGAGAGGACTATTCAGATTCTGGAAGATATGCTCAGGGCTTGTGTTCTGGACTTCGGGAAGAACTGGGAGAAACATCTACCACTTGCTGAGTTTGCCTATAACAATAGTTATCAAGCTACTATTGGGATGGCACATTTTGCAGCTCTTTACGGCTATAAATGTCGTTCACCTTTGTATTGGGATGAAGTAGGGGAGATGAAGACTATTGATCCAACTATTATGCCAGAGCTTCTAGAGAAGATTGAGAATGTTCAGTTGATCAGGCAGAGAATGCTTACGGCGCAGAGTAGATTCAAGAGTTATGCTGATAAGCGTCGTCGGGACTTGGAGTTTGCAGTTAAGGATTGGGTTTTCTTGAGATTGTCTCCTCGTAAGGGGTTTGCTCGATATGGTAAAGGCGGAAAGTTGAGTCCGAGGTTTGTAGGTTTTAAAATGTTTAAAATTACAACGTAATACATGATTATCATATAATATAACATTATCACATAACACACAATTCAGCATATAAGAAGCCAACATCACATAAACAAGTTAAATCACAGAAGTAAGTTATAAACAATTAAAGTCACATAAGCAACAAACTTCACATAACACAAGTTCATCACGTAACTCAAATTGGTCACTTAAAGTACATTGAGCACCTAAAGCACGTTGTTTCACATAAGCTAGTTATAAACAATTAAAACCACATAAACAACGAACTTCACACAAGGCACAAAATCACATAAAACACAATTGTCACATAATGCACATTAATTACATAATGCACATTAATCACATAATGCACATTAATTACAACACATTGAGTACGTATAGCACGTTATCACATAAAACATATTGACCACATTAGTTCACTTAACACACAAGGCATACTGGTCACATAGAAAGTTAGACACATAAGTAAATTAATCACATAAACATATTAACATATGTTTCACTTTTCTTTCACTTAATACATACTTGCATGCTTAGACCACTACCCACATTCCGAGGATACCCCGGCTGACAGCTAATCAAGCTCTAATACCACTTAAATGTCACGCCCCAACTCGACCCCTCCTATAATCAGTCAGGACGCAACGGAATTTCGGCAGTATAACGACAGTAAATAGGACACCGAGGCTCTAAACCAACCTCTTCAGAAAATCATACAACTAACTCCACAAACCATTCAACAACCAACTCCTCAATTAAATTAACAACATACAACATAACCATATTATACAATTATCATTCCATCAACAATCCGTTCATAGTTATACACCTCCGTTTCAACTTCATACATAAACTATACATACATTTCAAAATAGATTATAAACCAACTTCGTAATCTAAACATGATCAAAAGAAAGACTACTAAACCATCATACATAAGTCTTATAATTGAGTAAGCTATACAATATGACATATTACAACAACTAAGACAAATTCATGGCAACGACTCCGACACACAAGAGTCGTCCACATAAAGCACATTATCAGCTTCCTGAGGCACGTATCCGTAATCTTGCTCAAGTACACCTATAAGTATACAATAATAGAGAGTGAGCTTATATAAAATAATAATCTATAATGACCATTCAATAAAGGATACACTAGTTGGTGTAGCTCCAAACGCCTTCACGATCATAACAGCCTTCTTGTGACTCCCATAAACTCACGCACCCGAGGTACCCCAATAACCTCTCCCTCCATGACACCTCCGTCATGCGAGCTGGAGGCAGTCTCTGGTAGTCATGCCATTATCAACCCGATAGCTCGATGCTGCCCGAGAGGTAGCACACACATACCAAAGACTCATCAATAATAATAAACATCAATCATTCACAAGAGGACAATTTAGCAGAACTGCCTATCTCCCGGCATCAATCATCAATCAATAATCATTTTATCATCATAGTAACATCAATAATCATATTATCATCATAATAACATCAATAATCAATTTAACAACAAATAACTAAGTTAGATGACAAAGTAGGCCATCCAACCGAACATGCATTAAACACACAATCAAACCCTAGTTTACCCATCATCATCTCACAATTCAATCACTCAAATATCACCCAATCAACTAAGGCTCAATTCTATAATTTAAAGAAAGATAACCTAAACTTCAAATAATCATATCTTACATTCTACTAATCCAAACAACTCCAAATTAGTTTCAAACACTCACCCATTCAATCAACTACATTAGCCCCCTCGGAAACCAACCAAAACACATTCAAATCATGCCCAACAACCCTAAAACACTAGTGTGTCATGGCTGAAATTTCCGGATTTTGGCACGGACATCACAATCAAAAATTCGGCATTACAACGGCGCTACCACATAATTATCAAACTTTTGGAAATCGACGGCAACCGATTCCGATCAACACAACTCAAAATAATCAACATTTAACAAATTAATCAACTTTAAATACCCAAAAAATAATAATTATGCTACAACCGTTCAAATCTTCTAGGATTACATATAAATGATCCCTAGCATGCATAGAGCAATAATCTAACATCAGATTAACATTTTAACGGTTCAATAATTATTTATACGCATAAACACAAAATATGAGTTTTGAGATCTAGAATTTTTCTCTCACCTTTGATGCAAACTAAGGCTATAAATAGGTATAATGGATGCCCAACAATCAATTTCAAGCTTTGAATCACTCAATTTGGCTTTGAAATGCAAAATCTATGAGAAAAATGCTTTGAAAATGCCTTCATCTTTCTCCTCCAAGGAGCCACGGTTTTGTGTGTGTTTTTGGGGTGTTTTTTGTGCTTTGTGAGTGTGTGTTGGTGATATAAGCTTGTTGGTCAACCATTTAAATAAAAGTCAAAGTTGAAACTTAGCATTTTTTTGTGTTTTCTTGACTTTAAATGCATTTTCTTGATCACCAAAGTTCAAAACAATTATGCAACACCCAAGATAGCTCAAGTAGGTTATTTTTAGGTGATAAGAAGTTTTACAATCAAACAATTTCACCCGAGTCAGCTTAAAACGTAATTTTTGCAAAAGAAGCTGAAAAGTCATATTATTTATTTTCAAATGTCTTTTGAATGCACAATAAAACTAAAATCATTTAATACCACAAATAAATACATTTATATTAATATATACTAGGTCAACAATAGTCAATGCAAGAATCGAGTTTAGAAGAAATCACTATTTGGCTCAAAAACGTTATTTTTCGCCCAAAAAGTCTATTTAAATTACTATTCTGTTTCAGAATCAATTTTTGTCAAACATGGGTCTATTAATAATAGAGGACTAGTTTTTAAGATGTTTAAAACACCCCTGTAAAAATTTTAGCGGACAAGTGTTCGAAAACACTATTCACCAAAATCGGCGATAAAATTTCTGATTCTGTTTTTGATGAAAATTTCATGAATGCACACTTAGCATGTATTAGGAGTATTAATCACATATTTAACACATTCTAAGTCATATAGCACATAAATAGGTAAATTCACGCAAATCGAGGTAAACATGAAAATTTGGGTTTCACATTCTCCCCTCCTTAAAACAATTACGTCCGCGCAATTCTCGAACTGACAGACAAATAAATCTTCAATCGTTACACTTAACAATACTTCTCTTAGTTCTCATTTATCTCTTAGGATGACACCTAACCAAAGACCTCAAAAGAACAAACTCTGTTGACTGCAAGTTAATGATCATAATTCCAAGACAATCTTCAATTCATAATTCTCTCCTACCTCATATCATATTGCATATGAAAGAAATCGCAACTCCAAATTCTTAGCATGACACCACTAATTATCAATCATCTCGTACTACACAAAAGAGCTATATGAACACCCTGAGGGTTTAAAAACTCATTTACGATAACATGATTATTGATCAAGGGAATGTCTCAAAAGTGACATTGGTCAGAATATGGCTCTTATGAAATTTACAAGGAAATAAGGATATGGAAAGTCATATTCGAGCCAACAATCAAGGGAACAAGAGGTCAAACAAGTTAGAGAATCAAGAGGTTAATAGTTTAATAAGGAAGCATGATAACTAAGATAAGAAATGTCTCAACACCTATCAGTTAAATAAGTACGAACAAAGGATGATGACAGATCAAAACAGTGCTGAGTATGATGAACAAACATTCCTGAACAAGTAAACATTTCAATTCTTGATAATTGTTCAAGGGACCAACAAGTAAGTTGTACTTGAAGTGAAATGAAATTAAGAGATAAGAGATGATTAATTCAATAAAAAATATGAGTGTCAAGATAATGAGTATCTCAGCATGCAATAACCAAAGAAGTATAAATAAGAAAGGGCAGTGCTGAATATATTAAATGAGCAATTACAAACAAAGTAATGGAAATGATTTAATAATAAAACAATAGGATTAACAAAGATCAACAAGAATGACAATGATGTACTTAGGTAGGGAGTACATCAAGCAAGTGAAATTCGAATAAGTAAAATGGTATACCAACGGAGAGATTACTTTCAAATGAATAGTAATAGGATGAAATGAAATATTGAAATCAATGGCTGGAGATATAGAATGAAATATAGAAGTCTCAAACCTTAACTCCAATAAGCGACATTGCTATAAGAAACAAATATGAATGTTAAGAATAGAAACAATGTCAAATGAGTATAGGATCCATTAATCCAATAAGCAAACTTTCAAGAAACAATTGATAGGCTAGAAAAGTGTAACCCTCTCTCAAATAAGTGAGAATAGAGTAGAAAAGAATAATAAGACCGATAGAATTATGAAGCACAAGAAGGGTGTCCCACTTACACACTTAAACACCAACAAGCCAAATCCTACAATCTATCTTCCTCCAAAACAAGACACTAAGGAGACCTAGAGAACCTAAGGAGTCATAACAATCACCAAACAAGATAAATCACTATAAAATTTTACATTCCGTACCAGACCAATCACTAAACAAGATAAATAACCGATTACCCAACAAGATTAACTAATGAAGACTCCAAAATCTGATAACACAATACAGATTCATATTAACCCATTATAACACTAGTGAATCCTCAATCAACAATTGAGAAAGTCATACCACCTAGAACTCAAAAGCTCGATGTAGGCAAGTAAATGTTCTGTCACCAAAATGCATTCTTAATTCCTCAAATAATTATATCTCCCAACAATTACATCTTTGAATAAAGTAACTTTAGTCAGGAATCACTCCAATTGTCTCCAAGGTATCAAAACTCCAAAATACCTATTAATAATATAGCAATCCCAAATAGTAGACATATTCACATGTTATACCACAGTTCATTCCATTCACAAATATACATCACTAATTCCTCAAATAAATTCATTCTAAAATAACCTCAAGGCAGTATAGTCTGAGTTGAGACTCCGAAAGTGTCTAATGATAACCTCACGGAAACCTCAACTTATGATCCATCTCCAAGTAATAACAAGTTAAACATGGCAACAAAAGTAATTATAATCATCAAGATACATTGCTATTTCATCGAACAACTTCATTCTCGCTAAAGGAACATCAAGAACAGATCCATTAAATTGAGACTAAAATCCACAAACATAACAATTAAAATCTCACTGATAAACTTCAAGAATAATAATATTTCAAAATCATGGCCTACCTCTATTTCCGGAAACTCTTGCAGTCATCCTTACTTCACCTAAAAGAATCACCCACAGTTATAGAATATATACAATTACATCACATGAAAACAGGTACAACTTAATGCATGATTATCATTTAATATAACATTATCACATAACACACAATTCAGCATATAAGAAGCCAACATCACATAAACAGGTTAAATCACAGAAGTAAGTTATAAACAATTAAAGTCACATAAGCAACAAACTTCACATAACACAAGTTCATCACGTAACTCAAATTGGTCACTTAAAGTACATTGAGCGCCTAAAGCACGTTGTTTCACATAAGCTAGTTATAAACAATTAAAACCACATAAACAACGAACTTCACACAAGGCACAAAATCACATAAAACACAATTGTCACATAATACACATTAATCACATAATGCACATTAATTACAACACATTGAGTACGTATAGCACGTTATCACATAAAACATATTGACCACATTAGTTCACTTAACACACAAGGCATACTGGTCACATAGAAAGTTAGACACATAAGTAAATTAATCACATAAACATATTAACATATGTTTCACTTTTCTTTCACTTAATACATACTTGCATGCTTAGACTACTACCCACATTCCGAGGATACCCCGGCTGATAGCTAATCAAGCTCTGATACCACTTAAATGTCACGCCCCAACTCGACCCCTCCTATAATCAGTCAGGACGCAATAGAATTTCGGCAGTATAACGACAGTAAATAAGACACCGAGGCTCTAAACCAACCTCTTCAGAAAATCATACAACTAACTCCACAAACCATTCAACAACCAACTCCTCAATTAAATTAACAACATACAATATAACCATATTATACAATTATCATTCCTTCAACAATCCGTTCATAGTTATACGCCTCCGTTCCAACTTCATACATAAACTATACATACATTTCAAAATATATTATAAACCAACTTAGTAATCTAAACATGATCAAAAGAAAGACTACTAAACCATCGTACAGAAGTCTTATAATTGAGTAAGCTATACAATATGACATATTACAACAACTAAGACAAATTCATGGCAACGACTCCAACACACAAGACTCGTCCACATAAAGAACATTCTCAGCTTCTTGAGGCACGTATCTGTAATCTTGCTCAAGTACACCTGTAAGCATGCAAAAATAGAGAGTGAGCTTATATAAAATAAGCCCAGTGAGGATCCGATAGATCTCTACAGTATTCACTATGCTCCTTGGATTTAATCCTTTGAGCAAGTAAACACACAATAACATCAAAAATACTATCATCACATAATCTATAATGACCATTCAATAAAGGATACACTAGTTGGTGTAGCTCCAAACGCCATCACGATCATAACAGCCTTCTTGTGACTCCCATAAACTCACGCACCCGAGGTACCCCAATAACCTCTTGTCACGCCCCAACTCGACCCCACCTATAATCAGTCGGGACGCAACGGAATTTCGGCGGCATAACGACAGTAAACAGATTTCCGAGGTTCTAAACCAACCTCATAAAAACATCATACATCCAGTAATTCCTCAATACAAACAACAACATACAACACAACCATATTATACAACTAAACATGCTCGTTATACGCCTCCGTTCCAACATGACATACAATACCTCAACTTTATCATACATTTCAAAAGTAAGTTGAGACACAACTACAACTTAACCATAGACAAAAGAAAGCCACTAAATTAACATCGTTTGGATCATCATCTTTTCAACAACTATTACACTAAGAACCGTAAAGCATATAAAAGTCCATTAAGCTAATATACATGACGTTTAACAACATAGAATCATGGATAAGACTCAGGGACATATGACTCATCCACGAAAGGCACGTTTTCCACATTCTCCTCTTCAGGAGGCACGTACCCGTAATCTTGTGAAAGTACACCTGAAAACATGCAATAATAGAGAGTGAGCTTATATACATAAGCCCAGTGAGGATCCGATAGATCTCGACAGTATTCACTACGCTCCTTGGATTTAGTCCTTTGAGCAAGTAAACACACAACAACATAAATAATGCTATCATCACATAACTATATAACCAATCAATAAAGGATACTCTATTTGGTGTAGCTCCAAACGCCATCACGATCTCAACCGTTCTTCTTATAACTCCCCATTACTCACGCACCCGAGGTACCTCACTAGCCCCTCCCTCCATGACACCTCCGTCATGCGAGCTGGGGGTAGCCTATGGCAGTCATGCCGTTATCAACCCGACAGCCCGACGCTGCCCGAGAGGTGGCACACACATACCAAGACTCCATAATCATCAATCATCAATCAATCATCAATCAATCAATCAATTGGGAGATCAGCAACAAGAGTGCCCGATTCCCGCATTCAATAATAATCAATCAATAACATCAATATAACATCAATATTAAGTTAAACAACAAACAACGTAGTTAGATGACAAAGTAGGCCATCTAACCGGACATGCATAATATACTTAATTAAACTTTAAATTACTCATCAACAACTCACCATTCATCACTCGAACACTACCCAACCATCTAAGGCATCGTTCAAGAAATTAAAGAATGACAACCTAAACTTCTAAAATTCATAACTTACAATCTACTAACCCAAACATTGCCAAATCAGTTCCTATCACTCACCCATTCAACCTACTACATTAGCCCTCTCGGAAATCCACCATAACACCTCCAAATCATGCCCGATAACCCTAAAACCCTAAGATGTCATGGCTGGATTTTCCGGATTTTCACACAAACAATGTAATCGAAAATTTGGCATTACAACAGCGCTAACACGTAATTATCAAGTATTTAGAAATCGACGGCAATCGATTTCGAGCAACACAACTCATTTAATTCAACGTTGAACATTTTAATCAAAATTAAATACCCGAAAAATAAAAATTATGCTATATCCGACAGAAACTCGTAGTATTAGTATATAATGATCCCTAGCATGCAAGGAGCAATAATCTAACATCAGATTTCAATTCTAACGGTTCAATCTTCATTTATACGCAAAAACACAAAAATGACATTTTGAGATCTAGAATTTTTCTCTCACCTTAGATGCGATATAAGCCTAGGAATGCGTGCTATGCGTGCCCAACAAGCAGAATCCAAGTCGGTGCGAAGTTTCACGGACAAAAACTAGGTTTTTCTTTGAAAAATTGGATTGAAAGCTTGAGTTTTTCTCTTCTCTTTTCTCCCTCTTTTCTCTCGGCAATGTGTGTGTGTGTGATGGTGTTTTTGTGTTGTGTGAGTGTGTGTTGAGGACATTAGCTTATAAGGTCAAATAATTAAGTAAAGTCAAAGTTAATTTTAATAGGTATTTTTGTGTTTTTAATGTCTTTAATTGCATTTTAATGCTCACCAAATTAAAAATAATTATGAAACCCCCAAGATATCTCAAGTGGATTATTTTTAGGTGACAAGAAGTTTTACAATCCAATAATTTCACCCGAGTCGGCTTAAAACTCGATTTTCGCAAAGGTCGGTGTAAAAACCCTAATAAATTCTTAAGCCGATTTTAAAACCGTTTTCATCAAACACAGGTCTATTAAAGTCCGTGGACTAGGTCTAGAAGGGTTAAAAAGACCAGTTTCAAAATTATAGCGGACGTGTTTCGAAAACACTATTCACTAAAAATCGACGATAAAATTTCTGACTCCGTTTTTGATGAAAATTTTATGAATGCACATTTAGCACGTATTAGGAGTATTGACATCAAAATTATAACTTTCTAGGTCCTATAGCACATAAACAGATCATATGCACGCAAAACGAGGTATAACACGTAAAACGAGATAAGCAGGAAAGTGGGGTTTCACATTCTCCCCCCCTTATAGAAATTTCGTCCTCGAAATTCTTACTTGATGTACGGAATAGATCTGGGTATTGCTGCTGCATCTGATCTCGTCTCTCCTACGTAGCTTCCTCAATGCCGTGATGCTTCCACAACACCTTAACCATCGGAATCCTCTTCGACCTCAACTCTCGGTCCATCTGATCTAGAATACGAATCGGACGCTCGTCATAAGTCAAATTCTCTCGAAGCTGTAACGGCTCTGGTTCAAGAATATGAGAAGGATCCGGATTGTATTTCCGCAAATTAGACACGTGAAACACATCGTGGACATTAGAGAAGTTCTCTGGTAAAACCAACCGATATGCCAACTTATCAACCCTGCCAGTAATCTCAAACGGCCCTACAAATCTCGGACTCAGCTTTCCACCTTTACCATAACGAACAAACCCCTTTCGAGGAGACAATCTCAAGAAAACCCGATCTCCAACTGCAAACTCCAAGTCTCGACGACGCTTATCAGCATAACTCTTGAATCTACTCTGCGCCGTAAGCATTCTCTGCCTGATCAACTGAACATTCTCAATCTTCTCAAGAAGTTCTGGCATAATAGTCGGATCAATAGTCTTCATCTCTCCTACCTCGTCCCAATATAAAGGTGAACGGCACTTACGACCGTAAAGAGCTGCGAAAGGTGCCATCCCAATAGTAGCTTGATAACTATTGTTATAAGCAAACTCGGCAAGTGGTAGATGTTTCTCCCAGTTCTTCCCAAAGTCCAGAACACAAGCCCTAAGCATATCTTCCAGAATCTGAATAGTCCGCTCAGACTGACCGTCGGTCTGTGGATGATACGCTGTACTGAAGTTCAACTGAGTACCCAAAGTCTCCTGAAGTTTCTCCCACAAACGAGAAGTAAATCGAGGATCTCGATCAGAGACAATACTAGATGGAATACCGTGAAGTCTAACAATCTGATCCAGATAGAGATCCGTCAACTTTGTAACCTCATCTTCCAACCTCATGGCAATAAAATGAGCTGTCTTCGTCAAACGATCCACGACAACCCAAACTGCATCATTACCCCTCGGTGATCTAGGCAATCCTGTGACGAAGTCCATCGTAATATGCTCCCATTTCCACTCTGGTATAGCCAACGGCTGAAGCAAACCTGCTGGTCGTTGATGCTCGGCTTTCACTCTCTGACAAGTCAAACATCTAGACACAAACTGAGCAACCTCCCTTTTCATGTTGTTCCACCAGTAATGTTGCTTCAAATCCCGATACATCTTGGTTCCACCGGGATGAATAGTATATTTAGAATTATGAGCTTCCTCCAGAATACCTCGTCTCAAGCCCGGTTCATCGGGAACACAAACCCTGTTCCGAAACCGAAGAATACCGTCCTCATGCACTTTAAAGTCAGACTGATCATCCGAAATCTGATCCTTGATCTTCTAAAGGTTAACATCAAGTTGCTGAGCTTCCCTGATCTGAGACAATAATAAAGGTTGAATACGGAGATGTGAACACATCACCCCAACCTGAGTGAACTCTGGTCTCCAATAACTAAACTCCTCAAGAACCTCCCACTTCTTGACAGCCAAACAAGAAATACTAGCCTTCCGGCTGAGAGCATCTGCTACAACATTTGCCTTTCCAGGCAGATAATTGATAGAACAATTATAATCTCCAAGAAGCTTCATCCACCTCCGCTGGCGCATATTCAACTCCTTCTGTGAGAATAAATACTTTAGACTCTTATGATCAGTGAAAATCTCGAACTTACTGCCCCACAGATAATGACGCCACTTTTTCAGTGCGAAGACAACTGCTGCCAACTCAAGATCATGAGTCGGATAATTCACCTCATAAGGCTTCAACTTCCTGGAAGCATAAGCAATAACTCGGCCATCCTGCATAAGAACACATCCCAAGCCCTCCTTTGATGCATCACTGTAAATGACCATATTATCGGTCCCCTTTGGTAGAGCAAGTACTGGAGCGGTAGTTAACCTCTTTTTCAACTCCTGAAATCCACTCTCAAACTTCTCGTCCCAATTAAAGATAGTCCGTTTCTGAGTCAACTTAGATAGTGGCCCCGCAATCTTTGAGAAGTCCTTGACAAACCTACGGTAATAACCCGCCAAGCCAAGAAAACTACGGACATCAGTAACACTCTCTGGCCGCTTCCAAGACATCACCGATTCAATTTTAGTGGGGTCTACAGAAATACCGCTCTGTGTAATAACATGGCCAAGAAAAGAAATCCGTTGCAGCCAAAATTCACATTTGCTGAACTTGGCAAACAACTGATGCTCCTGCAACTTCTCCAATACAAGCCGTAGATGTTGTTCGTGCTCCAAATCAGATTTAGAATAGACCAAGATATCATCAATAAAAATCACCACGAACTGGTCCAAGTACGGCTGAAAGACTCGATGCATAAGATCCATGAATGCTGCCGGTGCATTAGTCAATCCAAAGGGCATAACAACAAACTCATAATGCCCGTACCGAGTCCTGAAGGCAGACTTCGGAACATCCTCCGTACGAATCCGAAGCTGATAATACCCCTGCCTCAAATCAAACTTAGAGTAGACTTTGGCTCCCTGAAGTTGATCAAACAACTCATCAATCAGTGGCAAAGGATATTTATTCTTGATGGTCACCTGATTCAAACCACGGTAATCAATACATAATCTCAAAGTGCCATCCTTCTTCTTCACAAATAAAACAGGAGCTCCCCAAGGTGAAGAACTCTGCTGAATAAATCCTTTCTCCAACAACTCCTGTAACTGAGTCTTCAACTCTTTCAACTCAGCTGGTGCCATCCGGTACGCCGATTTAGAAATAGGTTGCGTACCGGGAACAAGATTAATCACAAACTTGATATCCATCTCAGGCGGCAACCCTGGCAACTCCTCGGGAAATACATTAGGATATTCCCGGATAATAGGGACTTCCTCTAGCTGTAGCTTATCAGATGGCTTGTTGATCAAATAAGCTAGATAACCCGAACACCCCTTACTCACCAACTTAACGGCTTTAGTTGCTGAGATAACAAAACTCGTCTTAGCACCCCGGTTACCCGCTACCTCAACTACTGGCTGATCTGGCAAACGAAACTGTACTACCTTGGTTCTACAGTTTAACTGGGCATCATACTTAGAAAGCCAATCCATACCCAAGATAACATCATACCCCCGGATAGGAAATAAAATAAGGTCCGAAGGAAAATTATGCCCCTTAACATGTATTATACATTCCTTACATACTAAGCCAGTAACATACTTATCAGTCAAAGAGGTACTAATTTCAACCACATAAGGCAATCTTTCAGGTTGCAATTTAACACGTTGCACACAAGCAGGAGTAATGAAAGAATGCGTAGCACCAGAATCAATCAACACTTTAACAAGTTGATCAAGTATAAGGAAGTTACCTTCCACAACTGCAGTCTCCTCAGGCATCTCCTCTAAGTCAACTGCATAAGCCCGAGCCTGAACCCGCTGCTGCTGTGGTACACTGCCCGTAGGCCTACCCTGGTAACCCTGAGTCGCTGCTCGACCCTCAGTCCTCGCATATCTAGGGCAATCCTTCGCCCTATGCTCGATGCTACCACAACCCAAACATGTCCCTGCCTTTGCCCTGCAGTCGGACTCTACATGCCCTGGGCGCTTGCAGTAATTACACTGCGATGATGTGGCACTAACACTGCCCCTAGAATAACCAGAATCTGAAGAAGCAGCTGATACAGCCTGCTGCTGAGGTCTCACCACACTAGGCCTATACTGACCCTGAGACTGGGCTGGCCTATACTGAGTCTGAACCTGATATGGCCCCTGCTGAAACTGAGGCCGATAGTAACTCTGCTGACCCTGTGGCCTATAAGAACCCTGCGGGGCTGGTGGCCTGTAGACAACCTGCTGTACTGGAGGCCTATATATAACCTGCTGGCCCTGTGGCTGATACGGCCTCTTACTAGGCTGACTGGAGACAATCTGATCCCCTTTCCTCTTCTCTAATCTAGAAGCTGCCTCAAAAGCCTCAGTGAAAATATCATATCGATTCAGAGCCATAACATCCTGAATCTTGGGCCGCAACCCCAACATAAACCTGCGAGTCCTCCGCTCTTCGTCTGCCACATACTCCGGTGCATACCGGGACAATCGAGTAAATGTGGCCTCATATTGAGCCACTGTAGCATCTCCCTGGACCAAGGCTAGAAACTCGGCCTCTCTCCGTTCCCTGCAAATCCTCGGGACATACTTTGCTCGGAAAGCCATCAGAAAGGTACCCCAAACATAAGGAATACCCTGTGCCGCCCAGCTAGTCCTTACCGTGCGCCACCACTCCTCTGCCTCGTCATCTAACAAATACACGGCAAAAGAGACTTTCTGCTCATCAGTATAGCCAAGTGGATCATAAATCTTCTCCAACTTGCTAATCCATACCTCCGCCTTCCTATCATCCGGCTCCCCCTGAAATCTCGGTGGGTGATATCCTAAAAACTCCTTCAGGGTACCACGCCCGTGGTTACCACCCTGAATATTCAGAAGCTGAGCCTGCATAGCCTGATTCTGGGCAGCCTGCCCTGCTAATAACTGTGCCTGACTAGCCACTAACTCTGCAATCCGCTCCATAGCTGCTCCTAATCGGTCATCACCCCCGTCACGGCCCGGTGCCACGTTACTCGGAGTCTCATCAGTCATCTCAGGCCTACCTCTAGTTCTCGGTCGACCGGCCATTCTACTAATCAAAGAGTTAGCACAGTTATAGCACGTAGACAGGTTATAAACAACTATTAACACATAAATAACAAACTCATATAAAACACATAAACAAATTGATCACATAATCACATAAGCACTTAAATCACATAATCACTTAATCAATTAATCATACCAATACATATTTCATTTTTCTTTCCTTTCATACATATTTCATGCTAAGACCATTACCCACATTCCGAGAATACCCCGGCTGACAACTAACATGAGCTCTGATACCACTTAAATGTCACGCCCCAACTCGACCCCACCTATAATCAGTCGGGACGCAACGGAATTTCGGCGGCATAACGACAGTAAACAGATTTCCGAGGTTCTAAACCAACCTCATAAAAACATCATACATCCAGTAATTCCTCAATACAAACAACAACATACAACACAACCATATTATACAAATAAACATCCTCGTTATACGCCTCCGTTCCAACATGACATACAATACCTCAACTTTATCATACATTTCAAAAGTAAGTTGAGACACAACTACAACTTAACCATAGACAAAAGAAAGCCACTAAATTAACATCGTTTGGATCATCATCTTTTCAACAACTATTACACTAAGAACCGTAAAGCATATAAAAGTCCATTAAGCTAATATACATGACGTTTAACAACATAGAATCATGGATAAGACTCAGGGACATATGACTCATCCACGAAAGGCACGTTTTCCACATTCTCCTCTTCAGGAGGCACGTACCCGTAATCTTGTGAAAGTACACCTGAAAACATGCAATAATAGAGAGTGAGCTTATATACATAAGCCCAGTGAGGATCCGATAGATCTCGACAGTATTCACTACGCTCCTTGGATTTAGTCCTTTGAGCAAGTAAACACACAACAACATAAATAATGCTATCATCACATAACTATATAACCAATCAATAAAGGATACTCTATTTGGTGTAGCTCCAAACGCCATCACGATCTCAACCGTTCTTCTTATAACTCCCCATTACTCACGCACCCGAGGTACCTCACTAGCCCCTCCCTCCATGACACCTCCGTCATGCGAGCTGGGGGTAGCCTATGGCAGTCATGCCGTTATCAACCCGACAGCCCGACGCTGCCCGAGAGGTGGCACACACATACCAAGACTCCATAATCATCAATCATCAATCAATCATCAATCAATCAATCAATTGGGAGATCAGCAACAAGAGTGCCCGATTCCCGCATTCAATAATAATCAATCAATAACATCAATATAACATCAATATTAAGTTAAACAACAAACAACGTAGTTAGATGACAAAGTAGGCCATCTAACCGGACATGCATAATATACTTAATTAAACTTTAAATTACTCATCAACAACTCACCATTCATCACTCGAACACTACCCAACCATCTAAGGCATCGTTCAAGAAATTAAAGAATGACAACCTAAACTTCTAAAATTCATAACTTACAATCTACTAACCCAAACATTGCCAAATCAGTTCCTATCACTCACCCATTCAACCTACTACATTAGCCCTCTCGTAAATCCACCATAACACCTCCAAATCATGCCCGATAACCCTAAAACCCTAAGATGTCATGGCTGGATTTTCCGGATTTTCACACAAACAATGTAATCGAAAATTCGGCATTACAACAGCGCTAACACGTAATTATCAAGTATTTAGAAATCGACGGCAATCGATTTCGAGCAACACAACTCATTTAATTCAACTTTGAACATTTTAATCAAAATTAAATACCCGAAAAATAAAAATTATGCTATATCCGACAGAAACTCGTAGTATTAGTATATAATGATCCCTAGCATGCAAGGAGCAATAATCTAACATCAGATTTCAATTCTAACGGTTCAATCTTCATTTATACGCAAAAACACAAAAATGACATTTTGAGATCTAGAATTTTTCTCTCACCTTAGATGCGATATAAGCCTAGGAATGCGTGCTATGCGTGCCCAACAAGCAGAATCCAAGTCGGTGCGAAGTTTCACGGACAAAAACTAGGTTTTTCTTTGAAAAATTGGATTGAAAGCTTGAGTTTTTCTCTTCTCTTTTCTCCCTCTTTTCTCTCGGCAATGTGTGTGTGTGTGATGGTGTTTTTGTGTTGTGTGAGTGTGTGTTGAGGACATTAGCTTATAAGGTCAAATAATTAAGTAAAGTCAAAGTTAATTTTAATAGGTATTTTTGTGTTTTTAATGTCTTTAATTGCATTTTAATGCTCACCAAATTAAAAATAATTATGAAACCCCCAAGATATCTCAAGTGGATTATTTTTAGGTGACAAGAAGTTTTACAATCCAATAATTTCACCCGAGTCGGCTTAAAACTCGATTTTCGCAAAAGTCGGTGTAAAAACCCTAATAAATTCTTAAGCCGATTTTAAAACCGTTTTCATCAAACACAGGTCTATTAAAGTCCGTGGACTAGGTCTAGAAGGGTTAAAAAGACCAGTTTCAAAATTATAGCGGACGTGTTTCGAAAACACTATTCACTGAAAATCGACGATAAAATTTCTGACTCCGTTTTTGATGAAAATTTCATGAATGCACATTTAGCACGTATTAGGAGTATTGACATCAAAATTATAACTTTCTAGGTCCTATAGCACATAAACAGATCATATGCACGCAAAACGAGGTATAACACGTAAAACGAGATAAGCAGGAAAGTGGGGTTTCACACCTCTCCCTCTATGACACCTCCGTCATGCGAGCTGGAGGCAGTCTCTGGTAGTCATGCCATTATCAACCCGACAACCCGATGCTGCTCGAGAGGTGGCACACACATACCAAAGACTCAGCAATAATAATAAACATCAATCATTCACAGAAGGATAGTTTAGCAGAACTGCCTATCTCCCGGCATCAATCATCAATCAATAATCAATCAATAATCATATTATCATCATAATAACATCAATAATCAATCAATAATCATATTATCATCATAATAACATCAATAATCAATCAATAATCATATTATCATCATAATAACATCAATAATCAATTTAACAACAAATAACTAAGTTAGATGACAAAGTAGGCCATCCAACCGAACATGCATTAAACACACAATCAAACCCTAGTTTACCCATCATCATCTCACAATTCAATCACTCAAATACCACCCAATCAACTAAGGCTCAATTCTATAATTTAAAGAAAGATAACCTAAACTTCAAATAATCATATCTTACATTCTACTAATCCAAACAACTCCAAATCAGTTTCAAACACTCACCCATTCAATCAACTATATTAGCCCCCTCGGAAACCAACCAAAACACATTCAAATCATGCCCAACAACCCTAAAACCCTAGTGTGTCATGGCTGAAATTTCCGGATTTTGGCACGGACATCACAATAAAAAATTTGGCATTACAACGGAGCTACCACGTAATTATCAAACTTTTAGAAATCGACGGCAATCGATTCCGATCAACACAACTCAAAATAATCAACATTTAACAAATTAATCAACTTTAAATACCCAAAAAATAATTATTATGCTACAACCATTCAAATCTCGTAGGATTACATATAAATGATCCCTAGCATGCATGGAGCAATAATCTAACATCAGATTAACATTTTAACGGTTCAATAATTATTTATACGCATAAACACAAAATATCAGTTTTGAGATCTAGAATTTTTTTCTCACCTTTGATGCAAACTAAGGCTATAAATAGGTAGAATGGATGCCCAACAATCAATTTCAAGCTTTGAATCACTCAATTTGGCTTTGAAATGCAAAATCTATGAGAAAAAGCTTTGAAAATGCCTTCATCTTTCTCCTCCAAGGAGCCACGGTTTTGTGTGTGTTTTTGGGGTGTTTTTGTGCTTTGTGAGTGTGTGTTGGTGATATAAGCTTGTTGGTCAACCATTTAAATGAAAGTCGAAGTTGAAACTTAGCATTTTTTTGTGTTTTCTTGACTTTAAATGCATTTTCTTAATCACCAAAGTTCAAAACAATTATGCAACACCCAAGATAGCTCAAGTAGGTTATTTTTAGCTGACAAGAAGTTTTACAATCAAACAATTTCGCCCGAGTCGGCTTAAAACGCGATTTTTGCAAAAGAAGCTGAAAAGTCATATTATTTATTTTCAAATGTCTTTTGAATGCACAATTAATCTAAAATCATTTAATACCACATATGAATACATTTATATTAATATATACTAGGTCAACAATAGTCAATGCAAGAATCGGGTTTAGAAGAAATCACTATTTGGCTCAAAAACGTTATTTTTCGCCCGAAAAGTCTATTTAAATTATTATTCTGTTTCAGAATCAATTTTTATCAAACATGGGTCTATTAATATTAGAGGACTAGTTTTTAAGACGTTTAAAACACCCCTGTAAAAATTTTAGCGGACAGGTGTTCGAAAACACTATTCACCAAAATCGGCGATAAAATTTCTGATTCCGTTTTTTATGAAAATTTCATGAATGAACACTTAGCATGTATTAGGAGTATTAATCACATATTTAACACATTCTAAGTCATATAGCATATAAACAGGTCAATTCACGCAAATCGAGGTAAAGACACGCAAATCGAGGTAAACACGAAAACTGGGGTTTCACAGTTTTAATGTAACACTCTTTGTCACCTAAAATATATTGTCTAGAATTAATTTAGTTGTCAATTTATTAATTGAGCAAGAAATAGTCAAGAAATGAATTAAAGGACTAGAAATAATTAAAAGACTAAATAAAACTACTTTGACTTTGCATTTTTTGTTTGGCCATTACTTAATATGCATCAACACACAATGAAACAACACAAAAACAGACTCAAACTCACACACTTGGCCGAGAGCTTCAAGAGAGAAAATAAAAGTTGATTTTCAAGGTTTTCAAAGCAAATTCTCATAGAAAATGCTAGTTTTTGTCGGTTGTTTTTCCTACTAAGTTGGATTCCGCTTGTTGGGCATGCATAGTACGCATATCTAGGCTTGTTTCGGATCAAAGGTGAGAGAAAAATTCTAGATCTCAAAAGTCATCTTTTGTATTTTTGCGTATAATTGAATATTGAAGCGTTAGAATGTTAATTTGAAGTTATATTATTGCTCAGTGCATGCTAAGGATCGATTATATGTATTCTTATAAGATTTGAACTGTTGTAGCATAAACTTTTATTTTCGGGTATTTAAAGTTGATAGTTTGGCTATTTGTTGATTATTTTGAGTTGTAGTGGCTGGAATTGATTGCCGTCGATTTGTAAAAGTTTGTAAAATACGGGGCAGCGCCGTTGTAATGCCGAAATTTTGATTGAGATGTTGGTGCGAAAATTAAAAAATTTCAGCCTAGGTGCTTTGAGGTTTTAGGGTTGTTGGGCTTGATTTGGATGTGTTTTGGTTGGTTTCCGAGAGAGCTAGTGTAGTTGATTGAATGGGTGAGTGATAGGAACTGATTTGGAGTTGTTTGGATTAGTAGAATGTAAGATATGATTATTTGAAGTTTAGGTTGTCTTTCTTTAAAGTATTGAATTATGCCTTTAGTTGATTGGGTGGTGTTTGAGTGATTGAATTGTGAGTTGTTAATGGTTAGACTAGGGTTTGATTGTGTGTTTAATGCACGTTAAGTTGGATGGCCTACTTTGCCATCTAACTTAGTTGTTTATTGTTTAATTGATTATTTGATGTTATATTGATGAAAAGATGATTATTGATGATTATTGATGGACCGGGAGATAGTCAATGTAAAAGGTTGTCCTCTTGTGATATAAATGTTTATTTTATTGCTGAGTCTTGGTATGTGTGTGCCACCTCTCGGGCAGCATTGGGCTGCTGGGTTGATAATGGCATGACTACCATGGAAGGCAAGGCTAGTAAGGTACCTCGGGTGTGTGTGTCATGGGGATGATAAGAAGATGGTTGAGATCGTGATGGCATTTGGAGCTATACCAAATAGAGTATCCTTTATTGATTTGTCATTATAGTTATGTGTTTATATAGTTATTGATGTATATTGTGTTTACTGCTCAAAGGTTCATTTCCAAGGAGTATAATAAATACTGTTAGAGATCTATCAGATCCTCACTGGGCTTGTTTTATATAAGCTCACTCTCAATTATTGCATGCTTACAGGTGTTGTTGAGCAAGACTACGGGTACGTGCCCCTTGAAGAGGAAAATGTGCCTTTCGTGGATGAGTCTTATGTGCAGGAGTCATTGCCATGAGATTGTTTGTAGTTGATGTATTATGATGTATTATAAGCCTACTTTAACTTAAAGACTTATGTGTGATGGTTTAGTAGTCTTTCTTTTGATCATGTTTAGATTACTAAGTTGGTTTATAATCTATTTTGAAATGTATGTATAGCCTATGTACTAAGTTGGAACGAAGGCGTATAACTATGATCGGGTTGTTGAAGGAATGATTATTGTATAATATGGTTATGTTGTATGTTGTTAATTTAATTGAGGAGTTGATTGTTGAATGGGTTGTGAAATTAGTTGTATAATATTGATAAGAGGTTGGTCTAGAGCCTCGGTGTCTTAATTACTGTCGTTATACTGCTGAAATTCCGTTGCGCCTTGACTGATTGTAGGTGGGGTTGAGTTGGGGCGTGACAATAATGATTTAGGTCATACCCTAGTCTACCCTCTATAGGTTGGGTTGGGGTGTGACACCTATATTAGAATGGTATTAGAGCTTAGTTTGTTAACTAGGCATAAGTCGGGTTCAACTCTCGACCAGTGGGTAGAAACCCTAAGGTAGTTGTGTCATACTTGTTTATATGTGTCAATTTGTGCTAACGTGCTTTAGTTGTTTTGTGCTTTGAATATCATGTGCCTATGTGAAATATATGTGTTATATGTCATGCACACTAACCACTACACATTCATGCCCTCAATTATGTATGCATGCTTTTATGCTCCTTCCTTGGTACATATGCATGTTATATAACCATGACTGACTATTTATACACATAGATAGTTAGGTTTAGGTCTTACAGGGGTGTGAATTTACGGAGGAAGAAGAAAAAAGCTTGGTTGAAAAGTTCTTGCATCTTCACAGGTACTCAGTGAATGATATGTAATATTGATTATATACATGAATGCTTAGCATAAGTGTAAATGTTGAGGTAAAATTATTATCTTATCTTCGGAGTACCCATACCTGTGATTAAGTTAACAATTTTATGTCTATGTACTTGCTTGATCCCGTTAACCGTTCTTATAATTGTGGTTCAAGTATAAGGGTTAAAGGTCATACAATTTTTCCTTGGATATAAGTGTATACTATTAGAAATGTGGAGTAGTATATATATTCTCATGTGCTTATAGTGGAAGTTTGACTTAGAGGTTGCTTTTGAATCCATTTCTCACATCTTAAAATTGGCTTGATAGACTATCTAAGAAGTTAGCAATATACTCGTATGATTGAATCCTTACTCAATTAGAATTAAGTGTCGATGATCCTAATATGGTGTATACTAT
The DNA here is from genome assembly GCA_037974665.1 of Ehretia macrophylla. Lineage (NCBI taxonomy): Eukaryota > Viridiplantae > Streptophyta > Magnoliopsida > Boraginales > Ehretiaceae > Ehretia > Ehretia macrophylla. The sequence goes on from CM075781.1 coordinate 58,864,640, forward strand.
TGAGTTTCAAGTTCACTAAATTAAATGGTAAGATTCTGACCTAGCAATTAGAAGATGAATTGTGGAAGTTGATGATAGTTACTTTTAAAGGTTAGACTATTAAGACATGGATAGTGTATTTATGTGACTTAACAATGGATGATCTTGAGATATTTAAGCAGCTCTGGAGAATGAGTTTAACAAGGTTGATGATCCCTAGTATAACAAGGTATAGATATGTTGGAATTGAGAGATTCACGTACTTAGAACTTTGAGTTCAGAAGACTACCCTTGAAATGCTAGGTTGAATGAAAGGATAAAGAGTTGAATTATGCATTAAATGACTAACGGTTACTAAAGGTTCTAAGTTGGATATTGGTGATAATAGGAATCATGGTTATAGTTAGTGCTAAACACTTTGAATCGAGTATGTGATTATGCAAAGGAGGTCATTTTACACACTTGTTATTCAGACACCAAGTATAGGTTGTTAAAAAAGTATATATCCCTAAGTGATGCAGATGCACCTAGTGGATAAACTATGGAACCAAGATAAAGGCATCAAGTTGTGAAAGGTGGAAATGTTGGGATGCTAATAGTAAGCCTAAATAGCTAGTAATGATTATGCTTGACAATTCACGGTAAACCCTAGGATCTAAGGTTAATGAATCTTGACGCTCTTAGCTAGTTGGACACATAAACGTTGAGAGTAAGAATTTGTGTGGCTAAGATAAAGAGGAATTAGGGTTATGACGACTTAAGATGATGACTAAATTAACATGGCAAATATTACTAAGTTGTAATCCTACAAGGGTAACGCTAAGACCTGATACTTAGGAAATAAATTGTGGATCACAAGCTAATGAAATTTACTTGTAAGAGTTGAACTAGTGCAACATGATTAGTTTACCCATGCAATTTTGATGGCAATTTGTTGGTGGCACTTAATAAACCCTAGATTTGAGTTTAACAAATCTCAACGGTCTTTCTTCTTGATTACGAGCGTGAAGGTTAACGAAGCTAGGAAAGAATGTTAGTGAATAGGAGCTTGTAACCGGGAGACTAGTCACTAGAAGATTTTCTAATCTAATGTACCTACGAGATAAGAAGGACTATGATACTATCAATAGATAACGACTTGAGATGGATTAGTTTGCTTGGTGAGTTCTTCCTGAATATAATGTCGTATCGTGGAAATTATCCATAACATGTGTATGTCCTATGTGATAACAATTTTGAAGTTAGTTGATATGATATGTAAATCGGATATAGATCTATCAACTTGAAATTAGTGTATGTCACCATAGGATCATGGTATTGTTGTGATATTCCTTTTGAGGTATAAATGGGAAATGTAGATTGGCACGACATAAGTCATGATTTTGGAATTATAGTTATATTGTTAGAATACCGATGCAGCTTTGATTACTATGCTTGGAGATTTTAACTTTAGTTAATGAACTCGACCTTAAGATCAATTGATGAGAATAGAGTCATTCAAAGAAATGAACTGTAAAAATAGAGGTCACACTGAATCAAATGATTGGAGAAAGTTAGGAAGTGAATCAGTTGTAGCAAGAGAGATCATAGAGCAAGGGACAACTTGAAGTGGGAAAAAAATAACAAAGGTCAGAATCCATCTAAATGACCTTAACATCTAAAAATGAATTAAAGGATGAAATTCTTTTAAGGAGGGAAAGATGTGAGACCCGACCCCGAATAACTTGTTTTATCTCAATTAGTGTGTCATATATCATCTCACGTGTACTTACCTTGAGATACGTACCTTAACCCTGAATACGTGCATTACCTCAACCAACATGAACTTACTTCGATCTACGTGCCTTAAACCTAGACTTACATGACCGACCTTGGGTTATGTGCATTATCTTGGGATACGTGTACTCCTATTAGAATCTATGCATTTGTCTCGAAGTACGAGCCTTAACCTAGATTTAAGTGTCATAACTTGATTTATGTGCATTGTATTGAATTATGTGCCTTACATTGGTTTACATGCATTTGCATTGAAATTCGTGCATTCATTTAGAAGTGCGTGCCTTACCTCATAGTACGTGCTTTATCTCGTAGTACGTGTCCTACACCTAGAAAATTGTGTCTGCACACTAGTCTAGAAAGATTCCTGCACAAAGGACTAGACAATAGAATATTCCTACTACACAATCCACTAACTATTAAATTACTATTAAACTAATCCTACATCTTCCACTAACCACTGTTCTATTCTAATTCAAATCACTACAAGACAAAAACTCACCATCTTCTAAACATCCTAATATTTTATTATTCCCAACACACTCAACTAACCAATAAACTATTATAAACCTACACAAAACACTATAATACTCAAAATACTATACCCAACATTTCAAATATACTTTAATCTATCACCAAACACTAGAATTCAGAACTATATATAATAACACACACACAAACATGTCTTACACGACCAACTAGGAGAAATCATTTCACATACACACACAAATTTTATTTTATACACTTTATAACACATCCCACATTCACATATTATTCACAAAGCACAATAATTCATAAAATACACCTACACACTACCCAAACCCCTTTCTTTTTCATTCTTTGAACCCATCCCACACTCCACAATTCAAAAATTATCAAAACAACACAAAACATGCTCTTCCAAGCTCTAATTTTCGGACCTAGCAACACACCCACACAAAAACAAGTCAAACTACATCAAAATAACAAAACAACACTCTAAATCTCCCTCTCAAAACTTAACACACCCAAAACCTTCATTTTCTATCCATTCTCTCTCATTTTCTCTCCATTTTCGGACCTAGAAAGGCAGCCATCTTCAAGGGGCTTTCAAGACTCAAGAACACTCCCTAAGGCTCTCAACATCTTGCCTAAGCCAAGGAAAATTGCTAAGAACACTCAAGCACTCTCCTAAGCTCTCCATTTTTGGCCTAAGGTAAGTTCTAGGGACTTCCTTATTCTTGTCACGTGTAGCATACATATATATGTCATTCTTGAGCTAATTAAGCTAGGAATTAAGGGAAAACAAGAAGACTATTCAGCCAAGGCAAGGAAAGAGGCATTTCGAGCACTTTCAAGGCTATTTTCACGCATTTGTGTATCTTCTAGATAGGAATTTCTAAGGTGAGGGTTTAAAACTGAATTTGAAATGTTTTTGAAGTTCATAAGCATGATTTATATGTATATGGCCTTGCATGTGCTGTTGAAGGTTGGATTAGTGGTTTTTGAAGCTTGCTTAGTTGGTTTATACATGTGTTGTCAAGAATGAACTTGTATATGGCCTTGCATGTGTTGTTGAAGGTTGGATTAGTGGTTTTTGAAGCTTGCTTAGTTGGTTTATACATGTGTTGTGATGAATGAACTTGTGGAGGTTGGAATGGCTCATGGCCATGTGGTTGAGGACTGAATTTGGTGGTTTATAATGATGTTTTTTGTGGTGGTGTTGTTGGATTACATGTAGAATTGTGTTGGAAGTGTTGCATGTAAGATTCGTGCTTATTTGGTGCTATATGTTAAAGATATTGTTAAATTTAGATGTGTTTTAGGGCTGCCATGAAAATGTTTAGCATGAAATCATATGAATCTTGATGAGATTAAAGACGATTAATGGTTGTTGTTGGATGCAATTAAGTATTGAAGTCCTTAGTCGGTTAAAATGCTCATTTGAAGCTATTTCTATGAGTTATATGGTTTTAATTAATGAAACTGAGTTGTGTAGTAAGCTGTCCAGATTTTATGAGGCATGAGAAATTGTGTTTTGTGATGATATTGAGGTTAGTTGTTGGTTAATCTTGAGTATGAACATGTATATGAAGTCTATAATTAGTTATATGCTTGTTAGATGCTTAATTCTATGGTTTTCATGATGTATTAATGGTGACTTTAACATGCATAATAGGCTACCTATGAATTGATAAGTATGAATGCATGTGAATCTTGATGATAAAAAGGGAGAATAATAGTTATTATGGCATGTGATTATGTATAGGGAGCCATTTGTTGATTAATTGCTTGGTTGGGGTTGATTCCATGAGTTATATGGCTTTAATGATTATATCTGAGTTACATAGTAGGCTGCCCGGAAATGTTTAAATGTTTAGGAGAATGTTCCATGTTGATTTTAGGGTTGAATGTGGTTGAATCATAGTGGTAAACACGTATATGATGTCTTTTGATGATTTCGTGTTTCTATCGATGGATTTCATGGCTTGCATGTGGTTTTAATGATGATGTTTTCAATGTTTTAAGGTTGTCCAATAATTGTTACATATGTGTGATGATTATCTAAGTGTTCCTTGTAGCTATTAGTTGATGAATCTTGCATCCGAGCATGAACCTAAAACCCTAATTGCAAACTAAGTCTTCTAAGTGTTAAATCATGCTTTACGTAACTTATAATTGAGGTTTTAATTGAAGTTGTGGACTGCCCAGAAAATTTATTATAGCCTCATGCATGAATTATATTGATTATGAGGTCATACGTTAACTATTTGTGCACCCGATCTTGTATATGATGTTATAACACATTTGTATGCTTCTTATGCATTCGTTATATTGTTAAAATGTATTATATGGCTTATATTGTATATGATTACGTGGCTGCCCATAAATGTATAAATGCTTTTAAATTGGTATATGAAGTGATTACATGTTCTAACGATGCCTTATATGCCAACGTGTCAATATGTGATCATATACATGTATGGAGGCAACCTACTTTGTTGACCTCCTATTGTAAAATGTTAATTGGCATAAATGTGCATTGTATACAAGGTTGCAACCTTTCTTTGGCATGGTAGCTATTCACGAACACCGGGGGCATCGGGCTTGCCGTGCTCCCGTGACTACCACAGTCCAATTCCCTCTCTCGCTTGGAACTTTGTTACCCTCGGAGAGTTGGATCGTAGGTTTGGTGTACAATCTGGAGTACACCCATGCGGGAGTGATAAGAAGTATGATATTCAAGGCCGTCCACTTCATGCGAATGCGAAAGCAAAACTGAAAACGAATGCGAAAGCGTAATGTATCCTTTGAAATGATGTGGTAAATGTGTTCATTTATATTTATGCTATGTTATGAACTTACTTGTTTTACATGACATGTTTCCAAAGAATTTTTCACAAGTTAACCGGAAATGAATTTCAAAGGTCCCGTTACTTGTTCCTCCCTCGCTGAATTCATAAGGACTCACCCTCTTTATGTCATTAAAGGTGAAGCAGAATTGGAACAGGTGCCTGAAGATAATGTGCTAGTTGATGAACCTTTGGAGTAACTATGTGCATGACATGATTTTCATGAACATGGATGTTATTAGGGATGTGTTTAAATTGTAGACTGTTTATGTTGTTGTTGTAAATGACCCCGTTGTAATTTGGGGTCTAATTTTGGTTTGTACTAACTATAAACCGAACGAACTCTTTTATTTCGGTCGTTTGCTTTATCATTATGGATAGTAGTTATCATTAGGTGTTTAAACCAATAGGTGAAGAATCAACTAAGTTAGCCCTACCTATACTCATTAAGGTACTCATTTGTAAGCTAAATAATAATAACTACTTGCATAAATAGGAATTTGACAAATAAATAGGATGTAGTTATTGTGATAGATTGATCCAAATAGAACTTTCAAGATAAACTAGCAAGCATATCGATTGATGATAAAACAAGAGTTTTAGTTGTAAGCAAATTAAAGATTCGAAATTTTGAGGTGTTCTAGAAAATAGATTAAACCAAATATCTTAAATACAACAGTTATGATGCTGGTTTTTCGAAGAACTTTTGGAGTTCTAGGCTAACGAATAAGCATTAATTATAGGCAAACGGTTAAAATCATAAAATAACGATAATGATTTAGGTCATACCCTATTCTAGCCTCTATAGGTTGGTTTGGGGCGTGACACCTAGAACTATATGCCCAGGACTGATACACTTTCAAGTCGAGTCACTCTATTTGCCTTTCATTTGCTTTCACTTTATTGATGACTTTCCCTTACCCAAAACTCATTCTCTCTCCTTTACAGTCGACTATTCTTCAGTTGTGCTTTGCTTTCTTAGTTATAAAATTTTCGATTGCATGTAAATATCCTTGTGCACTTATAAAATGCGAGAACGGATCTTAACCATATGTGGACCTCCTTTCATTTTCCTTGCCACTCCTTGCGGAGAGTTCGCTTGGTAACCCCATTACTTCAGAAGTCTTGAAATTGACTCAAGACCTCGTGAAAAAAATAGCTCCAACGCCCTCCCGTTTCGAGACTATGGAGGATCTTAGTCATTTTGTCGACTTCATGTCTGTCCTCAACCACTTCCGTGAGAGGCTCTGCTTGGAACCTGTCATGCCCCAACTCGACCCCTCCTATAATCAGTCAGGACGCAACGAAATTTCGGTAATATAACGACAGTAAATAGGATACCGAGGCTCTAAACCAACCTCCATAGGACATCATACATCAACTCCATAAACCATACAACAAACAACTCCTCAATAACATAATAACATACACCATGACATGCCTCCGTTCCAACATAATACATGAACCCTTAATATACAATACAAAACATATTGAGCCAATCTAGCAACCTAATCATAAACAAAAGATAAGCTACTAAGACAACATCAACTAATTCATTAACTTATCAACATCTTATACATTATAAACTCCAAAGCAGATAAAAGTCTACTAAGTTAATTTACAAGATAATAAAACATGTACGACATCATGGATAAGACTCTGGAACATAGGACTCATCCACGTAAGGCATATTTTCCTTTTCAGGAGGCACGTACCCGTAATCCTGCGATAGTACACCTGTATGTATGCAATAATAGAGAGTGAGCTTATATAAAATAAGCCCAGCGAGGATCCGATAGATCTCGAGCAAGGTCTACTAAACTCCTTGGAAATAATCCTTTGAGTCAGTAAACACACAATAACATAAATAATACTATCATCCCATAACTATATGACCATTCAATAAAGGATACGCTCTCTAGTTGGTGTAGCTCCAAACGCCATTACGATCTCAACCATTCTTCTTGTAACTCCCCATTACTCACGCACCCGGGGTACCCCCAATAACCTCGCCCTCCATGACACCTCCGTCATGCGAGCTGGAGACAATCTCTGATAGTCATGCCGTTATCAACCCGACAGCCCAATGCTGCCCGAGAGGTGGCACACACATACCAGAGACCCAGCAATAATAATAAACATCAATCATTCATAGGAGGACAGTCTAGCAGAACTGTTTATCTCCCGGCATCAATCATCAATCAATAATCAATCAATAATCATCAATAATCATATTATCATCATAATAACATCAATAACCAATTTAACAACAAATAACTAAGTTAGATGACAAAGTAGGCCATCCAACCGAACATGCATTAAACACACAATCAAACTCTAATTTACCCATCAACAACTCACAATTCAATCACTCAACCCACACCCAATCAACTAAGGCTCAATCTAACATTTTAAAGAAAGACAACCTAAACTTCAAATAATCATATATTACATTCTACTAATCCAAACAACTCCAAATCAGTTTCAAACACTCACCCATTCAATCAACTACATTAGCCCCCTCGGAAACCAACCAAAACACATCCAAATCATGGCCAATAACCCTAAAACCCTAAGATGTCATGGCTGAAATTTCCGGATTTTGGCACGAACATCACAATCAAAAATTCGGCATTACAACAGCGCTACCACGTAATTAATAAACTTTTAGAAATCGACGGCAATCGATTCCAATCAACACAACTTAATTTAATCAACTTTGAACAAATTAATCAAATTTAAATACCCGAAAAATAAAAATTATGCTACAACTGATAAAAACTCATAGTATTACAGCTAAATGATCCCTAGCATGCAAGGAGCAATAATCTAACATTAGATTAGAATTCTAACGGTTCAATTTTCATTTATACACAAAAATGCAAAAGACAACTTTTGAGATCTAGAATTTTTCTCTCACCTTTTATGTGTTTTGATGTAAGAAATGTGTAGAATGGATGCCAAACAAGTGAAATCAAGCTTTGAATCACTCAATTCGGCTTTGAAATGCAAAATCTATGAGAAAAATGCTTTGAAAATGCCTTCATCTTTCTCCTCCAAGGAGCCACGGTTTTGTGTGTGTTTTTGGGGTGTTTTTGTTCTTTGTGAGTGTGTGTTGGTGATATAAGCTTGTTGGTCAACCATTTAAATGATAGTCAAAGTTGAAACTTAGCATTTTTTTGTGTTTTCTTGACTTTAAATGCATTTTCTTGATCACCAAAGTTCAAAACAATTATTCAACACCCAAGCTAGCTCAAGTAGGTTATTTTTAGGTGACAAGAAGTTTTACAATCAAACACTTTCACCCGAGTCAGCTTAAAACTCGATTTTTGCAAAAGTCGGTGTAAAAACCCTAATAAATTCTTAAGCCAATTTTAAAACCGTTTTAATCAAACACAGGTCTATTAAAGTCCGTGGACTAGGTCTAGAAGGGTTAAAAAGACCAGTTTCAAAATTTTAGCGGACGTGTTTCGAAAATACTATTCACTGAAAATTGATGATAAAATTTCTGATCCCGTTTTTGGTGAAAATTTCATGAATGCACATTTAGCACGTATTAGGAGTATTGACATCAAAATTATAACATTCTAGGTCATATAGCACATAAACAGGTCAAATGCATGCAAAACGAGATAAAACACGTAAATCGAGTTAAAGCAGAAAAGTGGGGTTTCACAGAAGCCGCCTAGAACCCAAGTCTATAGCTCTCTGCACAAATCCTAGATTTGATCCGCGATCATTTGGTAAGCAGTGAAAAGCTCTGAAAAAGAGTTCAAGGACTCCTAGTCAATAGGAGGCAGTTCTTGATTAGCGTGGGACGGAGACGGTTCACACTTCAAAGCAACCTTTCTTCGTACTGAACAAGGACCTTCTCTATCCTCCTGATCCACTTTTCTTTTTCTCGAAGCGTTCGGGCTCTCACTATCGATAGTTGGTAAACCACCGTCTCCTTGAGGGCGAGCCCTAGTAGATGAGGTTGAATGGTCCGGGGCCTGTTGACAGGGGCGCACTCTATTGATGGTTGGAAGGTGGTATTTTCCTCTGTACTTGAGGAGCATTTGAAGTACTTTCGCCAACAATCTGAGTCCAATTCTGAATTTTGTATTGAAGAGGGGCCGATATCACCCCTGTGCGGCCCTTGGTTAACTGTATCGTTTCCTCCTATCATATTCAGTATCATTGCGTCATAGATCCCGAAAGCGGCTAGAATCAAAAACAAAAAGAGCCATCCTTCACAGCCTAAGACTCTACTCAACATGACTTGACTCCCAAGAGAGAACCCAATTTTCTAAAAAAGGGAGTTAAAGAATTCCATTGAGCCGAGTGATGCGAACCAGCCATCCACATTCATTGCACCATTTGGATGAATTTTTTAGCAAAGATTCAAGTCAAGATTCTATTTTCAAGATTCAAGAACTTCAAGATTCTTCAAGAAGTTTCAAGAAGATTTGAAGATTTAGTCAAGATTTGATTTCTTTGTAATTCTATCCTAGTTTTAGTTTATTAGGTGTTCAGACTAGGAAAAATACTTTCTTGGGCTGCAAGAATAGGTGTTCACACTAGAAATGAGCTTTTCTTGGGCTGCAAGTTTGCTTCCTTTTTAGTTACTATCCACGTTACTATTCATATGAATAGTAAATAGGAGTCTTTTCTTGGTCTTCAAGTTTGTTTCCTTTGACCTAGTTACTATTCACATTTTTCCTACTTGGGCTAGGGTTTAGGAGTCCTTTTCCAAGCAGGATACTTATTTGTTATTGCCTATATAAGGCACTTTTTGTGATAATAAAGAAAAGACAATTTTGAAATTAAATTGTGAGATTATTCTCCTTGAGTTCTCCAAGAGACTCTTTCGAACTTATCAAGGGATTCCTTGTGGCGTTCAACCTTGACTTATCAAGCGGATTTCCATCCCCGTTTGTGGAGTCTTCACCATACCAAGGTTCTTGCTTTGCTAAGCAACGGGTCGCGGTTTCCATCATATTCACTATACCAAGGTTCTTGTCTTGCTAGGCAAAGGGTCGCAGTTCCATCCATTCTTGAAAAGATCTTGGGTTTGTGTTACCATTGTTGGTATTGGGTCTCGGCACATGTTGACCAGGTCCGTATCACCGAGTTTCAGACAAAGAAATGCGAAAAGACTAGACATTATTGCTACAAAGAAGAAAAACATCGATTTCTTAGAAAAAAGAGTACTATGTTTGCCCAATAAGAATTTCCTCAATATTCGTAGTACCTGGTAATACATCCGAGATCGTTCAAAAACTCTCTGTCATTTGAATTTTAGAGACACTAATCGTAGTAGAGCCGGGAATAGGGTTGAACTATTTTTCACAATAAGAATTATGTATACCAGTTGTACCGATTATATGTCGGATAGGCGCCCACTCCCAAGCCAGTGTCCATCATCATGAAATGACATTGGTAGATGGGTTGGGACCAGCCTTCTATCCCGGTGAACAATGTTCCACTGATTAGGCGGGGACAAGATTTGATTCGAGGCTTGACCATGACCAGACCTAGGCCGATTGACACTTATGATTGCCATTCATTCATGAACTGGCTTGACACAACACAGAACAACTAACAACCATATGGAAGGGGAAGAATTCAATCTCCTTCTTCCTTATCTTATTAGCCTTACACTGGGTCTAAAAGCAAAGAAGTCTCAACTCCCAAATCCCGCCCTTTGAAAGGTGAGGGGTGAACCTTCTGTTTGATTCAATCTCATCTATTGCTACTTTCGAATCAGTTGAACAAGGATTTTGATGTCACTTAGGAGAAGTATAGGGAAGTGTACCTGAGTCTTCTATAATATAATATAATAAGTAGTTGTGACTCGGTCTAGCTAGGACAGAGCTATCCTAAAGAGGCTTTCTTCTATTCTAGGTTTCCACAAAGCGGTATCAGGGTATGAGAACGTCTTTCTCCTATAATAAAGTCTTTGGTTTAGGTCAATCAATCCTTAATTCGGGCTCAATGATCGGAATGAATGGCTTTCTCCTGTTTCCTCATGGATCCAACTATTAGGTTCGTGGGTTTATAGTCCGTGCCTAAAGCAACTCTTTTCTATTCACGAATGTTTAAGAAGTTTTCTCCTGATTTGTTGATGTATTGAGCTAAGGCAGCTCGGCATATAGTGTTTTAGACTCATACTTCATTGCCGCCTGGTCCTTTCGAATCTTAATCTTAAGATTTTCATGAACGAGAAAGCGGTATGTATGGTTGGCGTATGCCTGGAAACTAGTCCTTAATGATATCATCAATTGCACGATAGACCATGAGTAAGCACTTTTGACAGCAAGAGAAAAGTCCTCCTCATCACAAGGACCGACTCCTTTAGGTGCGAGGTTCGATTAACTGCAAAAAGTTAGTAAGAAAGAATTTTCTCTCCAGTAAGCGAAGGAAAACAGGTCAAAGCTTGCCATGGCGTCAAGGGAGTTCGACAAAGGCGGATAGAGTCTCAGTCCTAAACATAGAAAGAAGGCGGGTTTGTCAATGCTTGAACTGATTAATCTAAGTGAGATACAAGGTTAGTCTTCAAGGATCAACTTGCTTTAAAGTGCCTATTAATTGATTTGTGAATTTTAGGAATGATCCTATCAATGATTATGTACTAGGCTTATCTAATGAATTGAGTCTTCCAAGAAAGTGTTCTAATGAATCTATTAATTGAGATTCTAGATTCATTCAAAAGGCAGAAAGGAATAGGCTAAGGGCCATACCTTTTTGATCCCTAACCATATTGATGTTCCTGAGTTCTAGTCATTCTAGTAACCAATGATCTAAGCGAGCTAGGAGTACAAAGATAGACGAAAGTGGTACCTGCACATATATAACCGGTTGGATGGTGTCTTTCTCGAGGTTATCCTTCTTCCCTCCGGGGTTCCCCTATCTTAATGTTCCTAGCCCAAGGGAATCTCAATGTCAAGTGTCTGCTCTATTGCTGCATATTCTCGAGCATTCATACAGTCCATTCATTGTAAGCTCATTATAGAAACTTTATTCATGATACTCAAATGTGTGTGACTCTCTAGATTCACTACCGTATAGCAATGAAGGACGATTAAACCCTTTCAATCTTTCTGAAAATGTCTCTGTAATTCTCAGAATACCTTCGCGTTCTAGAGTGACGCCTAGTAATATATCAAGACAATATATACGGTAATGAAGTCAATTTCTTGTGAATCTATTTATAGTTACCGATTATCGTGCAATCCAATCCTTCCATTAATTATCCCGTCGAGCAAGAACCATGATACGATTAAGTTCATAAACTCGATACTATGCATAGATCTAGTTGGTGTAATGAGAGATGACACATGGAAAACCCTTTCTTCATCATTCATACCTTGGCCAAGGACTTCCTCGTTAAACAACCAATCTTAGATCGCATAGGACATTGCCTCACGCCGGAGGTTAATGAATCCTCTCTTTACCACTACCTATCAATCACTATACCAGACAAATGAAACTGCGAGATGACGTATCTCATCTCGTTTGTCGAAAAAATCATTGTCCACACGCTAGAATCAAACCCCAATACATATGACAACCGTAATGTCTCAAGTCTAAGGATTACATGCACAATCGCAACGATTAACAAATTATTAATCCAAAGTCATGTAATTTGTTATTCACGTCACATTCAATGATCTATTCAACTAATAGTCATCCATATATTTGTTAGTCGCATCACTATGCTGTTATGGCACATGGCTCACCATCCTTTATCATTAACATCTCTATGTTAATCAAATGTAACAACACATGTGATAGTCCGTAATTGATTATTAAAGTCCCGATCAAATAATCTAAGGACTATGAACACTTTAAGCATTTATCATATTAAGGAAATATGCCAACATATTCTAAATGCTTTTAGAATACATTCCTCTAATAAAAATACTAGGGACTCATTCATACACAAAAGAATGAGAATATGAATGTCCTAAATATGTCAATATGAAAACACACATATAGACACGAATGCCATAATATACAAGTTAATGTCAAAATGCCCCAATATATGTCATCCAAATATGTAGCATTAGGGCATATCTCTAACAATCTCCCTCTTGCACTAATGCTATGTTACATAGTATTAGTACAAGAAACAATGATATCTCATATCTATCTTCTCAAAACGAGGACCTAGCTGTGACAGATTCATAGCTACCATTAGTGGGTCAACTATATCAAGAGATGTGGCCGTTTTCTGCAAAGACATATCTTAATATGATTATTGGCTACAGATACAATGCATGAAGATGGAAACACATTTCCAAATGTTTGGACATACAGTGAAACTTAGGTTCCACAAGCTTGTGCAGTAGCTCCATATAGTCGTAACAATTAAAGCATCACAACTTAACGGTAGGAACTATAAGTAACTCGTATGATTTCCTCTATCCAAACAACTTCTTTTCGTAATATTACATATCACAAAAGAAACATGAGTTATATAATGGAATCTACAATTTGTTCAGAACTTTTTTAACTTATTGAGCTCCCACTACAAATAAACATGAACCCTAACATAGACATTCTATTATAAGATTCAGATTAAGAATCTGAACTAGTAAATCCGTCACTACGGAATTTGCCTCATCCATGAACTAAAATATGTCTTTAGGGTTTCCCAAGTACTTACGAATATACTTCAATTCTATCCACCATTCCCAAACTTGGATTGGACTAATATTTACTCGTAACACTTTACAGTTTATGCAATATCAAGTCTTGTACATAGTATAACAAACATGAAGTTACTATAACTTTGAATACGAATTTGCTACGCAACTAGAGTTTCTTGAATACCTTCAAAAATACTCTTTGTACAATATAAGGAATATACCAAGGGATCTCTTCGTACTATTATCATAGCTATTGTCACGCCCCAACTCGACCCCACCTACAATCAGTCAGGACGCAACGGAATTTCGGCAGTATAACGACAGTAAATAGGACTCCGAGGCTCTAAACCAACCTCAACAGAACATCATACATCAACTCCATAAACCATACAACAAACAACTCAATAAAATAACAACATACATCATAACCATATTATACAATAAACATCCTTCGTTATACGCCTCCGTTCCAACATAATACATAAACCTTAATATACATTACAAAAACATATTTAGCCAATCTAGCAACCTAATCATAAACAAAAGGAAGGCTACTAAGAAAGCATCACTAATTCATTATCTTTTCAACATCTTTTACATAATTAACTACAAAGCATATAAAAGTCGACTAAGTTAATTTACAAGATAATAAAACATATACAACATCACGGATAAGACTCTGGAACATAGGACTCATCCACGTAAGACACATTTTCCTCTTCAGGAGGCACGTACCCGTAATCCTGCGATAGTACACCTGTATGCATGCAATAATAGAGAGTGAACTTATATAAAATAAGCCCAGTGAGGATCCGATAGATCTCGAGCAAGGTCTACTAAACTCCTTGGAATAATCCTTTGAGTCAGTAAACACACAATGAATATCAGTAATCATTATAAATGCAACAATAGTAATAACTGTAAACACACAATAAGGATACGATATATTTGCTGATGAAGCCCCATACACCAATTCCATGCTCAACAACTCCTCCAAACTCAATGACACAATTCCTGAGGTACCTTGACCTAGACCCACACCCCATGGCCTCTCCGCCCATGCGAGATAGGGAGTAGCCATGATAACTGTGCCCGCAACCCAGGATGCCTCCCGAGGTGACACAACATTATCAAAGCTCACAACAATGAGACTCAACATAAATAAACCGAGAGATCAGCAACAAAAGTGCCCGATTCCCGTAATCAATAATCAATCAATAATCTGGGACATCAGCAACAAAAGTGCCCGATTCCCGTACTCAATAATAAATCAATAATTTGGGAGATCAGCAACAAAAGTGTCCGATTCCCGTAATCAATAATAATCAATGTAACATCAATATAACATCAATATTTAATTAAACAACAAACAACTAAGTTAGATGACAAAGTAGGCCATCCAACTTAACATGCATGAAACACGTAATCTAACCCTAGTCTAACCATTAACAACTCACAATTCAATCACTCAAACACCACCCAATCATCTAAAGGCTCAATTCAACAATTTAAAGAAAGACAACCTAAACTTCAAATAATCATATCTTACATTCTACTAATCCAAACAACTCCAAATCAGTTTCAAACTCTCACCCAATCAATCAACTACATTAGCCCCCTCGGAAACCAACCAAAACACATCCAAATCATGCTCAACAACCCTAAAACCCTAGTGTGTCATGGCTAAAATTTCCGGATTTTGGCACGGACATCACAATAAAAAATTCGGCATTACAACGGCGCTACCACGTAATTATCAATCTTTTAGGAATCGACGGCAATCGATTCCGATCAACACAACTCAAAATATTCAACATTTAACAAATTAATCAACTTTAAATACCCGAAAAATAATAAATATGCTACATCCGTTCAAATCTTGCAGTATTGCATATAAATGATCCCTAGCATGCATGGAGCAATAATCTAACATCAGATTCACATTCTAACGGTTCAATAATTAATTATACGCAAAAACATAAAAATGACATTTTGAGATCTAGAATTTTTCTCTCACCTTTGATCCGAAGTAAAGCTAGGAATGCGTGCAATGGGTGCCCAACAAGCGGAATCTAGCTCGGTTTGAAAAGATTCGGACTTTAAATGAGTTTTCTAAGGCAAAATTGCTTTGAAAAATAAAATGAAAAACTCTCAAAATGGCCAAAGAAACTCACGGCTGCAATGTATGTGTTTTTGTGGTGTTTGCTTTGTTTTTAGTGTGTGTAGAGATTTATATGCATAAGTCAACAAAATGGAAAAAGTCAAAGTTGAAACTTTAGTATTTTTTTGTGTTTTCTTGACTTTAAATGCATTTTATTGATCACCAAAGTTCAAAACAATTATGCAACACCCAATTTATCTCAAGTGGGTTATTTTTAGGTGACAAGAAGTTTTACAATCAAACAATTTCACCCGAGTCGGCTTAAAATGCGATTTTTGCAAAAGAAGGTGAAAAGTCATATTATTTATTTTCAAATGTCTTTTGAATACACAATTAATCTAAAATCATTTAATACCACATATAAATACATCTATATTAATATATACTAGGTCAATGAAAGTCAATGCAAGAATCGGGTTTAGAAGAAATCACTATTTGGCTCAAAAACGTTATTTTTCGCCCGAAAAATCTATTTAAATTACTATTCTATTTCAGAATCAATTTTTATCAAACATGGGTCTATTAATAATAGAGGACTAGTTTTTAAGACGTTTAAAACACCCCTGTAAAAATTTTAGCGGACAGGTGTTCAAAAGTACTATTCACCAAAACTGACGATAAAATTTCTGATTCTGTTTTTGATGAAAATTTCATGAATGCACATTTAGCATGTTCTAAGAGTATTGATATCAAAATTATCACATTCTAAGTCATGTAGCACATAGACAGGTCAATTCATACAAAACGAGAATAAAACACGTAAATCGAGTTAAAGCAGAAAAGTGGGGTTTCACATTCTCCCCTCCTTAAAAAAATTGCGTCCTCGCAATTCTGCATCGATCCATAGAAAAGCTCAGGTGCTGGCTCAAACATACGGATTGAAAGACCGAAAACCAAATTCCGAATACTATTTGAGAACACCAAGCAAAACACTGATCAAGGTCGTCGACAAGAATCCCCAGTTAAGAAGCCTAAATAAGAATGGCGATTAAGAACACCGAATAAGACTTCCGGATGAGAATCTCAAATAATTGCTGAAGAAAATGCCAAACATAGATCCCGTAATAGAGTAACAACCAAGAATACCAAGTAAGAACTTCAATAAGATCACCGAGTGAGAATACCAAATAATAATCCCAATATAAGAACTCCGGATAATACCGTATCAGAATTCCACATAAGAATACCGCATAGAAAATACCATAGATGATGTCCAAAGAAGTATGCTGAATATGAATCTCCATATAGAAATCTCGAAGAAGAATGCCGAATAAGATTACCGTTTGCCCCAAAAGAATCCAAATAAGAATTCTAAATGGAATACCAAATACCGAAAGTCATATACCGGATAAGAACACCAAGCAAGAATTCCAAATGAAGATACCGAAGAAAAAGCCAAAGGCTGATCACTAAATACCAATTCTGAGCAATGAGTACCACCTACTGATCTCCATAACCATTGATCTACTGTTCCTTCTTCTGTTAATCCACTTTTAGGGAGATCCGCTACCAGTCGACTCTTTCAGGGGAAGAGATTACTTACTTTTTTTTTTTTTTTACAGGTAATGCATTTACACAGTTAATAACATATAAAGTAAACTGTTCATAACACACATAACACTTTTAGTTCAATTTGCTCATTCTATGAATCTGGTAACTATGTTAGAGTTCAGTAATTCCTAATCAGATTTGCAAGATATCTAGCACAATTTAAAATATAATCTACAAAAGATAGATTCATACGTTGTTACTAATACCAAAAGTACGTACCCAGAAAATCAATTAAACACACATAATGTCACATAATTGTACTAAGTACAAAATCTTCATATAAGCAAATTGAGCACGTACCACACACTGGTCACATAAAACACATTGAGCACATAACGATTCACATAAAGCACATTGACCACATTTAATTCACTTAACACATAAGGCATATTGATCACATAGAAATTTAGTCACATAAGTAGATTAATCACATAAACATATTAACATGTAATTCACTTTTCACTTAGTACATACATTCATGTTAAGACCTCTACCCACAGTCCGAGGATACCCCGGCTGACAGCTAATCAAGCTCTGATACCACTTAAACTGTCACGCCCCAACTCGACCCCACCTACAATCAGTCAGGACGCAACGGAATTTCGGCAGTATAACGACAGTAAATAGGACTCCGAGGCTCTAAACCAACCTCAACAGAACATCATACATCAACTCCATAAACCATACAACAAACAACTTAATAAAATAACAACATACAACATAACCATATTATACAATAAACATCCTTCGTTATACGCCTCCATTCCAACATAATACATAAACCTTAATATACATTACAAAAACATATTTAGCCAATCTAGCAACCTAATCATAAACAAAAGGAAGGCTACTAAGAAAGCATCACTAATTCATTATCTTTTCAACATCTTTTACATAATTAACTACAAAGCATATAAAAGTCGACTAAGTTAATTTACAAGATAATAAAACATATACAACATCACGGATAAGACTCTGGAACATAGGACTCATCCACGTAAGACACATTTTCCTCTTCAGGAGGCACGTACCCGTAATCCTGCGATAGTACACCTGTATGCATGCAATAATAGAGAGTGAACTTATATAAAATAAGCCCAGTGAGGATCCGATAGATCTCGAGCAAGGTCTACTAAACTCCTTGGAATAATCCTTTGAGTCAGTAAACACACAATGAATATCAGTAATCATTATAAATGCAACAATAGTAATAACTGTAAACACACAATAAGGATACGATATATTTGCTGATGAAGCCCCATACACCAATTCCATGCTCAACAACTCCTCCAAACTCAATGACACAATTCCTGAGGTACCTTGACCTAGACCCACACCCCATGGCCTCTCCGCCCATGCGAGATAGGGAGTAGCCATGATAACTGTGCCCGCAACCCAGGATGGCTCCCGAGGTGACACAACATTATCAAAGCTCACAACAATGAGACTCAACATAAATAAACCGAGAGATCAGCAACAAAAGTGCCCGATTCCCGTAATCAATAATCAATCAATAATCTGGGACATCAGCAACAAAAGTGCCCGAATCCCATACTCAATAATAAATCCATAATTTGGGAGATCAGCAACAAAAGTGCCCGATTCCCGTAATCAATAATAATCAATGTAACATCAATATAACATCAATATTTAACTAAACAACAAACAACTAAGTTAGATGACAAAGTAGGCCATCCAACTTAACATGCATGAAACACGTAATCTAACCCTAGTCTAACCATTAACAACTCACAATTCAATCACTCAAACACCACCCAATCATCTAAAGGCTCAATTCAACAATTTAAAGAAAGACAACCTAAACTTCAAATAATCATATCTTACATTCTACTAATCCAAACAACTCCAAATCAGTTTCAAACTCTCACCCAATCAATCAACTACATTAGCCCCCTCGGAAACCAACCAAAACACATCCAAATCATGCTCAACAACCCTAAAACCCTAGTGTGTCATGGCTAAAATTTCCCGATTTTGGCACCGACATGACAATAAAAAATTCGGCATTACGACGGCGCTACCACGTAATTATCAATCTTTTAGGAATCGACGGCAATCGATTCCGATCAACACAACTCAAAATATTCAACATTTAGCAAATTAATCAACTTTAAATACCCGAAAAATAATAAATATGCTACATCCGTTCAAATCTTGCAGTATTGCATATAAATGATCCCTAGCATGCATGGAGCAATAATCTAACATCAGATTCACATTCTAACGGTTCAATAATTAATTATACGCAAAAACATAAAAATGACATTTTGAGATCTAGAATTTTTCTCTCACCTTTGATCCGAAGTAAAGCTAGGAATGCGTGCAATGGGTGCCCAACAAGCGGAATCTAGCTCGGTTTGAAAAGATTCGGACTTTAAATGAGTTTTCTAAGGCAAAATTGCTTTGAAAAATAAAATGAAAAACTCTCAAAATGGCCAAAGAAACTCACGGCTGCAATGTATGTGTTTTTGTGGTGTTTGCTTTGTTTTTAGTGTGTGTAGAGATTTATATGCATAAGTCAACAAAATGGAAAAAGTCAAAGTTGAAACTTTAGTATTTTTTTGTGTTTTCTTGACTTTAAATGCATTTTATTGATCACCAAAGTTCAAAACAATTATGCAACACCCAATTTATCTCAAGTGGGTTATTTTTAGGTGACAAGAAGTTTTACAATCAAACAATTTCACCTGAGTCGGCTTAAAATGCGATTTTTGCAAAAGAAGGTGAAAAGTCATATTATTTATTTTCAAATGTCTTTTGAATACACAATTAATCTAAAATCATTTAATACCACATATAAATACATCTATATTAATATATACTAGGTCAATGAAAGTCAATGCAAGAATCGGGTTTAGAAGAAATCACTATTTGGCTCAAAAACGTTATTTTTCGCCCGAAAAATCTATTTAAATTACTATTCTATTTCAGAATCAATTTTTATCAAACATGGGTCTATTAATAATAGAGGACTAGTTTTTAAGACGTTTAAAACACCCCTGTAAAAATTTTAGCGGACAGGTGTTCAAAAGTACTATTCACCAAAACTGACGATAAAATTTCTGATTCTGTTTTTGATGAAAATTTCATGAATGCACATTTAGCATGTTCTAAGAGTATTGATATCAAAATTATCACATTCTAAGTCATGTAGCACATAGACAGGTCAATTCATACAAAACGAGAATAAAACACGTAAATCGAGTTAAAGCAGAAAAGTGGGGTTTCACAGCTATGAATTCACAAGATACGAACGACAAGTTCTAAATGGAGAATATTTAATATGACTAGAGTTTTATTGATATCACAACACACATATCATCAACCATGATATCCAAGTCATCATTATTGTAATCATAGAAAAGTGGATGTGCTCCCACTATTCTTCTGCAATCACAAAGTTCATTCTCATTCTAAATGATATCTAACTCTTCAATCTCATTTGAAATGAATGAAACATTTCCAAGGAATTCACTTAAAAATCCACAAGTGGATTTATCAAGTATGCACATATTACTCATATCAATAGATCAGAATCATCAATATAGTAATACAATGTGCTATAATGACTAGTATAATACAACGAGACTAAAGCACAATAATTGGTACAAAGACTTCATCATTGCTAACACTTTGCATTTGATGATATCTTTCAAAAACCAATCTAGCTATAAAAGGTCATTAACCTTTTTCATTAACTTCAACCTTTATCTCGGAAAACATCCAGATTAAGTTAAAGTATATGAAGTCTAATCAATATGCTTTACATTATATTGTTTCTTGGAGTCGATATCAAATATACCGTTTCTTTGTAAATTGTAGGATCAACTAATTGATCATTATCTCAAATACACAAACAACTTTTGTGCTTCCAAAAAGATATCCCTATATTCTTTTAAAGAATGAGATACACTACTAGATTTGCAAAGATCTTGTGTGATGACACATCTCGGACCTTATTGAATAGATTCATTACTTTGGTCTAGGTGATTTTATAGCTTTAGAGGATACGTCCTCAATTTTTATTTTATTAGAAAGTGACATCTTCTTGAACAAAACCTTTTCTTCAAGAAAGATTACAATATAATAGACCAATAGACATTGATCATTAAATAGAAATTATATCCTACAAAACTAGGATATACTATAAAATTACTTTTAACCAAAACTCCCACTAGTCCTTTAAAAAATTTTCAATAAAAGTAGGACAAACCAAAATTAACACATTTAATACTTGGTTACTATCCAACTTATATCAAATATAAAGTTCTAGCAATAGTAGAGATTTACTATTCAACTAAAATTAAATTGAGGAAAGTACGACTCATAAATAAATAGGATGATTAGTTAAACTAATCAACAAATGTACTATGTCCAACAAAGCACAATTTTTTCACTAAGAAAACCCCATTTAATTACAGTACACCAGACATTGTTAATTTCGATACTATATCAAAATTTTGGGATACTCAAACAAAATAGTACTTAAGTATTTTACCTTAATGATCCGATCATTAGGCAGTAATATTATTTTCCTATATGAGCCTATTCTGAAATAGCTCCATATACATCAACATGTACTAATCCAAATAGCCTAGTAGTTTTAATCATTTCTCAAACAAAGGATGACTTGGTTATCATTCCAATAAATAAGATGTATAAGTTGATCAAACCAACCTAATCATCATCTTATTATTAGAAAAATCTAATCATGTAGAAACTACAATTAATTTGGATTATTTGAGTAATCTTAAAATTTGGTGGATGGTTATAATAGTTGGCAATATGTTTGCAATACATTCTTTCGTCCATATCAAGATAATAAAGACTACACCATAATGCGCTTTTACAAGCTTTAGGAATATAAATTTTATTCCTAATATCATTTAGGCATAATCCTTAAAATACAAAATATGTCCAGAAGACATCCAAACAAATTGTCTTTAGCTAACGCAACAACCTTTGTTTCATTTGCTAACACTGAAAACATTCCAGGCTTCCGAAAGCGCACTACTGTGATAAAGATTCTATCCTTGAACACATACATCAATGTTTCACTAGAATCTAAAATGCATAGTAGTACCAATTACAATAAAAGATGATTTATAATTCATAGTAGCTTTACAACCTTGACATTCAAGCTATAAAGATAATTTGGATTAAAACCTCTTTTAATGTCCGGTTTTAAGGCTATGAAAACACCTTTCATACATGCCTATACAATCCTTAATTTTCTTCTTAGACATGCTCCCACTAGCTAATAGAAATCATCTTTCTTTGTCTTTCTTCTTTGCATTACCACTAACCAAAGAGGAAATACAATTATGAGAATGAATTCCATTTATATCGAATATCATGCTATTAAATATGCTTGCCACACAACCATTTGTTAGTTTTGAATTATATTCTTTACATCTTGCATACCTATATGCAACCTATGAAAGAATACAATTTGTAATGCTCCGATCCCTCCCGAGACTGGAGGCTCTAAAAACTAAGCTATTCTCAACCCGATCCCAAACCCGGGTAGAAATTTTTAGGAAAAAATGGACATAGTCTCCCCTATACCAAGGACATTCTGAAAACCTGTAAATAACCAATAAAGCCACAAAACAACCTGGAACTCCAATTCTAATTAAAGACTCAAACTTTAAGGCCATCCGAGCCTTAAAACATTCAAACAGTGAGAATCATGCATTCACAATATATTTTCTTTACAAACCTGCTTATCATGCCACTCCATGATAGCCTTTAAACATTCTTAGGAATTGAAAACAACTATACAACCGATCATTCACTCCCAAGCATGCAAAGTAGCTAAGAGCAGAAACATAAGTTATTACATGCCATGGATACATATCATACAATACCTTCAAACTTACAACTAAACAATATATACATGAACCCATAGACTCCAGAATCGGACATAAGTAATACAATTAGATTTTTCATATAACCAATAGGAAACACATCCACCTCAAGCAAGTATCACACAGCAACTAAGGGAACTCCTCCTCCAATTGCACCTCTTGAAATATGTTAGCGAGGTATGAGCAACCACAATTGCCCAGTGAGAGATAAAGACTACTCGGGACGTGCAATGCAACAATTATAGCAGTTAAGCAAGAAGACAAGTAAAGTACATTTGAAACAGTAAATAACCACACATATCAAAGGATACGATACACTTAACCCCAACACTCCAGAATTCTCTTATCTTTGATCATGAACCACGATCCACGAACCATGAACCACGATCAATGTGCCAGCATAACCCCAATCACTCTAGTGGGTGTACTCCGGATGTACCCCGATAATCCTACGACCCAACACCCCCTAGCAATCTCCGGACCAGGCGAGTGAGGGACTAGGGCACGGAGATTGAATATCCACTGGCAAGCCCACTATCGCCCAGCCGATATTTAATACAACTGCCCCTGACATGGCTGCGCAACCATTATGCAATGTACTTAAATCCAATGACAGTATAACAAGAATATAGAGTAATAACATATAGGAGGAACAACAAAGTAGGTTGTCCTCGAAACAGTTAGAAAAGAAGCAATTTCATATAAGCAATTAAGAGATTTACAAAGGAGCATATTCAAGATACACATTAAACTATACCAAAAGCTCCAAAACAACTTGAAACCATATTTAAACACACAAGGAGTCATGCCAAGGTTTTAGAAGCATGAGATAAGCAAATTTGTACTTAAACCCCTTTGTAATCCAACCCGTTTTCCTTCCAAACTCAAGTTATGGTTCTAGATTAGCAAGTGGCCTATACTATGCTTCTAGTGAACCCCTTAGGCACCTTTATAACCCTCAAACACATTCAAATACTCGCAATTACCACAAAAGCCCCAATTTTCCTCTTATGGCTTTGAACTACACATACCTTAACCGGGCTTCAAACAATGGTTCGCAAAGCTTCTATAGCACCTAGGTAGCCTAAGAATACCAAATGTGAAGCTCAAATCTACCCGGATTAGCATTAACCCCGAAACCCCTTTTAAAAAGTTGGCTATTTCACATTTTATATAAGTTTAGAGCAATTCGAGGACACGGGACTATTGGACTACCTTCATTAGCACCTAAGGCATTTATTAGAAGCAATGAATCAAGCCAATATGCACAATTACAAAAAACCCTAAAAATCCATCACTATTCACCTCATAAAATCAAAGTAACGATTTCAACCATTTAAAATGCAAACTAATAGCTTAAATGTGTTCTCTAGCACTTATATACAATGTACCACAGCATAGATAAGCATTTCAATAACATTTGATAGCATTTCTAACAAATCAAGAAAAGTGTAATATTTTAATATGCAAAAAGAGCCATGAAATCCCTCACCTAAAGCGCGTAGGAGCACCTAGAAGGCTTGCACACACCCTAAACTACTTGTTCTAGGCCTGGAAAGGCTTAGATTGGAGATTTGATGAGCAAAGATCTCCCTCTTGGTTGCTAAGGGCTATTCAGATTTTGAACAGTAATTTCTGCTTTTTTTTTTGTGTTTTTATGAGCTAAAATTGTTAAGTTGAGTATATATAAGGTTGGAGTTATGTTGGGTGCACAAGTTGACTACTAAAATGAGCCTAGTTGGCTTTAAAATGAGTCTAAAAGTGCAATTCAATGTTAACTAATTAAAATACTTAGTTTAGTTACGTAACACTATTCACTAGATTGGTAAAACATTTTCTAAACGGGTGCTCCTATCGCTTTTAGCTCAAATGCACATTTTGCTCATTCTTAAAACAATTAATGTGATTTAAAAAAATTGCTAATTCAAGGTAGTTAAGTAGTTGAAAAATGGAATGAATAGTAACCACTTAAAGTAACAAGTAAAGCACAGAAGAAATGCGCAAATAATAGATGCAACAGTAAATAAATGTACGGTAAGGTTCTCGGGCGTCACATCCTCCACCCCCTTAAACAAATTGCGTCCATGCAATTCTTCTTCCAAGAGAACTCCGCATCAACTGAAAACCAACTTCAATTACTCTTCATCAGTTGCTGAGCAAGAATACTGTATACGAATTCTCGTAAGAACCCATTAAGAAATCCCAGTAGTACTACCAGCGAATCCCCAAGTAATAAGGCAAAATAAAGGCTCCAATAGAAATGCTACATAGAAATCCAAATAAGAATCTCGCTGACACGAACACTGTAGAATAATATAATCCCAACTAAAAATGGCTAGAAAATACCAATAAAAGATTGGAGCATAAATACTATAGATAATACCGTATAATATGGCTGAATAGAATTCCAAATACCAAGTCTTCAAAGAAATGCCAATAAGAAAATACCAGAAGAATGCTAAATAAGAAAATACCAAGAGAATGCCTTAGAAAACAGTCATATAGAAATCCCAAGGGAAGCCATTCATTTCTGACTACTGACCATAGAAAAATGCCTTGGAAGAAATCCTAATAACTGAGTTCTGCCCACAACACCAACTCCCAAATAAAAGGGCTGATCAACCGATTCACGTTCTTACTAATCCACATAACTTGAAAGGCTAGCCACTAATCACCTCCGTTTAAGGGAGGGACGAAGTCTTTCTTACCAATTCAACGGGACATGTATGAATGCTAAGATATCACATTTATACATATATGTTTTAAACTATTATGCAAACATGTTTATATATGAGTTTATGAAACAGTGTAATCATCAAAGTCATTCAAGCACGACAATCAAGTCAATCATAACACAACTCAATCCAAGACATTCAAATACACTCATTACAAGCAACAGTTCAAGCAATTAACAATTCACGAGGTCAATTCGATTCACGGGGTCAATTTGATGCACAACTAGCCACTTCACGTTACTTAGCATACATTTCTCACATAACACATAACTATATCACATATGTGCACACATTCCATTCAAGACACATAACCTCACATATAGGCACACACCTTCAAAACAAACTTAACAAGCACACACATAAGGTTTACTACCTGACAAATTGAGGACCCTATCCCAGCTTAGAGCTAACTAAGCTCTTATACCACCTGTAATGCCCCGATCCCTCCCGAGACTGGAGGCTCTAAAAACTAAGCTATCCTCAACCCGATCCCAAACTCGGGCATAAATTTTTAGGAAAAAACGGACAGAGTCTCCCCTGTACCATGGACATTCTAAAACCTGTAAACAACCAATAAAGCCACAAAACAACCTGGAACTCCAATTCAAATTAAAGACTCAAACTTTAAGGCCATCCGAGCCTTAAAACATTCAAACAGTGAGAATCATGCAAGCATACATTCACGATATATTTTCTTTATAAACCCACTTATCATGCCACTCCATGATAGCCTTTAAAGATTCTTAGGAATTGAAAACAACTATACAACCGATCATTCACTCCCAAGCATGCAAAGTAGCTAAGAGCAGAAACATAAGTTATTACATACCACGGATACATATCATATATTACCTTCAAACTTACAACTAAACAATATATACATGAACCCATAGACTCCAGAATAGGACATAAGTAATACAATTAGATTTTTCATATAACCAACAGGAAACACATCCCCTTCAAGTGAGTATCACACAGCAACTAAGGAAACTCCTCCTCCAATTGCACCTCCTAAAATATGTTAGTGATGTATGAGCAACCACAATTGCCCAGTGAGGGATAAAGACTACTCGAGACATGCAATGCAACAATTATAGCAGTTAAGCAAGAAGGCAAGTAAAGTACATTTGAAATAGTAAATAACCACACATATCAAAGGATACGATACACTTAACACCAACACTCCAGAATTCTCTTATCTTTGATCGCGAACCACGATCCACGAACCACGAACCATGATCAATGTGCCGACATAACCTCAATCACTCCAGTGGGTGTACTCCGGATGTACCCCAATAATCCTACGACCCAACACTCCCTTGCAATCTCCAGACTAGGCGAGTGAGGGACTAGGGCATGGAGATCGAATATCCACTGGCAAGCCCGCTGCCGCCTAGCCGATATTCAATACAACCGCCCCTGACACTATAGTTGCACAACCACTATGCAATGTACTTAAATCCAATGACAATATAACAAGAATATAGGGTAATAACACATAGGAGGGACAACAAAGTAGGTTGCCCTCGAAAACAATTCAAATATAAAAAGAAAATAACTCAAGCAATTATTTTAAGTCATACAATTTATTAAAGAGAAAATGAACCAAAATACACAAAATGATGAAAATCCCTGACCTAAAGCGCGTAGGAGCACCTAGAAGGCTTGCACACACCCTAAACTACTTGCTCTAGGCTTAGAGAGGCTTGGATTGGAGATTTGAATAACAAAAGATCTCCCTCTTGGCTGCTAAGGGTTGTTCGGATTTTGAACAGTAATTTCTACATCTTTTTTTTGTATTTTTATGAGCTAAAATGGTTAAGTTGAGTATATATTAGGTTGGAGTTATGTTGGGTGCATAAGTTGACTACTAAAATGAGCCTAGTTGGCTTTAAAATAAGTCTAAAAGTGCAATTCAATGTTAACTAATTAAAACACTTAGTTTAGTTACGTAACACTATTCACTAGATTGGTAAAACATTTTCTAAATGGGCGCTCCTATCACTTTTAGCTCAAATGCACATTTTGCTCATTCCTAAAACAATTAATGTGATTTTAAAAAATTGCTAATTCAAGGTAGTTAAGTAGTTGAAAAATGGAATGAATAGTAGCCACTTAAAGTAACAAGTAAAGCACAGAAGAAATGCGCAAATAGTACATGCAACAGTAAATAAATGTACGGTGAAGTTCTCGGGCATCACACAATTCCTTAGCATATTTAACTTATTTTACTTATCAACCATAACTACTACAACTTTTCATTTTGATACTTTATCAAGATGAAAAATAATGGAGCATACAGTTCTAAGAGTTGATTAAGTTTCTAAGAACCATTCTTAGACAAAATCGTTAATTCAAAATTTTGGTCCGATTACTCGATATATAGTCTAGTTAATTAAAAACGGGTTCATAGTTGTAGCCATAAACGTATGCAGAAAATAAGATCGCAAGTTAACATAAAACTTGTTAAAATATTTAATTTTGGCATTTAATTAAATGATACTTCCCACTAATTTTATCGAGTCTCACACTTTCTAAATGAGATCGTGAATCTAATTAAGATTCATTAGTAGGTGACCATAGTTCTCTTTAATATGAATACCTCTCAGCTTTGGTGCATTATTGGAATATACATACAAAAAGTTACCAACGATTACTATCTATATCACTATAGAGGATATGGCCATTTTGCCCCTAAATCACCGTAACCTCATCTTTGGTGCATTATTGGAAACGTGATCTAGTTAGATTACACCCACCGTCAAAATGTTGTGACAATTTGAATCCCGAACCTCAGTTTTAGTGTGTTATTGGCCTCGTGATATTGAAACAACACAACATTACTATGCTTGCTAGGTAAATATAATACTTTCATAGAATATGTTTTCCTACCTTTGGGTTAGCCAAGACATGCCCAATCGAGGAAATATAACCTAGGATAGTGGAGGGCAACGATAAACACTTTTACCGCTTTACAATCTAATATTGTTTGCACATAGGAAGATTTCGAATTTAATTAGGTCTCACATTGCACATTAGTCCATTTAGCATGCATCTCATACAAAATAACTAAATAAACATAAATGCAATAATCATACATCATGGTGGATTATGGACTTGGAGTATGAATTATATCAAGACAAAAATAAAACCTAAACAAGCATATCAACATGCCTTATTTGGTCTTGTCTTCTTGATTTCTTCAAATGATTCAAAGCACCTCCAACTTCCTTGAAAGCCTCCAATGGTCTTCTTACAAACTTCTTGTAGAAATTACATACATTATGCCTCACTACAATTTTTTCTCAATTGCAAGAAAGTAAAACAAGACTTACGCCTCAATTGTATACTAATGAATGGTAGAATTAGTTACAACACCATCTAACCATTCACTAACCAAATCCATGATCAAATTCACCATCCAACATCAAACATCACAATGTAAGATAAATCCCATAAAGCTAAGTAAATGCATCATATACATAAACACAAGAAAGCTAAACAAGCAAGCTAACATAAACTAATGTATCCTATACATAAAATAAATGATAGCAAGTTTGCAATAAGTTTCATATCTTGACCTTTTAACATCTCATGTTAAACAACACACAAAAGAACTCAATAAAACCAATTTTAAACACATACTTGTTGAATAAGGCCCAATACAAATCATTTGTTAATTTCATGGCCCAATTTGAGTTTCAAGGCTTAATTTTAATTTTCACTAAGAAAAAACTTCATCAAATCTTATTAGACTTAAACCCACTGATTTTTATGTCCATTAGGCTTAACCAAAATCCAATCATTTAGCCATGGCATTTGAATTTATGACCCATCACAAACTTACTGCACATGCACTAAATAATTTGATTATGTTCGCCTACCTACAGTTCTCCAAAAATTCTAAAATTTTATAGAGACGTATCTCTTCGAGTGTAGATAGATTTATGATCAAACGAATCTATATTCGTAGTTCAGTTGACTGAGTTATGCCTCTTAGAACACAATTGCACAAACTGTCCAGCTTTACATGAGAATCAGTGAACCTACTGATGTTGCTAAAAAAGAAAATCTTAACCACGAAATTAGGAGATGCATATTAGAGGATGAAATGTTCTACTATCTCTATAGCATAACATACCCAAAAATCAGCCCCAAACAACAACATTTACTATATCAAAACAGTAATGCAAAAACAGTGCGCAGAAACATTTTTCAGAAAACTTCTAAGCGTCAAACATGCAAAGATTGCAATCTAGTTCTCTTGTGCTCAAACCTCTTGAAAATTTAACAATATATATGTGATTACATGGACTACACAAACAAGGCTCTGATACCACTTAAAAGGATCGTGCTTACAAGAGGTGAATCACAACATATAGTGAGCTAGGTGGAAGCAAAACCTTGATTTCAAAAAATTTTAGCAACACATGTCATTTGTATTCACCATAATACCTTATTTCTAGTCCATGTAATCAACATATCTACTACATATATAAGCATATATATGAATGAATAAGAGTTATCAAGGTATACCTCTTGAAGATCTAGTCAAAGGAATGAAGAAGCACCACAAGAATGATGACCAAACCTTTTACACGTGCAAAAGGTCTAGTTCGTCCACACGAGCATCCAAGAGCTTCTTCTCCACAAACCAAATCTTTGTACTAGCCATTTAGGTGGATTGATGAGCTTACACAAGTGTTGAAAGCAAGAGAAAAATTCTTCCCAAGCTCTCTAGCTATGGCCGAAAATATGAGAGAGAAAGGAGAGAAAAATACAGATTTTTGCTATTGTGTTGCAATTTGTCTTCTCTCTCTTCTCTTCATATTTTCTATGCATATATTTTTCCTATCCAATGTAACGCCCCGATCTCTCACGAGACCGGAGGCTCTAATAACCATGCTATTCTCAACCCAGTACCAAACCCGATCACAAAATTTAGGAGAAACGGACAGAGCCTCCCCTGTACCGTGAACATTCTGAAAACATGTAAGCATTCAATAAAGCCACAACATAACAAGACATGCCTTTATAACTAAAGTTCAAAGCTTCAAGGCCATCCAAGCCTTGAGACATACAATAGTTCAGAATCACACAAGCATGCATCCAACTTAACTTCTTTACAAAAACCGCTTATCATGCCACTACATGATAGCATTGAGACATTCTTGGAAGTTGAAAAACAAACATACATCAGAACATTCACTCCCAAGCATGCAAAGTAGCTAGAAGTAGAAACATAAGTTATTACATGCCATGGTTCTAAATCTACCATTATAACATCTATCCTTCAATTTGCAAACTATATCATATACACATATCACTTAGGCTACAAAATAGAATATAAAGTAAAGCAAACAAGTTCTACTCTCATCAACAAGAACATAGTCTACCTCAGGCAACTAGACACAGCAACTAAGGTAACTCCTCCAACTACATCACCTGAAACATGTTAGCGAGGTATGAGCAACCACTGTTGCCCAGTGAGGGATAAAGTCTCCCGGGGCGTGCAATGCAACAAGTAATACAGTTAAACATTAATAGCAATTAAAACCATTCAAGAATGACAACAGATTAAGTAACCACACATTAAAAATGATACATTACACTTAACCCCAACACTCCAATCTTCACTTGATCTTCATTCACGATCCACGAACCACGATCATTGTGCCGGCATAATCCCAATCACTCCAGTGGGTGTACTCTGGATGTACCCCGATAATCCTACGACCCAACATCCTCTGGCAATCTCCGGATCAGGCGAATGAGGGACTAGGGAACGGAGTTTGAATATCCACCGGCAAGCCCTCTACCGCCAAGCTGATATTCAACACATCCGCCCCTGACACTATGGTTGCGCAACCACTATGCAATGCACTTAACAATGGCAAGACAATATCAACGATATAAGCAATAACACATAGGAGGATCAACAAAGTAGGTTGACCTCGAAACAGTTAGAATATAAGCAATTTATACAAGCAATTAAGCAATTTTACAAAGGGGCATATTCAAGATACACATAGAACTATACCAAAAGCTCCAAAACGATTTGAAACCACATTTAAACACACAAGGAGTCATGCCATGGTCTTAGAAGCGTGAAACAATTGAATTTGCACTTAAACCCCTTTGTTGTTCAAGCTATTTTCCTTCCAAATCAAAGTTAATGTTTCAAATTCAAGGGAAAGCTATACCAATCTTCTAATTAACCCTTAAGACACCCTTACAACCCTCAAACATGTTCAATTACCCTAAAAGCCCCAATTTCCTTCTTATAGCTTTGAACTACACATACATTAACCGGGCTTCAAACAAGGGTTAGCAAAGCTTCTATAGTATCTAGGTAGCCTAAGATTACCAATTATGAAGCTCAATTTCACCCGGATTAGCATTAACCCCGAAACTCCTATTAAAAAGTCGGCTATTTCACGTTTTATACAAGTTTAGAGAAATTCAAGAGCACGGGACTATTGGTCTACCTTCATTAGTAACTAAGGCATCTATTAGAAGCAATAGATCAAGCTAATATGCACAATTACACAAAACTCTAAAATCCCGTCACTATTCACCTCAAAAATCAAAGTAACGATTCCAACCGTTTAAAATGCGAACCAATGGCTTAAATGTGTTCTCTAGCACTTATATACAATGTATAATAGCATAGATAAGCTTTGCATTAACATTTGATAGCATTTCTAACATATCAAGAAATGTATAACATTTTAAATATGCATAAAAAGTCATGAAAACCCTCACCTAAAGCACGTAGGAGCACCTAGAAGGCTTGCACACACCCTAAACTACTTGGTCTAGGCTTGGAGAGGCTTGGATTGGAGATTTGATGAACAAAAGATCTCCCTCTTGGCTGCTAAGGGCTGTTCGGATTTTGAACAGTAATTTCTGCATCTCTTTTTTTGTGTGTTTTTATGAGCTAAAATTGTTAAGTTGAGTATATATTAGGTTAGAGTTATGTTGGGTGCATAAGTTGACTACTAAAATGAGCCTAGTTAGCTTTAAAATGAGTCTAAAAGTGCAATTCAATGTTAACTAATTAAAGCTCTTAGTTTAGTTACGTAACACTATTCACTAGATTGGTAAAACATTTTCTAAACGGGCGCTCTTATAGCTTTTAGCTCAAATGCTCATTTTTCTCATTCCTAAAACAATTAATGTGATTTAAAAAAAATTGATATTTCAAAGTAATTAAGTGGTTGAGAAACGCAAGGAATAGTAACCACATAAAGCAACAAGTAATGCAGTAAAGATGCGCAAATAATGGATGCAATAGTAAAAATGTGTACGGTGAAGTTCTCGAGCTTCATATCCTCTCCCCCTTAAACAAATTGCGTCCACGCAATTCTTCTTCCAAAAGAACTCCGCATCAACTAAAAACCAACTTCAATTACTCTTCATCAGTTGCTGAGCAAAAATACTGTATACGAATTCTCGAAAGAACCCATTAAGAAATCCCAGTAGTACTGCCACCAAATCCCCAAGTAATAAGGCCAAACAAGGGCTCCAATAGAAATGTTACTTAGAAATCCAAATAAGAATTCCACTGGCACAAATACCATAGAAAAGTAGAATCCCAACTAAGTGTAGCAAGAAAATACTAATAAAAGACCCGAGTAGGAGAACTGTAGATAATATCATTTAATAAGGCTGAAAAGAATCCCATATACTAAGCCTTTCGAGAGATGCTGACAAAAGAATACCAAGAGGAGTCCCGATAAGAAAATACCAAGAAAATGCTCAAGAGAATCGTCATATAGAAATCCCGAAAGAAGCCACTCATTTAAGACTGCTGAGCGTAAAAGAACACCTTAATAGAATGCCAATAACCGAGCTTCAACTATAAACACTAACTCCCAAATAAAGGCTGATCAAATGCCTCTAATTCCCACTAATCCACATGGCTTAGAAGGCCTGCCACTAATCAGCTCTCTTCAGGGGAGGAAGAAGTCTTTCTTACCATTTCAACGGGACATGTATGAATGCCAAGATATCACATTTACACATATAAATTTTAAACTATTATGCAAACATGTTTATATAAGAGTTTATAAAACAGTTTAATCAACAAGACAATTTAAATATGAGTCACAACATAACCAATCCAAATCACCACAAAACTTAATTCAAAAACATTCAAGTACACACATTACAATCAATAATTCAAGCAAATAATGATTCACGAGGTCACTTCGATTACGAGGTCAATTCAATTCACATTTAGTCACTTCACTTCAATTAACAAGCATTCAATACATAATGCACAACTATATCACATGGATGCACACATTCAAGTCAAGACACCCAACCTCACGTACAAACACACATTTCCAAGACACACGTAACAAGCACACATTCAAGGCTTACTACCCAACAGACCGAGGACCCCGTCCCGACTGAGAGTTAACTAAGCTCTGATACCACCTGTAACGCCCCGATCTCTCATGAGACCGGAGGCTCTAATAACCATGCTATTCTCAACCTATACCAAACCCGGTCACAAAATTTAGGAAAAACGGACAAAGTCTCCCCTGTACCGTGGACATTCTGAAACCTGTAACCATTCAATAAAGCCACAACATAACAAGACATGCCTTTATAACTAAAGTTCAAAGCTTCAAGGCCATCTGATCCTTGAGACATATAATAGTTCAGAATCACACAAGCATGCATCCAACTTAACTTCTTTACAAAAACCGCTTATCATGCAACTCCATGATAGCATTGAGACATTCTTGGAAGTTGAAAAACAAACATACATCAGAACATTCACTCCCAAGCATGCAAAGTAGCTAGAAGTAGAAACATGAGTTATTACATGCCATGGTTCTAAATTTACCACTATAACATCTATCCTTCAATTTGCAAACTATATAATATACACATATCACTTAGGCTACAAAATAGAACATAAAGTAAAGCAAACAAGTTCTACTCTCATCAACAAGAACATAGTCAACCTCAGGAAACTAGACACGACAACTAACGTAACTCCTCCAACTACGCCACCTGAAACATGTTAGCGAGGTATGAGCAACCACTGTTGCCCAGTGAGGGATAAAGTCTCCCGGGTCGTGCAATGCAACAAGTAATACAGTTAAACATTAATAGCAATTAAAACCATTCAAGAATGACAACAGATTAAGTAACCACACATTAAAAAGGATACATTACACTTAACCCCAACACTCCAATCTTCACTTGATCTTGATTCACAATCCACAAACCACGATCACTGTGCCGGCATAATCCCAATCACTCCAGTGGGTGTACTCTGGATGTACCCCGATAATCCTACGACCCAACATCCTCTGGCAATCTCCGGATCAGGTGAATGAGGGACTAGGGCACGGAGTTTGAATATCCACCAGCAAGCCCTCTGCTGCCCAGTTGATATTCAACACATCCGCCCCTAACACTATGGTTGCGCAACTACTATGCAATGCACTTAACAATGGCAAGACAATATCAACGATATAAGCAATAACACATAGGAGGATCAACAAAGTAGGTTGACCTCGAAGCAGTTAGAATAGAAGCAATTTATACAAGCAATTAAACAATTTTACAAAGGGGCATATTCAAGATACACATAGAACTATACCAAAAGCTCCAAAACAACTTGAAACCACATTTAAACACACAAGGAGTCATTCCATGGTCTTAGAAGTGTGAAACAATTGAATTTGCACTTAAACCCCTTTGTTATTCAAGCTATTTTCCTTCCAAATCAAAGTTAATGTTTCAAATTCAAGGGAAAGCTATACGAATCTTCTAATTAACCCTTAAGGCACCCTTACAACCCTCAAACATGTTCAATTACCAGCAATTACCCCAAAAGCCCCAATTTCCCTCTTATAGCTTTGAACTACACATACATTAACCGAGCTTCAAACAAGGGTTATTAAAGCTTCTATAGCATCTAGGTAGCCTAAGATTACCAATTATGAAGCTCAATTTCACCCGGATTAGCATTAACCCTGAAACTCCTATTAAAAAGTCGGCTATTTCACGTTTTATACAAGTTTAGAGAAATTCAAGAGCACGGGGCTATTGGTCTACCTTCATTAGTACCTAAGGCATCTATTAGAAGCAATGGATAAGGCTAACACGCACAATTACACAAAACCCTAAAATCCCGTCACTATTTACCTCAAAAATCAAAGTAACGATTCCAACCGTTTAAAATGCGAACCAATGGCTTAAATGTGTTCTCTAGCACTTATATACAATGTATAATAGCATAGATAAGCTTTGCACTAACATTTGATAGCATTTCTAACAAATCAAGAAATGTGTAACATTTTAAATATGCATAAAAAGTCATGAAAACCCTCACCTAAAGAGCATAGGAGCACCTAGAAGGCTTGCACACACCCTAAACTACTTGCTCTAGGCTTGGAGAGGCTTGGATTGGAGATTTGATGAGCAAAATATCTACATCTTGGCCGCTAAGGGTTGTTCGGATTTTGAACAGTAATTTCTGCATCTTTTTTTTTGTGTTTTTATGAGCTAAAATTGTTAAGTTGAGTATATATTAGGTTTGAGTTATGTTGGGTGCATAAGTTGACTACTAAAATGAGCCTAGTTGGCTTTAAAACGAGTCTAAAAGTGCAATTCAATGTTAACTAATTAAAACACTTAGTTTAGTTACGTAATACTATTCACTAGATTGGTAAAACATTTTCTAAACGGGCGCTCTTATCGCTTTTAGCTCAAATGCACATTTTTCTCATTCCTAAAACAATTAATGTGATTTAAAAAAATTGATATTTCAAAGTAATTAAGTGGTTGAAAAACGTAATGAATAGTAACCACATAAAGCAACAAGTAATGCACAGTAAAGATGCGCAAATAGTGGATGCAACAATTAAAATGTGTACGGTGAAGTTCTCGGGCGTCACATGCAAACTTTGTGTCTTGTGTATTACATACATATATGTCTCCAATGCATCCTAGTGTCTTGTGCATTCCCAACATATATGTCTCCAATGCATCTTTGTGTCTTGTGCATTACATACATATATGTCTCCAATGCATCCTAGTGTCTTGTGCATTCCCAACATATATGTCTCCAATGCATCTTTGTGTCTTGTGCAACAATATAATACAAGTATATTAGATAGTGGAAAATTATGGAATTATCCATTATTCTTGCCATAATAAATCCTAGCCATAGATCTAGTCCAGATCAAATCTTGGCCTTAGATTATAATTAATCCTAATCAATATTAGATTAATTAATTGGAAACTAACTTTTCATATTTATACTTTCGCCCCAATACCTTCAATAATTATATTTTTGATCAATTACCTTAATGACCAAATACAACAACGTTAACTCTTTAACGTTTCCAAATTCATTGTAAGCTCATTATAGAAACTCTATTCATGATACTCAAACGTGTGTGACTCTCTAGATTCACCTCCATATAGCAATGAAGGATGATTAAACCCTTTCAATCTATTCCAAAAATATCTCCGTCATTCTCGGAATACCATCATGTTCTAGAGTGACGCCTAGTAACATATCAAGACAATATATACGGTAATGAAGTCAATTTCTTGTGAATCTATTTATAGTCGTCAATTATCGTGCAATCCAATCCTTCCATTAATTGTCCCGTCGAGCAAGAACCATGATACGATTAAGTTCATAAACTCGATACTATGCATAGATCTAATTGGTGTAATGAAAGATGACACATGGAAAACCTTTTCTCCATCATTCATACCTTGGCCAAAGATTTTCTCATTAAATAACCAATCTTAGATCGCATAGGACATCGGCTCACGTCGGAGGTTAATGGATCCTCTCTTGACCACTACCTGTCAATCATTATACCAGACGAATGAAATTGTGAGAGGACGTATCTCATCTCATTTGTCGAAACAATCATTGTCCACATGCTAGAATCAAACCCCAATACATATGACAACTGTAATGTCTCAAGTCTAAGGATTACATGCACAATTGCAACGATTAACAAATTATTAATCCAAGGTCATGTAATTTGTTATTCACGTCACATTCAATGATCTATTCAACTAATAGTCATCCACATGTTTGTTAGTCGCATCGCTATGCTGTTATGGCACGTGGCTCACCATCCTTTATCATTAACATCTCTATATTAATCAAATGTAACAACACATGTGATAGTCCGTAATTGATTATTAAAGTCTCGATCAAATAATCTAAGGACTATGAACACTTTAAGTATTTATCATATTAAGAAAATACGCCAACATATTCTAAACTTTTTTAGAATACATTCCTCTAATAAAAATACTAGGGACTCATTCATACACAAAAATAAGGAGAATATGAATGTCCTAAATATATCAATATGAAAACACACATATAGACACGAATGCCATAATATACAAATTAATGTCAAAATTCCCCAATATATGTCATCAAAATATGTAGCATTAGGGCATATCTCTAACACTTTCACGAATCCATTTAACCTTCAAGAATTAGCGTGCAGTCCGATCCTTCTGTTACAAGTGCCCCGATCGGGAAAGGACCATGAAATGTTTAAGCCCATATCCGATACTATGTATAAATCTAAATCTGTGAAACAAGAGATGACTACCATAGGAAAACCCCTTTTCTATCACTTTATACTCGCCTTGGCCAAGGACTTCCTCGTTTACCAACCGATCTCAGATATCATAGGACATTGCCTCTGTGACGCCCGAGATCATTACCATACTTCCCATTAACTGTTGCATTATCTATTTGTGCATTTTAACTGTGCATTAGTTGTTGTTTTCTTTGGTGACTATTCATTGCGTTTTTCAACTAATTATTTTCTTTAAATTAGCATTTTTCTTAATTATTAATTATTTTAGGAATGAGA
This sequence comes from Ehretia macrophylla, assembly GCA_037974665.1. NCBI lineage: Eukaryota > Viridiplantae > Streptophyta > Magnoliopsida > Boraginales > Ehretiaceae > Ehretia > Ehretia macrophylla. Next base: position 58,903,588 of record CM075781.1, read on the forward strand.
AAAATGTGTGTTTGTGCAAAATACGTTAGGAACATTCGTTTAGAAAATGTTTTAACGGTTCGTTGAATAGTGTTACGTAGTTTAATGTTATATTTGAAGCTAATTAACATTTAATTAAATCTTGAGCTTAATTTTAACTTAGTTTTGCACCTTTTGTAGATTTAATAAGCTAGCTAAATATAATATATACATAGTATATACATAATACTACACATTCACACAGATATTAGCAAAAACAAATCAAGAAATACCCCCTTGTCCCAAGCCCAAACCCGACAACAGCAACAGGGAAAAAGGATGAGATTTTGCCCTTCAAACCTTCAGTTTAGGCCATACCAAGCTAAGAGAAAATGATTTTGAGTGTCCTCTAGCCTCCTACTAGCTTCTATATGCAATTGGTGAGGGATTTTCATGTGTTTTTGCATTCTTTAAAATGTTGTCAAGTTTCCAAATTTCTAGATTTGTTGTTTTTAGCTTATGATATGATGAAATCTTGTTATATATGATACATACATGTTATAGAGACCACATTTATTCTATTGCTTCACTTTTTAATCGGTTAAATTCGTTCGCTTGATTTTAGGACAGTGAATAGTAACATTTTTTAGGGTTCTGAGAAAATGAGCCCTATAGCTTGATTCAATGCTTCAATTAGGTGCTTTAGATGTTAATGAAGGTAGACTAAAGACCCTGTGAGGTTTAATTGCTCGTAACTTAGGAAAAATGCGAAGTTAGCCAACTTTACAAAGGGGTTTTGGGCGTATTGTAAATACGGGCACATTTGGACATTATGGCTAGTGTCTAATAGGTGTGGAAGTACTAGAGATTCATTTTTTTTGTTTAATTGAACCCCGGTTAGGGTACTTGTAGAGTAAATGCATAAAAAGGACTTTTCGAGTGATATATTTAATTGTGATTTAAAGTGGGTTTTGAATGTGCTAAATGGTGTCATTAGGTACCATTAGGGATGTAGAATAGTTAGTTTGTGTATTTTGAACTTCGTATTTCATTAGGAAGCTAAATGACTTAAATTAACAAAGGGGAAATGTGAGAATTAAGTGTTTTGGTACTTGTATTGCTTTGTAATTGCTCATAGTATTTTAAATGTAATTCTAAGGTATATGTGAGCTATTGGTGAAGTTTTGTAAAAGACATGTTAATGACCCTTTGTGTATTTGTGGTTATTTTATGGTTAACGATTATATCCCAATTGTATAGTCCTAATGTTCGTTAAGTGGTTGTTGTGTGATGTTGATTGGGGCTTGTAAATGGTTACTTGATTTTATGCTAGTTGTGTTAGCTTTGATTGGGTTGATAAAGTCTATTTGTTTGGATTGGTGCATGGCTATGACTTGTGTGTGAATATGTTTATGACTTGAGTACTTGATCACTTGAATGTGCCGGAGTAAACCTCCTGAATGTGCCGGAGTATAACTCCTGAATGTGCGATGTGTCAGAATATAATTCCTGAATGTACCGGAGGTTACCTCTAGAATGTGCCGGAGTTTAACTCCTGATTGAGTCAAGCTTGACTATGTGATACTCGTGCTAACCGATTTAATTGATGTCTTGTTTTGTGGATACCTATTGTGTAACTCTCGCTTGGGCCCTTGTTCCTTGGACAGTTACCTTGGATCGTGATCTTGTAGTTTATTCTATACTTAACTTGATGTGAATATTCTCATTCCTTTATTATGTAACAATTAGTTGCTAATGGTATATTGATCTCATATAGCTAATTGTGTCTATACGGTTAATACGTTACAAAGTTTATCCTTTATTGCTTGTACTTAGTTATAGATCCGAATATGTTATTTGTTTTATCATCTCGATTGAGTACTTATCTCGTTAATTGATTTTATGCTTTACTTGCATTGCACAAAAACCTTTTCGAAAAAACTCCCTCACTGGGCATACGTGGTTAGTATGCTCATTCCTCGCCTAACATATTTCAGGTAGCAAAGCTTAGCGACACGAGGTTCAAGTTTGAAGTTGTTCAGCTAGAGTATCATATGTAGTCTATGTAAATTAAATATAAAGTTTATCTTGTAATAAAGTTCATGACTAGAGAAGCTATGTATTTATTTATGTTACATTGTGAAGAATTCTATCTAGATACTTAATACTACTAGAATGTAATAACTATAAAGAATTACCTTATTGTCTAGATAGCTTGTATGCATGTGTGAATTGGATTTGATAACTATAGATTGCATGCTTGTTCGTGAATTTTGGTTGAGTCTGTTGAGTTCCAAGGCTCAGATGGCCTTGAGTAGTTTTGTTGTATGTGTTGATATTGGTGGACGGGAATTGTGAAGGAGTTGTTTTGTGGTTATATAGCCTATGTACAAGTATTAAATAGTTCTATAAATAGGGGAGACTCTGTTTGTTTCCCCTCGTTTTCGTGACCTCGGGAATGGAGTCGGGGCCTTCGGTCTCGTGAGTAATCGGGGTATTACAGCCTTACACCGGAGGTTAACAGATCCTATCTTGACAATTACCTGTTGGTTCATACCACAAGACTAAAACGCTAAAGGTCGTAACCCACCTTATAGAAGACGGGCATTGTCCAGACGCAGTATTTAGCCCCTGACATAACCGACAACTGTAATCTCTCAAGTCTGAGGATTAATTTGCATAATTCTCAACTAATAGTAAACTATTAACCTGAAATCATATAGTTCACTATTTATTGTCACATTCAATGATCCGTACGCAGATGATCACTTATATGTTTATTAGTCCACATCATCATGTTGTTCTGGCACTTCGTACGCCATCATTTATCATTAACATCACTATGTTAATCAAAGGTAATAACATATGATAACCCGTACTCGATTATTCTAGTCCCGATTGAATAATCGGAAGGGTTATGAATCGTTTCTTAATGTTTATCATATTGAAGAAAAAGTGTAAAATATCCTAAACCCTTTTAGAACATTTTCCTTCTCGAATAAACGTTAGGGATATATTCATATCGAAGCAAAGAATATGAATATCCTACAAATCATATAGTGTATAAAAATCATAGATATATTCTCATTAAACCCTAATAAGGTCATCTCAAACTTTAGCATTAGAACATATCCCCAACAATCTCTCATTCGTACTAATGCTATCAACCATAGGATCTAGTGTATTTTACATTCGTATCTCTATACTCATCTTCTCCAAGATGGTGATCAACTGTAACTGACTTTACAGGATCAGTGGGTCAACTATAGAAACAACTATAGGATCTTTATCTGTTAATTCATTTTCTTAAGAAAAAAACTCTTGAATTGACTCTTTACAAGTTTGGACTCTTGATGAGATCGGGTTCTTTTAAGATTTTACAAAAAGCCTCTATGATAGCCACCATATTGCATTGGCTACTATCAATAAACAGAACCACACATTATCCAAACATCATAAAAGTCAAGCAACATCTATGCTCAAATAATAACATAACTATTATTTATCATTATTCGAAACTCTTTCCAATAATTCACAAATCCATTAGATACACTTTTATCTTTTTAAGTGAATTTTTCTCTAAGAACTTCACTTATTTCCATAAACCTTAAAATTTTGGGTTAAAGTTCATATAGAGATTATTATAACAATAAGATCACTAGAACTTATACGTATTCTCTCCGATATCTATCATGTAACTCATTACATCATATCGTGCCAAGCACTTGCCATTGCATTTAAAGAAGAATGCAAACAGCGTAAGGATTAGGTGCAAAAACTATTCGCGACCTTTCCTTAATAGTCGGAAGAAAATCTACAAGAAAAGACAGACCCTGTCATTTGAGACTAGAGACCAAAATTTCTTAGATTCCTCGATTTTATAGAGAACTTTAAGATCGTGACTAGGTGTACAAGTCATGAGAAAACAATCAATCATGTAATTGTACTTACAAGACATGATCGATTTACCCAAGTAAAACAACATGATATAAAATTTGATTGGACCTTGGCGAACGAAGGTATCATAAATTCACAAGACTTGTTAAGAGCATGAACTCCCATTAATCTTTCTTATAAATTTAGATATTACCTTTATAAATGAAAACAATCTCTATCTTTTCATTTTATCTATCTCATCATAGTTACCTTTCTCTAAAACTATGCATGAAGGAGTTTAAATTCTATATAGCCATAAAACTAAAACATTGTACAAGTTTAAAATCAATTTGAAAGATTGTGGTGATAAAATATGCATTCTCTAATCTTCTTTTATAACCCAACATATTCTGGACAAGTCTCATAAGCTCCATTTCATTCAATTATTTATTTTGAACAAACTCTTTTGTCAAAAAGAATAATTAATCTATCAAACTCATTTGGATAGATAAATACAAGAATTCTAGTCTTTAACTCTTGACTATTTCAAAGTTCAAAACAATATATGTATGATTTGATATTTAGCCATTTCTTTAAATACAAAGCAAAGAAATATAAATGTTTGAGTTTGAAGACATTCTTTCTTCCGATACGCATTCCGACCATTTCTTTACCATTAATGAAAGATATACAAAATGCCAATCATTTCTTACAAAGGATCATTTCCAAAACATCCTATAGAAACGATAGAAAATAGTCACTACTATTTAAAGAAATAATCAAACTAATCCGAACATTTATAAACATTTTTCAAAATTGAGATCGCATACCATTCCGATCCAAACAAATCATTCATAAACGGGGCCTACTACTAAATCCCTTCCTGATGAGAGATCTCTTGGTAAGAATGCCACAACCCGACTTCTCCTGTGTTTCCTCATCCTCCTTCTTCTATTCTGTTTTGGCTGGGCTCAACCACATAAGGAAATGACTCAACATGGGGGTCGGGCGCTGCACCCAAACCAAGGTTTTGCCAGCTAGTCAAAATATCTGGCAACTCATTAGTGTGACCTCAATTTTGTACATGTGAAAGTCCAAGATCAAAGGAGAGTAGGATGGTGGAAGAGACCGCAAGATCAAATCTACCTGAAGTCGGGGATCCATAACGAAACCAAATGCTTCCAATTGAGTTACCAAGTAAATCATTCTGAGGCAGTGCTGGCTCACGTCACCCCCTTCTTCAAGTCTCATACTAAAAAGCTTTCATGTCAACTGGAATCTCATAGATTGACTGCGTTCAACCAAGAATTCTTCCAAACAATGAATAATATCTACGGAATAAGGCAGCCCCTCACAGAATCAATGCAAATCATGGCTCATTAATGAAAGAATATATCCCCTAGCACGCATGTCATCCTGGACCCATTTATAGTAAGTGATCTTCTCGATCTCGAAAGCAGTCTCATCTACGGGAGCAAATGTCGGGACATCTAGAATATACTCAATTCTCTCAAATCGGAGGACTACCCTTAAACTTTTGTACCATTTTTCAAAGTTTGGTCTAACTAAATAATCATGATTAAGGATGGACAAAATATGATTTATGAATGAAGCCATTAAACTGCAGAAAAAGTAAATATAACAGAAAGTAAGATTGCAGGCTAATAAGAATATAGGTTAAGCTATAATATTGCAAAATAAAATAGCTACTCCCACTATTTGTTTTAAATCTCATACTCCTTTAATGAGAAAAAAACATGAATCTATGAAAAGACTCTAAGTGGGATAACCAAGTTCCTATGATCAGACACATTCCTTAAACCTTTGTGGCTATAATTGGAACATGAATACCAAAGGTCAACAACTCTTTGTTGTCTATTTCTCTAAATAGGATATGGTCTACTTTAGTCCCTAAATCACTTGATCTCAAACCTTTGTGGTTATAATTGATTAGGTGATCTAGTTAGATTGGACCCACCATCACTTAGTTATCCCTCAAATTGAATCAATAGTCTTAAGTCTTTGTGGCTATGTTGACCGTTAGATTTTGGCAGACAACCACATCACTATGTTTCGTTCTAGCGATTTTAATAAACTTACTTTGAAACATATGCTCTACCTTTGGGGAAGAAGGATCGTATTCATTTGGATCTTATTAAATATCCTATGATGGCGTAGGACTATGATAAAACCCCTTTTACCATTTGAAAATCTAATATTTGTTTGCACGAAGGGAGTAAATACAATCTCATCAAAACAATAAGCATTCTACATACTATTAAGCTAATAATCACAATTATAGCAATTTAAATAGTATGAATGCAAAGATATATGAATGGTGAATCATGGGCTTGACTTTTAGGCTAAAAGAAATAAAATTATTTTATTTAAAAGATCTTCAACACTTTGAAATCTTCATTGGGCCTCCAACTCCTTGGAAAAGTCCATTGGGCCTCCAACTCCTTCGAAAAGTCCATTGGGCCTCCAACTCCTTCGAAAAGTTCATTAGACCTTAATCAAGCTTTCTCTTGAAGAATTACATAAAAGTCCCCACTACATAATTCTCTCAAATGACAAGAAATAAATTGAGACTTATGTTTTATATTACAACCCAATAACTTTTGACCCTAAAGCCCAAGTCCATGATCAAATTCATCATTCTCAAAATAATAAATATGCATGATTATTCATATCAAATATATAATAATCCACATATAATAGATTAGCATATAAGTTTAATTAACTCATCGTCATGAAAAATTAAACCTTATCAATACTAATTCCATATTCTTGAAAAACACCTTTCATTAATGCAAATCATAATGGCCCATTAATTCATAACCCTTTATAATTAATTATATTCACATCTAAGTCCAAAACTTAAAGAAAAACACAAGTCCATAGCCCATTCACATAAAGTGGTCCAAAAGGTTAAAATCAAGCACAAGAAGATGCATACAAGGCTGAAGCCCAAATCAACATGTCTTTTAAGGCCCACATACATTAACTATAGCTCAATAGTCCTTTAAAATATTATATCGATATATAATCATCTTCTATCTACCTTAAAATTTAGAAATATCCCCAATACAACATATTAGATTATTTCTAATTTCAAGACAAGAAAATTGTGGCCTTTCAATTATGTGAAATCCATTTTGCTATTATTCAAGACACATAGATAAGTTGCATTCTTGACTATTAAACACTTTTGATCATCAAGTAGTCCTCAACTAAATTCATATGCATGATCATATAAAATAGGCTTAAAACTATCTTTTAAACTTTTCTTCTAACACATGCATACAATAAAAATAAACTTTTGAGGACTTCAAGGCAACTACTATCATCTTTCTCACATACAACAAAAAGCAAAATCAATCTCCTATAACAAGGAGAATTTTCATCCAACACCATATAAATGGAAGACTTGTCTTTTCTAAAATTTTTGACTTTATACATGCAAGAGAAACCCCCTTTTAATATGACTCTTTTAAACATAGACTTTTATCCAAAGTCTAACATTAACATGCAATGACCAAATCCATCATTGTCTTTTCATTTAAGCTCATATATCAAGAAGGCAAAACATCACAAGCATCCTAGTGATTTTTGGCCATCATAGTGTTTTTGATAGAAGCATGCATGTTCAATGTTTAACTCATACATTGAAGATCTTCATTCATAAACTAGATCTAATATGAACATGTAAAGCACTAAAGCCAACACATCCATTTTATATGTACATACATGGCATACATATAAAAATAAACAAGCTTAATTAATTAGTGACATGGACATGCCAACCAAGGCTCTGATACCACTTGAAATTACTAGCCAACATCTTATATCATGTCACCACATATGTAAATGTCGGATTCAAGATCGAGAATGATATGTACAGTTAGCATGCCAGGGCCGAAATCTACTAGGCCAAATCTCAAAAATTTTTAGCTAACATCAATATACATTCATTCATCAATGTTCATTCACTAAAGAAGCTCAACAAATATATATATATATATATAAAGAATAGATGGTATAAGGTATACCTCTTGTTGTAGATCACTTTGGAGAAGACGTAAATAGTAGACAAGCTTTTGAATCCTTCTAACTTGAAGGCACTAGTTAGTCCACCAAGTATCCAAAGCCCAACAAACACTTGAAGATTTTTATGTGCTAGTAGTATCTTCAAGCTATTAAAACTATGTAATGTGAAAACAAGCAAAACAAAAACTTATCTCTTGATGTTCTAGCTATGGCCGAAACATGCAAGCAACAACATGAAGTTTTTTTTTTTTTGCTCTTTATTTGGTATGTATGTCGTGTGAATGAGAGGCCTAGTCCATGAGAGAGAAAATAAAAATAATGTATATTGTATCAATGTCACGCCCCAACTCGACCCCACCTACAATCAGTCAGGACGCAACGGGATTTCGACAGTATAACGACAGTAAATAGATTACCGAGGTTCTAAACCAACCTCATTAATAACATTAAACATCCAATTCCATAACCATACAAACAACAACTCCTCAACAGCATAACAACACACAACATAACCGTAATATACAATAATCAGTCTTCGTTATCTGCCTCCGTTCCAACATAACATACAATACCTCAACCTTATCATACATTTCAAAAATAAGTTGAGACCCATCTAACAACTTAACCATAGACAAAAGAAAGCCACTAAGTTGACATCATTTGGATCATCATCTTTTCAACATCTATTACAATAAGAACCATAAAACATATAAAAGTCTACTAAGCTAATGTACATGACACTAAACAACATAGAATCATGGATAAGACTCAGGGACATATGACTCATCCACGAAAGGCACATTTTCCTCCTCAGGAGGCACGTACCCATAATCCGGCTCTGCAACACCTGTAAGCATGCAATAATAGAGAGTGAGCTTATATAAATAAGCCCAGTGAGGATCTGATAGATCTCGACAGTATTCACTATACTCCCTGGATTTAGTCCTTTGAGCAAGTAAACACACAACAACAATAACATTATCATCACATAACTATATAACCATTCAATAAATGATACTCTATTTGGTGTAGCTCCAAACGCCATCACAATCTCAACCGTTCTTCTTATAACTTTCCATTACTCACGCACCCGAGGTACCTCACTAGCCCCTCCCTCCATGACACCTCAGTCATGCGAGCTGGGGGTAGCCTCTGGCAGTCATGCCGTTATCAACCCGACAGCCCAACGCTGCCCGAGAGGTGGCACACACATACCAAGACTCCATAATCATCATCAATCATCAATCAATCATCAATCAATCATCATTTATTCATCGTTGATAGCATCAATTATCATTTAAACAACAATAACTTAGTTAGATGACAAAGTAGGCCATCTAACCGGACATGCATTATATACATAATTAAACCCTAAATTACTCATCAACAACTCACCATTCAACACTCAAACACCACCCAATCATCTAAAGGCATCGTTCAAGAAATTAAAGAATGACAACCTAAACTTCAAAAATTCATAACTTACATTCTACTAATCCAAACATCACCAGTTTCTATCACTCACCCATTCAACCTACTACATTAGCCCTCTCAGAAATCCACCATAACACCTCCAAATCATGCCCGATAAGCCTAAAACCCTAGGATGTCTTGGCTGAATTTTCTAGATTTTCCCACGAGCAATGTAATCGAAAATTCGGCATTACAACAGCGCTAACACGTAATTAACAAGTATTTAGAAATCGATGGCAATCGATTTTGATCATCACAACTCAATTAATTCAACATTAAACAATTTAATCAAAATTTAATACCCGAAAAATAAAAATTATGCTACATCCGACAGAAACTCGTAGTATTACCACTAAACGATCCCTAGCATGCAAGGAGCAATAATCTAACATCATATTACAATTCTAACGGTTCAATCTTCATTTATACGCAAAAATGCAAAAGACAAGTTTTGAGATCTAGAATTTTTCTCTCACCTTTGATGCGATAAAAGCCTAGGGATGCGTGAAGTGCGTGCCCAACAAGCAGAATCCAAATCGGTGCGAAGTTTTACGGACAAAAACCCAAGTTTTTCTTTTTAATTTTTGATTGAAAAGCTTGAAATTCTCTTTGGCTTTTTCTCCCTCAAACTCTCGGCCAAGTGTGTGCAATTGGAGTGTGTTTTTGTGTTATGTGAGTGTGTGTAACTAGTGTGAGGCAAAATAGTTAATATATAAAATAGTTTAAGTTAGTAAAACTTATTATTTTTAGTATTTTATTGACTTTAAACTCATTTTATTGCTCACCAATGCTCAAAATAATTATGCAACTCCCAAGATATCTCAAGTGGATTATTTTTAGGTGACAAGAAGTTTTACATTCAAAGAATTCCACCCGAGTCGGCTTAAAACTCGGTTTTTCGCAAAAAGTGGTGTAAAAACCCTAATAAATTCTTAAGCCAATTTGAAATCTGTTTTTATCAATCACAGGTCTATTAAAGTCTATGGACTAGGTCTAGAAGGGTTTAAAAGACTAGTTTCAAAATTTTAGGGGACGTGCGTCCAAAACACTATTTACTAAAAGACAACGATAAAATTTCTGATCCCGTTTTTGATAAAAATTTCATGAATGCACATTTAACACGTATTAGGAGTATTGACATCAAAATTATAACTTTCTAGGTCCTAAAGCACATAAACAGGTCATATGCACGCAAAACGAGGTATAGCACGTAAAACGAGATAAGCAAAAAAGTGGGGTTTCACATTCTCCCCCTCTTATAGAAATTTCATCCTCGGAATTCTTACTTGATGTACGGAATAGATCTGGGTACTGCTGCTGTATCTGAGCTCGTCTCTCCTACATAGCTTCCTCAATGCCGTGATACTTCCACAACACCTTAACCATCAGAATCCTCTTCGACCTCAACTCTCGGTCCATCTGATCTAGAATACGAATCGGACGCTCGTCATAAGTCAAATTCTCTCGAAGCTCTAACGGCTCTGGCTCAAGAATATGAGAAGGATCCGGATTTTGTATTTCCGTAAATTAGACACGTGAAATACATCGTGGACATTAGAGAAATTCTCTGGTAAAGCCAACCGATATGCCAACTTACCAACCCTGCCAGTAATCTCAAACGGCCCAACAAATCTCGGACTCAGCTTACCACCTTTACCATAACGAGCAAACCCTTTTCGAGGAGACAATCTCAAGAAAACCCGATCTCCGACTGCAAACTCCAAGTCCCGTCGACGCTTATCAGCATAACTCTTGAATCTACTCTGCGCCGTAAGCATTCTCTGCCTAATCAACTGAACATTCTCAATCTTCTCAAGAAGCTCTGGCATGATAGTCGGACCAATAGTCTTCATCTCTCCTACCTCGCCCCAATATAAAGGTGAACGGCACCTACGACCGTACAGAGCTGAGAAAGGTGCCATCCCAATAGTAGCTTGATAACTATTGTTATAGGCAAACTCGGCAAGTGGTAGATGTTTCTCCCAGTTCTTCCCGAAGTCCAGAACACAAGCCCTAAGCATATCTTCCAGAATCTGAATAGTCCGCTCAGACTGACCGTCGGTCTGTGGATGATACGCTGTACTAAAGTTCAACTGAGTACCCAAAGTCTCCTGAAGTTTCTCCCACAAACGAGAAGTAAATCGAGGATCTCGATCTGAGACAATACTAGATGGAATCCCGTGAAGTCTAACAATCTGATCCAGATAGAGACCCGTCAACTTTGTAACCTCATCTCCCATCCTCATTGCAATAAAATGAGCTGTCTTCGTCAAACGATCTACGACAATCCAAACTGCATCATTATCCCTCGGTGTTCTAGGCAAACCAGAGACAATGTCCATCGTAATATGCTCTCATTTCCACTCTGGTATAGCCAACGGTTGAAGCAAACCTGCAGGTTGTTGATGCTCGGCTTTCACCCTCTGACAAGTCAAACATCTAGATACAAACTGAACAACCTCCCTCTTCATATTATTCCACCAGTAATGTTGCTTCAAATCCCGATACATCTTGATTCCACCGGGATGAATAGTATATTTAGAATTATGAGCTTCCTCCAGAATACCTCGCCTCAAACTCGGCTCATCGGGAACACATACCCTGTTCCGAAACCGAAGAATACCGTCCTCGTGTACTTTGAAGTCAGACTGATCATCAGTGATCTGATCCTTGATCTTCTGAAGTTTAACATCAAGTTGCTGAGCTTCCCTGATCTGAGATAATAATAAAGGCTGAATACGGAGATGTGAACAAATCACCCCAACCTGAGTCAACTCTAGTCTCCAATAACTAAACTCCTCAAGAACCTCCCACTTCTTGACAGCCAAACAAGAAATACTAGCCTTCCGGCTGAGAGCATCTGCTACAACATTTGCCTTTCCAGGCAGATAATTGATAGAACAATTATAATCTCCAAGAAGCTCCATCCATCTCCTCTGGCGCATATTTAACTCCTTCTGTGAGAATAAGTACTTAAGACTCTTATGATCAGTGAAAATCTCAAACTTACTTCCCCACAGATAATGACGCCATTTCTTGAGTGCAAAGACAACTGCTTCCAACTCAAGATCATGAGTCGGATAGTTTTCTTCATAAGGCTTCAACTTTCGAGAAGCATAGGCAATAACTCGGCCATCCTGCATAAGAACACATCCCAAGCCCTCCTTGGATGCATTACTGTAAATGACCATATTATCGGTCCCCTTTGGTAGAGCAAGTACTGAAGCAGTAGTCAACCTCTTTTTCAACTCCTGAAACCCACTCTCACACTTCTCATCCCAATTAAAGATAGTCCGTTTCTGAGTCAACTTAAATAGTGGCCCCGCAATCTTCGAGAAGTCCTTGACAAACCTACGATAATAACCCGCCAAGCCAAGAAAGCTACGGACCTCAGAATCATTCTCTGGCCGTTTCCAAGACATCACCACCTCAATCTTAGTGGGATCCACAGAGATACCGCTCTGTGTAATAACATGGCCAAGAAAAGATATGCGTTGCAGCCAAAATTCACATTTGCTGAACTTGGCAAACAACTGATGCTCCTGCAGCTTCTCTAATACAAGCCGTAGATGTTGCTCGTGCTCCGATTCAGATTTAGAATAGACTAAAATATCATTAATAAAAATCACCACGAACTGGTCCAAGTACGGCTGAAAGACTCGATGCATCAAATCCATGAATGCTGCCGGTGCATTAGTCAATCCAAAGGGCATAACAACAAACTCATAATGCCCGTACCGAGTCCTGAAGGCAGACTTCGGAACATCCTCCGTATGAATCCGAAGCTGATAATACCCCTGCCTCAAATCAAATTTAGAATAGACTTTGGCTCCCTGAAGTTGATCAAACAACTCATCAATCAGTGGAAAAGGATATTTATTCTTGATGGTCACCTGATTCAAACCACGGTAATCAATACACAATCTCAAAGTACCATCCTTCTTCTTCACAAATAAAACAGGAGCTCCCCAAGGTGAAGAACTCTGCTAGATAAATCCCTTCTTCAATAACTCCTGCAACTAAGTCTTTAACTCCTTCAACTCAGCTGGTGCCATCCGGTACGCCGATTTAGAAATAGGTTGAGTACCGGGAACAAGATTAATCACAAATTCTATATCCCTCTCTGGCGGCAACCCTGGCAACTCCTCGGGAAATACATTAGGATATTCCCAGATAATAGGGACTTCCTCTAGCTGTAGCTTATTAGATGGTTTATTGATCAAATAAGCTAGATAACCTGAACACCCCTTACTCACCAACTTAACGGCTTTAGTTGCTGAGATAACAAAACTCGTCTTAGCACCCCGGTTACCCGCTACCTCTACTACTGGCTGATCCAGCAATCGAAACTGTACTACCTTGGTTCTACAGTTCAACTGGGCATCATACTTAGAAAGCCAATCTATACCCAAGATAACATCATACCCCCGGATAGGAAATAAAATAAGGTCCGAAGGAAAATTATGCCCCTTTACATGTATTACACAATCCTTACATACTAAGCCAATAACATACTTATCAGTCAAAGAGGTACTAATCTCAACCACATAAAGCAATCTTTCGGGTTACAAATTAACACATTGCACACAAGCAGGAGTAATGAAAGAATGTGTAGCACGAGAATCAATCAACACTTTAACAAGTTGATCAAGTATAAGGAAGTTACCTTCCACCACTGCAGTCTCCTCAGGCATCTCCTCCATATCAACTGCATAAGCCCGAGCCTGAACCCGCTGCTGCTGTGGTACACTGCCCGTAGGCTTACTCTGGTAACCCTGAGTCGCTGCCCGACCCTCAGTCCTCGCATATCTAGGGCAATCCTTCGCCCTATGCTCGCTGCTACCACAACCTAAACATGTCCATGCCTTTACCCTGCAGTCGGACTCCACATGCCCCGGGCGCTTGCAGTAATTACACTGTGATGATGTGGCACTAACACTGCCCCTAGAAGAACCAGAAGCTGATGAAGCAGCTGATACAGCCTGCTGCTGAGGTCTCACCACACTAGGCTTGTACTGACCCTGAGACTGGGCTGGCCTATACTGAGTCTGAACCTGATATGGCCCCTGCTGAAACTGAGGCCGATAGTAACTTTGCTGACCCTGTGGCCTATAAGAACCCTGCTGGGCTGGTAGCCTGTAGACAACCTGCTGTACTGGAGGCCTATATATAACCTGCTGGCCCTGTGGCTGATACGGCCTCTTACTAGGCTGACTGGAGACAATCTGATCCCCTTTCTTCTTCTCTAACCTAGAAGCTGCATCAAAAGCCTCAGTGAAGATATCATAGCGATTCAGAGCCATTGCATCCTGAATCTCGGGCCTCAAGCCCAACATAAATCTGCGGGTCTTCCTCTCCTCCACAGCTACAAACTCTGGTGCATACCGGGACAACCTAGTGAATGTAGCCCCATACTGAGCCACAGTAGAATCCCCCTGTACCAAAGACAGGAACTCAGCCTCTCTCCTCTCCCGTGCAACCCTCGGGACATACTTATCCCTAAAAGCAGTCAGAAAGGCATCCCAAACATACGGAACACCCCGGGTCTCCCAACTGGCTCTCAGAGTGCGCCACCACTCCTCTGCCTCATCATCAAGCAAATAGACAGCACAAGTCACATTCCTCTCATTAGTGTACCCGAGAGGATAAAATTTTTTTCTCTAACTTACTAATCCATGACTCGGCCTTCCTATCATCAGGCTCTCCCTGAAATCTAGGAGGATAGTACCCTAGAAACTACTTCATAGTACCTCGACCGTGATTACCACCCTGTACATTCTGTATCTGAGCCTGCAATGCCTGAGTCTGAGCAGCCTGACCCGCTAACAACTGGGCCTGTCCAGCCATCAAATCTGCAATCCGATCCATTGCTGCCCCTAACCTGTCATCACCCCTATCACTGCCCTGTGCCACATTACCAGGAACCTCATCTACAATCTCGGGCCTACCACAAGTCCCCGGTCTACCGGCCATCGTACTAATCAAAGAGTTAGCACAGTTATAGCACGTAAACAGGTTATATACAACTTTTAACACATAAACAACAAATTCATATAAAGCACATAGATCACATAAGTTTCAATCACATAAGCAAATTGATCACATAATCACATAAGCACTTAAATCACATAATCACTTAATCATTTAGTCATATCAATACATAATTCACTTTTCTTTCTTTTCATACATATTTCATGCTAAGACTATTACCCACATTCCGAGAATACCCCGGCTGACAACTAACATGCGCTCTGATACCACTTAAATGTCACGCACCAACTCGACCCCACTTACAATCAGTCAGGACGCAACGGGATTTCGGCAGTATAACGACAGTAAATAGATTACCGAGGTTCTAAACCAACCTCATTAATAACATTAAACATCCAATTCCATAACCATACAAACAACAACTCCTCAACAGCATAACAACACACAACATAACCGTAATATACAATAATCAGTCTTCGTTATCTGCCTCCGTTCCAACATAACATACAATACCTCAACCTTATCATACATTTCAAAAATAAGTTGAGACCCATCTAACAACTTAACCATAGACAAAAGAAAGCCACTAAGTTAACATCATTTGGATCATCATCTTTTCAACATCTATTACAATAAGAACCATAAAACATATAAAAGTCTACTAAGCTAATGTACATGACACTAAACAACATAGAATCATGGATAAGACTCAGGGACATATGACTCATCCACGAAAGGCACATTTTCCTCCTCAGGAGGCACGTACCCGTAATCCGGCTCTGCAACACCTGTAAGCATGCAATAATAGAGAGTGAGCTTATATAAATAAGCCCAGTGAGGATCTGATAGATCTCGACAGTATTCACTATGCCCCCTGGATTTAGTCCTTTGAGCAAGTAAACACACAACAACAATAACATTATCATCACATAACTATATAACCATTCAATAAAGGATACTCTATTTGGTGTAGCTCCAAACGCCATCACAATCTCAACCGTTCTTCTTATAACTCCCCATTACTCACACACCCGAGGTACCTCACTAGCCCCTCCCTCCATGACACCTCCGTCATGCGAGCTGGGGGTAGCCTCTGGCAGTCATGCCGTTATCAACCCGACAGCCCAACGCTGCCCGAGAGGTGGCACGCACATACCAAGACTCCATAATCATCATCAATCAACAATCAATCATCAATCAATCATCATTTATTCATCGTTGATAGCATCAATTATCATTTAAACAACAATAACTTAGTTAGATGACAAAGTAGGCCATCTAACCGGACATGCATAATATACATAATTAAACCCTAAATTACTCATCAACAACTCACCATTCAACACTCAAACACCACCCAATCAAAATTGCTTTCTTTTAAAGTAAAAGTCATGCAAATCCTAGGATTGTAATCATTACAATCCAAAGGTAACTTTATTCTCTCTCTTGACACTTGTCAAAAAGGCTTTATCAACAAAAACAATGGTCAATATTTTCTTGTCTTTATTCAAAAATGAATCCTATCCATTCATTTCAAATTCAAATGACTTAGATTGATGACATGGACTATCCTAGTCATCAATCTGTACATGCATATGCCACATGTAATTATCTAGTCATTAATTTACAATTCACCTTTTGACAACTAAGATGATGACATGGCATTTCTTAAAATACATCATCATTACACATATACATATATAAACACCTTTATATATATATATATATATATTAGAATAAATATATTGAAACAACTTTTCAATAATTACAGTTTGGCTCTAAAAGTTTTGGTAATTACAATTTGACCCTAAAACTTTTTGAAATTACATTTTTGGCCCAAATACCAACATTGATGACTCTTAACACCTTAAAGCTACCAACCACATAATATGAGCTTCCGGTGAACTTATTCATGATACTTATTAGTGCGTGACCTTTTAGATTCATAATTGCTTACCGATGAGGGATCGATAAACCTCTTTTATCTATTTCGAAAATATCTCCATCATTTATCGAAATACCCTCATGCTCATGAGTAACGCACTAGTAATGAACGTACCATGAGAATGTATACAATAATGAAGACAACGTCTTTCCTGAATCTATTTAACCGTCAAGAATTAGAGTGCAGCCCGATCCTTCCGTTACAAATGCCCCGATCAGGAAAGGACCATGAAATGGTTAAGCCCACATCCGATACTATGTATAAATATGAATCGGTGAAATGAGAGATGACTACCATGGAAAACCCACTTTTCATCACTTCATACTCGCATTAGCCAAGGACTTCATCGTTTACCAACCGATTTCAGATATCATAGGACATCGCCTCTCACCGGAGGTTAACATATCCTATCTTGAGAATTACCTGTCTGTTCATACCACAAGACTAAAACGCGAAATGCCATAACCCACCTTATAGAAGACGGGCATTCTCCAGATGCAGTATTTAGTCCCTAATATAACCAGCAGCCGTAATCTCTCAAGTCTAAGGATTAATTTGCACAATTCTCAACTAAATAGTAAACTATTAACCTGAAGTCATGTAGTTCACTATTTATTGTCACATTCAATGATCCGTACACAGATGATCACTCACATGTTTATTAGTCCACATCATCATGTTGTTCTGGCATTTCGCACGTCATCCTTTATCATTAACATCGCTATGTTAATCAAAGGTAATAACATATGATAACCCGTACTTGATTATTCTAGTCCCGGTTGAATAATCTGAAGGGTTATGAATTGTTTCTTAATGTTTATCATATCAAAAAAAAAAAACTACAAAATATCCTAAACCCTTTTAGAACATTTTCCTTCTCGGATAAACATTTGGGACATATTCATATCGAAGCGGAGAATATGAATATCCTACAAATCATATAGTGTATAAAACACATAGATATATTCTCATTAAACCCTAATAAGGACATCTCAAACTTTAGCATTAGGGCATATCCCCAACAAAAATAACAACAATAATTAAAATAAAAAATAAAAATAATTAGTGATAAATAATACATAATAGGATATAGATTCAATGTCACTGCCAACGCTTACTGAACTTGATCCACATCCATTAACATCAAATATCTCAGCCAAAAATAAAAAAATAAAAAGTGTGAGAAATAACTTAATTAAAAAATTAAATTATAATACGTTTAGGTTTTGAACAAAGAAGTTATTATATTAATTTTGTGGACAATTAGACTACCTTTTTTTTTGCAAATGTAGAAGACAAAAATTGATTGATAAGAGCTAGATCATTAGTCATCTTCCTAGTAGCATACGAAGGTTCAAATTGGTTGACAACATTGACTTTAACATTAATTTTAAAAAGATAACTTTTTTCGAACCACTAGTCAAGCTCAATAGGTCAAATTTGAATGTCACCATGCTACATTGATTAAAGACTAAAGTAAATACAAAATTTCAAAAATGATTTACAATATGTAAAACATATTGTTAACAAGATTATATTACCTTTTTCACATGCTCGATCATATCAGCACACAATCTTCTTAACATTTGACAAGTACCCTGATCAAAAATTACAAATGTAGTGCTTTCGATTTCATCGCATACTCTCACTTTAATCTTGTACCTTTAAGTTTATTAAAAGAGAAATACAAATGAATAAAAAAGTTTTAATGAATAAAAAATTAATAAATTCACCTCTCAAAATTGAACATATTAATTACCTTGGAATAACTGACACAATATGGGAGTCACATGATTGACAAAAATATATTCCAGAATCAGGGTATACGGCATTGAAATGTTCTTTACATGAGGTATAAAATCAAGGTTCATTCCTCATGATGTGCTCAATGGTTACAAAGGTAACACATTGAATATCCTATAACTGCTAGCAATAATAAGTTGAAAAGATATATCAATAATAGAAAAATAAATAAGCAAAAATATTGATAATAAAAAAATAAAATTTGAATAATGTTTACAAATGCAGGTAAATAAATTAATAAAACCTCTTTCATATCCTTGATCTCTTCTAAGATTTTTTGAGGAGTTAGGCGCAGGAAATCATCTTCCAAAGATTAATTATTTGGTTGAGAAAGCTGACTATGAATTTGAGAGTTTTCTACATATCCTACAAGAATTCTGAGCACCAAATATATTAATTATGAATAGAAAAAATATTTATCTAACTATAATATTTACAACTAATAATATCACGATTAATATATATTCATCTTCTCCTGAAGTCTTCAACCTCTGGAATAACAACATTGAACAAAATTCTGGTTGTATACCTCATGTTTTGAATCACAATTTTGCCTATCACTAAACTTTTAGAGTAAGCGCTAACCTAAAAATTCAAAATTATAAAAGAACAATGATAGGCAACAACATATACCCTTAAAAGTCTTAGATTTACAAAATTGAACAATCACAATTTTATCAACATCCTCACAAGTTACAAGGAAAGAGTTAACTTGATCCACGTATTTGCCAAATAAGGTGCACTCCAATTTCAACCTAAGATATATATAAGTTACTAACATATAGATTGAAAAGAAAAATTAGTACAAAATACAGAAGATGTAAATATATCGGCAGTTACTATTAGAATCACCAAGTTCTATCACAAGCATCTCTGTACAACTTTTATCTTTTTCAATTTCTTTCTCAATTCCAACAACAGTAAGTAGACCAATAACGTATAAGATAAGAAGATTTGAAACAATGTAAAAACAAAAAACAAAAAACAAAGGAAGAGATAAATAATGTGTTTAAGTAGATTGAGTAACCAACCTACTAAATAAGGATTATCTAGGCTCCTCATCATAATATCATCATAGGAAACGAAGTCAAATCCATAGAGGCATATGTCATTTCCTTCAGCATGTCTCTCACTGGTATTATATTGGAATTTGAGACAAAAACAGTGTCTTGTAGTATGATAGCTACTAGTATTCTAACCAACACCCAAAAAAGTCATAAATAAACTTCTCCTTCAATTACTAAAGGCTTAAATTTGTAAACCAAAGTCCTCTTGACAGTTGCATGTATTTTCCCTCCCTAAGATATAAAATGGTTGAGAATCATTAATTGACAACTGTGATACAATTAATTATTTCAAAATTAAATTAATTGGAGCAAATTTATAACTACAAACTTCTTCGTCAACTAAAACTATCTCAATCGAATGAGTGATGAAAGGATTGTTGAAATTAGGTAGCATCCGAAGAACCTTGACCTTAATTCTCCATGTTTCTTTTTCAAGTGTAATGTCATTGGTAGAATCAATATGAACGACCATCTAAAACTTCTAAGGACATAAATCAATATCAAATTTAAAGTATGAAAGACTTATTCTAAAAAAATAAACAATTAAAATTAATCTATGTGAGTAGGGGCTTAATTATGCATTCAAAAAATCAAGTTTGATAATTGTCATGACCCCATTTTTCACTACTACAATCTCTAATACCACAAAAATAGAAATATCCAAACTTATATGAACCATAAACAACCTAGGATCATAATGCAACGGGCTTAAAAAGATCACTCCTCCTAAGTTTGCAAAGGCATACTACAATAGTCCGATCACTAATAACCATAAAATAGTACATCAAAGCCATTAAAACCTTTCAAATACATTCAAGTATTCATTACACCAAACCTTCATATCAATTCTTTAATACTCAAGAATACATCTCTATAATAATTCTCCAATACATCATAATCTACATAAACTCCACAAATAATATATACATCATCCCAAGCAAGATAAGCAAAGCTATCACTTCCAATCTCCTTAAGGCTCTAACTCGGTTTCACCTGAAATGGTTATGAAATGGGGTGAGCTTCACAAGCTCAGTGATGGGGTGAAGAGGAAGGTTTTGAAAAACATTTTGGCTTTGGAAATCCTTTTGAAAACATGCATGTAATGCCATATGAAAACAATGAGCATAGACAATACATAAACATTAAGCATTTGAATTTAGTTGGCACAAGGACGCATAAGCCATATGATCATGTACAAACATTTAAAGAATATATAAACATTATGCACAATTAACTCAAGTGACAACATTAAGCATTTAAAGGCAATTAACTCAAGTAAGTACATAAAGCTATATGTAAACATTTAGACATTTAAAGACAATCAATCCATTAACACATTCGAAAGGATACGCTTAACAGTGTTGATGTCGTCCCTTTATACCATCACGAACTCTTCCACTTTGTCACTCCCAGTAGGTGCAATCCAAACTCTACTCCAAATCTATGTGTGACGCCCAAAAATTTGCATCATATTCATAAATAGTTGTTGCATATCTCTTGGTGCATTTTAATATGCATTCTTTTCTTGATTATGTGCATTATTTGATGGTTACTATTCATTAGAGAATTCAACTATTTAATTTGCTCAAATTAATATTTTTCCTAGACAGTATGACTTATAAAAGGAATCGGGAACTTGAGATTTTGAGCTTTGGGTGTCGTGAGCACACATTAGGATAATGGAACTTGGTTTGTTTGAATAGTGAAACGTTTGTAAACATAGTTATTAGACTAGTTGGTTTTAAAATTGAATTTAGGCCTAGATTTGACGAAGCCACTTATGCAATTGACCAAAAATATATACATATACATATAAAATAACCTATATACTAAACATTAACACACAATTGCTCACAAACAATTCACAAAATTCCCTCTATATCCCCCCACCCACCCGACGACTTCCAAGGAGAAAAGAAGGAGGAAAAATTCTTCAAGCTTTGGATCTTGGCCTCCTAGCTTGTGATTAGAAGGGTTTTAGAGCTACCTAGGACTTCTACAACTTGTCTATACCTTGTACAAGTAAGGGAGTTTGCATATGTTCCATTTTAACGTTTATGTCATCTTTTGAAATTTTGAGATTTATTGATTATAGCTATTGAGTTGCTTGAATATTGTGATATACATGCTCTACATGCTATATAGACCTTGCTTGCTTAGTTTAGTGGCTTATTTCATGGTTGAATGCTATGATTCATGAAAGAGATGATGAATAGTATCCAATTTTAGGGTTTTGCTATAAGTTGTTATTTAGATTGATTTCATGCTACCTATAGGTGCTTTAGATGTTATTGAACATAGTTAAATGCTTGTGTGTAGTTAATTTGCCAGGAATTGGATTAAAATGCGAATTTAGCTAAAATTTAAAAGGGGGATTTTCGTAAAACGTAATTAGGGCACAATTGAACCTTAGATTAGGTACCCACTAGGCAAGAAATCACTTTTGGTGCTTTTGTTGCGCTGATTTGAGGGGTAGTTAGGGTAGTTGTAGTTAAAATCGACTCGGGGCCTTCCCAAGCTTTTGTCTCCAAAGCGGGTTTTTAGGGCTTGGATAGGTGCCTTTTAGTATCCTTAGGGATGTAGTATGGTTGGTTTATGGAATTGGAACCTTAACTCTCGTATGGAGGTAAAATGGCTTAGTTGTCAAATGGGAAAAGGTGGGAATTTGGTGTTTTAGCACTTGTATTGACTTGTGGTTGCCTATTACTTATCTAAAAGCCTTTCCAAAGTATATTTGAACTACTTGTAGAGTTTCGTGGAAATGTATGATATTTGCCCCTTTGTGCTCATATGATTATTTCATGTGTAAAAGCTTATATTGTGACTAATTACGATGGTGGCCTACTTTGTCGTCCCTCAAATGTGATTATTGATATTACTTGGCTCTTGTTGTCATGCCCCAACTCGACCCCTCCTACAATCAGTCAGGACGCAACGGAATTTTGACAGTATAACGATAGTAATTAGGACACCGAGGCTCTAAACCAACATCTTCGCAACTCATACAACCAACTCCACAAACAATTCAACAATTAAACAACACAACCACAATATACATTAAACATTCTTTTACCATTGCATCCATAAGTTATACGCCTCCGTTCCAACATCATACATTTACTATATAACATACATTTTTCCCAAAATAGATTATAACCAATCTAGTAGCCTAATAATTTTCCAAAACAAGACTACTAAACTAACAACATTTAATCTATTATCTTTACAACATCTTATACATCATAAACTTCTAAGTAAATACAGACCAACTAGTTTTAATATACAAGATAACAAAAGAGTACAATATCAGATATCAAGGACAAAACTCTGGCACATAGGACTCGTCCACATATGGCACATTATCCTCTTCTGGAAGCACGTACCCGTAATCTAGATCGGTAACACCTGTATCCATGCAATAATTGAGAGTGAGCTTATATAAAACAAGCCCAGTGAGGATTCGATAGATCTCTAACAGTATTTACTATACTCCTTGGAAACCATCCTTTGAGCAGTAAACACATAATAAATTTCATTAACATTATAAGTGCAACAACAGCAATAACAATAAACACACAATAAGGATACGATACGTTTGCTGATGAAGCTCCACACACCATTTTCAATGCTCATCAACTCCTCCAAACCCAATGACACAATCCTGAGGTACCTTGACCTAGACCCACACCCCATGGCCTTTCCACCCATGCGAGATAAGGATTAGCCATGATAATTGTGCCTGCAACCCAGGATGCCTCCCGAGGTGACACAACATTATCAAAGCTCACAACAATGAGACTCAATGTAAATAAATCGAGAGATCAGCAACGAAAGTGCCCGATTCCCGTAATCAATAATCATCATTCAATATTCTGAGAGATCAGCAACGAAAGTGTTCGATTCCCGTACTCAATAATCATCATTCATTTAACATTGTAACACCCCGGATTAACCCTGAGCGCGCTACTAAGAAAGTAATGTCCGCTTCAGCTACACCCCGGATTAACCCCGAGCGTGCTCCTCATGGATTTGCATCAACAATCAATAATCAATAAACAATTAAACCATATTTCAACCATCAATTTAACAACATTTAACAATCAACAATTATATATTCATGAAATAATTAAGTTAGATGACAAAGTAGGCCATCCAACTGAACATGCATTTAACCCAACATTCAACCCCGATCTCTATCAACATCAATCCAAGATCAACCACCCAAACAGTTAAAGACAACATTTCAACATATTAAAGAAAGACAACTCCAACTTCTAAAAGTCATAACTTACATTCTATTAATCCAATAACCTCCAAACCAGTTTCTATCACTCACCCACACATGCATATACATTCACACCATTGGAAACCAACCAAAAGTCTTCCAAAACAAGCCCAATAACCATAAAACCCCAATGCACCATGGCTGAAATTTCCAGACTTTCACACCGACATCACAATCAAAATTTCGGCATTACAACATTACTACCACGTATTTAAAAAACTTTTAGAAACTAACAGCAAGCAATTCCAACAATCACAACAACATTTATTCAACAAACAGCCAAATTCTCAATTTTAATACCCGAAAAATAGAAATTCATGCTACAATGGTTCAAAATTATATAAACAAATATAATCAATCCTTAGCATCTACTGAGCAATAATATAACATCAATTTAACATTTCAACGACCAAAAATTCGATTATATGAATTAACATAAAAATGACATTTTGAGATCTAGAATTTTTCTCTCACCTTTTAAGTTATGTGATGCTAGAAATGTGTGCAATGGGTGCCCAACAAGTGAAATCAAGCTTTGAATGACTCAATTCGGTTTTGAAATGCAAAATCTATGAGAAAAATGCTTTGAAAAACCTAGAAAATGCCTTCTTTCTTCTCCCACATGGAGCCACGGTTTTTTATGTGTTTTTGTGGTGTTTTGGCTGATATTTGAGTATATATTAAGTTAAATAATAATTCAATGCAAAAAGAATTGGTCAAAGTTAGTATTTTTTAGTCTTTTAATTGTTTTCTAGTCTTTTAATTCTATTTCTTGACTATTTTTCTCACCAACATGAGATTAACTCCTAGACTATTTTAAGTAGCATATTTTTCGTTGACAAGGAGTTCCACATGCATACATTTACACCCGACTCAGGTAAAAACTCGATTTTTGCAAAAGAAGATGAAAAGTTATATTATTTGTTTTCAAATGTCTTTTAAATGCATTTTTCAATTGTGCCATTTTATAAATATTTAAAATGAAATATAATTTGTATTTAAAATGAATCGTTTTGAGCAAAAATAACTATTTTAGCTTAAAAACTTACTTTTTTGCCCGTAAAATCTATTTAAATTCCTAATCAGTTTCAGAAATAATTTTTATTCAAATACGTGTCTATTAATAATGGAGGACTAGTTTTTAAAACATTTAAAACACCCGTGTCAAAATTTTAGCGGACGTGTATTCAAAATACTATTCACAAAAACCAACGATAAAATTTCTGATGCCGACTTTGATGAAAATCTCATGAATGCTCACATATCATGTATTAGAAGTATTAATCACTTAATTATCACATTTTAATTCATATAACACATATAAATAGGTTAAAACACGTAATTACAAATATAAGATATCAAGGACAAGACTCTGGCACATAGGACTCGTCCACATATGGCACATTATCCTCTTCTGGAAGCATGTACCTGTAATCTAGATCGGTAAGACCTATATGCTTGCAATAATTGAGAGTGAGTTTATATAAAACAAGTCCAGTGAGGATTTGATAGATCTGTAACAGTATTTACTATACTCCTTGGAAATCATTGATACGAACCACGTCAACATGCGACGCGACCCAACACCAAATATGGCAAATGACCCCAAGACCTTTTAGGATTGGATGGAAACCGCGACCCGTTGCTTAGCAAAGCAAGAACCTTGGTATAATTGATGAAGACGCCACAAACGGGGGTGGAAAATCCGTTTGATAAGTCAAGGTTGAACGCCACAAGAATTATCTTGATAAGTTCGAAAGAGTCTCTTGGAGAACTCAAGGAGAATACTCTCACAAATTTAATTTCAGAATTGTCTCTCTTTATTATCACAAAAAGTGCCTTATATAGGCAATAACAAATAAGTATCCTGCTTGGAAAAGGACTCCTAAACCCTAGCCCAAGTAGGAAAAACGTGAATAGTAACTAGGTCAAAGGAAACAAACTTGGAGACCAAGAAAAGACTCCTATTAACTATTCACGTGAATAGTGACGTGAATAGTAACTAAAAAGGAAGCAAACTTGCAGCCCAAGAAAAGCTCCTTTCTAGTGTGAACACCTAATCTTGTAGCCCAAGAAAGTCTCTCTCCTAGTGTGAACACCTAAATTCGTCCATAGGAAATTAAACTAAAACTGAAAACTAAAACTAGGATAAAATTACAAAGAAATCAAATCTTGACTGAATCTTCAAATCTTCTTGAAACTTCTTGAAGAATCTTGAAGTTCTTGAATCTTGAAAATAGAATCTTGACTTGAATCTTTGCTGGAAAATTCATCCAAAAGGTTCAATGAATGTGGACGCCTAGTTGGCTTTCTTATGGATCTACTTGGAGGAGTAACACCAGCCTTTCTTCATCTTTACTAGCCAACACACTTTCCTCTTGTTGTAGAACTTTATCAACCAAATTATTCAGCTCTTCCTTGAACCTTTTAACGCGAGCTCTTGTCACTGGACCAACTGGCACTTGCATTGAATCTGGAACATTCTTAGCAGCCTTGATGTCCTCATCATTCCCCTCCTCTTGAGAAGGATTTGCCCTCAAATCATCACCTACATCAAAAGGACTTAAATCAGTAACATTGAAAGTAGCACTAACATTGTACTCACCTGGCAAATCAAGTATGTAGGCATTATCATTGATCCGCTCGAGGACTTGAAAAGGACCATCTCCTCTAGGTAGCAACTTAGAACGTCGTTGTGCTGGAAATCTTTCTTTCCTCATGTGTACCCACACCCAATCTCCAGGCTCAAAGACCAGCTTCCGACGTCCCTTGTTAGCTTGCTTAATATATTGTTCAGTTCTTCTCTCTATGTTGAGGCGTGCTCGCTCATGGAGTTGTTTTACAAATTCTGCCTTCTTCTTACCATCTAAGTTCACATGCTCAGACACAGGTAAAGGTGATAAATCCAAAGGAGTTAAAGGATTAAAACCATAAACAATTTCAAAAGGTGAAAGCTTAGTAGCAGAATGAACAGTACGATTATATGCAAACTCAACATGTGGTAAACAATCTTCCCAAGTCTTAATGTTCTTACTTATGATAGCCCTCAATAATGAAGATAAAGTCCTATTAACTACTTCTGTTTGACCATCAGTTTGAGGATGACAAGTTGTAGAAAACAAAAGTTTTGTCCCTAGCTTGCCCCACAAAGTCTTCCAAAAGTAACTTAAGAACTTAGCATCACGATCTGAAACAATTGTCCTAGGCATACCATGCAACCTAACAATCTCCCTGAAGAACAAATCTGCAACATTAGAAGCATCGTCAGTCTTATGACAAGGGATAAAATGAGCCATCTTAGAAAATCTATCCACAACAACAAAAATTGAATCCCTTCCACGCCTACTCCTAGGTAAACCCAAAACAAAATCCATTGAAATATCAATCCAAGGTGAACTAGGAATAGGTAGTGGCGTGTACAATCCATGTGGCTGAATCCTAGACTTAGCTTGCCTACAAGTAACACATCTTCCACAAGTCCTCTCAACATCCCTTTTCATGTGTGGCCAATAAAAGTGCTCTTGCAAAATAGCTAAGGTTTTAGCGACTCCAAAGTGTCCCATTAAACCACCACCATGGGATTCTCGAACTAACAAGTCTCTTACAGAACAATTAGGCACACACAACTTATTTTCTCTAAATAAAAACCCTTCATGCCTATAAAACTTACCTTCTACAGATTTCTCACTAGCCCTATAAACTTCACTAAAGTCGTGGTCACCTTCATAAAGGTCCTTGATATGCTCAAAGCCTAGAAATTTTGCATCAAGAGTAGAGATTAAGGCATACCTTCTTGACAATGCATCTGCAACCACATTTTCCTTACCTTGTTTATAACGAATGACATATGGAAAAGTCTCAATGAACTCAACCCATGCGCATTTTAAAAGCCACCTTAAGCACCCAAACTTGACCCCACCTCAAGACCTACTTATTAAAACATAACACAAGCACATTTGAGCACAAAAACAAAAAAATTCAGCAGTGAACAGTGCCTGGAAACCTGACAACCCTTCTCTTGTTCCTTGAGGATTTTTGCTTCTTCAATCCTTCATTTCAAGCCACTCCAAGCCTTGAGAAACTAGTGTAGGGTGTTTGCAAGCTTTCTAGGTGCTCCTACGCGCATTGGTGAAGGATTTCACGGCTTATTTTTGCATTTCTAAATAGTTGCTCTTTTCTTGATTTGTTGAAAATGTGATCAAATGCCATTGTATTAGTTATCTATGCTATTATACCATGTATATGAATGCTAGAGAACATATTTGAGCCATCGTTTCGCAATTTAAACGGTTAGAATCGTTAGTTTGATTTTTAGGGTGAATAGTGACGTTTTTCTAGGGTTTTGCGTAATTGCTCGAATTAGCTTGATTCAATGCTTCTAATAGATGCCTTAGGTGCTAGTGAAGGTAACCTAATAGCCCCGTGCACTTGCATTGTCCTTAAATCGCTTAACATGGAAAATAGCCGACTTTAATTTGGGGCTTTCGAGGTTAATGCGAATCCGGGTGAAATTCGAGCTTCAATTCTAGTATCCTTAAGCTACCTAGGTGCTATAGAAGCCTTGATATCCCTTGTTTGAAGCCCGGACAATGTATGTGTAGTTTAAATCCATAAGAGGAAATTTGGGGCTTTCGGGGTAATCGAGGGCATTTGAATGAGTTAGAGGGTTGAGAGGGTACCTTGAGGGTTAGTTAGAAGGTTGGGAGATTTTCCTTTGAAAATAGAATCACTAACCTTGGTTTGGAAGAGAAATAGTTTGAAAAACAAAGGGGTTTAGGTGCAATTTCGGTTGACTCACATTTCTAAACCCATGGCATGACTCCTTAAGTGTTTATATGTGGTTTCAAGTTGATTTGGAGCTTTTGGTATAATTCTATGCTTAGCTTGTATATGTTCCTTTGTAAACTGCTTATTAGACTCTATAATTGCTTCTATTCTAATTGCATCGAGGTCAACCTACTTTGTTGATCCTCCTATGTGTTAATGCTTATATTATTGTTATTAACTTGCCATTGTTAAGTGCATTGCATAGTGGTTGCGTAACCATAGTGTCAGGGGCGGATGTGTTGAATATCGGCTGGGCGGCAGAGGGCTTGCCGGTGGATATTCAAACTCCATGCCCTAGTCCCTCATTCGCCTGGTCCGGAGATTGCCAGGGGATGTTGGGTCGTAGGATTCGGGGTACATCCGGAGTATACCCACTGGAGTGTTTGGGGATTATGCCGGCTTATCGTGATCGTGCTCGTGGTTCGTGGATCGTGATTGAAGACCAGTGAAGATTGGTGTATAGGGGATTGTGTGAAATGTATCCTTTTAAATGTGTGGTTACTTTAGTTATCATTGTTTCTTAAATTGTCTAAGTGATATTGTTGTATAACTGTATTATCTGTTGCATTGCACGCCCCGGGACTATATCCCTCACTGGGCAACAGTGGTTGCTCATACCTCGATATATGTTTCAGGAGACGTTGAGGGTGATCCCCAGCTTGTTGAGTTAGTTGAGGAGGAGGAAGTTCAGATTGACCCTTTACCTTAGTTGTTGTGCCTGATAGCTTGAGGTGGTTTAATTCCTTGCTGCTTTGTGGAAGGCTCAACTGTTTATTTTATGTCCTATTTTGTAGCCTAAGGGCTATGTATATGCTTGTTGTATAAGTTGAAGACTAGTTGGTTGTGGTGTAGCTTTGAAAGCCTATGTACTGTAATAACTTATGATTTACTTCTATTCGCTTTGCTTGCTTGGGAGTGAATGGCTTAAAGTAGAAATGTTTGATCTTTCAATTATGTTTAATTGATTTCCTAGAATGTCATGATTATAAAACTATGTTGATAATAAGTTCTCGCATGCTTGTGTGTTTTGGAACTATTGTGTACTATAAGGCTCGGATGGCCTTAGAACTTTGATGTCTAATTAAGAAAAGCTTGTATTGTATTGTTGGGACTTTGTTTGAGTGTTTACAGGTTTTTAGAATGTCCACGGTACAGGGAAGATTCTGTCCGTGTGTCGGGTCCAGACTTAACCTTTAGCTTGGGGGTTGGGTCGGGGCGTGACAGACTTCATGGGTCCCTTTCTTCTTTCCTCAGGTTATACTTATATTCTTGTTGGTGTGGACTATGTGTCCAAGTGGTTAGAGGCAGTGGCAACTCGAACCAATGACCACAAAGTCATGGTCAAATTCATTAAAGAGAACATCTTTTCTTGATTCAGGGTGCCACGTGTTCTTCTAAGTGACGGCGGACAACATTTCCGTCACAGGACACTCGAAGCCTTATTAAGAAAATACTCAGTCTACCACAAGATAGCAACGCCTTACCACCCATAAACAAGTGGAGGTGTCGAATAGGGAAATCAAGTCAATTCTTCAGAAAACGGTTAGGCTTGATTGCAAAGATTGGTCAAGTCATCTACATGATGCATTATGGGCCTACCGTACTACTTTCAAAACTCCTATCAGCATGTCCCCTTTTAGATTGGTATACGGTAAAGCTTGCCATCTCCCTATTGAACTATAGCATAAAGCCTATTGGGCTATTAAGGCCCTGAACTTTGACTTCCAACAAGCAAGTGAAGGCAAGAAGTTGGTGTTGAGTGAATTGGAATAGCTGCATTTCGAAGCTTATGAAAATGCCAAACTCTACAAAGAGAGAATGAAGATGATTCATGATAGATCTATTCTAAGGAAAACCTTCTCTCCTTCTAATAAAATCTGGTTGTTTAATTCCAAATTGAAGTTCTTCCCAGGAAAATTGAGAACAAGGTGGGATGGTCCATTTGAGGTGCTTGAAGCATATCCTTCTGGAGCCATCAAGATTAAGCACCTCGAAGATGGGCGCATCTTCATAGTCAATGGGCAACGATTGAAGCATGCATTCAATCCTAAGGTGGTCCCTCATGACGTTGAATCAATTTAACTTTTGGACCCTGAATACCTTCCACAAAATGGAATCTGCCTAGCTGATGGCATTAAACTCAGTACAATCGTCTAACTGAAGACGTTAAACTTAGCGCTACTAGGAGGCAACCTAGTATTCTTTTGTCTTAATATTTATTTAAATTATGTCATTACATGTACTCTGTGAATCTTTTTCCAGCTTTAGGTGGTTTGGGTTTTGACCCTGAGGAACATTCATAGAGATACCAGTGTTGTTGTACAAATGGTCACTGTGTGTTTCTATGTGTGGTTAGCTTAATTGTATAACTCTGTCTTATAGTGTAAGCTACTCCACTAGCTTAATGTAGTTTGGGTCTGTTGGGTATCACTTTATAAGGTAGTTAGGAGTGTGAGCATACACCAGACATAACATCTGTGACGTAAAACCCTGTAACGTCCCAACTCGACCCCACCTACGATTAGTCAGGATGTAACGGAATTTCGGCAGTATAACGATAGTAACACGGACATCAGGGCTCTAAACCAACCCTTTAGAACTTCATACAACAACTCTAAAGATCAACAACAAATCCACAACCATGTTAACAATCAACAACGCAACTATATCCATATATTAAACATTTTTTTCATCATTTCATCCACAAGTTATACGCCTCCGTTCCAACAACATACATAGGCTATAACATACATTGCAAAATATATTATATACCAGCCTAGCAATCTAATCATGTTCAAAGAAAGACTACTAAACTAGCATAGCATGAGCCTTTATGTTTAAGTAGATTATACAATACATCATATTACAAAACTAGGACAAACTCATGGCAACAATTCCGGCACATAAGACTCATCCACGTAAAGCATATTCTCATCTTCTTGAGGCACATACCCATAGTCTGGTTCGGTAACACCTACTTGCAGATAACGAATGAGAGTGAGCTTAAATAAAACAAGCCCAGTGAGGAATTCTTTAGATCTTTCACAAAACATCAACATTTCAATTTAAACACATAAATAACCATTCATTGAGAAAGGATACTCTAGTTGGTGTAGCTCCATACGCCATCATGATTTCAACCAACTTCTTGTAATTTCCCATTACACACACACCCGAGGTACCTCAACTAACCCCTCCCTCCATGGCACCTCCGCCTATGCGAACCGGGGGAAGTCGATGATAGTCATGCTGTTTTCAACCCAACATTCCGATGCTTCCCAAGAGGTGGCACATACTTATCAAGACTCATGAAAATAATATTAAACATTCATATCACAGAAGGACAACAAAAGTAGGTTGCCTATATTCCCGCTCATCAACAATCAATCAGTTAACATCATTTCAATAACATAACAACAATTAATCAAACAAACAACTAACAACTAAGTTAGATGACAAAGTAGGTCACCCAACTTAACATGCTAACCACACAACCAATCTCGAATCTAACCATCAACAACTCGAGATTCAATTACTCAAACACCACCCAAACAACCAAATACAATATTTTAACTTTTAAAGAAAAACTACTCAAACTTCTAAAAGTCATAACTTGCAATCTACTAATCCAATAACCTCCAAACCAGTTTCTACTACTCACCCACTCAAGCATCTACATTAGCCCCCTCGGAAACCAACCATAATCCATCCAAAAGAAGCCCAACAACCCTAATTTTGGCAATACTCTTGGCTGAATTTTTTGGGTTTTTGCTACATCATTCCAATAAAAAATTTGGCATTACAACATTACTACCACGTAATTAAAAAACTTTTAGAAGCCATAAACAACCAATTCCAACCACCATAACAACAATTATTCAACATTAAGCCAAATACTCAACTTTAATACATGAAAAATAGCAATACATGCTACTACCATTCAAAACTTATATAAACGCACATAAATGATTGTTGGCATATACTGAGCAACAATTTAACAACAATTTAACATTTCATCGGATAAATAATTAGTTATATGAATTTGACAAAAATTAGCATTTTAAGATCTAGAATTTTTCTCTCACCTTTGATGTTATATGATGCAAGAAAGATGTGAAATAGGTTCCCAACAAGCAAAAACAAACTTTGTTTCAAGAGTTTTGGCCTTGAATTGCAATTTCTAAAAGAAAAGTTTGATCAAAACTAAGCAAAAATGGCTCCAAGGGTTTCAGCCATGTGTGTGTGTGTTTTAGGTGTTTGAGCTTTGTTTTGTGATATATTTTAGTTATTAAGTATAAATAGGCAAGGTCAATGCAAAAATAGAAAGTCAAAGTTAGTTTATTTAGTCTTTTAATTAGTATTTTTTAGTATTTCGTTGTCTTTTAATTCTATTTGTTGACTATTTTGCTCACAACATGAAATTAACACTTAGACTATTTTAAGTAGCATATTTTTAGTTGACAAGGAGTTTTACATGCATTTACTTACACCCGACTTGGTTAAAAACTCGATTTTAAAAAAAAAAGTGTAAAAACCTTTAAAATTCCTAATCCGATTTGAAATCCGTTTAAATCAGACAAGGGTCTACTAATATCTGAGGACTAGGTTTTAAGATGTTTAAAACACCTGTGTAAAAATTTTAGCGGACGTGCGTTCAAAATACTATTCACAAAAACAGACGATAAAATTTCTGATGCCGTTTTTGATGAAAATTTAATGAATGCACACATAGCATGTAATAGGAATATAAATCACAGAACTAGTGCATTCTAACTCATATAACACATAAGCAGGTCAAATCACGCAATTCTAGGCAAAGATGAAATCTGGGATTTCACATTCTCCCTCCCTTAAAAAAATTTCGTCCTCAAAATTCTTAATTGCTGAACGGAACAGATCTGGATACTGCTGCTGCATCTAATCTCTCTTCTCCCAAGTAGCTTCCTCAATTTCGGGAATCTTCTTCGACCTCAATTCCCGTTCTATCTGATCCAGAATATGAATCGGCCACTTATCATAAGTCATATTCTCACGAAGCTGCAACGACTCTGGCTCCAGAATATAAGAAGGATTCGGATTATATTTCCGCAAATTAAAGATATGAAAGACATCGTGAACATTAGAGAAATTCTCTGGTAAAGCCAACCGATATGCTAACTTGCCAACTCTGCCGGTAATCTCAAACGGTCTTGCAAACCTTGGACTTAGCTTACCACCTTTACCATAGTGAGCAAACCCCTTATGAGGATATAATCTCAAGAAAACCCGATCCCCGACTACAAACTCCAAATCCCGACGACGCTTATCAGCATAACTCTTGTATCCGCTCTGCGCGGTCAGTATTCTCTGCCTAATCAACTAAACATTCTCAATCTTCTCTAAAAGCTCTGGCATGATAGTCTGATCAATAACCTTTATCTCCCCTATTTCATCCTAATACAAAGGTGATCGGCACTTACGGTCGTAGAGAGCTACAAAAGGTGTCATCCCAATAGTTGCTTAATAACTATTGTTATAGGCAAACTCGGCAAGTGGTAGATGTTTCTCTTAGTTCTTCCTGAAGTCCAGAACACAAGCCCTGAGCATATCCTCCAGTATATGTATAGTCCTCTCAGACTGACCGTTGGTATGTAGATGATACGCTATGTTGAAATTTAATTGAGTACCCAAAGTCTCCTGAAGTTTCTCCCACAAGCGAGAAGTAAACCTAGGATCTCGATCTGAGACGATACTAGATGGAATCCTGTGAAGTTTAACAATCTTATCCACATAAAGATCTGCCAATTTTGCAACCTCATCTCCCAACCTCATCGGAATGAAATGAGTTGTCTTCGTCAAACGGTCCACAACAACCCAAACTGCATCGTTACCTCTCGGTGTTCTAGGCAAACTAGAGACGAAGTCCATCGTAATATATTCCCACTTCTATTCTAGTATTGCCAAAGGCTAAAGAAACCCTGCGGGTCGTTGATGTTCTGCTTTCACCCGCTGACAAGTCAAACATCTGGATACAAACTTAGCAACCTCCATTTTCATATTATTCCACCAATAATGTTGTTTTAAATCCTGGTACATCTTGTTTCCACCGGGATGAATGGTGTACTTAGAATTATGAGTCTCCTCCAGAATACCTCTCCTCAAGCCTGGTTCATCGGGAACACAAACCCTATTCCGAAACTGAAGAATACCATCTTCATGTAATTTGAAGTTAGACTAATCATCCATGATCTGATCCTTGATCTTCTGAAGTTTTTCATCAAGTTGCTGGGCTTCTCTAATCTGAGACAACAATAAAGGTTGTATACGGAGATGTGAACATATCACCCCAACCTAAGTCAATTCCGGTCTCCAATAACTGACTTCCTCAAGAACCTCCCACTTTTTAACAGCCAAACAAGCAATATTCGTCTTACGGCTAAGAGCATCTGCTACAACATTTCCATTTCCAGGCAGATAATTGATAGAACAATTATAATCTCCGAGAAGTTTCATCCACCTCTATTGACGCATATTCAACTTCTTTTGTGATAACAAGTAATTCAGACTTTTATGATCAGTGAAAATCTTGAACTTACTGCCCACAGATAATGACGCCACTTTTTCAGTGCGAATACAACTGCAACCAACTCAAGATCATGAGTCGGATAGTTCACCTCATACGGCTTCAACTTTCTAGAAGCATAGGCAATAACCCGACCATTCTGCATAAGTACACAACCCAAGCCTTCTTTGGATGCATTGCTATAGATAACCATATTGTCTGTTCCCTCTGGTAGAGCAAGCACTAAAGCGGTAGTCAATCTTTTTTTCAACTCCTAAAATCCACTTTCACATTTCTCATCCCAAGTAAAGCTGGTCCATTTCTGAGCTAATTTAGAAAGTGGCCCTGCAATCTTAGAAAAGTCCTTCACAAACCTACGGTAATAACCTGCCAAGCTAGGAAGTTACGAACTTCCGAAACATTCTCCGGCCTTTTCCAAGACATCACCACTTCAATCTTAGTGGGATCTACTAAAATACTGCTCTATGTAATCACATGGCCAAGAAAAGATATTCGATGCAGCCAGAATTCACATTTGATGAACTTCACAAACAACTGATACTTCTGCAGCTTCTGTAGGACAAGTCATAGATGTTGCTCATGCTTCGATTCAGTCTTAGAATAAACCAAGATATCATCAATAAAGATTACCACGAATTGCTCCAAGTACGGCTGAAAGACCCAATGCATAAGATCCATGAATGCTGCCAGTGCACTAGTCAGTCCAAAGGGCATAACTATAAATTCATAATGCCCGTATCGAGTCCTGAAAGCAGACTTTGGAACATCCTCCGTACGAATCCAAAGCTGATAATGCCCCCGCTTCAAGTCAAATTTAGAGTAGACTTTGGCTCCCTAAAGTTGATCAAACAACTCGTCAATCAGTGGTAAATGATACTTGTTCTTGATGGTCACCTGGTTCAAACCACGATAATCAATACATAATCTCAAGGTACCATCATTCTTCTTCACAAATAAAACAGGTGCTCTCCATGGTGAAGAACTCTGCTGAATGAAACCTTTCTCTAATAACTCCTACAATTGAGTTTTCAGCTCCTTAAGATCAACTGGTGCCATATGCTGATTTAGAAATAGGTTAAGTACCGGGAATCAAATTAATCACAAACTCAACATCTCTCTAGTGTTAATCCTGGCAACTCCTCGAGAAATAATTTGGGATATTCCCGAATTTTAGGAACTTCCTCCAACTTAAGCTGATCAGATGCCTTGTTGATCAAATAAGCTAGATAACCCGAACACCCCTTATTCACCAGCTTAATAGCTTTAGTTGATGAGATAATAAAACTCATCTTAGCATCCCGGTTCCCCACTACCTCAACCACTGGCTGTTCTGGCTACTGAAACCATACTACCTTTGTTCTACAATTTAACTGGGCATCATATTTAGAAAGCCAGTCCATTCCCAAGATAATATTATACCCCCGAATAGGAAATAAGATAAGGACCGAAGGAAAATCCTGACCTTTAACATGTATATACAATCTTTACATACTAAGCCAGTCATATATTTATCAGTCAAAGAAGTACTAATCTCAACCACATATGGCAATCTTTCAGGTTGCATGTTAACACGTTGCACACAAGTAGGTGTAATGAAAGAATGCGTAGCACCAGAATCAATCAACACTTTAACAAGTTGATTGAGTATAAGGAAGTTACCTTCCACAACTGCCGCTGCCTCAGGTGCTTCCTCTAAATCCACTGCGTAGGCCCGAGCTTGAACCTGCTGCTATTGAGATGCACCACCGGTAGGTCGACCCTGATAACCCTGGGTTGCTGGCCGACCATCAGATCTTTGAAATCTAGGACAATCCCTCACACTGTGTTGGTTGCTACCGCAACCTAAACATGTTCCTGCCTTTGCCATACAGTCGGCCTCCAAATGGCCCTAACGTTTGCAGTGAGTACACTGCGGTGAAGAAGCATTAACACTACCCCTCAAAGACCCAGAAGCTGAAAAAGTAGATGTACCAGCCTACTGCTGGGGTCTCACAATGCTAGGCCTATATTGATCCTGAGACTGGGCCGGCCTATACTATGACTGCGCCTGGTAGGACCCCTGCTGAAACTGGGGCCTATAGAAACCCTGCTGACCCTGTGGTTTAAAAGAGCTCTGCTGTACTGGTGGCCTATACACAACCCGCTGACCCTGCGGCTGAAATGGCCTCTTACTAGGCTGACTAGGACTAATCTGCTCCCCTTTTCTCTTCTCCAACTGAGAAGCCGCATCAAAGGCCTCAGAAAATATATCATACTGATTCAGGGCCATTGCATCCTGAATCTCTGGCCTCAATCCCAACATAAGCCTCTGAGTGTTACATTTCTCATCTGCTACAAATTCTGGTGCAAACCAGGATAGTCTGGTAAAATTGGCCTCGTACTGGGCCACTGTAGAATCACCCTGAACCAAATATAGGAACTCTGCTCTCTTCGTTCCCGAGCAATCCTCGGAATGTATTTAGCCTGGAATGCCCTAAGAAAGGTATCCCAACCATATGGAGTACCTCGTGCCTCCCAACTGGCTTTCACTGTACGCCACCACTCTTCGGCCTCATCATCAAACAAATAAACCGCAAAGGTAACTTTCCTTTCATCAGTGTAATCCAAAGGATCAAATATCTTCTCAATTTTGTTAATCCAAGCCTCTGCCTTTCTGTCATCCGGCTCGCCCTGGAATCTCGATGGATAGTAACCCAGAAATTCCTTCAATGTACTTTGCCCGTGATAACTACCCTGTGTGTTCAACATCTGAGCCAGCACAGCCTGTGCCTGGGCAACCTGCCTTGCTAATATCTGTGTCTGACCCGCCATGACCTCATTCATACGGTCTATAGCCACTGTTAAATGGCCATACCCCTGATCTCTACCTGGTGCTGACTGACCTGGTGCCTCATCATCATCTTGGGGCCTACCTTGTGTTCTCGGTCGACCCGCTATTCTGCTATCAAAGAGTTAGCACAGGTTATAACACATAAACAGTTTACAGCACATAGGCAACAAAACTCACGTAAAGCATATAAATCACTTAAGTATTAATCACATAAACAAATTGATCACATAATCACATAGTCACTTAATCATATAATAACTTAATCACTTAGTTATATTATCACATATTTCACTTTTCTTTCACTTCTTACATACTTTCATGCTAAGACCATTACCCACATTCCGAGAATACCCTTGCTGACAACTAAACATGTGCTCTGATACTACTTAATGTAACACCCCAACTCGACCCCACCTATGATCAGTCAGAACGCAACAGAATTTCAGCAGTATAACGACTGTAGGACGGACATCAGGGCTCCAAACCAACCCTTTAGAACTTCCTACAACAACCCCAAAGATCAACAACAACTCTACAAACATGTTAACAATCAACAACGCAACCATATCCATATATTAAACATTCTTTCATCATTTCATCCATAAGTTATACGCCTCCGTTCCAACATCATACATAGGCCATAACATACATTGCAAAATAGATTATATACCAGCCTAGCAATCTAATCATGTTCAAAGAAAAACTACTAAACTAGCATAGCATGAGCCTTTTTGTTTAAGTAGATTATACAATACATCATATTACAAAACTAGGAGTAACTCATGGCAACGACTCCGACACATAAGACTCGTCCACGTAAAGCATATTCTCATCTTCTTGAGGCACATACCCGTAGTCTGGTTCGATAACACCTGCTTGCAGATAATGAATGAGAGTGAGTTTATATAAAACAAGCCCAGTGAGGAATTCTATAGATCTTTCACAAAACATCAACATTTTAATTTAAACACATAAATAACCATTCATTGAGAAATGATACTCTAGTTGGTGTAGCTCTATACGCCATCACGATCTCAACCTACTTCTTGTAACTCCCCATTATACACACACCCGAGGTACCTCAACCAGCCCCTCCCTCTATGGCACCTCCGCCCATACGAGTTGGGGGTAGTCAATGATAGTCATGTCGTTTTCAACCCAACAGCCCGATGCTGCCCAAGAGGTGGCACACACTTATCAAGACTCATGACAATAATATTAAACAGTCATATCACATAAGGACAACAAAATTAGGTTGCCTATCTCCTGGCTCATCAACAATCAATCAGTTAACATCATTTCAATAACATAACAACAATTAATCAAACAAACAACTAACAACTAAGTTAGATGACAAAATAGGGTACCCAACTTAACATGCTTTAAACCACACAACCAATCCCGAATCTAACCATCAACAACCCGAGATTCAGTCACTCAAACACCACCCAAACAACCAAAGACAATATTTCAACTTTTAAAGAAAAACTACTCAAACTTCTAAAAGTCATAACTTACAATCTACTAATCCAATAACCTCCAAACAAGTTTCTACTACTCACCCACTCAAGCACCTATATTAGCCCCTTCGAAAACTAACCATAATCCATCCAAAACAAGCCCAACAACCCTAATTTTGGCAATACTCTTGGCTGAATTTTTTGGGTTTTTGCTACATCATTCCAATTAAAAATTCGGCATTACAACATTACTACCACGTAGTTAACAAACTTTTAGAAGCCATAAACAACCAATTCCAACCACCACAATAACAATTATTCAACATTAAGCCAAATACTAAACTTTAATACCCAAAAAATAGAAATACATGCTACTACCATTCAAAACTTATATAAACGCTCATAAACGATCATTGACATCTACTGAGCAACAATCTAACAACAATTTAACATTTCATCGGATAAATAAACAATTATATGAATTTGACAAAAATTAGCATTTTAAGATCTAGAATTTTCCTCTCACCTTTGATGTTATATGATGCAAGAAATATGTGCAATAGGTGCCCAACAAGAAAAAACAAACTTTGGTTCAAGAGTTTTGGCCTTGAATTACAATTTCAAAGAGCAAATTTTGATCAAAACTAAGCAAAAATGGCTCCAAGAGTTTCGGCCATGTGTGTGTGTGTGTTTTAGGTGTTTGAGCT
The DNA here is from genome assembly GCA_037974665.1 of Ehretia macrophylla. Lineage (NCBI taxonomy): Eukaryota > Viridiplantae > Streptophyta > Magnoliopsida > Boraginales > Ehretiaceae > Ehretia > Ehretia macrophylla. The sequence continues at coordinate 58,944,422 of CM075781.1, forward strand.
TTGTTTTGTGATATATTTTAGTTATTAAGTATAAATAGGCAAGGTCAATGCAAAAATAGAAAGTCAAAGTTAGTATATTTAGTCTTTTAATTAGTATTTTTTAGTATTTCTTTGTCTTTTAATTCTATTTCTTGACTATTTTGCTCACAACATGCAATTAACACTTAGACTATTTTAGGTAGCATATTTTTAGTTGACAACGAGTTTTACATGCATTCACTTATACCCGACTTGGTTAAAAACTCGATTTTCGTAAAAGAATGTGTAAAAACCTTTAAAATTCCTAATCCGATTTGAAATCCGTTTAAATCAGACACGGGTCTACTAATATATGAGGACTAGGTTTTAAGATGTTTAAAACACTCGTGTAAAAATTTTAGCGGACGTGCGTTCAAAACACTATTAACAAAATCTGACGATAAAATTTCTGATGCCGTTTCGATGAAAATTTCATGAATGCACACATAGCTTGTAATAGGAATATAAATCACAGAACCAGCATATTCTAACTCATATAACACATAAGCAGGTCAAATCATGCAATTCTAGGCAAAGATAAAATTTGGGGTTTCACAAACACCACTGTTCTATCCTTAACCCTGTGGAACTAACTTTGGCCTTAAGTGGTCGAAGGAAAGCACTAGACGTCGTGAGCACAAAAATCTCTGGAAGAGCTAGTATTTGTAGGAGTATCAACTCTAGAACCCCATAAAAGAGTCTAAATGGTCTGGGTAGTTTATTTATTTGCTTTATGTATTAGTTATTTTCCTTTCTGACCCCCCTCCCTTATACTATTTTGTATAGATTAACTATTATTTTTGATGTGTTGGTGATAATCTGTAAAATGCTTTGTCTACTAATCGTTAATTGTAGAATGATATATCTTTTGACAAAAGTTAGTAGAAAAGCTTTGACATCAACATAGACACACTTCACATCAGGTGATATATTTCCTTACTACATTTCCCGTTATACCTAATCAACCTGCGCTGTAGAGTAAACAAATCATAGGTTTGGGGATATAACATTTGTCATTATGTTATTACTTGCATATTATACTCTCATTGTCTTACATTACTATTTGCTTGAGGGTAAGCAAAGTCTCAGTGTGGGGGTGCATACATTTCATGAAAAACTTTTTCAAAATATGCAAGAAATACACCATTTTTGTTCATGAGAATAGTAGTTTGCTACATTACTTGTTTAAAGAAGATGATTTAGATGATTTAGATTATTTGAGAACTTGTGTTGTTAGCTATGTATTGTGAAAAAAATCTAAAGAAACTCTGTAAGAGAAACTTTGGGGTACTGTATTCATGAATAAATCTAGTTGTTCTTTCTTTCTTCAATTGATAGCTATGTGATTATGAAAGGACCGAGATAGGATTACCGTTTGTTATGAGAACTTCTTGTGATTGAAACCTAAATCCTTATGCCATGTCTATACAGTATGTTATGTTACTATGTCTGTATGTACACTCTGAAAAACAAAAACAAAAAAAGAGAAAAACAAAGAAAATAATGCAAAAAAAAATGGAAAAAGAAAAAAACGAGTTGTACATCCTTTACTGTTGAATAAAATTTTTGGTGTAAATATGTCGTAAATCTCTAAGCACCACTATCCTAGACATTGTAATTTGGGATATGTGCTATAGTGTAAGGTTTCGAGCCTGGATATCTCGGGTGATTAAGGCATGTAGGGGTCCCTTTGAAACCTGGCAACCTTAGTCATAATGGCAGGGGATTGTTTGCCTTAAAGCCCGCTACATAGGATATCCAAAAAGCAAAGGAAACTGAACACTATATTGAGATATTGTAAGTTGTACTGTTATATTTCTGGAAAAATTTAAAGGGCTAAGGCATGATCAAAAGTTTGATTGCAAATAAGGCAAGAATATCAAAGTCCAATCTGTTTACAAAGTCTTGAAAGTTGGGAATTGTTTGAACTTAATCTGCTTAGTTTACTTCAAAATTTGTACTCTGAAACAATCAATAGTCGATTTCCAATAAGAGTACCTATTTGAGAAAACTAGGCAAAAGGTTCTCTTATCATGTTTATCATTAATTGCTGAATAGGTTTAAGATAGTGATTGTATTTTTCATGTTTCATATTTGGAAAATGTTTGACAAAAAGATAGGATAGATTATTTTATCTGTTTTTGACTTGTAAAAATTCTGCAAAATCCACTTTCACATATATTTTAAAGACAGTCTTGCTTGAGGGCAAGCAAGGTTTAGGTTTGGAGATGTTGATGTGACTATATTTACAGTACTCAAACCTTGGTATTTGTACTATATTTGCATCTTAACTAAGGAATAATTGCAACATTTTGATACTTTCGATGCACTTTAGGAGAATACCTGAAAGTGGAAGTTCAAATACAAAATGATCCAAAATGCAAGTCAAGAAGTGAAGAATAGGGGAAACATGAGAACCGGTGGAAGAATTAAGCCGATAGAGATAGAATTTGGCCGAAACTAGCGCATAATCAAACTTGGAACGGTGAAAATAGTCCAAAAATGCCTCTGTCAAATGCTGGGTCAAAAGTCAAAATTCCAGCCCAAGAAGTCAACAAAAGGTCAAAGCCCGCAAAGCCACCACGTGTCACGCTGCCCACGAATGAAGACCAAAGAGCGCCAAACTAGCGCTCGAGTGCACCTCTGAAATTTTGTCTATAAATAGACCTCCCTCCGTCCGAAAATATTAATTAATTTTGGATTTTGGTTATTTTTAATCAATTTTCGGGTTAATTCCAGTTAGTTTTTAGTTCTAGTTGTAGTTAATTAGTAGGATACGGGAGAAATCCCACCTAAGTGGTTCTTATTCGGGAAAATTTTGCCCAAATAGCTACTATTAGAGGGAAGTCCGACCCAAGTAGTTATTATCCGGGGGAGGTTATGCCCGAATAGCTTTTAATAGGAAAGCTCTTATTCGGGGAAAACTCATCCCTAGTAGTTCTTATTCGAAGGAAATTAGCTCCGCCCGAATAGCTACTTTGCGTCGAACCTCTGCTCAAATTTCAGGGATCAGAAATACGCGTTCGTCAATATGGGGGAGCCTTTCTTGACACTCTTTTATTTACATAACTCGTATTCATTTATGTCTGGGTAGATTAATATCTAGGGGTGAATATTGTAAATGATATTATTTTAATATATGGTCTTGGATTTAGTTTATTCAATTCATATTGCAATGTATGGCTTGTTGTAATTCAGTATTCATACGTAATGCTTTTAAAGTAGATGTTATGAATGTTTTACTTTCGTATCATAATATTATACTTGTAGTTAATGTTATGATTGTGTTACTTTAATACCATATAATTGTTTTAATCATGAGTCTATAGGTTGTACCATAGACTCCATGAAACTATAGGTTGTACCGTAGTTTCTACCTGAAGGTTAATTCTTTAGTTTAGTTTGCCTTGTTGTACTTGGTTAAAATAAGCGAAGTAGATTAACTAGGTCTATAGCTTTTAGCTTACCTGGGTGTATGCTTGTAGCTTAAGCCCTTGTAGAACTAGATAACCTAGATACCGAGCCTATATTAATTGCCTAATTTATATATTCCAACCCCTAGATCATTACCCCTCCTATTCAACTAATAGTTAGTTTAACTTAGATAACTTAGTTGTAGTTTAATTTACACTTCGATTGCAAAACCTGTCACTTAAGCATTTTAAACACTTTCACACTACTTCACTAACTTAAGTAACGAGCTTCCTTGTGGTACGATTCCGTACTCTAAGCACACTACACTCCGTTGATCCATGCACTTGTGGGTATTTTAACTTGGTCTATTTTGTACACTTTTCATATGCCCACCTCGTAAGCATCATGCACTATCCATGCAAACCTCATGAATAACGCAGAATAAACACACATTGCTGCAGTTCAAAACAATAGTGAGAATTAGAATCGCAATCAGCGAAAGTTTGAGCTTTCTAAACCCAGACACGTCCAACCTGCAATCATGTTGCTAGATACCATTTTTGGTGGTTTCTACATATCCACCAAGCCCTGCAAAAGCCATTTATGCAATTTTGAACGAATAATCACTATACAACAATCAAAGTTAAGTCTGCAATTAGAGTAGGGAACCATACAACAATTACGAATCCCTAGTTTTCCACTGGACCCCAGAAATGAGTAGTTTTAGGGCCAACAGGACTATTCAAAAATGCTCGAAAAGAAGCCATCTGATGCTTTGCTGATCAAATTGTCTCTGCGATTGTTGTCATCATATAGTGAATATAGAAAGGAGAAAAGGTTTTTAATTAGGAAATAACAATATAAAAGATAAATGGGAAATAACATCAATTGGTATTAAATGAACCCCAATTTTTAGGCTTTTCAATTTCAACACATGGCAAACTAAGAAATCCACAAATGAGAGGGAGACAGAGAAGTGATTTCTAAAACCTGTAAAAGGAAAACTATCATTAGTCATAGGTCATTGACAAAATATAAGAAATTAGATAGCTATCCTCTACCCATTTTGTGAACACTTGATAAGCGTTACCTAATTATCAGATGATAGTCATATGACTTCTATATCTTTGGTCCACTAAATAGTCCACTCAACAGTACAACACTATGACTATCTTGGATTCAACTCTAGTCAAATATGAGTAAAATAAGCATATGAAATGTGGTTCCTCATGTAGGAGTAGATCTAGGATTTATCCCTAGAACTCTCAAGGAATGACTCTACAATTCAGGTCACATCAAGGAATAGAAACCCTCCCCTCAAGAAGACAATAAACATCATACACACAATTTTATTCATTTTCACTCCTTGACAACCACTAAAAATCATACTTATAAAAAGGCCAGAGTATAATTAGAAATTGAGGAAAGGAAAGGAAGGCTTCAATTAAGAAGAAATGGAAGGAAACAAAGGGATAATAGTCATTAAATTGTCTTGTTTGGATAAGGAAAAGAAAGGAAGGAAAACCACTCATGGATTCAATTTTATACCCATCAATTTAACTAAACAGATCTAGATTCTCAATACTCATTTAATAAGTAAAATGTAAAGAGATTTATTGTTGTGGCACCAAGGGCGCATCCATATTTAGAAAGGAGAATGCAACTCAAAAATCATAAAAGGGTTACATTAACAAAGTGTGTCAACTTTATCAATATACTATTCTTTAACCATAAAATCAAAAGGTTTAGGCAACTGTACTTCAAAATGCACATATTAGGCTGTGTGGAGCAACATTTTAAAGTCCGAGCTTTCACTGGAAATCCTGGCTCAATGTAATGCCAAAAGACAAGTTCTAATTGAGCTAGGCATTATCCAATGCAAGCCTGGCAAGGATGAATTTCAAAATTATGGACAAGGCTTAAAAATAATAAAGTTTCATTATCCCTCTTTTTATGTATTCTTTCATTAATCTATTAAGTCTATTCAACGTTTGAATACCAAATGTTTTTCCTTTCATATCTTTTTCCCCTATTCTCCCAATCCATACACAACCCAAGTGACTTGGGACCAATATTTTGGCAAAAGACTTTCTTTTCAATACAGCAAACCGATCTTCAATGAGTCCTATTCCCTATCAGTATCCCACGATTTCTACTAGTAGTATAGGTTACTAATGTAGTACTTAACTTTTTACAGAGTAATCCCACCTATATTGTCCTTTTAATCTAATACCAATGTGTATCCCTGTACTACTAAGATGTTCAGCATCCGAGAATTCTCACGCAATTGATTCCATCACATTATGACATGAACTTCTGGTTAATTGGGAGAAAAACTTATAGAAAGTCCCTCATTGCCAAATGCAAAAAAGTAGGTAGATTTTGCGACGTTCACTAAAACATAGCATACATATACTCAATATCATCGGGTAACGAAGAGAAATAAATGAATACATAAATAATATAGTCCATGAATGAATAAACATATGCTTAACATAACTGAGTAACAAAGAGAAACAAGAATAAATAAATGCATAAATAATCCTGGCAATATTAAACAAGAAAACTTAGATGCAGTAAACTACAAACACTTACCCGATTGCTTCAAAATTTCTCTAGATATCTTCATCTTCTTGGTTGTCCCCTTATATAGCTCTTCAAGGCTACAAGGTAATGTTTGCTCTATCTGAGGTGCTTTCCGTGGAGCTGATTGATGCACTGATGTACCACTTCTTTCTCCAAAAGATGCAAAGATATCATAACCGAACATTCTACCGAATCTTGAACCCCTCATTCCACCGCCTCCAACACCACCACCCATCCCTCCAAATAGGACTTAAGAACCCAAAAAATCAGCAAAGATGTCAACACTTTCTCATGGGTAAATAACAAAATAAATATTAAAACTAAGAATAAGAAAATTATAAAAATTATAAAAAGAAGTTATAAAAAACTTAGAAATAGAAAAGAGGTACCACCAATGTAGAGCATGCAAGAGAAGCTCAACAGCACACGAATAAAGAGATTTGGTGATTTTTCGAGAAATGGAGGAGATTTGATAGGCCTTGAAAGAGAATGGGAATGGGAGAGTGGATGTGTAATACCCCGATCCCTCTCGAGACCGAAAGTTCTATCAATCAATCTAATCACAACCCAATTCCAAACTCGGGCAAAATTTTTAGGGAAAGACGGATGGAGTCTCCCCTGTTTCTAGGCAAAATATAAAACCTATAATAGCATATAAGTGGACCAGCACCGTGTCCAACCATTCAACCACCTCAAGGCCATCCGAGCCTCGATTCTCAACAATTAAACACAACAATATACATATTTCCAAGTACTCAAACTATTCTAACTCTTTTCCTTTAGACAATTACATACATGCAATGAAATTAAACTATACTAACTGAATACATAAACTAGCTTTTCAAATCACTTCAATAACCTAGTAAACCTTAAATTACATTCCTTTTAACACTAAACACATACATTACATGAAAATATACATCTTTGCATCTTTGACAACTCAAGCCACATAGCACACAAGACAACTCGTCAAGCACGAACTTTCACGTAATCACGAACTTTCCAGCTAACATGGCATTTCCTGAAATGTGGTGGCGAGGCGTGAGTATACTCAACACGTATACTTAGTGAGGGCGAGGCAGATATCGAGGTGGAGAGAAAGAAAGTCGTGCAATGCAAATAAGGTAGTTAAGCAATATAACTGACAAGTAAGCATTCAATCTAAACAATCAATACAATAAACAATTAATAAAAGCATTAACACAACCATTCAAAGCTATACCACACTCTGAAGGCTATGGTTCACTCAAACGAGCAATGTACCGATCATGATTTCGATGACTTTAACGATGACGCGCCGGCTCACCCACTTTATAACTTCTATTAGAGTACTCCGGACATACTCTGTCAATTCTACGACCCAAAACTCCCTGGGCGGCAACCTAAGCGAGAGCGGGAATAGGACACGGAGCTAGAGCAACCAATACTGGCAGCCGAGGCTACCCAGAGAGGCCCATCACTCACGCGCCTAACATAATGCAATGCAATACGAGGAATATAACGATAATCGAGAAAGGCACTGAAGTGCATGTTAGTAACAACATGCGATACAATAAGCATTTACAATCAATAAAATATCAAGAACAACACTAACTAGCATTATCAACAATTGATATACAATTCAATCATAATCAACTTTAACAAGCATAACAAGCAATAATTAAGCATTCTATAGGCATTACACTATGAAAACAAACAAAATCACAAAATGACCCCAACTTTCAAAACGCTACTACTTTCAAACGAGCCACGAGTTTTGGAAACTGACTTCACCAATGCTCCTAGGTCACCAAAAGGCACGTCTAAAGACCACGAGACCCTACTTTACCCTAGAATTCCCGCAAAGCCTCGATTTCCCACTTTGCTCATTTGAACTACAGCTACCTCAACCGATCACCCAACCAATTCCACAACTGCACCAAAAGTGCTTCCATGACGTACCTCGACAATGCCTTCATGCAAATCGAGAAATTTCCAAACTCGACCGAAATGACCCCAATATGTACCAAACCATTTTTCTCCGTTTTTCCATTACACAATCCAATTAAACCATACATTTAGGCATTCTATCATATCTAGCATCTTTCTACATCAACAGAATGCAAAACGGAGCAACTTTTACGAAATAGGGGTTCACTATTCACATTTTACTATTCCATTAGCATTTAAAATTTCAATTGCTATTTTCAACCATAGAAAATGCTAAAAGTCTACAAATACATGTTCTACAATTGTCAAGGAACATTCTTTAAGCATCAAAACAGTTAAAATAACAATCTACGGCTAAAACCCAAAAATTAAAGTTTATATACAACATTTTCAAATGTGCAAATAACGATGAAACCCTCACCTTAGACGCTCCTAGACGCTAGGAAAACCTCGTTGGATGCCTCGGAAACAATCCCGTGCAAGCTCTCGAGAAGATTTGAAGTTTTGAATGTTGAAATCTTTTTTTTTCTTTTTTTCCTATGGTTTCGGTTTTCCCCTTTGTTTTTTCAGCTTTGAGTTGTTTTTATTTATTTATTTATGCTCAAAAGATGATAACTTAAGGTCAAATGGTCAAGGCTTGGTCAATGCTAACTAAGTTGGTCAAAGCTAGTTCATTTTGTGCATTTTAAGCTTAAAACAACTAACATAATTTTAATTCTAATCAACAACAACTAAAATACTAAAATTAAAATACTAAATACTAGTTTTCACTATTTGCTGAGGATTATAAGTCATTTCCTAACTATCGCTCTTGATATGCTATGCACAAAACAACGAAGTACGAATAACACCTAAATATTATGGAATATAAGAAAAATATAATTTTTGAAAAGCAACATAGTTCAAAATTTACTCCGGCTCAGAGCTACTTTTCATTTAATTGAAAACCGAGCATTAATGTGAAAGATAATAAAACCAGGTAACATAAATATGAAAAGTAGTTGATACTCCATTAAAATAATTAACTCAAGTATTATTTAATTACTTCTAAAAGAAGTATGAAAATAAAGCTACAAATGAATGTTTAACTAAAAATAAACAAAAAATTCAATGCTAACATTTAAGATGACACTTAATTAAATGCAATTAAATGTCATTAAATGCATGCCGGGTTCGGGTTATCACAGGATGAGTAACGGGGATTTGGTGATTTTTTTAGAAATGAAGTGAGGTGGTACTAGGTGGTAGTTGTGTGAAATAGTGGTAGTGTGAGGTGACGTTGTTGGGGTTTGTGTGCAGGGATAAAAATAGGGTATAGGTGAAAAGGGGGCTAGGTCAATTGGCCCTTTTTCACCCATATAATTTTTTTAATTACATATACGATGCGTCGAATTTGTGACAAAATTGATATTATTGTGCTATTCGTCACATGTTTGTATAAAACTAAATATTTATTCTCACCTATAAATTGGTGTCGTCACAAACGTGTAGCCTTTATTCCACGTAATTACAATGAAATTTTTTAATTTGTAATCTTTATCACATATTTGTCACAAAACTTAATTCGTCCCAAAATTGCAGCCTTTTACCCACAAAATTGTGAAGATATTATCTAATTTTTGAAATTTGTCAAAGATTTGTCACAAAATTTGTGTCAACTCTACGACACTGCTTTTTCCCCGCTTGGTAAAATAGAATCGTCCCAAAATTGTCGCAATTTGTGACGAACTTGTGACGTGTTGTAGTGCCTATCTCATAATCGTCATAAATTCCATATAATTTGAGCACCAAAAATTTTTGTAGCAAATTCATCCCATATTTACGACGATTTCCTGTTCATCACAAAATTTTATCGCAAAATAGCTTTCTTTTTTTGTAGTGTGTAGTATACATGGAATATGTGTCAGATGAACCTGTGGTTGATCATGATGTTGAGCCCAAGCTTAGCTTGCTTTGTGGATGTCTATGTTCCTGTAACTTGTTGCTTTATGTAATATATGTTAAGATGTTTACTTTCAATGTAATAGGCTTGAAATGAATTTCATAAGTCTCTTTTGTATTGTATAGGTAGATAGGCTTATGTATTTCATTATGAGGCTTATATTTTTATGATTATGATGATGTTGAAGTGGTTGTGACGGATGGCTTACCTTTTTTGTTGTATGGTGGAGGCCCATGGTTGTAACTGTGGGCTATTGTTGGTTGGTTGTGTTGGAGTATTGTGTTGTGTATTATATGAAATGCTTTTGTGCAGGTTTAAATTTATGTTTTGGGTTGTATTATAGCCGTTACCATGCTAAAATTCCGTCGTGTCTTGACTTGATTTTAGTAGGGGTCAAGTTAGGGTGTGACACATAATATTCCATATATTTAACAAATATTATTAAATATAAATATTAAAGCATAGGATAAATAATTAAATAACATTATTTAATTATACTAGCTCTAATAACTAGATGTAAACAGTTAATTAATCAAATCAATTTGATATCTAAATTAACAATTGCGCAAGCAAACAAATAATTACAAAAAAGGCTAAGCTAACCATGGTCACGTTTGACCATGTTTGACCGCCCCCTGTCACATGTCCTTGGGACGCGTGCGAGTAGGATGAGGGGCGGTTTCCTTTTTTTTTTCTTTATTTTGTTTCCTTTCTTGCTCTATTGGTAAACCTATTTCAGGTTTCCTAATTCTACATGGACTCCTTACATAATTCAATTATCATAATTAAAATATCTAAAGATGGCCTATTATTTTGCGACAAACGAATCTAACACATCTAATTTGTCAATAAATATTTGATTATACAAATTACGTGAATGATGTATAAATAAGAAAAAATATAAGTATTAGACAAGAAAATATTACAGAGTCAATGACCCATCTTGTTGTGGGGAAAATGTTAGGAATTGGATGCCCTAAAGACCACTAACACTAAGATATCTCAGTATAATGGATATTGATCAATTGATAAATCAGTTCATTCATTATGAATATGTTTACTTCTCTCATATTATTTGATACATTTGTATGCAAAAAGGTTCCTTGATACAAGTGAATAGCATAGGTGCATGGTGATCCACACAGAAGGTCTATCCTATGAGGCTTGGATCAAAACTATAGGTTCATAACTGAATAGTGAAGCTGGTGAAGGGAAACGTTATAACACATGAATCAAATTCTATAATTGCAAGAATAACGCGAAAACATTCATGCATAGATTTTTAAAACGAATAAAGCATAAAATAGCAACTTGAACATCTAAACAGTTCATAGTTTAATTATAAATGTGATGCCCGAGCCCGAAAGCATGTTTATTTTATTTATTTGCATATATTTATGTGCATTTATTTGTTTAAAATGGTCATTTGTCATAATATGTGTAATTATGTGTTTAATTAATTTTTACGTGCACATTATGTGTTTAATTAACTTTTATGAGCTAAACTATGTGTTTAATTATTTGAATATTTAATATATATGCATTCATATTATTTTCATAAAGATTTTAAGAGAAAATTTCATTTAAAGTACTTTTAAATTGCATTTGTTGACTTATCTTCTAAAATTATTAAAACTAGTCTTTTATATATTTAAAAACCTAGTCTACCATTATTATTTTACCATTGACTTAGCAAAATTGAAATTAGAAACAAACTAGATGGTTAAAGTGGACCTTTTGCACTTAAAAACATTTTCCTAAAGCAAATAGTGTTTTCCTACTAACATATCTCCTGCATTGACTTTTATTTGACTGAACTAACACCATATATACACAAAAAAATTGCTCAAAACCTTATTTTTCCCCCCATTTCAGCCGCCCAAATAAGGGCTTAAATAAATAGTGAAAAACTTGGTTTTTAGAATTTTAAGGAGGAATGGGAACGTTCCAAGGCCCGTGCTTGCATATTTGAACTCGTTTCATCATGCTTTATCTTTTTACTATTCATTTTTTGTGATTCGGAACAAAACATTGTGAGGGTCTCTTTCAAAATTTGGTTTGAAATGCATTATTTATGCTTTGTATCGTTAAATTTATGCATGATACTTGTTATTTAGGTTGTAGAGAACATGTTTACCGTTTTATAATTTATTTATAGCATTATTTATTTTGAGATCAATAGTAGAGCTAATTCTTGAATTAGATGGCTAAATGTAGTTGTAAACTTGATTCTTATCTTTCATTTGATGTTCACAGATGTTAGTATACCAATCTAGCATAGTATAATTGCTTGAAAATGCAAAATGGGAGGAAAAGTCATGGCTGGACTTTTTAGGAAAGTTGGTGTTTTAGAGCCTTTTGGGTTGTTCTTGTGGTGTTTAGATGCTTGCTAGGTTAGTTTGATGTTAGGTGATGTTTGGGGTAAAATGTATTTGTTTTATTGTGCTAAAAGTTGTGGAATTATCTTGCATTTTAGTGCCAAAAGTTAGTTAAATGTAGTTTAGCATGCTTCATTTTGTTAATGTGTTGCTAAAGTTTAATTGGTGTCAAATGCATGTGGTTTAGTTGAAGGGTGAATGTGGATGTCAAGTATAGTGTAAATGTTTGATTACTTGGCTAGATGGTTGGTAATGCTTGGGGCTAATGTGTTGTAGAATTTAGGATTCTATTTTTGTGAAATAGGTGATTTCTTGAAAATGGTGTCTAACGTGTTGGAGTTTTTTTATGTTAAGAATGTGTGTTTAAACTTGAGTTAGTGTCTAAATGTAGCTCATGTGTTTAAGTAGTGCTTAGTTAGCTTATTGAATGCATGATTAATGTGAATGTTATCGGGGGTCAACCTACTTTGTTGATTTCCCTTAATTGTCTTAAATACTTGTATTAGTATGCATGAATGCGATGTGCTACTAGTGTGAATACATGTTATGTGTTATATGTGCTTGCATGAATGTGTATATGCGAAGTGTCATGAAGGGTTGCAACCTTTACCATACACGGGAGCTTGTGTTGCACTGGGCGGCATAGGGTTTGCTAGGCGATGACACAGTTATTAGGAATCTAATCCCTTTCCCACATGGACGGAGCGTTCCATGGGGTCTGGGTCGTAGCTTTAGTGTACTTCTGGGGTACACCTACTGATTGGGGCAGAGTTTGTATTTGGTGAATAGGTATCGGCATCAACTAAATGAGCGTATCCTTATTCAGTGTTTACTTATCTTGTGTTATTTAAGTGTTATATACTTGTTGCATATTAATATGACATGGTATGATTTCGAAAATGTTTTCAAAAGATAAAACGAGTTTCAAAACCTCTTTTATTCACCCTCGCTGAGCTAGATGATGGTTAGCTCACCCTTCTTTTCAACATTACAAGTGAACTAGACATAGCGTACGTGGAATATATGGCTCTTGATAATGTGGACAGCCCGAGGCTTGATTACTTGTTGATGATGAATATATGCAACTTTAGATTGTGTTCTTTATTTCAATGCTTAAAATCTCCTTGTATATATGTAAATATGTTTAGTAGTTTACTTTAAAGTTTAGAGGACTTGAATGTAAATTCATTAGCCTCATTTTGTTATGTATATGTAGTTGGACTTATGAAGTTTACTTTAGTGCACTTTTGAGATCATGTACCTTTATTGTAGTGCTTATGAAGTGTGACAGATGACAGGGTATTGAATGTATGTGAATGGTTCAAATATGAAATGTTGGGATTGTTGTTGCTATATGAGTGTTGTGCAGGTGTTATGTATGTGGATTGTACCAAGTTTCAAACATTATTGTGCCGAATTTCCAACGCGTATTGACTTGATCCTAGGAGGGGTTGGGTCGAGGCGTTACAATAAAAGCAAATTAAGTTTTTAGGAATAACTTATCGCGAAGAATGAAAGAGGAAAACTTCACCTATGCTGAAGAACAAGCTCCACACGTGTGAAATCCCAGTTTTCGTCTTTACCTTGATTTGCGTATCTTTACCTCGATTTGCGTGATTTGACCTGTTTATGTGTTATATGAGTTAGAATGTGCTAAATATGTGATTTATATTCCTAATACATGCTATGTGTGCATTCATGAAATTTTCATCAAAAACGGCATTGAAAATTTTATCGCCAATTTTAGTGAATAGTATTTTGAACACCTGTCCGCTAAAATTTTTACAGGGGTATTCTAAACGTTTTAAAACCTAGTCCTCAGTTATTAATAGACCCGTGTTTGATTAAAACGGATTTGGAATCGATTTTGGAATTTTTAAGATTTTTACACTTTCTTTTGCAAGAAATCGGGTTTTAAGCCAACTCAAGTGAAAATGTTTGAATGTAAACTCTTTGTCATCTAAAATATATTGTCTAGAATTAGTTTAAGTGTCAATTTAGTGTTTGAGCAAGAAATAGTCAAGAAAATGAATTAAAAGACTAAAACTACTAAAAAATAAATTAAGTGTCAACTTTGACTTTCTTTTAATTTGTTTGACTTTGAGCTATATTGCATCAACACACATTAAAAGCTCACAAAACATACTCATTCTACACACACATTGCCAAGAGGAAGGAGAGAAAAATAGAGAGAAAATTTCAAAGGTTTTCAAAGCAGAATTCACTTGAAAAACCTAGTTTTTGTTCGTAGTTTTTTGAGCCAAGTTGGATTCCGCTTGTTGGGCACACATTGCACGCATATCTAGGCTTGTTTCGAATCAAAGGTGAGAGAAAAATTCTAGATCTCAAAATGTCATTTCTATGTTTTTGCATATAATTGAATTTTGAACCGTTAGAAAGTTGAATTGATGTTATATTATTGCTCAGTGCATGCTAAGAATGGTTTATATGTATTTATATAAGATTTGAACCGTTGTAGCATGAATTTTATTTTTCAGGTATTAAAAGTTGAGTATTTGGCTATTTGTTGATTATCTGGAATTGTGGTCGTTGGAATCGATTGCTGTTAGCTTGTAAAAGTTTGTTAAATACGTGGTAGTAATGTTGTAATGCCAAAATTTTGATTGTGATGTTTGTGTGAAAGTCTGGAAATTTCAGCCTAGGTGCATTGAGGTTTTAGGGTTGTTGGGCTTGATATGGATGGTTTATGGTTGTTTTCCGAGGGGGTGAATGTTGTTGATTGAGTGGGTGAGTGATAGAAATTGATTTGGAGGTTATTGGATTTGTAGAATGTAAGTTATGACTTTTAGAAGTTTGGGTTGTCTTTCTTTAAAATGTTGATATATGCCTTTAGATTTTTGGGTAGTGTTTGAGTGATTGAATTGTGAGTTTTTGATGGTTGGACTAGGGTTTGGTTGTGTGTTTAATGCATGTTAAGTTGGGTGGCTTACTTTGTCATCTAACTTAGTTGTTTGATGTTTAATTGAATAGTTGTTGTTATGTTGTTGAATTGATGATTATCGATTGATTATTGTTGAGCCGAGAGATAGGCAACCTACTTTGTTGTCCTCCTGTGATAATTGATTATTTATGAACCGAGAGATAGTCAACGGAAAATGTTGTCCTCCTGTGATTGAATGTTTATTATTATTGTTGAGTCTTGGTATGTGTGTGCCACCTCTCGAGCAGCATTGGGCTGTCGGGTTGAAACCGGCATGACTACCATAGGCTACCCCTAGCTCGCATGATGGAGGTGTCATGGAGGGAGGGGCTAGAGAGGTACCTCGGGTGCGTGAGTAATGGGGAGTTACAAGAAGAACAGTTGAGATCGTGATGGCGTTTGGAGCTACACCAACTAGAATATCCTTTATTGATTGGTCATTATAGTTAATGTATTTATATTGTTATTGATGATTGTTGTGTGTTTACTGCTCAAAGGATGATTTCCAAGGAGTATAATAAATACTGTTAGAGATCTATCAAATCTTCACTGGGCTTGTTTTATATAAGCTCACTCTCAATTATTGCATGCATACAAGTGTTACCGATCCAGGTTATGGGTACGTGCCTCCAGAAGAGGATTATGTGCCATATGTGGACGAGTCCTATGTGCCAGAGTCTTGTCCCTGATTTTTGATGTTGTACGCTTTTGTTATATTGTATATTAAACTTAGTTGTTGTGTATTTATTTAGAAGTTCATGTTATATAAGATGATGTAATGATAATAGATTAAATGTTGCTAGTTAGTGGTCTCGTTTTTGGAATATGATTAGGCTACTAGATTGGTTATAATCTATTTTGGAATTGTATGTTATATAGTAAATGTATGATGTTGGAACGGAGGCGTATAACCTATGGATGAAATGGTAAATAATGTTTATTATATTTGTGGTTGTGTTGTAAAATGTTGAATTATTGTGGAGTTGGATGTATAAGTTTCGAAGAGGTTTGTTTAGAGCTTCGGTGTCCTAATTACTTTCGTTATACTGCCGAAATTCCGTTGCGTCCTGACTGATCGTAGGAAGGGTCGAGTTGGGGCGTTACAACACACCTGGAAAAAGCTTTTGCTCCTTAACTCTGATATTTCCCTCTATTCCAAATCCTAGCTAAAGTGTTACCTAGTTGTGGGACTAGAACTAAATTTAAAGAAAAATTATTTCGAGTTTCTTCCAAGATTGAAGCTTACTCGTGAGAGAAAGAGAGAGAGAAAGAGAGAGAGAGAGAGAGAGAGAGAGAGAGAGAGAAAAAGAGATCTCAAAGAAGATGGTGCAATTGTAGAACTTGGGGTAGAGGCCTTTATATAGGAAAAATCCATAAGGTATTTATGTCTGAAAACAGAATCATAAAGAATAAAGGATTAAAACTTTGAGTTATCTTTTTAATTCCATAATACAATGGAAATTCAACTCTACCTCAAATTATCCTCATGTAGCCGCCCATGTTCCCCAAAATTCCCTTTTGTGAAATTATGTGTTTTGACTTTTTTATATGTTATATGAATTAAAATATGATAATTATGTGATTATAACTCCTATTACATGCTATGTGAGTATTCATGAAATTTTCATAAAAATCTACATTAAAAATTTTATCGTTAATTTTTGTGAATAGTGTTGGAAGCACACGTCCGCTAGAATTTTTAAACGGATATTTTAAACATTTTAAAACCTAGTCCTCGGTTATTAATAGACCCATGTTTGATAAAAAGGGATTCTAAAACGAATTAGGTATTTAAATGGATTTTACGACTTCTTTTGCAAAAATTGAGTTCATACCTTAGTTGTATGTATATGTATGCATATAAAAATTGTTGTCAACTAAATTAATTCTACTAAATATAGTATTTATAGTAGTTTATATATATATAAGCAAAATAGTCTAAAAACAACTAAAAAACTAATTGTTGACAACTTTAACTTTAACTTATTTTGTTGACTTAGCATTATATATACATTATACATACATATTACAAAAAAAAAAACAAAGCATAAAACACACTCAAAACTCACACACATTGTCGTGAGCCTTGGGAGAGAAAAGTGAGAATTTTTAC
Source organism: Ehretia macrophylla (assembly GCA_037974665.1). Taxonomy (NCBI): domain Eukaryota; kingdom Viridiplantae; phylum Streptophyta; class Magnoliopsida; order Boraginales; family Ehretiaceae; genus Ehretia; species Ehretia macrophylla. The sequence continues at coordinate 58,961,743 of CM075781.1, forward strand.
TTAGGTTTTCAAGCAAATTTTCAAGGCAAATCTCCATTTCAAGGCCAAATCTTCTCATTCAAAGTTTGAAATAGCTTGTTGGGCATCCATTCTACACATTCCTAACATCATTTGGCATCAAAGGTGAGGGAAAAATATAGTTCATTATTTCAAAGTTGAGTTGAGTTTTTGGTTGATGCATTGTTAGTTGTTATTTTGTTAAATTGATGATAGATTATTGCTTAGAAGATGACAAGGTCCACTTATATGCGTTTATAGCCATTTTGAACGGTAGTAGCATGTATTTCTAATTTTTGAACATTTAAATTGATTTATTGGCTTATATTGAATAATTGTTGTTGTAGTAGTTGGAATTGAATGGTTGTTGCTTCTATAGGCTTGTTAATTATAGTGTAGTAATGTTGTAATGCCAAATTTTCAATTTGAATGTCATAGCAAAAGGTCAAAAAATTCAGCCAAGGTGCATTGCCAAAATTAGATTGTTGGGCTTGTTTTGGATGGCTTTTGGTTGGTTTCCGAGGGGGTTAATGTAGTTGCATGTGTGGTTGAGTGATAGAAAAGGTTAAGGAGTTGTTTGATAAGTAGATTGTAAGTTATGAATTTTAGAAGTTTGTGTAGTCTTTCTTTGAAATGCTAAAATGTTGTCTTTGGTTGTTGGGTGGTGTTTGAGTGGTTGTTTCATGGATTGTTGGGGAGTAGGTTTGGGTTTGGAAGCATGTTGAAATGTGTGTTAAGTTGGGTGGCCTACTTTATCATCTAACTTGATTGTCTTAGTTGTTCAGTGTTATATTAATTGAAGTACTGTTAATTGATTGATGATTATTGTTGTACCGGGGAACAACCTACTTTGTTGTTTCTCAAAATATGAAATGTTTAATGTTATTGTCATAAGTCATGATAGTGCATGACACCTCTCGGGCAGCGTCAGGCTGTCGGGTTGAAAATGACAAGACTATCATGTACTACCCCTAGCTCGCATGGACAGAGATGCCATGGAAGGAGGGGCTAGATGAGGTACCTCCAGAATGTATTATTGGGTGTTATAAGAAGTTGGTTGAGATCATGACGGCGTTTGGAGCTACACCATCTAGTGTATCCTTTCTCAACTTAATGGTTATTTATGATGCTTGAATTGAATTGTTGATGTTAATGAAGTTTATTGATTGTTATTGTATCTAGGATGATTTCCCAAGTGGTAAAGAGAAAATATTTCCAAAACATCTTTTGAACCCTCGCTGAGCTTTGTTATATATAAGCTCACCCTCTTTGCTGACTTTCAGGTGTTACCTAGCCGGAGTTAGGTACGTGCCTCAGGAGACTACGTACAAGCCTTTTGTGGATGAGTCAAATGTACAAGAGTCTTGTCCTTGATGCCTTAGTTGGGATGCTTCTATGTTGTTTTGTAGTATGAAATATGTTGTAGTGTTTAAAGCCTTAAAGTTTGTATTGTATAAGATGCTTTGAAAATAGTAGAAAGTATAATGCTAGTATAGTAGTCTTACTTTTGGTATATGAGTAGGTTGCTAGACTAGTTTTATATATGATATGCATATGTATAGTATGGCTTGTGGTATGTTGTTGAAACGGAGGCATATGACTTATGGTTGGGTTGTTGTATGGTTGTTAAATGAATGGATTTGGTTGCGTTGAATGTTGATGGAGTTGATGTTGAAGTTTGAAGTTGGTTGTTTGATATTAATAAGGATTGGTTTAGAGTCTTGTTCTCCATATTACAGACGTTATATTGCTAAAATTTTGTTGCGTCCTCACTAATCGTAAGTGGGGTCGAGTTGGGGCGTCACATTAAGTGGTATCACTGCACATGTTTAGTTTCTAGCCGAGTTATCCTCGGAATGTGGGTAGTGGTCTTGGCATTAAAGTATGTATGAAGTGAAAGAAGACACCGATGCAAAATGCATAGGGTTGTTATTGAGGGGGTAGTCTGTTGAAGGAATTTCTGGGATATTATCCACCGAGGTTCCAAGGTGAGCCTGAAGATCGGAAGGCTAAAGCTTGGATCAATAAGATTAAGAAAATATTTGATCCCCTTGATTACACCGATGATAGGAATGTCATCTTTGTAGTGTTTCTATTTGACGATGAGGCTGAGGAATGGTGGAGTATGGTGAGGACCGATTGGGAAGCTTGGGGTACTCCCTACATCTGGGCTACCTTTCTTCGGGAATTTCGAGCCAAATATATCCCGAGGATTGCACAGTAACGTCGGGAGTAGGAGTTCACTTCTTTGGTTCAGGGTAATTCCACAGTGGCCCAATATGAGGTCAACTTTACTAGACCAGCCCGTTATGCACCGGAGTTTGTGCAGGATCAGAAGCGGAAGACCCGGAGGTTCATTAAGGGTCTAAGGCCAGAGATTCAGGATGCGATGGCCTTGAATGAGTATGATGAGTTTTCTGCAACCTTTAATGCGGCTTTTACATTAGAGAAGAGGAAATGGGAGCAGATTGGTTCTAGTCAGGCCAATAACAGGCCGTTTTAGCCTAGGCCATCAGTGCAGCAGGGTTCTTATCGACCTCAGGGGCAACAGAGTTCATACAGGCCCCAATTTTAGTTGGGATCCTACCAGGCATAGTCACAGTAGAGGCCAGCACAGTCTCAGGGTCAGTACAGGCCATATGTTGTGAGACCTTAGCAGCAGACTGGTACGACTGCTTATTCAGCTTCTGGTTCTTCAAGAGGCAGTGTTAGTACTCCGACACTGTATTGCGCTTATTGTAAACATAAGGGCCATTTGGAGGCCGACTGTCGAGTGAAGGCAGGGACATGTTTAGGTTGCAGCAGCAACCAACACAGGGTGAAAGATTGTCCTAGATATCAGAGGTCTGAGGGTCAGCCAGCGGCCTAGGGTTATCAGGGTAGACTTGTAGGCAATGCACCTCAGCGGCAGTGGGTGCAGGCTCGGGCCTACGCAGTTGACTTGGAGGAGTTGCCTGAGGCAGCAGCGGTTGTGGAAGGTAACTTTCTTATACTCAATCAACTTGATAAAGTATTGATTGATTCTGGTGCTACGCATTCTTTCATTACACCTACTTGTGTGGAACGTGTTAATGTGCAACCTGAGAAGTTACCTTACGTGGTTGAGATTAGTAGTCCTTTGACTGATAAATATATGACTGACTTAGTATGTAAAGATTGTAAAATACATGTTAAGGGTCAGGATTTTCCTTCGGATCTTATTTTATTTCATATCCAAGAGTATGATGTTATCTTGGATATGGATTAGCTTGCCAAGTATGATGCTCAGTTAAACTATAGAACAAATGTGGTACAGTTTCGATAGCTAGAACAGCCAGTAGTCAAGGTAGCGAGGAATCGGGATGCTAATACGAGTTTCATTATCTCATCAGTTAAAGCTATTAAGCTGGTGAATAAGGGGTGTTCAGGTTATTTAGCTTTTTGATCAACAAGCCATTTGATAAGCGAAAGTTGGAGGAAGTTCTGATAATTTGGGAATATCCCAATTTATTTCCCGAGGAGTTGCCAGGACTGCCGCCGGAGAGAGATATTGAGTTTGTAATTAATCTAATTCCTGGTACTCAACCTATTTCTAAATCAGCGTACCGGAAAGCACCAACTGAGCTTAAAGAGTTGAAAACTCAGTTGCAAGAGTTGTTAGAGAAGGGTTTCATTCAACAGAGTTCTTCACCGTGGGGAGCACCCGTTTTATTCGTGAAGAAGAAAGATGGTACCTTGAGATTATGTATCGATTATCGTGGTTTGAATCACGTGACCATCAAGAACAAGTATCATTTGCCACTGATTGATGAGTTGTTTGATCAACTTCAAGGAGCCAAAGTCTACTCTAAGTTTGACTTGAGGCAGGGGTATTATCAACTTCGGATCCGTACAGAGGATGTTCCAAAGTCTGCTTTCAGGACTTGGTACGGGCATTATGAATTTGTAGTTATGCCTTTTGGACTAACTAATGCATCGGCATCATTCATGGATCTTATGCATTGAGTCTTTCAGCCGTACTTGGACCAGTTCGTGGTAACTTTTAATGATGATATCTTAGTATATTCTAAGACTGAATCGGAGCACGAGCAACACCCACGACCTGTCCTACATAAACTTTAGGAGCTTCAGTTGTTTGTAAAGTTTAGCAAATGTGAATTCTGGCTACAGTGAATATCTTTTCTTGGCCATATGATTACTCAGAACGGTATTTCAGTAGATCCCACTAAGATTGAAGTGGTGATGTCTTGAAAAAGGCCAGAGAATGTTTTAGAGGTTTGCACCTTCTTTGGTTTGGTGGGTTACTGCCACAGGTTTGTGAAGGACTTTTCTAAAATTGCGGGGCCACTTTCTAAGTTAACTCAAAAATGAACCAGCTTTACTTAGGATGAGAAGTGTGAGAGTGGGTTTCAGGAGTTGAAAAAGAGATTGACTACCGCTCTGGTACTTGCATTGCCAGAGGGAACCGATAATATGGTCATCTATAGCGATGCATCCAATGAGGGCTTGGGTTGCGTACTTATGTAGAATGGTCGGGTTATTGCCTAAGCTTCTAGAAAGTTAAAACCGTATGAGGTAAACTATCCGACTCATGATCTTGAGTTGGCAGCAGTTGTATTCGCACTAAAAAAAGTGGCATCATTATCTGTGGGGCAGTAAGTTCGAGATTTTCACTGATCACAAAAGTCTGAAGTACTTGTTCTCACAAAAGGAGTTGAATATGCGACAATGGAGGTGGATGGAACTTCTCGGCGATTATAATTGTTCTATCAATTATCTGCCTGGGAAGGCAAATGTTGTAGCAGATGCTCTTAGCCGAAAAGCAGGTATTGCTTGTTTGGCAGTTAAAAAGTGGGAGGTGCTTGGGGAAGTTAATTACTGGAAACCGAAGTTGACTCAGGTTGGAGTGATATGTTCACATCTACGGATTCAACCTTTATTGTTCTCTCAGATTATAGAAGCTTAACAACTTGATGTAAAACTTCGAAAGATCAAGGATCAAATTACGGATGATCAATCTAACTTCAAATTACATGAGGATGAAATTCTTCAGTTTCGGAACAGGGTGTGTGTTCCCGATGAACCAAGTTTGAGGAGAGGTATTCTGGATGAGGCTCATAATTCTAAGTACACCATTCATCCCAGTGGAAACAAGATGTACCGAGACTTGAAGCAACATTATTGGTGGAACAACATGAAGAGGGAGGTTACTCAGTTTGTATCCAGATGTTTGACTTTTCAACGAGTAAAAGTAGAACATCAATGACCCGTATGGTTACTTCAGCCGTTGGCAATACTAGAGTGAAAATGAAAATATGTTACGATGGACTTTGTAACACCCCGATCCCTCTCGAGACCGGTAGTTCTATCTATCAATCTAATCACAACCCAAATCCAAACCTAGGCAAGATTTTAGGGAAAGACGGACAGAGTCTCCCCTGTTTCTAGGCAAATTGCAAAACCTGTAATAGCATATAAATGGACCAACACCGTGTCCAACCATACAAAACTTCCTCAAGGCCATCCGAGCCTCAGTTCTCAACAATTTAAACTCAGCAAGTATACATGCATTTCCAATTTAAAAGCTAACCTATCTTTTTCCATTTTTGACAAGTACATTCGAACTTGACAATTAAACCATACTAAGCTACTACATAAAATAAACTATCATGCCATTCTAACTCTTTTCCTTTGGACATTCCAAATATGCATTGAAGTTAAACTATAATAACTAGTTACATAATCTAACTTATCAATTTACCTCAACTATTTAGCTAATTTAGATTACATTTCCTTTAACAATAAATACATACAATACATAAAAGCATACATCTTGCATCTTTGACAACTCAAGCCACATAGCACGCAAGACAACTCTTCAAGCACGAACTTTCACGAAATCACGAACTTTCCAGCTAACATGACATTTCCTGAAATGTGGTGGTGAGGAGTGAGTATACACAACACGTATACTCAGTGAGGGCGAGACAGATATCGAGTTGGAGAGAAAGAAAGTCGTGCAATGCAAATAAGACAGTTAAGCAATATAACTGATAAATAAGCAATCAAGACAAACAATCAATACAATAAGCAATTACTGAAAGCATTAACACAACCATTCAAAGCTATACCACACTCTGAAGGCTATGGTTCACTCACACGAACAATATACCATTTCACGAGCGATACATCAATCTCGAGCTTGATGTTGACAACGATGACAATAAGCGCGCATCCACCTTATAACACCAGTTTGGAATACCCCGGAAGTATCCATCAATTCTACGACCCAAATCTCCCTGGGAGGCAACCCAAGCGAGAAGAGGGAATAGCTACAGAGCTAGAGCAACCAACACTGGCAACCTGAGGCTACCCAGAGAGGCCCATCACTCACGCGCTGGACACTATGCAATGCAAGACTCGATACAAGGCGATAAACGAGCGATAAACAAGATATCAAGCATTATCAACAATTGATAAACATTTCAATCAATAAACAACTCTAACAAGCGTAATAAGCATTAACAAGCATTTACAATCCAACAAGTAACAAGAACAATACCAATTAACCTTATCAAGCAATAACAAGCATCCTATAGGCATTATAAGCATTCTATAAGCAATATAGACATTATATAAGCATTATTAACATTCTATAAGCATTATAAACATTCTATAAGCATTATAAACATTCTATAAGCATTATACTATGAAAACACACAAAATCCCAAAAATGACCCCAACTTTCAAACGCTACTACTTTCAAACGAGCCACGAGCTTTGGAAACCGACTTCACCAATCCTCCTAGGTCACCATAAGGCACGTCTAAAGACTCCGAAACCCTACTTTACCCTAGAATTCACGCAAAGTCCAGATTTCCCCCTTTGCTCGTTTGAACTACAACTATACTAACCAAACACCCAACCAACGCCATAATTGCACCAAAAGTTCTTCCATGGCCTCCCAAAACAATGCCAACACGCAAAACGAGATAACGCCAAACTCGACCTAAACGACCCCGACTTTCACTAAGCCGTTTTTCTCCGTTTTTCCATTACACATTCCAATTAAACCACACATTTAGGCATTCTAGCATATCTAGCATCTTCCTACATCAACAGAACGCGTAACGGAGCAACTTCATCGAAACGGGGGTTTACTATTCATAATTTACTATTTATAACACAATTTATATTTCAAATTCGATATTCAACCGTAGAAAATGTTAAAAAGCTATAAATACATGTTCTACAATTAACAAGGAACATTCTTTAAGTATTAAAATGATTAAACTAACGATCTACGCATAAAATCTAAAAATCAAAGTTTAGATATAAATATTTCAAATGCGCAAATAACAATGAAACCCTCACCTTAGACGCTCTTAGACGCTAGGAAAACCACGCTGGATGCCTCAAAAACCACCCCACACAAGCTCACGCGACGAAATGAAGATTTGAAGTTGAAATGTTTTTTTTTCTTTTTCTTCCATGGTTTCAGCCATGGCTCTTTATTTTTCTGGTTTTTGCTCTTTTGTTTCGAATTTCATACTTAAATAAAAGATGACAAATGGTCAAAGCTTCGGTCAACCCACTAAACCAAAACAGCTATGCGTGACCTTACGAAAATGGCCATAACTTCTTCTAGAAAACTCTAATTCATGAATGGTTTAAAGCCTCAGAAACTAGACTCATAGAGCTTTTCAACCATATATAATTTGCTACCTAACTCTTCCCCAATTTGTTCAGATTAAATTCCAAAGTTAACCCAAAATTTGACTAACTTAACATTGCATTTTTTTATTTCTAATCCTAAGTTTGCCCTTTATTAAACATTTCAAAAATTTCCACCTTGTCCTAGTTGGTCAATGTAGATGAAAAGTCAACTAGTTTGGTCAAAGAAGGTGAAAGGTCAATAAAATGCAATTTAAATAAACTTTAAATGCTATTGAATACATGCCAGGTTCGAGGTATCACAGACTTCGTCACTATGTTTCCTAGAACACCGAGAAGTTGTGATGCGGTTTGGGTTATTGTGGACCGTTTGACGAAGACAACTCATTTTATTCCGATGAGGATAGGCGATGAACTTGTAAAGTTGTCAGATCTTTATTTGGATCAAATTGTTAAATTTCACAAAATTCCAATCAGTATTGTCTTTGATTGAGATCCTCGATTTACTTCTCGATTTTGGTAGAAACTTTCGGAAACTTTGGGTACTTAGTTGAGTTTCAACACAACATATCATCTACAGACCGACGGTCAATCAGAGAGAACTATTCAGATTTTGGAAGATATTCTCACGGCTAATGTTTTAGACTTCGGGAAGAACTGAGAGAAACATCTACCACTTGACGAGTTTGCCTATAACAATAGTTATGAAGCAACTATTGGGATGGCACCTTATGCAGCTCTTTACGGTCGTAAGTGCTGATCACTTTTGTACTGGGATGAAGTAGTGGAGATGAAGGTTATTGATTCGACTATGATGCCAGAGCTTCTAGAGAAGATTAAGAATGTACAGTTGATCAGGCAGAGAATGCTGACAACGCAAAGCAGATACCAGAGTTATGCTGATAAACGTCGTCAGGATTTAGAGTTTGTAGTTGGGGATTGGGTTTTCTTGAAATTGTCTTCTCGTAAGGGTTTCGCTCGTCATAGTAAAAGTGGTAAACTGAGTCTGAGGTTTGTAGGGCCGTTTGAGATTATTGGAAGAGTTGGCAAATTGGCGTATCGGTTAGCTTTGCCAGAGAATTTCTCTAATATTCATGATGTCTTCCACGTGTCTACTTTGAGGAAGTATTATCCGGATCCTTCCCATATTTTGGAACCAAAGCTGTTATAGCTTCTTGAGAATCTGACTTATGATGAACGATCGATTCACATTGTTGATAAGATAGAATGGGAGTTGAGGTCGAAGAAGATTATGATAGTTAAGGTACTGTGGAAGCATCACAGGATTAAGAAAGCTACTTGGGAGAGAAGAGATGAGATTCAGCAACAATACGCAGATTTGTTCTGCAAAACGTGTAAGAATTTCGAGGACAAAATTTCTTTAAAGAAGGGAGAATGTGAAACCCCATAATTCTCTCTATGTGAAATTACGTGTTTTGACTTGTTTATATGTTATATGAATTAAAATATGATAATTATGTGATTATAACTCCTATTACATGCTATATGAGCATTCATGAAATTTTTATAAAAATCTGCATTGAAAATTTTATCGTTGATTTTTGTGAATAGTATTTGAAGCACACGTCCTCTAGAATTTTGAAACTAGTCTTTTAAATGTTTTAAAACCTAGTCCTCGGTTATTAATAGACCCGTGTTGGATAAAAACTGATTCTAAAATGAATTAGGAATTTAAATGGATTTTACGACTTCTTTTGCAAAAATTGAGTTTATACCCTAGTTGTATGTATATGTATGCATATAAAAATTGTTGTCAACTAAATTAAGTCTACTAAATATAGTATTTATAGTAGTTTATATATATATAAGCAAAATAGTCTAAAAACAACTAAAAAACTAATTGTTGACAACTTTGACTTTATCTTATTTTGTTGACTTAGCGTTATATATACATTATACATACATATTACATAAAAACAAAGCATAAAACATACTCAAAACTCACACACATTGTTGTGAGACTGGAGAGAGAAAAGAGAGAACTTTTACTTAGGTTTTTAAGAAAATTTTCAAGGCCAAATATTCTCATTCAAAGTTTGAAATAGCTTGTTCGGCATCCATTCTACACATTCCTAACATTATTTGGCATCAAAGGTGAGGGAAAAATATAGTTCATTATTTCAAAGTTGAGTTGATTTTTTTGGTTGATGCATTGTTAGTTGTTATTTTGTTAAATTGATGTTAGATTATTACTTAGAAGATGACAAGGACAACTTATATGCGTTTATAGCCATTCTGAACGGTAGTAGCATGTATTTCTAATTTCTGGGCATTTAAATTAATTTATTGGCTTATATTTGAATAATTGTTGTTGTAGTAGTTGGAATTGAATGGTTGTTGCTTCTATAGGCTTGTTAATTATTGTGTAGTAATATTGTAATGCCAAATTTTCAATTTGAATGCCATAGCAAAAGGTCAAAAAATTCAGCCTAGGTGCATTGCCAAAATTAGGTTGTTGGGCTTGTTTTGGATAGCTTTTGGTTGGTTTCCGAGGGGGTTAATGTAGTTGCATATGTGGTTGAGTGATAGGAAAAGGTTCGGGGGTTGTTTGATTAGTAGATTGCAAGTTATGAATTTTAGAAGTTTGTGTAATCTTTCTTTGAAATGCTAAAATGTTGTCTTCGGTTGTTGGGTGGTGTTTGAGTGGTTGTTTCATGGATTGTTGGGGAGTAGGTTTGGGTTCGGAAGTATGTTGAAATGTGTGTTAAGTTGGGTGGCCTACTTTGTCATCTAACTTGGTTGTCTAGTTAATGTTTTGTTGATTGAAGTACTGTTAACTGATTGATGATTATAGTTGTACCGGGGAACAACCTACTTTGTTGTTTCTCGAAATATGAAATGTTTAATGTTATTGTCATGAGTCATGATAGTGTGTGTAACACCCCGATCCCTCACGAGACTGGGAGTTCTATCAATCAATCTAATCACAACCCAAATCCAAACCCGGGCATAATTTTCAGGGAAAACGGACGGAGTCTCCCCTGTTTCTAGGCGAAATGTAAAACCTGCGACAGCATATAAGTGGACCAACACCATGTCCAACCATACAAACACCTCAAGGCCATCCGAGCCTTGGTTCTCAACAATTAAACTCAGCAAGTATACATACATTTCCAATTTACAAGCTAACCTATCTCTTTTCATTTTTGACAAGTACATTCAAACTAGACAGTTAAACCATACTAAACTACTGCATAAAATAAACTATCATGCCATTCTAACTCTTTTCCTTTAGACATTACAAACATGCATTGAAGTTAAGCTATGCTAACTGATTACATAAACTAACTTATCAATTCACCTCAACTACTTAGCTAAATTTAAATTACATTTCTTTTAACAATAAATACATACAACATATGAACATACATCTTTGCATCTTTGACAACTCAAGCCACATAGCACGCAAGACAACTCTTCAAGCACGAACTTTCACAAAATCACGAACTTTCCAGCTAACATGACATTTCCTGAAATGTGGTGGTGAGGAGTGAGTATACACAACACGTATACTCAGTAAGGGCGAGACAGATATCGAATTGGAGAGAAAGAAAGCCGTGCAATGCAAATAGGTACAGTTAAGCAATATAATCAATAAGAAAGCGTTCAAAACAAACAATCAATACCATATGCAAATAATGAAAGCATCAACACAACCATTCAAAGCTATACCACACTCTAAAGGCTATGGTTCACTCATACGAGCAAGGTACCATTTCACGAGCGATAAATCAATCTCGAGCTTGATGTTGACAACGATGACAATAAGTGCGCAACCACCTTATAACTTCAATTTGGAATACCCCGGAAGTATCCATCAATTCTACGACCCAAATCTCCCTGGAAGGCAACCCAAGCGAGAAAAGGGAATAGGACACGGAGCTAGAGCAACCAATACTGGCAACCCGAGGCTACCCAGAGAGGCCCATCACTCACGCGCCTGACACTATGCAATGCAAGACACGATACAAGGCGATAAACGAGCGATAGCACAACAATACGGATTAGAGACGATAAACGAGATATCAAGCATTTACAATCAATACTAGCATTCAATTAACTTGTCAAGCATAACTATCATTAATAGCTACAATAACACCAATTAAACAAGTAACAGCAGTTCAAACACGAAAACAACAAATATCACTATTCAATCCCTAACTTCCAAAGGCAATTACGAGCAAACGAGCTACGGGATTAGGAAACCGATTTCACTACATTCACTTAGGCACTACAAGGCACGTTTCTATGTCACTAACCTTCACTTTCTCACCCGAGGCCCGAAAGTCCACTTACTGCGTTTGAACTACAACTATGCTAACCGGTCACTCAATCAACGCCACAACAGTGCCAAAAGTACTTCCATGCCCTCAATTGCAAAACCCCCAACTCAATTCGAGCACGGTCAACTTTTGCTCAAACGGCCCCTTTACGTTTCTTTGTCTAATTTTCAATTTTAACAAAGACCGATCCATTTTTATTTCACATTTTAGCTTTCTATCATTAATGACACCTATCCAAATCAAGCAATCACAATTCGGATCGAAATCCAAAATTCTCAGGTTTACTATTCATAATTCACTATTTATTATTTTTCTCCAATTTCAAATACGCAGTTTCAACCGTAAAAATTACTAAATAACTATCAAGCAATGCTCTACGAACCTTAAAGAAGCATTTCCAATCAATTCCAAGCATTATAACACATTAAATATCAAATCTAAAAATTTGAATCAAAAATCAAATTTCATATAATATGCACAAAAACGTCAAAACCCTCACAGAGATTGAAGACCAAGACCTGCAAGGACCCGAGCCACGACTCCCGAGCAATTTCACGTGCAATTGTAGAAGAAAAATGCAAGAAAATATTTTCTTTTTCTCCTTATGACCATTCGGCCATGGCAAAGGACTTGGATGGCATTTTGCAAAATGTTTTTATTGATTTTTTCCTTGTTTTATTATTTAAAAGATGACAAGGACATTTTGGTCATTTGTAAAATCAAACTTTAGTTAAAAATAGTCAAATAAGCTTATTTTGATGCCATTAAATCTAATTCAAGTTAAAACAATGCAATTAAATGAAAAACAACTAAAACTAGTTAAATTAAACTAAAAACATTTTTTACTAAGTCCGAAGAATATTTCTCTAACTCTCATTTTCAAAATACTGCGATCGAACAGTCAATAATCGATCGCTAATAAGGTGATAAGCAATAATATAAAACTTTAATTCTTTGAAAAGTAGAATAGTAGAATAGTTTAAAATTCACTCCGGCTCGGAGTTACGTTCCTCATTTATTTGAAAACCGAGTGATTTTAATGCAAGACAACCAAAACCGATTATTAAAATAATCAAAACAATCAAGGTAATCAATATTCATTTAAAATAATTAATTTAACTATTTCTAGAATATTTTAAAGAATTATGAAGTTAATATTAAGCTACAAATGAAAGTTAATATAAATATGTAGTCAAATACAATAAAACACTAACATTTAAGATGACACTTAATTAATCACAAGAGAATAAATTCAATTACTATAATTATTAGAAATAGATAATAATCTTTTAATTATTCATTATACAACTACTAAATGCTTCCAAGAGAAATATTAAAATAGTACAAATTGGTTGATTTAACTAATTAGACACTTAATTAAATGCAGTCAGATGCTATTAAATGCATGCCGGGTTCGGGTTATCACATCCTTCCCCCCTTAAAACAATTGTGTCCTCGCTATTCTTCTTCCAATAGAACTCTGCAACCACCGAAATCCAACTCTGACTAATCTTCATCGGTTGCTGAGCAAGACACTAAATAAGAACGCTCGAAGAATACCTTACTAATAACTCCAAAGCAATAAGGCCAAATAAAGGCTTAATTGACAATACCATCTTGAAATCCAAATAAGAATTCCGCTGGTCAAGAATATCATAAAAGAATTCCCCGCTAAAAGTGCCGAGAAGATTCCAATAAAGACTAAAGCAAAGATACTGTAGATATTACCAATTCCACATATTATTAACAAGAAGAATACCGAAGGAATATTCTATATACGAATCCTCTATAAAAGTCCAACAAGTATCGAATAAGGAAGTCAAAGGATGGCCAGAGTAGATGCAGCACATATAAGACCAAGCTCCAAGACCTCATCGCCATTTACCGAGTGCAAACTTTATACAACTTACCACCAAGGAAGCCTAAAGTATTCCACAGCATACCATAAGCAATATAAGATAATAATTCTGAACAAGATTCCAAGTGTAAGACTTCCAATAGTGCCAACAAGGAAAATACCAGTAGAATGCCCACTAAGAATTCCAAAGAATACCGTAAATAGTGCTATACCATAAGTCCGATAGGAATTCCAATTACCAAACCAACTGAGGAATGCCAAGAAAAATACCCGAACAATTCTCCAGTAAGAATGTAGCCAAGTTTATCCAATAAGTAAATGCTAAATAAATGGCCACTAAGGATCCTGAAGAATGCCATTGAAGAATTTTCCAATTAGGAATGCCAGTAGCACACCAATAAAGTCCAAGACACACATACCATAGATAATACCATACAGTAAGTCCGATTGAGATTTCAATAACCAAGTCCACCTAGAAATGCCAACAAAAGTCTCCAAAGAACACCCGTTAAGAAAACCAAAGAATGTTCCAGAGAACAACCAAATAGATTCTCAAATAAAAATCTTACTAGACATGAATGCCATAATAGAATCCCAACTAAAAGTACCGAGAACATACCAATAAACAATCTGAAGTAGAGTCTAAACAAGAATCCCAAGTACTACTCAGGAAGACTCTAGACAAGAAATCCAGTCAATCATATTACAGAGGTTTCAAGGAAGTCTTTCAAAATATATAGCTCAAGAAGCATCAGAGGGAATGTCGTGCAGGTGCATCATATACTATTGAAGAATTCCAATCACGATTGCCGATAAAATACTAGGAAAGACTAGAGCGGAGATATTGTAGATAATATTATGCAGTAAGTCCGATAAAATTCTGATTGCCAAGTCCACTGAGAAATGTCCACTAGGAATACCAAAGTAGTACGCTTCACGCAAAACTGATATTGTAAATAGATTCAAATCAAAGTTCCCCATAAGAATACAGAAAGAACATCAAAGGTTGATTAAAATCCCAACCAAGTCTCCCACGAAATACCAATATAGAAATACCCGATGAATGCCCAACAAGGAAATATTAAGAAGATGCTCCAAAGAATAATTATGTAGAACTCCAAAGAAAATCATTTATACTAAGCATAGGAGATAACCTTAGAGGAATCCCAATAAACAAACTCCAACTACCAAATAAAGGCTAGTCAAATACTGTTCATTCCCGTCAATCCACATAACTTGGAAGGCCAGCTATGAACCACTTTCTTCAGGGAGGAAGAAGTCTTCCTTACCATTTCCACGGGACATGTATGAATGCCAGGATATCACATTTATACATATGCCTTATACTATTATGCAAGCAAGTTTACAAAAGAGTTTATTCAACAAAGTCACTCAAGCACGACAATCAAGTCAAGCACAACATAATCAATTCAAATCACGACACAACCAATTCAAGACATTCCAAGACACACATTACAACTAATACTTCAAGCAAATAACAATTCACGAGGTCGATTCGATTCACAATGCCAATTCAATAGGTCAATTCAATGCACAACTAGACACTTCACTTTACTTGAGAAACATTTAACACATAACACATAACTATATCACATAAGTGCATACATTCAAGTCAAGACACACAATCTCACATACAAGCATACACTTTCAAGACACACTTAACAAGTACACATTCAAGGATCACTACCCACCAGACCGAGAACCCTGTCCCGGCTTATGAGCTAAACAAGCTCTGATACCACCGGTAATACCACGATCCCTCACGAGACCGAGAGTTCTATCAATCGATCTAATCACAACCCAAATCCAAACCCGGGCGTAATTTTCAAGGAAAACGGACGGAGTCTCCCCTGTTTCTAGGCGAAATGTAAAACCTGCGATAGCATATAAGTAGACCAACATTGTGTCCAACCATGCAAACACCTCAAGGCCATCCGAGCCTTGGTTCTCAACAATTAAACTCAGCAAGTATACATACATTTCCAATTTACAAGCTAACCTATCTCTTTTCATTTTTGACAAGTACATTCAAACTAGACAGTTAAAGCATACTAAACTACTGCATAAAATAAACTATCATGCCATTCTAACTCTTTTCCTTTGGACATTACAAACATGCATTAAAGTTAAGCTATGCTAACTGATTACATAAACTAGCTTATCAATTCACCTTAACTACTTAGCTAAATTTAAATTACATTTCTTTTAACAATAAATACATACAACATATGAACATACATCTTTGCATCTTTGACAACTCAAGCCACATAGCACGCAAGACAACTCTTCAAGCACGAACTTTCACGAAATCACGAACTTTCCAGCTAACATGACATTTCCTGAAATGTGGTGGTGAGGAGTGAGTATACACAACACGTATACTCAGTGAGGGCGAGACAGATATCGAATTGGAGAGAAAGAAAGCCGTGCAATGCAAATAGGTACAGTTAAGCAATATAATCAATAAGAAAGCGTTCAAAACAAACAATCAATACCATATGCAAATAATGAAAGCATCAACACAACCATTCAAAGCTATACCACACTCTAAAGGTTATGGTTCACTCATACGAGCAAGGTACCATTTCACGAGCGATACATCAATCTTGAGCTTGATGTTGACAACGATGACAATAAGCGCACAACCACCTTATAACTTCAGTTTGGAATACCCCGGAAGTATCCATCAATTCTACAACCCAAATCTCCCTGGAAGGCAACCCAAGCGAGAAAAGAGAATAGGACACGGAGCTAGAGCAACCAACACTGGCAACCCGAGGCTACCCAGAGAGGCCCATCACTCACGCGCCTGACACTATGCAATGCAAGACACGATACAAGGCGATAAACGAGCGATAGCACAACAATACAGATTATAGACGATCAACGAGATATCAAGCAATTACAATCAACACTAGCATTCAATTAACTTGTCAAGCATAACTATCATTAATAGCTACAATAACACCAATTAAACAAGTAACAGCAGTTCAAACACGAAAACAACAAATATCACTATTCAATCCCTAACTTCCAAAGGCAATTACAAGCAAACGAGCTACGGGATTAAGAAACCGATTTCACTACATTCATTCAGGTACTACAAGGCACGTTTCTATGTCACTAACCTTCACTTTCTCACCCGAGGCCCGAAAGTCCACCTACTGCATTTGAACTACAACTATGCTAACCGGTCACTCAATCAACGCCACAACAGCGCCAAAAGTGCTTCCATGCCCTCAATTGCAAAACCCCCAACTCAATTCGAGCACGGTCAACTTTTGCTCAAACGGCCCCTTTACGTTTCTTTGTCTAATTTCTAATTTTAACAAAGGCCGATCCGTTTTTATTTCACATTTTAGCTTTCTATCATTAATGACACCTATCCAAATCAAGCAATCACAATTCGGATCGAAATCCAAAATTCTAGAGTTTACTATTCATAATTCACTATTTATTATTTTTTCCCAATTTCAAATACGCAGTTTCAACTGTAAAAATTGCTAAATAACTATCAAGCAATGTTCTACGAACCCCAAAGAAGCATTTCCAATCAATTTCAAGCATTATAACACATTAAATATCAAATCTAAAAATTTGAATAAAAAATCAAATTTCATATAATATGCACAAAAACGTGAAAACCCTCACAGAGATTGAAGACCAAGACCCGCAAGGACCCGAGCCACGACCCCCGAGCAATTTCACGCGCAATTGTAGAAGAAAAATGCAAGAAAATCTTTTCTTTTTCTCCTTATGACCATTCGGCCATGGCAAGGGACTTGGATGGCATTTTGCAAAATGTTTTTATTGATTTTTGCCTTGTTTTATTATTTAAAAGATGACAAGGGCATTTTGGTCATTTGCAAAATCAAACTTTAGTTAAAAATAGTCAAATAAGCTTATTTTGATGCCATTAAATCTAATTCAAGTTAAAATAATGCAATTAAATGAAAAATAACTAAAACTAGTTAAATTAAACTAAAAACATTTTTCACTAAGTCCGAAGAATATTTCTTTAACTCTCATTTTCAAAATATTGCGATCGAACAGTCAATAATCGATCGCTAATAAGGTGATGAGCAATAATATAAAACTTTAATTCTTTGAAAAGTAGAATAGTAGAATAGTTTAAAATTCACTCTGGCTCAGAGTTACGTTCCTCATTTATTTGAAAACCGAGTGATTTTAATGCAAGACAACCAAAACCGATTATTAAAATAATCAAAACAATCAAGGTAACAAATATTCATTTAAAATAATTAATTTAACTATTTCTAGAATATTTTAAAGAATTATGAAGTTAATATTAAGCTACAAATGAAAGTTAATATAAACACGTAGTCAAATACAATAAAACACTAACATTTAAGATGACACTTAATTAATCACAAGAGAATAAATTCAATTACTATAATTATTAGAAATAGATAATAATCTTTTAATTATTCATTATACAACTACTAAATACTTCCAAGAGAAATATTAAAATAGTGCAAATTGGTTGATTTAACCAATTAGACATTTAATTAAATGCAGTCAAATGCTATTAAATGCATGACGGGTTCGGGTTATCACAGTTTGTGCCACCTCTTAAGCAGCGTCGGACTGTTAGGTTGAAAACGACATGACTATCACGTACTACCCCCATCTCGTATGGACAGAGATGCCATGGAGGGAGGGGCTTGATGAGGTACCTCCAGAATGTATTATTGGGTGTTACAAGAAGTTGGTTGAGATCATGACGACATTTGGAGCTACACCAACTAGTGTATCCTTTCTCAACTGAATGGTTATTTATGATGCTTGAATTGAATTGTTGAAGTTGATAAAGTTTATTAATTGTTTTTGTATCTAGGATGATTTCCCAAGTGGTAAAGAGAAAATATTTTCAAAACATCTTTTTAACCCTCGCTGAGCTTTGTTATATATAAGCTCACCCTCTTTACTGACTTTCAGGTGTTACCGAGTCGGAGTTAAGGTATGTGCCTCAGGAGACTGAGTACGAGCCTTTTGTGGACGAGTCAAATGTGAAAGAGTCTTGTCCTTGATGCCTTAGCTGGGATGCTTCTATGTTGTTTTGTAGTATAAAATATGTTGTAATGTTTAAAACCCTAAAGTTTGTATTGTATAAGATGCTATGTAAATAGTAGAAAGTATAATGCTAGTATAGTAGTCTTACTTTTGGTATATGAGTACGTTACTAGACTAGTTCTATCTATGATATGCATATGTATAATATGACTTGTGGTATGTTGTTGAAACGGAGGCATATGAGTTATGGTTGGGTTGTTGTATAGCTGTTAAATAAATGGATTTGGTTGCGTTGAATGTTGATGGAGTTGAGGTTGAAGTTTGAAGTTGGTTGTGTGATATTAATAAGGATTGGTTTAGAGTCCTGTTCTCCTATTACAGACGTTATATTACCAAAATTCATTTGCGTCCTGACTGATCGTAAGTGAAGTAGAATTGGGGCATGACAGCCCACCTAGTCCTTAGCCTCCCGGACCCAACGCTCTACCTTAGGTTGCGTGCCATAGGTCCTGGCTTAGCCAATTAGCTCAAATTAATTCCAATTAATTCCAAAGTCCAAATCTAGTCTACTATTTAATAATATTTCTTTTCTCCAATTACGGAAAAAACTATCATAAATATTTAGTAGCCTTTAGACTTTAATTAATTATTTAATTATCGTTTATTAATTATTTAATCCAAAATTCAGCCAATAATCAAAATAGAAAATATATTCCATAAATAGGAATTTCTATTTACAATATCTAATAGCCAAAGGATTAAATCCTCTCTTTCAATTTAGTAATTCTTTAATTTAGCAAATAACACTTATAAAGTAAAATGGCTAGAAGAGGGACTAAAGACATAATTATCCTTCCTCTAAAAATGACTAAAACATTCTCGCTAGTCTCCTAGTAATATTTTACCATTTTAACCTTAGTCTATTCTACTAAAAGACTATGCCTGCACTCCAAGATAATTACTATATGAACAGGAGCTAGTCAATAATACATGACGCATAATCTTTAGACCAACTAAGTGATAATGACCACGCTACCATTTTATACTCACTCATAGCCAAGACATGTTAACCAATTTGTACTACCACCTCTTTGACTAAATCTTTTCCCTTAGAACCTCTAACCCATAATATAACCATCATCCGGATGCTATCCACTTGACCAAGGGAGCGACCTACAAGTTTAACAACCAATACATTTTTATTACAGTGCATACAGATTCCAGATGATCAACCTAGATCATTCTAAAGGAATGATTATTGTATAGATTACTTATTACATATGCATGTCCCTTCTAACCAAGTCCGGACACCTAAATCACAGAGTTGTTGACCCATATATAAGATCTCACCTATAATGACTCAAAGTGCAAGAACTTGACTTCGTTAGTTCATCCACATATGCTCAAGATTAAGAGCACTGGCCTACTTAGAACCTTGTAGGTATAGGTGACCTCTTTCTTTGATAGTACGTATTTAGAGCATTTGTAACGCCCCGATCCCTCACAAGACCGGTGCCCTGATCCAAATCCCGATGTCATAAAAAATAAGGAAAAACGAACGGAGTCTCCCCTGTTTCTAGGTCAAATTAAAACCCTGCAAATAGAAGAAATGATCCATAACCAGCAGTACAACATTCCCAAGTCTCTATGGCTGTCCGAGCCCTTCTATTATGACGAAATAAAGCATTCAAGCATGCCTTTCTGTTAGCTATTGAAATCTTATAATTATAATTCCGATTATCATACCACTCTAATATTTTTTATTTAACTTTCTTAGATTTTAAGTCCTCCAACTACCTTCCACTAAACCATACAAGCATGCAAACCATTAGGCAAAAAGGTAAGACAATAAAAGTTATTAAAAGCCTACTACTAACTATCCATTCATATAAGACTTTAACTTCATATTACACTCCTTATATCAACCAACATATACAAGGCATGTAGGCCTCAAAAGAAACAAAACTATCACAAATCTACATAGAACAATTAACTAAGACTAGAACATTCAGTCAAGAGACTTCGAGCTTTCTTTTCCTCAGACTCCGAAGGCACCGAACCTGAAATGGTTAGAAAGAGGGAGTGAGCATACTAAACACGTATGCCCAGTGAGGGAGGAAACATGTAACGCCCCAACTTGACCCCTCTTACAATCAGTCAAGACGCAACGAAATTTTGGCAATATAACAATGACAGTAACTTGGATACCGAGTCCCTAAACCAACCTCTTCGCAACTCATACAACCAACTCCACAAATAATTCGACAATTAAACAACACAACTAAAATATACATTAAACATTCTTTTACCATTGCATCCACAAGTTATACGCCTCCGTTCTAACATCATACATTTACTATACAATATACTTTTCCCCAAAATAGATTATAACCAATCTAGCAGCCAAATCATATTCCAAAACAAGACTACTAAACTAGCAACATTTAATTCATTATCTTTACAACATCTAATACATCATAAACTTCTAAGTAAATACAAACCAACTAGTTTTAATATACAAGATAACAAAAGAGTACAACATCAGATATCAAGGACAAGACTCTGGCACATAGGACTCGTCCACATATGGCACATTCTCAGCTTCTTGAGGCACGTACCCGTAATCTTGTTCAATATCACCTATATGCATGCAATAATGAAGAGTGAGCTTATGTAAAACAAGCCCAGTGAGGATTTGATAGATCTCTTAACAGTATTTACTATACTCCTTGGAAATCAACCTTTGAGCAGTAAACACATATTAATCATCAATAACAATATAAGCACATTAGTAATAATGACCAATCAATAAAGGATACTCATGTTGGTGTAGCTCCAAATGCCATCACGATCTCAACCATTCTTCTTATAACTCCCCATTACTCACGTACCCGAGATACCTCACTAGCCCCCCTCCATAGCACCTCCGCCCATGCGAGTTGGGGGTAGCCTCTGATAGTCATGTCGTTATCAACCCGACAGCCCGATGCTGCCCGAGAGGTGGCACACACATATCAAGACTTATGACAATAATAATAATCATTCATATCTCAGGAGGACAACATATCAAGTTGACTATCTTCTGGCTCATCAATAATCAAATATCACAGGAGGACAACAAAGTAAGTTGCCTATCTCCTGGCTCATCAATAATCATCTTTTCAACAACATAACAACAACTAGTCAAATAAGCAACAAACAACTAAGTTAGATGACAAAGTAGGCCACCCAACTTAACATGCATTAAAAACACAACCAAACCCCAATCACTCAAATACCACCCAAACAACCAAAGGCATATTTCAATATTTTAAAGAAAGACAACCCAAACTTCTAAAAGTCATAACTTATATTCTACTAATCCAATCACTTCCAAACCAGTTTCTATTGCTCACGCACTCAAGAAACTACATTAGGCCCCTCGAAAATCAACCATAATCCATCCAAATCAAGCCCAACAACCCTAAAACCTCAATGCACCATGGCTGAAATTTTTGGACTTTCACACTAACATCACAATCAAAATTTCGGCATTACAAAACTACTACCACATATTTAACAAACTTTTAGAAACTAATAGCAAACAATTCCAACAACCACAACAACATTTATTCAACAAATAGCCAAATTCTCAATTTTAATACCCAAAAAATAGAATTACATACTATAATGGTTCAAAACAACTATAAACCCATATAATCAATCCTTAGCATCTACTGAGCAATAATATAACATCAATTTAACATTTCAATGGCTAAAAATTTGATTATATGAATTAACATAAAAATGACATTTTGAGATCTAGAATTTTTCTCTCACCTTTGATGTGTTTTGATGCAAGAAAGATGTGCAATAAGTGCCCAACAAGTGAATTCAAGCTTTGGTTGACAAGATTTGGCCTTCAAATACAAGTTCTAATGAAAAATCCCTTTGAAAACCTTGAGTTTTTCTTCCTTTTTTTTCTCCTACGGCCTCTCGGCTTTGTGTGTGCTGAGTGAGTGTGTTTTGTGTGCTTTCTAATGTGTGTTGATGCAATATAATTAAAGCTCAAACAAATAAAAATGGTCAAAGTTAGTTTCTTAGTCTTTTAATTCTATTTTTAGTCTTTTAATTCTATTTTCTTGACTATTTTTGTTCAAAACAATTATGCAACACTTAGACTATTTTAAGTAGCTCATTTTTAGGTGACAAGAAGTTTTACATTCAAATATTTTCACCCGATTCAGTTTAAAACTCGATTTTCGCAAAAGAAAGTGTAAAACATTTAAAATTCCAAAACTGATTTAGAATCCGTTTTAATCAAACACGGGTCTATTAATATCCGATGACTAGGTTTTGAAACACTTAAAACACCCATGTAAAAATTTTAGCGGACTTGCGTCCAAAATATTCACAAAAACCATCAATAAAATTTTTGATTCCGTTTTTTATGAAAATTTCATGAATGCACACATAGCATGTATTAGGAATATAAATCACATATTTAGCACATTCTAACTCATATAACACCTAAACAGGTCAAATCACGCAGATCGAGGCAAAGACACACAAATTGAGGTAAAGACAAAAACTGGGGTTTCACATTCTCCTCCCCTTAAAGAAATTTCATCTTTGAAATTCTTACTTGCTGTACGAAAAAGATCTGGATACTGTTGCTGTATCTGATCTCTCCTCTCCCAAGTAGCCTCCTCAATCTCGTGATGCTTCTACAATACTTTGACCATCAGAATCTTCTTCGACTTCAATTCCCGTTCCATATGATCAAGAATGTGAATCGGCCACTCATCATAAGCCAGATTCTCACGAAGCTGGAACGGCTCTGGCTCTAGAATATAAGAAGGATCCGGAGTATAATTCTGCAAATTAGACACGTGAAAGACATCGTGGACATTAGAGAAGTTCTCCGGTAAAGCCAACCGATATGCTAACTTTCCAACTCTGCCAGTGATCTCAAACAGCCCTGCAAACCTCGAACTCAGTTTACCACCTTTACTATAACGAGCAAACCCCTTTCGAGGAGATAATTTCAAGAATACCCGATCCCCGACTACAAACTCCAAATCCCGACGACGCTTATCAACATAACTCTTGTATCTGCTCTACGCTGTAAGCATTCTCTGCCTGATCAACTGGACATTCTCAATCTTCTCTATAAACTCTGGCATGATAGTCGGATCAATAGTCTTCATCTCCCCTACCTCATCCCAATACAAAGGTGATCGACACTTACGGTCGTAGAGAACTACAAAATGTGTCATTCCAATAGTCGCTTGATAAATGTTATTATAGACAAACTCGACAAGTGGTAGATGTTTCTCCCAGTTCTTCCCGAAGTCCAGAACACAAGCCCTGAGCATATTATCCAGAATCTGAATAGTCCTCTCAGACTGACTGTCGGTCTGTGAATGATATGCTGTGCTGAAGTTCAACTGAGTACCTAAAGTCTCCTGAAGTTTCTCCCACAAACGAGAAGTAAACCGAGGATCTCGATCTGAGACAATACTAGATGGAATCCCGTGAAGTCTAACAATCTGATCCAAATAAATATCTGTCAATTTTGCAACCTCATCCCCTAACCTCATCGGAATGAAATGAGTTGACTTCGTCAAATGGTCTACAACAACCCAAACTGCGTTGTTACCTCTCGGTGTTCTAGGCAAACTAGAGACGAAGTCCATCGTAATATGTTCCCATTTCCATTCTGGTATTGCCAACGGCTAAAGTAACCCGCGGGTCGTTGATGTTCGGCCTTCACTCGCTGACAAGTGAAACATCTGGATACAAACTGAGCAACCTCCCTTTCATGTTATTCCACCAATAATGTTGCTTCAAATCCCGATACATCTTGTTTCCATCGGGATGAATGGTGTACTTAGAATTATGAGCCTCCTCCAGAATACCTCGCCTTAAACTCGGTTCATCGGGAACACAAACCCTGTTCCGAAACTGAAGAATACTATCTTCGTGTAATTTGAAGTCAGACTGATCATCCGTGATCTGATCTTTGATCTTTCGAAATTTGAATCAAGTTGCTGAGTTTCTTTGATCTGAGACAGCAATAAAGGTTGAATACGGAGATGTGAACACATCACCCCAACCTGAGTCAATTCTAGTCTCCAATAACTGAATTCCTTAAGAACCTCCCACTTTTTGACAACCAAACAAGAAATACTCATCTTACAGCTAAGAGCATCTACTACAACTTTTGCCTTCCTAGGTAGATAACTGATAGAACAATTATAATCTCCGAGAAGTTCCATCCACCTCCATTGACGCATATTCAACTCCTTCTGTGAGAATAAATACTTTAGACTCTTATGATCAGTGAAAATCTCAAACTTACTGCCCCACAGATAATGACGCCACTTTTTCAGTGCAAAAACAATGGCTGCCAACTCAAGATCATGAGTCAGATAATTCACCTCATATGATTTCAACTTTCTAGAAGCATAGGCAATAACCCGACCATTCTGCATAAGTACACAACCCAAGCCCTCCTTGGATGCATCACTATAGATAACCATATTATTGGTTCCCTCTGGTAGAGCAAGTACTGGAGCGGTAGTCAATCTCTTTTTCAACACCTGAAACCCCCTTTCACATTTCTCATCCCAAATAAAGCTGGTCCGTTTATGAGTTAACTTAGAAAGTGGCCCTGCAATCTTAGAAAAGTCCTTGACAAACCTACGGTAATAACCCGCCAAGCCAAGGAAGCTACGAACCTCCGAAACATTCTCCGGCCTTTTTCGAGACATCACCAC
Organism: Ehretia macrophylla; assembly: GCA_037974665.1. Classification (NCBI taxonomy): domain Eukaryota; kingdom Viridiplantae; phylum Streptophyta; class Magnoliopsida; order Boraginales; family Ehretiaceae; genus Ehretia; species Ehretia macrophylla. The sequence goes on from CM075781.1 coordinate 58,987,371, forward strand.
TTCAATCTTAGTGGGATCTATTGAAATACCACTCTGCGTAATCACATGGCCAAGAAAAGATATCCGTTGCAGCCAAAATTCACATTTGTTGAACTTCGCAAACAACTGATGCTCCTGCAGTTTCTGTAAGACAAGTCGTAGATGTTGCTCGTGCTCCGATTCAGACTTAGAATAAACTAAGATATCATCAATAAAGATTACCACGAACTGGTCCAAGTACGACTGAAAAACCCGATGCATAAGATCCATGAATGATGTCGGTGCATTAGTAAGACCAAAGGGCATAACTATAAACTCATAATGCCCATACCAAGTCCTGAAAGCAAACTTCAGAACATCCTCCGTACGAATCCGAAGCTGATAATACCCCTACCTCAAGTCAAATTTAGAGTAGACCTTGGCTCCCTGAAGTTGATCAAACAACTCGTCAATCAGTGGAAAATGATACTTGTTCTTGATGGTCACCTGATTCAAACCACGAAAGTCGATACATAATCTCAAGGTACCATCCTTCTTCTTCATAAATAAAACAGGTGCTCCCCATGGTGAAGAACTCTGCTGAATGCAACCCTTCTCTAATAACTCCTGCAACTATGTTTTCAGCTCCTAATGTTCAGCTGGTGCCATCCAGTACGCTGATTTTGAAATAGGTTGAGTACCAGGAATCAGATTAATCACAAACTCAACATCTCTCTTTGGCGGTAGCCCTGGAAACTCCTCGGGAAATACATTGGGATATTCCTGAATAATAGGAACTTCTTCCAGCTTTAGCTTATCAGATGGCTTGTTGATCAAATAAGCTAGATAACCCGAACACCCCTTACTCACCAGCTTAACAGCTCTAGTTGATGAGATAATAAAACTCGTCTTAGCATCCCGGTTCCCATGCATTTAATTACTGTTGCATCCCTTGTTTGCGCATTTACTTCTATGCCTTATTAACTGACTTTGTGACTATTATTCACTCCGTTTTTAAACTACTTTCTATTAGTTAATTAGCATTTTTATTAAATCATATTAATTGTGAAAGTAGTGGGAAAAATGTGCATTTGAGCTTAAGGCGTTAGGAAGGCTCGTTTAGAAAATGACTTTAGTAGTTGAATGAATAGTGTTACGTAACTAACTTAGGTAATTAATTAGCTAGCATATATTTTACTATCTAAGCTCGTTTTAAAGCTTACTACGCACATTTTATTAGATCAATTAAGCACCCAATTGACCCCACCATAACTTAACCCTTTTATATATATCCTAAACTCATAAAATACAAAAGAAAAAAAATAGAAAGCTGAAAACAGCAGCCCAAACCCGACAGCCCCTCTTTGCACTTAGGAGAATTTTTTCATCTTCAACTCTTCAATTCAAGCCAAGCCAAGCCTTGAGCAACTAGTGTAGGGTGTTTGCAAGGTTCCTAGGTGCTCCTACGTGTAGTGGTGAGGGATTTCACGACTTGTTTTTGCATTTTTAAATAGTTGCTCATTTATTGATTTGTTGAAAATATGATTATATGCCATTGTAATTGTTATCTATGCTAATATACTATCTATATGAATGCTAGAGAACACTTTTGAACCGTCGTTTTGCAATTTAAACGGTTAGAATCGTTAGTTTGATTTTTAGGGTGAATAGTGACGTTTTTTCTAGGGTTTTGTGTAATTGCTCGAATTGGCTTGAATTAATGCTTCTAATTGATGCCTTAGGTACTAGTGAAGATAATCAAATAGCCCCGTACACTTGCATTGCCCTTAAATCGCCTAAAAATGGAAAATAGCCGACTTTAACTTGGGGCTTTTGGGGTTAATGCGAATCCGGGTGGATTCGGGCTTAAATTCTAGTATCCTTAGGCTACCTAGGTGCTATAGATGTCTTGATATCCCTTGTTTGAAGCCCGGACAATGTAGGTGTAGTTTAAAGCCAAAATAGGGAAATTGGGGCTTTCGGGGTAAACGCGGGCATTTGAACGAGTTAGAGGGTTGAGAGGGTACCTTGAGGGTTAGTTAGAAGGTTGGGAGAGTTTCCTTTGAAAATGAAATCATTAACTTTGGTTTGGAAGAAAAATAGTATGTAAAATAAAGGGGTTTAAGTGCAATTTCGTTTGTCTCACATTTCTAAACCCACGGCATGACTTCTTGAGTGTTTATATGTGATATTAAGTTGGTTTGGAGCTTTTGGTATAATCCTATGCTTATTTTGTATATGTTCATTTGTAAACTGCTTATTAGCTTCTATATTTGCTTCTATCCTGATTGCATCGAGGTCAACCTACTTTGTTGATCCTCATATGTGTTAATGCTTATATTATTGCTATTAACTTGCCATCGTTAAGTGCATTGCATAGTGGTTGCGCAACCATAGTGTCAGGGGCGGATGTGTTGAATATCGGCTGGGCGGCAGAGGGCTTGCCGGTGGATATTCAAACTCCGTGCCCTATTCCCTCATTCGCCTGGTCCGGAGATTGCCAGGGGATGTTGGGTCGTAGGATTTGGGGTACATCCGGAGTACACCCACTGGAGTGATTGGGGTTATGCCGGCTTATCGTGATCGTGCTCGTGGTTCGTGGATCGTGATTGAAGACCAGTGAAGATTGGTGTATAGGGGATTGTTGAAACGTATCCTTTTAAATGTGTGGTTATTTAAGTTATCGTTGTTTCTTTAATTGTCTAAGTGTTATTGTTGCATGATTGTATTGTATGTTGCATTGCACGCCCCGGGACTATATCCCTCACTGGGCAACAGTGGTTGCTCATACCTCGATATCTATTTCAGGAGACGCTGAGGGTGATCCCCAGCTTGTTGATTTAGTTGAGGAAGAAGAAGTTCAGATCGAGCCTTTACCTTAGTTGCTGTGTTTGATAACTTAAGGTGGTTATTGAATTTGCTGCTATGTGGAAAGTTCAACTAATTGTTTTATGTACTATTTTGTGGCCTAAGGGCTATGTATATACTTGTTGTATAAGTCGAAGATTAGTTAGTTGGGTTGTAGCTTTGAAAGGCTACGAACTGTAATAACTTTTATTCTTGCCTTATTTCCTTGCATGCTTGGGAGTGGATGGTTGATGTAGAATGCTTTATCCCTTAAGTTGTTTTATTGATTTCCTAGAATGTTATGATTATAAGACTATGCTGACAACAAGTTCTCGCATGCTTGTGTGTTTTGGAGATATTGTGTACTATAAGGCTCGGATGGCCTTATAGCTTTATTGTTTAATTAAGATAAGCTTGTATGTGTTGTTGGGACCTTGTTTAAGTGTTTACAGGTTTTTAGAATGTCCACGGTACAGGGGAGACTCTGTCCGTGTGTTGGGTCCGGACTTAACCTTTAGCTTGGGGGTTGGGTCGGGGCGTGACATCAACCACTTGCTGATCTGGCAAACGAAACTATACTACCTTTGTTCTATAATTTAACTAAGCATCGTACTTAGAAAGCCAGTCCATTCCCAAGATAACATCATACCCCCGAATAAGAAATAAAATAAGGTCCGATGGAAAAACCTGACCCTTAACATATATTTTACAGTCTTTACATACTAAGCCAATCACATACTTATCAGTTAAAAAAGTACAAATCTCAACCATATAAGGCAATCTTTTAGGTTGTATGTTAACACGTTACACACAAGTAGGCGTAATGAAAGAATGCGTAGCACCAGAATCAATCAACACTTTAACAAGTTGATTGAGCATAAGGAAGTTAGCTTCCAAAACTGTTGTATCCTCAGGTGCCTCCTCAAAATCGACTGCATAGGCCCAAGCTTGAACCCGCTGCTGCTGAGGTGCACTACCGGTAGGTCGGCCCTAATAACCCTGGGTCGCTGCCCGACCCTCAGTCCTCTGAAATCTAGGGCAATCCCTCGCCCTATGTTGATTGCTGCTGCAACCCAAACATGTTCCTACCTTCGCCTTGCAGTTGGCCTCCACATGGCCCTGACGCTTGCAGTAAGTACATTGCGGTGACGAAGCACTAACACTACCCCTCGAAGACCCAGAAGCTGAATAAGTGGTTGTGCCAGCCTGCTACTGGGGTCTCACAACACTAGGCCTATATTGACCCTGAGACTGGGTTGGCCTGTACTGTGACTGAGCCTGGAAGGAGCCTTGCTGAAACTGAGGCCTGTAGAAATCCTGTTGCCCCTGTGGTCTGAAAGAACCCTGCTGCACCGAAGGCCTATAACTACCCTGCTGTACTGAAGGTCTATACATACCCTGCTGGCCCTGCGGCTGAAATGGCCTCTTGCTAGGCTGACTAGGTGCAATCTGTTCCCCTTTCCTCTTTTCCAATTTGGACGCTGCATCAAAAGCCTTAGAAAATATATCATACTGATTAAGGGTCATTGCATCCTGAATCTCTGACCTCAAACCCAACATAAACCTCCGGGTCTTGCGCTCCTCATCAGCTACAAATTCCAGTGCATATCGGGAAAGTTTGGTAAAAGTGGCCTCATATTGAGCCACTGTAGCATCCCCCTGAACCAAGGACTGGAACTTCGCCTCTCTCCTTTCCCGTGTAATCCTCGGGACGTACTTAGCCCGAAATGCTCTAAGAAAGGTATCCTAAACATACGGAGTACCTTTTGCCTCCCAACCGACTCTCATTGTGCGCCACCACTCCTTTGCTTCATCATCAAACCAATAAACTGCATAACTCACTTTCCTCTTATCCGTGTAGTCTAGAAGATCAAAAATCTTCTCAACCTTATTAATCTAAGCTTCCGCCTTCCTATCATCTGGCTCTCCCTGAAATCTCGGTGGATAATAACCCAAGAATTCCTTCAACGTACAACGCCCGAGGTAACCACCCTGAACGTTCAACAACTGAGTCTGTAATGCCTGTGCCTGGGCCGCCTGCCCTGCTAATAACTGTGACTGCCCTGCCATAATCTCCGTCATCCTATCCATGGCAGCAGCTATATGGTCATCACCCCTATCTCGGCCCGGTGCCTCATCAACTGTCTCGGGCCTACCTCTGGTTCTTGGTCAATCAGCCATTCTACTCATCAAAGAGTTAGCACAAGTTATAACACATAGACAGGCTATAGACAATTATTAGCACATAAGCAACAAACTCACATAAATCACTTAAGTATCAATCACATAAATAAATTGATCACATAATCACATAGTCACTAAATCAAGTAATCATTTAATCATTTAATCATATTAATACATATTCCATTTTTCTTTCACTTCGTACATACTTTCATACTAAGACCATTACCCACATTCTGAGAATACCCCGACTAACAACTAAACATTAGCTCTAATACCACTTAATGTAATGCCCTAACTCGACCCCTCCTACGATCAGTCAGGACGCAACGAAATTTCGGCAGTATAACGACAGTAACTTGGATACTGAGGCTCTAAACCAACCTCTTCACAACTCATACAACCAACTCAGCAAACAATTCAACAATTAAACAACACAATCACAATATACATTAAACATTCTTTTACCATTGCATCCATAAGTTATATGCCTCCGTTCCAACATTATACATTTACTATACAATATACTTTTCCCCAAAATAGATTATAACCAATCTAGCAGCCTAATCATATTCCAAAACAAGACTACTAAACTAGCAACATTTAATCCATTATCTTTACAACATCTTATACATCATAAACTTCTAAGTAAATACAAACCAACTAGTTTTAATATACAAGATAATAGAATAGTACCACATCAGATATTAGGGACAAGACTCTGGCACATAGGACTCGTCTACATATGGCACATTCTCAGCTTCCTGAGGCACGTACCCGTAATCTTGTTCAATATGACCTGTATGCATGCAATAATTGAGAGTGCGCTTATATAAAACAAGCCCAGTGAGGATTCGACAGATCTCTTAACAATATTTACTATACTCCTTGGAAATCATCCTTTGAGCAGTAAACACATAATAATCATCAATAACAATATAAGCACATTAGTAATAATGACCAATCAATAAAAGATACTCAAGTTGGTGTAACTACAAAGGCCATCACGATCTCAACCATTCTTCGTATAACTCCCTATTACTCACACACCCGAGGTACCTCACTAGCCCCTCCCTCCATGGCACCTCCGCCCATGCGAGCTGGGGGTAGCCTTTAATAGTCATGCGATTATCAACCCAACTGCCCGACGCTGCCCGAGAGCTGGCACACACATATCAAGACTCGTGACAATAATAATAATCATTCATATCTCAGGAGGACAACATATCAAGTTGACTATCTCCCGGCTCATCAATAATCAAATATCACAAGAGGACAACAAAGTAGGTTGCCTATCTCCTGGCTCATCAATAATCAATCAATAATCAATCAATAATCATAATTTCAACAACATAACAACAACTAGTCAAATAAGCAACAAACAACTAAGTTAGATGACAAAGTAGGCCATCCAACTTAACATGCATTAAACACACAACCAAACCCTAGACTCACCACCAACAACTCACAATTCAATCACTCAAACACCACCCAAACAACCAAAGGCATATTTCAATATTTTAAAGAAAGACAACCCAAACTTCTAAAAGTCATAACTTATATGCTACTAATCCAATCACTTCCAAACTAGTTTCTATTACTCATCCACTCAAGCAACTACATTAGCCCCCTCGGAAATCAACCATAATCCATCCAAATCAAGCCCAACAACCCTAAAACCTCAATGCACCATGGCTGAAATTTTTGGACTTTCACACCAACATCACAATCAAAATTTCGGCATTACAACATTTCTACCACGTATTTAACAAAATTTTAGAAACTAACAGCAAGCAATTCCAACAATCACAACAACATTTATTCAACAAATAGCCAAATTCTCAATTTTAATACCCGAAAAATAGAATTACATACTATAACGGTTCAAAACAACTATAAACCCATATAATCAATCCTTAGCATCTACTGAGCAATAATATAACATCAATTTAACATTTCAATAGCTAAAAATTTGATTATATGAATTAACATAAAAATGACATTTTGAGATCTAGAATTTTTCTCTTACCTTTGATGTGTTTTGATGCAAGAAAGATGTGCAATAAGTGCCCAACAAGTGAATTCAAGCTTTGGTTGACAAGATTTGGCCTTCAAATGCAAGTTCTAATGAAAAATCCCTTTAAAACCTTGAGTTTTCTTCCTTTTTTCTCCTATGGCCTGTCGGCCTTGTGTGTGTTGAATGAGTATGTTTTGTGTGCTTTCTAATGTGTGTTGATGTAATATAAGTAAAGGTCAAACAAATAAAAATGGTCAAGGTTAGTTTCTTAGTCTTTTAATTCTATTTTTAGTCTTTTAATTCTATTTTCTTGACTATTTTTGTTCGAAACAATTATGCAACACTTAGACTATTTTAAGTAGCTCATTTTTAGGTGACAAGAAGTTTTACATTCAAACATTTTCACCCGATTCGGTTTAAAACTCGATTTTCACAAAAGAAATTGTAAAACTTTTAAAATTCCAAAACTGATTTAAAATTTGTTTTAATCAAACACGGGTCTATTAATATCCGAGGACTAGGTTTTGAAACACTTAAAACAACCGTGTAAAAATTTTAGTGGACGTGCGTCCAAAATACTATTCACAAAAACCGTCGATAAAATTTCTGATTCCCTTTTTGATAAAAATTTCATAAATACACACATAGCATGTATTAGGAATATAAATCACATATTTAGCACATTCTAACTCATATAACACATAAACAGGTCAAATCACAAATCGAGGCAAAGACACGCAAATCGAGGTAAAGACGAAAACTGAGGTTTCACAAAACATGTAATCGGGGAGTTTTCGAAAAGGTTCTCCTGCAATGCAACAAATAACAGTAAGGTAAACTAACAGTACGGAACTAACATACAAATAACAAATTAAGTATTACATATCAAAGGAGGTAAACAACACATTAAGACAAATACATAAAGTAACCATGAGAGGACAATATCAATACAGGCAATATTCAAGTACACGAAACTACACAAATACACGTAAGGAACACAATCAAAGTTAACTCTCCAAGGACTTAGGGCCCAAGCAAGAGTTCCACATAAAAAGGATATAAGGTAACTCTCCAAGGACTTAGGGCCCAAACGAGAGTTACACAATAAGAAATACCAATTGAGCTTGAACTCGTACCATGAACCACGAACCACAAACGTCGAAGCATGATCCACAAACAGAAATCCTGATAAAGTAATAATACTGATAATGATAAGTCGACATACCACCTTATAACTCCAAATTGGGTGTTGTCATGCCCCGGGACCAAGCCCCGCGGAGGTTAAGGTCGAAGCGCGACGTGTCATTCAACTTAATACCTATAAAATCATTATTTATCAACCTAAACATTCATTAACTTCCACAATTAACTTCAAAAGAATGCTTATAGCATTTGGTATTAAAAGGCCACCACAACTTGTTTCATAATTACAAGACCTAGCGTCCTTGCTTGTACTTCATACGTGGCCAAATACAGTCGACTAGGCCTCAAAAGAATGGTAATTAAACTTAATATGTAGTTAACAAGCCAAAAGAATATTACATAACATGAGGTTGTTCAAAAGAACATCATCAGTTCTTATTAACAAGTTGTATCTTCAACACGAGCATGCGGATCAACAAAAACAGAAGTCAGTCTCATCACATAAAGCCTCATCGCCCTCAACATGTACAGTTGGCCCGGCCTCGGTCTCACCTGTATGTATTAGAAAGAGGGGTGAGCTAGTCCTACGTATAGCTCAGTGAGGATAAGAAAGGAAGGTTTTTCACAAAGGTTTTATCATTTCAAAATCATCTTTGTAAAACCATGATATGCATATAATTTATATAGTCAAAGTGTCAAGTATAACGAATACGGGATAGTCAAAATCTTAATCAAGCAACTTTAATCTCCGAGGACCTCGAGGGACCCAGCAAGAATAGGAACCATGTAGTAAAAGGGTACAATATCACGAACTTTGTTGGAGATGACCAGTCTCGGTCTTTCTTATCAAATCTTCTTCAACACGCCAAACAAGAATGAGTACTCCGGAGACAACTCAACCATGGTACCCGACAATATCCTGGAAAGCCCGACGCTGCCCAGGCGGAGCAGAACTTTTACCGTGGGGTTTACAAGGCTACTTGAATCATTTAAGAATTGAAACAATTCGTCCCAACTCTCTGAAGAAACACACCATGCGAGACTGGGCACTCATATGTAAAACAAGCTCGGAGGCAACAAAGTAGGTTGCCACCGGTTAGTAACAGTAATCAAAGACATATTAGTATAATCATGTTCCAAATAGAGTTCATATAACACATAAAAATGCAAGTGGAGGTCAACGGAATAGGTTGCCTCCAATATTGGAACATAACATGTAGCAAACTCAACACCTTTGCATTAGCTCAACTTAAACAATTATTTTTCCTATCTTCCCAAGCTCTAATTAATCTTATTTTGATTTAGAATCGAAGCTTATCGAAAGTAGATAGTTCTAGAATCAAACAGATCCCAATTCAGAGCTAAATTGACTGAGTTATGGTTTTTGAAAAATTATTGCGTGAAGTTGTCAAGAAAGTCAGACGAGTAAGTCGGGCGAGTAACTCGCCCGACTTAGTCGACCGGCTTTTACAGAGATTTTGGTCAAATGTCAGTCGAGTAGTCGGGTGAGTTTAGTCGACTGACCAGGGCAATTAACACCCGTAAATTTGCATCTTTTGCACAACTTCTTGCCATCTTTCTTCCAAACTTCAACTAGCATTCTAACATACTCAAGATGGTTTATTAACAACATTTATGGGTCCCAAAAACCAACCACAACACCATTCCATCTACAATCAACATCCAAAACTTAGAATCTAATATAACTCATAAACATTGAGATTAACATTCCAAGTTCAAAAATGCTAGTTCCATGCTTTCCATTGTTGCATACAAGTTACACATATATTCAATACACACATAAGATCCATACTATGCTCAACCTTCAACTTTTCAAGAACCTCCAACATAAATTAGGCAAATCCTAGATCTACAACACACCAAATACTCAATCTTCACATTTAAGCTCTTGTATGCAACTACAACAAGACTAGCAACACATAATCATCAAATAACTTGAATGAACTCTTTAAAAATTGGTTTTGAAGAATCCCTCACCTAGATGTGGAGTTAGATGCAAGAGGTGATATTCAAGATGCAAGTGGAAGCTTGAGAATGCAAGAAAATGGTGGAAGATGGCTGTACTTTGCTTGCTCTCCCTTTTCTCCTCATCTTCCTCTTCTCTTTTTCTCTTCTCCCTTAGTCAAAATTTTGAGAGTGTGGTGTGTGTTTTTCAGATTTGTATGTGTGTGTAGAGATTTGGTGTTTGTTTTGGGTGTATTATGTGTTGATAGAATAATATCTAAAACCAAAAGACCACCTTGCCCTTGCAACTTAATGCTATTTATCCCATGTCATTCTAGTTGTATATTAACTAGTTAGTTGTTAGGCCTAGTCCAATAATATTTAATTAACTTCCTACGCATCTGAAACACTTAATGGCACGTTAAACAATGAAATACACGTAAATTGAGATAACACATGTTAATCCATATAAAAGCATGTAAAACAAGGTAAATGCAAATAAAATAATTTAATTATATATGATATGATCTATATGCACGTGTGGTCTCGGTCTGGGCCTTACAACCTCCCCTCCTTAAAAGAATTGCGCCCTCGCAATTCCCTAATTACCTTGCAAACAAGAATGTATATTGTTGCTCCATTTGATCACGTCTCTCCCACGTTGCATCCTCAACCCCATGGTGATCCCAAAGTATTTTCACCATCGGAATATTCTTGTTGCGCAACTCTCGGTCTTGCTCATCTAGAATTCGCATGGGTCTCTCTGTAACACCCCGATCCCTCTCGAGACCGGGAGTTCTATCAATCGATCTAATCACAACCCAAATCCAAACTAGGACAAAATTTTCAGGAAAAACGGACGGAGTCTCCCCTGTTTCTAGGTGAAATGTAAAACCTGTAATAGCATATAAATGGACCACCACCGTGTCCAACCATACAAAACTTCCTCAAGGCCATCCGAGCCTCGGTTCTCAACAATTAAACTCAGCGAGTATACATACATTTCCAATTTAAAAGCTAACCTATCTCTTTTCATTTTTGACAAGTACACTCAAACTTGAAAATTAAACCATACTAAGCTACTGCATAAAATAGACTATCATGCCATTCTAGCTATTTTCCTTTGGACATTACAACATGCATTGAAGTTAAGCTATGCTAACTGATTACAGAAACTAGCTTATTAATTTACCTCAACTACCTAGCTAGATTTAAATTACATTTCTTTTAACAATAAATACATACAACATATGAAAGCATATATCTTTACAACTTCGACACTCAAGCCACATAGGCACGCAAGACAACTCTTCAAGCACGAACTTTCACGAAATCACGAACTTTCCAGCTAACATGACATTTCCTGAAATGTGGTGGTGAGGAGTGAGTATACACAACACATATACTCAGTGAGGGCGAGACAGATATCGAGTTGGAGAGAAAGAAAGTCATGCAATGCAAATAAGACAGTTAAGCAATATAACTAATAAATAAGCAATCAAGACAAACAATCAATACAATAAGAAATTACTGAAAGCATTAACACAACCATTCAAAGCTATACCACACTCTGAAGGCTATGGTTCACTCATATGAGCAATGTACCATTTCACGAGCGATACATCAATCTCGAGTTTGATGTTGACAACGATGACAATAAGCGCGCATCCACCTTATAACACTAGTTTGGAATGCCCCGGAAGTATCCATCAATTCTACGACCCAAATCTCCCTGGGAGGCAACCCAAGCGAGAAAGGGAATAGCCACGAAGCTAGAGCAACCAACACTGGCAACCCGAGGCTACCCGAGAGGCCCATCACTCACGCGCTGGACACTATGCAATGCAAGACTCGATACAAGGCGATAAACGAGCGATAAACAAGATATCAAGCATTATCAACAATTGATAAACATTTCAATCAATAATCAACTCTAACAAGCGTAATAAGCATTAACAAGCATTTACAATCAAACAAGTAACAAGAACAACACCAATTAACCTTATCAAGCAATAACAAGTATCCTATAGGCATTATAAGCATTCTATAAGCAATATAAACATTCTATAAGCATTATAAACATTCTATAAGCATTATAAACATTCTATAAGCAATATACTATGAAATCACACAAAATTCCAAAAATGACCCCAACTTTCAAAACGCTACTACTTTCAAACGAGCCACGAGCTTTGGAAACCGACTTCACCAATCCTCCTAGGTCACTATAAGGCACGTCTAAAGACCCCAAAACCCTACTTTACCCTAGAATTCACGCAAAGTCCCGATTTTCTCATTTGCTCATTTGAACTACAACTATACCAACCAAACACCCAACCAACGCCATAATCGCACCAAAAGTGCTTCTATGGCCTCCCAAAACAATGCCAACACGCAAAATGAGAAAATGCCAAACTCGACCTAAACGACCCCGACTTTCACTAAGCCATTTTTCTCCGTTTTTCCATTACACATTCCAATTAAACCACACATTTAGGCATTTTAGCATATCTAGCATCTTCCTACATCAACATAACGCGTAACGGAGCAACTTCATCGAAACGGGGGTTTACTATTCATAATTTACTATTTATTACACAATTTATATTTCAAATTCGATATTCAACCACAGAAAATGTTAAAAAGCTATAAATACACGTTCTACAATTGCTAGAGAATATTCTTTAAGTAACGAAACGGACAAAATAACAACCTACGGTTAAATCACAAAAATTAAAGTTTATGTTCAACATTTTCAAATGCAAATAAACATGAAACCCTCACCTTAGACGCTCCTAGACGCTAGGAAAACCTCGTAGAGTGCCTTGGAAACCACCCCGTGCAAGCTCACGCAAAGATTTGGTGATTTGTAATTGAAATTTTCTCTTTTTTTTTCTCCTTCTTTTCCTCATGGTTTCAAGCCTTTCTTCTCTGTTTTTTTCGTTTGCATTCTGTTTATTAAGAAAAAAAAATGACAAGAAGTCAAAGGTCAAAGATTCGGTCAACCCGCTAAACCAAAATAGCTATGCGCGACCTTACGAAAACAGCCATAACTTCTTCTAGAAAACTCCAATTCACGAACGGTTTGAAGCCTCAGAAACTAGACTCATAGAGCTTTTCAACCATATATAATTTGCTACCTAACTCTTCTCCAATTGGTTCAGATTTAATTCCAAAGTTGATCCAAAATTTGACTAACTTAGCATTGCATTTTTTTATTTCTAATCCCAAGTTTGCCTTTTATTAAATATTTCAAAAATTCCCACCTTGTCCTAGTTGGTCAATGTAGATGAAAAGTCAACTAGTTTGGTCAAAGAAGGTGAAAGGTCAATAAAATGCAATTTAAATGAACTTTAAATGCTATTGAATACATGCCAGGTTCGGGGTATCACACTCTCTTCATAGGACAAGTTCTCCCGAAGTTCTATTGGTTCCGGCTCTAGAATATAAGAGGGATCGGGATGATATTTCTGCAACATTGAAACATGGAATACGTTGTGAATGTTGGAGAGATTCGAGGGTAGGTTTAACCAATATGCGATTTTGTCAATTCTTTCCACAATTGTAAATGGCCCAACATATCTCGAGCTTAATTTCCCACCTTTTTCATGTCTAATCAACCATCTCTAGGGTGACAACTTCAAGAACACCCGATCACCAACTATAAACTCCAAATCCCTTATTCGTTTATTGGCATAACTCTTTTGTCTACTTTGAGCCATGAGCATCCTCTTCCGAATCAACTGGACATTCTCCATCTTTTCTATCAACTCCGGCAGCAATGTAGGGTCAACGACTTTCATCTCTCCGGCTTCGTCCCAATACAATGGTGACCTACACTTCCATCCATACAGAACCTGATAGGGAGCCATGCCAATTGTCGCCTGATAACATTATTATAAACAAATTCTGCCAATGGTAAATGCTTTTCCCACGTACGTCCAAAATCCATCACACATGCCCTCAACATGTCATCCAAAATCTGAATAGTTCTTTCGGATTTCCCATCTGTCTGTGGGTGATAGCTGTACTGAGCTTTAACTTCGTCCCCAAGGCTTCCTGCAATTTCTGCCAGAACTGAGATGTAAATATTGGATCTCTGTTAGACATATTGCTAGCTGGAACTCCATGTAACTTCACAGTGTTAGCCACGTACAATTCGACTAATTTCTTTACACTATCTGTTTTGTTCATTGCAATGAAGTGAGCGGTCTTTGTCAATCTATCCACAATGACCCAAACTGCATCATTTTCCCGAGGAGACCTCGGCAACTCTATGACGAAATCCATGGTCACATGTTCCCATTTCCATAGCGGAATCTCCAAAGGTTGTAGGAGCCCCGCAGGTCTTTGATGTTATGCCTTCACCTGTTGACATATTAAGGATCAAGACACAAACTTCGCAATATCCCGCTTCATATTGTTCCACCAATAGTGTTGCCTTATGTCCAGATATATCTTTGTACCTCTTGGGTGAATGGTGTACCTAGAATGGTGAGCTTCCTCAAGTACCTTCTTTTTCAACTCCACATCATTCGGTACACAGATCTAGCTCCTGAACTTTTACAACCCATCTTCATGCAATTTGAAATCCGGATTACCATCTTTTTTCTTTTGAAGTTGAGGGTCTCGCTGTTGAAACTCTCAAATCTGATACAGCAAGGTAGGTTCCTTGATTTCCAACCTTGCCAAACTTGCCTTCCGGCTCAATGCATCTGCCACTACGTTTTCTTTCCCAACCACATAATTTATGGTGCAATTGTAATCATCCAAAAGCTCCATCCATCTTCTCTGTCTCATGTTCAACTCCTTTTGAGAAAAGAGATACTTCAAACTCTTATGGTCGGTGAATATCTCAAACTTATTTCCCCACAAGTAATGCCTCCACTTCTTCAATACAAACATAATAGTTGCAAGCTCCAAGTCATAAGTAAGGTAGTTCATCTCATAAGGCTTTAATTTCTGAGATGCATAGGCTATGACTTGATCGTTTTGCATCAAAACACATACCAATCCTTCTTTTGAGGCATCACTATAGATAACAAACCCTTGATTTCCCTCGGGCAACGCTAACACAGGTGCAGTTGTCAATCTCTTCTTCAACTCTTGGAAACTGTTTTCACACTTATCGTCCCACACAAAACTG
Organism: Ehretia macrophylla; assembly: GCA_037974665.1. Lineage (NCBI taxonomy): Eukaryota > Viridiplantae > Streptophyta > Magnoliopsida > Boraginales > Ehretiaceae > Ehretia > Ehretia macrophylla. The sequence continues at coordinate 59,002,628 of CM075781.1, forward strand.
ACCTTCTTTTGTGTAAGCCTTGTAAGTGGCCCAGCTAGCTTAGAAAAATCATTTACAAATCTCCTGTAATATCTTGCCAAACCGAGAAAACTACGTACATCGGTGACATTCCTCAGTTTCTTCCATGATTGCACAACATCAATCTTGGTCGAATATACTGCAATCCCCTCTTGAGAAATCACATGTCCCAAAAATGCCACTTGCTTGAGCCAAAACTCACACTTGCTGAACTTGTCAAACAATTGGTGCTCTTTCAACTTTTGTAATACCAAACGCAAATACCTCTTATGTTCCTCCTCGGTCTTTGAATATACTAGGATATCATCTATAAAAATTACCACGAACTGGACCAAATACGGTTGAAACACCCTGTGGATTAAGTCCATAAAAGCGGCAAGAGCATTTGTTAATCCAAATGACATTACAACAAACTCATAATGCCCGTACCTTGTTCTGAAAGCTGACTTAGGTACATCATCCCGTTTGATACGGAGTTGGTAATAGCCCTGCCTCATGTCAAATTTTGAATAGACCTTGGCTCCTTGAAGTTGATCGAACAATTCATCGATCAATGGCAAAGAGTACTTGTTTTTTATTGTCACTTGATTCAACCCCTTATAATCAATACAAAGCCTCAACGTTCCATCATTCTTCTTCACAAACAACACTGGGGCACCCCACGAAGATGAACTAGGTTGTATGAAGCCTTTTTCCAACAAGCCTTGTAATTGAACCTTCAACTCTTGCAATTCGGTCAGGGCCATGCGGTACGGAGCCTTAGAGATTGGCTGTGTTCCTAGTAGTGTCTCAATCACAAACTCAAGCTCCCTTTTGGGCGGTAATCCTGGCAATTCCTCCGAAAATACCTCAACATATTCTTTAACCACCGGCACTTCTGTTAACTTAACTTGATCCGTTGGCTTGTTGATTAAGTAAGCCGAATATCCCTTGCAACCCTTCCTCATGTATTTCACAGCCTTGACTGAGGATATCACAGCCTTTCCCGACAAGTCACGTTCCCCTCTCACCATAAGCACAGGTTGTCCCGATATTGGGAACTCAATAACTTTCGTCCGATAATCTAATTGTGCATGATCTCGTGATAGCCAGTCCATCCCAAAATAACCTCATAGTCTCATAAGATAAGTACTATGAGATCGGTCAAAAATTCTCGATTCCCCACCCGTATCTTACATGCTTTACATGCCAGTCTAGTGGCGTATTTAAGGCCCATAGGTGTGCTAACTTCTACATGATACGGCAAGTTCTCAACCGGCAACTTAGTACGATATCACATTTAGGAGTTATGAATGAATGCGTAGCTCCAGTATCAATAAGAACCTTAACCAATTGATTTTGAATTAGGAAGGTACCTTCAACAATGGCGGCATCATCTGGGATTACTGCTTGATCCATGGCATAAGCTCGGGCTTGAACCCTCTGCGCCGGAACATTCCTCACCTGTTGAACTGGAGCATTATTACTCTACCACTTTGGGCAATCTCTGGCTAGGAGTTGCTCACTTCCACACCTAAGACATTTGTCACTTTTCCTCCAACATTGGGCTTCAAAATGCCCTTTCTTGTTATAATATTTGTACACAACTATTCGGGCTGTAGTTGTACCCCCCGATGCTCCACGAACTATCTGAGTGGCTGGAACATTAGGCTGAGGCCTAATAATTGGTGGTCTGGCCTGATCCTGGGGCTTCTGGGTCTGGAATGCTCTAGATTGACCCTGAGTTTGAAATGGCCTCTTGTTCTGCTAAGATAGACCAACCTTCACTGCTAACTTCATCTCATCAACCCTCGATACAGCCTCAAAGATAATATTGTAAGTGTCAAACTCTACTATTGCCAACCCATCTTGAATCTCGAGTCTCATCCCTTGTTTAAACTTTCATATCTTGGTGGCCGGGGTCTGGACCATATGCGGTGCATACTGGGAGAGGCTATCAAATTTTACCCCATACTCTGCCACTGTCATGCTTCCTTGCTTTAAGTACATAAACTCCTGTCCTGGGAAGCCTCATATATGTATTTACTCTTGAATGCTCTAACAAAGTTCCTCCATGTAAAGGGAGTATGTTGATCCTCCCATTGATCTCTCACCGTATCCCACCATGTCTCAGCATCACCTTCTAATTGGAAGACTGCATAGGCAACCTTTTTCTCCTCTGCATAGTCCTGTGCATCATAAATCTTCTCCATCCAAGACAGCCAATATTCTATTCTTCACTATTCAGTTGGCCCCTAAACTTCGGAGAACTGTAGAACAGGAAATCCTTGAGGTTATCACCTCCCCTATTACCTTCATTTCCACCACTGCTACCAGCACCATGATTGTTGTTGTTGTTATTATTATTAGCTGCTGCTGCTGTTGTGGCTGTTGCAGTTTCTGTTTGCTGTTCCATAGCCTAACTCATCCGATCGATGGCAGTTGCCATCAAATTGAACATAGCTACACCGGGATTAGCTTGATTCGTATTCCCGGGCTCTTGAGATCCAGTGTTGCTACAGGTGTTACGACCTGCCATTTATAAAAATAGAACATATACCAACCACAGTTATAGGTTATGTATGTATTAGGTGAGTCATGAACATGTACACTTCTTAACACTCCTAACATGCTTGTAATTTAGTTACATCTAACATGTAAGTTAAACGTAAATAAGAAGCAATTACAACATGTTAAGCACATATGATTGTACATAAGCACATATAGAAATCACTTAAGACTTTATTCAGGTTAAGACTCTTCCCCATGGACCACTATTCAAAACCTAGACTACGCTAACTAAGGGTAGCTCTATGCTAACTAAAGCTAGCTCTGATACCACTTAAATAGGTGTCACGCCTTGGGACCAAGCCCCGCGGAAGTTAAGGTCAAAGCGTGACGTGTCATTCAACTTAATACCTGTAAGATCATTATTTATCAACCTAAACATTCATTAACTTCCACAATTTACTTCAAAAGAATGCTTATGGTATTTGGCATTAAAAGGCCACCACAACCTGTTTCATAATTACAAGACCTAGCGTCCCTACTTGTACTTCATATGGCCAAATACAGTCGACTAGGCCTCAAAAGAATGGTAATTAAACTTAGTATGTAGTTAATAATCCAAAAGAATATTACATAACATGAGGTTGTTCAAAAGCATATCATTAGTTCCTATTAACAAGCTGTATCTTCAATACGAGCATACGGATCAATAAAAATAGAAGTCAGTCTTATCACATGAAGCCTCATCACCCTCAACTTGTATAGTTGGCTCAGCCTCGGTCTCACCTGTATGTATTAGAAAGAGAGGTGAGCTAGTCCTGCGTATAGCTCAGTGAGGATGAGAAATGAAGGGTTTTTACAAAGGTTTTATCATTTCGAATTCATCTTTGTAAAACCATGCTATGCATATAATTCATATAGTCAAAGTGTCAAGTATAACGAATACGGGATAACCAAAATCTTAATCAAGCAACTCTACTCTCCGAAGACCTCGAGGGACCCAGCGTGGGTAGGAACCATGTATAAAAGGATACAATATCACCAACTTTGTTGAAGATGGCCAATCTCGATCTTTCTTATCAAATCCTCTTCAACATACCAAGCAAGAATGAGTACTCCGGAGGCAACTCAACCATGGTAGCCGACAACGTCCTAGCAAGCCCGACGCTACCTAGGCGGAGCAAAACTTCTACCGTGGGGCTTACAAGGCTTGAATCATTTAACAATTGAAACAATTCATCCCAACTCTCCAAGGAAACACACCAAGCGAGAGTGGGCACTCAAATGTAAAACAAGCTCGGAGGCAACAAAGTAGGTTGCCACCGGTTAGTAACAGTAATCAAAGACATATTAATGTAATCATGTTCCAAATAGATTTCATATAACACATAAACATGCAAGTGGAGGTCAACGGAATAGGTTGCCTCCAATATTGGAACATAACATGTAGCAAACTCAATGCCTTCGCATTAGCTCAACTTAAACAGTTATTTTACCTATCTTCCCAAGATCTAATTAATTTGATTTTGGTTTGGAATCGAAGCTTATCGAAAGTAGATAGTTCTAGAATCAAACGGATCCCAATGTGGAGCTAAATTGACCGAGTTATGGTCTTCGAAAATTGTTGCGCGAAGCTATCAAGAAAGTCGGACGAGTAAGTCGGGCGAGTAACTCGCCCAACTTAGTCGACCGGATTTTACAGAGATTTTGGTCAAACGTCGGTCAAGTAGTCGGGCGAGTTTAGTCGACCAACCAGGGCAATTAACACTGGTGAATTTGCATCTTTTGCTCAATTTCTTGCCATCTTTCTTCCAAACTTCAACTAGCATTCTAACATACTCAAGATGGTTTATTAACAACATTTATAGGTCCCAAAAACCAACCACAACACCATTTCATCTACAATCAACTTCCAAAACTTAGAATCTAATATAACTCATAAACATTAAGATTAACATTCCAAGTTCAAAAATGCTAGTTCCATGTTTTCCATTGTTGCATACAAGTTACACATATATTCAATATAGGAAAATCTCACATTTAGTCCCTATTGTTTGTAAAGTGTCTCAGTTTAGTCCGTATTGTGTAAAATGTCTCAATTTAGTCCCTATTGTTTCCCTAAAAGTTTCAATTTCATCCTTAATATTTAAAGTTTTCAATTTTGTCCTTATTGTTTACTAAAAAGTTTCAATTTCGTCTATATTGTCTTTAAAAAGTTTCAAATTCATCCCTATTGTTCTCAAAAAATTTTAATTTAGTCCTTGAATAATAGGGACAAATTTGAAACTTTAAGAAAACAATAGGAATGAAATTGAAACTTTTTAAAAACAATAGGGACGAAGTTGAAACTTTTTAAAAAACAATAGAGACTAAATTAAGACATATTAAATAATAGGGATGAAATTGAAACTTATGATGAAACAATAGGGACTAAATTGAGACATTTTAAACAATAGAGACTAAACTGAGACACTTTGCAAACAATAGGGACTAAATGTAAAATTTCCCCTATTCAATACACACATAAGATCCATACCAAAGTCTACCTTCAACTTTTCAAGAATCTCCAACATAGATTAGGCAAATCCTAGATCTACAATACACCAAATACTCAATCTTCACATTTAAGCTCTTGTATACAACTATAACAAGACTAGCAATACATAATCATCAAATAACTTGAATGAACTCTTTAAAAATTGGTTTTGAAGAATCCCTCACCTAGATGTGGAGTTGGATGCAAGAGGTGATATTCAAGATGCAAGTGGAAGCTTGAGAATGCAAGAAAATGGTGGAAGATGGCTGCACTTTGCTTGCTCTCCCTCTTCTCCTCTTCTTCCTTTCTTTTTTCCTCTTCTCCCTTAGTCAAAATTTTGAGAGTATGGTGTGTGTTTTTCAGATTTTTGTGTGTGTGTAGAGATTTGGAGTATGTTTTGTGTGTATTATGTGTTGATAGAATAATATCTAAAGCCAAAAGACCATATTGCCCTTGCAACTTAATGCTATTTATCCTATGTCATTCTAGTTGTATATTAACTAGTTAGTTGCTAGACCTAGTCCAATAATATTTAATTAACTTCCTACAACATCTAAAACACTTAATGACACGTAAAACAATGAAATGCATATAAATCGAGATAACACATATTGATCCATATAAAAGCATGTAAAACAAGGTAAATGCAAATAAAATAATTCAATTATATATGATATGATCTATATGCACGTGTGGTCTCGGGCTGGGCCTTACAAGTGTAGATGTACCCTGAATATCCTACGACCAAACTCTCCCAGGGTGGCATCCCTAGCGAGAGAGGGACAGGGCAACCATGGTAGCTGAGGTATACCGGCAAGCCCAATGTCGCCCAGCTTCCCCGACACTACCATGTCCAAATGGTTCGCAACCACGATGCAATGCACTCAAGATGGTAACATATAAGATAAACCAATAATCACATAATCGAGGGACAACAAAGTAGGTTGCCCTCACACACAATATGGTAATCAAAAAGCACACACTACTTGAATAGTTATAGTAAATCACACAATTTATGAGCAAGAAAATAAACTATTATGCACATAAGGATGAAAAACTCCCTCACCTCTACCAAGCTCCAAGATGCAAGATTTGGCTTCACATCATTCTCAATCACCATGAACATAAGGTTAAACATTACTTCAATTACTCTTTAACTACAAGAATCATTAATTATCTAACTAAGTTAGCTAACTTTATAGTTAACTTAATTAACACGCAACCTTTATTAGAATTCCCTTCTTAGTAAAATGTCACATTTCATATACTTTAGTTTAACACATAATCCAAGTAATCATTCAAGTAGTCAAGTATACAAGTCATAATCATAGCCTCACACAAACAATACAATTAACAAACAATATAACAATATAATCAAGATATAGGCACGTTCATCCAATCTTTAACAAATAAACATGTAGTTCAATTCACTAACCTCTCCAAATAGATAAATATACTATACAAGTACAATTAAACACTTATCTAATTAATTATAAGCCAATTATCAACAATTATCACCATGGTTCAAAACTAGTTCCTATAGTCCAATTCATGCTCATACTAAGTGAAACCCAAGCTAACCCCAAACCAATCTTTCCATTCCTCTAATAACACTTTATGAGACCCTTACAAATTATGAAAACGCACTTTTAATTACATTTACTACAAAAGTCCTAATTGCCCCTTAATCACTTTGAACTACAACTACCAAAACCGTAGATCAATTCAATGTCATAAAGGTATTCTAGGCTCTATCCTACATATATAAGACTAATTAGCATATCTAATCTTACCCCGGATCACCACATTAATAGGCCGCTATTTATTATGCAATTAAAATCTCAAAACTCAACGTTATTGGAATTCAATAAATTTTATCAAGTAAGCATTTTAGCATCCCTAGAGTCCATACAAACTATCAAATCGAGTATTGGGTCATAATTCGATGGTCTTGAGTGAATAGTACCTGTTATCTAACTTTAACTTAAAGTTCTTGCAATCCTAGTATTTCTAAACCATGTGAGGTTCTAGTCTTGGTTTAACAACTCATAAATCACACTTATATAGCAATAAATTAAGCTAGAACACAAGGGTTTGCAAAATCTTAATTTCTACTATTCATTATCTTCTTTAAATGCAAGAACAATCAATCTAGCCATTAACATTGCTATCTAATCACAAAAGTTTGTTCTACAAGCATAATAAAGAGTATATTAAGCATAGATAAGGATAGATAATTCATTACACAACAAATCAACATTATCAAAATAAACCCTAGTTAACAATACACAAAATTATACAATCTCCCTTACCAAAACTTGAAGATCAGGCTAGTTCGAATGTGTAGATGGCTCAAGACTCTAGAATCAAGCTTTGAAATGGTTGAAAATGGTGAAGTTTGCAAAAAAAAATTCTTCCTTGCTCCTATGCACTTACGGGTTTGGGATGGGGGGAAGGGGGGGGGGGGTTTATTGCTTTTTATTTTGTTGTTTGTGCTTATTATATTTATATGAATATGTATATATGTATATATAAGATATATAGTTAGATAGTAGATTAGTTGGGCCTTAGTATAATGTATATATAAATTAAAATAAAGCCCAAAACTAATTACAAACTAACTAGTTTAAAAATATGTTTTTACTATTCATACGATACAAAAATCATTTTCCTAACGCACTCTCCCGATGTGCTATGCAATTAAAAATTATGAACGTATGTCCAAAATCACTTATATATTATGGGAAAAATACTAGATTTACAAAATTAAATACTTTAATTTTTACCCCAGACTCATGGCTCGTTTTAAAAAGATGAAAATAAGTCTATTAGGTTCTAAGAACAATCTCGTAAAATAAAAATGACAAAATGATAGTTAAAAAATTTTATTTGATTTAATATATGCTAGTGTCCCCATTAAAGAAAAATAAGAAAAGTAGAAGATAATAAATCTATTATATAAATCTAAATACTAAAAGTAGACACATAAACACATATAATACTTAAACCGGCACACATTTATATCCAATTAAGTATTCTAAGCTGTATGCTGGGTCCGGATTGTTACACTCTCCCCTCCTTAAGAAAATTTTGTCCTCACAATTCCTTATTCTCAAAGGAACCTCGCATCAACTGTAGCAACTCCAGTCGGATCTGTGGCCAAAGAAGTGCAGTGCCAAGTCTACCAAGAGAAATACACATACTCTCACCACTGAGAAATCCACTGAAGATACCAAAAGCTTTAAGAAGAAATCTCGAGTAATATAGCCAAATCAAGGCACTTATGAAAATACCGATTAGAAGTCCTAATATGAATACCATATGAGAATCCCATCTAATAGTGCCGAGGAATACCACTAGGAAATCCATATATGAATACTAGAATCAAAGCTAAGTAGGGCCCGATAGAAATCCCCACTCACGGATGTCACTGAGAAATGCCAAATATAAATACCAAAGAAATACTATAAGTGAAGTCTCGAATACGAATTCCAAATAAGAAGCCATGTTAAGAATGTTGGTGGAACATCAATAAATGTGAATTCTTCCAACTATAAGTACCGGAAAAAAATTTCATGTATGAATACCAAATAAAAAGTCCAAAAGATCCATTCGAGATTCCTAGGTAATACTACTGATGATTCTAGATGCCTTAATCTCATAACACAAATATAATCACATAAGAATATCAGTTCCACTGACATAAAAGAATTCATTCCTGTCCTTACTTGTTCTGTGAAGTTCTCCTTGCTGGTCAAGCTGCTGAGCTGGATCATTATCTGTAACCCTAGGTTGACTACCCTGTCCAGAAGTGCATCTCCTAGCACTCTTAAATATGAGGCATTCCCTGACTCTATGTTGACTACTGTCGCATCCTGCACATCTACCAATCCTTCTCCAACAGTTGATGACATCACGACCCCTACGGTTGTAAAAAGTATATCTCTGAAGCTGACGGGGTCTTTTACCTCTTTGACTCGCTCCTACCTGACTCTCAACTTTCTTGTTCTTAACCCTAGGTAGTATTACCAAAGTCTCATGCTGAACTTGCTGTTCAAATGCTTGTCCCAGTCTACTCAAAGCATCTGCCACCCTTAACAATGCCTGCTCCCCTGCCGGTGTTTGACTAGCTGCCCCCTATTCTTGTTGGTCCTTATCTCAGGAAGATCCACTGCTGGCCATCTTTCTATAAGGGAAAAGATTTCTTACCAGTTTAAAGGGGTAATATATGTATGCATGCAATGATGAGCACATAAGGTTCTTATATTAACAAATATAACACATAGAAGTATACATAGTCACATATTTGTTCATCTAACACATTCTTCATATTTCACATAAGCAATTCACGTAGAACACATTTTTCATTCAAATCACATACAATCACATAGTTATTCACATCACCAAAATCTTCCTAATTCACACAAATCTAATATATAAGAGCACATTTTCACTCAAGTAAACACAAACCCACATGCAAGCACATACTTTTTCAAAACTTACTTCACATGCACGCACTCAAGGTTTTCTACCCGACAGACCGAGGACCCTATCCTAGTTGAGAACATCTAAGCTCTGATACCAACTGTAATACCCCGATCCCTCATGAGACCGGTGCCCCGATCCAAATCCTGAGGTCACAAAAAATAAGGGAAAACGAACGGAGTCTCCCCAGTTTATATGCCAAACTAAAACCCTGCAAACACAAGAAATGATCCACAACAAATAGTACAACATTCCTAAGTCTCAATGGTTATCCGACCCTTTCTATTATGACGAAATAAAGCATTCAAGCATGCCTTTCTGTTAGCTATTGAAATCTTATAATTATAATTCTGATTATCATACCACTCTAATATTTTCTCTTTAACTTTCTTAGATTTTAAGTCCTCCAACCACCTTCCACTAAACAACACAAGCATGCATACCATTAGTCAAAAAGGTAAGGAAATAAAAGTTATTACAAGCTCACTACTAACTATCCATTCATACAAGACTTTAACTTCATATTACACTCCTTATATCAACCATAATATACAAGGCACGTAGGCCTCAAAAGAAACATAACTATCATAAATCTACATAGAACAATTAACTAAGACTAGAACATTCAATCAAGAGACTCTTGAGCTTTCTTTTCCTCAGACTCCGAAGGCACCGAACCTGAAATGGTTAGAAAGAGGGAGTGAGTATACTAAACATGTATGCCCAGTGAGGGAGGGAACATGTAATAGGGGAGTTTTCGAAAAGGTTCTCGTGCAATGCAACAAACAACAGTAAGGTAAACTTACATTACGGAACTAATATGCAAATAATAAATTAAGTATTACACATCAAATGAGGTAAACCATACATTAAGACAAGTATATAAAGTAACCATGAGAAGATAATATCAATATAGGTAATATTCAAGTACACGAAACTACACAAATACATATAAGGAACACAATCAAAGGTAACTCTCCAAGGACTTAGGGCCCAAGCGAGAGTTACACATAAAAAAGGATATAAGGTAACTCTCCAAGGACTTAGGGCCCAAGCGAGAGTTACACAATAAGAAATACCAATTGACCTTGAACTCGTACCACGAACCATGAACCTCGAACCACGATCCACGAATAGAAATCCCCATAAACTAATGACACTGATAACGATAAGCCGGCATACTGAAGGTGTATAAAGGCGTCAGCTTCATAATGAAAGCGCAAAATGGCGTCAGCTTCATAAACGGGAGCACAACGGGATGGTCTCGAGATATGTAAATAACAAAAACATGCAAGCGTAGCGAAAATAAACATTTAAAAGTTTGCATGTAAGCAAGTTGTATTTACAAAATCTCAAGAGTAAATCCGTAACTAGTACATAAAAGAAAATACATAAGAGTATATACAATTATATATATATGTATTTAAAATGAAATACAAGAATACCTCGTGTGGAAAACTTGGATGTGAACTCTTAAAAGAAGATCTTGGCTCGGACAAAGCTCCTCCGCAAGTGCAAAGGTCCTAGCCAGTCCACGGGTATCCAAAAACAAAGGACAACTAACTAATTAAAGTGCTAACTTAGTTAAGTCCAAGAGCTTAAGTGATTTAGAGTTAAAAACAAGAAGCAAAATATTTTCTAACTCTACTAGCTCTGGCCGAATTCACCAAGAGAAAGAAAGAAAAATTTGCTTCTAATAGGGTAAAAATTTTGGCCAAGAGTAAGCTCAAGAAGATGCAATGAAGTCCTCTATTTATAGATGCAAGACTTCATTGAGATCGCGCCAAGTGGCATTCATCAAGCTTATCAAAATAAGATGAAGCGAAGTGTCAAAATCTCCTTCAAGTGGCCGGCCATAGGAGGATAATTTGGACAAATTTCTCTTGCAACTTGTTATTTGTCTTTTTGTGCAACTAGTCTTTTGTCTTCTAGTGAAGACAAATATTAATTAATTCTAAACCCCTTTAGAATAATTAACTGAAGATTGACCCTTCAATCTATTTGCACTTTTGCCCCAATACTTTTTAGTATTTACACTTTGCCCCTAAAACTTTTAAAAATTATAATTTTGGCCCACTTAACCGTTAATGTCCAAAATAACACTGTTAACACTTTAACGTGTTTCTAACTCAATACCAAGCTCAATATTGCTTTATTCATGATACCCTAAGTTTGTGTCTTTCTAGGTTCATGACCGTATAACGATAAAGAATTGATTCCGAAAATGTCTTTGCCATTTTCCTGAATACCTTCATGTTCATGAGTGACGCGCTAGCAACGAACGTATCATGACAATATATACAGTAATGAAGTCCAATTCCAACGAACCTATTTATAGTCGCAAATTAGTGTGCAGTCCGATCCTTCTTTTAAAATGTCCCGATCATTATGGGGACCATGAAATTATTAAGTCCACTAAATGATTCTATGCATAGATCTAATTCGATAGAATGAGAGATGACATCTATGGCAAAACACATTTCCATCGTTCAACTACCCCGACTGAATACCTTTATGTTCATGAGTGACGCGCTATCCACGAACGTATCATGACAATATATACAGTAATGAAGTCCAATTCCAACGAACCTATTTATAGTTGCAAATTAGTGTGCAGTCTGATCCTTCATTTAAAATGTCCCGATCATTATGAGGACCATGAAATTATTAAGTCCACTAAATAATTCTATGCATAGATCTAATTCGGTAGAATGAGAGATGACACCTATGGAAAAACACATTTTCATCATTCAACTACCCTGACTAAGGATTTCTCATTTCAGACAACCGACACTAGATCGCATAGAACATTGCCTCACTGTCGGAGGTTAACAGATCATATCTTGACAATTACCTGTCGATCTCTATATCACAAGACTAAACTGCAAGAGGTTGCTGCTCACCTAGATAAAGGCGAGTTTTGTTCAAACGCAAGATTTAACCCCTTATATATCCGGTAGTCATAATTTATCAAGTCAAATGATTAATTTGCACAATTTGTAACGAATGACAAACTATTAATCTGAAGTCATGTACTTTGTCATCCTGGTCATATTCAATGATTCGTTCTACTAACGATCACTCATATGTGAGTAAATCGCATCTCTATGCTGTTGTAGCTTAACACTCGCTACCCTTTATTATTAACATCTTTATGTTAATCAAAGGTAACTACATATGATAGTCCGTACTTGATTATTCTAGTCCCGGTCGAATAATCTAAGGACTATGAATGCTTTTGAATATTTATCATATCAAAGAAATATGACATTGAATTCTCAACACTTTAAGAATACATTTCTTCTCAGAAAAACATTAATGACATATTCATATAATTGAACGGAGAATATGAATATCTATATAACATGCCATCCAGATTTACATCAAAATGCCCTATATAGGTCATCTAACTATATAGCATTAGGGCATATCTCTAACAATCTCCCACTTGCACTAATGCTATAGAATATAGCATTTAGCGCATATCTACATGGTATCACATCCTTATCTTTTCAAGATGATGTTCCAATTGTGATTGACTCATGGGCTTAGTACGTGGGTCAACTACATTTTCTAATGTAGGAACTTTCTGCAGATTTATATCTTTTCGAACAACTATTTCTTGAATGATATGGAAACGCCTTTCAATGTGTTTGGATTTTTGATAAGATCTAGGTTCCTTAGCTTGTACAATAGCTCCATTGTTGTTGCAATACAGCGTTATCGGCAACTCGATGGAAGGAACCACTTTTAGCTCTAACAAGAACTTCCTCATCCAAATAGCTTCATTTGCTGCATTGGATGTAGCAATGTACTCGGCTTCTATAGTGGAGTCTGCAGTTACTGGCTGTTTGGAACTTTTCCAACTAACTGCCCCTCTATTACAAACAAATTCAAATCTGGATGTAGACTTTCTATCATCCATATCATATTGAAAATATGAGTTTGTGTACTCATCTATCCGAAGTTCTTCTCCTCCATAAATCACTGCAAGGTCCTTAGTCCTTCGCAAGTACTTAAGGATATGCTTTATTGCCATCTTGTGTTCTTCTCCTGGATCGGACTGATATCTGCTCACAAGGCTTACAGCATATGCAATATTAGTCCTTGTACATAGCATGGCATACATGAGACTGCCAACAGCCGAAGCATCAAGCACACGCTCCATATGTTGCCTTTCATCTTCGGATTTGGGAGACATATTCTTTGAAAGATGTATGGATTGGCAGAAGACCTTTCTTAGAATTTTTCATATTGAATTTCTTCAAAACTTGCTCTACGTATAGACTTTGAGACAAGCCAATCAACATTTTCGTTCTATCTCTATAGACACAAATTCCTAAGATATAAGAGGCTTCTCCCAAATCATTCATAGAGAACTTGCTGTTTAACCAAATTTTAATGGACATCATTTGTCCAACATCATTTCACATGATTAAAATATCATCAACATACAGAATCAGAAAAGTGGTCATACTCCCACTAATCTTTTTGTATACACAAGGTTCATCATCATTTCTAATGAAACCAATCTCTTTGATCTCATTTTTAAATTTGATGTTCCAAGAACGAGAGGCTTGCTTTAGACCATATATAGATCTTTTAAGCTTACACACTTGATCATTATTGGACTTAAAACCTTCAGGCTGTTCCATATAGATATCTTCCTCAAGATAGCAATTTAGGAACGGAGTTTTAACATCTATTTGGCAGATCTCATAATCATAGTGTGCGGCAATAGCGAGCATGATGCGGATGGACTTAAGCATGGCAACTAGTGGAAAAGTTTCGTCATAATCAATTCATTGTTTTTGATGAAAACCTTTTGCAACAAGCCTTGCCTTATATGTCTCCACATTTCTATCAATTCCAAGTTTCCTTTTGAAGACCCATTTACAACCTATAGGTACAATACCTTCAAGTCGGTCAACTAAGGTCCAAACATCATTTGAATACATAGAATTTATCTCTGCTTGCATAGCCTGCCTCCATTTCTCGAAAGCAATATTTTGTATTGCTTCCTCATAATCAGTAGGATCATCCAAATGATCTTTATCCCCAACCACAAACAACTCTTGTGATTCCTCAAGTAGATAACCATATCTCTCTGGAGGATGGGATACTCTACTAGATCTTTGATGTCCTTGTGTGATGACAGGTTCTGGACTCTGTTGAATTGGTTCAAGATCATGATTTAGGTCGGTTTACAATTCAGAAGACCCTTCTTCTATTCTTATTTTCCTCCCATTGCCTCATTCTTGAACAAACTCCTTTTCAAGAAGGAAAGCATCTCAACTGATCAAAATTTTTTGATCATTGGGAAAATAGAAATAATATCCTCTAGTCTCCTTAGGACATCCCACAAATCTTCCTTTGTCAGATCTTGTTTCCAACTTGTCCGTCTTAAGTTTCTTAACATAAGCGGGACAACCCTAAATCCTAATGTGATTAAGATTTGGTTTCCTACGAACTCATAACTCATATGGTGTAGTTGGAACAGCTTTAGTTGGAACCCTGTTCAACAAGTAAATAGCCGTAAGAAGTGCATACCCCCATAATGAAATTGGACGATTGGTATAACTAATCATAGATCGTACCATATCCATCAATGTACTATTCCTATGTTCAGATACTCCATGTAATTGTGGTATAGCAGGTGGAGTAGTCTGTGAAGTTATTCCAGCTTGTTTAAGATATTCAAGAAATTTGGTACTTAAGTATTCACTTCCACGATCAGATCGCAAGGTTTTAATATTCTTTCCCATTTGGTTCTCTACTTCAGCTTTAAATTCCTTGAATTTTTTAAAAGCCTCATATTTGTACTTCATTAAATACACATAACTATACCGAGAATAGTCACCAGTAAAGGTTATGAAGTAGATATAACCACCCCAAGCCATTTCTGCATACATCACTATGTATTAATGCTAACAATTTAGTGGCCCTTATTCTTTTACCAACAAATGATGACTTTGTCATATTCCCGAGAATACAAGACTCACATGTAGGTCCGGGTTCACATCCTAATGAATCAATAAGTTCATTTTGAGCCATCCATGTTAATCTTTTCTCATTAATATGTCTGAGTCTCAAGTACCACAATTGTTTCACATTAAATTGAATATATTTTGGTTGTTCCTCTTTTGAAGTAGAAATTGAAGTTACATGCATGCATTCATCAAGATTCAAATGATAAAGTCCATTCAACAAAGTAGTCGAGCCGATATATTCATTACGATAATAAATATTACAACTCTTGTTCATAAAAGAAAATTCATAATTTTCACAAACAAGATTAGGAATAGAAACAATATTTCTAACAGCATTTGGAACAAACAAAACATTTGAAAGACACATAACATGACCAGCAAGCAAACAAACTTCAACATTCCCTTTGGCAAGGGCTACAACACTTGCTCCATTACCAACCTTCAGGACAATCTTACGCTTCTGAAGCATTATCCTGTCATTTAGACTCTGTAAGGACATACAAACATGAGTTGTAGCGCCATAATCTAAAATCCAAGATGTACAAGTCGGACTAATTGAAAAATTAGTTTTATTCACAGATTTAAAAGAAATTGTACCCGCGCAGTGACAACAGCCTGTTTCTCTTTCAACTCTTGAAGGTACAGGGGACAATTTCTTCTCCAATTGCCATCAACCTTGTAGTGGTAATACTACCCTTTAGGGATGGTTTCCTTCTTCTTAACACCCCCAGTGGGCTTATGAGCAATGTCCTTCTTCTTGTTGTTGTTCTTACTCCTTCTTCTATTCTTGGGTTTAAACCCAAAAGAAGAGGCAGCAACAAGGACAGTCTCCTTGCCCTTTCCTTTGAATTGTGACAGTGCAGTGGTCAACATATTGGCCAGCTCGGGCAAAGAAGCAGAGAGTTTGGTCATTTGAAAGTTCACAATGAATTGATTGAAGGAATGTGGGAGGGACTGTAGAATAAGGTCCGTGTGCAGCTTACAGTCCATGTCAAACTCAAGCATCTCAAGTTGAGTAATCAGATTAATCATCTTGAGAACATGCTTGCTGACATCACCACCCTTTTCCAATCTAGCTCTGAATAACTCCTTTGACAATTCATATCTAGCAACGTCACTTTGCTCACCATATAGCTCTTTCAAGTTCAGAATCATGCTAGCAGCATGAGACATCTTCTCATGTTGCTTTTGCAGTTCATTTGACATTGAAGAAAGGATATAAGCTTTTGTGCTCAAGTCATGTTCAACCCAGAGCTCATATGTTTCTCGCTCTTCATCAGTTGCATTTCAGGAAGGGTAGCAGGAGGGGCCTTACCCATAACATATTCAATCTTTTCCAATCCCAAAACAATTTTAAGATTGCGAAACCAATCAAGAAATTTTGGTCCAGTTAAAGCATTTTTGTCAAGGATACGAGCAATGGGATTTGAAATATAAGCCATTATAAATATACTGTAGAAATAAGTAACACAGAAAGTAAGACTGCTAATTGATGTAAAAATGCATAACTATTTAAGTATAGTCTTTACAAAAATAGTATCTCCCACTATCTTTATCGAATCTCATACTCCTAGAATGAGAAACGCAAATTCGTTAGAATCCGATAGTGGGTGACCAAATCCTTAACAATTTGTATCCCTTAAATCTTTGTGGTTATAATTGGAATATAAATATTAAGAGTCAAAAACACTTTGTCGTCTATTTCACAAAATAGGCTATGGTCATATCCAGTCCCCAAATTACTCGATCTCAAACCTTTGTGGTTATAATTGACTAAGTGATTTAGTTAGATTTGACCCGCCATCTCATAGTTATTCGACAAATTGAATCAATAACCTCAAGCCTTTGTGGCTATAATTGGCCGTTAGATTTTGGAAGACAACCACATCACTATGTTCTATGATACGAACCTGGTCAACATGTGCCCAGACCCAACACCAAGATTGGTAAAACAAACCCAAGATCTTTCAAGAATGGATGGAACCGCGACCCTTTGCCTAGCAAGACAAGAACCTTGGTATAGTGAATATGATGGAAACCGCGACCCGTTGCTTAGCAAAGCAAGAACCTTGGTATGGTGAAGACGCCACAAACGGGGATGGAAATCCGCTTGATAAGTCAAGGTTGAACGCCACAAGGAATCCCTTGATAAGTTCAAAAGAGTCTCTTGGAGAACTCAAGGAGAATAATCTCACAATTTAATTTCAGAATTGTCTCACTTTATTATCACAAAAAGTGCCTTATATAGGCAATAACAAATAAGTATCCTGCTTGGAAAAGGACTCCTAAACCCTAGCCCAAGTAGGAAAAACGTGAATAGTAACTAGGTCAAAGGAAACAAACTTGGAGACCAAGAAAAGACTCCTATTAACTATTCACGTGAATTGTGACGTGAATAGTAACTAAAAAGGAAGCAAACTTGCAGCCCAAGAAAAGCTCCTTTTTAGTGTGAACACCTAATCTTGTAGCCCAAGAAAGTCTCTCTCCTAGTGTGAACACCTAAATTCATCCATAGGAAATTAAACTAAAACTGAAAACTAAAACTAGGATAAAATTACAAAGAAATCAAATCTTGACTAAATCTTCAAATCTTCTTGAAACTTCTTGAAGAATCTTGAAGTTCTTGAATCTTGAAAATAGAATCTTGACTTGAATCTTTGCTGGAAAATTCATCCAAAAGGTTCAATGAATGTGGATAGCTGGTTCGCATCATTCCCCCCCTCTTGAGAAGGATTTGTCCTCAAATCCACCAGGCTCAAAGACCAGCCTAGGTGGTAGGCCATGTGGTATGTTCGCGAGAAACATTTCCTTAAAATCCTTATTGGAAAAGCTCTTTTCTCTTTTTACTACCTCTCTAGCTTCAGCCTGGCTCGCTTTCTTTTCACTCTCATTCTTTTGATCACCCAAATTCTTTTGTTCACTCAAGTTCTTTTGATCACTCAATTTTTGTAACCTCACTTGATCCTCATAAACTTGTTTTGGTGTCATTGGAACTAGAGTGATTGTTCGCTGATTAAACATGAATGAGTACATGTTGGTGAAGCCATCATGCTGCACATGTCGATCAAATTGCCACGGTCTTCCTAAGAGTAGATGTCCAGCATGCATTGTTACCACATCACACAATACCTCATCTTCATACTTTCCAATTCGAAACGGTACAACAACCTGCTTTGTAACCCCTATTTCACCACAATTATTCAGCCACTGCAGTTTGTATGGACGTGGGTGCTTAACTGTGTTGAGCCCTAGCTTTTCAACCATAGAAGCACTAGCAACATTAGTACAACTACTACCATCAATAACACTACATACCTTATCTTCCACGTGGCAGCGACTATGAAAGATGTTCTCATGTTGCACTACTTCTTCCTCTTCTTCAGCTTGCAAGCTCAAAGCTCGTCGTGCCACTAGTCCAAGTATCTCTCCATAATCTGCCCCAAACTCTTCTTCGCTTACTTTGGTGTCCTCTTGAGAGGTCATGGCAATAGTGGATGTTTTGAGCTCGGGCTTGGCCTTGTAAGTAGACGGATTTTCTTCATCCTTTAGGTAACTTGTCCTCCAAGGTGAAGGTGATGCACTCAAGTATTGCAGTGCTTGTCTTGGTCGTGTACCACCCCTATTGAGTTGCTTCTCCATTTTAATTGCTTTATGCACCAAATCCTCTAATTCCACATAATGATGCAACTTTATAGTGTTAGCAATCTATTGATTTAGCCCATTCAAGAATCTGGCCATTGTTGCCTCTCGATCTTCCTCCACATTGGCTTTAATCATAGCCATCTCCATCTCTTTGTAATACTCATCAACACTCTTATTACCTTGATGAAGACCTTGCAGCTTGAGGTATAAATCTCGATAGTAATGACTTGATACAAATCGTCGCCTCATCACTCTCTTCATCTCATCCCAAGTTGCAATAGGACGATCTCCATTCCGCCTCCTATTGATGCACAACTGATCCCACCAAACAATAGCATAATCAGTAAATTCAATTACAGCAAGTTTTACCTTTTTCAGTTCAGCATAGTTATGACAATCAAAAACCAACTCCATCTTCTTCTCCCACTCAAGATATGCTTCGGGATCACTCCTTCCTTGAAAAGCAGGAATCTTCATCTTGATGCTTCCCAAATTGTTATTAACATGGCTCCTAGCTTCTCTATCTCGGCTATGTCTTCCATTGTTGCCTATTGACATCCGATCAAGTTCCTCATATCCTTCTTCTTCAAATTCATCCACAACTTCAATTTCTCTTCGATGCAACCTGTTCCTCCTTGGTGCTTTTGGAGCAACTGGTGGCTGCACCCTTGGTGTTCTCTGTTCTACCCTAGCCATCCTCTCATGTAGTTGATCAAATTCAGCCCTCATCATTCGTCTCATCTCTCCCAACAAAGCATGCATCTGTAAGTTCGGAACAACGGCTTGTTGACCTTCTTCGTTTATGTCATCCTCTTGATTATGACCCATGATTGAAATCAACACTCCCTCACGTGTTTCACTCAACTCAATTTGGCTTTTACTCTCTAATATTCTCACACGCTCTGCCTTTTTCCTCTCGTATTCTCCTTCAAGTCCCTAGAACTTACCAAGAATACCAAGCAGCGTATTACTTTTTTTTTCGAAATTTGATGATTTTTTTTTAGAACTCTAAGACTCTGGAAACAAGGTTAGAGAAAGAAACTTGAATAAAACTCAAAGAAGGAAACCTAGAGAAATAAGGAAAGTTGCAAAAACCCTATTCTAAAACACAAAAATGCCCAAAACGCATAGCAAACGTTGGAATTTGGCCCTAAGAGGGTGGTGCCCACAGCTATGCTGTGGGTTATGCTCAGGACGTCGTTTCCCTTCAGAAAAGCTTGGCCACGAGGGCTAATTCAACAAAAACAAGTTTTTTACTGTTCACTGTTTTGCCTTTTTTTTTTTTTTTTCTTGAAGTTTCTTTTCTTTCTTGATGTTCTTTTCTTGATTTTCAGAAACAAAGACAATGAGCAAGTAACCAAGACTTCGAATTTAGAAACACAAGAAACCCTAATTCAAGATTCTAGGGTTTGGCCAATTGAAAGCTTAACAAGAAACGAAATTGAAAGCAAGAAAACAAAATTGAAGACAAGACTCAAGAAACGAAGAACAAGACTCAAGACACGAAATTAAAAGAACAAGAACGGAATCAAGACACAACCAAGAAAACGAATTGGAAGCATGACACAATCAAGAACGAAGAAAGGAATTAAAACCTAGACCTAGACTCAAGGAATTAACCAAGAAAAACAAGAAAATGATAGACAAACCTGATAAACCTAAGCTCTGATTACCAACTGATACGAACCTGGTCAACATGTGCCCAGACCCAACACCAAGATTGGTAAAACAAACCCAAGATCTTTCAAGAATGGATGGAACCGCGACCCTTTGCCTAGCAAGACAAGAACCTTGGTATAGTGAATATGATGGAAACCGCGACCCGTTGCTTAGCAAAGCAAGAACCTTGGTATGGTGAAGACGCCACAAACGGGGATGGAAATCCGCTTGATAAGTCAAGGTTGAACGCCACAAGGAATCCCTTGATAAGTTCAAAAGAGTCTCTTGGAGAACTCAAGGAGAATAATCTCACAATTTAATTTCAGAATTGTCTCACTTTATTATCACAAAAAGTGCCTTATATAGGCAATAACAAATAAGTATCCTGCTTGGAAAAGGACTCCTAAACCCTAGCCCAAGTAGGAAAAATGTGAATAGTAACTAGGTCAAAGGAAACAAACTTGGAGACCAAGAAAAGACTCCTATTAACTATTCACGTGAATAGTGACGTGAATAGTAACTAAAAAGGAAGCAAACTTGCAGCCCAAGAAAAGCTCCTTTTTAGTGTGAACACCTAATCTTGTAGCCCAAGAAAGTCTCTCTCCTAGTGTGAACACCTAAATTCATCCATAGGAAATTAAACTAAAACTGAAAACTAAAACTAGGATAAAATTACAAAGAAATCAAATCTTGACTAAATCTTCAAATCTTCTTGAAACTTCTTGAAGAATCTTGAAGTTCTTGAATCTTGAAAATAGAATCTTGACTTGAATCTTTGCTGGAAAATTCATCCAAAAGGTTCAATGAATGTGGATAGCTGGTTCGCATCATTCTACTAGCGACTTAATCAAACATAGTACGAATCATGTCCCTCTACCTTTGGGTAAGACCGAATATGATCGCTTTGGGTTCATTAAGTCCTAGGATGGCGGAGGACTACAGATCTAATATTAGTTTACACATTGGGAGTCTTGTTTTCAGATCTCATCATGTACACATTAACAAGCATATAAAAATAATGCATGCAACAGTCATAGATGGTGGATCATGGACTTTAGAATAAAATAGAAAGGAAAAACTATCTTAAAACACATCACTATGTCTTCGAGATCTCCAACTCCTTTGGATTCATCCGGTTGCCTCATCTTCTTGAGAATTTACATATAGTCCTCACTACAAAGTTCTCTCAAAAGCAAGAAAATAGAATGAGACTTATGTCTCTATTACAAACCGGGTATCTACTAAGTCCATGATCAAGTTCACCATTTATGCAACATGTAGCTAGATTAAATATATCACATAGATAATCAAAGCTAAATGAAAAACATTCAACAATCATTTTTATGCATCATATACAAAAGATAAAACAAGTCCATCTAATCTTCAATCAATGCATTTGACAACATGCATGAAAGAGACTTGACTCTAACATCAACCAAGCATTCAAAGACCAACCGACTTTGCAAGCCATATAGTCTCAATATGACACGTAAACCGAGATTCACATAAAGGGTTCATCAGGCCTGAACGTAGAAAACTTTTGGCTCGTTCCAATCAAAGTCGATCTTTCCATGCGGGATGGAATCAACTCATATCTTTCGCATAATAGTGTCAAATAACATTAAAAGTTTAGATCCAAACTCAAATGTACATATTACGGACTTTCAAAACTGTGGCTCTGATACCACTTAAAGGCGCATAAAGGCGTCAGCTTCATAATGAAGGCACAAAATGGTGTCAGCTTCATAAGCGGGAGCACAACGGGATCGTCTCGAGATATGTAAATAACAAAAATATGCAAGCGCAGTGGAAATAATAACATTTAAAAGTTTGCATGTAAGCAAGTTGTATTTACAAAATCTCAAGAGTAAATCCGTAACTAGTACATAAAAGAAAATATATAAGAGTATTTTACAAAATCTCAAGAGTAAAATACATAACTAGTACATAAAAGAAAATACATAAGCAAGCTCAAGAAGATGCAATGAAGTCCTTTATTTATAGATGCAGGACTTCATTAAGATCGCACCAAGTGGCATTCATCAAGCTTATCAAAATAAGATCGATGAAGCCAAGTGTCAAAATCTCCTTCAAGTGGCCAACCATAGGAGGGCAATTTGGACAAATTTCTCCTGCAACTTGTTGTTTGTCTTTTTGTGCAAGTTGTCTTTTGTCCTTTTGTGCTTTGTCCTTTTGTGTTTTGTCTTTTTGTGCAACTTATCTTTTGTCTTCTAGTGAAGACAAACATTAATTAATTCTAAACGCCTTTAGAATAATTAATTGAAGATTGACCCCTCAATCTATTTGTACTTTAGCCCCAATACTTTTTAGTATTTACACTTTGCCCCCAAAACTTTCAAAAATTACAATTTTGGCCCACTTAATCATTAATGTCCAAAATAACACTGTTAACACTTTAACGTGTTTCTAACTCAATACCAAGCTCAACATTGCTTTATTCATGATACCCTAAGTGTGTGACTTTCTAGGTTTATGACCGTATTGCGATAAAGGATCGATTCTGAAAATATCTCCGCCATTTTTCGGAAAACCTTCATGTTCATGAGTGACGTGCTAGCAACGAACGTATCATGACAATATATACAGTAATGAAGTCCAATTCCAATAAACCTATTTACAGTCGCAAATTAGTGTGTAGTCTGATCTTTCTGTTAAAATGTCCTGATCGTTATAGGGACCATGAAATGATTAAGTCCACTAAACGATTCTATGCATAGATCTAATTTGGTAGAATGAGAGATGACATATGTGAAAAAACACTTTTCCATTATTCAACTACCCCAGCCGAGGATTTCTCATTTCAGACAACCGATACTAGATCGCATAGGACATCGCCTCACTATCGGAGGTTGAGAGATCCTATCTTGACAATTATTTGTCGATCTCTATACCACAAGACTAAACTGCGAGAGGTCGTTGTTCACCTAGATAAAGGCGAGTTTTGTTCAAACGCAAGATTTAACCCCTGATATATCCAGTGGCCGTAATTTCTCAGGTCAAAGCATTAATTTGCACAATTTACAACGAATGACAAACTATTAATCCGAAGTCATGTAGTTTGTCATCCTAGTCACATTCAATGATCCGTTCTACTAACGATCACTCATATGTGAGTTAATCGCATCCCTATGCTGTTGTAGCTCAACGCTCGCTACCCTTTATCATTAACATCTCTATGTTAATTAAAGGTAACCACATATGATAGTCAGTACTTGATTATTCTAGTCCCGGTCGAATAATCTAAGGACTATGAATGCTTTTGAATGTTTATCATATCAAATAAATATGCCATTGAATTCTCAACACTTTAAGAATACATTTCTTCTCAAAAAAACATTAAGAACATATTCATATAATTGATTGGAGAATATGAATATCTATATAACATGCCATCCAAATTTATATCAAAATGCCCTATATAGATCATCTAACTATATAGCATTAGGGCATATCTCTAACACATACCACCTTATAACTCCAAATTGGGTGTACTCCGAATGTAACCCGAATATCTTACGACCCAACTCTCCCAGGGCGGCATCCCTAGCGAGAAAGGGACTGGACAACCATGGTAGCCGAGATATACCGACAAGCTCGATACCGCGTGGCTTCCCCGACACTACCATGCCCAAATGGTTGCGCAACCACGATGTAATGCACTCAAGATGATAAAAGATAAGATAAACAAATAATCACATAATTGAGGCATAACAACGTATGTCACGCCCCAACTCGACCCCACTTACAATCAGTCAGGACGTAACGGAATTTCGGTAGTATAACGACTGTAATACGAACATCAGGGCTCTAAACTAACCCTTTATAACTTTATACAACCAACTCCAAAGAATAACAACATCTCCACAACTACCTCAACATCATACAATGCAACCATTCCCATATATTAACAACCATTCAACAGTTCATTCATAGGTTATACGCCTCCATTCCAACATCAACTATAAGCCAACCATACACAAGATATATTATATATTTGCAAAATAGATTATAGACTAGTCTAACAACCTAATCATATTCAAAAGGAAGACTACTAAACTAGTATCATACAAACCATTATCTTAAGTAGGTTATCCAACACAACATATTACAAAAGTTAAGACAAACTCATGGAAATGACTCCGGCACATAAGACTCCTCCACATAAGGCACATACTCAACTTCCTGAGGCACGTACCCGAAATCTGGTACAGTAACACCTGATTGCAGATAACGAATGAGAGTGAGCTTATATAAAACAAAGCCCAATGAGGAATTCTATAGATCTTTTGAAAACATTTACTTTACCCTTTAGGAAAATCATCCCATAAACAACAATAATAACAACTTCATTAACATCAACTTTTCAATTCAATCACATAAATGACCATTCAATTGTGAAAGGATACACTAGTTGGTGTAACTCTATACGCCATCACGATCTTAACCATCTTCTTATAACTCCCATAATACATAACCGAGGTACCTCATCTAGCCCCTCTCTCCATGGCATCTCCGCCCATGCGAGTTGGGGGTAGTCTATAATAGTCATGCCATTATCAACCCGACAGCCCAACGCTGCTCGAGATGTGGCACACACTATCAAGACTCATGAAAATAATAATAAACATTCATATTCTACGAAGACAACAAAGTAAGTTGTCCTCCATAGGATCATCAATCATCAATCAGTTAACAACATTTCAATCATCATAACATCAATTAAACAACTAAGACAATCAAGTTAGATGACAAAGTAGGTCACCCAACTTAACACACATATCAACATGCATTCAATCCCGAACCTACTCTACAACAATCCAAGAAACAACTACAAAATACCACCAAACAACTAAAGACAACATTTTAACATTTTAAAGAAAGGCTACACAAACTTCTAAAATTCATAACTTACAATCTAGAAATCCAATAACCTCCAAACCACTTCCTATCACTCAACCATCAATGCAAGTACATTAGCCCCTCTTAAACCAACCAAAAGCCACCTAAAACAAGACCAACAAGCCCAAAAATGGCAATGCACCATGGCTGGAATTTTTGACTTTTCCTACGGCTATCAAATTGAAAATTTAGCATTACAACATTACTACACAAAAAATAATGAGTCTATAGAAGAAACTACAACTCGATTTCAACTACTACAACTACAATTATTCAAGAAATAAGCTAAATTATCAATTAAATACCCAAAATATAAAAAATACATGTTACAACTATTTAAAATTGCTATAAACTCACAAAGTTAGTCTACAACTCCTAACTAGCAATAATCTAAAGTCAATTTAACAAAACAACAACTAAATATTCAATATTAAAAATTTGACATAAGCTTTAAAATTATAATCTAGTTTTTCCCTCACCTTGGATCCAAACAAATGCTAGAAATAGGTAGAATGGATACCCAACAAGCAAAAACAAGCTTTGAATGAAGTGATTTGGACTTAAATTGCAAATTCTATGAGAAAATTAAGCTTGAAAACCTAAGAAAATATTTTTCCTTCTTCACCTAAGCTTTCACGGCTGCAATGTGTGTGTGTTTGTGGTGTTTTGCTTTGTTTTAATGTGTGTATTCATTTTATAGGCAAAGTCAAAGCTAGCCAACTTGGTCAAAGTTGACAACATTTGATATTTTAGTTGTTTTAGCCTATTTTGCTTGCATATAAATATAACTAACATATATACTGTATTTAGTATTATATTTCTGGTTGACAACATATAATATATGCATACATATACATACAAATAGGGTATAAAATTCAATTTTGCAAAAGAAGTTGAAAAATCACATTAATTGTTTTTCAAATGTCTTTTAAATGTATTTTTCAATTGTGCCATTCTAAAAATATTTAAGATGATGTATATAATTTATATTTAATATATACTAGGTCAACGAAAGTCAATGCAAGAATCGGGTTTAGCAAAAATCACTATTTGGCTAAAAAATGCTACTTTTCGCCTAAAAAATCCATTTAAATTCCTATTCCGTTTCAAAATCAATTTTTATCAAACACGGGTCTATTAATATCCGAGAACTAGGTTTTCAAACATTTAAATAACAAGTTTCAAAAATATAGCGGACGTGTTTCAAAAACATTATTCACAAAAATCGACGATAAAATTTTCAATTCAGATTTTTATGAAAATTTCATGAATGTTCACATAGCATGTAATAGAAGTTAAAATCACATAATTATCATATTTTAATTCATATAACATATAAACAAGTCAAAACACGTAATTTTACATAAAGAAAATTTTGGAGTTTCACTAAAATCTTTATAAGAGTTTTATGAAGGCACATATATCATGTAATAGGAGTAGTATTTACAAATAAATCTAGTTTGGTCATAGAAGATGAAAGGTCAAAAGTCAAAGAAGACAAAAAGTCAACATTTTGTAAAAAGTCAAAGATGATAAAAAGTCAACATTTTTCAAAAGTCAAATTAAATTCAAATAAAACTGAAATACGCATTTAACTTAGTATTTTGTGTAGTTCATACATATGTACGTATATGAGTTCAAATAATATATATAAACAAGTGAAAACACGTAATTGCAAATAGGGCAAATTTTGGGGTCTCACAACGTAGGTTGCCCTCACACACAATATGGCAATCAATAAGCACTTACTACTTTAACAGTTATACTAAATTACACAATCTATGAGTAAGAAAATAAACTATTATGCACATAAGGATAAAAAACTCCATCACCTCTACCAAGCTCCAAGATGCAAGATTTGGCTTCACATCATTCTCAATCACCTTGAACATAAGGTCAAACATTACTTCAATTACTCTTTAACTACAACAATCATTAATTATCTAACTAGGTTAACTAACTTTATAGTTTACTTAATTAACATGCAACATTTATTAGAATTCCCTCCTTACTAAAATGTCACATTTCATATACTTTAGTTTAACACATAATCCAAGTAATTATTCAAGTAGTCAAGTATACAAGTCATAATCATAGCCTCACACAAACAATACAATTAACAAACAATATAACAATACAATCAAGATATAGGCACGTTCATCCAATCTTTACCAAATAAACATGTAGTTCAATTCATTAACCTCTCCAAATAGATAAATATACTATACAAGTACAATTAAACACCTATCTAATTAATTAAAAGTCAATTATCAACAATTATCGCCATGGTTCAAAACTAGTTCCTTTAGTCCAATTCAAGCTCATAGTAAGTGAAACACAAGCTAACCCCAAACCAATCTTTCCATTCCTCTAATAACACTTTATGACACCCCTACAAATTATGAAAACTCACTTTTAATTACATTTACTACAAAAGTCCCAATTGCCACTTAATCGCTTTGAACTACAACTACAAAAACCGTGGATTAATTCAATGTCATAAAGGTATTCTAGGCTCTATCCTACATATATAAGACTAATTAGCACCTCTAATCTTACCCTGGATCACCACATTAATAGGCCACTATTCATTATGCAATTAAAACCTCAAAATTCAATGTTATCGGAATTCAATAAATTTTATCAAGTAACCATTTTAGCATCCCTAGAGTCCATACAAACTATCAAATCGAGTATCGGGTCACAATTCGATGGTCCTGAGTGAATAGTGCATGTTATCTAACTTTAACTTAAAGTTCTTGCAATCCTAGTATTTCCAAACCATTTGAGGTTCTAATCTAGGTTTAACAACTCCTAAATCACACTTATATAGCAATAAATTAAGCTAGAACACAAGGATTTGCAAAATCTCAATTTCTACTATTCATCATCTTCGTTAAATGCAAGAACAATCAATCTAGCCATTAACATTGCTATCTAATCACAAAAGTATCTTCTACAAGCATAATAAAGAGTATATTAAGCATAGATAAGGATAGATAATTCATTACACAATAAATCAACATTATCAAAATAAACCCTAGTTAACAATACACAAAATTATGCAATCTCCCTCACCAAAACTTGAAGATCAAGCTAGGTTGAAGGTGTAGATGGCTCAAGACTCTAGAATCAATCTTTGAAATGGATGAAAATGGTGAAGTTTGCAAAAAAAAAAAAAAATCATCCTTGCTCCTATACACTCAAGGGTTTGGGAGGGGTTTATTGCTTTTTATTTTGTTTTTTGTGTATTATATTTATATGAATATGTATATATGTATATATAAGATATATAGATAGATAGTAGATTAGTTGGGCCCTAGTATAATGTATATATAAATTAAAATAAAGCCCAAAACTAATTACAGACTAACTAGTTTAAAATAATATTTTTACTATTCATACAGTATAAAAATCATTTTCCTAACGTACTCTCCCGACGTGCTATGCAATTAAAAATTATGAACGTATGTCCAAAATCACTTATATATTGTGGAAAAAATACGAGATTTACAAAATTAAATACTTTAATTTTTAACCCGTGCTCAAGGCTCGTTTTAAAAAGATGAAAATAAGTCTATTAGGTTCTAAAAACAATCTCGTAAAATAAAAATGACAAAATGATAGTTAAACATTTTTATTTGATATAATATATGCTAATGTCCCTATTATAGAAAAATAAGAAAAGTAGAAGATAATAAATCTATTATATAAATCTAAATACTAAAAATAGGGACATAAACACATATAACACTTAAACTGGCACACATTTATATGCAATTAAGTATTCTAAGTTATATGTTTGGTCTAGGTTGTTACACTCTCCCCTCCTTAAGAAAATTGTGTCCTCGCAATTCCTCATTCTCAAAGGAACCTCGCACCAACTGTAGCAACTCCAGTCGAATCTGTGGCCAAAGAAGTGCACTACCAAGTCTACCAAGAGAAATACCCATACTATTACCACTGAGAAATCCACTGAAGATACCAAAAGCTTTAAGAAGAAATCTCGAGTAATATAGCCAAATCAAGGCTCTTATGAAAATACTTATTAGAAGTTCGAATATGAATACTATAAGAGTATCCCATCTAATAGTGCCGAGGAATACCACTAGGAAATCCATATATGAATACTAGAATCGAAGCTAAGTAGGGCCCGATAGTAATCCCCGCTCACAGATGTCACCTAGAAATGCCAAAACACCAAAGAAATACTATAAGTGAAGTCCCAAATAGGAATTCCAAATAAGAGCCATGTTAAGAATGTTGGTGGAACATCTATAAACGTGAATTCTTCCATCTACAAGTACCGAAAAAGAATTTCATGTATGAATACCAAATAAAAAGTCCAAAAGATCCATTTGAGATTCCCATATGATACTACTGATGGAAATACCACTAAAAACCACTGTCTTCAAGCAATCCCGACAAATATCAAAGTATATATTCCTCAAGAAGCTCAACCATATATAACATCTCCCCGCAGGTCGTAAGTCATATATATATATATATATATATATATATATATATATATATATATATATATATATATATATATATATGTAGATGATTCTAGATGCCTTAATCTCATAACACAAATATAATCACATAAGAATATCAGTTGCACTGACATAAAAGAATTCATTCATGCCCTTACTTGTTCTATGAAGTTCTCTTTGCTGGTCAAGCTGCTGAGCTGGATCATTCTCTACAACCCTAGGATGACTACCCTATCTAGAAGTCCATCTCCTAGCACTCTTAAATCTGAGGCATTCCCTGACTCTATGTTGACTACTGCTGCATCTTGTACATCTACCAGTCCTTCTCCAACAGTTGATGATATCATGACCCCCATGGTTGTAAAAAGTGCATCTCTGAAGCTGACGGGGTCTTTTATCTCTTTGACTCGATCCTACCTCACTCTCAACTTTCCTCTTCTCAACCCTAGGTGGTATTACCAAAGTCTCACGCAGAACTTGTTGTTCAAATGCTTGTGCAAGTCTACTCAAAGCATCTGCCACCCTTAACAATGCCTGCTCCCCTACCGGTGTCTGACTAGCTGCCCCCTCTTCTTATTGGTCCTTATCTCAGGAAGATCCATTGTTGGCCATCTTTCTATAGGGGAAGAGATATTTTACCAGTTTAAAAGGGTAATATATGTATGCATACAATGATGAGCACATAAGGTTCTTATATTAGCAAATATACCACATAGAAGTACACATAGTCACATATTTGTTCATCTAACACATTCTTCATATGTCACATAAGCAACTCACGTAGAACATATTTTTCTTTCAAATCACATAGTTATTCACATCACCAAAATCTTCCTAATTCATGCAAATCTAATACATAAGAGCACATTTTCACTCAAGTAAACACAAACCCACATGGAAGCATATACTTATTCAAAACTCACTTCACATGCATACACTCGAGGTTTTTTACCCGACAGACCGAAGACTATATCCCAACTGAGAGCATCTAAGCTCTGATACCAACTGTAACACCCCGATCCCTCACGAGACCGGTACCCCGATCCAAATCCAGAGGTCACGAAAAACAAGGAAAAATAAACGGAGTCTCCCCTGTTTCTAGGCCAAACTAAAACCCTACAAATAGAAGAAATGATCCACAACAAACAGTACAACATTCCCAAATCTCTATGGTTATCCGAGCATTTCTATTATGACGAAATAAAGCATTCAAGCATGCCTTTCGATTAGCTATTGAAATCTTATAATTATAATTCCAATTATCATACCACTCTAATATTTTTTATTTAACTTTCTTAGATTTTAAGTCCTTCAACCACCTTCCACTAAACCACACAAGCATGCATACCATTAGGCAAAAAGGTAAGGCAATAAAAGTTATTACAAGCTCACTACTAACTATCCATTCATACAAGACTTTAACTTCATATTACACTCCTTATATCAACCAACATATACAAGGCACGTAGGCCTCAAAAGAAACATAACTATCACAAATCTACATAGAACAATTAACTAAGACTAGAACATTCAGTCAAGAGACTCTCAAGCTTTCGTTTCCTCAAACTCCGAAGGCACCGAACTTGAAATAGTTAGAAAGAGGGAGTGAGCATACTAAACACGTATGCCCAATGAGGGAGGAAACATATAATAGGGGAGTTTTCAAAAAGGTTCTCGTGCAATGCAACAAACAATAGTAAGGTAAACTAACAGTACAGAACTAAGGGAAAATTTCACATTTAGTCCCTATTGTTTTTAAAGTGTCTCAGTTTAGTCCCTATTATTTAAAATATCTCAATTTAGTCCCTATTGTTTCACCAAAAGTTTCAATTTCATCCCAATTGTTTAATATGTCTCAATTTAGTCGCTATTGTTTTCCAAAAAGTTTCAACTTCGTCCCTATTGTTTTTAAAAAGATTCAATTTCATCCATATTATTTTCTTAAAGTTTCAAATTCGTCCCTATTATTGAAGGACTAAATTGAAATTTTTTGAGAAACAATAGGGATAAATTTAAAACTTTTTAAAAATAATAGGGACGAAATTGAAACTTTTTAGGAAACAATAACGACGAAATTGAAAACTTTAAACAATAGTGATAAAATTGAAACTTTTAGGGAAACAATAAGGACTAAATTGAAATATTTTAAACAATAAGACGACATACCACCTTATAACTCCAAATTGGGTGTACTCTGGATGTACCCCGAATATCTTACAACCCAACTCTCCCAAGGCAACATCCCTAGCAAGGGAGGGACTGGGCAACCATGGTAGCCGAGGTATACCGGCAAGCCTGATGCCACCGGGCTTCCCTGACACTACTATGCCTAAATGGTTGTGCAACTAAGATGCAATACACTCAAAATAATAACAGATAAGATAAACCAATAATCACATAATCAAGGGATAACAAAGTAGGTTGCCCTCACAAACAATATGGTAATCAATAAGCACACACTACTTTAACAGTTATACTAAATTACACAATCTATGAGCAAGAAAATAAACTATTATGCACATAAGGATGAAAAAGTCCCTCATCTCTATCAAGCTCCAAGATGCGAGATTTGCCTTCACATCATTCTCAATCACCTTGAACATAAGGTCAAACATTACTTCAATTACTCTTTAACTACAACAATCATTAATTATCTAACTAGGTTAGCTAACTTTATAGTTTACTTAATGAACACGTAACATTTATTAGAATTCCCTCCTTACTAAAATGTCACATTTCATATACTTTAGTTTAACACATAATCCAAGTAATTATTCAAGTAGTCAAGTATACAAGTCATAATCATAGCCTCACACAAACAATACAATTAACAAACAATAAAACAATATAATCAAGATATAGGCACATTCATCCAATCTTTAACAAATAAACTTGTAGTTCAATTCACTAACCTCTCCAAATAGATAAATATAATATACAAGTACAATTAAACACTTATCTAATTAATTAAAAGTCAATTATCAACAACTATCACCATGGTTCAAAACTACTTCCTTTAGTCCAATTCAAGTTCATACTAAGTGAAACCCAAGCTAACCCCAAACCAATCTTTCCATTCCTCTAATAACACTTTATGACACCCCTACAAATTATGAAAACTCACTTTTAATTACATTTACTACAAAAGCCCCAATTGCCCCTTTAATCGCTTTGAACTACAACTATCAAAACTGTTGATTAATTCAATTCCATAAAGGTATTCTAGGCTCTATCCTACATATATAAGTCTAATTAGTACCTCTAATCTTACCCCAGATTACCACATTAATTGGCCACTATTTGTTATGCAATTAAAACCTCAAAATTCAACATTATCAGAATTCAATAAATTTTATCGAGTAACCATTTTAGCATCCCTAGAGTCCATACAAACTATCAAATCGAGTATCGGGTCACAATTGATGGACCTAAGTGAATAGTATCCATTATCTAACTTTAACTTAAAGTTCTTGCAATCCTAGTATTTCCAAACCACTTGAGGTTCTAATCTAG
Source organism: Ehretia macrophylla (assembly GCA_037974665.1). NCBI lineage: Eukaryota > Viridiplantae > Streptophyta > Magnoliopsida > Boraginales > Ehretiaceae > Ehretia > Ehretia macrophylla. Next base: position 59,036,374 of record CM075781.1, read on the forward strand.
GTTTAATAACTCCTACATCACACTTATATAGTAATAAATTATGCTAGAGCATAAGGGTTTGCAAAATCCCAATTTTTACTATTCATCATCTTCTTTAAACGCAAGAACAATCAATCTAGCCATTAACATTGCTATCTAATCACAAAAGTATCTTCTACAAGCATAATAAAGAGTATATTAAGCATAGATAAGCATAGATAATTCATTACACAATAAATCAACATTATCAAAATAAACCCTAGTTAACAATACACAAAATTATGCAATCTCTCTCACTAAAACTTGAAGATCAAGCCAGGTTGAAGGTGTAGATGGCTCAAGACTCTAGAATCAAGCTTTGAAATGGATAAAAATGGTGAAGTTTGCAAAAAAAATTCTTCCTTCTTCTTCCTATGCACTCACGGGTTTGGGATATGGGGGGTTTATTACTTTTTATTTTGTTTTTTGTGTGTATTACATTTATATGAATATGTATATATATATATATATATATATATATATATATATATATATATATAAGATATATAGATAGATAATAGATTCGTTGGGCCTTAGTATAATGTATATATAAATTAAAATAAAGCCCAAAACTAATTACAAACTAACTAGTTTAAAACACTGATTTTACTATTCATACGGTATAAAAATCATTTTCCTAACGCACTCTCCCGACGTGCTATGCAATTAAAAATTATAAACGTATGTCCAAAATCACTTATATATTATGGGAAAAATACGAGATTTACAAAATTAAATACTTTAATTTTACCCCGGGTTCAAGGCTTGTTTTAAAAAGATGAAAATAAGGCTATTAGGTTCTAAGAACAATCTCGTAAAATAAAAATGACAAAATGATAGTTAAACATTTTTATTTGATTTAATATATGCTAGTGTCCCCATTAAAGAAAAATAAGAAAAGTGGAAGATAATAAATCTATTATATAAATTTGAATACTAAAAATAGGCACATAAACACGTATAACACTTAAATCGGCACACATTTATATGCAATTAAGTATTTTAAGTTATATGCTAGGTTCGGGTTGTTACAGTATCGCACCTACGGTGGTCCGTCCAATGCATACACATGCATAAGTGAAGTAAGTCTGGAAACCCTATCCATGATCAAGACAGATTACCCTACTATAAATGGAACTTATTCACAATAACTTCTACCATAGTAGAATGTCCAACTCTACTACTTAGTTATGGACTAAATAGTTCTGCTTGACAAGTAACTATAACTTAGACCTTCTATACGTAACCACTATGTACCTAAATCAACACTTGTAGCAATGACCTTATATCCACATATACATATAAAATAGTCAACCATATAAGAGAGAAACATGCTCATATAAGTAAGATGACAATAATTATTCACTACAAATATCTAGATATATCAATGACAATGTGCTAGTGGCCTTTTGGGCATACTATTCCCAACAGACTCCCATTTGCATGAAAGAGCACTAGGTTACGCTATGTAACGACTTAACCCCTACTGACTCAGTATCTATAAAATAGACCTTCTTCGAAAGAGTCTTAATAAGAGGAACTGTTAAGTCACTCGCAAAGGCAATTCTATATATCACCATGTCGCCTTTTTGGATATATCCCTAGCTTAAGTGATATTTTTCTCTCAAAATCGTTTGTCGTTTCTTATGTTTCCTTGACTCTTTATTCAAGTGCTAATTTAATATGCAATATACTCAGCCTGATAGACCAACATACAATCATTCGTTCTTTGAAGATACTTGAATATATGTTATACTACTATCTAGTAATCATATCCTATATTTGACTGCTATTTGGTTTAGTTCACAACATGATGAATATGAGACTGCCAATTGTTGACGCACATGCAATCTGTCTCATGCCTACTTTCTTATCAGAAATTTTGGGGCATTGTTATCTGGAAAGTGTAACTTCAAGCCTGTAGAGCAACAAGCCCTTTTTGGAGTTTTACATGTTAAACTTAACCAATATCTTCTCAACATATGTAGCTAGGGATAACACTAGTATTCTAGATCTCGTATAAGCTTTATCCCTAGAACGCAACTAGCTTCTCTTAAGTCCTACATTAAAAATTTGAGAAGATAGTCAAACTTCTATGCATGACAATATTCTTACAACATCCCCAGTTAGTAGGATGTAATCTACATGAAGACAAGTAATACAATAGTGTTGTTATTCCTTTTTCCTTGTACACACATGGATCATCAATGTTCTGCTCAAAATCAAAGACTTTGACTGCTACATTTAATGGAATGTTCCATGTCTTAAGATGTTTGCTTAAATCCATAGATTGACTTCTTTAAACTTATTGACCAAATTTTTTTGGCCTTTCACAATGGATTTGCCTGGTTTCTTCATATAGATGTTTACATTAGGATTTCTATGAAGGAATGTAGTCTTGACAATCATTCGCCATATCTCGTAGTCACAATGACAAGCGATAGCTAAAAAAATCCTTATGGACTTTAGCATGGCTTCTAGTGAGAAAGTCTCCTTACAATTGACACCCTCTTTAGAGTGTATTCTTTCACCACCAGCCTAGTTGTCATGTCCACTCATCTTTTACTCTTGTAGTCCCTTTTGCACACCAAGGGTTTTACCCTTTCTAGTTAGGGTTTCAGACTCCGTTGGAATACACTGACCCTAACTTAGGTTCCATTGTCTCATGCAAATGGTTAGCATCTATGTTCGTTACTGCTTTATCGTTACTAGTGGATTTATCAACCTAATTGGATACTGCCTCAAAAGACTCTCCATAGTATCAATCTGGTTGTCTCAATATTCTCCTACTACGATAAGGCTTCGGGGTACTTGAGAAAATTTACTGTTTTGTTATAAGTACAGGTGTAATGGAAATCTCAAAAAAAGACTTCCTTTTGTGTAGTTTCTGATTTTAACTTTTGATGAATTATACCACCATTCTCCAAGTTTCTAGCATGGTACTTATTAGCACCCTTTGCTCCTTTGGATGGTAGAAAATTCCACCACTTGTTCCTTTAGAATATTCTATGAAATGACACAACTTAGACCTTAGCTCTAGCTAAGAAGCAGAGCTGCTCAGTACATAAGCTGGACACCCCTATATATGGATATGCATTGGGCCTGCGATCCATCCATAACTCACAAGGTGTCTTAAGTACTGATTTAGAAGGCACTTAGTTTAAGATGTATGTGGTTATTTCTAAAGTTTATCCTAAAATTGATATGGGTAGAGTCGTGTGACTCTTCATGGATTTCGCCATATCTAGTGGGGTTTGATTCCGTCTCTTAGATACACCATTCTGCTGAGGAGTGCTAGGTGTAGTCTACTAAGACAATTCCCTTTTGTATATAACCTACAAACCCACCCGAGATGCACTAAAACCTCATCGCTCTAATGTGCTCATGAGTGCACCATACATATCAGTACGCACCAATTCTAACACTACTCTTGTCCTATGCCATTTGGAAGAATATGGCATCTCGGCCACCTTTTCTTAAGATTCACATTGAGCTTATGGTTCGAGATCTAATGAGCCCAAGAGCCCGTCTTCAACCAACCTCTAAACCTATTCAGGTCTATACGACTCGAATTACAGGTTCCACAAGTACATGTCATTGGTGGATGAAATCTTTCTTTTCTAAAATAAACTTGAGTATTCAAAATCTACATAATTGCAAATTGGAAATAGTCGGATAGAGATAGAATGAATATATCATGCATACTTCCAGCCTTATAAAAACTTTTCTATTAATCGTAAAACGAAATAAAAGTTTAATCAAAAGTAATATTTTAAAATAAACATAAAAAATCAAACCTTCTTATGTCTGGAGCATGATAAATATTGTCTAATTCTAAAAAAACTCTATCACTAGAGATTCTAATTTTAACGGCTTAGATGTTCTTCTACTTCTTTTGCCTCCCACTACCTTACTACCCTTTGCCCTTTCAGTTTCCCCGCTTACATTTTCTTCTTTAAACCTTCCGTTTGAGGCTTAAATCCAAAAGAAATAGCTTGGGCCACAAAGGCTTGGGCTACAAAGGCTTGGCCCTTACATTGATGATAGCCTTAACTGCCTGAAGTGTAATACCCAAGCCCAAGCTAAAAATTTTACTATTTTATTTTCCTGATTTCGTATTTTTTCCATATTACGTGACATTTATCTAGCATACGTTCATTGGAATTACATGCATTGCATATTGGATGAGTGAGATATAAAATGTTTTGTGTCCTGAATAAATAGTGAAAACAATATTGCATTTTGGACTAAATGAATTTTAGTTAGTAATTGGGCTTTTAATTGGTTACATTTGCATTTTTTCTAAAGCCCAACTAGTCTACACTGATAATATATATACATATATACTACAGACATATAATATCCTTAGCAAAAAAAGACAAAACAAAGAGAAAAAAAATACCCCCCGAACCTGACGGCCAAAGAAGAAAGGAAAAGAAAAAAAATGTCTTAGGATTTGCTTTTGTGGTGTCTTCAAGCTTGAATCAAGTGTGCTAGAGCCATCATAAGCCATTTCCTTGCATCTACAACCTTTAGTTGGTGAGGGATTGCATTCATTTTTGTATTTGAATCTTTTGTCAAGTTTATATAAATTGTTGTTTTGATGTTATATGATGTTGTTATGCTTAAATAATGTATGTATTGATGTGTACTAGGTGTAGAGACATGTATAATAGTGTTATATTGCTTTGAATGCTAAATTTTGCAAATGACTTAATGAAGAAGATGATGAATAATGAATTTAGGCAAAGTTGATGTTTAATGGTTATAAGCTTGGTTCTATGTTATCTAAGTATGTCATAAGTGTTAATATAGCTAGATTGATGCCTCTAATGGTTAGAACTTGCCTAGAACTTGGTATATTGAATTTGAACATAAAGGGGTAATTGTAGTTTATGTGATAAATGTTTGTTCTATTGCTTAATTTACGTGCCATAAGTGTTCTAGAGACTAGATTAAGCCTCAAATTAACTAAGGTAAGCTTGGAAATTAATGTGTGGGTAAGAAAGCTAAAGGGTCGTGTGCATGTATAGGCCGTGAGGGGTGTGTGTGTGTTTGAGGTAGATTTTGTGAGTAGTTAGTGGTTGTTAGTTGTTTGGTATGTTTTTGAAGTATTTTCAATGATTGGATGCCTTAGTTATTTTTTACAAAGTTGATACTAGTTTGCTAAGATTGAGTTATATGTTGATAAAAGGTTTAGAATTCCTTAGCGAGCAGAATTACTGGTTACCTTGGTTATTGTGTTGTTCTATATGTGAGCGAGGAAAACCTACTTCGTTGTCTCTCTGAAATATCCCACATCGGCTAACCAGGTCTTTAGGCTATTGAATATATAGAGGCATCTCGTATATTCATGCAGACACCTTTTCTAGTGTGGGGTTCTACCTGGGAAGGGACAAAGCCATGAGGAGCGCGCACAGGTTAATCTGTGGTGCAGCCAAAGCGGACAATACTTGCATAGTAATGCGCACGGGTTAATCCATGGAGTTACAACGTGGTATCAGAGCTGACCAGTTCATTGTGCCAGTGAGGACGCTGGGCTCCCAAGGAGGGGTGGATGAAATATCCCACATCGGCTGGCCAGGTCTTTGGGTTATTGAATATATAGATGAATCTTGTATATTCATGTAGACGCCTTTTCTAGTGTGAGGTTCCACTTGGGAAGGGACAAAGCCGTGAGGAGCACGCACGGGTTAATCTGTGGTGTAGCCAAAGTAGACAATACTTGCATAGTAATACGCACGGGTTAATCCATGGTGTTACACTCTCGATTATGTGTTATTGAATTATTTTGTTTTATGTGAATGTAATGTTATTGCTATAATATGATATCGTATCGATGGTTGTGCAACCTCATCATCGAAGCAAATGTGATGGGCCTCTCTGGGTGGTATCGGGCTTGCCAGGGTTGGTTGCTCTAGCTCCGTACTCTATTCCCTCACTTGCCTAGTCCAGAGATTGCCAGGGGTGTTGGGTCGTAGGTATTAGGTACATTCAGAGTACCCATTGGTGTTTAGGATGCCGGTATATCGTGATCGAGATCATGGTTCATGATTCGAGGAATTGGATACATAAGGGTTATCGTGCTATATCCTTTTTAATAAGTGTAATATAGTTGTTTAATTAGTTATCTGTCTAGTATTATTGTTACTTGTGGCTACTTGTTGCATTGCACGAAAATGATTTCAAAAACTCCTCGGATTACTGTACCTCATCCCTTATTGAGCAATAGTGTTTGCTCATTCCTCTTTCTAACATATTTCAGGAGAAGCTGAGATAGATCCCCAGCTAATAGTTAAGAAGGAGGAAGTTCAAGTGGAAGCTTTGCCTTGATTGTACTTTCTTGCTGAGGTTGGATTGATTGCTTATGTGGCCTATGTGCTCAATCACTATATTGGATGTAAAGAATGATAACCTTATGTATTTGGGTTCTATTTTGAGACCTTAATAGTATTGTATGTATTAATTGTCTATGGATGAGTTATATCTTTAAGTCTTGAAAGTCTATGTTAGTGGCATGTAATAGCTTAATGCTTAGCTTATATTGCTAATTAATATGCATGTTATGTTGAGCCTAAGTAAAAGCTTAAGTCATGAATGGTTAAGTAAAAGTCTAGAATTGTTTAATGAACTTAAAAATGGAAGTCATATGAATGTATATTGGTTATATCTTGTTAGTATATGGTTGTATATTGTTGTTATGGCATATTCTTCTAAGTGCAGGTACTTGGATAGTCCACGGTACAGAGGAGACTCTGTCCGTTTGTTGAGTCCGGACTTATCCTATAGCGTGGGGTTGGGTTAGGGCATGGCATGAAGCTCATTCATTAGCTTTAGAAGCCCTATGTTCATCTGGCTCATATTAAGCCTGAACTGGGAGAAGGATTCTGGCAACGTTTCAAGCACCATGTCCACCTATTTGGCAATGGCAATTTAGGTCCCCAAGACTTCAGCAATTTTGAAGTTGTCCATCATCTTAAGAACATGTTCCTAGATGGACGACCCTTCAGCCATCTTAGTTGTCATGATTTCAATATTAGTGGCTATGTTCTCATGTTGGTCGCCAACATGTCTGACATAAAAGCTAGCATGTAGCACTTGGCCATGCTATCTGCCATTTGCCACTTCTCATGGGCCTCCCTTTGGGCATGAGTAGAATTATCCCTCGGTTGAGAGCAAGGATAAGTCAGGACATACTTGTACCAATCTGCAGTGAGTACTATGTCAAGCTTTCTCTTCCAATCACTAAAGTTTGGACCAATCAGCTTGTCATTCAAAAGAATAGTCGACAAGGGATTGAAAGAGCATGTCATATTATCTGGGTATTCATGCAACATAATTAAGTATGAACAAATTATGTAAGACAAATATATGTGAATAGCATGCATGAGATAATGCAATAAGAACTCACGAATACAAGTGCACAAACATAGATAACCCTTTCAACTATGACTAGTGCCCAAGTGATTACTCTTATCACTACTAAATTTGACTTCCCAAGATCCGATAGGACTTACTCCGTAGGGAGGTTATTACCTATCTTGAGTCGAGTGTATATACCATTCCTTATGGGATCTCCTAGATAATCCAGACTTGAGCCTCTATAGGAAAATTACTCTTTTCAATATCTATAAGGTGAACTATAGTTTAGAACTCCACTATAGGGTGGTCGCTCCACTAACATCTTTTATGTGCATTTTTAGTTTTAGATCATTCTGCTAAGTCTAGGAATAATGTTGTTAGCCTAACGGGCTTCTAAATCTTGGTTTTGATGATTACAAACCATAAATGTGCTTAATGAGTTTGTTAAAGTGTGCACAAGTAAAGATGAATCAAGATTGACTCCAATTCCAAGATCATCAAAGCTAAAGAAGGAAGAAGAACATTCAACAATTCAAAGAGAAGATTCGAAGATTGAAGATGGAGTTATAAGAATAGAGACAGAAGTCATAAAGGGTACCGGTTAGGACTTGACTGGAGTTTTGGGTCTTGCAAAAATATATATGCTCAATTTTCAGTCTCAAATATTGTGTTGAAACATTTTAAAAAAAAAAAAAATATATATATATATATATATATATATATATATATATATCTTACAAAATATGTTTAAAAGAAATATCTTTTAAAACCCAACCCTAGCAGTTTTGGTTCCACCGGATGACCCCACGGTGACCGGTGGCCAAAGGGTCGTCCGCCCGAGACCTATCCACCGGACGAGGGTCTCTCGACCGGTCGACCGGCAAACAGGGGTCGACTAGTCGGGCCAAAATGCTGATTCAAAATATAGCCATTTGTGAACGTTTGGAGCATTAATTACACCCATTCTCAGCTCTATTAATTTCTCTCAACTGAAAAATCTCACTTCATTGATTCAAAGCAATTATTCTTGAGTTCTTTCATCATCTTTATCTTTGAATCATCATTGAGCTATATTTTGAGCAAAAAATTGTGAGCATTATTGAGAGAAAAATATTTATTGTATTCATCTACCCTAAAAGAGGGCTTTAATATCTACCCTAAAAGAGGGCTTTTATTGTGAATCACAAATACTTATCAAAAGAGAGAGTTAAACACTTTGAAATGAAGGATTTTCTTGTCAAAGGTGTTAGAGTTAAAAGCTTTGTATTGAGAAGAGGTCTTTTCTATTGTAAAAGCTTGAACTACCATTGTAGTTGGTTTGTGGACTTACCAACATTTGAAGAGCCACCATAGTGAAGATTGTTGAAATCCTAAGCGGGGAGCTTGGGTCATGGACTTAGGAGGGGGCCGAACCACGCTAAAATCACGATTTGCAATCTTTTTCTCTCAACTATCTCTTTGTATTATTTTCTACTCACCAAGTATTTGATAAATTGTCTCACTCATATTTTATATTGCTAAAGTGAATATCTATTTAGAATTGTTTTTGATTAATCATTGCTAGTATATTGCCTAATCGAAAAAGTAGTATTATTGCATATATAACCTAATTCACCCCACTCTCCCCCCCTCCCCCCCTCCCCCCCTCTTAGGTTTAAATAAGGGACAACAAATGTCACCCTCCATAGCGAGCATTCCGCATGGTAAGCTGAGGTGACATCACCCTTTAACATGAACTGGATATGGAAAGCCGTGGGATTTTTTAGTTCCATCTCCCACTCGATTATTTGGACTAAGAGTTTCTACTTATGTGATTTTCTTTTATACTTAATTCTGGTTTTTTTTCCAAAAAGCTAGATTAAAACCTATAATCATTTTGTCTAAAACCTTTAAGTATAATATTTTAAATCACATAAACCTATTGTGACTTATTTTCCTAACCTTAGGTAAGGCCTTCTTTAAGTCTCTAGTCAAGTCTAGGCTTCTAAAGTAAAATAATCATTTTAATATTTTCCGTAACCAATTTTTTCAATCTTTAATTTAATTAATCTTTAGACTTTAATATTTTTAGTCTAATATCTAGATTAATAATTTGACTTGACTATCAAGAACTTAATTTTTTATAATTATAGGATTGCCTATAATTTAATCCTATAAGGTAAGCTTAATGCTAGACAATTTTGCATAATCAAGCAAAAATAAATTAATTATGTGAAACCACCTAATTTAGCAAAAATAAATTTCTAGCATTTAATAAAAAAATTAATTATTAATAACTCCCATAATAATATTTTACTCTTTGCTAAAACAAAGTATCTGTAAAATTAATTTCATATTAATCCATGCGAATAAACACAATAATACAAATAAGAAAAAATAAAATAATAAATACAAAAAAATAAGGTGGGGGGTGTCGCGCATGTGTCACACATGGCCGCACATATCTCCATGCCTGCGCGTGCACCCCCTCTTTTTATATTTTCATTTTTTTTTTATGTTGACACAATCCTTGGTTAATATGGATTAACTTTTCCCAAGTTGTCTAATTCGATTCCATAACCAATATTTGCATTAATATGAATTTTTAACATCACAAAAAAATTTATCGTGAAAACTCAGGAAAACATGTTTTTCATAAATTCCTATATTAATACTAGAGAGTTTATAGTGGTTTCCAAAACTATTAGTTGTGACCTTTTAAACTACTATTAAACAAGTAATTTAATCAAAGTTCAATTCATAATCAAAACCACATAGAAATTAATTACTAATAATTAATTCTAATAATCGTAGAAACTAATTTTAACACATAATTCAATACATCAAAAGCATATAAACAAGTCTGAACTTTTTAGTGTTCTAACATTATTTCTTAGTTTCTACGGAATTTAATTATCCCAAGAATAACTAAAACACAAGAATTATTATTGCAAACTTTCAAGAAAAAAATAACTTCCATTAATTCATATGTAAATTCTAGGGAATTCCAAAAGGTTTCAAATTCTATTAATTATAACCTTCTAAACTAGTACAAGTAATTTAGTCAAATTTTAATTCTAATCCAAAACCATAAACAAATTCATTACCATAAAATTATATAGTAAACATAAAAACTAATAAGAACACATAATTTCATGCATCAAAAGCATTAAACAAATCTGAATTTTTCAGTGTTCTTAAATTATTTCTTAGTTTCTACTACTAAATAATTAACTAATTTAACTATTTCATGATTCAATTCATTGTAGCTCTAATACCACTGAAGGAAAATGTTATAACGCATGAATCAAATTTTATAATTGCAAGAATAAGGTGGAAACATTCATGCATAGATCTTTAAAGCGAATAAATCATGAAATAGCTACTTGAACATCTAAACATTCCATAGTTTAATTATAAAAGTAAATAAATTTTTCAGGAATACCTTATCGCAAAAAACGAAAGAGGAAAACTTCACCTTTGTTGAAGAACAAGCTCCACACGCCTGGAAGAAGGTTTTACTCCTTGACTTTGATCTTCCCCTCTATTCCAAATCCTGGCTAAAGTGTTGCCTAGTTGTGAGACTAGAACTAAATCTATAGAAAAACTATTTTGAGTTTCTTCAAAGATTAAAGCTTACTTGTAAGAGAGAGAGAGAGAGATCTCAAAGAAGATAGTACAATTGTAGAGCTTGGGGTAGAGGTCTTTATATAGGAAAACCATAAAGTAATTATGTCTGAAAATAGAATCCTAAAGAATAAAGAATTAAGACTTTGAATTATCTTCTACCTCAAATTAACCTCATGTAGCTGCCCCACCTAGTCCTTAGCCGCCCCAGACCTAATGCCCCACCTTGGGTCGTGTGCCATGGGCTTGGCTTAGCCAGTTAGCTCTAATTAATTTTAATTAATTCCAAAGTCCAAATGTTGTCCGCTATTTAAGAATATTTCTTTTCTCCAATTTTGGAAAAAACTATCTTAAATATTTAGTAGCCTTTAGACTTCAATTAATTAATTATTTATTTATTTAATTATCATTTGTTAATTATTTAATCCAAAATTCAGTCAATAATCAAAATAGAAAATATCTTCCATAAATAGGAATTTCTATTTATGATCTCTAATTATCAAAGGATTAAATCATCTCTTCCAATTTAGTAATTATTTAATTTAGCAAATAATACTTATAAGGTAAAATGGCTAAAATGGGGACCAAAGACACAATTATCCTTCCTCTAAAAATGACTAAAATATTCTCGCTAGTCTCCTATCAATATTTTACCATTTTAACCTTAGTTTATTCCACTAAAAGACTATGCCTGCACTCCAAGATAATTACTGTATGAACATGAGTTAATCAATAATACATGACGCTCAGTCTTTAGACCAACTAAGTGATAAGACCATGTTGCCCCTCTATACTCACTTATAGCCAAGACAAGTTTACCAATTTGTACTATCACCTCTTTGACTACATCTTTATCCTTAAAACCTCTAACCCATAATATATCCATCATCCGGATGCTATCCACTTGACCAAGGGAGCGACCCATAAGTGTGACAACCAATACATTACGTATTACTGTGCGCACAGATTCAGGATGATCAACCTGGATCATTCTAAGGAAGTGATTATTGTATAGATTCCTTATTGCATATGCATGGCCCTTCTAACCAAGTCCAAACACCCAAATCATAGAGTTGTTGAACCATATATAAGATCTTACCCTTAGTGACTCAAAGTGCAAGAACTTGATTTCATTAATTCATCCACATATGCTCAAGATTAAGACCACATCGAACGCGGAGGTCTTTGGGCTGCTTGATATAAGAGGTAACATCCTTGTATCGTGTACGCGGGTTTTCATGGTAGTGGCTGGGAGGCGACAAAACCGCTCGTACCGTTAAGGGCAGGGTGTTACATGTAGGTGTGGGAGTGTTGGTTTCAGGGCGTTACAAATGTAGTATCAGAGCTTAGTTAGCTCTTAACCGGGACAGAGTCCTCAGCCTGTCGGGTAGTAAACCCTGCGTGTGTGCTTGTTAAGTGTGTTTTGAAAGTGTGTGCCTGTATGTGTGATTGTGTGTCTTGAATTGAATGTGTGCACCTATGTGATAAAGTTATGTGATATGTGTTAAACGTGTGCTAGTGAAGTGAAGTTACATCGAATTAATCTCGTGAATCGTTATATGCTTGAATTGTTGATTGTAATGTATGTACTTGAGCATTTTGAATTAAGTTTTGTTGTGAATTGAATTGGTTATGTTACGATTCACACTTGAATGATTTTGTTGCTTACATTGTTTTATATGTTCTTTTATAATAATGCTTACATAATAGTTTAAAGAATGTTTATATATATGCAATAGTTTGGCATTCATACCTAGTGTGACGCTCGATATTTTTGCCGTACATTCATTCACTGTTGCATCCACTAATTGCGCATTTTTTCTGTACTTTGCTTGTTGTCTTCTTTAGTTACTATTCATTCCGTTTTTCAACTACATAATTACCATGAATTAGTATTTTTCTTAAATCATATTAATTGTTATAGGAATGAGAAAAATGTGCATTTGAGCTTAAAGTGATAGGAGCCTTCGTTTAGAAAATGATTTGTTATGTATTAAACATTATGTTTTAGTTAGCTAACTTAATTTATTCGCATTAGACTCATTTTTAAGTTGACTAGGCTCATTTTAGTAGGCAATAAACTCACCCAACTTGACCTAACCCTTTAAATACTCAACATATACATATAATAGCTCATAAAACAAAACAAAACAAAAAAAGAGAAAAGCTGAAAATACTGTAGCAAATCCGAAAATAGCATAGGAAGAGAAATAGAGATTTTTGCTCAACAAATTCTCATTCCAAGCCAAGCCAAGCTAGCTGCAAGTGGTTTAGGGTGTTTACTAGCCTCCTAGGAGCTCCTACGCGCAATAGGTGAGGGATTTCATACCTATTTTTGCATTTAAAAAATGTGACAACTTTCTTGAATTTCTAGTTTTGCTCTTAAATGCTAATGCAATGCTCAAATATGCTTATGTATGTTATATATAAGTAGTAGAGACCTAATTTATGCTATTGTTTCATAGTTTTATCGGTTGAAATTGCTCATTGAATATTTGGCATGAATAGTGACGGGAATGTTAGGGTTTTGTGAAATTAGAGTTTTATAGCTTGAATCAATGGTTCTAATAGGTACTCTAGATGTTAATTAAAGTAGTGTAAAGGCCCTGTAGGGTTTAATTGCTCATAACCTAACGAAAGAAGGAAATAGCCGACTTTTAGAAAGGGGTTTCGGGGTTATCGCGAATCCGGGTAAAATTGACCTTCACTTTTGATGTCCCTAGGCTAAGTAGACCCTAATTATGCTTTGCTAGCTCCCATTTGAGCCTTGAGTGAGGTACGTGTAGTACAAAGCCAAAAGAGAGAATTTGGGACTTTCGGGCTAAATGCGGGTAATTGCTTGACTTTGAGTGTCCTAAGGGTGCCTAAGGGGTTAACTAGGAGCATGGTATAGGCCGCTTGCTAATCTAGAACAATGACATGAGTTTGGAAGGAAAACGGGTTGTATTGCAAAGGGGTTAAAGCAGGAATTCGAATGTCTCACGCTTCTAAGACCTTGGCATGACTTCTTGTGTGCTTAAATGTGGTTTCAAGATATTTTGGAACTTTTGGTATAGTTTTATGTGAATCTTGAATATGCCCCTTTGTAATTTGCATAATTGTTTTCTTGAATTAAAGATTCTAAGTGAATTCTTGTTTATAGTAATTGTATTGCCATAGTTCTAAGTGTTTTCCTTGAGTTTTATATTGAGTTAATTGTAATGAGAATAAGTATGGATTAATGGCTTTATAAATTGATAGTACTATTATAGAATTAAATATGGTTATTTATGTTTAAAATGCTCTTTTAAATGATTGTGGAACATGCTTATATCATGATTTTATTGCTTGTTAGTTATATTGTTTGTATATTATATTACTTGAATGATTACTTGGTTGTATGTTAATTAAGTAAAATATGAGTTAGCTAACCTAGTTGGACAATTAATGAATGTTGTAGTTAAAGAGTAATTGAAACAATGTTTAACTTTATGTTCAAGGTGATTGAGGGTGATTTGAAGCCAATCTTGCATTTTGGAGCTTGGTAGATGTCACGCCCCAACTAGACCCCTCCTATAATCAGTCAGGACGCAACAGAATTTCGGCAGTATAACGATAGTAAATAGGATACCGAGGCTCTAAACCAACCTCTTTAGAAAATCATACAACCAACTCCACAAACCATTCAACAACCAGCTCTTCAATTAAATTAACAACATACAACATAACCATATTATACAATTATCATTCCTTCAACAATCCGTTCATAGTTATACGCCTCCGTTCCAACTTCATACATAAACTATACATACATTTCAAAATAGATTATAAACCAACTTAGTAATCTAAACATGATCAAAAGAAAGACTACTAAACCATCATACATAAGTCTTATAATTGAGTAAGCTATACAATATGACATATTACAACAACTAAGACAAATTCATGGCAACGACTTCGGCACATAAGACTCGTCCACATAAAGCATATTCTCAGCTTCCTGAGGCATGTATCCATAATCTGTTCTGTAACACCTGTAAGCATGCAATAATAGAGAGTGAGCTTATATAAAATAAGCCCAGTGAGGATCCGATAGATCTCGAACAAGGTTTACTAAACTCCTTGGAATAATCCTTTGAGTCAGTAAACACACAATAACATCAATAATACTATCATCACATAATCTATATGACCATTCAATAAAGGATACACGAGTTGGTGTAGCTCCAAACGCCATCACGATCTCAACCATTCTTCTTGTAACTCCCCATTACTCACGCACCCGAGGTATCTCACTAGCCCCTCCCTCCATGACACCTCCGTCATGCGAGCTGGGGGTAGTCTCTGGCATTCATGCCGTTTTCAACCCAACAGCCCAACGCTGCCCGAGAGGTGGCACACACATACCAAGACTCCATAACAATCATCAATAATCAATCAATCAATCAATCAATCAATCAATATATATTCATCAATAATAGCATCAACAATCAATTAAACAACAAATAATTAAGTTAGATGACAAAATAGGCCATCCAACCAGACATGCATTATATACACAATTAAACCCTAGTTTACCCATCAACAACTCACCATTCAATCACTCAAACCACACCCGATCAACTAAGGCTCAATTCAATAATTTAAAGAAAGATAACCTAAACTTCAAATAATCATATCTTACATTCTACTAATCCAAACAACTCCAAATCAGTTTCAAACACTCACCATTCGATCAACTACATTAGCCCCCTCGGAAAACCACCATAACACCTCCAAATCATGCCCGATAACCCTAAAACCCTAAGGTGTCAAGGCTGAATTTTCTGGATTTTCACCCAAACATCATAATCGAAAATTCGGCATTACAACGGCGCTACCACGTAATTATCAAACATTTAGAAATCGACGGCAATCGATTCCGATCAACACAACTCAATTTAATCAACTTTGAACAAATTAATCAAATTTAAATACCCGAAAAATAAAAATTATGCTACAACCGATAAAAACTCGTAGTATTACAGCTAAATGATCCCTAGCATGCAAGGAGCAATAATCTAACATCAGATTAGAATTCTAACGGTTCAATTTTCATTTATACGCAAAAATGCAAAAGACAACTTTTGAGATCTAGAATTTTTCTCTCACCTTTGATGCAAACTAAGGCTATAAATTGGTAGAATTGATGCCCAACAATCAATTTCAAGCTTTGAATCACTCAATTCGGCTTTGAAATGCAAAATCTATGAGAAAAATGCTTTGAAAATGCCTTCATCTTTCTCCTCCAAGGAGCCACGATTTTGTGTGTGTTTTTGGGGGTGTTTTTGTGCTTTGTGAGTGTGTGTTGGTGATATAAGCTTGTTGGTCAACCATTTAAATGAAAGTCAAAGTTGAAACTTAGCATTTTTTGTGTTTTCTTGACTTTAAATGCATTTTTTTGATCATCAAAGTTCAAAACAATTATTCAACACCCAAGCTAGCTCAAGTAGGTTATTTTTAGGTGACAAGAAGTTTTACAATCAAACACTTTCACTCGAGTCGGCTTAAAACTCGATTTTCGCAAAAGTCGGTGTAAAAACCCTAATAAATTCTTAAGCTGATTTTAAAACTGTTTTCATCAAACACAGGTCTATTAAAGTCCGTGGTCTAGGTCTAGAAGGGTTAAAAGGACCAGTTTCAAAATTTTAGCGGACGTGTTTCAAAAATACTATTCACTGAAAATCGACGATAAAATTTCTGATCCCATTTTTGATAAAAATTTCATGAATGCATATTTAGCACGTATTAGGAGTATTTACATCAAAATTATAACATTCTAGGTCATATAGCACATAAACAGGTCAAATGCACGTAAAACGAGATAAAACACGTAAATCGAGTTAAAGCAGAAAAGTGGGGTTTCACATTCTCCCCTCCTTAAAACAATTGCATCCGCGCAATTCTCGAACTGACAGACAATTAAATCCTCAATCGTTACACTTAATAATACTTCTCTTAGTTCTCATTTATCTCTTAGGATGACAACTAACCAAAGACCTCAAAAGAACAACCTCTGTTGACTGCAAGTTGATGATCATAGTTCCAAGACAATCTTCAATTCATAATTCTCTCCTACCTAATATCATATTGCATATGAAAGAAATCACAACTCCAAAGTCTTAGCATGACACCACTAATTATCAATCATCCCCTACTACACAAAAGAGCTCTATGAACACCCCGAGGGTTTAAAAACTCATTTACGATAACATGAATGATTACTGATCAAGGAAATATCTCAAAAGTGACATTGGTCAGAATATGGCTCTTATGAAATTTACAAGGAAATAAGAATATGGAAAGTCATATTCGAGCCAACAATCAAGTGAACAAGATGTCAAACAGGTTAGAGAGTCAAGGGGCTAATAGTTTAATAAGGAAGCATGATAACTAAGATATGGAATGTCTCAGCACCTATAAGTTAAATAAGCAAGAACAAAGGATGATGACGAGTCAAAACAGTGCTAAGTATGTTGAACAAAATTCTTGAACAAGTAGACATTTCAATTCTCGATGATTGTTCAAGGAACCAATAAGTAGGTTGTACTTGAGGCGAAATGAAATTAAGAAATAAGAGATGATTAATTCAATAGAAAATATGAGTGTCAAGATAATGAATATCTCAGCACGCAATAACCAAAGAAGTATAAATAAGAAAGGACAATGCTGAGTATATTAAATGAGCAATTACAAGCAAAGTAATGGCTCAGGATTTAATAATGAAACAATAGGATTAACAAGGATCAACAAGAATGACAATGATGTACTTAGGTAAGGAGTACATCAAACAAGTGAAATCGAATAAGAAAAATGGTATACCAAAAGGTGAAATTACTTCCAAATGAATAGTAATAGGATGAAATGAAATATTGAAACCAATGGCTGGAGATATAGAATGAAATATAGAAGTCCCAAACCTTAACTCTAATAAGCGACATTGCTATAAGAAGCATATATGAATGTTAAGAATAGAAACAATGTCAAATAAGTATAGGATCCATTAATCCAATAAGCAAACTTTCAAGAAACAATTGATAGGCTAGAAAAGTGTACCTCTCTCTCAAATAAGTGAGAATAGAGTAGAAAAGAATAATAAGACCAATAGAATAGGAAGCACAAAGGGTGTCCCACCTACATACTTAAATACCAACAAGTCATATCCTACAATCTATCTTCCTCCAAAACAAGACACTAAGGAGATCTAGAGAACCTAAGGAGTCATAACAATCACCAAACAAGATAAATCACTCCAAAATTTTACATTCCGTACCAAACCAATCACTAAACAAGATAAATCACCGATTACCCAACGAGATTAACTAATGAAGACTCCAAAATCTGATAACACAATACAGATTCATACTAACCAATTATAACACAAGAGAATCCCCAATCAACAATTTAGAAAGTCATACCACCTAGAACTCTAAAGCTCGATGTAGGCAAGTAAATGTGCAGTCACCAAAATGCATTCTTATTTCCTCAAATAATTCTATCTCCAAACAATTACATCTTCGAATAAAGTAACTTTAGTCAGGAATCACTCCAATTGTCTCCAAGGTTTAAAGATCAAAACTCCAAAATATCCATTAATAATATAGCAATCCCAAATAGTAGAAATACTCACATGTTATACTACACTTCATTCCATTCACAAATATACATCACTAATTCCTCAGATAAATTCATTCTGAAATAACCTCAAGAAAGTATAATCTGAGTTGAGACTCCAAAAGTGTCTAATCACAACCTCACAGAAACCTCAACTTATGATTCATCTCCAAGTAATAATAAGTTAAACATGGCAACAAAAGTAATTATAATCATCAAGATACATTGATATTTTCCTCGAACAACTTCATTCTCGCTAAAGGAACATCAAGAACAGATCCATTAAACTGAGACTAAAATCCATAAACATAACAATTAAAATCTCACTAATAAACTACTAGAATAATAATAATTCAAAATCATGGCCTACCTCTAATTCCAAGAGCTCCTTCAGTCATCCTTACTTCACCCAAAAGAAATCACCAACAGTTATAGCATATATACAATTATATCTCATGAAAACTAGTACCAATATATTACATGATTATCATATATTACAACATTATCACATAACACACAATTCAGCATATAAGAAGCCAACATCACATAAACAGGTTATATCACAGAAGTAAGTTATAAACAATTAAAGTCACATAAGCAACAAACTTCATATAAGACAAGTTGATCACGTAACTCACATTGGTCACTTAAAGTACATTGAACACCTAAAGCACGTTGTTTCACATAAGCTAGTTATAACAATTAAAACCACATAAACAACTAACTTTCACACAGACACTTCAATCACATAAAACACATTTGTCACATAATACACATTAATCACAAAATGCATATTAACTACAACACATTGAGTACGTAAGACACGTTATCACATAAAACATATTGAACACATTAGTTCACTTAACACACAAGGCATACTGGTCACATAGAAAGTTAGACACATAAGTAAATTAATCACATAAACATATTAACATATGTTTCACTTTTCTTTCACTTAATACATACTCGCATGCTTAGACCACTACCCACATTCCGAGGATACCCCGGCTGACAGCTAATCAAGCTCTGATACCACTTAAATGTCACGCCCCAACTCGACCCCTCCTATAATCAGTCAGGACGCAACAGAATTTCGGCAGTATAACGATAGTAAATAGGATATCGAGGCTCTAAACCAACCTCTTCAGAAAATCATACAACCAACTCCACAAACCATTCAACAACCAGCTCCTCAATTAAATTAACAACATACAACATAACCATATTATACAATTATCATTCCTTCAACAATACGTTCATAGTTATACGCCTCCATTCCAACTTCATACATAAACTATACATACATTTCAAAATAGATTATAAACCAACTTAGTAATCTAAACATGATCAAAAGAAAGACTACTAAACCATCATACATAAGTCTTCTAATTGAGTAAGCTATACAATATGACATTACAACAACTAAGACAAATTCATGGCAATGACTCCGGCACACAAGACTCGTCCACATAAAGCACATTCTCAGCTTCCTGAGGCACGTATCCATAATCTGTTCTGTAACACCTGTAAGCATGCAATAATAGAGAGTGAGCTTATATAAAATAAGCCCAGTGAGGATCCGATAGATCTCGAACAAGGTTTACTAAACTCCTTGGAATAATCCTTTGAGTTAGTAAACACACAATAACATCAATAATACTATAATCACATAATCTATATGACCATTCAATAAAGGATACACGAGTTGGTGTAGCTCCAAACACCATCACGATCTCAACCATTCTTCTTGTAACTCCCCATTACTCACGCACCTGAGGTACCTCACTAGCCCCTCCCTCCATGACACCTCCGTCATGCGAGCTGGGGGTAGTCTCTGGCAGTCATGCCGTTTTCAACCCGACAGCCCAACGCTGCCCGAGAGGTGGCACACATATACCAAGACTCCATAACAATCATCAATAATCAATCAATCAATAATCATCTATTCATCAATAATAGCATCAACAATCAATTAAACAACAAATAATTAAGTTAGATGACAAAATAGGCCATCCAACCAGACATGCATTATATACACAATTAAACCCTAGTTTACCCATCAACAACTCACCATTCAATCACTCAAACCACACCCGATCAACTAAGGCTCAATTCAATAATTTGAAGAAAGATAACCTAAACTTCAAATAATCATATCTTACATTCTACTAATCCAAACAACTCCAAATCAGTTTCAAACACTCACCCTTCGATCAACTACATTAACCCCCTCGGGAAACCACCATAACACCTCCAAATCATGCCCGATAACCCTAAAACCCTAAGGTGTCAAGGCTGAATTTTCTGGATTTTCACCCAAACATCATAATCGAAAATTCGGCATTACAACGGCGCTACCACGTAATTATCAAACATTTAGAAATCGACGGCAATCGATTCCGATCAACACAACTCAATTTAATCAACTTTGAACAAATTAATCAAATTTAAATACCCGAAAAATAAAAATTATGCTACAACAGATAAAAACTCGTAGTATTACAGCTAAATGATCCCTAGCATGCAAGGAGCAATAATCTAACATCAGATTAGAATTCTAACGGTTCAATTTTCATTTATACGCAAAAATGCAAAAGACAACTTTTGAGATCTAGAATTTTTCTCTCACCTTCGATGCAAACTAAGGCTAGAAATAGGTAGAATGGATGCCCAACAATCAATTTCAAGCTTTGAATCACTCAATTCGGCTTTGAAATGCAAAATCTATGAGAAAAATGCTTTGAAAATGCCTTCATCTTTCTCCTCCAAGGAGCCATGGTTTTGTGTGTGTTTTTGGGGTGTTTTTGTGCTTTGTGAGTGTGTGTTGGTGATATAAGCTTGTTGGTCAACCATTTAAATGAAAGTCAAAGTTGAAACTTAGCATTTTTTGCGTTTTCTTGACTTTAAATGCATTTTCTTGATCACCAAAGTTCAAAACAATTATTCAACACCCAAGCTAGCTCAAGTAGGTTATTTTTAGGTGACAAGAAGTTTTACAATCAAACACTTTCACTCGAGTTGGCTTAAAACTCGATTTTTGCAAAAGTCGGTGTAAAAACCCTAATAAATTCTTAAGTCAATTTTAAAACTGTTTTAATCAAACACAGGTCTATTAAAGTCCGTGGTCTAGGTCTAGAAGGGTTAAAAGGACCAGTTTCAAAATTTTAGCGGACGTGTTTCAAAAATACTATTCACTAAAAATCGACGATAAAATTTCGGATCCCGTTTTTTATAAAAATTTCATGAATGCACATTTAGCACGTATTAGGAGTATTGACATCAAAATTATAACATTCTAGGTCATATAGCACATAAACATGTCAAATGCATGCAAAACGAGATAAAACATGTAAATCGAGTTAAAGCAGAAAAGTGGGGTTTCACAGTAGAGGTGAGGGAGACTTCATCCTTATGTGCATAATAGTTTATTTACTTGCACTTAGATTATGTGTACTTATTGTATATATATTGTGTGTGAGGGCAACCTACTTTGTTGTCCCTCGATTATGTGATTATTCGGTTAACTTTTGTTATAATCTTGAGTGCATTGCATTATGGTTGCGCAACCATTTGGGCATGGTAGTGTCGGGGAAGCCGTGCGGCATCGGGCTTATTGGTATACCTCGGCTACCATGGTTTCCAGTCCCACTCTCGCTTGGGATGCCGCCTAGGGAGAGTTAGGTCGTAGGATTTCGGGGTACATCCAGAGTACACCCAACCTGGAGTTATAAGGGGATGCCGGCTTATCATTACCAGTGACATTATTCTTCGGGATTTCTGTTCGTGGTTAGAGGTTCATGGTTCGTGGTACGAGTTCAAGATTTTCTGGTATTCCTTATTGTATAACTCTCGCTTGGGCATTTGTTCCTTGGAGAGTTACATGATGTGTATCCTTTTGAGTAACTCTCGCTTGGGCCTTTGTTCCTTGGAGAGTTACCTTTGATTGTGTTTCCGTGGTTGTTTAACTTTCCTTGATGTGTGGTATCTTATTGCTTAAGCACATTTTAATTGTTTAATTGATTCATTTGTACTAACTGTTGCATTGCACATCCCTGATAGACCTTATCCCTCATTGGGCAATTGTGATTGCTCATACCTCGCTAAATATGTTTCAGGTGGTGCAGTTAGAGGAGTTGCCTTGATTACTATGTGCTATTACTTGAGATTGGAATGATTGTCTGCTAAACTGTGGAAGACCTTGTTTGTCATACTTTCTATTCTATTTTGAAGCCTAAGGGCTTATGTATATATTTGGGTAGTTGCAGGTGTGAAAACTAGTGGATGTAGCAAGTATTATAGAGTTGTAGCATGTAATAACTATGCTTCTACTTCTAGCTATGTTGCATGCTTGGGTGTGAATGAACGAATGTATGGTTGGCTTTAATTTCTAAGAATGTTTAATTGCTAACATAGAATGGTATGATAAGCGAATGAAGACAAAGATTTTAAGACTAATGTTGCATGCTTGTATGTATTTATATTGTCTTGTGTTGCTTAAGGCTCGGATGGCCTTGAAGTTGGGATTTCAATTAGAAATGTTGTTCCTTTTTCCTTGTGGTTTTATTTGAATGCTTACAGGTTTTCAGAATGCCCACGGTACAGAGGAGACTTTGTCCGTTTTTTCCTAAATTTTATGACCGGGTTTAGAAATGGGGTTGAGAATAGCTTGGTTATTAGAGCCTCCGGTCTTGTGAGGGATCGGGGCGTTACACATAGCCCGTCGAATGGTAAGAAAGACTTCATCCCCCCCTCCCCCCTGAATGGAGGTGATTAGTGGCTAGCCTTTCAAGTTATGTGGATTAGTAGGAACGTGAAGCGGTTGATTAGCCCTGTTATTTGGGAGTTGGTATTGTGGGCAAAACTCAGTTATTGGGATTTCTTCCAAGGCATTTTTCTATGCTCAGTAGTCAGAAATGAATAGCTTCCCTTGGGATTTCTGTATGACTGTTCTCTAAGGCATTCTCTTGGTATTGTCTTATTTAGCATTCTTCTGGTATTTTCTTATTGGCATTTCTCTGAAGACTTGGTATTTGGAATTCTATTCAGCCATATTATACGGTATTATCTATAGTATTTATGCTCCAATCTTTTATTTGTATTTTCTAGCCACTTTTAGTTGGGATTATATTATTCTACAGTGTTCGTGCCAGCGGGATTCTTATTTGGATTTCTATGTAGCATTTCTATTGGAGCCTTTATTTGGCCTTATTACTTGGGGATTCGCTGGCAGTACTACTAGGATTTCTTAATGGGTTCTTACGAGAATTCGTATACGGTATTCTTGCTCAGCAACTGATGAAGAGTAACTGAAATTGGTTTTCAGTTGATGCGGAGTTCTCTTGGAAGAAGAATTGTTTGGTCGCAATTTGTTTAAGGGGGAGAGGATGTGACGCCCGAGAACTTCACCGTACATTTATTTACTGTTGCATCTACTATTTGCGCATTTTCACTATGCATTGCTTGTTGCTTATGTGGTTACTATTCATCACGCTTTTCAACCACTTAATTAATTCGAATTAGCATTTTTCTTAAATCATATTAATTGTTTTAGGAATGAGAAAAATGTGCATTTGAGCTAAAAGCGATAGGAGCATCCGTTTAGAAAATGATTTGTTGAAACTAATGAATAGTGTTACGTAACAAAACTATGTGTTTTGATTAGCTATCATTTAAATTGCACTTAGGACTCACTTTAAGCTAGCTTAATTCATATTTTGACCAACATACTCACACTAAAATAAAACATATAGACTTATATATGCTCAACACCTCACACTAAGCTCATAAGTTAGCAAAACACAAAAAAAAGAAAAAAAAAAAAAAGAGGAAAAGCTGAAAATACTGTAGCAAATTCGAAAATTAGCATAGGAGGAGAATGAGAGATTTTTGCTCAACAAATCTTCAATCCAAGCCAAGCCAAGCTAGGTGCAAGTGGTTTAGGGTGTTTACTTGCCTCCTAGGAGCTCCTACGCGCAATAGGTGAGGGATTTCATACCTATTTTTGCATTTTTGAAATGTGACAACTTTCTTAAATTTCTTGTTTTGCTCTTAAATGCTATTGCAATGCTCAAATATGCTTATGTATGTTATATATAAGTAGTAGAGACCTAATTTATGCTATTATTTCGTAATTTAATCGGTTGAAATTGCTCGTTAGATATTTGGCAAGAATAGTGATGGGAATGTTAGGGTTTTGTGAAATCGGACCTTATAACTTGAATTAATGGTTCTAATAGGTGCTTTAGATGTTAATGAAAGTAATGTAAAGACCCCGTAGGGTTTAATTGCTCATAACCTAGTAAAATAAGGAAATAGCTGACTTTTAGAAAGGGGTTTCGGGGTTATCGCGAATCCAGATTGAATTGGCCTCCACATTTAGTAATCCTAGGCTATTTAGGACCTAACTAAGATTTGCTAGCTCCCATTTGAGTCCCAGATAAGGTACGTGTAGTACAAAGTCAAAAGAGAAAATTTGGGGCTTTTGGGCTAAATGCGGGTGTTCGCGTGATTTCGAGGGTCCTAAAGATGCCTAAGAGGTTAGCTAGAAGCATGGTATAGGCTGCTTGCTAATCTAGAACCATAACATGAGTTTGGAAGGAAAATGGATTGAATAACAAAGGGGTTTAAATACAAATTCGATTGTCTCACGCTTCTAAGACCTTGACATGACTCCTTGTGTATTTAAATGTGTTTTCAAGATGTTTTGAAACTTTTGATATAGTTCTATGTGAATCTTGAATATGCCCTTTGTAATTTGCTTAATTGTTATATGAAATTGCTTCTATTGTTATTGTTATATTTGTTGTTGTTGTTAATTTGCTATCTTTGGACATGTGTAGGCTAGATGTTTGATAAAAATGCTTAATGAAGTGTGCAACAGTTATATATGCTTGAATAATGTTTAAAACTAGCTAGGAATGTAAGGGAACCAAGCAAAATTCACGTGTGCACATGTGTGTGTGTTCAGCCGTAGCTGTCCAGATTTTTTCAGCAAAACTAAGGCAATTTCGAGCTTAAAACTGTATTAATTGGAGAAGGATTATGGGTTGAATTATATACCATTAGAAATCCTTACGAGTCTAGTTTCTAATGCTTTTTACGGTGCATTAATCGGAGTCTTCTAGAATAAGTTATGATCATTTTGGTGAGATATGTCAGAACTGTCCTACTGCGCGAGAATCTGAATTTCATTGTTATTTGCTAGAAGTGATGATATATTTCAACTCTAAGTGGATATCTTCGATCAAGACTTTATCGTGTAGTGTTCTTGGATGATTAGTAGCGTAATGGAGCTCTTATAATTATGTAAATTGTGATGTAATTGAGATTGAATGAGTAAATAGAAATCATGAGTTAGTATGGAATACAGCTGCCTTTTCTCTTGTCCTTTTACCCATCTTGCTAAAATGTAAACTCATTTATTAAGTCATGTAGAGGTTAACTATAGCTTGAATGTCATACTACCTACATGAAAATAATTGTTTAGTTATAAATGAATGTGATTTAGATCTATTGTTTATCTTGAATGCTAATTTGATTGGAAATGAAGACAAGTGTTTTGGTGTAGCATCTATTCTTTAAGCTTATGATTTAATTTTAAATTGAAGAGTTAGTTTAATTGTGTAGGGTTTTAGTTAAAATGTAAGTTAATTGTGAAGTAGTTATTTATTGGCTTGTTAAATGTTATCTTTAACTTGAGTTTGCTATGAAAGTGAGATAAAATTGTTCTTATTTTAAATTGCTGTCAAGTTAATGTTGAAGTTATTGATAGATAGGCTCCTTATCCCGTGTCTTACTTATGAAATAATGAATGATAAGTTATATTAAAGTTTGTTGAGCTAGATAATGATATGATTAGGATGGTTTGTTATCAGTTATAAAGTCCTAAGTGAAACAATTATTTCTTGAATAGTTAGCTAACTAAGAGCTGGAATGTTGGTTGAGTTAAATATTATGCACTAACTAATAATCATTGGAAAGTAAGAGAATGTATGATTTAGAAGTCTTTTAAGAAGTAAATGTTTTGAAGTCGATGTTAATGAATGTATTATTGAACAATTAATTAAACTTGTCTTATTTTAGCTAGAAACTCTTAAGAGGATTCCTTAAATTGAGTTAATTGCTAGTCTATTATTAGGTGGAGTTGAACTAGTTTCACATGTAAGTTATTATCTAATCTAGAATGAAGAAAATCATAAACAATGTATAGTATTATGTTAACTTAGGTTAACTATGTTTTAACTTAAATGCACCTAACTTTAATATTCTAGTTGAAACACTCCCTTCTGGAGTTGTTAAGTCATCCTTTTACTTTTAACCCTAAGTTTGCTAGTGAGAAGCTTCTAACTTAGATTACTTATTTCAGGATCATGCTATGTAATATTTACACTTGCTTAACTCATGAAATTAATGGATTGAAATTGTGAGTTTAATTGCCTACAAGTAAATTGCTATTTATAGGTGAATTATTGGATTATTAATGGTTGTTACAAAAAAAGGGTATTTGATTGAGTTTGTTATAAATGTTACTTTGTAAAATATTAATATAGTTAATGCCATCTAGGAGGTTATGAAATGTTTTATAGCCACAAGAATGCTTCAGTTGACTATCCAAAATGTTTGAGAGTGAAGCCAATTCTTGCATCTCAGGGCTTGGTAAAGGTGAGGGATTTTCATCCTTTTGTGCATTTTGGTTCATTTTCTCTTTAATAAATTGTATGACTTAAGATAATTGCTTGAGTTATATTCTTTTTATATCTTAATTGTTTTCGAGGGCAACCTACTTTGTTGTCCCTCCTATGTGTTATTACCCTATATTCTTGTTATACTGTCATTGGATTTAAGTGCATTGCATAGTGGTTGCGCAACCATAGTGTCAGGGGTGGTTGTATTGAATATTGGTTGGGCGGCAGCGGGCTTACCAGTGGATATTCGATCTCCGTGCCCTAGTCCCTCACTCACTTGGTTCGGAGATTGCCAGGGGGTGTTGGGTCGTAGGATTATCAGGGTACATCCGGAGTACACCCACTGGAGTGATTGGGGTTATGCCGATATATTGATCGTGGTTCGTGGATCATGGTTCGTGGTCAAAGATAAGAGAATCATGGAGTGTTGGGGTTAAGTGAATTGTATCCTTTGATATGTGTGACTACTTACTGTTTCCAATGTACTTTACTTGCATTTCTTATTTAACTATTATATTATTGCATTGCACGTCCCGATTGGCCTTTTATTCCTCACTGGGCAATAGTGGTTGCTCATACCTCGCTAAAATGTTTCAGGAGATGCTGTGGTTGAACCCCAGCTAGAGTTGGTTGAGGGAGAAGAACAGGAGGTTCAGACTGACCCTTTGTCTTAGTTGTAGTGTTCTTGTTGTTTGAGGTGGATTGTAGTCCCTGTTGTTATTTGAGGACTTTGTTGTTCTTCTTGTGTTCTATTTTGGAGCCTTGAGCTCATGTATATATTGTTTAGTTGTAAGTTGGATTTAATGAATGATAAATATCCATGGCATGTAATAACTATTATCCTTACTTTTAATTGTTGCACGCTTATGTGTTGGCTTCGGGGGTTGCAATGGTTGTCTTTAAACTCTAAGAATGTTTCAATGCTATCATGGAATGGTATGACAAGCGATTTTGTAAGAAGTTTATATTGGGAATGCATGCTTGTATGTAATTATATTGTTTGTACCGCTCAAGGCTCGGATAGCCTTGAAGCTTGGGTTTAAATAGAAATGATGTTCCTTTTGTTTCGTGGCTTGAATTGTATGATTACAGGTTTTCAGAATGTCTACAGTACAGGAGAAACTCTGTCCATTTTTTCTAAAAATCTGTGCCCGGGTTTGGGATCGGGTTGAGAATAGCTTGGTTTTTAGAGCATCCGGTCTCGTGAAGGATCGGGGCATTACAGGTGGTATCAGAGCCGATGCGTTCGAATGGCCAGTAAGGATGCTGGGTCCCCAAGGGGGGGCGAGTGTAATATCCCGCATCGGACCCGAAGGTCTTTGGGCTGCTTGATATAAGGGGTAATATCCTTGTATCGTGTACGCGCGTTTTCTTGGCAGTGGTTGGGAGGCGACAAAACCATGAGGGGTATGGGCTCCAAAGCGGACAATACGTACATAGTGCATTTTCGGGCCCACTCGCCATGGCCTCTTGTGTACGCACGTACCGTTAAGGGCAGGGTGTTACATGTAGGCGTGGGAGTGTTGGTTCCAGGGCGTTACAACACTAGCCCACTTAAAAGCTTGTAGATATAGGTGACCTCTTTCTTTGATAGTACGTATTTAGAGTATCACACCTACGGTGTTTTGTCCAATGCATACACATGCATAAGTGAAGTAAGTTTGGAAACCCTATCCATGATCAAGGCAGATCACCCTACTATAAAGGGAACTTATTTTCAATAACTTCTTGTTGGGATTTATATGCCCAAAAGACCACTAGCACACGACATTTCAATGAATAAATACATATTGTGATTGTTTATATTAAATGGCTACATTCATATATATTCTCTGTAACACCCCAATCCCTCACGAGACTGGAGCCCCTTTTGAAATTTAGCTATTTTCGCATTTTAATTAAGTTCCGAGCAAACTAACTACACACGATCATCAATCTATATTTATTAGCACCTACAACACCTAAATATAGCATAGAATCAATCTCTAAGTCACATTTTAGCAAAACCCTAGAATTGACACTATTCATTGTCTTCAAAAATTGATCAAATACATAAATTCAACAAACAAGCTACACAACTATATTACACAAGTCTAGGTAGCATGTACAAGTCATATTTCACAAGTGATAAGCATTATATAACCTATAATTCACAAATATAAAAATTAAAGTTAAGACACATATATGTAAAATGCAATTAAATGCCAAAATCCCTCACCAAAACCCTTGTAGAAGCTAGTAAAAGCCTTGAGAACCCTTGAGCCCACTTGATTCTAGCTTATAAGAGCCAAAATTGCAATGTTCGAAGAAAATTTTCAGTTTAGCCGTCGGCCAAGGGGGGACAAAAGGGGTATTTTGGGTTTTGTTTTGAATGCCTTTATGTGTATATGCATTGTAGTATGTATATGTTATGTGTATATAGTTACGTTGGGCCAAAATAATACAAGACAACCTAGAATTAAAGTCCAAAGGTCCAATTAAAACCCAACTAGCCCAAAACAATGTTTAATGTTATATGTATGTACATATGTAATATATAGGTAGTTAGATAATAGTTGGGCCTTGGTTTTATTTAAGAAATTATAGTATAGTTTAGTTAAATATGGCCCAAAGTGAATGAAATATTAAAAGTCCAATTAAGTAGTCTAGTTTTACTATTCATGCGGTACTTAAAACAATTTGTCTACCCGCCTTCCCGAATATGTAATTAAAAATTATGAATGTATGCCCAAAACAAATGTATAATAAGGTAAAAATACGAATTTTACAAAATAAAATGCTTTAATTTTTACCCCAGGCTTATAGCTCGTTTTAAAAAGATAAAAATAAGTCTACTAAGTGTTAGGGACAATCCCGTATAATTAAAATTACAAAATAATATCTAAAATATTTTATTTGAATTTGATATAGTAGTGTCCCTCTTTAATGAAATTAAGTAAAATAAAAGAAAATAATTCTACTATATAAATCTAAATGTTAAAATAAACACATATATACATATAAACACTTAAAATAACACATATTGGCATGCAAATATGTATAATGTGCTACATGCTGAGTCCGAGTTGTTACACTCTCCTCTCATTCAAACAATTGCGTCATCGCAATTCCATATTCACAAAGAATTCTACATCGGTCTACCACAATTCTAGCCAAAGTCTTCCACATGAGGCACCTAGCACTAAACCCCGATTACCCACTGCCAATTGCAAGGTAGAAGTACCACACCTGAATAATGATAAAGAATCCCCACATAGGTAGTCAGAATACTCTGATTAAGATCTTCGAATTGAATACCATAGAAAATACCAAGAAAGACACCTAAGTAAGAGTCTTCAGATAGAGATCCCAATAGGAAGTCAAAGAGAATTTCAATGATAATGTCCGAACAAAGACACCAATTAAAAGACTTCGTTCACAAGTACCAACATGAGAATACAAACGCTTCTCTAGTTGAATACCAATATGAGAATTCCATATGGAAATGTTGTATGGATAGTCTATAATAGGATTCCAAGTAACGATGCCGAAAAATACCAACATGAGCTTCGATTATAAATATCACAGATAATACCATCCCACATAACAATGCCACGAAGAATACCGAGGATATATTCCATATAGGAAACTTCAATATAGGTCTATTAAGAACATCAAACATGGATGCCGAGTAAGAAGGCCGATAAAAATCTTAATAAGAATACTAAAGAGAATGCCGTAATAGAAGTCCATACAAGATCACCAAGTAAAATACCAAGAAAATGCCAGATAAGAAGATCGGATGAAGTCTCATAGAAAATGCATCGCATACAAGCTGAACACTGCTTGTAAACCCAAATTGAAATTCTGTAGAAGTAGGTTGAAGAAGTATACCAAGGCCGATTACTATATGAAATCCTCTGAGCACTAAATTCCCTTCACAATTTACATGTAGACGACTGTCAACAGCTCCCTTATTCACTGGCCCCTGTCTTTAGAAGATCCGCTACTGGTCATCTCTTTATAGGGAAAAGTTTACTTACCAATGTAAATGGTAATATATGTATGCATGTGATGGAAAACATATAAAATACACATATTTCACTAATATACCACATAGAGGCACACATAATCAGGTATTTGTACATAGCAATTGTTATTCACTTATAGTACAGATAAATCACATAGATGCACATATTGCACATTCTTCATAGTTCACTCAAGCAAATCACATAGAAATGCATTTCCACTTAAGTAACATGTGTGGCACCCCAAACCTAGCTTGTAGTAAATAGTACTCGTCTGCATAAATTTAAATGTGTGTTCAAGTGTTTGAATGCAATTGTGTGACTAATTTGGTAAATTACATTTATTAGCTAGAATATTATTCATATTTCTTAAAAATGTGCAAATTATATTTAGTTAATTTATATAAAATAAATAACATATTATTTTGATAATTGTCTTAATTAGATTTATTTTCTTGCATTATTTACTTAAATTCTACTATTTGCTTAAAGAGCTCTGAGCCTAGAGTGATTTTCAAATTATTTTATTTAATTATTTGGCATACACATTTACCTTATTTAAACTATTTCTAAGGTACGTTCATCGAAAGAATTTCATTTCGAGCATTCCAGGAAAAGTCTAGGTGAATAGTATCACGTAATGAACAGTTATGTTTTGTAGAGATTTCTTTTGGGCCTTTAGAGTTTTATTTTAGGTTTGGGCCTTTGTATATCATCCAAATGAATTAAGTAGAGCCCAATTAACCAAGCCCAACCCATTAGTTATTAGTCTAACTCTTTTATATACTTAACAAAGCAAAAAAAAAAACATAACAAAAGAAAGGAAAAGAAATCAGCTAGGCAGAGAGGAAAAAACATGTGAGTGCTTGTGAGCTAGGGCTTGGTTTTGCATCATCTTTGAGGCATTTTAGCAAGAATCAAAGAGTCTCCTAGCATAATTCTTCCATTTTTGGACTCTTTGGAGGCGAGGAAAGCTTTTTATATGCATTTTTGTTGAATTCTAGCCATGGTGAATTTTTGTAATTATTGTATATTGTTATATATTTGCTCATAGATGCTTGTAATACCTCTTAGTGATGTTGTAGAGTACTCTTTTGAAGTTATTTGGCATCTTGAATGGCTAGAAATGGTGAATGCTACATTGTATAAGGTGATGAATAGTAAAAAATATGAATAGTAAAATTCTTGTGTTCTAGCTTAATTTATTCTTATATACGTGTGATTTAGGAGTTATTAAACCTAGATTAGAGCTTTGAATGGGTTGACAGTGCTTGGAATGCAAGATCAATTAGTTAAAGTTAGTTTAGTGAATACTATTCACTTAGGCCCTTTAAATCTTGCTCAAAACCTTAATCTAATGACAGATATGTGATGTTGGGTTGATAAAACGGTTCAAACGGTCCCATGTTAAAATTTATCGAATTCCGAGAAAGTTAATTCTTATGTCTCATTGTATGCACATATTAGAATTAATGCAATTAGAGCCTTAAATACTAGTTTAATGCTTGGTTTAGGTTTCATAAATATAGTTGAGGATAGTTAGATACTTTAGTTAACTAAACCTTGGCTAAAACTAGTTTCGGCATATTGAACTTAAAGGAGAAAATGGAGATTTTAGGCCTTATACTTAACTTTAGCTTATTTATTGTGTTATATTGTTGTAGAGACTGAGAATACTTGTTAGATGACTAAAATTAAGGTGAACTTCTTAACTTAGTTACATGTGTAGTTGAGTTGTATATAAAAGTGCAATGAAGAAGAAAGTGAGTATATTATATCTTGCTTATATTATTCATATTGCTTGTTAGTTGTATAGTTTGTGTGAGGAAATTGGTATGACTTGAATATTTGATTATTTGAATGATTACTTGGATTATGTGTTAAATTGAAGTTATTGTGTTTAGGTAGAGGTTTTGAGTGGTAATAAAAGGAGATTTGGGCAATTGAAGTAGATTCTTGGCTTTCTAGAAGTGAGAGAGCTTGCATATTTTCATGTTTAAGTTTATGTCAATATTTTGAATTTCTTATATTGATGATTATAGCTGTGAAATTATTGAATAAATTAGTTTTTGGTTGCTCTAGCTAGCTTAGCTTGGGTTTCGTGAAACTAATGTGATATTTTGGTATTAATTGCTAGTTAAATGAGAATTCTAGTATTGTAGTTGTTGTTGTGTTAGAAGTGGAAAATAATAGATATTGCATGTTTAATGTTTGAAAGAATGCTTGTAAGAAGATTGTGGGAGCTCAAGAAGAAATTAGCTAGCATATATGTTCATAAATATACAAGATTGGAGTTTTAGTTAGCTTTCACTATATATATTGGAATTGCAAGTAATTGAACTAACCATACCATGAGTACGTGTGTGTGGGTTCAATTGCGGCTGACCAGTTCTTTCAGCAAAAATGAGGCAATTTTGGGCTTAAAACTGTATTAATTGGAGAAGGATTAGAGGTTGAATTATATACCGTTAGAAAGCCTTACAAGTCTAGTTTCTAATACTTCTTACAATGCATTAATCGGAGTTTTCTAGAATAAGTTATGATCGTTTTAGTGAGATGTGTCGGAACTGCCCTGTTATGTGGGAATCTAAATTGTGTTGTTATTTTGCTACAGTGTTGATATATTTCAGTTCTAATTGGATGTATTCGATCAAGACCATATTGTGTAGTATCCTTGGAT
Organism: Ehretia macrophylla; assembly: GCA_037974665.1. Lineage (NCBI taxonomy): Eukaryota > Viridiplantae > Streptophyta > Magnoliopsida > Boraginales > Ehretiaceae > Ehretia > Ehretia macrophylla. Next base: position 59,070,363 of record CM075781.1, read on the forward strand.
GATTAGTAGCATAATGAAGCTCTTATAGTTAGGTTGTCTTCATGAATTATAATTGAAATCTTATTGCTAGTAAAGTTAATTTAAATTGAAAGCTATTCTATTCGACTGTGAATGAGAAATGTTAGTAGAGTTATGATGATCACCACCTTTAGAGATAGGTAATATTTCTATATATGCTAAACAATTCAATTACTAGAATTAATTATTGTTATCAATGTGCAACTAGTGAACACTTAGAAGGGCTATGTAAGCTATGTGAAAGAATGTGTTTAATGCTCTTTGAACCTATATGTAAGGTTAATTGTAAGTTGATAGTTTTCTATTATATGTTAAATGTAATTAACTTATGTTAATCTTATTAGTGATATGTTACAATCTTAGCTTGAAGTATAGTTATTTTGCTAAAATGGTATGTTAGTTATTAAATGATTGATAGTTAACTTTTCTATTAGTTGATAAATGCATTTCTTTCCCTATATGCTAATAATAGTTTCATTTTAACATGTCTTGTAATCTAAAGTAGTTAGTGCATATTAAATGATCTTAAAGCATGAAAGTAATTCGTTAGTTGATCTTCGTAAATGTTTAAAGGTAACTGTTTAGTTGATTGGTTAGTTAGAGTTCTTCTTCAATTTAATTGAGTTAAGCATGTTATTTAGTTCATATGCATATTGATTGAATAATGAAGTGTTGAATGTCATGGAATATTTACAATTGCTTGATTCTTGAACATGAATGTGAATAATATGGTTGAGTTATCTTTAAGTTGCATGGTATTGTTGTGCTTAGGTAATAGTCTTGAATGGTATTTGGAAGGTGTTGATGCTTTGGAGTTGAATTGGAAGAGTTCTGGGCTAGAATTTTAAAAGTTTGGTTTATTAAAGGTGAGGGCATCTTCATCTCTTTTGTGCATTTTAGCTTATTTTATTGCTTCTAGATTGTATGACTTAGTTTAATGGATAAGGTTTATATGCATTATTTACTTGTTGTCTTATGATTTCTTGTGTTTACTTGTAATTATTTCGTGATATTTCGTGAATTCTCGAATTCGGGTTTCGGGGTTGCGCAACCTTTTCGGGCATGGTAGTGTCGAGTAACACGGGGGGCCTTGGGCTTGCCGTGCTCCCTCGGCTACCATGGTTTCCCAGTCCCTTTCTCACTGAGGCATACTCCTCTACCCCAGAGGCGTGGTTTACCTTGTTGGGGCAGATGGACCTACCTCGGGAGATTTGGGTCGTAGGATCGGGGTACATCCGGAGTACCCCATTTGGAGGAGTAAGGGGTTTGCCGGCATTTGCTTGGAGATCATGGTTCGTGGTTTAAGATCGAAGACAAGAAGTTGAACCGTATCATTTTATAATGTGTTTGATTATTTGTTCCATTAGCTTACTTTATTGTATTATTTATGAAATTATATTTGTTGCATCTCACAAAAGCACACCCAGTTTACTGCACCACCTCCCTCACTAAGTAACTTTGGTTACTCATTCCTCGTTTTAACATATTTCAGGTGCAATTAGAACAACTATCTTGTGTGCCGTGTTATTGGTTGCTTATCTTGCTAAGGTTGGAAGCTGTTTGTGAAGATGGGACTTGATCTGTTTATGTTTTGTTTTGAGACCCTTGAGGTCTTGTAGGTATTTTTGGTATGGCTGTTGGATTGTAAACTAAATTAAGGATTTATGTGATTTGATAGAGTAGTGGCATGTAATAGCTAAAGATAGACTTTATTGTCTTTTGATTGCATACTCATGTGGTTATGTTTTTTGTCTAAGGCTCGGATGGCCTTGAGACTGGGAAAAGTTGGACGGTTGGAGTTGGGGTGTTGTATTGTGGTTATATTTGCTGCTTGCAGGTTTTTGATTAGTCCTATAAACATAGGAAACTCTATCCGTTTTTCTTAAATTTTGTGCCCGGGTTTAGATATGGGTTGAGAATGGCATGATTAATAGGAGTCCTGGTTCCGTGAGGGATTGGGGCATTACAACACGAGCCTCACATGCAAGCACACACACCAATTCAAAACACACCTCACATGCATGCACATGAGGGTCGCTACTCGCCAGACCGAGGACCCTGTCCCGACTGAGACCTAACTAAGCTCTGATACCACCTGTAATACCCTGATCCCTCACGAGACTGGAGCCCTTTTTGAAATTTAGCTATATTTGCATTTTAATCAAGTTCCGAGCAAACTAACTACACATGATCATCAATCTATATTTATTAACACCTATAGCACCTAAATATAACATAGAATCAATCTCTAAGTCACATTTTAGCAAAACCCTAGAATTGATACTATTCATTGTCTTCAACAATTGATCAAATGCACAAATTCAACAAACAAGCTATACAACTATATTACACAAGTCTAGGTAGCATGTACAAGTCATATTTCACAAGAGATAAACATTACATAAGCTATAATTCACAAATATAAAAATTAAAGTTAAGACACATATATGTAAAATGCAATTAAATGCCAAAATCTTTCACCAAAACCCTTGTAGAAGCTAGTAAAAGCCTTGAGAACCCTTGAGCCCACTTGATTCTATCTTATAAGAGCCACAATTGCAATGCTTGAAGAAAATTTTCCTTCTTTTCTTCTTAGTTTAGCCGTCAGCCAAGGGGGGGACAAAAAGGGTATTTTGGGTTTTGTTTTGAATGCCTTTATGTGTATATGCATTGTAGTATGTATATATTATGTGTATATAGTTATGTTGGGCCAAAATAATGCAAGACAAGCTAGAATTAAAGTCCAAAGGTCCAATTAAAACCCAACTAGCCCAAAACAATGTTTAATGTTATATGTATGTACATATGTAATATATAGATAGTTAGATAATAGTTGGGCCTTGGTTTTTATTTAAGAAATTATAGTATAGTTTAGGTAAATATGGCCCAAAGTGAATGAAATATAAAAAGTCCAATTAAGTAGTCTAGTTTTACTATTCATGCGGTACTTAAAACAATTTGTCTACCCTCCTTCCCGAAATGCTATGCAATTAAAAATTATGAACGTATGCCCAAAAACAAATGTATAATAAGGTAAAAATATGAATTTTACAAAATAAAATACTTTAATTTTTGTCCCGGGCTTAGGGCTCGTTTTAAAAAGATAAAAATAAGTCTACTAAGTGTTAGGGACAATCCCGTATAATTAAAATTACAAAATAATATCTAAAATATTTTATTTGAATTTAAAAATAGTAGTGTCCCTCTTTAAAGAAATTAAGTAAAGTAAAAGAAAATAATTATACTATATAAATCTAAATGTTAAAATAAACACATATAAACACTTAAACTAACACATATTGATATGCAAATATGTACAATGTGCTACATGCTGGGCTTGGGTTGTTGCATTCTCTCTATTATATTTATGTGTAATTGTGATGTATAGAGGCCTTTGATCCATAGTGGATGACTTGGGTGTGTGGTGTCCGAGCACAAAAGGTCTAAGTCATAGACATTTGGTTCTAGAATTAGTTCATAACCGATTGGTGGAGTTGGGCGCTTCATCAAGGTTTAGATTATAGTGAGTTAGTCTCTTATGAAGGGTGATTTACCTTGGTCATTGATAGGTTTCTGGACTAATCCTCATTAGTTTGTGTGTCACACATTGAACGGACCACTTAGGTATGATCTCTCTAAAAGGTACTATCAAAGATAGAGATCAATATATACCTTATGCTATTAAGTGATCAATACTTTTAATCTTGAGCATATGTGGATGAACTAACGAAATCAGGTTCATGTGCTTTGATGTACTATGGGTGAGACCTCAGTTGTGGGTCAATAGCTCCATGTGTTGGGCATATGAGTTTGACTAGTTGGGACATGCGTATGCAATAGAGAATCCATGTCGTCGCGTGTGAAACCCCACTTTTCTATCTTATCTCGTTTTGCGTGCTTTATCTCGTTTTGCGTGAATTAACCTGTCTATGTACTATTTGACTTAGAATGTGGTAATTTTGATATCAATACTCCTAGAACATGCTAAATGTGCATTCATGAAATTTTCATAAAAAACGGAGTCCGAAATTTTATCGTCGATTTTTAGTGAATAGTATTTTTGAAACACGTCCGCTAAAATTTTGAAACTGGTCTTTTTAACCCTTCTAGACCTAGTCCATGGACTTTAATAGACCTGTGTTTGTTGAAAATGGTTTTAAAATCGGCTTAGGAATTTATTAGGATTTTTACACCGACTTTTGCGAAAATCGATGTATAAGCCGACTCGGGTAGAATTGTTGGATTGTAAAACTTCTTGTCACCTAAAAATAACCTACTTGAGCTATCTTGGGTGTTGAATAATTGTTTTGAACCTTGGTGATCAATAAAATGCATTTAAAGACAAGAAAACACTAAAAATACTAAGTTTTTAACTTTGACTTTCATTTAAATGTTGACCACCTTGCTCATAAGTAGTTACACACATTAAAACAAGCCAAAAACACCACAAAACACACACAAAACTGTGAGTTCAAGGGGGAGGAAGAATAAGAGCATTTTCAAGGTTTTTCAAAGTAATTTTCACATAAAAACTTCATTTCAAGGCCAAATCACTTCATTCAAAGCTTGATTTTTCTTGTTGGGCATCCATTCTACCTATTTCTAGCCTTAGTTTGCATCAAAGGTGAGAGAAAAGTTCTAGATCTCAAAACTCATCTTTTGTGTTTTTGCGTAGAATTGAAAATTGAACCGTTAGAATGTTAATCTGATGTTAGATTATTGTTCCATGCATGCTAGGGATCATTTATATGTAATCCTACAAGATTTGAATGGTTGTAGCATAATTATTATTTTTTGGGTATTTAAAGTTGAATAATTTGTTTAATGTTGATTATTTTGAGTTGTGTTGATCGGAATCGATTGCCGTCGATTTCTAAATGTTTGATAATTACGTGGTAGCGCCGTTGTAATGCCGAATATTCGATTGTTATGTCCGTGCTATAATCCGGAAATTTCAGCCATGATACACTAGGGTTTTAGGGTTATTGGGCATGATTTGGATGTGTTTTGGTTGGTTTCCGAGAAGGCTAATCTAGTTGATTGAACGGGTGAGTGTTTGAAACTGATTTGGAGTTGTTTGGATTAGTAAAATGTAAGATATGATTATTTGAAGTTTAGGTTGTCTTTCTTTAAATTGTTGAATTGAGCCTTTAGATGATTGGGTGGTGTTTGAGTGATTGAATTGTGAGTTGTTAATGGTTAGACTAGAGTTAGATTACGTGTTTCATGCATGTTAAGTTGGATGACCTACTTTGTCATCTAACTTAGTTGTTTGTTGTTTAATTAAATATTGATGTTATATTGATGTTATATTGATTATTATTGAGTACGGGAATCGGACACTTTTGTTGCTGATCTCCCAGATTATTGATTGATTATTATTGAGTACGGGAATCGGGCACTTTTGTTGCTGATCTCCCAGATTATTGATTAATTATTATAGATTACGGGAATCGGGCACCCTCGTTGCTGATCTCTTGGTTTATTTATGTTGAGTCTCATTGTTGTGAGCTTTGATAATGTTGTGTCACCTCGGGAGGCATCTTGGGCTGCGGGCACAATTATCATGGCTATTCCCTATCTCGCATGGGCGGAGAGGCCATGGGGTGTGGGTCTAGGTCAAGGTACCTCAGGAATTGTGTCATTGAGTTTGGTGGGGTTGTTGAGCATGGAATTGGTGTATGGAGCTTCATCAGTAAATGTATTGTATCCTTATTGTGTGTTTACAATTATTACTATTGTTGCATTTATAATGATTATTGATGTTATTGTGTGTTTACTGACTCAAATGATTATTCCAAGGAGTTTAGTAGACCTTGCTCGAGATCTATCGGATCCTCACTAGACTTATTTTATATAAGCTCACTCTCTATTATTGCATGCATACAGGTGTACTTTCGCAGGATTACGGGTACGTGCCTCCTAAAGAGGAAAGTGTGCCTTACGTGGATGAGTCCTGTGTTCCGGAGTCTTATCCTTGATATTGTATTGTCTTACTATCTTGTGTATTAACTTAGTAGACTTTTATATGCTTTGTAGATCATAATGTAAAAGATGTTGAAAAGTTAATGAATTAGTTGATGCAGTCTTAGTAGCCTTCCTTTTGTTTATGATTAGGTTGCTAGATTGGCTCAACAAGTTTTTTTTTGTAATGTATATTAAGGTTTATGTATTATGTTGGAACGGAGGCGTATAACGAGAGATGATTATTGTATAATATGGTTATGATGTATGCGGTTATTTTATTGAGGAGTTGTTGGATGTATGACGTTCTGTTGAGGTTGGTTTAGAGCCTCGGAGTCCTATTTACTGTTGTTATACTGCCGAAATTCCGTTGCGTCCTGACTGATTATTGGAGGGGTCGAGTTGGGGCGTGACATCGTGTGACAGAATAATCACTCCCTCGAGATTATTTAATAGATCGTCCTAATCTGAGCTCAGTGATGTACTCTAGGAGTATGTCGGATATTTGGCTTGTGAGTCACTCCTTAGATGAAGTGTTACTTATCCAGTGGATGGTTACTTGAAGGATTTAGATGTCTCAAGGAGAAGATGCAATCAAAGAAAGAGATAGTACTTGTAATGTCTTTCTTGATTGTAAGTGTTACATGAGGGGTATTTTGGTCCTTCAACTTAGTGGGTCGTAGACAATTGCCATACTTAGTATGGTGAGTTGCATTCAGCAGTAAACATCTTGGAGTGCAACCGTGACTTTTTAGTAGAATAAGTTAGGTTGAAAAGCCTAAATGTGCTATAGGGTTAATAGGGGCATTTTGGTCTTTTTAGTTACCACGTTGTTTATGTCTTTTGGTCCCTCTTCTAGCCTATTTCCTTTTGGATGTATGTTATAGCTTCCTAGATGCTTATTGTATTTAGAGTTGCTAATTAAAGTGTCCAATTACAACTTAGTATCATATTTGGGAGAATTTCCTATTTTGGATTAGTTGTGGATAATATGCAAACTAGGAATTAATTAATTAGCAAAATTATACATGGCATAAACACTTAGGCCGAGTTGGCACCTAGCCTACCTAGGCTAAGTCCACACGTGTAAATGAGGGAAGATGGGAGAGTTAGTAGTTTAATTTGTTATGCTATTAGGCTATCCAAGTCCAAAGGTGTATAGGATTGGCTTATGTGTTAAGAATCCAAATCCTAGTTTAGTTTGGATTAACTACTAAGGCTATTCCATATATATAAATAGAGTTTTTCCTCCACCTCCACAATTGCACCTCTCTCACACGAGAAAAAGGAAGAAGAAAAGCTCTCTCTCTCAGAGCTCACACGTGTAGTAGTAGGAAATAACAAAGGAAGAATTCCATAATTCTTCATCATCTAAGAGAATGAAGAAGGTTATAGAGGAGAAGATCAAAAGTTTCTTCAAGGCTTAGAGAGAAACATGCTCATCTAAGTAAGATGACAATAATTATTCACTACAAACATCCATATATATCAATGACAATGTACTAGTGGTATTTTGGACATACTATTTCCAATAGCTAGACACTTCACTATGGTAAGGTTATAATGAGAGAGTCTTCTATTTGGTAGGGTGACCTACCTTGGTCATTAGAGGGGCCTTTTGGACTTATCTCATTAGTGCATAATGGTGCATTGAACGGGACTACAAAAGATACAATCTCAGTGACATTACTATAATTGTCAAAGAACTAAAAGCATCTTAAGCTACTAATTGACCAATGTTCTATATCATGAGCATATGTGGATGTGTCAATGAATCCTAGGACATGTGTTTTGATTCACTATGGATGAGATCTTATAGTAGGGTCAACAACTCTGTGTTTTGGAGACATGGACTAGATCAATTAGATGACATGCATATGAGTCATGATTCTATGTTATCTTAAATAATAGTGAGCTACTTGATTGGAGTTATCTATGCAATCAACCAAATGTAAGAGCTTAGTAATATAGCTCAAGCTATATTGGATACTAAACTCGTGGGTCACTCCCAGGAACAAGGGAATAGTATCTGGGTGGTGATTATATAAAAGATAAAGGTCCAAGGTGTAAATGTAATCAAGATAGGATGATAGTGCAAATGCAGGACGTACTCTTGACTTAGGTACGTGGTGGTTACGTACTAAAGGTCTAAGTCATGGTCACTTATCAAGCATAACTATTAAATCCATAACTAAGTAGTAGAGTTGGACACTCTACTATGGTAGAAGTGAAGGTTCATGCTACTGAGATATACTATGGAAGTTTAAAATTTTAAAGCATATAAACACAGTGAAAAACAAGATAGCATGTTAATTTAGGATCAAATCGTAAGTTCTAAGATGAAATATTACAAGAACACTAAGAACATGTGTATAAACAATTTATTAAGAATAAATTCTAACAAGAGATAGTTTTGTTACCTAGATTCGTTAGCTTAAGAATCTTAACGAAAAACACAAAACTTGATCACTTTCTTGCAACTTGAAGATCTTTTTGCTTAGTAGGTTAAAGACAGAAAACCTCCCTTGGAAGTTTATTAGTTACCTTTGAGTGCAACCCTAACTCTTTAGTGGAATGAGTTGGAGGTTAAAATAGTCCAAACATTGCTAGTGTCTAGCAGGGGTATTTTGGTCATTTTGAAGTCATAGTAATTATGTCTTTAGGTCCCTCTCCTAACTACTTTCTTATTACGATAGGCTACTACTTTCTTAGCTATGGAAAACGTGTATTTGTTGAGGTATTGAGTGTAGTTTCCTTTTCGAGAAGTCTTGGTAGTTTTTAGAAGTTAAGACGATAAGACAAAGAACATTCATTGGACAAGAATGTTTGTCTAATGATGGCTTGTCTTAATTGGTGTGTGTCAGGCTTGTGTCAAGCACATGGAGGTTTGTGGAGCTGGTTAGATTAGGAGATAATGATAGATATTTTATTTTATGAAGATAATGCTTATTATCTTCGAAAGAAAATCAGGAAAATCTGAAATTAGATCTCCTAGGCAATCTAAAACTCCTAATCTCTCTCTTTCTCTTAAGATACACAACTATCTACTCCACACACTAAAGAACCACAAAATTTCTTTCTTCTCTACACACATATACATGACAATAGCAAGGAAAAGGCAGAGAATAAAAATTCCACCATTTTTCTGTACACCATTTTGCTAGGATCGTGGAATAAGGAAAAAGACTTAAGGAATTGCAATCTTGGGGAGATTCTCGATTCTTGGAGCAATTTTCCCCGCCATTTTCCAGTACCTTAAAGTGTGTGTGCGTTGTGTATTTAAGCCAACACAAAAGGTATTAATCACACTCTACTTTTAATAGCACTTGATATTGATTATGGTGGGTGTTTTATGCATGATTTCATGTGTTCTTGGCGTGGATTATATGTCTGGTATTATTTATTTTTAAATTCCGCTTATAAACTGAAAAATAATGTCTAGAGATGCCTAGGTATCCACATCCTTTAAAAAAGTCTCTACATTTAAAAAAAAAATATTTACTTAGAATTTTTTTTTATTTTTGCATTATTCAAAAATACTTATGATGATCGATGTTGGCAGCAGGTCATGCTTAGTCATGAGACAAATTGTGAGAAGAAAAAGAAAAATAGAAAGATATATGAAACAAAAGGGATAAAAAGAAACGAAAGAAAAATAAGGTGAAATGAGATTACAAATAATACCACATGTTTCTTTAGTACTTATACTTCATGTTTTCCCTTATTTTTGATAGAGAAAATGGAGAATTCATATCAATGAAAGTGTGAGGTCTATATTTCTTTGTATTAAAAATACAAAGGCTAAGTAAAAAATACTTAATAACTGTCTTTGTTCTTTTATTTTTTGTTTGTTTTTACTGTGCAATGGACAATGCTACTCTTATTTTTGACCAAAAAAAGTTTATAAAAGTGGTCTCACTCTCATATTTTAAAAAAAATATAAGATTTAAATCTAATTTATCAGAAGTGCAAAATTACCTTTTATTTATTTGGTTATTTATTGGTTGTTGTAATTAGCTTTTATTTTTATCTTCCTTAATAAGAAAGAAATAAAGAGAAAAAGGAAACTAAAAAAATATGTAACATATGATAAATATGTATAAACAAGTTGGCTTTTGTTACCCATAAAACAACCCCAGAAAAAGCCAAAAAAGAAAAAAAGAAAGAAAGAAAGAAAACCTTGATAATCCAAACACATTCTTCACCCTTGTAATAAGAAAGATGGCGTTGAAGTTTTTGAACAAGAAGGGATGGCACACGGGATCTCTACGGAACATAGAGAACGTATGGAAAGCAGAACAGAAACACGAAGCCGAACAGAAGAAGTTGGAAGAGCTCAAGAAACAGATCCACGAAGAGCGTGAACGCGCCGAATTTCGCCTTCTCCAGGAACAAGCTGGCCTCGTCCCGTAAGCTTCTTTTTTTTTTTTGTTTCACTTTTCTTATTTTTATTCTTATTAATTATTCGTATAGTTACACTTAGGGTTAGGGTTCCTTTCGTTTTAATTAGATGTTCTTAGATTAGGGTTAGGGTTTCTTTCATATTTGGCCTCCGTTTGCGTATTATGTAATATTATTATTATTACCCTGATTAATTGATTCAAACATTTGCAGTGTTTCGATATATGCTACCAATTTTTAATTTTAGTTTCTTTTGAATCAATTATAAATTTTGAATTTATCAATTTTTAACATGGTTAAATAGAAAATATAATATTTCAAATTTAGGGGTTTATCAGAGGAGATGATCCGACCTGTGCTTTTGTTGGATTTATATAGCTAAACTACGGCTTTGTTTGCCTTACGTACTAATTTTTGTGGATTCTTTGCAGCAAGCAGGAGAGGTTGGAATTTTTGTACGATTCGGGATTAGCAGTTGGAAAAGGCAGTTCTTCGGGTGGATTTAAGGAACTTGAATCCTATCCTAAGCCTCCTGATTCTCAGACAGCTGCCGCCTCTTCCTCTTCTTCTGCCAAGGTAATCTAGTTTACCTTCTTATCTCATATAAAAATTTAATTTTCTGGAAAATTATCATTTTGTATTTGAAATCATCATGGCCTCCACCCCAAAATGAAAAAATTGGTTGGACTCATGCTGTTTCGATTTGAAAAGATGATCAAGTATCTAATGCATTTTAGAGAGTTGGAATATTAAAGAGCGTTAGAGTTAAATTGATTCGAAATCATAGTCCTTACTCTGAAGGCTTGCTACATATACTTCCTTCCACAATTACTTCTATTTTGGGTAACAAAATGGAAAAACTTTTGACAATTAAACATGCCTTTATTTTGTTTCCAAATTTTTGTGTGAAAATAAGGTAATTTTCCAATTTTCTAAGTTTTGTTAGATACTCAATCATTATAAGTTACGAAAGTATGAATTTTCAGGAAAACAGCTTTTCAGTCCTCTCCACTTGTTAAGTTTGAGACTAAAACATTGTATGGTTAACTAGGAACAGACTAATTTTAAAAAGAAAAAGAGAAAAAGGAAAAAGCAGCACCAGGTATTATTACATGGTGGATCAAACTTCTTATTCTCATTTTAAAGTTTGGCTGATAATGGGGTTTTGTGCAGTGGGTATTTGTTTAGTGGATATTAATATCCTATATGAATTATGTTCTATGCAGCAGCAGTCATCAGTGCCAGGCGCTTTATTTGAGGATAAGCCACAGTCTGCCAACGATGCTTGGAGGAAACTCCATTCTGATCCTTTGCTTTTGATTAGAAAGCGGGAGCAAGAAGCCTTTGCACGTGTCAAGAACAATCCTGTTCAGATGGCCATGATTCGCCAATCTGTAAGTCAACTTTGTTGTGCTTAATAGCTCGTTGGTGTCCTCTCTCTCTCTCTCTCTCTCTCAACTGATAAAAAATACACATTTCTTAGCAAAAAATAGAGGTGGAATTGGAGGATGGGTAGACTCGTCAAAGGAGCCTCTTCAAAAGAAAGTAATAGTAAAACCCCATGCTGAAAGATTTTCTGTTTGATGAACAAATTATGGCTGGATTTCTATTCTTTATGAATAACATATCATATCCATTTGTTTTGTTTCTGTTTTCATGTGAATTTTCATAATATTGATCCAATTTGATTTCCACTTCACAGAACTAGGATTTTGATTCCACCGTATATCCCCTTAAATTGGCATCTATTCTTCCTAATTCACCCCACCCTTTCTTTTTTTTTACCAATGACTAGGCGCTGCTATTCTTCGTTAACTATGCTTCATTTTGAGTTCTGTTAGTAAGTCTTTTTCTCCAATGATTGACTGATTCACTCATCACTGCTCATTCAACTTAGGTTGAAGCTGTGAAGGACAAGAAAGATACTCAACATGGAACAGAACGTAAAACAAAACATCACCAAAAGAAGTCAAAACATCGGAAGCATTCATCGTCTAAGCACCACTCTGACTCAGACAATGCTACTTCAGATGAAGATGAAAGAGAACCCAAGGGCCGCAAGGGCTTGAAATTTGAAGAGCCTTCATATCGTCGGCCTTGGATTCCGGATGAACATTCAAATGAAGAGGATTTACATAGAAAGACAACTAGTTATAAGGACTTAAAGCTCAAAGAAAGGCATACGAATGCCCTATATGATGCAAAAACTAACAAGAAGGAAGATTCACACAAAAACAAGAGAGATCATGAGAATTTGCATCGTGGAGAATATTACTCCAAAGGACAGACTGAATCTGATTATGTGAAGAAGGATAGGGGGGACAAGAGTTTTGCTCATCAAAATCATCTTGATTCTTCTGATAGAGCATCTAGGTGCGAATCAAATAACAGGCATCGGAACCCTGTTAAACTTTCTGAAGAAGAGAGAGCTGCCAGGCTGCGAGAAATGCAAATGGATGCTGAGCTGCATGAGGAGCAACGGTGGAAACGGCTAAAGAAAGCTGAGGAAAAGGACGCTCAAGAGGCTATCCAATCTTGCATGTCTGGGGGCAGAAACTTTTTGGATGCTGCTCATGAGAAGGGAGGAAGCTCCACCATAGAGGAGAGTGTCCGTCGTCGAAAATATTATTCGCAAAACAGATTGGAAGCAACTGAAAGAAACGCATTTCGACGGTAAGTAGCTGGTGGCTACATGTTAGTTCAAGCCAAAATGATTGCTTATCACCTTTTTCCATGAAAAGTGTTTGTTGCAGCAGTTAATAAGGATTGAATAGTATCTTGGGTAATAAAAATTTCACTTATATATGGTGGCCGGGTAATTACGAAATGCTCCGAAACATATTTCCTGCGCTCGTGGGAGTGGAATAAACTTGCATCATGTGTCGTCACTTGAATATTTGCCATACAGGCTGCAGTATTTGCCAATCGCATGTCTTCATTCGCAAGTCCACTAGGTGAAATTAATCTCTGGTTACACGATATCAACTTCACGTCATCTTTGGTCACATTCTGGCATGATGAGCATTGGCCAGTTCTAAGAAGTGTTGCTCTCGTGGGAACTTGCAGGTTCTCTCTCTCGACTTCGCTTCACTCACATACTGAAGGCTTTTGATATAGTTGTTGAGGGTTTGCTGTCCTTGTGGTAGGGAAATCACTTAGTAGTGACAGCTTTTAGTTTCGTTGTGTGCTAGATTGGAATTGGGTTACTGTTCTATGATAGTTTTGAATGTTTTGTTGCTGGAGAGGTAGAAGTTTACATTTTGACCTCGAGATGGGGGTTACTTATTTGGCAATTTTAAGAATGTTATAGCTGCATCACGCTAAGTTAATCTGCACGTCATGCAATCCACCATTGAGATTCTGTGTTATTTAATGTTTTGATCATTATAAAATGCATCTAAGGTTTGAGTTGCAAGTGTATTCGTAATCCGTTGTGTGGTTTCCTTCAATTTAGCAGTTCGTGAAAATGGACATGCAAATATTGTCTTTTGAAGATGTCCAAAGAGTAATGTCCGGATGGTGATTGTCTTCGATCCTAGTATTTGGATCTTCTTCGAAATTAGATTTTGCACTTCAAACTCTCTATCTCTCTCTCTCACTCTGTCTCTCTGTCTCTTTGTCTCTTTTTTTTTTTTTCATCATTTGACTAATAACACACGTTCAATTATTAGACGTGAATTGGATTGTTCAAAATTACCTCATTCACAACCTTCCAAATTTTGGATGTTGATGTCTCAACTTTCAAGTCCCGAGGGATGCCTAGTGGTGCAGTGTTTTGGGCGTTAATGGGATATTTGTTCTTAAATCCGTTGATAAACTATTCTTTGGGATGAATCCTGATAATAATATTAATAAGTCCTGTGTCTAATTAATATAGATTATGCTGCGTCTAGGTAGGGCTGTGTATCTTGGGATTTGAATGTGATTCCAAAGTGCTTCTGAGGTGTTCCCGGGTTTGAGTGTTGATAAAAGAGTCAGAAGTGTTTCCAAGGTGTTCCCGTTGTCAAAAAGAAAAAGAGGCCAAAAAAAAAAAAAAAAAAGAAGTTTCAACTTTCCTTTTTTCAGTCCAAATTTGGTAAAAAGAAAAGGGGCAAATTATGCAATTAGTCTATTATTTTTCTCAAATTTCAGTTTCTCTAGTGTTTAAAGTTAATCAATTTAGTCCTTATTGTTTTAAAAATATTTTCAATTTAGTCTTACCACCAAAATCATAGTTAATTCTAACAAAAAATGTGTGGAACACCTAAATTTTCCTTATGTAATTAATTTTTTTTACAAAAATGCATATTAAATATATATCATATTGATGCTTATTGTTTCACAAAATATTCAAATTAGGCCATGTTACAAAAATTCAATAGACACATACACACACAAGTACAGAGACATACACACAAAGTGAAGCCCCTCTCATATACTAAAGCGCACGTGTGTACACACATATATACATATATATATATATATACATATACATATATACATATATATTATTCTATCTGGTAGGGTTTTGAACCTGACCCAAATCTGTATAGAGACCCACATTTAAATTCAGATCCAAACCCAAATCCAAATCCAAATTGTTGGGTTAGGCTATCATAGGAGTTGTTACTCACACCCAAATTTAAGCAAGAAGTAAAAATAATTGTCTAGCTTAAGTAGTGATCAAATCTAAGCCCAGTGAAACTTTTTAGCAAGCAGCTTAGTCATTGCCTATGCAACAAGAGTTATTGCTAAGGCAGCCTCAAAAGTGTGACTTTTCTCTCTGATGGAAGTGCAATAGATCACTCGAGTCTTGCATTGATTTAGCTTATGATTCTCTACAGAGCATTATTCCAGCTACTTTTTTACTTCTTTTTCTTTTTTTTATCTTTTTTTCACCAACAACGATAAAGAGTAAAAATTGAATGGTGTGTAAAATTTAGTTAGCCAATTTTTATTTTGATATATTTCTCATCTTCCTTCAACATGTCATCGCATATAATGATGATTGGAGATGTCATTATTGTAATATCCGTGTCAGAGACGAGTCGGAATAAATTGATAATTATTAGAAAATGATCCAATAATGTTTAAGAAGATAATGAGTGGTGTGGAGTGTGTCAAAATGATGTCGGGACATTTCAGTGGGTGTCGAATTAAATTAAATAAGTCATACTCGGAAGTTACGAGTCAATTTTGGACCAATTTCAAAATAAAAAACTGCACCAATTGGGGAAGAGTAAGGTGACGAATTATATATGGTTGGAAAGCTCTACGAGTCTAATTTCTAATGCTTCACACAGTTCACAAATTGGAGTTTTCTAGAAGACATTATGAACGTTTTCGTAAAATGTGTCATAGCCGCCTCTATGAAGCAAAAATGCAACTTTGATGTTCTTTTGTTCCGATTATGATTTATTTAGCTTTGATTGGGTTTATTCAAGTCTGATTGGACTTATTGGTCAAGGTTAGTTGTAATTGGGTATGAGTTAGTGGAATAAATTAGGTGAGAATTTGACCATTTGACCAAGCTTGACCATTTGACCTTGCAAATAAAAGCCAAAGCAAGCCAAAAGAAGAGAAAAATTAGATGAAGAGAGAAAGGAAGAGAGAGCTCACAGGTGAGTAGAAAAAAGAGAGAAAAAGAAAAAAAAGAAGAAAAAGCTAGGGTTTGGTGATTTTGGGAAGAAATTGAAGAAGAAGAAGTGGATTTAGCTCAACTCTTGCTTGTTCTTGCTTTATTCTTCAAAATAGGTGAGGGGTTTTTCAAATCTAGAAGTTACAGTTTGTTCTTGATTCATGAAATCTTATATTTGAGCTATGTATTGTTGAATGCAACTATTTTAACGCGGCATGGTGTCGTGTCACACTGAGCGGTATCGAGCTTGCCAAGCGAGGGCATGACTACCATGGTTCGAGTCCCTCATTCGCATAGATGGCTAATGTCTATGGGGTGTTGGGTCGTAGATGAATGTGTAAGGTTGCAAACTTTAAGCGCGGCATGGTAGCGTCGTATTACACTGGGCGGCATCAGGCTTCCCAGTTGAGGGCATGACTACCATGGTCCGAGTCCCTCACTTGCATAGATGAAGAATGTCTATAGAGTGTTGGGTCATAGTGTAATGCCCCGAACCCAATCCCATACTAAAGGTTAAGTCCGGACCCAATACACGGATAGAGTCTCCTCTGTACCGTTGACTAACTGATAACCCGCAAACAATCACATACAACAACCAATCCAAAACCAATCTTCTTCTACAATCCCATCCTCCAATGACAACCCATACAACAAACTCCTCAATGCCATCCGAGCCTTGGAACTCAACAAAAGCATATCACACAGGCATGCAAGACATGTTTGTAGAAACTCTAGGCCATAACCTGCTTATCATACCACTGTAATTGAAATTACAAGTTATACTTATAAATTAAGTCCTTCATTTAACATCCTTTAACACTCTAACATGCAAGAAAAGACAATAAAGTCTATCATTACCTATTACATGCCAACTACTCTATCAAAACATCCAAGATTACAACTTAATTACAAGTTATCAAATTCAACACAACTCCATACAAGACCCCAAAGGTCTCAAAAGTAGAACATGGCACATAACAACACATCTCTACACATAGCTGCCAACCTCAGCACACAAGCAATCATGGAAGCTGATCTACTTGGACTTCCTCTTCTTCTTCTATAGCTACTAGCTGGGGATTTACCTCAGCTTCTCCTGAAACATGTTAAAACAGGAGTGAGCAACACATTTGCTCAGCAAGGGAGGAGATACAATAAACTGAGAGTGTTTTAGCAAATGATTTTGTGCAATGCAACAAGATAAATAATATAAGTATCATAATAGAGCAAGCTAATTGTACAATTATTTAAACATATTTAAAAAGGATACGGTTTATCCTCTTTGTCTTCGATCTTAAACCACGAACCATGATCTTCAAGCAAATGCTGGCAAACCCTTTATTCCCCCAATGGGGCACTCCAGATGTACCCCAATCCTACAACCTATTTCTCCCGATGTAGGTCCGTATGCCCCCAACGAGGTGAACCACACCTCTGGGGTAGAAGAGTATGCCTCAGCGAAAAAGGAAATAGGTACCATAGTAGCCGAGCTAGACCGACAGCTTGATACTGCTCGGAGTTTCTTGACACTACCATATCCGAGAAGGTTGCGCAACCCGAATCACGATCACGAGAGCCAAGTAATATCAATAATCACATTTGAGGGACGACAAAGTAGGCCGCCTTCGCAATTAGTCACAATATAAGCTTTTACACATGAAATAATCATATGAGCACAAAGGGGCAAATATCATACTTTTCCACGAAACTCTACAAGTAGTTCAAATACACTTTGGAAAGGCTTTTAGATAAGTAATAGGCAACTACAATTCAATACAAGTGCTAAAGCATCAAATTCCCACATTTTTCGATTTGACAACTAAGCCATTTTACTTCCATGCGAGAGTTAAGGTTCCAATTCCATAAACCGACCATACTACATCCCTAAGGATACTAAAAGGCACCTATCCAAGGCCTAAAAACCCGCTTTGGAGACAAAAGCTCGGGAAGGCCCCGAGTTTATTTTAACTACAACTACCTTAGCCACCCCTCAAATCAACGCAACGAAAGCACCAAAAGTGCTTCCATGCCTAGTAGGTATCTAATCTAAGGTTCAATTGTGCCCAGATTATGTTTTACGAAAAACCCCCTTTTAAATTTTAGCTAAATTCACATTTTAATCCAATTCTGGGCAAATTAACTACACACAAGCATTTAACTATGTTCAATAACATCTAAAGCACCTATAGGTAGCACGAAATCAATCTAAATAGCAACTTATAGCAAAACCCTAAAATTGGATACTATTCATCATCTCTTTCATGCATCATAGCATTCAACCATGGAATAAGTAACTAAACTAAGCAAGCAAGGTTTATATAGCATGTAGAACATGTATATCACAATATTCAAGCAACTCAATAGCTATAATCAATAAATCTCAAAATTTCAAAAGATGACATAAACTTTAAAATGGAACATATGCAAACTCCCTTACTTGTACAAGGTATAGGCAAGTTGTAGAAGTCCTAGGTAGCTCGAAAACTCTTCTAATCACAAGCTAGGAGGCCAAGATGCAAAGCTTGAAGAATTTTTCATCCTTCTTTTCTCCTTGGAAGCCGTCGGGTGGGTGGGGGGATATAGAGGGAATTTTGTGAATTGTTTGTGAGCAATTGTGTGTTAATGTTTAGTATATAGGTTATTTTATATGTATATGTATATATTTTGGGTCAATTGCATAAGTAGCTTGGTCAAATCTAGGCCTAAATTATATTTTAAAACCAACTAGTCTAATAACTATGTTTACAAATGTTTCATTGTTCATACGAACCAAGTTCCATTTTCCTAACACGTGCTAACGGTACCCAAAGCTCAAAATTTCAATTTCCCAATTCCTTTTATAAGTCATACTATCTAGGAAAAATATTAATTCGAACAAATTAAACAGTCGAATTCTCTAATGAATAGTAACCATCAAATAATGCACATAATCAAGAAAAGAATGCATATTGAAATGCACCAAGACATATGCAACAACTATTAATGAATATGATGCAAATTCTTGGGCATCACATCCTCTCCCCTTTAAACTAATTGCGTCCACGCAATTCTTACATGATTCAGCAAACAGCTCGGAGTGTTTATCTCTCATCTGATCTTCCAAGTGGCATCCTCGACTCCATGATGATCCCAAAGAATCTTTACCATTGGAATACTTTTAGTTCTGAGCTCTTGAACCTTTCTATCTACAACCCGAAGAGGTTTCTCCATATAAGTCAAAGTCTCACTAACTTCCAATGGTTCCAGCTCTAGAATATGTGAAGGATCTGGATGATACTTCCTCAACATCAACACATGGAACATATCATGTAATTTGCCTAAACTTAGAGGTAACGCTAATCTATAAACCAAATCACCAACCCGCTCAGTAACCTCAAACGGTCCCACATATCTAGGACTGAGCTTATCTCCCTTTCCGTGCCGAATCAAACCTTTACGTGGAGAGATTTTCAGAAATAAATGATCACCTACCACAAATTCCAAGTCTCGTCAGCATCTATCGGCATAACACTTTTGTCGACTCTGGGCTGTAAGCATTCTTTTCTTAATAAGTTTCACATTATCAACCATTTTTATCACCTCAGGTAGGATAGCTGAATCAATAGTTCTCATCTCTCCTACTACATCCTAATACAACGAGGATCTATATTTACGCCCGTATAGTGCCTCGTATGGTGCCATACCAATGGTAGCCTAGTAATTGTTATTATACACAAACTCTGCCAGTGGCAAATACCTTTCCCAACTTTTACCAAAATCTAGAATGCAAGCTCGCAACATGTTCTCCAGTATCCTGATAGTCCTCTCAGACTGACCATCTGTTTGCGGGTGATATGCAGTGCTGAAGCTCAAATTAGTCCCCAAAGCCTTCTGTAGCTTCTACCAGAATTGTGACATGAACCTGGAATCCCTGTCAGACACTATACTAGTTGGAATTCCGTGTAGTCTTATAATATTCTTAAGGTACAATTCAGCTAAGTTATCAAGACTGTTTGTCTTATTTGTAGCAATGAAATGTGAGGTTTTTGTTAACCTATCAACCACAACCCATATAGAATTATTACCTCTCGGTGATCTCAGCAAGTCAGACATATAATCCATGGTAATATAATCCCATTTCCACACAGGAATCTCCAATGGTTGTAACAGCCCTACAGGTCTCTGATGTTCAGCTTTAACTTTCTGAAAAGTAAGGCATTTAGCCACATAATTTGTTATCTCCCTCTTCATATTGTTCCACCAGAAGTTTTGTTTCAGGTCCCTGTACATCTTGGTGCTACCGGGGTGGATAGTATATTTAGAGCTGTGTGCCTTTGCAAGAATTTCATTTTTCACAGCTGAATCACTAGGAATACAAATTCTATTTTTATACTTGAGTAGTTCATCATCATGCAGCTTGAAATCGGACTCTCCCCCTTTTGACTTTTCTAGAACCTTCAATAGCTGAGGATCGGACTATTGTGCTTCTCTGATTCTAGATAGCAATAGAGACTGAATTTGTAGACTAGCAAACTGAATACCTATTTATGAAGCCTCTGGTTTCCACAGACATAATTCCTCCATAGTCTCCCAGTTCTTTATAATCAAACTGGCCACAGTAGCCTTCCGGTTTAAAGCATCTGCAATAGTGTTAGCTTTGCCTAGCAAGTAGTTAATAGTACAGTTATAGTCATTCAATAACTCTAGCCAACGCCTTTGCCTCATGTTTAAATCTTTATGAGAAAATAGATATTTTAAACTTTTATGATCAGTAAAAATCTCAAACTTGTTACCCCACAAGTAATGTCGCCATTTTTTTAAAGCAAAGACAATAGCAGCAAGCTCAAGATCATGAATAGGATAATTAAGCTCATAAGGCTTCAATTTCCTCGTGGCGTAAGCTATTACATTACCATTTTGCATGAGAACACATCCTAAACCTTCTTTTGAGGCATCACTGTAAATAACGAAGTTATCCGTCCCCTTAGGCAGCGCAAGAATAGGAGCAGTGGTGACTCTTTTCTTCAGTTCTTGAAAGCTCGCCTTACATTTATCACTCCAAGCAAATACAATCTTCTTCTGAGTAAGCTGAGTCAAAGGTCCCGCAATCTTAGAGAATCCTTGACAAATCTCTTGTAGTAACCGGCTAACCCCAGAAAACAGCGAACCTCTGTAACAGTTTCAGGTCTCTTCCACGCCAACACTACCTCTACTTTTGCTGGATCCAAAGAAATCCCATCCTGAGAAATTATATGCCCCAAGAAGGCAACTTGTCTCAACCAGAACTCGCACTTGCTAAATTTAGCAAATAATTGATGTTCTTGTAAAGTGTGCAGCACAATTCTTAAATGTTCTTTATGATCCGCCTCAGACTTCGAGTATACCAATATATCATCAATGAAAATCACAACAAATTGATCAAGGTACGGTCTAAACACCCTCTGCATCAAGTCCATAAAAGCGGCTGGGGTATTTGTCAACCCAAATGGCAGTACAACAAATTCATAGTAGCCGTACCTGGTTCTAAAAGCAGTCTTGGGCACATCTTCTTTTCGAATTCTTAACTGGTAATAGCCCTGTCTCAAATCAAATTTAGAATATATTGTGGTACCTTGCAATTAATTAAACAGTTCCTTAATCAATGACAATGGATATTTGTTTTTCACAGTCACCTGATTGAGACCCCGATAATCAATACACAACTATAGAGTGCCATCTTTCTTCTTTACAAACAACACAGGAGCATCCCACGGTGAAGAACTAGGTTGTATAAATCCTTTTTCAAGCAAGCCCTGCATTTGAATTTTCAACTCTTGTAACTCAGGGGGAGCCATTCGATATGGGGTTCTAGAAATAGGGTTAGTTCTTGGCAACAAATCAATTACAAATTCTATTTCTCTATCAAGTGGCAACCCAGACAATTCTTCAAGAAATACCCCAGGAAAATACTTTACAACAGGCACTTCATTCAATTTCAATTTTTCCCCAAGCTGATTAATTAGATAAGCTAAATATGCTTTATAATCTTTACTCAGGATTTTAGTGGCTTTAATGGAAGAAATTATACGAGTCCTAGTTGATTTTCGGCTTCCAACAATTTTAATGACAGGTTGATCAGGCATTTCTAGTGTCACAATTTTTCTTCTACAATCCTGATAAGCATAATACTGTCCCAACCAATCCATACCCAGAATGACTTCAAAATCTCATAAGGGTAGGATAATTAAGTCAACAGGAAACATGTGCCTCTCAATGCAAATGCCACAAGATTTACACACAAACTCTGTAACAAACTTTGTAGCCATAGGATTGCCTACTTCAATTTTATATGGCAGTTTATCAACTTTCAAAGCAATAGATTGTGCACAAATAGGAGTGATAAAATAATGTGTGACCCGGGTATCAATCAAAACTACTACCGATTGATTATTAATAAGAAAAGTACATTTTACCACCACAGTCATGTCGGGAAACTCCTCCTGGTCTAAAGCAAATACTCGTGCTTGGCCTCATGGAAGTAGAGCTGTACCTGAAGCTTTGGTCTGAGCACTCTGGCCGGATGACTGACTCTGCCTCTGTTTGAACCTAGAGTAATCTTTAACCTTGTGCTGATCGTTACCACAACCAATGCATCGGCCCAAATTCCTCCAATACTTTGCCTCTAATGGCCATTACGATTGCAATAACTATACTGCAGGTTTTTCCTTGCAGCAATGCCTCCCGTAAGGGCTCTGTAAGTAGATGTAGCAGTGCTACCTTGTTGAGATCTAGCGGAAACAAGTCTGGTTTGACTCTGCGACTAGATTTGAACTGCTCTCATTTGAGACTGTGTTTGGACTGGGCCCGGGTAGCTCTGAGTCTGTCTCTGCTGCTGAACCTGGATAGGCTATTGATACTGTCTCTGATAGCCCTGACTCTGAGATTGATACTGCCATTTACTCAACTGATTGGACTCTGCTAACAAATCTGCCTTGCGTTTCTCGAATCTCGCTGTTGCCCTAACTGCTGCAAAGTAATTGGGATAATCCTGCGAAGACAAATTGAGCTGAATGTCACATCTCAGGCCCTTAATGAATCTCTGAATTCTCATGTCTCAGGCTGTACCAATGCTGGCACATAGCGGGAGAGTCTAGTAAATGTAGCCGCATACTGATCAACAGTCATATTTCCTTGTCTCAAAGATATAAATTCTTCCTGATGTCTTTCACGAGCCACCACTGATACATACTTATCCCTAAATTCCCTAACAAAGTCAGCCCATGAATGTTGTACCCTCTCGGTATCCTGTTTCTCCTTAACAATACGCCACCACTCCTCAACATCACCCTCAAGCAAGAATACAACATAAGTTGTAATGCCCCAAACCCAACCCGTTCGGACCTGGTACATGGACAAAGTCTCCTCTGTACCGTTGACTAATTGGTACCTGCAAATAATCACATTCAACCCCAAACTACAACCAAGCTTCTCACACAAACCCATCCTTCAATGTCAACAACCAACAAACTCCTCAAGGCCATCCAAGCCTTGCAACCTAACAAGAGTATATCATGCAAGCATGCAAAACATGTCATAGCAACTTTAAAACATACTTACTTGTCTTACCACTCTAATTATATTTACAAGTTATACTTATCGACTAAGTTCAGCATTCCACCTACTTAGCACACAAGCATGCATTCGAAAGCAGTAAGGTCTACTATCAGTTATTACAACTTTGTTACAGCTACCAAATCCACCACCAAAACATATATAGACCACAAGGGTTTCAAAATAAACAACAAACAACATCTTCACATAGTTTGCACATAACATCCAACCTCAGCACACAAGTAATCATGAAAACTAATCAACTTGTACTTCTTCCTCTTCTCCTACAGCTACCAGCTGGGGATTTGCCTCAGCCTCTCCTGAAACATGTTAAAAGAGGAGTGAGCAACAAAGTTGCCTAGCGAGGGAGGGGATATAGTAAACCGGGGTGTTTTTGCAAATGATTTTCGTGCAACGTAACAGGATAATAACATAAGCAACACAATATAACAAGCTAATTGAACAAGTATTTAAACACATATAAAAAGGATACAGTTTATCTTTTTGTCTTAAAAAATGAGCCATGATCTTCAAACAAGTGCCGACAACCCCCTTATTCTTCCAAATGGGGTATTCCGGATGTACCCCGATCCTACGACCCATCTCTCTTGAGGTAGGTCCATATGCCCCAAGGAGGTAAACCACACATCTGGGGTAGTAGAGTATACTCGGCGAGAAAGGGAATAGGAACTATGGTAGTCGAGGGAGACCAACAGCACGACGCTGCCCGAAGTTTCTTGACGCTACTATGTCCGAAAAGGTTGCACAATCTTGGAACAAGATCACGAGAGCCAAGAATATCAATAATCACGTAAGAGGGACGACAAAGTAGGCCGCCCTCGCAATTAATCACAATATCAGCCATTAAACATGAAATAACTGTATAAATACAAAAGAGACAAATAACATACTTTTTCACAAGCATCTACACGCTCATACAAGCACAAATGTATCCATTTCTCACATTTTTCCTTTTGATAACTATACAATTCTTCTTCTATGTGAAATTCAAGGACCCAACTCTACAAACCGATCATACTACATTCCTAAGGATACCAAAAGACACTTATCTATGCCCTGAAAATCCGCTTTGGAGACAAAAGCACGGGAAGTCCCTGAGTAATTTTAACTACAACTACCCTATCCGGCCCTCAATTTAATGCAACGAAAGCACCAAAAGTGCTTCCATGCCCCATGGATACCTAATCTAAGGTCCAAATGTGCCTGGATTACATTTCATGAAAAACCCCTTTTTAAATTTTAGCAAATTTGCATTTTAACTCAATTCCGGGCAATTTAACTACACTTAAGCATTTAACTAGTTTCAATATCATCTAGAGCACCTATAGGTAGCATCAATTCATTCTAAATAATAAGTTATAGTAAAACCCTAAAATAAAGCACTATTCATCATCTCTTTTGAAAACTCAAGCATTCAACCATGGAAATAGCTATCAAACTACTCAAGCATGGTCTATATATCTTGTATAACATGTATATCACAATATTTGAGCATTTCAATAGCCAAAATCATCAAATCACAAAATCTCAAAAGTTGACATAAACTTTAACATGCTACAAATGCAAACTCCCTCACAATTTATAGGTGTAGACTAGTTGGTGATGCTCCTAGGTGCTCCAATCAACCTCCAACCAAGCCAAGAGACCAAATCCAAGGACTGATGATAAAAAAATTTATCTTTTCTTCCTCCTAAGGGCTGTTGGGTTTTGGGGGGGTATTTTGGGGATTTTTTGCTTTGTTTGATGAGTATTTTGCATGTATATATGGTGTTGTGTATATATATAATATGTGTGTTATATTATTTTAAGTCAAATGCTAGTCTAACATAGTCAACAAAGCATAAAAACTTATGTAATTGCTAACTAGTTTAATTCTAACACTATTCCAATGTTATACTATTCCTAGGAACTAAGTTTTATTTTCCTAACGCGTTTTCCCGGCCTCCAAAGCTCAAAAATACAAGTTTCCGATTCTTTTTATAACTTATACTATCTAGGAAAAATTCTAATTTGAGAAAATTAGATAGTTAATTTTCTTATGAATAGTAGCCTCTAATAAAACATTTAATCAGGAAAAAGAAATGCACATTGAAAGGCTCAAAGAAATATGCAGTAGTTATTTACGAATGTGATGCAAATTCCCGGGTGTTACATCCTCTCCCCTTTAAACTAATTGCGTGCACGCAATTCTTACATGATTCAGGAAATAGCTCGGGATATCTCTTTCTCATCTGTTCCTCCCACTCCCAAGTGGCATATTCAACTCCGTGATGATCCCAAAGAACTTTCACCATCGGAATGCTTTTAGTTCTGAGCTCTTGAATCTTTTTATCCACAACTCGAAGAGGCTTTTCTACATAGGTCAAAGTCTCACTGATCTTCAACGGCTCTGGCTCCAGCATATGCGATGGATATGGCTGGTACTTTCTTAACAATGACACATGGAACACATCATGCACCTTGCCCAAACTCGGAGGTAATGCCAATCTGTAAGCCAAATCACCAAATTTCTCGATAATCTCAAATGGCCCCACATATCTAGGACTGAGCTTACCTTTCTTTCTATGTCAAATCAGACCTTTAGGCAGAGAGACTTTTAGAAACACATGATCACCTATAGCAAACTCCAAGTCACGTCGACATCTATCAGTATAATTCTTCTGTCGGCTCTAAGCTGTGAAACCCCATTTTCTTGCTTATCTCGTTTTACGTGCTTTACCTCGTTTTGCGTGCATATAACCTGTTTATGTGCTATAGGACCTAGAAAGTTATAATTTTGATTTCAATACTTCTAATACGTGCTAAATGTGCATTCATGAAATTTTCGTCAAAAACGGAGTCAGAAATTTTATCGTCGATTTTCAGTGAATAGTATTTTCGAAACACGTCCGCTATAGTTTTGAAACTGGTCTTTTTAACCCTTCTAGACCTAGTCCACGGACTTTAATAGACCTGTGTTTGATGAAAAAGATTTTAAAATCGGCTTAAGAATTTATTAGGGTTTTTACACCGACTTTTGCGAAAATCGAGTTTTAAGCCGACTCGGGTGGAATTCTTTGAATGTAAAACTTCTTGTCACCTAAAAATAACTCACTTGAGATATCTTGGGGGTTGCATAATTAATTTTAACTTGGTGAGCAATAAAATACAATTAAAGTCATTAAAAATACAAAAATGCCTATTAAAATAACTTTGACTTTAATTAAATATTTGACCTTATAAGCTCATGTCCTCAACACACACTCACACAACACAAAAACACCACCACACACACACACATTGCCGAGAGGTTGAGGAGAGAAAAGAGAAGAGAAAAACTTAAGCTTTCAATCCAATTTTTCAAAGAAAAACCTAGTTTTTGTCCGTAGAACTTCGCACCGACTTGGATTCTGCTTGTTGGGCACGCATTGCACGCATTCCTAGGCTTATATCGCATCTAAGGTGAGAGAAAAAATTCTAGATCTCAAAATGTCATTTTTGTGTTTTTGCGTATAAATGAAGATTGAACCGTTAGAATTGAAATCTGATGTTAGATTATTGCTCCTTGCATGCTAGGGATCATTATATACTAATACTACGAATTTCTGTCGGATATAGCATAATTTTTATTTTCCGGGTATTTAATTTTGATTAAAATGTTCAAAGTTGATTTAATTGAGTTGCGTTGCTCGAAATCGATTGCCGTCGATTTCTAAATACTTGATAATTACGTGTTAGCGCTGTTGTAATGCCGAATTTTCGATTACATTGTTTGTGTGGAAATCCGGAAAATCCAGCCATGACGTCATAGGGTTTTAGGGTTATCGGGCATGTTTTGGAGGTGTTATGGTGGATTTCCGAGAGGGCTAATGTAGTAGGTTGAATGGGTGAGTGATAGGAACTGATTTGGCAATGTTTGGATTAGTAGATTGTAAGTTATGAATTTTAGAAGTTAGGTTGTCATTCTTTAATTTCTTGAACGATGCCTTAGATGGTTGGGTAGTGTTCGAGTGATGAATGGTGAGTTGTTGTTGAGTAATTTAGAGTTTAATTATGAATATTATGCATGTCCGGTTAGATGGCCTACTTTGTCATCTAACTACGTTGTTTGATATTTAATATTGATGTTATATTGATGTTATTGATTGATTATTATTGAATGCGGGAATCGGGCACTCTTGTTGCTGATCTCCCAATTGATTGATCGATTTATGCTTGCATGATGATTGATGAAAATGGAGCCTTGGTATGTGTGTGCCACCTCTCGGGCAGCGTCGGGCTGTCGGGTTGAAACCGGCATGACTGCCATAGGCTACCCCCAGCTCGCATGACGGAGATGTCATGGAGGGAAGGGGATAGTGAGGTACCTCGGGTGCGTGAGTAATGGGGAGTTATAAGAAGAACGGTTGAGATCGTGATGGCGTTTGGAGCTACACCAAATAGAGTATCCTTATTGAATGGTCATATAGTTATGTGATGATAGCTTTATTTATGTTATTATTGTTGTTGTGTGTTTACTTGCTCAAAGGACTAAATCCAAGGAGCGTAGTGAATACTGTCGAGATCTATCGGATCCTCACTGGGCTTATGTATATAAGCTCACTCTCTATTAATGCATGTTTCAGGTGTACTTTCACAAGATTACGGGTACGTGCCTCCTGAAGAGGAGAATGTGGAAAATGTGCCTTTTGTGGATGAGTCATATGTTCCCGAGTCTTATCCATGACTTTATATTGTTAAATGTCTTGTATATTAGTTTAATAGACTTTATATGCTTTACGGTTCTTAATGTAATAGATATTGAAAAGATGATGAACCAAATGATGTTAACTTAGCGGTTTCCTTTTGTCTATGGTTAAATTGTAGTTGTGTCTCAACTTACTTTTGAAATGTATGATAAAGTTGAGGTATTGTATGTCATGTTGGAACGGAGGCGTATAACGAGGATGTTTTATTGTATAATATGGTTGTGTTGTATGTTGTTGTTTATATTGAAGAATTACTGGTTGTATGTTGTTTAATGAGGTTGGTTTAGAACCTCGGAAATCTGTTTACTGTCGTTATGCCGCCGAAATTCCGTTGCGTCCTGACTGATCGTAGGTGGGGTCGAGTTGGGGCGTGACAGTTTAAGTGGTATCAGAGCTCATGTTAGTTGTCAGCCGGGGTATTCTCGGAATGTGGGTAATGGTCTTAGCATGAAATATGTATGAAAGGAAAGAAAAATGAAATATGTATTGGTATGATTAATTGATTAAGTGATTATGTGATTTAAGTGCTTATGTGATTATGTGATCAATTTGATTATGTGTTTTATATGAGTTTGTTATTTATGTGTTAATAGTTGTTTATAACCTGTCTACGTGCTATAACTGTGCTAACTCTTTGATTAGTAGAATGGCCGGTCGACCGAGAACCAGAGGTAGGCCTGAGTTGACTGATGAGACTCCGAGTAACGTGGCACCGGGCCGTGACGGGGGTGATGACCGATTTGGAGCCGCTATGGAGCGGATTGCAGAGTTAGTGGCTAGTCAGGCACAGTTATTAGCAGGGCAGGCTGCCCAGAATCAGGCTATGCAGGCTCAGCTTCTGAATATTCAGGGTGGTAACCACGGGCGTGGTACCCTGAAGGACTTTTTAGGATATCACCCACCGAGATTTCAGGGGGAGCCGGATGATAGGAAGGCGGAGGTATGGATTAGCAAGTTGGAGAAGATTTATGATCCACTTGGCTATACTGATGAGCAGAAAGTCTCTTTTGCCGTGTATTTGTTAGATGACGAGGCAGAGGAGTGGTGGCGCACGGTAAGGACTAGTTGGGCGGCACAGGGTATTCCTTATATTTGGGGTACCTTTCTGATGGCTTTCCGGGCAAAGTATGTCCCGAGGATTTGCAGGGAACGGAGAGAGGCCGAGTTTCTAGCCTTGGTCCAGGGAGATGCTACAGTGGCTCAATATGAGGCCACATTTACTCGATTGTCCCGGTATGCACCGGAGTATGTGGTAGACGAGGAGCGGAGGACTCGCAGGTTTATGTTGGGGTTGCGGCCCGAGATTCAGGATGTGATGGCTCTGAATCGTTATGATATCTTCACTGAGGCTTTTGATGCAGCTTCTAGATTGGAGAAGAGGAAAGGGGATCAGATTGTCTCCAGTCAGCCTAGTAAGAGGCCGTATCAGCCACCGGGTCAGCAGGTTTTATATAGGCCTCCAGTACAACAGGTTGTCTACAGGCCACCTGCCCAACAGGGTTCTTTTAGGCCACATAGTCAGCAAAATTATTATCGTGCTCAGGTTCAGCAGAGGCCATATCAGGTTCAGACTCAGTTTAGGCCAGCCCAGTCTCAGGGTCAGTACAGGCCTAGTGTGGTGAGACCTCAGCAGCAGGCTGTATCAGCTGCTTCTTCAGCTTCTGGTTATTCTAGGGGCAGTGCTAGTGCCACATCATCGCAGTGTAATTACTGCAAGCGCTCAGGGCATGTAGAGTCCGACTGCAGGGTAAAGGCAGGGACATGTTTGGGTTGTGGTAGCATCGATCATAGGGTGAGGGATTGCCCTAAGTATGCGAGGACTGAGGGTCGGGCAGCGACTCAGGGTTATCAGGGTAGGCCTACGGGCAGTGTACCACAGCAGCAGCGGGTTCAGGCTCGGGCTTATGCAGTTGACTTAGAGGAGATGCCTGAGGAGACTGCAGTTGTGGAAGGTAACTTTCTTATACTTGATCAACTTGTTAAAGTGTTGATTGATTCTGGTGCTACGCATTCTTTCATTACTCCTGCTTGTGTGCAATGTGTTAAATTGCAACCTGAAAGATTGCCTTATGTGGTTGAGATTAGTACCTCTTTGACTGATAAGTATGTTACTGGCTTAGTATGTAAGGATTGTTTAATACATGTTAAGGGGCATAATTTTCCTTCGGACCTTATTTTATTTCCTATCCGGGGGTATGATGTTATCTTGGGTATGGATTGGCTTTCTAAGTATGATGCCCAGTTGAACTGTAGAACCAAGGTAGTACAGTTTCGTTTGCCAGATCAGCCAGTAGTTGAGGTAGCGGGTAACCGGGGTGCTAAGATGAGTTTTGTTATCTCAGCAACTAAAGCCGTTAAGTTGGTGAGTAAGGGGTGTTCGGGTTATCTAGCTTATTTGATCAACAAGCCATCTGTTAAGCTACAGCTAGAGGAAGTCCCTATTATCCGGGAATATCCTAATGTATTTCCCGAGGAGTTGCCAGGATTGCCGCCAGATAGGGATATCGAGTTTGTGATTAATCTTGTTCCCGGTACTCAACCTATTTCTAAATCGGCATACCGGATGGCACCAGCTGAGTTGAAGGAGTTGAAGACTCAGTTACAGGAGTTGTTGGAGAAAGGATTTATTCAGCAGAGTTCTTCACCTTGGGGAGCTCCTGTTTTGTTTGTGAAGAAGAAGGATGGTACCTTGAGATTATGTATTGATTACCGTGGTTTGAATCAGGTGACTATCAAGAATAAATATCCTTTGCCACTGATTGATGAGTTGTTTGATCAACTTCAGGGAGCCAAAGTCTACTCTAAGTTTGATTTGAGGCAGGGGTATTATCAGCTTCGGATTCGCTCAGACGATGTTCCGAAGTCTGCCTTCAGGACTCGGTACGGGCATTATGAGTTTGTTGTTATGCCCTTTGGTTTGACTAATGCACCGGCAGCATTCATGGATCTTATGCATCGAGTCTTTCAGCCGTACTTGGACCAGTTCGTGGTGATTTTTATTGATGATATCTTGGTCTATTCTAAATCTGAATTGGAGCACGAGCAACATCTACGGCTTGTATTAGAGAAGTTGCAGGAGCATCAGTTGTTTGCCAAGTTCAGCAAATGTGAATTTTGGCTGCAACGGATTTCTTTTCTTGGCCATGTTATTACACAGAGTGGTATTTCTGTAGATCCCACTAAGATTGAATCGGTGATGTCTTGGAAGCGGCCAGAGAGTGTTACTGATGTCCGTAGTTTTCTTGGCTTGGCGGGTTATTACCGTAGGTTTGTCAAGGACTTCTCAAAGATTGCGGGGCCACTATCTAAGTTGACTCAGAAACGGACTATCTTTAATTGGGACGAGAAGTGTGAGAGTGGATTTCAGGAGTTGAAAAAGAGGTTAACTACCGCTCCAGTACTTGCTCTACCAGAGGGGACCGATAATATGGTCATTTACAGTGATGCATCCAAGGAGGGCTTGGGATGTGTTCTTATGCAGGGTGGCCGAGTTATTGCCTATGCTTCTCGAAAGTTGAAGCCTTATGAGGTGAATTATCCGACTCATGATCTTGAGTTGGCAGCAGTTGTCTTCGCACTGAAGAAGTGGCGTCATTATCTGTGGGGCAGTAAGTTCGAGATTTTCACTGATCATAAGAGTCTTAAGTATTTATTCTCACAGAAGGAGTTGAATATGCGCCAGCGGAGGTGGATGGAGCTTCTTGGAGATTATAATTGTTCTATCAATTATCTGCCTGGAAAGGCAAATGTTGTGGCAGATGCTCTCAGCCGGAAGGCTAGTATTTCTTGTTTGGCTGTCAAGAAGTGGGAGGTTCTTGAGGAGTTTAGTTATTGGAGACCAGAGTTCACTCAGGTTGGGGTGATGTGTTCACATCTCCGTATTCAACCTTTATTGTTGTCTCAGATCAGGGAAGCTCAGCAGCTTGATGTTAACCTTCAGAAGATCAAGGATCAGATCACGGATGATCAGTCTGACTTTAAAGTGCATGAGGATGGGAGGCTTCGGTTGCGGAGCAGAGGGTGTGTTCCCGATGAACCGGACTTGAGACGAGGTATTCTGGAGGAAGCTCATTATTCTAAATATACTATTCATCCTAGTGGAACCAAGATGTATCGGGATTTGAAACAGCATTATTGGTGGAACAACATGAAGAGGGAGGTTGCTCAGTTTGTGTCTAGATGTTTGACTTGTCAGAGAGTGAAAGCCGAACATCAACGACCAGCAGGTTTGCTTCAACCGTTGGCTATACCAGAGTGGAAATGGGAGCATATTACGATGGACTTCGTCACTGGTTTGCCTAGATCACCGAGGGGTAATGATGCAGTTTGGGTTGTCGTGGATCGTTTGACGAAGACAGCTCATTTTATCTCGATGAGGTTAGGAGATGAGGTTACAAAGCTGACGGATCTTTATCTGGATCAGATTGTTAGACTTCACGGTATTCCATCTAGTATTGTCTCTGATCGAGATCCTCGATTTACTTCTCGTTTGTGGGAGAAACTTCAGGAGACTTTGGGTACTCAGTTGAACTTCAGTACAGCGTATCATCCACAGACCGACGGTCAGTCTGAGCGGACTATTCAGATTCTGGAAGATATGCTTAGGGCTTGTGTTCTGGACTTCGGGAAGAATTGGGAGAAACATCTACCACTTGCCGAGTTTGCCTATAACAATAGTTATCAAGCTACTATTGGGATGGCACCTTTTGCAGCTCTTTACGGTCGTAAGTGCCGTTCACCTTTATATTGGGACGAGGTAGGAGAGATGAAGACTATTGATCCGACTATCATGCCAGAACTTCTTGAGAAGATCGAGAATGTTCAGTTGATCAGGCAGAGAATGCTTACGGCGCAGAGTAGATTCAAGAGTTATGCTGATAAGCGTCGTCGAGACTTGGAGTTTGCAGTTGGAGATCGGGTTTTCTTGAGATTGTCTCCTCGAAAGGGGTTTGTTCGTTATGGTAAAGGTGGTAAGCTGAGTCCGAGATTTGTTGGGCCGTTTGAGATTACTGGCAGGGTTGGTAAGTTGGCATATCGGTTGGCTTTACCGGAAAAACTTCTCTAATGTCCACGATGTGTTTCACGTGTCTAATTTGCGGAAATACAATCCGGATCCTTCTCATATTCTTGAGCCAGAGCCGTTACAGCTTCGAGAGAATTTGACTTATGACGAGCGTCCGATTCGTATTCTAGATCAGATGGACCGAGAGTTGAGGTCGAAGAGGATTCCGATGGTTAAGGTGTTGTGGAAGCATCACGGCATTGAGGAAGCTACGTGGGAGAGACGAGATCAGATGCAGCAGCAATACCCAGATCTTTTCCGTACATCAAGTAAGAATTTCGAGGAAGAAATTTCTATAAGGGGGGGAGAATGTGACACCCCACTTTCTTGCTTATCTCGTTTTACGTGCTTTACCTCGTTTTGCGTGCATATAACCTGTTTATGTGCTATAGGACCTAGAAAGTTATAATTTTGATTTCAATACTTCTAATACGTGCTAAATGTGCATTCATGAAATTTTCGTCAAAAACGGAGTCAGAAATTTTATCGTCGATTTTCAGTGAATAGTATTTTCGAAACACGTCCGCTATAGTTTTGAAACTGGTCTTTTTAACCCTTCTAGACCTAGTCCACGGACTTTAATAGACCTGTGTTTGATGAAAACGGTTTTAAAATCGGCTTAAGAATTTCTTAGGGTTTTTACACCGACTTTTGCGAAAATCGAGTTTTAAGCCGACTCGGGTGGAATTCTTTGAATGTAAAACTTCTTGTCACCTAAAAATAACTCACTTGAGATATCTTGGGGGTTGCATAATTAATTTTAACTTGGTGAGCAATAAAATACAATTAAAGTCATTAAAAATACAAAAATGCCTATTAAAATAACTTTGACTTTAATTAAATATTTGACCTTATAAGCTCATGTCCTCAACACACACTCACACAACACAAAAACACCACCACACACACACACATTGCCGAGAGGTTGAGGAGAGAAAAGAGAAGAGAAAAACTTAAGCTTTCAATCCAATTTTTCAAAGAAAAACCTAGTTTTTGTCTGTAGAACTTCGCACCGACTTGGATTCTGCTTGTTGGGCACGCATTGCACGCATTCCTAGGCTTATATCGCATCTAAGGTGAGAGAAAAAATTCTAGATCTCAAAATGTCATTTTTGTGTTTTTGCATATAAATGAAGATTGAACCGTTAGAATTGAAATCTGATGTTAGATTATTGCTCCTTGCATGCTAGGGATCATTATATACTAATACTACGAATTTCTGTCGGATATAGCATAATTTTTATTTTCCGGGTATTTAATTTTGATTAAAATGTTCAAAGTTGATTTAATTGAGTTGCGTTGCTCGAAATCGATTGCCGTCGATTTCTAAATACTTGATAATTACGTGTTAGCGCTGTTGTAATGCCGAATTTTCGATTACATTGTTTGTGTGGAAATCCGGAAAATCCAGCCATGACGTCATAGGGTTTTAGGGTTATCGGGCATGTTTTGGAGGTGTTATGGTGGATTTCCGAGAGGGCTAATGTAGTAGGTTGAATGGGTGAGTGATAGGAACTGATTTGGCAATGTTTGGATTAGTAGATTTTAAGTTATGAATTTTAGAAGTTTAGGTTGTCATTCTTTAATTTCTTGAACGATGCCTTAGATGGTTGGGTAGTGTTCGAGTGATGAATGGTGAGTTGTTGTTGAGTAATTTAGAGTTTAATTATGAATATTATGCATGTCCGGTTAGATGGCCTACTTTGTCATCTAACTACGTTGTTTGATGTCTAATTTAATATTGATGTTATATTGATGTTATATTGATGTTATTGATTGATTATTATTGAATGCGGGAATCGGGCACTCTTGTTGCTGATCTCCCAATTGATTGATCGATTTATGCTTGCATGATGATTGATGAAAATGGAGCCTTGGTATGTGTGTGCCACCTCTCGGGCAGCGTCGGGCTGTCGGGTTGAAACCGGCATGACTGCCATAGGCTACCCCCAGCTCGCATGACGGAGATGTCATGGAGGGAAGGGGATAGTGAGGTACCTCGGGTGCGTGAGTAATGGGGAGTTATAAGAAGAACGGTTGAGATCGTGATGGCGTTTGGAGCTACACCAAATAGAGTATCCTTATTGAATGGTCATATAGTTATGTGATGATAGCTTTATTTATGTTATTATTGTTGTTGTGTGTTTACTTGCTCAAAGGACTAAATCCAAGGAGCGTAGTGAATACTGTCGAGATCTATCGGATCCTCACTGGGCTTATGTATATAAGCTCACTCTCTATTAATGCATGTTTCAGGTGTACTTTCACAAGATTACGGGTACGTGCCTCCTGAAGAGGAGAATGTGGAAAATGTGCCTTTTGTGGATGAGTCATATGTTCCCGAGTCTTATCCATGACTTTATATTGTTAAATGTCTTGTATATTAGTTTAATAGACTTTATATGCTTTACGGTTCTTAATGTAATAGATATTGAAAAGATGATGAACCAAATGATGTTAACTTAGCGGTTTCCTTTTGTCTATGGTTAAATTGTAGTTGTGTCTCAACTTACTTTTGAAATGTATGATAAAGTTGAGGTATTGTATGTCATGTTGGAACGGAGGCGTATAACGAGGATGTTTTATTGTATAATATGGTTGTGTTGTATGTTGTTGTTTATATTGAAGAATTACTGGTTGTATGTTGTTTAATGAGGTTGGTTTAGAACCTCGGAAATCTGTTTACTGTCGTTATGCCGCCGAAATTCCGTTGCGTCCTGACTGATCGTAGGTGGGGTCGAGTTGGGGCGTGACATAAGCTGTAAGCATTCTCTTCTTAATAAGTTTCACATTATCAACCATTTTGATCATCTTAGGTAAAATAGTTGGGTCAACAGTTTTTATTTCTTCTACCTCATCCTAGTACAATGGAGATCTACATCTACACCCGTGAAGTGCCTCGTACAGTGCCATACAAATGGTAGCCTGGTAACTGTTATTAAAAGCAAACTCTGCAAGAGACAAATATCTTTCCCAACTCTTACCAAAGTCTAGAATGCAAGTTCGCAACATGTCCTCCAGTATCCTGATAGTCCTCTCAGATTGATCATCTGTCTATGGGTGATATGTAGTACTGAAGTTCAAATTAGTCCCTAAAGCCTTTTGTAGTTTTTTGTCAGAACTGTGATATGAACTTGGGATCTCTGTCAGACACTATACTAGTTGGAACCCTGTGTAGTCTCATAATGTTTTCAACATACAACTCAACTAATTTATCAAGATTTTCCTCTTCTTTGTAGCAATGAAATGTGAAGTTTTCATCAGTCTATCAACCACTACCCATACGAAATCATTACCCCGCGGTGACCTCGGCAAATCAGACACAAAGTCCATAGTAACTTGATCCCATTTCCACATAGGAATCTCTAATGGTTGCAATAATCCCGCAGGTCTCTGATGTTCAGCTTTAACTTTCTGACAAGTTAGACATTTAGTCACATAATCAGCTATTTCCCTCTTCATATTGTTCCACCAGAAACTTTGTTTCAAGTCCCGTACATTTTGGTGCTACCAGGGTGGATAGTGTATTTAGTACTGTGTGCCTCTACAAGAATTTCGTTTTTCACAGCTGAACCACTAGGAATGCAAATTCTACTTTTATACCTGAGTAGTCCATCATCATGCAGCTTGAAATCAGACTCTCCCCCTTTTGACTTGTCTAGAATCTTCAATAGCTGAGGATTAGACTGTTGTGCTTCCTTGATTCTAGATAATAGTAAAGACTGAATTTGTAGGCTTGCAAACTGAATACCTGATTCTGAAGCCTCTGATCTCCACAGACACAACTCCTCCATAGTTTCCCAATTCTTTATAATCAAACTAGCCATAGTAGCATTCTGGCTCAATGCATCCGCAATAGTGTTAGCTTTACCTAACAAGTAGCTAATGGTACAATTATAGTCATTCAACAACTCTAGCTAGCGCCTTTGCCTCATATTCAAATCCGTTTGGGAAAATAGATATTTTAAACTTTTATGGTCAGTAAATATCTCAAATTTTTTACCCCACAAGTAATGTCGCCATTTCTTTAAAGCAAAGACAACAACAGCAAGCTCAAGGTCATGTGTATGATAATTAAGTTCATAGGGATTCAATTTTCTCGAGGCATAAGCTATCACCTTACCATTCTGTATAAGAACGCAGCCCAAACCTTCTTTCGAACCATCACTATAAATCACCAGATTATTAGTCCCCTCGGGCAGTGTAAGAATATAAGTAGTGGTAAGTCTCTTCTTCAGTTCTTGAAAACTTGCCTCAAATTTGTCATCCCAGTTATACACAGTTTTCTTTTCAGTTAAGGAAGTCAATGGTCCAGCAATTTTAGAGAAGTCCTTAACAAATCTCTGGTAATAACAAGCCAATCCTAGGAAACTACGAACCTCCATAACAGTTCAGGTCTTTTCCATGACATCACTACCTTAATTTTTGCATGATCAACAGAAATCCTTTCCTGTGAGATTATATGGCCTAAAAAGACAACCTATTGCAACCAAAATTTGCACTTGCTAAATTTAGCAAATAATTTATGTTCCTGCAAGGTTCGCAACACAATTCTCAAATGTTATTCGTGCTCTACCTCAGACTTTGAGTACACCAGTATATCATCAATGAAAATTACAACAAACTGGTCAAGGTACGGTCTAAACACCCTATACATCAAGTCCATAAAAGCGGCTGGGGCATTTGTCAATCCAAATGGTAGTACCATAAATTCATAGTGGCCATGTGAGACCCTGACCCAACTGCATATGCATTACTATTCCACTATGTGTAATTACGTGTAATTCCATGTTATATGTATGTATATATACTAAATACCTGTAAACCCTAAATACGTGGTAGATACAATAGTATTAGGCTAGGAAATAAGCTAGAAGAAAACAAACTAAGTAGAAAAACTTTGGGATAACTTTGTAATATTGGAAAACTTCATGGCCAAAGTATAATTAACTAAAATTTACCTGGACACCAATTAAATAACCAAAATCAAGAATTAACATTTCCAAAATCCCACTAGAACCCTAAGACTATAGGAAATTAGAAAAGAAAGCCAAGAACAAGAGTTCTTTAAAAGTTAGGGGCAGAGACGACGACTTTGGAACTTTTGGGGTCAAAAGTATGATTATGAAAACTAATACTTGGAGACCATGTTTGGCATTCTAAACTGGATATCACATACACTAAATCGTACAAGGAACACCCCAGTCGAATTTGAAAGGAAACGAAGGAACTTTTACATTTTAGAAAACACGAGGGGATGACTAGCAAACTTATAAACTTTGGGGGCTAAATTGTACAAAAAGTTAAACATGGAGACCAAGATTTCAATTACAATTAGGATTTAAGATTGGTCAATCACCTAAGGGCCCCATGACTAAAGCTAGGCAAATTAGGGGTCAACTTATAAGAAGAAGAAACAATTAGGGCTAAAAGGCAATTAGGCAACTGTTTTGACCTAGCTTCCAAGTGGAGTATAAAAAGACTTTTCATCTTCTTTTTCTTTCATATGGCCACCCCCCATAGGAGTTTAGAGAGCATTTTGAGAATTTTCCTTGCAAGACTTTGTGAAGAAGAACAACAACTAAGGTGAATTCCTAGCTTGCTAGGTTGTCATAAGGCATTATCAAGGTAGTTCTTGCATTTCCATCCAAAACCAAAGGTGAGGGTTCTTTCAAAATGAGTATTTATGATATATAAATGCATATTGATGGTTTTATGAGGCTTGTATGGAGTTATAAATGCAAATCCATGGTTGAAATATTGTTGGAACTTGTTGTTGATGGTTTGAATCAAAGATTTGTTGCTGGTATTTTTGAATGTTCTTGATGATGAAACTTGTATATATCTATGTAAATATGGTTGATTTTTGCTTATTTAGGTTGCTAAAGGTTGCTTGGTTGTATAGTAGTTGATGTTGATGATTTAGAAGCTAGAACATGCAAGAATTTTCGGAATGACTTTACTGGACAGATTTGTCCAACCGGAAATGTTAGCCCGTTATTATGGCTGGATGATTTTATAAAAATATGAAAAATTCAAAAAATGTAGAAAACTCATAGAGGAACATTTCTTCTGTTGGCCATGTCATGAGAAAAAATCTTTTTCATGCTCGAAAACACACAAGATAGTAGGTATTAGAAATTTTGCTGCCACTGGACAGATTTGTACAAACTTGAAATTTTAGCCCCTTTTTATGGCTGAATGATTTTATAAAAATCTGGAAACTTCAGGAAATGTAGAAAACTCATATAGGAACAAATCTTCAGTTGGCCATATCATGAGAAAAAATCATTTTCATGCTCAAAAACACATGGGAAAGTCGGTTACATGATTTTTGTTAAATCTAAGAGCTCACTGCCTTATGGTTTTTTTGCACATTAAAAATAGTAAACGACCTCGGAATTGAAGGAAACCTTCCCATTAGCTATATTAGGCAGTTATGAACAACTTTCATTTTTTACAAAACGTCGGATTCCATCGTTTTAAATAGCTGAATTTTCCATTTTCAAAATAACCCCAGAATAGACTTCAATCTGGACAGTCAAGACATAGACGCATTAAATTGGTTATAACCCTATCAATTTAGATTGGAATTGAGCTTTTATTGATTCCAGAATTATCTACACTCAAAGAGATTTAATTATATACCTAATTCGAATAATTTGGAGTTTGGGAAGATAGGTTACTGATTAGCTAAAGTTAGACTAATGCAGTGATATAACCATTATTTTAAGTCAATAAGTTTAGCTCTAATGTAAATTGCTATTGATTGAATGACTAAGTATTTGGGTTATTCATGTGTAGTGTTATTATATGATCTCTATGTGTGTTAGAATAATTGTGGAGACATTAATTTGAATTATATTATTTGATTACTTGTTGAATTACCCGATATGCTATAAATGCTCGTATTACTTGAACTTGAATTTGAATTGGTGTCAAAAGGGGTTGCAACCACCTAGTCTTGGCATGGTAGTGTGCATACTACGCTGGACATCTTAGGGGTGTCGGTGATCTTATGTCTACCATGGTCTATATTCCCCTCTCGTTTGAAAACTTTGATTTCCTTGGAGAATTGGGTCGTAGGATTCAAGTATTATCTGGAATACTCTATTTGGGTGAAATAAGGAAAGAGATGTTGAACATCTCAGTTGCTATTGCTTGAATCAGATTCACTTGGAAATAGTAAGTTGTTTATTACTTCGTATGTGATATACGACTTGAATATGTATAATTGAACTGTTCTTGATTGCAGATGTTGCTTGCATTGCATCCACAAGTTTACAAAATGATTTACGAAAATGAGAAAAATGTATTCGAAAACCCTTCCCATATTTCCCCCCTCGCTGAGCTTAGTGTTGTTATAAGCTCACCCTCTTTGTTCCCCTTTTTAGGCAATAAAGAGAGGTTTGTAGAATACTATGAGGATAATGCTTATCATACTGGACCGAAAGCGCCCGATATATGATATACACCTTTCTTGGGTGTATTGTTGACTTAGATGACTTGACCAATTAAATGTATATATTATTTTGTGTATATGGATAGTTTTAATACCATGATCTTGTATAAGTGAACTAACTTAGTCATTGGTTATAATTGGTCAAGAAATTAGTTTGATGACTTAGTTAGCCATTATACAACTGACTCACGTTGCTGGTTTTGTTTTTGGGCACTTGGCTACGTGTCGACTATCAGGAGGTAATCTAGATGTTGTTAACACCTTCTCTTAAT
Organism: Ehretia macrophylla; assembly: GCA_037974665.1. Lineage (NCBI taxonomy): Eukaryota > Viridiplantae > Streptophyta > Magnoliopsida > Boraginales > Ehretiaceae > Ehretia > Ehretia macrophylla. The sequence goes on from CM075781.1 coordinate 59,111,476, forward strand.
GCAAGTAACAAATGTATATTTTCATATTGAACTTCTAATTGATTATATCTTGTTGGTGAATGAATGAACTGTGTTGGAGTTTTGAATTGTGATGTTGAGGAGAAAGGTTGGGAGAAGTAGATGGTGGCTTTTCTGTTTGCAGATTAAAAGAAAAAGGAAAACTGTTTTGTCCACAATACAGCCGTTGCTGCCCAATTTTTGAAAAAACTAATAATAAGTTGAAAATTTGACTAAGTATGGATTGGTAATTGAATTAATGGCCACCCTCGGACTTAGTCTTACGTAGGTTGGGTTCGGGGTGTGACAGGCCATACCTAGTTCTGAAAGCAATCTTGGGCACATCTTCTTTCTGAATTCTCAGCTGATAATAGCCCTGTCTCAAATCAAATTTAGAATACACAACAACACCTTGCAACTAATCAAACAATTCCTCAATCAATGACAATGGATATTTATTTTTCATATTTACCTGATTGAGACCCCGATAATCAATACACAGACGTAAAGTGCCATCTTTCTTCTTTACAAACAACACAGGAGCACCCCACAGTGAAGAACTAGGTTGTATAAAATGTTTTTCAAGTAAACCTTGTAGCTGAATTTTCAACTTAGGGAGAACCATTCTATATGGGGTTCTAGATATAGGATTAGTTTTTGGCAACATATCAATAACAAATTATATTTCTCAATCAGGTGGTAACCCAGGCAATTCTTCAGAAATACACCCAAAAAGTCCTTTACAATAGGTACCTCATTCAATTTCAGTTTATCTCCAGGCCGATTAATTAAATAAGCTAGATATGCTTCACAACCTTTACTCAACATTTTTGTAGCTTTAATGGAAGAAATTATACGAGTCCCTGTAGATTTTCGACTTCCAACAATTTTAATGGCAGGTTGTTCAGGTATTCCTAAGGTCACAATTTTTCTTCTACAATCCAGGTAAGCATAATACTGCCCTAACCAGTCCATCCCCAGAATAACTTCAAAGTCTCGGAATGGTAAGATAATCAAGTCAACAGGATACACGCGCCCCTCAATGCAAATGTCACAATTTTTACACACAGACTCCGTAATGAATTTCGTACCCATAGGATTATCTACTTCAATTTTATCAACTTTTAAAGCATTAGATTGTGTACACATAGGAGTGATAAAAGAATGTGTATCCCCGGTGTCAGTCAAAACTACTACTGGCTGATTATTAATAAGAAAAGTACCTTCTACCACCTCTGTCGTATCTGGGAGCTCCTCCTAGTCTAGAGCAAATACTCGTGCCTGGCCTTGTGGAATTGAAGCTGCACTTGAAGCTCTGGTCTAAGCATTTTGGCCGGATGTCTAACCCTGTCCCTGCTTAAACCTGGGGTAATCTCTAGCCCTGTGTTGGTCTCTACCACAACCAATGCATTGGCCCAATTTTCTCCAACATTCTGCCTCTATATGGCCCTTACGATTATAGTGACTGCGCTGCTGGTTTTTCCTTGTAGAAGTGCCTCCTGTAGGGGCTCTGTAAGTGGATGTAGCGGTGCTACCTTGTTGAGATCTAGCAACAACAGGTCAGGTTTGGCTCTAAATTGGTCTTGCCTAAGACTGTGTCTGAACTGGTCCTGGGTAGCTCTGAGTCTGTCTCTGCTGCTGAACTTGGACAGGCTGCTGATATTGTCTCTGATAGTCCTGACTCTAAGACTGATACTGCTGTTTACTGGGCTGACTGGACTCGGCCAACAAATTTGCCTTGCGTTTCTCAAATCTTGATGCAGCCCTAACTGCTACAGCATAATTAGTATAATCCTGCAAAGACAAATTAAGCTGAATATCACCTCTCAGACCCCTGATAAATCTCTGAATCCTTATGTCTTCGGGTTGTACTAAAGCTAGCACATAGCGGGAGAGTCTAGTGAACGTAGCTTCGTACTAATCAATAGTCATATTCCTCTACCTCATCGATATGAATTCTTCATGATGTCTTTCACAAGTTACCACTGATACATACTTGTCCCTGAATTCCCGTACAAAGTCAACCCATGAATACTGTACCCTCTCGGCATCCCATTTCTTCCTAACAATTCGCCACCATTCCTCGACATCATCGTCAAACAAGAATACGACATAGGTGATCTTTCTCTCATCATTACACTCAAGTACAATCGCTACTTTCTCAAATTTATTCAGCCACATTTAAGCTTTCATGTCATCCGGTTCCCCATAAAAACTAAATGCCCCGTGGTGTATAAACTTATCAAGCAAATTATCCTCTGCAGTTCCACTACCCTCAACTCTAGTGATCGGATTGCCTCTATCAACTCCTACCTGACCCTGCTGAGTCACAAATTGAGTAATAGTATTAATAGCAGTGGCCATTGAGGCCATAACCTGTACATTGGTTGGTTCCTGCCCTAGCGGAACATTTCCGACTACACTTGTATCCTGCCTAGGTACATTCTGCCTAGGAGCTTCCTCCGGCTGCCTTCTCGGCCTTCCCCTCCTCATCTTAGTACTAAAAGAATCCAGTGTTATAATAGGCAAAAAGATGACACATAAGGATAACACATTCATAGTTTAAACATCTCGTACACATAAAGCAACACATAAAGCACGTAGAATGCATTAGACACTAAACCTTTCATGTTCACACAATGTCATACAATAGACACTTCTCTTATTCATTTTCAAGCTAGCATGTTTTCACTTAAACAATTATTCACTTAGACAATTAAACAATCACATAGTCACGCAATTCAACTTTCACATAAGGACCTCTACCCCACATACAGAGGAACTTAACCCAGCTTCATGCATTCAAATAGCTCTAATACCACCTAAATGTAACGCCTTGAACCCAACCCCATGCTATTGGTCAAGTCCGGACCCGGTACACGGACAAAGTCTCCTTTGTACCGTGGTCTTACTGGTACATGCAAATAATCACATTCAACCCCAAACTACAACCAAACTTGTCACACAAACCCATCTTTCAATGTCAACAACCAACAAACTCCTCAAGGCCATCCGAGCCTTGGAACCCAACAAGAGTATATCATGCAAGCATGCAAAACATGTCATAGTAACTTTAAAACATACTTACTTGTCTTACCACTCTAATTATATTTACAAGTTATACTTATGGACTAAGTTCAGCATTCCACCTACTTAGGACAAAAACATGCATTCAAAAGCAGTAAGGTCTACTATCAGTTATTACAACTTTGTTACAGCTACTAAATCCACCACCAAAACATATATAGACCACAAGGGTTTCATAATAAACAACAAACAACATCTTTACATAGTCTGTACATAACATCCAACCTTAGCACACAAGTAATCACGAAAGCTAATCAACTTGTACTTCTTCATTTTTTCCTACAGCTACCAGTTGGGGATTTACCTTAGCCTACCCTAAAACATGTTAAAAAATGAGTGAGCAACAAAGTTTCCCAGTGAGAGAGGGGATACAGTAAACCGGGGTATTTTTGCAAATGATTTTCGTGCAATGCAGCAGGATAACAACATAAGCAATACAATATAACAAGCTAATTGAACAAGTATTTAAACACATATAAAAAGGATACGGTTTATCTTCTTGTCTTCAATCTCGAACCACGAGCCATGATCTTCAAGCGAGTGTCGACAAACCCCTTATTCCTCTAAATGGGGTACTCTGGATGTACCTCGATCCTACGATCCATTTCTCCCAAGGTAGGTCTATATGCCCCAACGAGGTGAACCACGCCTCTGGGTGGTGGAGTATACTCGGCGAGAAAGGGAAGATGTACCATGGTAGTCGAGAGAGACTGACAGCCCGACGGTGCTCGGAGTTTCTCGATGCTACCATGTCTGAAAAGGTTGCGCAACCCCGAGACAAGATCACGAAAGCCAAGAATATCAATAATCACGTAAGAGGGACGACAAAGTAGGCCGCTCACAATTAATCACAATATCAACCATTAAATATGAAATAACTGTATAAATACAAAAGAGACAAATAACATACTTTTCCAAAAACTCTTCAACTAGCTTGATTATAGCTTAGACATGCATTTAGACACATAACAAGCATCTACAAGCTCATACAAGCACAAAGGTATCAATTTCTCACATTTTCCCCTTTGATAACTATACAATTCTTCTTCTATACAAAATTCAAGGACCCAAATCTATAAACTGATCATACTACATTCCTAAGGATACCAAAAGACACCTATCTACGCCTTGAAAACCCGCTTTGGAGACAAAAGCATGGGAAGGCCCTGAGTGGATTTTGACTACAACTACCATATCCGACCCTTAATTTAATGCAACAGAAGCACCAAAAGTGCTTCCATGCCCCATGGATACCTAATCTAAGGTCCAAATGTGCCCGTATTATATTTCATGAGAAACCCCCTTTTGAATTTTAGCTAATTCGCATTTTAACTCAATTCCGGGCAATTTAACTACACGTGAACATTCAACTAGTTTCAATATCATATTGAGCACCTATAGGTAGCATCAATTCATTCTAAATAATAAGTTATAGTAAAACCCTAAAATCAAGCACTATTTATAATCTCTTTCGAGAACTTAAGCATTTAACCATGGAAATAGCTATCAAACTACTCAAGCATAGTCTATATATCATGTATAGCATGCATATCACAATATTTAAGCATTTCAATAGCCAAAATCGTCAAATTGCAAAATCTCAAAAGTTGACATAAATTTTAGCATGCTACAAATGCAAACTCCCTCACAATTTATAGGTGTAGGCTAGTTGGTGATGCTCCTAGGTGCTCCAATCAACCTCCAACCAAGCCAAGAGACCAAATGCAAGAATTGATGATGAAATTTTTTCTCTTTTCTTCCTCCTAAGGGCTGTTGGGTTTTGGGGGGGGTATTTTAGGGATTTTTTTCTTTGTTTGATGAGTATTTTGCATGTATATGCGGTGTTGTGTATATATATAATATGTATGTTATATTATTTTAACTCAAATGCTTGTCTAACATAGTGAACAAAGCATAAAAACTCTTTTAATTGCTAACTAGTTTAATTCTAACATTATTCCAATGTTACACTATTCCTACGAACCAAGTTTTATTTTCCTAACGTGTTTTCCCGGCCTGCAAAGCTCAAATCTACAAGTTCCCGATTCCTTTTATTACTTATACTACCTAGGAAAAATTCTAATTTGAGCAAATTAGACCGTTAATTTTCTTATGAATAGTAGCCTCTAATAAAGCATTTAATCAAGAAAAAAGAAATGCACATTGAAATGCTCAAAGAAATATGCAGCAGTTATTTACGAATGTAATGCAAATTCCCGGGCATCACATAAGTGATCTTGCTCTCGTCAGTGCACTCAAGTGCAATAGCTACCTTCTCAAATTTATTCAAGCACATCTCAGCCTTCATGTTATCTGGTTCCCCATAAAAGCTATATGCCCCGTGATGCAGAAATTTATCAAGCAGATTACCACCCGTAGTACTACTACCCTCGGGTCTAACTCCTGGATTGCCTCTGCCAACTCCTGCCTGACCTTGCTGAGTTATTAACTAAGTGATAGAATTAATAGCTATGGCCATTGAGGCCATAACCTGTGCATTTGTTAGTTCATGCCCCGGTGGAGCATTCCCGGCTACACCAGCATCTTGTCTCGGAGCTTCTTCCAGTTGCCTTCTCGGCCTTCCCCTCGTCATCTCAATACTAGAAGAGTCCAATGTTCTAATAGACAAATAAATGATACATAAAGATAACTCATTCATGTTCAAAACATCTTGAGCACATAAAACATAATATATGGCACTTAGTATATATTGTACACTAAACCCTTCATATTCTCACAATGTCAGGTAATAGACTCTTCTTCTATTCATTTTCATGCTAACATGTTTCTCACTTAGTCAGTCATTCTCTTAGATAATCACTTAGATAATCAATTAATCATGGAATCATAAAATTCAACTTTCACATAAGGACCTCTATCCCATATACCGAGGAACTTATCCCGGCTTATGCATTCAATTAGCTCTGATACCATCTAAAAGTAACACCCCAAACCCAACCCTACACTAAAGGTTAAGTCCAGACCCGGTACACGGAAATAGTCTCCTCTATACCGTGGACTAACTGATAAACCATAAACAATCACATGCAACCACCAATCCAAAACCAATCTTCTCCTACAATCCCATCCTCCATTGACAACACATACAACAAACTTCTCAAGGCCATCCGAGCCTTGGAACTCAACAAAAGCATATCATTGCCCCGATCCCTCACAAGACCGGAGGCTCTATTAACCAAGCTATTATCAACCCAAATCCAACCCAGTCTCAAGGTTTTAGGGAAAACGGACAGAGTCTCTCCTTTACCATGGACATTCTAAAAATTTGTAAACATTCAAATAAGCTATAGAACAACACTAAAGCCATTTCCAAAATAAAAATCCCAACTTTAAGGCCATCTGAGCCTTAAAACATACAAACAATTTAGATACACACAAGCATGCATTCATAACTTAACTTCTTTACAAAACTGCTTATCATGCCACTCTATGATAGCTTTTAAGCATTCTTAGAAATTGAAAACAACCCGTTATTCACTCCCAAGCATGCAAAGAAGCTAAGAGCAGAAATATAAGTTATTACATGCCATGGTTTCCCAAATCTACCACTACAACCAACTATCCTTCAATTTGCAAACTACATAACATACACATAGCACTTAGGCTACAAAATAGAACATAAAGTAGCAAACAAGTTCTACTCTCATCAACAAGAATATAGTCCACCTCAGGCAACTAGACACAACAACTAAGGCAACTCTTCCAATTGCGCCACCTGAAACATATTTAGCGAGGTATGAGCAATCATAATTGCTCGATGAGGGATAAGGTCTACCAGGGACGTGCAATTCATCAGATAACTCAATAGGCATTTAGAACAACTAAGGAACAATCAAAATAACAAGTTACCACACATTAAAAAGGATACGATTCACTTGTTCTTCAATCACGAACCACGAGCCACAAACTGAAATCCGAATGTAATAATGACACTGTTATCGATAAGTCGGTATCTCCTTATAACTCCAAAATGGGTGTACTTTGGATGTACCCCGAAATCCTACGACCCAACTCTCCCTGGGCGGCATCCCAAGCGAGAGAGGGACTGGGCAACCATGGTAGCCGAGGTAGACCGACAAACCCGATGCCGCCCGATTTCCACAACACTACCATGCCTAAATGGTTGCGCAACCACGATGCAATGCACTCAAAATGATAACAATAGAAAACATCAATAAACACATAATTGAGGGACAACAAAGTAGGTTGCCCTCACACACAATATATAGACAATAAGTGCACATAATCTAAGTACAAGTAAGTAAACTATTATGCACATAAGGATGAAGTCTCCCTCACCTGGAATTAAGCCAAGCACGCTAAAAGAATAGCTCAGATTTACTTCAACTCCCTGAATTAGCTCAAGTATGCAACCCTAGGGTGTTCATATAAGTTTAACAATTAACTATATCAATTCAAACTCAACTCTTACTTAACTCAACCTTACAACATTAGAAGCTAGATTTATAATCACTTATTCACACAAGTTCATAACCCACACACAATTAAGCTACAATGTTCACCTTACCATATCATTTGAGAACATAAGATATATTAGAAGCATCAAATACCATTAAGTTAAGATCATAAGTTATAAGTTCCAATTACTTTTAATTACAATAATCAATAATCATATAACTAGATGAGTTATCCTTATAGTCCTACTCACTTAGCATGCAATGTTTATTAGAGTTTGATCTTAACAAAGTACAAGAAGTATAGACATTATAACAAGATATAAGCATTAAATATGAAAATAACTATACCAACACAAAGGGGTCAATGACTGATGATCACGAAACTTCACGAAATGCTCACAAATGCTATATAACAACATGTAAAGGCAAGATATACAAGCACCAAAGCTAATTCAAAGGCTAAGCATGAAACCCCGAGTTTCCCTTTTGTTATCCTAAGTCATTTAACTCCAAACCGAGGCTAAGGCTCAAGATTCACCAACTAACTATTCTAATCTTCTAGTTACACATTATGGCACACTTAAAACCCTTGAAATCATTCATTAACCCGAATTAGCCACAAAAGCCCCGACTATCCCTTTGTGCGTTTGTACTACAAGTATCTTAACCAAAGCTCAACTAAGAGTTAGAAAAGCACATTTAGTCCCTACTTACCCTAAGAACACCAAATATATCAACCAAATTCACCCAAATTTACGTTTGACCCAAAACTCCTTTGTAACACAAGTCATTTTTCTTCCAAACACAAGTTAATGTTCTAGTTAAGCGAGCGGGCTATTCCGTACTTTTAATCATCCCTTATGGCACCCCTAGGACCCTAGAAACTACCCAATTACCCGCGTTTAGCACAAAAGCCCCAATTTTACTCTTTTGACTTTGTACTACACATACCTCATCCGGGACTCAAATAGAGGCTAGCAAAGCTTAATTAGGTCTTAAATAGCCTAGGATTACTAAATGTGGAGGCCAATTCAATCTAGATTCGCGATAACCCCAAAACCCCTTTCTAAAAGTCGGCTATTTCATTATTTCACTAGGTTACGGGCAATTAAACCCTACAAGGCCTTCACACTACTTTCATTAACATCTAAAGCACCTATTAGAACCATTAATTCAAGCTACAAGGTCTGATTTCGCAAATCCCTAATTTTCTGTCACTATTCATGCCCTACGATCAACAAGCGATTTCAACTATTTAAACTATAAAACAATAGCATAAATTAGGTCTCTACTACTTATACACAATATATATAAGCATATTTAAGCATTGCATGATCATAATATAGCAAATCAATAAATTCAAGAAAGTTGACATATATTTCAAATGCAAAAATAATATGCAAAACCCTCACCTAACACGCGTAGGAGCTCCTAGAAGGCTTGCACACACCCTAAACTACTTGCTCTAGGCTTGGAATGAAGATTTGGTGAGCAAAAATTCATTCTCCTTCCTCCCAAGGGCTGTTCGGATTTGCTACAGTAATTCCTGCATCTTTTTTTGGTTTTTGTTTTGCTAGTTATGAGCTTATGTTGTGTGTTGTGTGAGTATATGTTTGGGTGAGCTATTTTAGTGAGAGTGTATGGTCAAAATATGAGTTAAACTAGCTAGAACCAAGTCCTAAAGTGCAAATTAATACTAGCTAATTAAAATACTAAGTTAAGTTACGTAACACTATTCATTAGATTGGCAAAATATTTTCTAAACGAGTGCTTCTATCGCTCTAAGCTCAAGTGCACAATTTTCTCATTCCTAAAACAATTAATATGATTTAATAAAAATGCTAATTCATGGTAATTCAATAGTTCAAGAATAGTGATTAAAGAAGACAACAAGCAAAGCACAAAAGAAATGCGCAAATAGTGAATGCAATAGTAAGCTAGAAGTACGGTTAAATCTCGGGCATCACACAGGCATGCAAGACATGTTTATAGAAACTCTAGGTCATAACCTGCTTATCATATCACTCTAATTGAAATTACAAGTTATACTTATATATTAAGTCCTTCATTTAACATCCTTTAACACTTTAACATGCAAGAAAAGACAGTATAGTCTATCATTAACTATTAAATGCCAACTACTCTATCAAAACATCCAAGATTACAACTTAATTGCAAGTTATCAAATTCAACACAACTCCATACAAGACCCCAAAGGTCTCAAAAGTAGAACATGGCACATAACAACACATCTTCACACATAGCTGCCAACCTTAACACACAAGCAATCAAGGAAACTAATCTACTTGGACTTCCTCTTCTTCTTCTATAGTTACCAGATGGGGATTCACCTCAGCTTCTCTTGAAACATGTTAAAAGTGAAGTGAGCAACAAAGTTGCTCAACGAGGGAGGGGATACAGTAAACTGGGAGTGTTTTCGCAAATGATTTCGTGCAATGCAACAAGATAATAACATAAGTATCACAATAGAGCAAGCTAATTGTACAATTATTTAAACACATTTAAAAAGGATACGGTTCATCCTCTTCGTCTTCAATCTCGAACCATGAACCATGTTCTTCAAGCAAATGCTGGCAAACCCCTTATTCATCCGATGGGGTACTCTGGATGTACCCCGATTCTATGATCCGTTTCTCCCGAGGTAAGTCCGTATACCCCAAGGAGATGAACCACGCCTCTAAGGTAGAGGAGTATGCCTTAGCGAGAAAGGGAATAGGCACCATGGTAGCCGATCTAGACCGACAACCCGATACCACTTGGAGTTTTTAAACACTACTATGTCCGAGAAGGTTGCGCAACCTGAATCACGATCACAAGTGTGAGACTTCGAATTTGGCCATATTTGCAATTACTTGTTTTAACATGTTTATATGTGTTATATGAATTAAAATGTGCTAATTAAGTGATTAATACTTCTAATACATGATATGTGAGCATTCATGAAATTTTCATCAAAATCGGCATCCAAAATTTTATCGTTGGTTTTTATGAATAGTATTTTGAACACACGTCCGCTAAAATTTTGACACGGGTGTTTTAAATGTTTTAAAAACTAGTCCTCCATTATTAATAGACCCGTATTTGAATAAAAATTATTTCTGAAACTGATTAGGAATTTAAATAGATTTTACGGTCAAAAAAGTAAGTTTTTAAGCTAAAATAGTTATTTTTGCTCAAAACGATTCTTGCGTTGACTTTCATTGACCTAGTATATATTAAATACAAATTATGTTTCATTTTAAATATTTATAAAATGGCACAATTGAAAAATGCATTTAAAAGACATTTGAAAACAAATAATATAACTTTTCATCTTCTTTTGCAAAAATCGAGTTTTTACCCGAGTCGGGTGTAAATGTATGCATGTGGAACTCCTTGTCAACTAAAAATATGCTACTTAAAATAGTCTAGGAGTTAATTTCATGTCAGTGCGAAAAATAGTCAAGAAATAGAATTAAAAGACTAGAAAATAATTAAAAGACTAAAAAGTACTAACTTTGACCAATTCTTTTTGCATTGACTTATTATTTAACTTAATATATACTCAAATATCAGCCAAAACACCACAAAAACACATAAAAAACCGTGGATCCATGAGGGAGAAGAAAGAAGGCATTTTCAAGCTTTTTCAAAGCATTTTTCTTATAGATTTTGCATTTCAAAGCCGAATTGAGTCATTCAAAGCTTGATTTCACTTGTTGGACACCTATTGCACACATTTCTAGCAACACATAACATCAAAGGTGGGAGAAAAATTCTAGATCTCAAAATGTCATTTTTATGTTAATTCATATAATTGATTTTTTGGTCGTTGAAATGTTAAATTGATGTTATATTATTGCTCAGTAGATGCTAAGGATTGATTATATTTGTTTATATAAGTTTTGAACCGTTGTAGCATGAATTTCTATTTTTCGGATATTAAAATTGAGAATTTGGCTATTTGTTGAATAAATGTTGTTGTGGTTGTTGGAATTGCTTGCTGTTAGTTTCTAAAAGTTTGTTAAATACGTGGTAGTAATGTTGTAATGCCGAAATTTTGATTGTGATGTCAGTGTGAAAGTCCAAAAATTTCATCCATGGTGCATTGGAGTTTTAGGATTATTGGGCTTGTTTTGGATGGCTTTTGGTTGGTTTCCGATGGTGTGAATGTATATGCATGTGTGGGTGAGCGATAGAAACTGGTTTGGAGGTTATCGGATTAGCAGAATGTAAGTTATGAATTTTAGAAGTTGGAGTTGTTTTTCTTTAATATGTTGAAATGTTGTCTTTAACTGTTTGGGTGGTTGATCTTGGATTGATGTTGATAGAGATCAGGGTTGAATGTTGGGTTAAATGCATGTTCAGCTGGATGACCTACTTTGTCATCTAACTTAATTATTTCATGAATATATAATTGTTGATTGTTAAATGTTGTTATATTGATGGTTGAAATATGGTTTAATTATTTATTGATTATTGATTGTTGATGCAAATCCGTGAGGAGCACGCTCGGGGTTAATCTGGGGTGTAGGAGAAGCATACATTACTTTCTTAGTAGTGCGCTCGGGGTTAATCCGGGGTGTTACAATGTTAATTGAATGATTATTATTGAGTACAGGAATTGGGCACTTTCGTTGCTGATCTCTCGGAATATTGAATGATGATTATTGATTACGGGAATCGGGCACTTTCGTTGCTGATCTCTCGATTTATTTATATTGAGTCTCATTGTTGTGAACTTTGATAATGTTGTGTCACCTCGGGAGGCATCTTGGGCTGCGGGCATAGTTATTATGGCTAATCCCTATCTTGCATGGGTGGAGAGGCCATGGGATGTAGGTCTAGGTCAAGGTACCTCAGGATTGTGTCATTGGGTTTGGAGGAGTTGATGAGCATTGAAATTGGTGTGTGGAGCTTCATTAGCAAACGTAGCATATCCTTATTGTGTGTTTATTGTTATTGCTGCTGTTGCACTTATAATGTTAATGAAATTTATTATGTGTTTACCGGTCAAAGGATGATTGATGAGGACATCAAGGCTGCTAAGAATGTTCCAGATTCAATGCAAGTGCCAGTTGGTCCAGTGACAAGAGCTCGCGCTAAAAGGTTCAAGGAAGAGCTGAATAATTTGGTTGATAAAGTTCTACAACAAGAGGAAAGTGTGTTGGCTAGTAGAGATGAAGAAAGGCTGGTGTTACTCCTCCAAGTAGATCCATAAGAAAGCCAACTAGGCGTCCACATTCATTGAACCTTTTGGATGAATTTTCCAGCAAAGATTCAAGTCAAGATTCTATTTTCAAGATTCAAGAACTTCAAGATTCTTCAAGAAGTTTCAAGAAGATTTGAAGATTCAGTCAAGATTTGATTTCTTTGTAATTTTATCCTAGTTTTAGTTTTCAGTTTTAGTTTAATTTCCTATGGACAAATTTAGGTGTTCACACTAGGAGAGAGACTTTCTTGGGCTACAAGATTAGGTGTTCACACTAGAAAGGAGCTTTTCTTGGGCTGCAAGTTTGCTTCCTTTTTAGTTACTATTCATGTCACTATTCACGTGAATAGTTAATAGGAGTCTTTTCTTGGTCTCCAAGTTTGTTTCCTTTGACCTAGTTACTATTCACATTTTTCCTACTTGGGCTAGGGTTTAGGAGTCCTTTTCCAAGCAGGATACTTATTTGTTATTGCCTATATAAGGCACTTTTTGTGATAATAAAGAGAGACAATTCTGAAATTAAATTTGTGAGAGTATTCTCCTTGAGTTCTCCAAGAGACTCTTTCGAACTTATCAAGATAATTCTTGTGGCGTTCAACCTTGACTTATCAAACGGATTTTCCACCCCCGTTTGTGGCGTCTTCATCAATTATACCAAGGTTCTTGCTTTGCTAAGCAACGGGTCGCGGTTTCCATCAAATCCTGAAAGGTCTTGGGGTCGTTTGCCATTTTGGTGTTGGGTCGCGTCGCATGTTGACGTGGTTCGTATCAGTTGGTAATCAGAGCTTAGGTTTATCAGGTTTGCCTATCTTTTTTCTTGTTTTCTTGGTCAATTCGTGTGTCTAGGTTTAGGTATTTAAATTCCTTTATTTGTTCTTGATTGAGTCTTGTTTCAATTCCTTTTCTTGATTCCTTGTTCTTCCTAGTTTTTCAATTCTGTGTCTTTCTAGTTTTCAATTCCTTTTCTTGCTAGGATTTTTTTTTTCAATTCCGTTTCTTGTTTTCAGTTGGCCAAATCCTAGAATCTTGAATTAGGGTTTCTTGTGCTTCTAAACTTGAGTTCTTGTTATTTTCTCATTGGTTTCGTTTCTGAAAAATTAAGAAAAGAAAAGAAGAAAGAAAAAAAAAAGTCAAGAAAATACAGAAAAAAAAAATAGAGGCAGAAATTTATTTTCATTGAATTAGCCCTCAAGACTAAACTTTTCTGAAGGAAAACGGTGTTCTGCGCAGAACCCATAGTAAACTATGGGCACCACCCTCTTAGGGCCAAATTCCAACGTTTTCTATGAGTTTTGGTCATTTTTGTATTTTAGAATAGGGTTTTTGCAACTTTCCTTATTTCCCTAGGTTTCCTTCTTTGAGTTTATTCAAGTTTCTTTCTCTAACCTTGTTTCCAGAGTCTTAGAGGTCTAAAAAAAAAAAAAAAATCATCAAATTTCGAAAAAAAAAAGTAATACGCTGCTTTAGTGCCTATCTTGGTACTCTTGATTAGTCTAGGGAACTTGAAGGAGAATACGAGAGGAAAAAGGCAAAGTGCGTGAGATTAATAGAGGGTAAAAGCCAAATTGAGTTGAGTGAAACACGTGAGGGAGTGAAAATTAATCATGTCTCAAAATCAAGCAGACAACATTAATGAAGGTGTTCAACAACCCATTGGACAGAACTTACAGATGCAGGCATTGATGGGAGAGATGAGACGAATGATGAGGGCTGAATTGGAGCAGATTCATGAGAGGTTGGATAGGGTAGAACAGAGGCCGGAAAGGGTGCAACCACTAGTTGCTCCGAATGTACCCAGGAGGAACAGAATGCGGCAAAGAGTGGAAGATGTTGAAGATGTTGATGAGATCGATGAGGAAGGTTTAGATGAAGAGTTTGACAGAATTTCGATGGACAGCAATAGGCGACATGGTCAGGATAGAGATGCTAGGGATCGTGTTGATCGTGTTGATAATAACTTAGGAAGCATCAAGATGAAGATTCCTGCGTTTCAAGGAAGGAGTGATCCGGAAGCCTATCTTGAGTGGGAAAAGAAGATTGAGTTGGTGTTTGATTGCCACAACTATTCTGAGTTGAAAAAGGTAAAGCTTGCTGCAATTGAATTTACTGATTATGCTATTGTGTGGTGGGATCAATTGTGTCTCAATAGGAGGCGCAATGGAGAACATCCTGTGGCAACTTGGGATGAGATGAAGAGAGTGATGAGGAGGCGATTTGTACCCAGTCATTACTACAGGGACTTATACCTCAAGCTGCAAGGACTTCATCAAGGTAATAAAAGTGTGGATGATTATTACAAAGAGATGGAGATGGCTATGATTAGAGCCAATGTAGAGGAAGATCGAGAGGCAACAATGGCTAGGTTTCTGAATAGGCTGAATCGAGAAATTGCCAACACCATTGAGTTGCATCATTATGTTGAGTTAGAAGATTTGGTGCATATGGCAATTAAGGTGGAGAAGCAATTGAAGAGGGGTAGTTCACGACCAAGACCAGCCCTACAACACTCAAGTGCATCACCTTGGAGGTCAAGCTACCCAAGAAAGGAGGATAGTTCGTCTATTTCCAAGGTCAAGACTGAGCCCAAAACATCCACCCATGCCACGACTTCTCAAGGTAAAACAGCCCCTCTTGCAACTCGTTCTAGTGATATTAAATGCTTTAAATGTCAGGGACGAGGGCACATAGCTAGCCAATGTCCAAACAAGAGAGCAATGATAGTTTTGGAAAGTGGAGAGATTGAGTCTGAAGATGAAACGCAATCTGATGACATGCCAATACTAGAGGACACCGAAGTAGGTGAAGAAGAGGAATTTGGGGCAGATTATGGAGAGATGCTTGGATTAGTGGCACGACGAGCTTTGAGCTTGCAAGCTAAAGTGGAGGAAGAAGTAGTGCAACGTGAGAACATCTTTCATACCCGCTGCCACGTGAAAGATAAGGTATGTAGTGTTATTATTGATGGTGGTAGTTGTACTAACGTTGCTAGTGCTTCAATGGTTGACAAGCTAGGGCTCACAACAATTAAGCATCCACGTCCCTACAAGCTGCAATGGTTGAACGATTGTGGTGAGGTAAGGGTTACAAAACAAGTTGTGGTACCATTTCACATTGGGAAATATGAGGATGAAGTGTTGTGTGATGTGGTACCTATGCATGCTGGACATCTTCTCTTGGGAAGACCATGGCAATTTGATCGACGTGTACAACATGATGGCTTCACCAACAAGTACTCATTCATGTTCAATCAACGGACAATCACTCTAGTTCCAATGACACCAAAACAAGTCTATGAGGATCAAGTGAGGTTACAAAAATTGAGTGATCAAAATAACTTGAGTGATCAAAAGAATTTGAGTGAGCAAAAGATTGTGAATGAAAATAATAAAAGCAAGGCCGAATCTGGAAAGGTAGTGAGGAGAGAAAAGAATTCGGCCAAGGAGGTAAAAACAGAGGGAAAACAAAGAAATTTTTATGCAAAAGCAAGTGAGGTTAAGAGAGCTTTGATTTCAAAAAGACCAATGATTGTACTTATGTACAAAGAGGCTCTTTTAAACACTAACCAACTTGACTCTACATTGCCTAGTGTTGTTGTTTCTCTTTTGCAGGACTTTGAGGATGTGTTTCCCGATGAGATACCACATGGTCTACCACATTTTCGAGGAATTGAACATCAGATAGATTTCGTACCTGGAGCCTCAATTCCAAATCGTCCAGCTTATAGGAGCAATCCAGAGGAGACGAAGGAGCTTCAAAGGCAAGTCGAAGAGTTGCTGGAGAAAGGGTACGTGAGAGAAAGCATGAGTCCTTGTGTAGTTCCTATAATTTTAGTGCCTAAGAAGGATGGGACATGGAGGATGTGTGTTGATTGCAGAGCCATCAATAACATAACGGTTAAGTATAGACATCCTATTCCTCGCTTAGATGATATGTTAGATGAATTGCATGGTTCTTGTGTGTTTTCTAAAATTGATCTTAAAAGTGGATATCATCAGATAAGAATGAAAGAATGAGATGAATGGAAAACAGCGTTTAAAACTAAATATGGATTGTATGAGTGGTTAGTTATGCCTTTTGGACTAACTAATGCACCTAGTACTTTCATGCGCTTAATGAATCATGTTTTGCGTACTTTCATTGGTAAGTTTGTTGTTGTTTATTTTGATGATATTCTGGTTTATAGCAAGAGTTTGCATGAACATGTCTCACATTTAAATTCAGTTTTGGATGTGCTTAGGAAGGAGAAGTTGTATGCTAACCTCAAAAAGTGTACTTTTTGCACCAATAAGCTTGTTTTCCTAGGTTTTGTTGTTAGTGCTAAAGGTATTGAGGTTGATGATGAGAAGATCAAAGCCATCCAAGAGTGGCCAACCCCCTCAAGTGTAGGTGATGTTAGAAGTTTCCATGGACTTGCTGGTTTTTACAGGAGGTTCGTGAAATATTTTAGCACCATTGCAGTACCACTCACTGAAGTTATCAAGAAAAACGTTGGGTTCAAATGGGGTGAAGATCAAGAGAAGGCGTTTCAGCTTATTAAATACAAGCTTACTCATGCTCCTTTACTTGCTTTACCTAACTTTACTAAAACGTTTGAAATTGAATGTGATGCCTCAGGTGTAGGTGTAGGCGCTGTTCTTATGCAGGAAGGAAGACCCCTTGCATACTTTAGTGAGAAGCTCAGTGGGGCTGCACTTAACTACCCTACCTATGACAAAGAGTTGTATGCTTTGGTTCGAGCTTTGGAGACATGGCAGCACTACCTATGGCCAAAGGAGTTTGTAATTCGTACAGATCATGAATCCTTGAAGCATTTAATGGGTCGCGGTTTCCATCATATTCACTATACCAAGGTTCTTGTCTTGCTAGGCAAAGGGTCGCGGTTCCATCCATTCTTGAAAGATCTTGGGTTTGTTTTACCAATCTTGGTGTTGGGTCTTGGCACATGTTGACCAGGTTCGTATCAGTTGGTATGAAAGATGTTCTCATGTTGCACTACTTCTTCCTCTTCTTCAGCTTGTAAGCTCAAGGCTCGTTGTGCCACTAGTCCAAGAATCTGTCCATGATCTGCCCCAAACTCCTCTTCTCCCACTACGGTGACCTCTAGTATGGGCATGTCATCAGAATGTGATTCATCCTCGGATTCAATCTCTCCATCATCCAGGATTACCATCGTTCGCTTGTTTGGACATTGGCTTGCTATATGTCCCCATCCCTGACATATAAAACATCTAATATCATGAGATCGAGTTTTAGAAACCAATTTACCTTGGGAGGTCGTGGTATTAGTGGATGGTTTTGGCTCGGGCATGGCCTTGGAAGTGGACAAATTTTCTTCTTCCTTTGGGTTGCTCGTCCTCCAAGGTGAGACTGGTCTTGGTCGTGTACCACCCCTCTTTAGTTGTTTCTCCACTTTAATTGCCATATGTACCAGATCTTCTAATTCAACATAATGATACAACTCAATTGTGTTAGCAATCTCACAATTCAACCCATTCAAAAATCTAGCCATTGTTGCCTCCCGGTCTTCCTCTACATTAGCTCTTATCATAGCCATCTCCATCTCTTTGTAATATTCTTCCACGCTTTTATTACCTTGGTGAAGACTTTGCAGCTTGAGGTATAAATCTCGATAGTAATGACTGGGGACAAACCGCCGCCTCATCACTCTCTTCATCTCATCCCAAGTTGCAATAGGACGATCTCTATTCCGCCTCCTATTAATGCACAATTGATCCCACCAAACAATAGCATAGTCAATAAATTCAATTGCAGCAAGTTTTACCTTTTTCAAATCGGAATAGTTGTGGCAATCGAAAACCAACTCCATCTTCTTTTCCCACTCAAGATAGGCTTCCGGATCACTCCTTCCTTGAAACGTAGGAATCTTCATCTTGATGCTTCCTAAGTTGTTATCAACACGATCCCTAACTTCTCTAACTTGACCATGTCTTTCATTGCTGCCCATAGACATCCAATCAAGCTCCTCATCAACATCTTCAACTTCCCTTCTTGGCACCATGTTTCTCCTTGGTGCGTTTTGAGCAACTTGTGGCTGCCTTCGTTGTGCTCTATCTTCTACTCTATCCAACCTCACATGTATTTGTTCTAATTCAGCCCTCATCATCTGTCTCATCTCCCCCATCAATGCTTGCATCTGCAAATTAGGGACTACGGGTTGTTGACCTTCTACATTGATGTCATCCTCTTGATTATGAGCCATGATTGAATTTCACTCCCTCACGTGTTTCACTTAACTCACTTGGTTGTTACCCTCTAATAATCTCACACACACTGCCTTTTACCACTCGTATTCTCCTTCAAGTTCCCTAGAACTAATCAAGAGTACCAAGATAGGCACTAAAGTAGCGTATTACTTTTTTTTTTTCGAAATTTGATGATTTTTTTTTTAGACCTCTAAGACTCTGGAAACAAGGTTAGAGAAAGAAACTTGAATAAAACTCGAAGAAGGAAACCTAGAAAAATAAGGAAAGTTGCAAAAACCCTATTCTAAAACACAAAAATGCCCAAAACTCAAAGAAAACGTTGGAATTTGGCCCTACGAAGGTGGTGCCCACAGCTATGCTATGGGTTATGCTCAGAACGTCGTTTCCCTTCAGAAAAGCTTGGCCACGAAGGCTAATTCAACAAAAACAAGTTTTTTACTGTTCACTGTTTTGCCCCTTTTTTTTTTTTTTTCAGCTCCGAATTTTTTTTTTCTTTTCTTGAAGTTTCTTTTCTTTCTTGATGTTCTTTTCTTGATTTTCAGAAACAAAGACAATGAGCAAGTAACCAAGACTTCGAATTTAGAAACACAAGAAACCCTAATTCAAGATTCTAGGGTTTGGCCAATTGAAAGCTTAACAAGAAATGAAATTGAAAGCAAGAAAACAAAATTGAAGACAAGACTCAAGAAACGGAGAACAAGACTCAATACACGAAATTAAAAGAACAAGAACGGAATCAAGACACAACCAAGAAAATGAATTGGAAGCAAGAAACAATCAAGAACGAAGAAAGGAATTAAAACCTAGACCTAGACTCAAGGAATTAACCAAGAAAAACAAGAAAAGGATAGGCAAACCTGATAAACCTAAGCTCTGATACCAACTGATACGAACCTGGTCAACATGTGCCAAGACCCAACACCAAGATTGGTAAAACAAACCCAAGATCTTTCAAGAATGGATGGAACCGCGACCCTTTGCCTAGCAAGACAAGAACCTTGGTATAGTGAATATGATGGAAACCGCGACCCGTTGCTTAGAAAAGCAAGAACCTTGGTATAGTTGAGGACGCCACAAACGAGGATGGAGATCTCGTTTGATAAGTCAGAGTTGAACGCCACAAGAATAATCTTGATAAGTTCGAAAAAGTTCTTGAGAACTTAAGGAGAATAATCTCACAATTTAATTTCAGAATTGTCTAACTTTATTATCACAAAAAGTGCCTTATATAGACAATAACAAATAAGTATCCTGCTTGGAAAAGGACTCCTAAACCCTAGCCCAAGTAGGAAAAACGTGAATAGTAACTAGGTCAAAGGAAACAAACTTGGAGACCAAGAAAAGACTCCTATTAACTATTCACGTAAATAGTGACGTGAATAGTAACTAAAAAGGAAGCAAACTTGCAGCCCAAGAAAAGCTCCTTTCTAGTGTGAACACTTAATCTTGCAGCCCAAGAAAGTCTCTCTCCTAGTGTGAACACCTAAATTCGTCCATAGGGAATTAAACTAAAACTGAAAACTAAAACTATGATAGAATTACAAAGAAATCAAATCTTGACTGAATCTTCAAATCTTCTTGAAACTTCTTGAAGAATCTTGAAGTTCTTGAATCTTGAAAATAGAATCTTGACTTGAATCTTTGCTGGAAAATTCATCCAAAAGTGCAATGAATGTGGATGGTTGGTTCGCATCACTAAGGTGAACATGTGTGCTAGCTAATTAAATCTCTAAGTTAGTTACGTAACACTATTCACTCAACTACAAAAAAAAATCATTTTCTAAACGAGCTCTCCTATCGTCCCTAGCTCAATTGCACATTTTTCCCATTACTTTAACAATTAATATGATTTAATAAAAATGCTAATTAACTAATAGAAGGCAGTTTAAAAATGGAATGAATAGTAGTCACAAAAGTCAGTTAGTAAAGCACAGAAGTAAATGCACAAACAAGGGATACAACAGTAATTAAATGCATGGCTAAATTTCGGGCGTCACATCCTCTCCCCCTTAAACTAATTGCGTCCACGCAATTCTTACATGATTCGGCGAATAACTCTGGATACTGTTCCCGCATCTGATCCTCTATTTCCCACGTCGCATCCTCTACTTCGTGATGATCCCACAGAACTTTAACCATCGGAATGCTTTTAGTCCTCAGCTCCTGAACTTTCTGATCAACAATTCGAAGAGGTTTCTCTGTGTAGGTCAAAGTTTCACTGATCTCTAGCGGTTCCGGCTCAAGTATGTGAGAGGGATCTGGCTGATACTTCCAAAGCATAGAAACATGGAATACGTCATGAATTCTGCCCAGACTGGGAGGTAAAGCTAGACGATAAGCCAAATCACCAATAGTTTCAGTTATCTCAAATGGTCCCACATATCGAGGACTGAGTTTACCTCCTTTACCATGCCGAATCAAACCCTTGCGAGGAGAAATTTTCAGAAATAATCGATCCCCTACAGTAAATTTCAGATCACGACGGCGTCTATCTGCATAACTCTTTTGTTGGCTCTGTGCTGTAAGAATTCTTTTTCTGATAAGCTGCACATGATCAATCATTTTATTCATTTCAAGTAAGAGAGTAGGGTCGATAGTCTTCATCTCGCCAATATCATCCCAGTAGAGAGGAGACCGACATTTATGCCCATACAGTGCCTCATATGGTGCCATACCAATAGTAGCTTGATAACTATTGTTATAGGCGAACTCTGCGAGTGGCAAATACTTCTCCCAACTCTTACCGAAGTCCAGAATGCAAGCCCGTAACATATCCTCAAGGATTAAGATAGTTCTCTCGGATTGACCATCTGTCTGAGGATGATAAGCTGTATTGAAATTCAAATTCGTGCCCAAAGCTTTCTGAATCTTCTGCCAGAACTGCGATGTGAATCTGAAATCTCTATCCGACACAATACTCTTTGGAATGCCATGAAGTCGAACAACATTCTCAATATACAACTCTACTAGTTTATCAAGAGAATCAGACTTCTTTTTAGCAATGAAGTGAGAAGTCTTGGTCAGTCTATCCACAATAACCCAAACTGAGTCATTACCCTTCGAAGACCTCGGTAAATCTGATACGAAATCCATGGTAATATGATCCCATTTCCAAACAGGAATAGCCAAAGGCTGCAACAACCCTGCAGGTCTCTGATGTTCTGCTTTAACTTTCTGACAAGTAAGACATCGGGCAACATAGTCAACAATTTCTCTCTTCATATTATTCCACCAGAAATTCTGTTTCAAATCTCTATACATTTTAGTACTGCCTGGATGGATAGTATATCTGGAACTGTGTGCCTCAGCAAGAATATCCTTCTTCAGAGTTGGATCATTCGGAATACAGATTCTACCTTTGAATTTGAGAATACCATCGTCGTGCAGTTTGAAATCCGACTCTCCCCCTTTAGAATTATCTAAGACTTTCAATAATTGAAGATCAGCCTGTTGGGCTTCCCGAATCCTGGATAATAACAGAGATTGAATATGCAAACTTGCGAATTGAATACCAGAATTTGAAGTACTAGGCTTCCATAAGTACAATTCTTCCATGAATTCCCAATTCTTGATAATCAAGCTAGCAACAGTAGCCTTTCGGCTCAAAGCATCAGCAACAATATTGGCCTTACCTGGAAGATAGTTAATGGTGCAGTTATAGTCCTCAAGTAATTCCAGCCAACGCCTCTGCCTCATGTTCAACTCTTTATGTGAAAACAGATATTTCAAGCTCTTATGATCGGTGAAGATTTCAAATTTGTTGCCCCAGAGATAATGACGCCATTTCTTTAATGCGAGAATTATAGCTGCAAGCTCAAGATCATGAGTCGGATAGTTGAGTTCATAAGGCTTCAGTTTCCTGGAAGCATAAGCAATAACCCTGCTATTCTGCATCAATACACAACCCAGACCTTCCTTCGAAGCATCACTATAGATCACCAGATTATCATAACCCTCAGGTAAAGCAAGAATAGGAGCAGTAGTCAATCTCTTCTTCAATTCCTGGAAGCTGGCCTCGCATTTATCACTCCAGTCAAAAACTGTTTTCTTCTGAGTAAGTTGAGTTAAAGGCCCTGCAATCTTAGAGAAATCCTTGACAAACCTCCGATAATACCCAGCTAAACCAAGGAAGCTACGAATCTCCGTGACAGTTTCAGGTCGTTTCCAAGATAACACAACTTCAATCTTCGCTGGATCAACAGAAATACCATCCTGCGAGATAATATGGCCAAGAAAAGCAACTTGCTTAAGCCAGAATTCACATTTGCTAAACTTTGCAAATAACTGGTGCTCCTGAAGAGTCTGCAACACAATTCTGAGATGCTGTTCATGTTCCGCCTCAGATTTAGAATAGACAAGGATATCATCAATAAATATGACCACAAATTGGTCCAGATAAGGACGGAATACCCTCTGCATTAAGTCCATGAATGCGGCGGGAGCATTAGTAAGACCAAACGGCAAGACAACAAACTCATAATGGCCATATCGAGTTCTGAAAGCAGTTTTAGGAACATCATCTTTCTTAATCCTCAGTTGATAATAGCCCTGCCTCAGATCAAATTTAGAGAATACCCTGGCGCCTTACAACTGATCAAATAACTATTCGATTAAAGGCAAATGATATTCATTTTTGATGGTTACCTGATTAAGACCCCGATAATCAATGCATAGGCGAAGAGATCCGTCTTTCTTTTTAACGAATAGAACTGGCACACCCCACGGTGAAGAACTCGGCTGAATGAATCCCTTCTCAAGCAGGCCCTGCAATTGAACTTTCAATTCCTGCAATTCAGGTGGAGCCATTCTATACGGAGTCCTAGAGATAGGTGAAGTCCCCGGCAATAAATCAATCATGAACTCTATCTCTCTATTAGGCGGTAACCCAAGTAATTCCTCAGGAAAGACCCCCGGAAACTCTCTCACGATAGGTACATCATTCAATTTCAATTGATCCCCAGGTTGATTAATCAAATATGCAAGATAAGCCTCACAACCCTTGTTCAATAATTTAGATGCCCTAATAGAAGAAATAATAGGAGTTCCCATAGATTTTCTACTACCAACTATTTTAAGTATAGGCTGGTCAGGCATTTCTAGATACACAATCTTCTTTCTACAATCAAGCTGGGCATAATATTTACTTAACCAGTCCATCCCCAATATAATTTCAAAGTCATTGAAGGGTAGGATAATCAAATCAGCAGGAAAAACACGACCCTCAATAAATATACTACATGCTCTGCAAATAGATCTAGTAACAAACTTCAGACCCATAGGAGTATAAACCACAATCTCATGCAACAGTTTATCATGTTTCAATTTAGCATTTTGTGCACAAGTAGGAGTAATAAAAGAATGCGAAGCCCCGGAATCAATTAAAACCTTAACTGATTGATCATTAAGAAGAAAAATACCTTCTACCACAGCGGTAGTATCCGGAAGCTCCTCAGCATCCAAAGAAAATACACAGGCCTGGCCTCATGGTGGTGGTGCTGTAGCTGGTGCCCTGGTCTGAGAGTTCTGAACTGATGTCTGACCCCTAGGGTTCTTGAATTTCTGACAGTCTTTAACCCTGTGCTGATCACTGCCGCAACCTATACACTTGTTATGTTTCTTCCAACAAACATCCTCAGTGTGGCCCTGGCGTTGACAGAAGCTGCACTGCTGGTGACGTCTTGCAACAGTGCCTCCCGAAGGAGCTCTGTAAGTAGAGGTAGCTGAACTACCCTGCTGCGAACGGGAAACTGCTGGACGGAACTGACTCTGAGTCTGACTCTAAACTGGTCGTGCCTGAGTCTGAGTAGGCCCTGTATAACTCTGAGTCTGCCTCGGCTGTGAACTCTGCCCAACTGATACAACCTGCCCCTGGTACCCTTGACTCTGAGACTGAAACCGTTTACTCGATTGACTGGTCTCGGCTAACACATCGGCCTTGCGTTTCTCATACCTCGAGGCGGCTCGGACTACTGCAGCATAGTTGGGAAAATCATTTGAAGACAAGTTCAGCATAATATCCCTCCTCAAACCCAGGATGAACCTCTGGATCTTCATGTCCTCCGGCTGAATCAAAGCTGGTGCATAACGGGAAAGTCGGGTAAACGTAGCCTCGTATTGATCTACCGTCATACTTCCCTGCTTCAAGTTTATGAACTTTGTTTGACGCCTTTCGCGGGCAACTACCGATATATACTTGTCTCGAAATTCTCGGACAAAGTCAGCCCATGAATGATGAACGCCCTCGGCTTCCCATTTCTCACTGACGGTATGCCACCAATCTTCAGCATCACCCTCGAGAAGGAAAGTGGCATAAGTAATCTTCCTGTCATCATGGCACTCGAGTATTGCTGTCACTCTCTCAAACTTCCTTAGCCACATCTCAGCCTTCATATCGTTCGGCTCCCCAAAGAAAGTATAGGCCCCATGATGTATAAATCGATCATACAGATTCCCTCCGGTAGGACCACTACCTCCGGCTCTCGCAGCCTGATTACCTCCAACGACCCCTGGCTGACCCTGTTGTGTAACAAACTGGGCGATAGTGTTCATAGCAGTGGCCATCATGGCCAAGATCTGTGCAGTGCTCGGTTCTTGAACCTGCGGTGCATTTTCGGCCACCTCAGCTTCTTGCCCATGAACCCCCTCGGGTTCTCCACCAACATTCGGATTATCAGCACGACGGCGGGGCCCCATCTCGAATAGCTAGAATGCAAAGTGTTATGACAGGTATATATATGTATACATGCAATTTATAAGTAGACACATAAAGAAAAGTCCAATTAGATTCACATAAAGTCAAGTACATAGAAGTTCAAATAAATATTCCACATTCTTGAAGTACACGTAGATCACTAGATCATACTTGACATTCTAGACTCTTGATATTCTATTTCCATGCTAGCATGTTCATTCCTTATTCAAATTTCACTTAGGCAAATCAAAATCAAAGACTCATGTATTCACAAAGTCACATAACAAATCTCTACCCGCAGACCGAGAAATTTAACCCGGCTTCATGTAGTCTATAGCTCTGATACCACTTAAATGTCACGCCCCGACCCAACCCCCAAGCTAAAGGTTAAGTCTGGACCCAACACACGGACAGAGTCTCCCCTGTACCGTGGACATTCTAAAAACCTGTAAACACTCAAACAAAGTCCCAACAATACAATACAAGCTTTTCTTAATTAGACATCAAAGTTCTAAGGCCATCCGAGCCTTATAGTACACAATAGTTCCAAAACACACAAGCATGCGAGAACTTATTATCAACATAGTTTTATAATCATGACATTCTAGGAAATCAATTAAACATAATTGAAAGATCAAACATTTCTACTTTAAGCCATTCACTCCCAAGCAAGCAAAGCGAATAGAAGTAAATCATAAGTTATTACAGTACATAGGCTTTCAAAGCTACACCACAACCAACTAGTCTTCAACTTATACAACAAGCATATACATAGCCCTTAGGCTACAAAATAGGACATAAAATAAACAGTTGAGCCTTCCACAAAGCAGCAAGGAATTAAACCACCTCAAGCTATCAGGCACAGCAACTAAGGTAAAGGGTCAATCTGAACTTCCTCCTCCTCAACTAACTCAACAAGCTGGGGATCACCCTCAGCGACTCCTGAAATATATATCGAGGTATGAGCAACCACTGTTGCCCAGTGAGGGATATAGTCCCGGGGCGTGCAATGCAACAGATAATACAGTTATACAACAATATCACTTAGACAATTTAAGAAACAATGATAACTAAAGTAACCACACATTTAAAAGGATACATTTCACACAATCCCCTATACACCAATCTTCACTGGTCTTCAATCACGATCCACGAACCACGAGCACGATCACGATAAGCCGGCATAATCCCCAAACACTCCAGTGGGTGTACTCCGGATGTACCCCGAATCCTACGACCCAACATCCCCTGGCAATCTCCGGACCAGGCGAATGAGGGACTAGGGCACGGAGTTTGAATATCCACTGGCAAGCCCTCTACCGCCCAGCCGATATTCAACACATCCGCCCTTGACACTATGGTTTCGCAACCACTATGCAATGCACTTAACAATGGCAAGTTAATAACAATAATATAAGCATTAACACATAGGAGGATCAACAAAGTAGGTTGACCTCGATGCAATTAGAATAGAAGCAATTATAGAGTCTAATAAGCAGTTTACAAAGGAACATATACAAGCTAAGCATAGAATTATACCAAAAGCTCCAAATCAACTTGAAACCACATATAAACACTTAAGGAGTCATGCCATGGGTTTAGAAATGTGAGTCAGCCGAAATTGCACCTAAACCCCTTTGTTTTTCAAACTATTTCTCTTCCAAACCAAGGTTAGTGATTCCATTTTCAAAGGAAACTCTCCCAACCTTCTAACTAACCCTCAAGGTACCCTCTCAACCCTCTAACTCATTCAAATGCCCGCGATTACCCCGAAAGCCCCAAATTCCCTCTTATGGCTTTAAACTAGACATACATTGTCCGGGCTTCAAACAAGGGATATCAAGGCTTCTATAGCACCTAGGTAGCTTAAGGATACTAGAATTGAAGATCGAATTCACCCAGATTCGCATTAACCCCAAAAGCCCCAAATTAAAGTCGGCTATTTTCCATGTTAAGCGATTTAAGAACAATGCAAGTGCACGGGGCTATTAGGTTACCTTCACTAGCACCTAAGGCATCTATTAGAAGCATTGAATCAAGCTAATTCGAGCAATTACGCAAAACCCTAGAAAAACGTCACTATTCACCCTAAAAATCAAACTAACGATTCTAACCGTTTAAATTGCGAAACGATGGCTCAAATATGTTCTCTAACATTCATATACATGGTATAATAGCATAGATAACTAATACAATGGAATTTGATCACATTTTCAACAAATGAAGAAAAGAGCAACTATTTAGAAATGCAAAAATAAGCCGTGAAATCCCTCACCAATGCGCGTAGGAGCACCTAGGAAGCTTGCAAACACCCTACACTAGTTGCTCAAGGCTTGGAGTGGCTTGAAATGAAGGATTGAAGAAGCAAAAATCCTCAAGGAACAAGAGAAGGGCTGTCGGGTTTCCAGGCACTGTTCACTGCTGATTTTTTTTGTTTTTGTGCTCAAATGTGCTTGTGTTATGTTTTAATAAGTAGGTCTTGAGGTGGGGTCAAGTTTGGGTGCTTAAGGTGGCTTTTAAAATGCGCGTAGTAAGCTCAAAAACGAGCCTAAGGTGAACATGTGTGCTAGCTAATTAAATCTCTAAGTTAGTTACGTAATACTATTCACTCAACTACAAAAAAAATCATTTTCTAAACAAGCTCTCCTATCGTCCCTAGCTCAATTTCACATTTTTCCCATTACTTTAACAATTAATATGATTTAATAAAAATGCTAATTAACTAATAGAAGGCAGTTTAAAAACGGAATGAATAGTAGTCACAAAAGTGAGTTAGTAAAGCACAGAAGTAAATGCGCAAACAAGGGATGCAACAGTAATTAAATGCATGGCTAAATTTCGGGCGTCACAAAGTCTATACCCCAAACATCGAATATTTCACATATGAGGATGGGTGTAAGGGGCATCATGTCCCTTTTTGAGATAAAGCCAGCTTGTTGACATTGTGGGCAATTTTTACACACTTGCTGGGCATCCTTGAAAAGAGTGGGCTAGAAGAACCTACATTGAAGGACTTTGGCAGTTGTCCTTTTTCCTTTGAAAAGTCCACCGTATGCTTCAGAGTGGTAGAACTAGAGAATGCTATCAATTTTATCCTTAGGAATACATCTCCTAATGACTTGATTAGCACAAATCTTGAAAAGATAAGGATCTTCCCAGATAAAGTACTTGACTTGTGCTATGAATCGATCCCTTTCATGTTTTCCCCAATGAGTTGGAAACTCTTAGGCAGCCAGATAATTGACATAGTGGGCATACCATGGGGTCTTATGCAAAACAAAAAAAAGTTGTTCGTCAGGGAATGTATCTTTGAAAGGTAGAGTACAAATAGGAGAATCACGTACCAAATGTGATAGATGATCGGCAACAGAGTTATCGCTTCCTTTCTTGTCCTTGATCTCAAGGTCGAACTCTTGTAGGAGTAATAGCCAACGAATTAGACGGGGTTTTGTATCCTTTTTGGTCAGTAAATACCGCAAAGCCGCGTGGTCTATGTATACTATTACTTTGGATCCTAGGATGTAAGATCTGAACTTACCCAGGGAGAAAACTACAGCTAGCAATTCCTTTTAAGTGGTTGTGTAGTTCTTTTGAGCTACGTCCAAGGTTTTGCTAGCATAATATATCATAGTAGGCAGTTTATCCTTACGCTGGCCTAATACAGCTCCTACTGCATAGTCTGATGCATCGCACATTATCTCAAAGGGAAGACTGTAGTCAAGAGGTTGGATGATAGGAGCAAAGGATAACAAGGATTTGAGCTTCTCAAAAGCTTCCGAGCACTTGTCATCAAAGTTGAATTCGGTATCGTGTGCTAGGAGACTAGAAAGAGGTCGGGCTATATGGCTGAAGTCCTTGATGAAACACCGATAGAAATTGGCATAACCAAGGAAAGATCTGATATCACGCACCGTCTTGGGTGCGGGCAGCTTTTCTATTAGCTCAACTTTGGCTGGGTCCACATGGATTCCATCTTGTGTAACAACATGACCCAGAACTATACCTTGCTTAACCATAAAATGGCTCTTTTCCCAACTTAGAACCAGGTTCATTTCAACACATCGGTCAAGCACTTGCGAAAGGTATATAAGGCACTCGTCGAAGGTAGCTCCAAATATTGAGAAGTCATCCATGAAAACTTCCAGGAACTTTTCGATCATATCCGAGAAAAGGGCCATTACACACCTTTGAAATGTTGCAAGTGCGTTGCAAAGACCAAAAGACATGCGCTTGAATGCAAAAGTCCCATAGGGATATGTGAATGTAGTTTTTTCTTGATCTTCAGGAAAGACTGGTATTTGGCTGTATTCCGAATACCCATCCAGAAAGCAATAATAGCCTTGTCCGGCTACTCTATCTAGGACTTGGTCAAGGAAGGGTAAAGGGAAGTAGTCTTTTCTTGTCTTGGATTTGAGCTTTCTATAATCAATGCATACACACCACCCAGTCGTGGTACGTGTAGAAATGAGCTCACCTTTGTCA
Organism: Ehretia macrophylla; assembly: GCA_037974665.1. NCBI lineage: Eukaryota > Viridiplantae > Streptophyta > Magnoliopsida > Boraginales > Ehretiaceae > Ehretia > Ehretia macrophylla. The sequence continues at coordinate 59,141,608 of CM075781.1, forward strand.
TTTGGGACCATAGTAATCCCAGATTTCTTCGGTACCACTTGTACCGGACTTACCCTTGGACCGTCAGAAATTGGGTATATAATATCGTATCAAGTAACTTGATGATCTCTTTATGGATGACATCACCAATCTTTGGGTTTAGTCTTCTATAAAATTCTCGAGAAGGAGTAACTCTTTCCTTGAGATGAATTATGTGCATACACAAAGGGGGATCAATTCCTTTCAAGTTTGAAATTGTCCAACCTATCGCCTGTTTATACGTACTAAGGACCTCTAAAAGTTTATCTTCATGCTCGGGAGTCAAATCCGAGGCAATAATGACTGGCAGGGTCTTATCGAGTCCTAAGTAGGCATACTGAAGATGTTGGGGCAAGGTTTTGAGTTCCAATGCTGGTGGAGACTCAATTGAGGGGCAATCTGAAACTTCAGGGAAATGAGTTGTTACTTGATCATCCTTATCTGGATCAACAACAATGGAAGCAGAGGCGACCATTTCAGGCAAAATGTCGCATTCATACAATAGCCGGTCAAGTTCGGCTATCTCTTCATCAGAAGTTAAGAGTGATTGGGCAAACTCATCAATGCATGAGTCAATGGTATAAACATGGAATCATTCTTCTTCCTCATCTTGGTTCAACTTATTGGTTGCGTCAGCAACCCTGAATTTTGTTCTCATGTTCCAAAATGTAAGTTCTATCATTCCCGTCCTACAGTAAATAACAACATCAGTTGTTGCTAAGAATGGTCTGCCTAATAAGACAGGAGTGATATTTTTGTTATTAGGGCCTAAGTCTATATCTAACACAATGAAATCCACTGGGAACAAGAATTCTCTACTCTAACTATGACATCCTCTACAACACCTCTAGGTCTTCATTCAGATCTATCTGTCAACTGGAGGGTAACATTTGTCGGTGTTAACACTCCAAGACCTAGCCTTTGGTAAACTGTGTGAGGGATTAGGTTAACACTAGATCCTAAGTCTAGTAAGGCGCTTTCTATATGTTGGTCATTAATTAAACATGGAATGGTAAAAGCTCCTGGGTCACTACACTTTTGAGGTAGCCCTCCAGTGTAGATGTTACTAACCTTTTCAGTAAGATGAACCTTCTTAGGAATGGAGTTGGTCCATCTCTTTTTCACACACAGATCCTTCAGAAATTTGGCATAGGCTGGAATTTGTTGGATTACCTCAACTAAAGTTAGATTGATCTTAATGTCTTTTATATGCTCTAAGACCTTGAGTTGTTTCGGATCATCAATCGGCTTTGGACGGGACAGAACTGTTGAGAAAAGTACTTGAGATGATAGTTCAACAATTAGTTCTACCGTTGGGTTTTGATTCCCACGGGAGTCATTTACATCGTTATTTACAACCTTGATTTCAGGTTCCTCTATTTCCTCAATTTAACCGGGAACATCCCTAACCTTTTCTCTAACCTGGTTGTCTATAGTCTTCTTACTCCTAAGGGTAATTACGGCCTTGGCATATTCTTGTACAGTCTCAGTTTGGACAGTACTATACTGTCCTCGTGGATTTGCCATGGTCTGAGACGGAAGCTTACCCTCGTCTCTCTTGCTTAACAGCTTGTTTGGATTCACAATTTTAAAGGAAAGAAAAGGATGGAGAGGGAATAAAGAATCCATTCCCTTGTTTTAAATTGGAACCCCTCCATTTCCTTTAATTGGATGGATTTTACAATCCTTCCAATTTAGGGTGTTTGGAAGGGAAATGAAAGGTTTGAACATAAAAAGTCCTTTTTATCCCTACATATCTCTTGATTTTAAAAATAAAAATGGTATTTAAGTAATTTTGCGTTTAAAATTATCATTTTCCTTTCCTTTCCTTCTCCAATCCAAACAAAAGATGATAAAATCATTTCCTTTCCTTTCCATTATTATTTTTTTGCAATCCAAACAAGGTAATTCATTTCATTTCATTTCCTTTATTTTTTTTCCTCCACTCTACTTTCCTTTCCATTCCTTTGTGCAATCCAAACACTATGTAAAGTTTGGGCTATCTGCCCGAGTTGTCCTTCAAGTTTAGCAATAGACTGTTGCTGAACTTGGAACATTTGCACTAGTTTATCAAATTTGTCATCAGATGATGATTGTGCAGAAGGAAGAGCGGGGACATTGTTCTGTTGTGTTCTAAATGGATTGTCCTGTTGGACTGGGTAGTAACCAGGAGAATTATTATTTTGAGGCCTCTGATATTGATGTTGAGGCTCATAGTTTCCTGGTCTTTTCTGATATTGTTGTTGAGGAAACTGAGTCTCATGATTCCCTTGTCACCACGAAAATGCGAGATTGTCTCGCCAGCCAGGATTATACATGTTAGAATACGAATTGTAATTCCTTGTATATCTTTGAGTGGCAAAGACTTGTTCTTGCATGAACTCAAGAAATTGTGAACCGATTGGACAGTCCATAGTAGAGTGATCTACTGCAGAACATACGACACATACTTCCGTGATTTGAGGAGCTTGTGAAGAAGTAGACCCTAGAAAGATGAATTTTTCTACTTGCTGGGCTAGGGCATCTACTTTGTCAGTCAATTGGGTGTTGGAGCTAGAGTTAACTTCAAACAATGCCCTCTTTTGGGGATTGTGAGTGCTCTTAGTTTCTCTATCTATAGTTGTGTTCTGAAGAGAATCTTCAGCTATATTCTCAATTCTACTCCAAGCTTCGTCCGCTGTGAGGTTATAGAAACCACCATTGCTCATTGCATTTACCATCATTTTCTGCTAAGGTGTAAGACGTTTAAAGAAATAATGCAAGAGTTCGTAATAATCAAACCCATGGTGAGGACACTGATTTTTAAGATATGGTTCTAAGTCCAACTAAACAAATGTCATGATGTCAGTTCGAAGAGTGGTAGTTTTTGCCATTGGGAAGAACCTATGTAAGAATTTCCAAATAAGTTCTTCCCAAGAAGTGATAACTCCTGCATCTAAATGATTTAGCCACTGTTTGGCTTTTATCTTTTAAGGAAAACAGGAATAGACGCAGTTGAATATTCTCATGGGTCACATTTGGAATATGAAGTGTTGAACATGCTTCCAGGAATTGTATGATGTGAGTGTGAGGGTTTTGTTACTCTTTCCATAGAAGGAATGAAGCATTGAAATTGTCCCAATCTTGAGCTCAAAGTTGACATTGCCAAGAGCCGATGAGGCTATGACAAACTCGGGATCATAGAGCAATGTTGACGTAGAGTCATTGGTTGGTTCACAGGTCGATTAACAGGTTGAGCTATAGGGAGAGGTGGAAGGTTTTGAACATTACCTTCTTGATCTGCCATCAGGATTGGGACTCTCATTCGCGGAGTTTTCTGGGGCTCAGGATTATACGGGGCGAGTTTCGGATCCAAGGAACGACGCTCGTGCATACACAAAAACTAATATATATATATATATATATATATATATATATATATATATATATATATATATATATATATATATATATATAAGTGCAATAAGAAACTATAAGAAAATATGCTAAGTATATTTTACAAACTATATTATCAAAGCATAAAACAGTTATAAACTTAAATATGAAATAAAGCTACAAAATTTAAAATACTAATATACTTCACAGATAGTTATATAAATGAAATCGTGTAAAACAAGTATAAACAATATAAACAGTAATTACAACACTTAAAACAAATTCAAATTTATTTTTATCAATAACTAAACTATACCGTGCTTCCCCGGCAACGGCGCCAAAAACTTGTTGCTTACGAGATGGGCGTGTGAAAAGTGTACAAAATAGACCAAGTTAAAATACCCGCAAGTGCACGGATCTTCGTAGTGTAGTGTGCTTAGAGTGTGAAATCGTACCACAGGGAAGCTCATTAGTTAAGTTAGTGAAGTAGTGTGAACGTGTTTAAAATGCTTAAGAGATAGGTTGTGCAATCGGAGTGTAAATTAAACTACAACTAACTAAGTTATCTAAGTTAAACTAACTATTAGTTGAATACGAGGGGTAATGATCTAGGGGTTGTAATATGTAAATGAGTCAATTAATATAGGCTCGTTATCTAGGTTATCTAATTCTGCAAGGGCTTAAGCTACAAGCATACACCCGGTTAAGTTAAAAGCTATAGACCTAGTTAATCTACTTACCTTATTTTAAGCAAGTACAACAAGGCAAACTAAACTAAGGAATTAACCTTCAGGTAGAAACTACAGTACAATCTATAGTTTTATGGAGTCTATGGTACAACCTATAGACTCATAATTAAAACAATTATATGGATACGAAAGTAAAGCATTCATAACATCTACTTTAAAAGCATTACTTTTGAATACTAAATTACAACAAGCCATACATTGCAATATGAATTGAATAAACTAAATCCGAGATGATATATTAATATACTATCATTTACAATATTCACCCTTAGATATCAATCTACTCAGACATAAATGAATACGAGTTATGTAAATAAAAGAGAGTCAAGAAAGGCTCTCCCATTTTGATGAACGCGTATTTCTGATTTCTGAAATTTGAGTAGAGGTTCGACGCAAAGTAGCTATTCGGGCAGAGCTAATTTCCCCTGAATAAGAACTACTAGGGATGAGTTTCTCTCGAATAAGAGCTTTCCTATTAAAAGCTATTCGGGTAGAACCTCCCCTGGATAATAACTACTTGGGTCAGACATCCCCCTAATAGTAGCTATTTGGGCAAAATTTTCCCGAATAAGAACCACTTAGGTGGGATTTTCCCCGTATCCTACTAATTTACTACAACTAGAACTAAAAACTAACTGGAATTAACTCAAAAATTGATTAAAAATAAACAAAATCCAAAATTAATTAATATTTTCGGAGGGAGGGGGTCTATTTATAGACAAAATTTTAGAGGCACGCTCGATCGCCAGTTTGGCGCACTCGAGCGCTCCTAGTCTTCATCCATGGGTAGCGCGACACGTGGCGGCTTTTCAGAGGTTTAGCAGTGCGCTTGGGCACCATTGAGGCGCTCTCGAGCGCGTATCTGCTCCAGCGGTTGTCTTTTTGCCACTTGTTTTCTTCTAGAACATGGTGGAATATTCGTGCAGGGCGCTTAAGCACCAGGAGGGCGTCGAGGCCCTTTTGTTGACTTCTTAGGCTGGAATTTTGACTTTTGACTAGGCATTGACTGAGCGTTTGATCGAAGCATTTTTAGGCTATTTTCAGCGTTCCAAGTCTGATTATGCGCTAGTTTTGGACAAATTCCATCTCTATCGGCTTCATTCTTCCACTGGTTCTCGTGTTTCCCCCATTCTTCACTTCTTGACTTGCATTTTGGATCGTTTTGGGTTTGAACTTCCATTTTCCGGTATGCTCTTACATTGTATCGAAAGTATCAAAATATTGTAATTATTCATTAGTTAAGATGCAAATATAGTACAAATACCAAGGTTTGAGTGCAGTAAATACAGTCACATCAGTGCAGCCACGCAACTACTTACTTCTCGTCTGCCATGCATCAAATGAGTCTGTGCAACTTTATCAATTATCACTCTGGGCAAGGGCTCAGGGTAAGTATGATGATTTAGATGTAGTCATAGACTACGTCTTTGAATCGCTAATGTGGTACTATTATGCATTGGTGAAGCCCTCTCATTCCCTTCCCAACCCTTAGTTTTCTTGCATCCTCTAAAATTAGGACTATCTTTTACAAATAAACCTCGACTCAGCTTTGGGATTTCTCACATTTGAAGATCACATCTAATTAGACTTATGGCCAACTAAAACATCTGCATAAAATTAGTCAAACTGACTGTCAGCTTAAAAATATAAGAGGGAAAAGATATGGTGTAGTATTCTCTATTCTACCGACTCGTACAATTTGGTCCACAAAGGAGTAGATGTATAGGAAGTCTGCAAATGAAAGGGCACGAGTAGTTATATTGCCTACAGTCTAATTGCTTCATCTTCTAAGTTTAGAATTGACTACTTAGTTCAATTTCATTGTGGTTGCTTAAACTGATTTCTTCTTCTCTTAGCAGAGTGAATCGTGGAGATGAAAAGCAATTGCTGAATAAGGATAACATTAATGTAGAAAGCCTGTTCCAATAGATACTTAATAGATACTGTATAATTAGGTACTTTCCTGAAGTCATGTTAATCCATTTGCAATGACTTATGCATAACTTTCAATGCCTTGCTTGTTGAGTTGTCTTTAAATGTCAGAGGTAGACTTTTATTATGGTTCTAAAACTGTCAATACCTCATTATTTTTTAACATCAACAATTCATTAAAGAGAGCTAAGGGGGTACAACCCAAAAACAAATACCTATCTTTATAAGCTATTTACAAAATATTGTAGACTATTAACATCAAAAGTGTGCTCAGCTTTTATCATTGTTATCCTTGTACTCGCATTTAGACAACATATAAATTCACCTAGCCTTTTTGGTTTTCTTTGCAGGTATTTGGAGTAGAAGGATGACAAAAACACATCTCAGTGAGCTATTTCTACTTTCTTTATCCTTTTCAAACTCTATGCATCTCTTTCGCTCGCATGCGAGTCATCAACCTTTTGTTTGACATAAAATTTTTGCATTTGGATGGTCTTCCAGGCATAATTGTTATTTTTTTCTGATTCACATGTATGTAATCCACATCAAATGGAAGAATTTGACAGGTAATTGGAGTAGAAGGAAGACAAAAACACATCTCAGTGAGCTACTTCTACTTTCCTTATCATTTCCAAACTCTATGCATCTCTTTCGCTCACATGGCTGCTATCTTGTTTCTTGTTTCTCTCTCTCTTTCTTTCTCTCTCACACACACATATACACATATACACACATACACACAGAGCAAACAGAGTAACCCTCACAACAAATGAAATATATAGTTGAACCCTTACAACAAAGAGATTAAGAATATTGCGTCAACATACTGCTACCAAAAATGTTTAGGTATGCAACATCTTATTGTTTGCTGAAGATCCTTGCGTAACATAGTTAATGCTACAGGAGAACCCAATGATTGTGAACTATTAGGATCATTTCATCGTGATTACATTATTAGTTCACCAAAGTTAAAATTTGCTCATAACATGATAATTTTATGAGCAAGATCAGTCCTTCTCTGCCAAAAGCCCAAAACCATGATAGGGGATTCTCTCACCTTAATATATTTAAAAAGTAAATAACATAATGGATCTCTCCCTATTCTTTTTCCCCTCTTTCCCCGCTCCTTGGGATACACCATCTTTTATACCTAACATTTTCATCTCATATAATTAAATTATTCTCTCAGTTGAAACAATGAGCAAAAGTTTAGAAACATAAACGACATACTTGAAAATAGTATGAATTGTGTCTAACTAACTTCGATTATATCTTTTCTAAGCAGGTATATCTGTCGATTTTTCTTTCTATTAACACTAGCTACTAGCACCAACACATGGACTCAACTTTTCGCATATTGATAATTAAGAAAGCAAGATGACAGAAAGGTTTACATATTTTATACATTTTTATTGGATTCAAATAATCTTTAGATAAATGCAAGGCATTGTTTAACTTTGATTATAATGCATACTAAACATGTCTAGTGAAAGGACCATACAATAGGTGAATCACAACTTAAATGGCTAGGTAGAAGCAAAACCTTTAATTTCAAAATTTTGATCATTATAATATTTGTATTCACCATTAAACCCTATGTCAAATCCATGCAATCAACATAACTAAAACCATATATATAAATATATATATATGAAATATCAAGAGTTAGTAATGTATACCTCTTGAAGATCTAGCCAAAGAGAGGATGAAACACCACAAGAATGTAGAGAAGCCTTTCACACCTTGCAAAATCACTAGATTGTCCACACAAGCATCCAAGAGCACTTTCACCGTAAACCAAACATATGTACTAGCAATTTGGGTGGTTATAAGAGCTTACACAAGAATAGAGAGCAGAAAACAAGCCTAGCCATCTAATCTTTTCTTGGCCGAGAACAAGAAGAAAAGAGAGAATATTTGTTATCTTGTGTTGTGTCATGTGTGTGTCTTTTCTTGTATTATTAGTGTAATATAATTTAGCTTGGTTTTAGTGGAATCTTGTTTCATCTTCCACTAACCAACTTAGTGGAATATGACATAAATCCACTATATAGCCATGCATACAATCCTAGCCTTAGATTTATGCAAGATGCTATCCAAGCCTTTGATTCAAATTTAGTGGACTATGATGTCATCTTCCACTAACAAGACTTAGTGGAAGATCTCATCTTTTTCCACTAACTCAATATAGTGGAATATGATGTCATCTTCCACTATATTAGCAAGATCAAATCTTGGCCTTTGATTTGAATCTAATGAAAACTTAGCCATTGATTTAGACTTAGTGGAATGTAATATCATCTTTCACTAACTAACCTAGTGGAGAATTATATAACTTTCCACTAACTATTTATACATACATATATATATATATATATATATATATATATATATATATATATATATATAAATCAATCCTAATCAATATTAGATTAATCTATTGGAAACTAACTTTCTATATTTATACTTTGGCCCCAAAACTTTTGATAACTACACTTTTGGCCCATTAACGTTTAATTACCAAACACAACCATGTTAACTCTTTAACGTCTCTAAACTAATCGTAAGCTCATTTCAGAAACTCTATTCATGATGCTCGAACGTGTGTGACTTTCTACATTTGCTACCGTATAGCTATGAGGAACTATTAAACCTTTTTAAACTATTCTAAGAATGTCTTCGGTATTCTCAAAATATCCTCACGTTATGAAGTGACGTCTAGTAATGTATCATGATAATATATACGGTAATGAAGTTATACCCTTGTGAATCTATTTACAGTCGCGAATTAACGTACAGTTCGATTCTTCCGTTAATATGTCCCGATCGAATAAAGACCATGAAATGATTAAATCATTTTGTTCGATTCTATGCCTAGATCCAAACTATGTAATGAAAGATGACATTCATGGAAACACTCATTTTCATCATCACGCCTTGGCCAAAGACTTCCTCATTCAACTATCGAAATCAGATCGCACAGGACATCGCTTCTTGTCAAAAGTTAACAAATCTTATCTTGACAATTACCTTTCAATCTTTATACTGAATGAGTAAACTTCAAAAGGTTGTAACTGTCACGCCCCAACTCGACCCCTCCTATGATCAGTCAGGACGCAACGGAATTTCGGCAGTATAACGACAGTAAATAGGACACCGAGGTTCCATACCAACCTCATTAAACATCATACATCCAGTAATTCTTCAATATAAACAACAACATACAACACAACCATATTATACAATAAAACATCCTCGTTATACGCCTCCGTTCCAACATGACATACAATACCTCAACTTTATCATACATTTCAAAAGTAAGTTGAGACACAACTACAATTTAACCATAGACAAAAGGAAGCCACTAAATTAACATCATTTGGTTCATCATCTATTCAATATCTATTACATTAAGAACCATAAGGCATATAAAGTCTATTAAACTAATATACAAGACATTTAACAACATAGAATCATGGATAAGACTCGGGAACATATGACTCGTCCACGTAAAGCACATTTTCCACATTCTCCTCTTCAGGAGGCACATACCCGTAATCCGGCTCTGCAACACCTGTAAGCATGCATTAATAGAGAGTGAGCTTATATACATAAGCCCAGTGAGGATCCGATAGATCTCGACAGTATTCACTACGCTCCTTGGATTTAGTCCTTTGAGCAAGTAAACACACAACAACATAATAACATAAATAAAGCTATCATCACATAACTATATGACCATTCAGTAAGGATACTCTATTTGGTGTAGCTCCAAACGCCATCACGATCTCAACCGTTCTTCTTATAACTCCCCATTACTCACGCACCCGAGGTACCTCACTAGCCCCTTCCCTCCATGACATCTCCGTCATGCGAGCTGGGGGTAGCCTATGGCAGTCATGCCGTTATCAACCCGACAGCCCGACGCTGCCCGAGAGGTGGCACACACATACCAAGACTCCATATTCATCAATCATCATGCAAGCATAAATCAATCAATCAATTGGGAGATCAGCAACAAGAGTGCCCGATTCCCGCATTCAATAATAATCAATCAATAACATCAATATAACATCAATATTAAATTAAACAACAAACAACGTAGTTAGATGACAAAGTAGGCCATCTAACCGGACATGCATAATATACATAATTAAACTCTAAATTACTCAACAACAACTCACCATTCATCACTCGAACACTACCCAACCATCTAAGGCATCGTTCAAGAAATTAAAGAATGACAACCTAAACTTCTAAAGTTCATAACTTACAATCTACTAATCCAAACATTGCCAAATCAGTTCCTATCACTCACCCATTCAACCTACTACATTAGCCCTCTCGGAAATCCACCATAACACCTCCAAAACATGCCCGATAACCCTAAAACCCTATGACGTCATGGCTGGATTTTCCGGATTTCCACACAAACAATGAAATCGAAAATTCGGCATTACAACAGCGCTAACACGTAATTATCAAGTATTTAGAAATCGATGGCAATCGATTTCGATCAACACAACTCATTTAATTCAACTTTGAACATTTTAATCAAAATTAAATACCCGAAAAATAAAAATTATGCTACATCCGACAGAAATTCGTAGTATTGGTATATAACGATCCCTAGCATGCATGGAGCAATAATCTAACATCAAATTAACATTCTAACGGTTCAATAATTAATTATACGCAAAAACATAAAAATGACATTTTGAGATCTAGAATTTTTCTCTCACCTTTGATCCGAAGTAAAGCTAGGAATGCGTGCAACAGGTGCCCAACAAGCGGAATCTAGCTCGGTTTGAAAAGATTCGGACTTTAAATGAGTTTTCTATGGCAAAATTGCTTTGTAAAATAAGTTGAAAAAACTCTCAAAATGCCAAGAAACTCACGGCTGCAAGGTGTGTGAAAATGTGGTGTTTGCTTTGTTTTTAGTGTGTGTAGAGATTTATATGCATAAGTCAACAAAATGGAAAAAGTCAAAGTTGAAACTTTAGTGTTTTTTTTTTTTGTATTTTCTTGACTTTAAATGCATTTTATTGATCACCAAAGTTCAAAACAATTATTCAACACTCAAGATAGCTCAAGTAAATTATTTTTAGGTGACAAGAAGTTTTACAATCAAACAATTTCACCCGAATCGGCTTAAAACTCGATTTTTGCAAAAGAAGGTGAAAAGTCATATTATTTATTTTCAAATGTCTTTTGAATGCACAATTAATCTAAAATCATTTAATACCACATATAAATTCATTTATATTAATATATACTAGGTCAAAAAAAGTCAATGCAAGAATCGGGTTTAGAAGAAATCACTATTTGACTCAAAAACGCTATTTTTCGCCCGAAAAATATCTTTAAATTACTATTCTGTTTCAGAATCAATTTTTATCAAACATGGGTCTATTAATAATAGAGGACTAGTTTTTAAGACGTTTAAAACACCCCTGTAAAAATTTTAGCGGACAGGTGTTCAAAAACACTATTCACTAAAAATCGACGATAAAATTTCTGACTCCGTTTTTTATGAAAATTTCATGAATGCACATTTAGCACGTATTAGGAGTATTGACATCAAAATTATAACATTCTAGGTCATATAGCACATAAACAGGTCAAATGCACGTAAAACGAGATAAAACACGTAAATCGAGTTAAAGCAGAAAAGTGGGGTTTCACATTCTCCCCTCCTTAAAACAATTGCGTCCGCGTAATTTTCGAACTGACAGAAAATTAAATCCTCAATCGTTACACTTAATAATACTTCTCTTAGTTCTTATTTATCTCCTAGGATGACACCTAACCAAAGACCTCAATTGGAATAAACTCCATTGACTGCAAGTTGATGATCATAGTTCCAAGACAATCTTCAATTCATAATTCTCTCCTACCTAATATCATATTGCATATGAAAGAAATCGCAACTCCAAAGTCCTAGCATGACACCACTACTTATCAATCATCTCCTACTACACAAAAGAGTTCTATGAACACCCCGAGGGTTTAAAAACTCATTCACGATAACATGAATGATTATTGATCAAGGAAATATCTCAAAAGTGACATTTGTCAGAATATGGCTCTTATGAAATTTACAAGGAAATACGAATATGAAAAATCATATTTGAGCCAACAATCAAGTGAACAAGAGGTCAAACAGGTTAGAGAATCAAGAGGTTAATAGTTTAATAAGGAAGCATGATAACTAAGATAAGAATTGTCTCAGCACATATCAGTTAAATAAGTACGAACAAAGGATGATGACGAGTCAAAACAGTGCTGAGTATGTTGAACAAAAATTCCTGAACAAGTAGATATTTCAATTCTCGATGATTGTTCAAGGAACCAACAAGTAAGTTGTACTTGAGGTGAAATAAAATTAAGAGATAAGAGATGATTAATTCAATAGAAAATATGAGTGTCAAGATAATGAGTATCTCAGCACGCAATAACCAAAGAAGTATTAATAAGAAGGACAATGCCGAGTATATTGAATGAGCAATTACAAGCAAAGTAATGACTCAAGATTTAATAATGAAACAATAGGATTAACAAGGATCAACAAGAATGACAATGATGTACTTAGGTAGGGAGTACATCAAGCAAGTGAAATTCGAATAAGTAAAATGGTATACCAACGGAAAAATTACTTTCAAATGAATATTAATAGGATGAAATGAAATATTGAAATCAATGGCTAAAGATGTAGAATGAAATATAGAAGTCTCAAACCTTAACTCCAATAAGCGACATTGCTATAAGAAGCAAATATGAATGTTAAGAATAGAAACAATGTCAAATGAGCATAGGATCTATTAATCAAATAAGCAAACTTTCAAGAACAATTGATATGCTAGAAAAGTGTAACTCTCTCTCAAATAAGTGAGAATAGAGTAAAAGATAATAATAAGACTGATAGAATTATGAAGCACAAGAAGGGTGTCCCACCTACACATTTGAACACCAACAAGTCAAATCCTATAATCTATCTTCCTCCAAATCAAGACACTAAGGAGACCTAGAGAACCTAAGGAGTCATAACAATCACCAAACAAGATAAATCACTCCAAAATTTTTCATTCCGTACCAGACCAATTACTAAACAAGATAAATCACTGATTACCCAACAAGATTAACTAATGAAGACTCCAAAATCTGATAACACAATACAGATTCATATTAACCCACTATAACACAAGAGAATCTCCAATCAACAATTTAGAGAGTCATACCACCTAGAACTCAAAAGCTTGATGTAGGTAAGTAAATGTTCAGTCACCAAAATGCATTCTTATTTCCTCAAATAATTCTATCTCCCAACAATTACATCCTCGAATAAAGTAACTTTAGTCAGGAATCACTCCAATTGTCTCCAAGGCTTAAAGATCAAAACTCCAAAATATCCATTAATAATATAGCAATCCCAAATAGTAGAAATATTCACATGTTATACAACACTTCATTCCATTCACAAATATACATCACTAATTCCTCAAATAAATTCATTCTAAAATAACCTCAAGAAAGTATAATCTGAGTTGAGACTCCAAAAGTGTTTAATCACAACCTCACAAAAACCTCAACTTATGATTCATCTCCAAGTAATAACAAGTTAAACATGGCAACAAAAGTAATTATAATCATCAAGATACGTTGCTATTTCCTCGAACAACTTCATTCTCGCTAAAGGAACATCAAGATCAATCCACTAAGTCGAAACTAAAATCCATAAGCATAACAATTAAAATCTAACTGATAAACTTCCAGAATAATAATAATTCAAAATCATGGCCTACCACTATTTCCGAAAACTCTTACAGTCACCCTAGACATTAAAAGGTCACTCACGAATTAAAACATGTATGCAACTATATCATATGAAAGACAAGTATAACGTAATGCGCAATTATCATACAATGCAACATTATCACATAACACACAATTCAACATATAAGAAGCCAACATCACATAAACAGGTTATATCACAGAAGTAAGTTATAAACAATTAAAGTCACATAAGCAACAAACTTCACATAAGACAAGTTGATCACGTAACTCACATTGGTCACTTAAAGTACATTGAGCACCTAAAGCACGTTGTTTCACATAAGCTAGTTATAAACAATTAAAAGCACATAAACAACTAACTTCACACAAGGCACAAAATCACATAAAACACAATTGTCACATAATACACATTAATCACATAATGCACATTAATTACAACACATTGAGTACGTATAACACGTTATCACATAAAACATATTGACCACATTAGTTCACTTAACACACAAGGCATACTGGTCACATAGAAAGTTAGACACATAAATAAATTAATCACATAAACATATTAACATATGTTTCAATTTTCTTTCACTTAATACATACTTGCATGCTTAGACCACTACCCACATTCCGAGGATACCCCGGCTGACAGCTAACATGCGCTCTGATACCACTTAAACTGTCACGCCCCAACTCGACCCCTCCTATGATCAGTCAGGACGCAACGGAATTTCGGCAGTATAACGACAGTAAATAGGACACCGAGGTTCCATACCAACCTCATTAAACATCATACATCCAGTAATTCTTCAATATAAACAACAACATACAACACAACCATATTATACAATAAAACATCCTCGTTATACGCCTCCGTTCCAACATGACATACAATACCTCAACTTTATCATACATTTCAAAAGTAAGTTGAGACACAACTACAATTTAACCATAGACAAAAGGAAGCCACTAAATTAACATCATTTGGTTCATCATCTATTCAATATCTATTACATTAAGAACCATAAGGCATATAAAGTCTATTAAACTAATATACAAGACATTTAACAACATAGAATCATGGATAAGACTCAGGGACATATGACTCGTCCACGTAAAGCACATTTTCCACATTCTCCTCTTCAGGAGGCACATACCCGTAATCCGGCTCTGCAACACCTGTAAGCATGCATTAATAGAGAGTGAGCTTATATACATAAGCCCAGTGAGGATCCGATAGATCTCGACAGTATTCACTACGCTCCTTGGATTTAGTCCTTTGAGCAAGTAAACACACAACAACATAATAACATAAATAAAGCTATCATCACATAACTATATGACCATTCAATAAGGATACTCTATTTGGTGTAGCTCCAAACGCCATCACGATCTCAACCGTTCTTCTTATAACTCCCCATTACTCACGCACCCGAGGTACCTCACTAGCCCCTTCCCTCCATGACATCTCCGTCATGCGAGCTGGGGGTAGCCTATGGCAGTCATGCCGTTATCAACCCGACAGCCTGACACTGCCCGAGAGGTGGCACACACATACCAAGACTCCATATTCATCAATCATCATGCAAGCATAAATCAATCAATCAATTGGGAGATCAGCAACAAGAGTGCCCGATTCCCGCATTCAATAATAATCAATCAATAACATCAATATAACATCAATATTAAATTAAACAACAAACAACGTAGTTAGATGACAAAGTAGGCCATCTAACCGGACATGCATAATATACATAATTAAACTCTAAATTACTCAACAACAACTCACCATTCATCACTCGAACACTACCCAACCATCTAAGGCATCGTTCAAGAAATTAAAGAATGACAACCTAAACTTCTAAAGTTCATAACTTACAATCTACTAATCCAAACATTGCCAAATCAGTTCCTATCACTCACCCATTCAACCTACTACATTAGCCCTCTCGGAAATCCACCATAACACCTCCAAAACATGCCCGATAACCCTAAAACCCTATGACGTCATGGCTGGATTTTCCGGATTTCCACACAAACAATGAAATCGAAAATTCGGCATTACAACAGCGCTAACACGTAATTATCAAGTATTTAGAAATCGACGGCAATCGATTTCGATCAACACAACTCATTTAATTCAACTTTGAACATTTTAATCAAAATTAAATACCCGAAAAATAAAAATTATGCTACATCCGACAGAAATTCGTAGTATTGGTATATAACGATCCCTAGCATGCATGGAGCAATAATCTAACATCAAATTAACATTCTAACGGTTCAATAATTAATTATACGCAAAAACATAAAAATGACATTTTGAGATCTAGAATTTTTCTCTCACCTTTGATCCGAAGTAAAGCTAGGAATGCGTGCAACAGGTGCCCAACAAGCGGAATCTAGCTCGGTTTGAAAAGATTCGGACTTTAAATGAGTTTTCTATGGCAAAATTGCTTTGTAAAATAAGTTGAAAAAACTCTCAAAATGCCAAGAAACTCACGGCTGCAAGGTGTGTGAAAATGTGGTGTTTGCTTTGTTTTTAGTGTGTGTAGAGATTTATATGCATAAGTCAACAAAATGGAAAAAGTCAAAGTTGAAACTTTAGTGTTTTTTTTTTGTATTTTCTTGACTTTAAATGCATTTTATTGATCACCAAAGTTCAAAACAATTATTCAACACTCAAGATAGCTCAAGTAAATTATTTTTAGGTGACAAGAAGTTTTACATTCAAACATTTTCACCTGACTCGACTTAAAACTTGATTTTTGTAAAAGAAGATGAACAGTCATATTATTTATTTTCAAATGTCTTTTTAATATACAATTAATCTAAAATCATTTAATAACACATATAAATACATTTATATTAATATATACTAGGTCAAAAAAAGTCAATGCAAGAATCGGGTTTAGAAGAAATCACTATTTGACTCAAAAACGCTATTTTTCGCCCGAAAAATATCTTTAAATTACTATTCTGTTTCAGAATCAATTTTTATCAAACATGGGTCTATTAATAATAGAGGACTAGTTTTTAAGACGTTTAAAACACCCCTGTAAAAATTTTAGCGGACAGGTGTTCAAAAACACTATTCACTAAAAATCGACGATAAAATTTCTGACTCCGTTTTTTATGAAAATTTCATGAATGCACATTTAGCACGTATTAGGAGTATTGACATCAAAATTATAACATTCTAGGTCATATAGCACATAAACAGGTCAAATGCACGTAAAACGAGATAAAACACGTAAATCGAGTTAAAGCAGAAAAGTGGGGTTTCACAGTAACCCTTCTTTATCAATAAAGACGAGTATTGTCCTAATGCTACGGTTTAAACCCCAATATATCAGACAACTGTAATTTCTCAAGTCAAAGGATTACTTGCACAATCGCAACAAATAATAAAAACTATTAATCCAAAGTCATATAGTTTATTATTCATGTCACATTCAATGATCTATTCAACTAATAATCATTCATATATAAGTTAATCGCATCACATGCTATTATGGCTCAAGGCTTGCCATCCTTTATCATTAATATCATATATTAATCAAAGGTAGCCAGATACGATAGCCCATAATTGATTATTCTAGTCTCGGTGGAATAATCTAAGGACTATGAATAATATTTAATGTTAATCATATTAAAGAAATATGCCAAGATATTCTAAACAACATTTAGAATGTATTTCTTCTATGAAAAACATAAGGACACATTCATACAATATAAAACGGAGAATATGAATGTCAACAAAAACTGCCATTATATAATATACAGATTTGCATCAAAATGCCCTATTCAGGTCATTTAACATATAGCATTAGGGCATATCACTAACATCTATTCCTCATCTAAGCTTTGTTTCTTGATTTAATCCCTTCTTTCAATATTGTCTCCATCTCAATCAATTGTCAACATCATCCATTAAAGAACAAGATGCACCAAATTAGCAAAAAAGTTATAAACTTTATTGTACATTTAGAAAGATCAACATCAAAATGTTATAATTTAATGAGAGAATCCAAATCCGAGAAAGAGTAAACTAGTAAAATCAATGTTCACTTTTTTCCTGTATATTAATTGTATAAAGTTTTTGTAAGCTCAAATTCTTTTTTCCCATTCTAATGCAATCTTTTTCGGTTCTTACTTTCAGATTTCGGCCAAGAATATTGGTGTTCTATAAAGAGTTTTCACGTGTTATGAGGTTTGTACTTAGCTGTCTTTATTTGTTGGCTTTCCATGTGAAACCCCACTTTTCTATCTTATCTCGATTTGCGTGTTTTACCTTGTTTTGCGTGAATTGACCTGTTTATGTGCTATATGACTTAGAATGTGTTAATTCTATGACTAATACTCTTAATACATGCTAAGTGTGCATTCATGAAATTTTCATCAAAAACGAAATTAGAAATTTTATTGTCGGTTTTAATGAATAGTAGTTTGAGCACCTGTCAGCTAAAATTTTTACAGGGGTGTTTTAAATGTTTTAAAACCCAGTCCTCGGGTATTAATAGACCCGTGTTTGATAAAAACGGATTTGGAATCGATTTTGGAATTTTAAAGGTTTTTACACTTTCTTTTGCAAGAAAACGAGTTTTAAGCCGACTCGGGTGGAATTGTTTGAATGTAAAACTTCTTCTCACCTAAAAATAAATTACTTGAGATAGTTTAGGTGTTGCATAAATGTTTTGAGCAAAGAAATAGTTAAAATGAATTAAAAGACAAGAAAATACTAAAAATAACTAGTTTTCACCTTTGACCTTGATTTAATTTGTTTGACTTTGCATAATATAATATCAACACACACTTGTAAAGCACAAAAACATACTCATTTTACACCTACATGGCTGAGAGCTTCAAGGGAGAAAAGAGAAGTTGATTTTCAAGGTTTTCAAAGCAAAATTTCATAGAAAAGGCTAGTTTTTGTCTGTAGTTTTTCATACCGAGTTGGATTCCGCTTGTTGGGCACGCATAGCACGCATATCTAGGCTTGTTTCGGATCAAAGGTGAGAGACAAATTCTAGATCTCAAAAGTCATCTTTTGTATTTTTGCATATAATTGATTATTGAACCGTTAGAATGTTAATTTGAAGTTATATTATTGCTCAGTGCATGCTAAGGATCGATTATATGTATTCTTATGCGATTTGAATAGTTGTAGCATAAATTTTTATTTTTGGATATTTAAAGTTGATAGTTTGGCTATTTGTTGATTATTTTGAGTTGTAGTGGTTGGAATCGATTGCCATCGATTTGTAAAAGTTTGTTAATTACGTGGTGTAAAATTCCAAAAATTTCAGCCTTGACACAATAGGGTTTTAGGGTAGTTGGGCTTGATTTGGATGTGTTTTGTTTGGTTTTCGAGAGGGCGGATGTAGTTGATTGAATGGGTGAGTGATAGAAACTGGTTTGGAGTTGTTTGGATTAGTAGAATGTAAGATATGATTATTAGAAGTTTAGGTTGTCTTTCTTTAAAATGTTGTTATATGTCTTTAGATGTTCGGGTGGTGTTTGAGTGATTGAACTGTGAGTTGTTGATGGTTAGATTAGAGTTTGGTTGTGTGTCTAATGCATGTTAAGTTGGGTGGCCTACTTTGTTATCTAACTTAATTGTTTCATGATTATATGGTTGATGTTTGTTAAATGTTGTTTATTTGATTGTTGAAGTGTGGATTAATTCATTATTGATTATTGATTGTTGTTACAAAACCGTGAGGAGCACGCTCGGGGTTAATCCGGGGTGTTACATTGTTAACTGATTGTTATTGTTATTATGAGTCAGGAGTTGGGCAACCAATGTTGTTGACTTCTCGAATTGGGATTGTTATTGTTATTATGAGTCAAGAGTCGAGCAACCAATGTTGTTGACTTCTCGAATTGGAATTGTTATTGTTATTATGAGTCAGGAGTCGGGAAACCAATGTTGTTGACTTCTTGAATTGAGTCTCATTGTTGTGAGCTTTGATAATGTTATGTCCACCTCGGGAGGCATCCTGGGCTGCGGGCACAGTTGTCATGGTTAATCCCTATCTCGCATGGGCGGAGAGGCCATGGGGTGTGGGTCTAGGTCAAGGTACCTCAGGATTGTGTCATTGAGTTTGGAGGAGTTGATGAGCATTGAATTGGTGCATGGAGCTTCATCAGCAAATGTATCGTATCCTTATTGTGTGTTTACAATTATTGCTATTGTTGCATTTATAATGATATCAATGTTCATTGTGTGTTTACTGCTCAAAGGATGATTTCTAAGGAGTATAGTAAATACTGTTAGAGATCTATCGGATCCTCACTGGGCTTGTTTTATATAAGCTCACTCTCAATTATTGCATGCATACAGGTGTTACTGAGCCGGACTACGGGTACGTGCCTCTTGAAGAGGGAAAAGTGCCATATGTGGATGAGTCTTATGTGCAGGAGTCATTGCCATGAGATTATCTTAGTTGTTCTAAAACAATGTATTGTATAACATATCTTAATATAAAGACGTATGTATGTTGATTTAGTTGTCTTTATTTTGAACATGACTAGTTTACTAAGTTGGTTATAATCTATTTTGGGAATGTATGTTATATAGTAAATGTATGATGTTGGAACGGAGGCGTATAACATATGGATGCAATGGTAAAAGAATGTTTATTGTATATTGTCGTTGTGTTGTTCAATTGTTGAATTGTTGTGGAGTTGGTTGTATGAGTTTTGAAGAGGTTGGTTTAAGCCTCAGTGTCCTAATTACTGTCGTTATACTGCCGAAATTCTGTTGCGTCCTGACTGATCGTAGGAGGGGTCGAGTTGGGGCGTGACATTCCACAAATAAATAACAATTCTTCTTAACATATTTGTTTCAAATAGTTTTTTTGTTCTTTTAGAGAAGTAATTTAGTCGATTTAAAGAATTTGCCTATATGATTTTGCAAAACGAAACAATTGTGATTAGTTAAAACAGTTAAGGGGAAAGTATATATCGAATTGGAATGTTAAACACAATGAAAGAAAATAAAGTTAAAAAGAGACACATAGAAACAAAGATGTATAAAAAGGGAGATAATCTGGTTACATTAGTTATCTTTAGAGAAATGCAACTCTTATGATTCCCTTATTAAGCAATCTTGTGAATTTGAATCCCTTTAACCTTTTTAAGGGGAAAATATATAGTACCTATTATAAGGAAATTAAATTAACTTTGATAATCTAGGAAATTAAATTAACTTTGATAAGCTCAGAAAATTATTGTGAACCTTAATAAGTAAGTGGGTTCAAGTATATTATGTAATTCTTACATTTCAAACATATATATTGATCATTTTCAATTTTCCTTGTGCTTGTTTATACTTTGGATTATGTTATAGTCTTTTCCGTATTTTGAAAATTAAAGGCAATTCGGTGCACTTTTGGCTTATTATATAACATCACAAGAGAAAATTATAATTTGTTTTCACTTTCATTCTCATTTTTAACCGAAGAGTTCTTTTGGTTGAGTATTAGGCTTTAGGTTTGGTTATTTTCCTATTTGCAGATATAAGACATGGATTGTTTGAAGATGGTGAGAATAGTAGGCTTTGGATTCTCTTCCATTCAAAGATGGCGTGCCACAATGGAGAATGTTGAAAACTTTTTTTTTTGCATACAAATTCCCTTTTGGAGCTTATCATAGCAGGACAAACAAGTTAGATGATGTTATCATAGATGTACATTTGGTATTTCTTTTAGAATGTATGTTTGAAGAAGATAACTTTGTTGAATGGTGGCAATTATATATACTTAACTACTTTGGTTTGGAATTGTGTTCATTTAAATGGATGTATAGGTTGTGTAATTACTTGAGATTCAATTATGGGTTTGCCTTCAGAAATTGCTTGAGGTTCAATTATGGATGTTATTTTGTAATTTAGCAGGACAAACAAGATAATGTTACAAGCAACAATAAAATAGTGGATTTGAAAATTGCCACGAATTTATGATAAAAGGAATAAAATATAGTGACGATTTTGTGACGAAAACAATTTGAGCATTGCCACAAATTTGTGACAAAATGAATGAAATATAGCCACGATTTTGTGACAAAAATAATTTGACAATTGCCATGAATTTGGAACAAAAAAAAATGAAATACAGCCACGATTTTGTGACAAAAACAGTTTGGGATGAATTAGCGATGAAACGAGTAGCCATGTATTTGCGACAACATTCAGCCACGAAATATCGACGAAACCCTTGCCACGATTTTACCACGAACTATTTGCCTCGAATTTGTGTCAACTACATTTCCACAGTTCTGCCACGATTTTCCGACAATCATAGTTCATAGTAAATTAGTCGCATTGAGACAAATTTGCCACGACAAGTTTCAGCTTTATAGATCGTCGCAAATTAGTTACTTTGCAATAAAAATATGACAAAAAATGATTTTGCCTCGCCATGTTTGGCGACATCTTAAATTTCATCCTAATTTCGTTGCAAATGCTTTTTTGTGACGAAAGGTGACGTTTTGCCGTCACAAAACAACTTATTCTTTGTAGTGACATCATGCTCACCTGAAATTTTAGCAAACAGGGGTGAGTTTCCACGAACTCAGTAAGGGAAGACAATGCACGTAAGGTTTTGGAAAACATTTTAACTTTGAAAGCTTCTTTTGAAATCATGTCATGCACATCAATAGACAACAAGTATAAATGGAATGAGAATTGTAAAATAAATAACCACATAGTAAGAATACGCTCGAGCTGTTGATGTTGTTTCATTTCATGTCGTTCACCATCTTCATCTTATACATCAAGACATATGGTAGTTGTGTCATCCCCTGGCAAGCCCAGTGCTTCCAGTGCAACACAAAACGCTACCATGTCTATACTACTATACATCAAGACACATGGTGGTCGTGTCATCGCTTGGTAAGCCTTATGCTGCCTAGTGCAACACGAACAACACCATGTCGAAAGGTTATCTTCCACTTTCACTCGCATTCAACACGTAACACGCATTCATGACAAATAGGGGAAACAACAGAGTAGATTGTTTCCCAAGCATATGCACAATTCATATTCATTTCACAGTTAACAATAAAGTAACCAAGCACGTGAACCACATTTAGCATTTCATATCACTTAGCCACGCATTGACTAGGTAACAAAGTAGGTTACCTAATCTTGACATTTCATTTACATGCTTTGACCGACTCCAACCATATTAGATACCATATTCAAGTAATCAATCATTCTACAAAGATAGAATCCTAAATTCTACAACGCTTTAACTCAAACATTTATCAATCTATTAACCAAGAAATCAAGCAATAGACTACCTAATCCTAAACAAACACATTCATGCATTAACCAATTACAATTACATTTGACACCATATGAACCTAAGCAACACATTTAACAATCAAAGAAGCTAAATCAACAATTTAAACTAATCTTAGCAACATATTCAAAATTATGCAAACATATAACACCCTAACCTCCACCTAACCTCAAACCAACTTATCATGCATTTAAACAACACAAGGGCAGCCCAAAAGTGCACCAAACAAAGCTTTGATAACTCATGCAACACAAAAGAACATAAACTACATGTAAACTACTTTTATCAACACACAACTCAAGCATTTAGTACATTTTTCATGACCAATCAAAGCCATTCTCTAGCCTACATGTTCACCTAACTTTTAAGCACTAAAGTAAACATAATACCACGCAACACAGGCAATTAAAGAGTTGCAAACAATCTGCCTACACCAAAAGTTACTATTCATGCCAAAAAATTCAGCCATGAATACACTTCAATTTTTCACCATCTTTGCTACATCAAGTGATTTCTAACATGCTACAACATATGTTTAGGATATAACCTTCATATTTAAGTCATAACGACAAGAATCAAACTCATATTTTTGCATATAATCAACATACAACTCATAAAAACCAAACTACAACAAACTTTTGTTATACAAGCTATAACCAAGCAAAAATGTTCTCCAAAGCATATATAGCAAGAATATGAAACAACAATAGCCATCCAAGCTCAAATATTGAAGATGCATCACTTTAAAACCAAGTTTTGAAAAAGACTCCTCACCTTTTTTTGCAAGAAAAATGAAAAAACGAATCAGTAGAATGATAGTAGACGTCAAGACGAGTCCGAAAATAACCTTTGGTTCAACTCCTAACACCTTCTTTTTGCAAAAAAAGTATTGAAAATACTATTCACGTAGGCTAGGGTTGGGCTGCTAAAATGGAGAAGAAGGAGCTTATTTTTTCTTAAATAGAGTTAAATGAAGTCAACCAAGGTCAAGTGCAAATAAAGTGTTCAAATGACTAAATTAACCTCCTAACTTACTTCTAATTTCAATTCTAACATTCTAATAAATGTCTAAGGTGATAAAAGATTAAATTAGGCATTAGTTGTAGTTAGCATATGTCATTTTAATCCTACGTGACCAAAGAAGATGAAAAGACAACAATAAACCCTTAAATTGGATTCCAAATGCATTTTTAACCTACAAAATATATGTAAGACATATAATGACACATATTAAGTAGTAAATTAAACATATAATTTTTGCACATAAAAAACAAATAAACACGTAATTAGCACAAAAATCAAATTCGGGTCATCATATTCTCCCCTCCTAAAATAATTGCGCCCTCGCAATTCTTCTTTGATAAGGCAAATTCTCATTAAGCTACAATGGCTTTGGTCCAAGTACATGCGATGAGACATCGAATACCAAATACCGATCCGAAATCCCAATACCAATTACCAAGAATACCACATGTCAAATACTAAATAAGAGTATCAATCAAGGTCATCGATCAAGAATACCAAATACGAATCCCAAGAAAGAATATCGAATAGGAATGCTAATTAAGAATACCAATTAAGATTTTCGCATAAGAATACCGAATAAGGATCCTAGATAAGAATTCTACCGAAGAATACCAAATAAGAGCTCCAATTAAGAATTCTCGAATACAAAATAAAAATACCGTAGAAGAATACCGAGGAAGAGCACCGATTAAGAACACCACATAAGAATCCCAGAATAAGAATACCAAATCAAGTACCGAAAAAGAATATTGAGGAAGAATACCAACCACTGATTATTGAGTACCAATCACTTAACACTAAACACCGATCACCGATCCTCGATCTCCAATATCCAGAAGAGTCATCCACATATTATAGCATACATGCAATTATATGACATAAAAACAAGTACAACATAATGGATAATTACCATATAATACAATACTATTACATAACGCACAATTTAGCACACAGGTTATATCATATAAGCAGTTATAAGAAATTAAATTCAAATAGGCAACAAACTTCACAAAAAGCAAGCTGATCACATAACATACATTGGTCACATAAAGCACATTGAGTACATAAGCACGTTGACCCCAAGTAGTTCACTTAGCACATAAGGTTATGCACACATTCTTCCAAAACACATTCATGTAAAGACTCTATCCAATAATCCGAAGACCCTATCCCAGCCTATGAGCTATCAAAGCTCTGATACCACTCAATGTCATGCCCTAACTTGACCCCTCCTAAAATCAAGTTAAGACGCGATGGAATTTCGGCATGGTAATGGTTGTAATATGGCCCAAAACATAAATTTAAACCTACTTTTGCATTTTATATAATCCACAACACAATACTCCAACACAACCAACCAACAATAGCCACAGTCATAACCATGGGCCTCCAACATACAAGAAAAGGTAAGACGTCTGTCACAACCACTTTAACATCATCATAATCACAAAAATACAAGTCTCATAATGAAATACATAAGCCTATCCACCTATACAATACAAAAGAGACTTATGAAATTCATTACAAGCCAATTACAATAAAAGTAAACATCTTACTTAACATATATTACATAAAGCAACAAGTTACAGGAACATAGACATCCACAAAGCAAGCTAAGCCTTAAGCTCAACAACATGATCAACCACAGCTTCATCTGGCATATACTCCATGTATACTACATCATGCTCACCTAAAATGTATTAGGGATATGCCCTAATACTATAGTTGAGGTGACCTGAATTAGGGTTTAATAAGAATATATTTATGTGTTTTATACACTATGTTATTTCAAGGATATTCATATTCTCCGCTTCAATAAGAATGTGTCCCTAATGCTTATCCGAGAAGAAAAATGTTCTAAAAGTGTTTAGGATATTTCGCAGTTTTTCTTCGATGATAAATATTAAGAATTGATTCATAGCCCTTCATATTGTTCAACCGAGACTAGAATAATCGAGTATGGGTTATCATATGTTATTACCTTTGATTAACAAAGTGATGTTAATGATAAAGGATGACGTATAAAGTGCCAGAACAACATGATGATGTGGACTAATAAACATATGAGTGATCGTCAGTGTACGAATCATTGAATATGACAATAAATAGTGAACTGCATGATTTCAGGTTAATAGTTTACTATTTAGTTGGGAATTGAGAAATTTAATCCTCAGACTTGAGAAATTACAGCTGCCGGTTATATTATAGGCTAAATATTACGCCTGGACAATCCTCATCTTCCAAAAGGTGGGTTACGCCCTTTGGCATTTTAGTTTTCTGGTATGAACTGACACGTAATTGTCAAGATAGGATCTTTTAACCTCCGGCGTGAGGCGATGTCCTATGATATCTAAGATCGGTTGTTAAACGAAGAAGTCCTTGGCCAAGGCGAGTATGAAGTGATGGAAAAGGGTTTTTCCATGTTTGTCATCTCTCATTTCAACAGTTTAGATTTATTCATAGTATTGAAGGTAGAGTTAACCATTTCATCGTCTTTTCCCGATCGGGGCATTGTTAATAGAAGGATCGGACTGCACGCTAATTCTCGACGGATAAATGGATTCATAAAAGATAGTGTCTTCACTATCGCTTACATTCTCATGGTACGTTTGTTGCTAGTGCGTCACTCATGAGCATGAGGGTATTTTGGTAAATGGCAGAGACATTTTTGAAATAGATAAAGAGGTTTATCGGTCCCTCATCGGTATGCGATTGTGAATCTAGAAGGTCACACACTAATAAGTATCAAGAATAAGTTCACCGAAAGCTTGTATAATGTGGTTGGTGGCTTTAAAGTGTTAAGAGTCATCTATATTGGTTTTTGGGCCAAAAGTATAATTTTAGAAAGTTTTAGGGTCAAATTATAATTACCAAAACTTTTGGGGCCAAACTGCAATTATTTAAAAGTTGTTTCAGTGTATTTATTCTAATAGAGATTAGAATGAAAAAAAATAATATATATATATATATATATATATATATATATATATATATATAAAGGGTGTTTATATATATGTGTAATGATGATGTAATTCGGAAAATGACACGTCATCATCCTAGTCGTCAAAAGAGAATGGGAAATTAGTGACTGGATATGTACATGTGGCACATGCATGTAGAGATTGATGACTGGATTGTCCATGTCATCAATCCTAGTCATTTGAATTTGAATTGGATGGCTAGGATTAAGTCTTGAATAAAGACAAAAAAATCCTAGCCTTTGCTTTTGATGATAACTACTTTTTGTCAAGTGTCAAGAGAGAGAATAAAGTGAACCTTTGGATTGCAATGATTACAATCCTAAGATTTGCATGGCTTTGTCTTATTTAACTTTAGAAGATAGCAATAGTGATTGGCCATCTAATAAAGTAAGATTAATATATATATAATATATATATATATATATATATATATATATATATACATATATATATATATATATATATATATATATATATACATATATATATATATATATAATAGAAGAAGGCAACACTCTCTCTCTTTCTACTCACTATTTCGGTAAAGCATAGGAGGAGAGAGAAGATTGAAATCTTGTCATCTAATTATAATGATTGTCATCTTAGGACATGCATGGCTTGTCATGAAAAGGTGGCAATTGTGATTGGCTAGTTATTATGATAATAGTTTATATTAATGTAAGATGACAACTTTCTCTCTCTCACCAATATATACACTCACACGACACATACACGAAAAAAAGAGCAACCAACTTCATCTTCTCTAAGTGCTATTCTCGGCCATAGGAAGAAAGAAGAGATAGCATTGCTTTTATTGTGTAACCATTATACATTCTTAGAAAAAGCTTGAAGATAAACTAGCACTTTCACTCTTCAAGTCTTGGGTTGAGCTTTGGATGCTTGGTGGACCAACTAGACCCTTCAAGTTAGAAGGATTCAAGAGCATCAAAGGTCTTCAAAGCTATATCAACCAAGTGTCTACGAGAGGTATACCGGATAACCTTTCTATTTCATAATATATATGTGATATATAATGCTTGTATATAGTTAGTTTATGGACATGGTTGAGAAAATGTATGTTGATGTTAGCTAGAAAGCATAATTTTTTTTGAAATATGCCTTATATGGTTCGGCCCTAGCATACCACCATGTGAGACCCCGAATTTGGCCATATTTACAATTACGTGTTTTAACCTGTTTATATGTGTTATATGAATTAAAATGTGCTAATTAAGTTATTAATACTTCTAATACATGATATGTGATCATTCATGAAATTTTCATCAAAATCGGCATCATAAATTTTATCGTTGGTTTTTATGAATAGTATTTTGAACACATGTTCGCTAAAATTTTGACACGGGTGTTTAAACATTTTTAAAAAAAGTCTTCCATTTTTAATAGGCCCGTATTTGAATAAAAAATATTTCTGAAACTGATTAGGAATTTAAATAGATTTTACGGGCGAAAAAGTACGTTTTAAGCTAAAATAGTGATTTTTGCTGAAAACGATTCTTCTGTTGACTTTCATTGACCTAGTATATATTAAATACAAATTATATTTCATTTTAAATATTTATAAAATGGCACAATTGAAAATTGCATTTAAAAGATATTTGAAAACAAACAATATAACTTTTCATCTTCTTTTGCAAAAATCGAGTTTTTACCCGAGTCGGGTGTAAATGTGGAACTCCTTGTCAACTAAAAATATGTTACTTAAAATAGTCTAGGAGTTAATTGCATGTTGGTGCGCAAAATAGTCAAGAAATAGAATTAAAAGACTAGAAAACAATTAAAAGACTAAAAAATACTAACTTTGACCAATTCTTTTTGCGTTGACTTATTATTTAACTTAATATATACTCAAATATCAGCAAAAACATCACAAAAACACATCAAAAATCGTGGCTCCATGAGGGAGAAGAAAGAAGGCATTTTCAAGGTTTTTCAAAGCATTTTTCTCATAGATTTTCCATTTCAAAGCCAAATTGAGTCATTCAAAACTTGATTTCACTTGTTGGGCACCTATTGCACACATTTCGTGCATCAAAACACATAAAAGGTTAGAGAAAAATTCTAGATCTCAAAATGTCATTTTTATGTTAATTCATATAATTGAATTTTTAGCCGTTGAAATGTTAAATTGATGTTATATTATTGCTCAGTAGATGCTAAGGATTGATTATATGTGTTTATATAAGTTTTGAAACATTGTAGCATGAATTTCTATTTTTCAGGTATTAAAATTGAGAATTTGGCTATTTGTTGAATAAATGTTGTTGTGTTTGTTGGAATTGCTTGTTGTTAGTTTCTAAAAGTTTGTTAAATACGTGATAGTAATGTTGTAATGCCAAAATTTTGATTGTGATGTCGGTGGGAATGGCCGGAAAGTTCAGCCATGGTTTTTTAGGGTTTTAGGGTTATTGGGCTTGTTTTGGAGGGATTTTGATTGGTTTCTAATGGTGTGAATGTATATGCATGTGTGGGTGAGTGATAGAAAGTGGTTTGGAGGTTATCGGATTAGTAGAATGTAAGTTATGACTTTTAGAAGTTGGAGTTGCCTTTCTTTGAAATGTTGAAATGTTGTCTTTAACTGTTTGGGTGGTTGATCTTGGATTGATGTTGATAGAGATCGGGGTTGAATGTTAGGTTAAATGCATGTTCAGTTGGATGGCCTACTTTGTCATTTAATTTAATTATTTCATGAATATATAATTGTTGATTGTTAAATGTTGTTAAATTGATTGTTGAAATATGGTTTAATTGTTTATTGATTATTGATTGTTGATACAAATCCGTGAGGAGCACGCTCAGGGTTAATCCGTGAGTAGCCAAAGCGGACATTACTTTCTTAGTAGCGCGCTCGGGGTTAATCCAGGGTGTTACAATGTTAATTGAATGATGATTATTGAGTACGGGAATCAGGCACTTTCGTTGCTGATCTCTCGGAATATTGAATGATGATTATTGAGTACAGGAATCGGGCACTTTCATTGCTAATCTCTCGGAATATTGAATGGTGATTATTGATTACGGGAATCGAGCACTTTCGTTGCTGATCTCTCAGTTATTTACATTGAGTCTCATTGTTGTGAGGCATCCTGGGCTGCGGGCACAGTTATCATGGGTAATCCCTATCTCGCATGGGCGGAAAGGCCATGGGGTGTGGGTCTAGGTCAACGTACCTCAGGGTTATGTCACTGGGTTTGGAGGAGTTGAGAAGCATTGAAAATGGTATGTAGAGCTTCATCAGCAAATGTATTGTATCCTTATTGTGTGTTTACTGTTATTGTTGTTGTTGCACTTATAATGTTAATGAAGTTTATTATGTGTTTACTGCTCAAAGGATGATTTCTAAGGAGTATAGTAAATACTATTAGAGATCTATCGAATCCTCATTGAGCTTGTTTTATATAAGTTTACTCTCAATTATTGCATGCATACAGGTGTTACCGATCCAGATTACGGGTACGTGCCTCCAAAAGAGGATATTGTCCCATATGTGGACGAGTCCTATGTGCCAGAGTCTTGTCCTTGATATCTGATGTTGTACTCTTTCGTTATCTTGTATATTAAAACTACTTGGTTCGTATTTACTTAGAAGTTTATGATGTATAAGATGTTGTAAAGATAATGAATTAAATGTTGTTAGTTTAGTAGTCTTGTTTTGGAAAATGATTAGGCTACTAGATTGGTTATAATCTATTTTGGAAAAAATGTATGTTATATAGTAAATGTATGATGTTGGAACGGAGGTGTATAACTTATGAATGCAATAGTAAAAGAATGTTTAATGTATATTGTGGTTGTGTTGTCAAATTGTTGAATTGTTTATGGAGTTGGTTGCATGAGTTGCGAAGAGGTTGGTTTAGAGCCTCGATGTCCTAATTACTGTCATTATATTGCCGAAATTCTGTTGCGTCCTGACTGATTGTAGGAGGGGTCGAGTTGGGGCGTGACAATCCATACATATCTTTTGCGATCTTGGAACTAACATATGATGTGTGCTTAGACGTGATCTTGTGTTTGAATTATCTTTCAAGTGGTATCAGAGCCATGTGTTTTTAATGTCCATTAAACTAGCTTGCTTGGCTGAGTGTGTATAAGCCATTTGGCCGTGTGATAGTATGTATATGTGCAAGTTTTTGAAGCTTATCTTAAGATTACATGCATCTATGTTAAAGACCTAGCTTGGATCTTAGCTTATGAATGTAGATCTTGAGGAAATAAATGTTATTTTGAACATGCATATTTGTACCTATATTTGTTGATGGCCGAAAATCACATGCATGTTTATGATGATTTGTCTTCTTGTTAAAAATGCTAAGTTGTAAAGATAAAAGGTGGATTTGATCTTTGCATGTTGACATTAGACTTTAAATAAGAAGACCATCCTAAAAGGGCTAAAAGGTATTTGTTAAGAAGGTCCCTTTCTCATGTATATAAAGTCAAAGTTTAGAAAAGAAAAGTCTAGTGTTTTTATAATGAGATGGCCGAAAATCCACTTGTATGTAGGAAAGTGTTTTTGTTGATGGTAGTTGCCTTAAAGTCCTCAAAAGTGTATGTCTAATATATGCATGTGTTAGAATGAAAGTTTAAAAGATAGTTTTAAGCTTATTCTAATGTGGACATGCAATTGATTATATTGAGGACTATTTGATGATTAAATTGTTTAATAGTCAAGAATGCAACTTATTATGTGTCTTGAAAATAACAAAATGGATTTCACATAATTGAAGGCCATTGAGTTCTAATCTTGAAATTAGAAATAGTCTACTATGTTGTATTAGGATATTTCTAAATTTGAGAAAGTTAAAAGTTGATTATATAGTGATATAATACTTTTAAAGGACTATTGGGCTAAGAATTAATGTATATGGGCCATAAAAGACATGTTGATTTGGGCTTGGGCCTTGTGTACATCTACTTATGTTTGATTTTAACCTATTGGGCTACTTTGTGTGATTGGGCCATGGACTTGTGATTTTCTTTAAGTTTTGGACTTGCGTGTGAATATCATAAATTATAATGGGTTATGAATTAATGGGCCATCATGACTTGCATTAATAAAAGGGATTTTATGATTATGCAAAAAGTATGAGCTTAGTTTAATTTTTCAAGTTTGATGAGTAAACTAAACTTGAATGCTAGCAAATTATATGTTGATTATTATATATTTGATATGAATTTTGATAACCCGAACCTGGCATGCATTTAATGGCATTTAAATTTCATTTAATTAAGTGTTATCTTAAATGTTAGCATTGAATTATGTGTTTATTTTAGTTAAACGTTCATTTGTAGCTTTATTTTCATATTTATGTTAATCGGTTTTATTTTTTTTACATCTTAATGCTTGGTTTTCAATTAAATGAAAAGTAGCTCCGAGCCAGAGTAAATTTTGAACTATGTTACTTTTCAAAAATTATATTTTCTTAAATTCTTTGAAATTTAATTGTTATTCTTTTATTGTCGCAAAGTGCATAGCATATCGAGAGCGATAGTTAGAAAATGATTTCTAGTCCTCAGCAAATAGTGAAAACTAGTATTTAGTGTTTTAATTTTGGTATTTTAAGTTATATTTAACTAGAATTAGATTTGTGTTGGTTGTTTTAGCTTTAAAATGCATAAAACAAGCTTATTTGACCAATTTTTAAGTGGTTTGACCAAGGCTTTGACCATTGAGCTTGTCACCCTTTATAATAGCACATAATAGCATAAAATAAAATAAAAAAGAGCTGAAAATAGAATGCAAAGGGCCGAAAATACAAGGAGAGAAAAAAAAAATTTCAACATTCAAATCTTCAATTTTTCGCGTGAGCTTGCACGGGGTGGTTTTCGAGGCATCCAACGAGATTTTCCTAGCGTCTAGGAGAGCCTAAGGTGAGGGTTTCATTGTTATTTGCGCATTTGAAAATATTATGTCTAAACTTTAATTTTTAGAAATTATGCGTATATTGTTATTTTATCCATTTTGTTGCTTAAAGAATGTTCCTTGTTGATTGTAGAACATGTATTTATAGCTTTTTAGCATTTTCTACGGTTGAATATCGAAATTGAAATTGAAATTGATAATTGAATAGTAAATTATGAATAGTAAACCCCCGTTTCGATGAAGTTGCTCCGTTATGCGTTCTGTTGATGTGAAAAGATGCTAGATATGCTAGAATGCCTAAATGCATGATTTGTTTGGGTTGCGTAACGGAAAAATGGAGAAAAATACCTTGGAACAAGTTGGGGTCGTTTAGGTCGAGATTAGTGTTTCCTCGATTTGCATGATGGCATTGTCTCGGGAGGCCATGGAAGCACTTTTGGTGTGATTATGGCGTTGGTTAGGTGTTTGGTTAGGGTAGCGGTAGTTCAAACGAGCAAAGGGGAAATCGGGGCTTTTCGTGAATTCTAGGGTTAAGTAAGGTTTCGGGGTCTTTAGACGTGCCTTATAGTGACCTAGGAGGATTGGTGAAGTCGGTTTCCAAAACTCGTGGCTCGTTTGAAATTAGTAGTGTTTTGAAGGTTGGGGTCATTTTGTGATTTTGTGTGTTTTCATAGTGTAATGCCTATAGAATGCTTAATATTGCTTGTTATGCTTGTTAAAGTTGATTATGATTGAATTTGTATATCAATTGTTGATAATGCTTGTTAGTGTTGTTCTTGTTATTTTATTGGTTGTAATTGCTTATTGTATCGCATGTTGTTACTGACTTGCACTTCAGTGCCTTGATCGATTATCGTTATATATCTCGTATTGCATTGCATAAGTGTCAGGCGCGTGAGTGATGGACTTTTTTGGGTAGCCCCGGGTTGGCAGTGTTGGTTGCTCTAGCTCCATGTCCTATTTCCTTTCTCGCTTGGGTTGCCGCCCAGGGAGTTTGGGTCGTAGAATTGACAGAGTATGTCCAGAGTACTCTAACGAAAGTTATAAGGTGGGTGAGCCGGCACGTCATCGTTAAAGTCATCGAAATCGTGATCGGTACATTGCTTGTATGAGTGAACGATAGCCTTCAGAGTGTGGCATAGCTTTGAATGGTTGTGTTAATGCTTTCTTAATTGTTTATTGTATTGTCGTTTACTTTGAATGCTTTCTTATTGATTATATAGCTTAACTATACCTATTTGCATTGCACGAACTTCTCTCTCTCCACCTCGATAACTGTCTCGCCCTCACTGAGTATACGTGTTGTGTATGCTCACTCCTCACCACCACATTTCAGAAAATGCCATGTTAGTTGGAAAGTTCGTGGTTATGTGAAAGTTCGTGCTTGAAGAGTTATCTTGCGTGCTATGTGGCTTGAGTTGTCAATGATGCAAAGATGTATGTTTAATGTGTTGTTTGTATTTGAAGTTAAAAAGGAATGTAATTTGAGTTTTCTAGGTTATTGAAGTGATTTGGAAAAGCTAGTTTATGTATTCAGATAGAATAGTTTAATTTCATTGCATGTATGTAATTGTCTAAAGAAAAAGAATGAGAATGGTATGATAGTCTATTTTATGCAATGGGTTAGTATAGTTTAATTGCCTAGCATGAAAGTTCTTGTTAAAGATGAAAAGAGATAGATTAGCTTTTAAATTGGAAATGTATATTTAGTTGTGTTCGCTTGTTGAGAACCAAGGCTCGGATGGCCTTGAGGTGTTTGTATGGTTGGATACGGTGCTGGTCCACTTATATGCTATTGCAGGTTTTACATTTTGCCTAAAAACAGGGGAGACTCCGTCCGTCTTTCCCTAAAATTTTGCCCGGGTTTGGAATTGGGTTGTGATTAGATTGATTGATAGAACTCTCGGTCTCGAGAGGGATCGGGGTGTTACAGGTGGTATCAGAGCTTGTTTAGCTCATAAGCCGGGACAGGGTCCTCGGTCTGGTGGGTAGTTACCCTTGAATGTATGCTTGTTAAGTGTGTCTTGAAAGTGTATGCTTGTATGTGAGATTGTGTGCCTTGATCTGAATGTGTGCTCCTATGTGATATAGTTATGTGTTATGTGTTAATTGTGTGCTAAGTGAAGTGAAGTGTCTAGTTGTGCATTGAATTGACCTATTGAATTGGCAACGTGAATCGAATCGACCTCGTGAATTGTTATTTGCTTAAAGTATTGCTTGTAATGTGTGTATTGGAATGTCTTGAATTGGTTGTGCCGTGATTTGAAATGATTATGTTGTGCTTGACTTGATTGTCGTGCTTGAGTGACTTTGTTGAATAAACTGTTTTATAAACTTGCTTGCGTAGTAGTTTAAGGCATGTGTATAAATGTGATATCTTGGCATTCATACATATCCCGTGGAAATGGTAAGTAAGTCATCTTTCTCCCCTAAAGAAGTGGTTCACAACTGGCCTCTCAAGGTGAATGGATTGGTAGGAAATGAATGGCATTTAACTTGCCTTTATTTGGGAGTTGGTGTTTGCTTTTGGAGCTCGGTAGTTGGCTAATCTCTAAGGTCCTCATCTGTGCTTAACAGTTGCAAAAGATAACTTTCTTTGGGGTTTCTGTATGATGGCTCTTGGTAGCATTCTTGGGTTTCTTAATGGGTATTCTTTGGAGACTTCTGTTGGCACTTCTTGGTAGACTTGGCTATTGGGTTTTCAGTCAGACTTATTGCATGGTATTATCTGTGGTATATGTGTCTCGGTCTTTATTGGAGTGCTACCGGCATTCCTTATTGGAAATTCTTCAACGGCATTCTCTAGGATTCTTAGTGGCCATTTATTTAGTATTACTTATTGGGCAATTCTTGGTACTTTCTTACTGGAGCATTGTCTGGGTATTTTCTTTGGCATCCCTCAGTTGGTTTGGTAATTTAAAATTCCATCAGACTTATTATCTCATATTGCTTACGGTATGCTGTAGGATACCTTGGGTTTTCTTGGTGGTAAGTTGTATAAAGTCCTCACTTGGCAAAAGTGAAGAGGCCTCGAAGTTTGGTTTTGTATATTGTGCACTAGCTCAGTATTTTTTCTTAGGTTTTCGTCTAGTTGGGAAATTATATTTGTTATTCAACTTGGTTGTCTTATTGGGCACATTATATTTTCTTTGCTATTTTCGTTGACATTCTTCTCAGCACTTGATAGCGATATTCGGGATCTAATTGGTTATCCTATGGCATTATTATTTGGAAGACTTCTCTGGAACTTTTGAAGTATATTTGATTGGGTTTCTTAGTATTTTCTTCAGCACTCTTAACAGGGAATTCTTCTATGAAATTCATCACCAGCGGGGTACTTCTTTGGACCTCTGGATGGAACCTTTGTTTGAGCCTTTATTTGGCTTCTTGCTTGGAAATTCTCGGGCAGTAATAGTTGAACTTCTACTAGAGATTCGTGTATGGGGTATTCATTCAGTATTCTTCTTATCATTATATGTGATGTGAATTTATCTACAGTATCTTTGCTTTAGTCTTTATTGGTATTATCTCGGCGCTTTTGGATGTAATTTTATCATTCTTCGGTATTTGTGTCAACGGGATTCTTGTGCGGTATCTACATTTGAGCCTTTATTCGGCATTACTACTTGGAATTTCTTCTTAAACTTCCCTATTGGTTATCTTGATTAATATACTTGCTCAACAGCTGATGAAGATTAGTCAGAGTTGGATTTCAGTGGATGCAGAGTTCTATTGGAAGAAGAATTGCGAGGACGCAATTGTTTTAAGGGGGGAAAGATGTGATAACCCGAACCCGGCATGCATTTAATGGCATTTAAATTTCATTTAATTAAGTGTTATCTTAAATGTTAGCATTGAATTATATGTTTATTTTAGTTAAACGTTCATTTGTAGCTTTATTTTCATATTTATGTTAATCGGTTTTATTTTTCTTGCATCTTAATTCTCGGTTTTCAATTAAATGAAAAGTAGCTCCGAGCCGGAGTAAATTT
This sequence comes from Ehretia macrophylla, assembly GCA_037974665.1. Lineage (NCBI taxonomy): Eukaryota > Viridiplantae > Streptophyta > Magnoliopsida > Boraginales > Ehretiaceae > Ehretia > Ehretia macrophylla. The sequence goes on from CM075781.1 coordinate 59,178,658, forward strand.
TGAACTATGTTACTTTTCAAAAATTATATTTTCTTAAATTCTTTGAGATTTAATTGTTATTCTTTTATTGTCGCAAAGTGCATAGCATATCGAGAGCGATAGTTAGAAAATGATTTCTAGTCCTCAGCAAATAGTGAAAACTAGTATTTAGTGTTTTAATTTTGGTATTTTAAGTTGTATTTAACTAGAATTAGATTTGTGTTGGTTGTTTTAGCTTTAAAATGCATAAAACAAGCTTATTTGACCAATTTTTAAGTGGTTTGACCAAGGCTTTGACCATTGAGCTTGTCACCCTTTATAATAGCACATAATAGCATAAAATAAAATAAAAAAGAGCTGAAAACATAATACAAAGGGCCGAAAATACAAGGAGAGAAAAAAAAAGATTTCAACATTCAATTCTTCAATTCTTCGCGTGAGCTTGCACGGGGTGGTTTCCGAGGCATCCAACGAGATTTTCCTATCGTCTAGGAGCGTCTAAGGTAAGGGTTTCATCGTTATTTACGCATTTGAAAATATTATGTCTAAACTTTAATTTTTAGAAATTATGCGTAGATTGTTATTTTATCCATTTTGTTGCTTAAAGAATGTTCCTTGTTGATTGTAGAACATGTATTTATAGCTTTTTAGTATTTTCTGCGGTTGAATATCGAAATTGAAATTTAAATTGATAATTAAATAGTAAATTGTGAATAGTAAACCCCCGTTTCGATGAAGTTGCTCCGTTATGCGTTTTGTTGATGTGAAAAGATGCTAGATATGCTAGAATGCCTAAATGCATGATTTGTTTGGGTTGCGTAATGGAAAAATGGAGAAAAATGCCTTGGAACAAGTTGGGGTCGTTTAGGTCGAGATTAGTGTTTTCTCGATTTGTGTGATGGCATTATCTCAGGAGGCCACGGAAGCACTTTTGGTGTGATTACGGCGTTGGTTGGGTGTTTGGTTAGGGTAGCAGTAGTTCAAACGAGCAAATGGGAAAATCGGGGCTTTGCGTGAATTCTAGGGTTAAGTAGGATTTAGGGGTCTTTAGACGTGCCTTATAGTGACCTAGAAGGATTGGTGAAGTCGGTTTCCAAAACTCGTGGCTCGTTTGAAATTAGTAGCGTTTTGAAGGTTGGGGTCATTTTGTGATTTTGTGTGTTTTCATAGTGTAATGCCTATAGAATGCTTAATATTGCTTGTTATGCTTGTTAAAGTTGATTATGATTGAATTTGTATATCAATTGTTGATAATGCTTGTTAGTGTTGTTCTTGTTACTTTATTGGTTGTAATTTCTTATTGTATCGCATGTTGTTACTGACTTGCACTTCAGTGCCTTGCTCGATTATCGTTATATATCTCGTATTGCATTGCATAAGTGTCAGGCGCGTGAGTGATGGGCCTCTCTGGGTAGCCACGGGTTGGCAGTGTTGGTTGCTCTAGCTCCGTGTCCTATTCCCTTTCTCGCTTGGGTTGCCGCCCAGGGAGTTTGGGTCGTAGAATTGACAGAGTATGTCCAGAATACTCTAATAGAAGTTATAAGGTGGGTGAGCCGGCGCGTCATCGTTAAAGTCATCGAAATCATGATCGGTACATTGCTTGTATGAGTGAACCATAGCCTTCAGAGTGTGGTATAGCTTTGAATGGTTGTGTTAATGCTTTCTTAATTGTTTATTGTATTGTCATTTACTTTGAATGCTTTCTTATTGATTATATAGCTTAACTGTACCTATTTGCATTGCACGAACTTCTCTCTCTCCACCTCGATGACTGTCTCGTCCTCACTGAGTATATGTGTTGTGTATACTCACTCCTCACCACCACATTTCAGGAAATGCCATGTTAGCTGGAAAGTTCGTGGTTACGTGAAAGTTCGTGCTTGAAGAGTTATCTTGCGTGCTATGTGGCTTGAGTTGTCAAAGATACAAAGATGTATGTTTCATGCGTTGTTTGTATTTGAAGTTAAAAAGAAATGTAATTTGAGTTTTCTAGGTTATTGAAGTGATTTGGAAAAGCTAGTTTATGTATTCAGATAGAATAGTTTAATTTCATTGCATGTATGTAATTGTCTAAAGAAAAAGAATTAGAATGGTATGATAGTCTATTTTATGCAATGGGTTAGTATAGTTTAATTGCCTAGCATGAAAGTTCTTGTTAAAGATGAAAATAGATAGATTAGATTTTAAATTGGAAATGTATATTTAGTTGTGTTCGCTTGTTGAGAACCTAGGCTCGGATGGCCTTGAGGTGTTTGTATGGTTGGATACAGTGCTGGTCCACTTATATGCTATTGCAGGTTTTACATTTTGCCTAGAAACAGGGGAGACTCCGTCCGTCTTTCCCTAAAATTTTGCCCGGGTTTGGAATTGAGTTGTGATTAGATTGATTGATAGAACTCCCGATCTCGAGAGGGATCGGGGTGTTACATGAATAATCATGCATATATATTTACTTTGAGAATGATGAATTAGATCATGGATTTGGGCTTTAGGGTTCAAGTTATTGGTTGTAATTTGAGACATAAGTCTCAATTTTATTTTTGTCATTTGAGAGAATTATGTAGTGAGACTTCTTTGTAATTCTTCAAAAGGAGCTTGAAAGAAGGCCCAATGGACTTTTCCAAGGAGTTGAAGGCCCAATCAAGATTTCAAGGAGTTGAAGATCTTTTAAATATAATAGTTTTATTTCTTTAAGCCCATGATCCACACCATTCATGCATCTTTGCATTCATACTATATAATTTGTTATAATGGTGATTATTAGCTTACATTATATTGAATGCATGATTAAATGATAAGATCGCATTGACTCCCTATGTGCAAACATATATTAGATTAACAAAAAGGTAAAAAGAGTTTTATCGTAGTCCTCCGCCATCCTAGGATATTTAATGAGACCTAAATGAACACAATCCTTCTTACCCAAAGCTAGAGAATTTGTTTCAAAATAAGTTCATTAAAATCGCTAGTATGGAACATAGAGATGTGGCTATCTTCCAAAATCTAACGGCCAATTATAGCCACAAAGGCTTGAGGTTATTGATTCAATTCGTCGGATAACTAAGTGATGGCGGGTACAATCTAACTAGATCACCTAATCAATTATAACCACAAAGGTTTGAGATCAAGTGATTTAGCGACTAAAGTAGACCATACCCTATTTAGAGAAATAGACAACAAAGAGTTGTTGACCTTTGGTACTTGTATTTCAATTATAGTCACAAAGGTTTGAGGAATATATGGGATCAATGGAACTTGGTCATCCCACTTAGAGTATTCTCATAGATTCATGTTTTCTCATTAAGGGAGTATGAGATTTAAAATAAATAGTGGGTGTAGCTATTTTATCTTGCAATTTAATAGCTTTACATATATTCTTGTTAGCTTGCAATCTTACTTTCTATTATATTTACTTTTTCTGTAGTTTGTATGCAATGGCTTCATTCATAAATCCTATTTTTTTCATCCTTAATCATGATTACTTAATTGAACCAAACTTTGAGAAATGGTACAAAAGTTTAAGAGTAGTCCTCTGATTTGAAAGAATTGAGTATATTCTGGATGTCCCGATCTTTGCTCCTATAGATGAGACTGCATCCAAGATCGACAAGATCACTTACTATAAATAGGTCCAGGATGACATACGCTCTAGGGGATATATTCTTTCATCAATGAGTAATGATCTACGTCGATTCTATGAGGGGCTTCATCATTCCGTAGATATCATTCATTCTTTGGAGGAATCCTTTGGTGAGCACAGCTAGTGTATGAAATTCCAGTTGACCTGTGAGCTTTTTAGTATAAGACTTGGAGAGGGAGGTGACGTGAGCCAGCATTGCCTTAGAATGATTTACTTGGTAACTCAATTGGAGGCATTTGGTTTCGTCATGGATCCCCGGCTTCAGGTAGACTTGATCTTGCAGTCTCTTCCACCATCCTACTTGTAACGCCCCAACTCGATCCCACCTACGATCAGTTAGGACGCAATGGAATTTCGGCAGTATAACGATAGTAACACGAACATCAGGGCTCTAAACCAACCCTTTAGAATTTCATACAACAAACTCGAAAGATCAACAACAACTCCACCACTATATTAACAATTAACAACGCAACCTTAACCATACATTAAACATTCTTTCATCATTTCATCCATATGTTATATGTCTTCATTCCAACATCATACATAGGCTATAACATACATTGCAAAATAGATTATATACTAGCCTAGCAATCTAATCATGACCAAAAGAAAGACTACTAAACTAGCATAACACTTTTACTGTCTTTAGATCGGTTTATACAATACAACCTTTAAAAGTTTGAAACTCTACAACATAAGTCATACTACAAAATAGCATACAACATTCCAGCTAAGCATCAGGATATGACTCTGGCACATAAGACTCTTCAACAAAAGTCACATTCTCATCTTCTTGAGGCACATACCCATATTCCTGTTCAGTAACACATGCATGCATATAACGAATGAGAGTGACCTTATATGTCACGCCCCAACTCGACCCCACCTACAATCAGTCAGGACGCAACAGAATTTCGGCAGTATAACGACAGTAAATAGATTACCGAGGCTCTAAACCAACCTCATTAACAACATTAAACATCCAATTCCATAACCATACAAACAACAACTCATCAACAGCATAACAATACACAACATAACCGTAATATACAATGATCAGTCTTCGTTATCTGCCTCCGTTCCAACATAACATACAATACCTCAACCTTATCATATATTTCAAAAATAAGTTGAGACCCATCTAACAACTTAACCATAGACAAAAGAAAGCCACTAAGTTAACATCATTTGGATCATCATCTTTTCAACATCTATTACAATAAGAACCATAAAGCATATAAAAGTCTATTAAGCTAATGTACATGACATTAAACAACATAGAATCATGGATAAGACTCAGGGACATATGACTCATCCACGAAAGGCACATTTTCCTCCTGAGGAGGCACGTACCCGTAATCCGGCTCTGCAACACCTGTAAGCATGCAATAATAGAGAGTGAGCTTATATAAATAAGCCCAGTAAGGATCCGATAGATCTCGAGCAAGGTCTACTAAACTCCTTGGAATAATCCTTTGAGTCAGTAAACACACAATAACATAAATAATACTATCATCACATAACTATATAACCAATCAATAAAGGATACTCTATTTGGTGTAGCTCCAAACGCCATCACGATCTCAACCGTTCTTCTTATAACTCCCCATTACTCACGCACCCGAGGTACCTCACTAGCCCCTCCCTCCATGACACCTCCGTCATGCGAGCTAGAGGTAGCCTATGGCAGTCATGCCGTTATCAACCCGACAGCCCAACGCTGCCCGAGAGGTGGCACACACATACCAAGACTCCATAATCATCATCAATCATCAATCAATCATCAATCAATCATCAATTATACATCATTGATAGCATCAATTATCATTTAAACAACAATAACTTAGTTAGATGACAAAGTAGGCCATCTAACCGGACATGCATTATAAACACAATTAAACCCTAAATTACTCATCAACAACTCACCATTCAACACTCAAACACAACCCAATCATCTAAAGGCATCGTTCAAGAAATTAAAGAATGACAACCTAAACTTCTAAAATTCATAACTTACAATCTACTAACCCAAACATTGCCAAATCAGTTTCTATCACTCAACCATTCAACCTACTACATTAGCCCTCTCGGAAATCCACCATAACACCTCTAAATCATGCTCGATAACCCTAAAACCCTAGGATGTCTTGGCTGGATTTTCCAGATTTTCCCACGAGCAATGTAATCGAAAATTCGGCATTATAACAACGCTAACACGTAATTATCAAGTATTTAGAAATCGACGGCAATCGATTTCGAGCAACGAAACTCAATTAAATCAACTTTGAACAATTTAATCTAAATTAAATACCCAGAAAATAAAAATTATGCTATATCCTACAGAAACTTGTAGTATTAGCATAAAACGATCCCTAGCATGCAAGGAGCAATAATCTATCATCAGATTACTATTATAACGGTTCAATCTTCATTTATACACAAAAATGCAAAAGACAAGTTTTGAGATCTAGAATTTTTCTCTCACCTTTGATGCGATAAAAGCCTAGGGATGCGTGAAGTACGTGCCCAACAAGCAGAATCCAAGTCGGTGCAAAGTTTTACGGACAAAAACCAAGCTTTTCTAAGAAAAATTGATTGAAAAACCTTGAAAATTCTCTTTCTTTTTCTCCTTCTTTCTCTCGGCCTTGTGTGTGCAATTGGAGTATGTTTTGTGCTTTGCTTAGTATGTGTTGATGACTATATGCAATAAAAGGCTTGGTCAAATAAATAAAATGCAAAGTCAAAATAGTATTTTAGTCCTTTAATTCATTTTCTTGTCTTTTAAATGCATTTTAGCTATCTCCTTGCTCAAAACAAAAATACAACTCCTAAGATAGCTCAAGTAGATTATTTTTAGGTGACAAGAAGTTTTAAAATCAAACAATTCTACCCGAGTCGGTTTAAAACTCGATTTTTTGCAAAAGTCGGTGTAAAAACCCTAATAAATTCTTAAGCCGATTTGAAATCCGTTTTTATCAATCACAGGTCTATTAAAGTCCGTGGACTATGTCTAGAAGGGTTAAAAAGACCAGTTTCAAAATTTTAGCGGACGTGTGTCCAAAATACTATTCACTAAAAGACGACGATAAAATTTCTGATCCCGTTTTTTATGAAAATTTCATGAATGCACATTTAGCACGTATTAGGAGTATTGACATCAAAATTATAACTTTCTAGGTCCTATAGCACATAAACAGGTCATATGCACGCAAAACGAGGTATAGCACGTAAAACGAGATAAGCAGAAAAGTGGGGTTTCACATTCTCTCCCCCTTATAGAAATTTCGTCCTCAAAATTCTTACTTTATGTACGGAATAGATCTGGGTATTGCTGCTGCATCTGATCTCGTCTCTCCCACGTAGCTTCCTCAATGCCGTGATGCTTCCACAACACCTTAACCATCGGAATCCTCTTCGACCTCAACTCTCGATCCATCTGATCTAGAATACGAATCGGACGGTCATCATAAGTCAAATTCTCTCGAAGCTGTAACGGCTCTGGCTCAAGAATATGAGAAGGATCCGGATTATATTTCCGCAAATTAGACACGTGAAACATATCGTGGACATTAGAGAAATTCTCCGGTAAAGCCAACCGATATGCCAACTTACCAACCCTGCCGGTAATCTCAAACGGCCCAACAAATCTCGGACTCAGCTTTCCACCTTTACCATAACGAGCAAACCCCTTTCGAGGAGACAATCTCAAGAAAACCCGATCTCCGACTGCAAACTCTAAGTCTCGACGACGCTTATCAGCATAACTCTTGAATCTACTCTGCGCCGTAAGCATTCTATGCCTGATCAACTGAACATTTTCAATCTTCTCAAGAAGTTCTGGCATGATAGTTGGATCAATAGTCTTCATCTCTCCTACCTCGTTCCAATATAAAGGTGAACGACACTTACAACCGTAAAGAGCTGCAAAAGGTGCCATTCCAATAGTAGCTTGATAACTATTGTTATAGGCAAACTCGGCAAGTGGTAGATGTTTCTCCCAGTTCTTCCCGAAGTCTAGAACACAAGCCCTAAGCATATCTTCCAGAATCTGAATAGTCCGCTCAGACTAACCGTTGGTCTATGGATGATACGCAGTACTGAAGTTCAACTGAGTACCCAAAGTCTCCTGAAGTTTCTCCCACAAGTGAGAAGTAAATCGAGGATCTCGATCAGAGACAATACTAGACGGAATCCCGTGAAGTCTAACAATCTGATCCAGATAGAGATCCGTCAGCTTTGTAACCTCATCTCCCATCCTCATTGCAATAAAATGAGCTGTCTTCGTCAAACGATCCACGACAACCCAAACTACACCATTACCCCTCAGTGTTCTAGGCAAACCAGTGACGAAGTCTATCGTAATATGCTCCTATTTCCACTCTGGTATAGCCAATGGCTGAAGCAAACCTGCAGGTCGTTGATGCTCGGCTTTCACTCTCTGACAAGTTAAACATCTAGATACAAACTGAGCAACCTCCCTCTTCATATAGTTCCACCAGTAATGTTGCTTCAAATCTCGATACATCTTAGTTCCACCGGGATGAATAATATATTTAGAATTATGAGCTTCCTCCAGAATACCTCGCCTCAAGCCCGGTTCATCAGGAACACAAACCCTGTTCCTAAAACGACGAATACCGTCCTCATGTACTTTGAAGTCAGACTGATCATCAGTGATCTGATCCTTGATTTTCTGAAGTTTAACATCAAGTTGCTGAGCTTCCCTGATCTGAGACAATAATAAAGGCTGGATACGGAGATGTGAACACATCACCCCAACCTGAGTCAACTCTGGTCTCCAATAACTAAACTCCTCAAGAACCTCCCACTTCTTGACAGCCAAACAAGAAATACTAGCCTTCCGACTGAGAGCATCTGCCACAACATTTGCCTTTCCAGGCAGATAATTGATAGAACAATTATAATCTCCAAGAAGCTCCATCCACCTCTGCTAGCGCATATTCAACTCCTTCTGTGAGAACAAGTACTTCAGACTCTTATGATCAGTGAAAATTTCAAACTTACTTCCCCACAGATAATGACGCCACTTCTTGAGTGCAAAGACAACTGCTGCTAACTCAAGATCATGAGTCGGATAGTTTTCTTCATAAGGCTTCAACTTTCGAGAAGCATAGGCAATAACTCGGCCATCCTGCATGAGAACACATCCCAAGCCCTCCTTGGATGCATCACTGTAAATGACCATATTATCGGTCCCCTCTGGTAGAGCAAGTACTGGAGCAGTAGTCAACCTGTTTTTCAACTCCTGAAACCCACTCTCACACTTCTCATCCCAATTAAAGATAGTCCGTTTCTGAGTCAACTTAGATAGTGGCCCCGCAATCTTCGAGAAGTCCTTGACAAACCTACGGTAATAACCCGCTAACCCAAGAAAGCTACGGACATCAAAAACACTTTCTAGCCGTTTCCAAGACATCACCGATTCAATCTTAGTGGGATCTACAGAAATACCGCTCTGTGTAATAACATGGCCAAGAAAAGAAATCCGTTGCAGCCAAAATTCACATTTGCTGAACTTGTCAAACAACTGATGCTCCTGCAGCTTCTCTAATACAAGCCGTAGATGTTGCTCGTGCTCCGATTCAGATTTAGAATAGACCAAGATATCATCAATAAAAATCACCACGAACTGGTCCAAGTACGGCTGAAAGACTCGATGCATCAAATCCATAAATGCTGCTGGGGCATTAGTCAAACCAAAGGGCATAACAACAAACTCATAATGCCCGTACCGAGTCTTGAAGGCAGACCTCAGAACATCCTCCGTATGAATCCGAAGCTGATAATACCCCTGCCTCAAATCAAATTTAGAATAGACTTTGGCTCCCTGAAGTTGATCAAACAACTCATCAATCAGTGGCAAAGGATATTTATTCTTGATGGTCACCTGACTCAAACCACGGTAATCAATACACAATCTCAAAGTACTATCCTTCTTCTTCACAAATAGAACAGGAGCTCCCCAAGGTGAAGAACTCTGATGAATGAACCCTTTCTTCAATAACTCCTATAACTGAGTCTTCAACTCCTTCAACTCTGCTAGTGCCATCCGGTACACCGATTTAGAAATAGGTTGAGTACCGGGAACAAGATTAATCACAAACTCTATATCCCTCTCTGGCGGCAACCCTGGCAACTCCTCGGGAAATACATTAGGATATTCCCGGATAATAGGGACTTCCTCTAGCTGTAGCTTATCAGATGGCTTATTAATCAAATAAGCTAGATAACCCGAACACCCCTTACTCACCAACTTAACGGCTTTAGTTGCCGAGATAACAAAACTCGTCTTAGCACCCCAATTACCCGCTACATCTACTACTGGCTGATCCGGCAAACGAAACTGTACTACCTTGGTTCTACAGTTCAACTGGGCATCATACTTAGAAAGCCAATCCATACCCAGAATAACATCATACCCCCGGATAGGAAATAAAATAAGGTCCGAAGGAAAATTATGCCCCTTAACATGTATTATACAATCCTTACATACTAAGCCAGTAACATACTTATCAGTCAAAGAGGTACTAATCTCAACCACATAAGGCAATCTTTCAGGTTACAAATTAACACGTTGCACACAAGCAGGAGTAATGAAAGAATGCGTAGCACCAGAATCAATCAACACTTTAACAAGTTGATCAAGTATAAGGAAGTTACCTTCTACCACTGCAGTCTCCTCAGGCATCTCCTCCATATCAACTGCATAAGCCCGAGCCTGAACCCGCTACTGTTATGGTACACTGCCCGTAGGCCTACCCTGGTAACCCTGAGTCGCTGCCCGACACTCAGTCCTCGCATATTTAGGGCAATCCTTCGCCCTATGCTCGCTGCTACCACAACCCAAACATGTCCCTGCCTTTACCCTGCAGTCGGACTCCACATGCCCTAGGCGCTTGCAGTAATTACACTGCGATGATGTGGCACTAACACTGCCCCTAGAAGAACCAGAAGCTGAAGAAGCAGCTGATACAGCCTGCTGCTGAGGTCTCACCACACTAGGCCCATATTGACCCTGAGACTGGGCTAGCCTATACTGAGTATGAACCTGATATGGCCCCTGCTGAAACTGAGGCCGATAGTAACTCTGTTGACCCTGTGGCCTATAAGAACCCTGCTGGGCTGGTGGCCCGTAGACAACCTGCTGTACTAGAGGCTTATATATAACCTGCTGGCCCTGTGGCTGATACGACCTCTTACTAGGCTGACTGGAGACAATCTGATCCCCTTTCCTCTTCTCTAACCTAGAAGCTGCATCAAAAGCCTCAGTGAAGATATCATAGCGATTCAGAGCCATTGCATCCTGAATCTCGGGCCTCAATCCCAACATAAATCTACGGGTCTTCCTCTCCTCCACAGCTACAAACTCCGGTGCATACCGGGACAACCTAGTGAATGTAGCCTCATACTGAGCCACAGAAGAATCCCCTTGTACCAAAGACAGGAACTCAACCTCTCTCCTCTCCTGTGCAACCCTCGGGACATACTTATCCCTAAAAGCAGTCAGAAAGGTATCCCAAACATACGGAACACCCCGGGTCTCCCAACTGGCTCTCACAGTGCGCCACCATTCCTCTGCCTCATCATCAAGCAAATAGACAGCACAAGTCACCTTCCTCTCATCAGTGTACCCGAGAGGATCAAAAATTTTCTCTAACTTACTAATCCACGACTCGGCCTTCCTATCATCAGGCTCTCCCTGAAATCTAGGAGGATAGTACCCCAGAAACTCCTTCATAGTACCTCGACCGTGATTACCACCCTGTACATTCTGTATCTGGGCCTGCAATGCCTGAGTCTGAGCAGCCTGACCCGCTAACAACTGGGCCTGTCCAGCCATCAAATATGCAATCCGATCCATTGCTGCCCCAAACCTGTCATCACCCCCATCACGGCCCTGTGCCACATTACCAGGAACCTCATCTACAATCTCGGGCCTACCACGAGTCCTCGGTCTACCGGCCATCGTACTAATCAAAGAGTTAGCACAGGTTATAGCACGTAAACAGGTTATATACAACTTTTAACACATAAACAACAAACTCATATAAAACACATAGATCACATAAGCTTCAATCACACAAGCAAATTGATCACATAATCACTTAATCATTTAGTCATATCAATACATAATTCATTTTTCTTTCTTTTCATACATATTTCATGCTAAGACCATTACCCACATTCCGAGAATACCCCGGCTAACAACTAACATGCGCTCTGATACCACTTAAATGTCACGCCCCAACTCGACCCCACTTACAATCAGTCAGGACGCAACAGAATTTCGGCAGTATAACGACAGTAAATAGATTACCGAGGCTCTAAACCAACCTCATTAACAACATTAAACATCCAATTCCATAACCATACAAACAACAACTCCTCAACAGCATAACAACACACAACATAACCGTAATATACAATGATCAGTCTTCGTTATCTGCCTCCGTTCCAACATAACATACAATACCTCAACCTTATCATACATTTCAAAAATAAGTTGAGACCCATCTAACAACTTAACCATAGACAAAAGAAAGCCACTAAGTTACATCATTTGGATCATCATCTTTTTAACATCTATTACAATAAGAACCATAAAGCATATAAAAGTCTATTAAGCTAATGTACATGACATTAAACAACATAGAATCATGGATAAGACTCAGGGACATATGACTCATCCACGAAAGGCACATTTTCCTCCTGAGGAGGCACGTACCCGTAATCCGGCTCTGCAACACCTGTAAGCATGCAATAATAGAGAGTGAGCTTATATAAATAAGCCCAGTGAGGATCCGATAGATCTCGAGCAAGGTCTACTAAACTCCTTGGAATAATCCTTTGAGTCAGTAAACACACAATAACATAAATAATACTATCATCACATAACTATATAACCAATCAATAAAGGATACTCTATTTGGTGTAGCTCCAAACGCCATCACGATCTCAACCGTTCTTCTTATAACTCCCCATTACTCACGCACCCGAGGTACCTCACTAGCCCCTCCTTCCATGACACCTCCGTCATGCGAGCTGGGGGTAGCCTATGGCAGTCATGCCGTTATCAACCCGACAGCCCAACGCTGCCCGAGAGGTGGCACACACATACCAAGACTCCATAATCATCATCAATCATCAATCAATCATCAATCAATCATCAATCAATCATCAATTATACATCATTGATAGCATCAATTATCATTTAAACAACAATAACTTAGTTAGATGACAAAGTAGGCCATCTAACCGGACATGCATTATAAACACAATTAAACCCTAAACTACTCATCAAAAACTCACCATTCAACACTCAAACACAACCCAATCATCTAAAGGCATCGTTCAAGAAATTAAAGAATGACAACCTAAACTTCTAAAATTCATAACTTACAATCTACTAACCCAAACATTGCCAAATCAGTTTCTATCACTCACCCATTCAACCTACTACATTAGCCCTCTCGGAAATCCACCATAACACCTCCAAATCATTCTCGATAACCCTAAAACCCTAGGATGTCTTGGCCGGATTTTCTGGATTTTCCCACGAGCAATGTAATCGAAAATTCGACATTACAACAATGCTAACACGTAATTATCAAGTATTTAGAAATCGACGGCAATCAATTTTGAGCAACACAACTCAATTAAATCAACTTTGAACAATTTAATCTAAATTAAATACCCGAAAAATAAAAATTATGCTATATCCGACAGAAACTCGTAGTATTAGCATAAAACGATCCCTAGCATGCAAGGAGCAATAATCTATCATCAGATTACAATTCTAACGGTTTAATCTTCATTTATACACAAAAATGCAAAAGACAAGTTTTGAGATCTAGAATTTTTCTCTCACCTTTGATGCGATAAAAGCCTAGGGATGCGTGAATTGCCTGCCCAACAAGCAGAATCCAAGTCGGTGCGAAGTTTTACGGACAAAAACCAAGATTTTCTAAGAAAAATTGATTGAAAAACCTTGAAAATTCTCTTTCTTTTTCTCCTTCTTTCTCTCGGCCTTGTGTGTGCAATTGGAGTGTGTTTTGTTCTTTGCTTAGTGTGTGTTGATGACTATATGCAATAAAAGGCTTGGTCAAATAAATAAAATGCAAAGTCAAAGTAGTATTTTATTCCTTTAATTCATTTTCTTGTCTTTTAAATGCATTTTAGCTATCTCCTTGCTCAAAACAAAAATGCAACTCCTAAGATAGCTCAAGTAGATTATTTTTAGGTGACAAGAAGTTTTAAAATCAAACAATTCTACCCGAGTTGGCTTAAAACTCAATTTTTTGCAAAAGTCGGTGTAAAAACCCTAATAAATTCCTAAGCCGATTTGAAATCCGTTTTTATCAATCACAGGTCTATCAAAGTCCGTGGACTATGTCTAGAAGGGTTAAAAAGACCAGTTTCAAAATTTTAGCGGACGTGCGTCCAAAATACTATTCACTAAAAGACGACGATAAAATTTCTGATCCCGTTTTTGATGAAAATTTCATGAATGCACATTTAGCACGTATTAGGAGTATTGACATCAAAATTATAACTTTCTAGGTCCTATAGCACATAAACAGGTTATATGCACGCAAAACGAGGTATAGCACGTAACACGAGATAAGCAGAAAAGTGGGGTTTCACATTATATAAAACAAGCCCAGTGAGGATTCGATAGATCTTTTAAAAGTATTTACTATACTCCTTGAAAATCATCCTTTGAGCAGTAAACACACAATAATATCAATAACAATATAAGTGCAACAATAATAATAACTAATCAATAAGGATACTCTAGTTGGTGTAGCTCCAAATGCCATCATGATCTCAACCATCTTCTTATAACTCCCTATTACTCACACACCCGAGGTACTTGACTAGCCCATCCCTTCATGGCACCTCCGCCCATGCGAGTTGAGGGTAGTCTATGATAGTCATGCCGTTATCAACCCGACAGCCCAACGCTGCACGAGAGGTGGCACACACATACCAAGACTCATGATAATAATAATAATCATTCATATCAAAGGAGGACAACAAAAGTAGGTTGTTTGTCTTCCGACTTCATCAATAATCAATCAATTGACATCATTTCAACAGCATAACATCAATTAATCAAATAAACAACTAACAACTAAGTTAGATGACAAAGTAGGCTACCCAACTCAACATGCATTAAACCACACAACCAAACCCGAATCTAACCAACAACAGCCCTTAGTTCAACCACTCAAACAACTAAAGATATTATTTCAACATTTAAAGAAAGACTACTTAAACTTCTAAAAGTCATAACTTATAATCTACTAATCCAATAACCTCTGAACCAGTTTCTAACACTCACCCACTCAAGCAACTACATTAGCCCCATCGGAAACCAACCACAATCCATCCAAAACAAGCCCAACAACCCTAAAACCTCAATGCACTATGGCTGAAATTTCCGGACTTTCACCACGACATCACAATCAAAATTTCGTCATTACAACGTTACTACCACGTATTTAACAAACTTTTAGAAGCTAACAACAATCAATTCCAACCACCACAACTCCATTAAATCAACAACAAGCCAATAACTCAATTTTAATACCCGAAAAATAGAAATACATGCTACATGTAACGCCCCGATCCCTCACGAGACCGGAGGCTCTAGTAACCAAGCTATTCTCAACCCAATTCCAACCCAGGCTCAAAATTTTAGGGAAAAACGGAAAAAGTTTCCCCTGTACTGTGGACATTCTGGAAACCTGTAAACTCTCAAATAAAGCTTCAGCAAGATAAAACAAGCTTTTCATAACTAAAGATTTAAGATTCAAGGTCATCCGGGCCTCAAGACATATCATAATCGTTTTCATACAAGCATGCATTCTTGACTTAGCTTTTTTACAAAAACCCCTTATCATGCCACTCCAAGATAGCGTTGAAACATTCTTAGGAAGTTAAAACCAATCAAACAACCATAAGTTCACCCCAAGCATACAAGGAAACTGAAAACAGGAATTTAAGATATTACAGGCCAAAGTTTCAAATCTACAACTACAACCTTCTAACTTGATCTTATAGTTACATATCATAGCATAAACATAGCACTTAGGCTTCAAAATAGAACATAAGATAAACAGGCGAGTTCTCTACACAACAACAAGAACATAACCACCTCAAGCCACTAAGCACAGCAACTAAGGCAAATGATCAGTCTGAACTTCCTCATCCTCCTCTACTATCACCTCAACTAGCTGGGGATCACCCTCAGCACATCCTGAAACATATATTGAGGTATGAGCAACCACTGTTGCCCAGTGAAAGATAAAGTCTCCCGGGGCGTGCAATGCAACAAGTAAAGAAATTGGACAATAAAGCAGTTAATCATTCAGAAATAACAAGCTCTAGTAACCACACAATAAAAGGATACGTTTCACTTAACCCCAACACCAAAACTTCAATCCACGAACACGAACCACGATCACGACCACGATAACGATAAGCCGGCATAATCCCAAACACTCCAATGGGTATACTCCGGATGTACCCTGATAATCCTACGACCCAACACCCCCTGGCAATCTCCGGACCAGGCGAGTGAGGGAATAGAGCACGGAGTTTGAATATCTACTGGCAAGCCCTCTGCTGCCCAGCCGATATTCAACACATCCGCCCCTGACACTATGGTTACACAACCACTATGCAATGCACTTTACAATAGCAAGTTAATATCAATAATGTAAACAATAACACGTAGAAGGATCAACAAAGTAGGTTGACCTCGATGCAGTTAGAATAGAAGCAATTTATACAAACAAATAAGCAGTTTTACAAAGGAGTATATACAAGACAAACATAGAATCATGCCAAGAGCTCTAAAACAATTTGAAGTCACATTTAAACACTCAAGAAGTCGTGCCAAGGTCTTAGAAGTGCGAGACAACTCAATTTGCACCTAAACCCCTTTGTTTTCCAAACTATTTCTCTTCCAAACCAAAGTTAACGATTTAATTTCAAAGGAAAACTATACCAACCTTCTAACTAACCCTCAAGGAACCCTTTCAACCCTCAAATACATTCAAAAGCTAGTAATTACCCCGAAAGCCCTAAATTTCCTCTTCTAGCTTCAAACTACACATGTCTCATCCGGGCTTCAAACAAAGGCTATCAAAGCTTCTATAGCTCCTAGGTAGCCTAAGAATACTAAAAGTGAAGCCCAAATCCACCCGGATTCGCCTTAACCCCGAAACCCCTTTGTTAAAGTCGCCTAATTCATGTTTTATGCGATTTTAGAGCAATTCAAGTGTACGGGGCTATTAGACTATCTTCATTAGCACCTAAAGCATCTATTAGGAGTATTGAATCAAGCTAATACGTGCAATTACACAAAACCCGAGAAAAATATCACTATTCACCTCATAAATCAAACTAACGATTCTAACCGTTTAAAAAGTGAAACAATGGCTCAAATATGTTCTCTAGCACTCATATACAAGGTATAATAGCATAGATAATCAATACAATAACATTTGGTCAAATTTTCAACAAATCAAGAAATTGAAAACTATTTTAAAATACGAAAATAAGCCGTGAAATCCCTCACTAATGCGTGTAGGAGCACCTAGGAAGCTTGCACACACCCTAAACTACTAGCTCTAGGCTTGGATTGGCTTGGCTTGAAAAGTTGAAGAGCAAAATCACCTTTTTTTCCTTCTCCTTGGTGTTTTTGGCCCTGCTACAGTAATTCCTGCACATTTGTTTTCTTTTGTTTTGTGTTTTGGTGCTTATAAGGTTATATAGTGAGGTTAAGTTGAGGTGGGGTCAAGTGGTTGCTTAAGTGGACTTATAAAATGCGCGTTGCTAGCTTTAAAATGAGCCTAAGGTGTAAAACATAGGCTAGCTAATTAAAACACTAAGTTAGTTACGTAATACTATTTATTGAACTACGAAAATTATTTTCTAAACGAGCTCTCCTATCACTTCTAGCTCAATTGCACATTTTTCCCACTCCTCTAACAATTAATATGATTTAATAAAAATGCTAATTCACTAATAGAATGTAGTTTGAAAATGGGATGAATAGTAGCTAAAGAAGACAGTTAATAAAGCACAGAAGGAAATGCGCAAACAATGGATGCAACAGTAAATGAATGTACGGCTAAAATATCGGGTGTCACACTACAACCAATCAAAACTTATATAAACACATATAAATGATCCTTAGCATCCACTGGACAATAATCTAACAACAATTTAACATTTCATTAGATAAAAACGCAATTATATGAAATTGAAACAAAATAGCACTTTGAGATCTAGAATTTTTCTCTCAACTTTGATCCAAAACAAGCCTAGGAATGCGTGAAATCCATGCCCAACAAGCGGAATCTAGCTCGGTTCGTAAAACTATAGACAAAAACTAGGTTTTTCAAGAGAATTTTACTTTGAAAACCTTTGAAATTTTCTCCCTTTTTCTCTCTATGAAGTCTCGGCCTTGTGTGTGTTTGTGAGTATGTTTCGTGAGCTTTTTAGTGTGTGTTGATGCTTATAAGCTCAAAGTCAACAAAATTAAAAAAGTCAAAGTTGAAACAAATAAACTAGTTTTAGTATTTTTAGTCTTTTAATTTGTTTTCTTCACTATTTTTGCTCACAACATGCATTTAACACTTAGAATAATTTAGGTAGCATATTTTTAGTTGACAAGGAGTTTTACATGCAAAGACTCTCACCCGACTCGATTAAAAATGCGATTTTTACAAAAGAAAGTGTAAAAACCTTTAAAATTCCTAATCCGATTTGAAATCCATTTTAGTCAAACACGGGTCTATTAATATCCGAGGACTAGGTTTTAAAACATTTAAAACACCCGTGTAAAAATTTTAGCGGACGTGCGTTCAAAATACTATTCACAAAAATCGACGATAAAATTTCTGATGCCGATTTTGATGAAAATTTTATGAATGCACACTTAGCACGTAATAGGAATATAAATTACAGAATTAGCACATTCTAACTCATATAACACACAAACAGGTCAAATCACGTATTTCTATACAAAGATGAAATATAGGGTTTCACATTCTTCCCCCCTTAAAGAAATTTCGTCCTCAAAATTCTTATTTGTTGAACAGAACAGATCTGGATACTGCTGTTGCATCTGATCTCTTATCTCCCAAGTAGCTTCCTCAATCCCGTGATGCTTCCACAATATTTTAACCATCGGAATCTTCTTCGACCTCAACTCCCATTCTATCTGATTAAGAATGCGAATCGGCCGCTCATCATAAATCATATTCTCATGAAGCTGTAACGGCTCTGGCTTTAGAATATGAGAAGGATCCGAATTATACTTCCGCAAATTAGATACGTGAGAGACATCGTGAATATTAGAAAATTTCTCCGGTAAAGCCAACCGATATACTAACTTGCCAACCCTGCCAGTAATCTCAAACGGCCCTGCAAACCTCGAACTCAACTTACCACCTTTACCATAACGAGCAAACCCCTTTCGAGGTGACAATTTCAAGAAAACTCGGTCCCCAACCGCAAACTCTAAATCCCGACGACGCTTATCAGTATAACTCTTGTATCTACTATGCGCTGTCAAAATCCTCTGCCTGATCAATTGAACATTCTCAATCTTCTCTAGAAGCTCTAGCATGATAATCGGATCAATAGTCTTCATCTCCTCTACTTCATCCCAATACAAAGGTGATCGGCAATTACGGCCGTAGAGAGCTGCAAAAGGTGTCATCCCGATAGTCGCTTGATAACTATTGTTATAGGCAAACTCGGCAAGTGTTAGATGTTTCTCCCAGTTCTTCCCGAAGTCTAGAACATAAGCCCTGAACATATCCTCCAGAATCTGAATAGTCCTCTCAGACAGACCGTCGGTCTGTGGATGATACGCTGTGATGAAGTTCAACTGAGTACCCAAAGTCTCCTGAAGTTTCTCCCACAATCGAGAAGTAAATCGAGGATCTCAATCTGAGACAATACTAGATGGAATCCCGTGAAGTTTAACAATCTGATACACATAAAGATCTGCCAACTTTGCTGTCACGCCCCAACTCGACCCCACCTACGATCAGTCAGGACGCAACGGAATTTCGGCAGTATAACGACAATAATTAGGACACCGAGGCTCTAAACCAACCTCTTTAGAACATCATACATCAAACTCCATAAACAATCCCAACAATCATCTCCTCAATTAAGTTAACAACATACAACACATCCATATTATACAATAATCATTCTTCAACATTCCAATCATAGTTATACGCCTCCGTTCCAACTTAATACATAGGCTATACATACATTTCAAAATAGATTATACAAAACATTATTTTACAACAACTAAGATAATCTCATGGCAATGACTCCTGCACATAAGACTCATCCACATACGTCACATTTCTCTCTTCAGGAGGCACATACCCGTAGTCAAAATCAGTAACACCTGCATGCATGCAATAATAGAGAGTGAGCTTATATAAATAAGCCCAGTGAGGATCCGATAGATCTCGAGCAAGGTCTACTAAACTCCTTGGAATAATCCTTTGAGTCAGTAAACACACAATAACAATTAAATAATACTATCATCACATAACTATATGACCATTCAATAAAGGATACTCTCTCTAGTTGGTGTAGCTCCAAACGCCATTACGATCTCAACCATTCTTCTTGTAACTCCCCATTACTCACGCACCCGGGGTACCCCCAATAACCTCGCCCTCCATGACACCTCCGTCATGCGAGCTGGAGGCGATCTCTGATAGTCATGCCGTTATCAACTCGACAGCCCGATGCTGCCCGAGAGGTGGCACACACATACCAGAGACCCAGCAATAATAATAAACATCAATCATCAATATTCCGAGAGATCAGCAACAAAAGTGCCCGATTCCCGTACTCAATAATCAATCAATATCATTTTATCATCATCAATAATCATATCATCATCATCAATAACATCAATAATCAATTAAACAACAAATAACTAAGTTAGATGACAAAGTAGGCCATCCAACCGAACATGCATTAAACACACAATCAAACCTTAGTTTACCCATCAACAACTCACAATTCAATCACTCAAACCACACCCGATCAACTAAGGCTCAATTCAATAATTTAAAGAAAGATAACCTAAACTTCAAATAATCATATCTTACATTCTACTAATCCAAACAACTCCAAATCAATTTCAAACACTCACCCATTCGATCATCTACATTAACCTTATCGAAAATCCACCATAACACCTCCAAATCATGCCCGATAACCCTAAAACCCTAGGATGTCTTGGCTGGATTTTCCGGGTTTTCACACGAACAATGTAATCGAAAATTCGGCATTACAACAGCGCTAACACGTAATTATCAAGTATTTAGAAATCGACGGCAATCGATTTCGATCAACACAACTCATTTAATTCAACTTTGAACATTTTAATCAAAATTAAATACCCGGAAAATAAAAATTATGCTACATCCGACAGAAATTCGTAGTATTGGTATATAACGATCCCTAGCATGCATGGAGCAATAATCTAACATCAGATTAACATTCTAACGGTTCAATAATTAATTATACGCAAAAACATAAAAATGACATTTTGAGATCTAGAATTTTTCTCTCACCTTTGATCCGAAGTAAAGCTAGGAATGCGTGCAATAGGTGCCCAACAAGCGGAATCTAGCTCGGTTTGAAAAGATTCGGACTTTAAATGAGTTTTCTAAGGCAAAATTGCTTTGTAAAATAAGTTGAAAAAACTCTCAAAATGCCAAGAAACTCACGGCTGCAATGTATGTGTTTTTGTGGTGTTTGCTTTGTTTTTAGTGTGTGTAGAGATTTATATGCATAAGTCAACAAAATGGAAAAAGTCAAAGTTGAAACTTTAGTGTTTTTTTGTATTTTCTTGACTTTAAATATATTTTATTGATCACCAAAGTTCAAAACAATTATTCAACACCCAAGATAGCTCAAGTAAATTATTTTTAGGTGACAAGAAGTTTTACAATCAAACAATTTCACCCGAGTCGGCTTAAAACTCGATTTTCGCAAAAGTCGGTGTAAAAACCCTAATAAATTCTTAAGCTAATTTTAAAACCGTTTTAATCAAACACATGTCTATTAAAGTCCGTGGTCTAGGTCTAAAAGGGTTAAAAAGACCAGTTTCAAAATTTTAGCGGACGTGTTTCGAAAACACTATTCACTGAAAATCGACGATAAAATTTCTGACTCCGTTTTTTGATGAAAATTTCATGAATGCACATTTAGCATGTTCTAGGAGTATTGATATCAAAATTATAACATTCTAGGCCCTATAGCACATAAGCAGGTCATATGCACGCAAAACGAGATAAAGCACGTAAATCAAGTTAGAGCATAAAAGTGGGGTTTCACATTCTCCCCTCCTTAAAACAATTGCGTCCGCGCAATTCTCGAATTGATAGACAATTAAATCCCCAATCGTTACACTTAATAATACTTCTCTTAGTTCTCATTTATCTCTTAGGATGACACCTAACCAAAGACCTCAAAAGAACAACCTCTGTTGACTGCAAGTTGATGATCATAATTCCAAGACAATCTCCAATTCATAATTCTCTCCTACCTAATATCTTATTGCATATGAAAGAAATCACAACTCCAAAGTCCTAGCATGACACCACTAATTATCAATCATCTCATACTACACAAAAGAGCTCTATGAACACCCCGATGGTTTAAAAACTCAATCACGATAACATGAATGATTACTGATCAAGGAAATATATCTCAAAAGTGACATTGGTCAGAATATGGCTCTTATGAAATTTACAAGGAATTAAGAATATGGAAAGTCATATTTGAGCCAACAATCAAGGGTGCAAGAGGTCAAACAAGTTAGAGAATCAAGAGGCTAATAGTTTAATAAGGAAGCATGATAACTAAGATAAGAAATGTCTCAGCACCTTTTAGTTAAATAAGTACGAACAAAGGATGATGACGAGTCAAAACAGTGCTGAGTATGTTGAACAAAAATTCCTGAACAAGTAGATATTTTAATTCTCGATGATTGTTCAAGGAACCAACAAGTAAGTTGTACTTGAGGTGAAATAAAATTAAGAGATAAGAGATGATTAATTCAATAGAAAATATGAGTGTCAAGATAATGAGTATCTCAGCACGCAATAACCAAAGAAGTATTAATAAGAAGGACAATGCCGAGTATATTGAATGAGCAATTACAAGCAAAGTAATGACTCAAGATTTAATAATGAAACAATAGGATTAACAAGGATCAACAAGAATGACAATGATGTACTTAGGTAGGGAGTACATCAAGCAAGTGAAATTCGAATAAGTAAAATGGTATACCCACAGAGAGATTACTTTCAAATGAATAGTAATATGATGAAATAAAATACTGAAACGAATGGCTGGAGATATAGAATGAAATATAGAAGTCTCAAACCTTAACTCCAATAAGCGACATTGCTATAAGAAACAAATATGAATGTTAAGAATAGAAACAATGTCAAATGGGTATAGGATCCATTAATCCAATAAGCAAAACTTTCAAGAAACAATTGATATGCTAGAAAAGTGTAACTCTCTCTCAAATAATTGAGAATAGAGTAAAAGAAAATAATAAGACTGATAGAATAGGAAGCACAAAGGGGGTGTCCCACCTACACACTTAAACACCAACAAGTCAAATCCTACAATCTATCTTCATCCAAAACAAGACACTAAGGAGATCTAGAGAATCTAAGGAGTCATAACAATCACCAAACAAGATAAATCACTCCAAAATTTTACATTCCGTACCAGACCAATCACTAAACAAGATAATTCACCGATTACCCAACAAGATTAACTAATGAAGACTCCAAAATCTGATAACACAATACAGATTCATATTAACCCACTATAACACAAGAGAATCTCCAATCAACAATTTAGAGAGTCATACCACCTAGAACTCAAAAGCTTGATGTAGGTAAGTTAATGTTCAGTCACCAAAATGCATTCTTATTTCCTCAAATAATTCTATCTTCGAACAATTGCATCTTCGAATAAAGTAACTTTAGTCAAGAATCACTCCAATTGTCTCCAAGGTCTAAAGATCAAAACTCCAAAATATCTATTAATAATATAGCAATCCCAAATAGTAGACATATTCACATGTTATACCACAGTTCATTCCATTCACAAATATACATCACTAATTCCTCAAATAAATTCATTCTAAAATAACCTCAAGGAAGTATAGTCTGAGTTGAGACTCCAAAAGTGTCCAATGATAACCTCACGTAAACCTCAACTTATGATTTATCTCCAAGTAATAACAAGTTAAACATGGCAACAAAAGTAATTATAATCATCAAGATACATTGCTATTTCCTCGAATAACTTCATTCTTGCTAAAGGAACATCAAGATCAATCCATTAAGCCGAAACTAAAATCCATAAACATAACAATTAAAATCTAACTGATAAACTTCTAGAATAATAATAATTCAAATCATGGCCTACCTCTATTTCCGAAAACTCTTACAACCACCCTAGACATTAAAAGGTCACTCACGAGTTAAAACATGTATGCAACTATATCATATGAAAGACAAGTACAACGTAATGCACAATTATCATACAATGCAACATTATCACATAACACACAATTCAACATATAAGAAGCCAACATCACATAAACAGGTTATATCACAGAAGTAAGTTATAAACAATTAAAGTCACATAAGCAACAAACTTCACATAAGACAAGTTCATCACGTAACTCACATTGGTCACTTAAAGTACATTGAGCAAGTAAAGCACGTTGTTTCACATAAGCTAGTTATAAACAATTAAAAGCACATAAACAACTAACTTCACACAAGGCACAAAATCACATAAAACACAATTGTCACATAATACACATTAATCACATAATGCACATTAATTACAACACATTGAGTATGTATAACACGTTATCACATAAAACATATTGACCACATTAGTTTACTTAACACACAAGGCATACTGGTCACATAGAAAGTTAGACACATAAGTAAATTAATCACATAAACATATTAACATATGTTTCACTTTTCTTTCACTTAATACATACTTGCATGCTTAGACCACTACCCACATTCCGAGGATACCCCGGCTGACAGCTAATCAAGCTCTGATACCACTTAAATGTCACGCCCCAACTCGACCCCACCTACGATCAGTCAGGACGCAACGGAATTTCGGCAGTATAACGACAATAATTAGGACACCGAGGCTCTAAACCAACCTCTTTAGAACATCATACATCAAACTCCATAAACAATCCCAACAATCATCTCCTCAATTAAGTTAACAACATACAACACATCCATATTATACAATAATCATTCTTCAACATTCCAATCATAGTTATACGCCTCCGTTCCAACTTAATACATAGGCTATACATACATTTCAAAATAGATTATACAAAACATTATTTTACAACAACTAAGATAATCTCATGGCAATGACTCTTGCACATAAGACTCATCCACATACGTCACATTTCTCTCTTCAGGAGGCACATACCCGTAGTCAAAATCAGTAACACCTGCATGCATGCAATAATAGAGAGTGAGCTTATATAAATAAGCCCAGTGAGGATCCGATAGATCTCGAGCAAGGTCTACTAAACTCCTTGGAATAATCCTTTGAGTCAGTAAACACACAATAACAATTAAATAATACTATCATCACATAACTATATGACCATTCAATAAAGGATACTCTCTCTAGTTGGTGTAGCTCCAAACGCCATTACGATCTCAACCATTCTTCTTGTAACTCCCCATTACTCACGCACCCGGGGTACCCCCAATAACCTCGCCCTCCATGACACCTCCGTCATGCGAGCTGGAGGCGATCTCTGATAGTCATGCCGTTATCAACTCGACAGCCCGATGCTGCCCGAGAGGTGGCACACACATACCAGAGACCCAGCAATAATAATAAACATCAATCATCAATATTCCGAGAGATCAGCAACAAAAGTGCCCGATTCCCGTACTCAATAATCAATCAATATCATTTTATCATCATCAATAATCATATCATCATCATCAATAACATCAATAATCAATTAAACAACAAATAACTAAGTTAGATGACAAAGTAGGCCATCCAACCGAACATGCATTAAACACACAATCAAACCTTAGTTTACCCATCAACAACTCACAATTCAATCACTCAAACCACACCCGATCAACTAAGGCTCAATTCAATAATTTAAAGAAAGATAACCTAAACTTCAAATAATCATATCTTACATTCTACTAATCCAAACAACTCCAAATCAATTTCAAACACTCACCCATTCGATCATCTACATTAACCTTATCGAAAATCCACCATAACACCTCCAAATCATGCCCGATAACCCTAAAACCCTAGGATGTCTTGGCTGGATTTTCCGGGTTTTCACACGAACAATGTAATCGAAAATTCGGCATTACAACAGCGCTAACACGTAATTATCAAGTATTTAGAAATCGACGGCAATCGATTTCGATCAACACAACTCATTTAATTCAACTTTGAACATTTTAATCAAAATTAAATACCCGGAAAATAAAAATTATGCTACATCCGACAGAAATTCGTAGTATTGGTATATAACGATCCCTAGCATGCATGGAGCAATAATCTAACATCAGATTAACATTCTAACGGTTCAATAATTAATTATACGCAAAAACATAAAAATGACATTTTGAGATCTAGAATTTTTCTCTCACCTTTGATCCGAAGTAAAGCTAGGAATGCGTGCAATAGGTGCCCAACAAGCGGAATCTAGCTCGGTTTGAAAAGATTCGGACTTTAAATGAGTTTTCTAAGGCAAAATTCCTTTGTAAAATAAGTTGAAAAAACTCTCAAAATGCCAAGAAACTCACGGCTGCAATGTATGTGTTTTTGTGGTGTTTGCTTTGTTTTTAGTGTGTGTAGAGATTTATATGCATAAGTCAACAAAATGGAAAAAGTCAAAGTTGAAACTTTAGTGTTTTTTTGTATTTTCTTGACTTTAAATATATTTTATTGATCACCAAAGTTCAAAACAATTATTCAACACCCAAGATAGCTCAAGTAAATTATTTTTAGGTGACAAGAAGTTTTACAATCAAACAATTTCACCCGAGTCGGCTTAAAACTCGATTTTCGTAAAAGTCGGTGTAAAAACCCTAATAAATTCTTAAGCTAATTTTAAAACCGTTTTAATCAAACACATGTCTATTAAAGTCCGTGGTCTAGGTCTAAAAGGGTTAAAAAGACCAGTTTCAAAATTTTAGCGGACGTGTTTCGAAAACACTATTCACTGAAAATCGACGATAAAATTTCTGACTCCGTTTTTTGATGAAAATTTCATGAATGCACATTTAGCATGTTCTAGGAGTATTGATATCAAAATTATAACATTCTAGGCCCTATAGCACATAAGCAGGTCATATGCACGCAAAACGAGACAAAGCACGTAAATCAAGTTAGAGCATAAAAGTGGGGTTTCACATTTGCAACCTCATCTCCCAACCTCATCGGAATGAAATGAGCTGTCTTCGTCAAATGGTCCACAACAACCCAAACTACATCGTTATCTCTCGGTGTTCTAGGCAAACTAGAGACGAAGTCCATCGTAATATGTTCCCACTTCCATTCTGGTATTGCCAACGGCTGAAGTAACCCTGCGGGTCGTTGATGTTCTACTTTCACCCGCTGACAAGTCAAACATTTGGATACAAACTGAGCAACCTCCCTTTTCATGTTATTCCACCAATAATGTTGTTTTAAATCCCGAAACATCTTGTTTCCACCGAGATGAATGGTGTACTTAGAATTATGAGCCTCCTCCATAATACCTTTCCTCAAACCCGATTCATCGGGAACACAAACCCTATTCCGAAATCGAAGAATACCATCCTCATGAAGTTTGAAATCAGACTGATCATCCGTGATATGATCCTTGATCTTCTGAAGTTTTGAATCAAGTTGTTGGGCTTCTCTGATCTAAGATAGTAATAAAGGTTGAATACGAAGATGTGAACACATCACCCTAACTTGAGTCAACTCTGGTCTCCAATAACTGACTTCCTCAAGAACCTTCTACTTTTTAATAGCCAAACAAGAAATACTCGTCTTACGGCTAAGAGTGTCTGCTACAACATTTGCCTTCCCAGGCAGATAACTGATAGAACAATTACAATCTCTGAGAAGTTTCATCCACCTCTGTTGACGCATATTCAACTCCTTCTGTGAGAACAAATACTTCAGACTTTTATGATCAGTAAAAGAACTTACTGCCCCACAGATAATGACACCAATTTTTCAGTGCGAATACAACAGCTGCCAACTCAAGATCATGAGTTAGATAATTCACCTCATACGGCTTCAACTTTCTAGAAGCATTGGCAATAACTCTGCCATTCTGCATAAGTACACAACCCAAGCCCTCCTTGGATGCATCGCTATAGATAACCATATTATCAGTTCCCTCTAGTAAAGCAAGTATTGGAAACCTCTTTTTCAACTCTTGAAACCCACTCTCACAATTCTCATCCCAAGTGAAGCTGGTCCATTTTTGAGTTAACTTAGACAGTGGCCCTGCAATCTTAGAAAAGTCCTTCACAAACCTACGGTAATAACCCGCCAAGCCGAGGAAGCTACGAACCTCCGAAACATTCCCCGGCCATTTCCAAGACATCACCACTTCAATCTTAGTGGGATCTATTGAAATACCGCTCTGTGTAATCACATGGCCAAGAAAATATATTCGTTGCAGCCAGAATTCACACTTGCTAAACTTCGCAAACAACCGATGCTCATGCAGCTTCTGTAGGACAAGTCGTAGATATTGTTCGTGCTCCGATTCAGTCTTAGAATAAACCAAGATATCATCAATAAAGATTACCACAAACTGGTCCGAGTACGGTTGAAAGACCCGATGCATAAGATCTATGAATGCTGCCGGTGCATTAGTCAATCCAAATGGCATAACTACAATTTCATAATGCCCGCACCGAGTCCTTAAAGCAGACTTTAAAACATCCTCTGTACGAATCCGAAGCTGATAATACCCCTGCCTCAAGTCAAATTTAGAGTAGACTTTGGCTCCTTGAAGCTGATAAAACAACTCGTCAATCAGTGGCAAATGATACTTCTTAATGGTCACCTAGTTCAACCCACGATAGTCAATACATAATCTCAAGGTACCATCCTTCTTCTTCACAAATAAAACAGGTGCTCCCCATGGTGAAGAACTCTACTGGATGAAACCCTTCTCTAATAACTCCTGCAGCTGAGTTTTCAGCTCCTTCAGCTCAGCTAGTGCCATCCGGTATGCTGATTTAGAAATAGGTTAAGTACAGGGAATCAAATTAATTACAAACTCAACATCTCTCTCTGGCGAAAATCCTAGTAACTCCTCGGGAAATACATTGGGATATTCCCGAATTATAGGAACCTCCTCTAGCTTTAGCTTATCAGATGGCTTGTTGATCAAATAAGCTAGATAACCTGAACACCCCTTACTCACCAGCTTAAAAGCTTTAGTTGATGAGATAATAAAACTCGTCTTAGCATCCCGGTTCCCCGCTACCTCAACCACTGGCTGATCTGGAAAATAAAACTGTACTATCTTTGTTCAACAGTTTAACTGGGCATCGTACTTAGAAAGCCAGTCCATACCCAAGATAACATCATAACCCCGGATAGGAAATAAAATAAGGTCCGAAGGAAAATCCTGACCCTTAACATGTATTTTACAGTCTTTACATACTAAGCCAGTCACATACTTATCAGTTAAAGAAGTACTAATCTCAACCACATAAGGCAATCTTCCAGGTTGCATATTAACATGTTACACACAAGTAGGCATAATGAAAGAATGCGTAGCACCATAATCAATCAA
This sequence comes from Ehretia macrophylla, assembly GCA_037974665.1. Classification (NCBI taxonomy): domain Eukaryota; kingdom Viridiplantae; phylum Streptophyta; class Magnoliopsida; order Boraginales; family Ehretiaceae; genus Ehretia; species Ehretia macrophylla. Next base: position 59,208,237 of record CM075781.1, read on the forward strand.
CACTTTAACAAGTTGATTGAGTATAAGGAAGTTACCTTCTACAACTGTCGCTGCCTCAGGTACTTCCTCCAAATCCACTGCTTAGGCCCGAGCCTGAACCCGCTGCTGCTAAGATGCACCACCTGTAGGTCGACCCTGATAACCCTGGGTCGCTGTCCGATCCTTAGACCTCTGAAATCTAGGGCAATCGCTCACCCTGTGATGATTGTTGCCGCAACCCAAACATATTCCTGCCATCACCCTACAGTCGGCCTCCAAATGGCCCTGACATTTGCAGTAAGTACACTGCGGTGACAAAGCACTAACACTACCCCTCGAAGACCCAAATGCTGAAAAAGTAGTTATACCAGCCTGCTACTGGGGTCTCGCAACACTAGGCCTATATTAACCTTGAGACTGGGCCGGCCTGTACTATGATTGAGCTTGGAAGGAGCCCTGCTGAAACTGGGGCCTATAGAAACCCTGCTGACCCTGTAGTCTAAAAGAGCTTTACTGAACTGGCGGCCTGTACACAACCTACTGCACTGGAGACCTATACACACCCTGCTGACCCTACAGCTGAAATGGCCTCTTACTAGGCTGACTAGGTCCAATCTATTCCCTTTTCCTCTTTTCCAACCTAGAAGATGCCTCAAAAGCCTCAAAAAACATATCATACTAATTCAGGGCCATTGTATCCTGAATCTCTAGCCTCAAACCCAACATAAACCTCCGAGTCTTACGCTCCTCATCTGCTACAAATTCCGGTGCATACCGGGACAGCCTGGTAAAAGTGGCCTCATACTGGGCCACTGTGGGATCACCCTAAACTAAAGACAGGAACTCCGTCTCTCTCCATTCCCGCACAATCCTTGGAACGTACTTGGCCTGGAATGCTCTAACAAAGGTATCCCAAACATAAGGAGTACCTCGTGCCTCCCAACCGGTTTTCACTGTACACCACCATTCTTCGGCCTCATCATCAAACAAATAAACTGCAAAAGTGACTTTCCTCTTGTCAGTGTAATCCAAAGGATCAAAAATCTTCTCAATCTTGTTGATCCATGCCTTCGTCTTTCTATCATCTGGCTCTCCCTGAAATCTCGGTGGATAGTAACCCAAGAATTCCTTCAATGTATTTCGCCTGTGGTAACCACCCTGTACGTTCATCATTTGTGCCTGCACAGCCTGTGCCTGGGCAGCCTACCCTGCTAATAAATGTGCCTATCCTGCCATGATTTCCGTCATTCTATCCATAGCTGCAGCAATACGGTCATCACCCCGATCTCGGCCTGGTGCCACATTACCCGGTGCCTCATTATCTGCCTCCGGCCTACCTCTTGTTCTTGGTCGACCCGACATTCTACTAACAAAGAGTTAGCACAGATTATAGCACATAGATAGGCTATAGACAATTATTAGCACATAAGTAACAAACTCACGTAAAGCACATAAATCGCTTAAGTATCAATCACATAAACAAATTGATCACATAATTACATAGTCACTAAATCACATAATCACTTAATCACTTAATCATATTAACACATATTTCACTTTTCTTTCACTTCATACATACTTTCATGTTAAGACCATTACCTACATTCCGAGAATACCCTGGCTGACAACCAAACATGCGCTCTGATACCATTTAATGTAACGCCCCAACTCGACCCCACCTACGATTAGTCAGGATGCAATGGAATTTTGGCAGTATAACGACAGTAACACGGACATCAGGGCTTTAAACCAACCCTTTAGAACTTCATACAACAAACTCCAAAGATCAACAACAACTCCATTACTATATTAACAATTAACAACGCAACCTTAACTATACATTAAACCTTCTTTCATCATTTCATCCATATGTTATACGCCTCCATTCCAACATCATACATAGGCTATAACATACATTGCAAAATAGATTATATACTAGCCTAGCAATCTAATCATGACCAAAAGAAAGACTACTAAACTAGCATAACACTTTTACTATCTTTAGATCGGTTTATACAATACAACCTTTAAAAGCTTGAAACTCTACAACATAAGTCATACTACAAAATAGCATACAACATTCCAGCTAAGCATCAAGATATGACTCTGGCACATAAGACTCTTCAACAAAAGTCACATTCTCATCTTCTTGAGGCACATACCCGTATTCATGTTCAGTAACACCTGTATGCATATAACGAATGAGAGTGAACTTATATAAAACAAGCCCAGTGAGGATTCGATAGATTTTTTAAAAGTATTTACTATACTCATTAGAAATCATCCTTTAAGCAGTAAACACACAACAATATCAATAACAATATAAGTGCCACATAGCACGCAAGATAACTCTTCAAGCACGAACTTTCACGTAATCACGAACTTTCCAGCTAACATGGCATTTCCTGAAATGTGGTGGTGAGGAGTGAGTATACACAACACGTATACTCAGTGAAAGTGAGACAGTTATCGAGGTAGAGAGAACGAAAGTCGTGCAATGCAAATAAGGCAGTTAAGCAATAGAACTAACAAGTAAGCATTCAATATAAACAATCAATACAATAAGCAATTAATAAAAGCATTAACACAACCATTCAAAGCTATACCACACTCTGAAGGCTATGGTTCACTCATACGAGCAATGTACCATTTCACGAGCAATACATCAATCTCGAGCTTGGTGTTAACAACGATGACAATAAGCGCGCAACCACCTTATAACTTCAGTTTGGAATACCCCAGAAGTATCCAATCAATTCTATGACCTAAATCTCCCTGGGAGGCAACCCAAGCGAGAATGGGAATAGGACACGGAGCTAGAGAAACCAACACTGGCAGCCCGAGGCTACCCAGAGAGGCCCATCACTCACGCGCCTAATACTATGCAATACAAGGCACGATACAAGGCGATAAACGAGATATCAAGCATTTACGTTCAATAAAGTATCAAGAACAACACTAACAAGCATTGTCAACAATTGATATACAATTCATTCATAACCAACTTTAACAAGTATAACAAGCAATATTAAGCATTCTATAGGCATTTACACTATGAAAACAAACAAAATCACAAAATGACCCCAACTTTCAAAATGCTACTACTTTCAAACAAGCCTCGAGTTTTGGAAACCGACTTCACCAATCCTCCTAGGTCACCATAAGGTACGTCTAAAGACCTCAAAACCCTACTTTACCCTAAAATTCACGCAAAGCCCCGATTTTCCCCTTTTGCTCATTTGAACTACCGCTACCCTAACCAAACACCCAACCAACGCCATAACCACACCAAAAGTGCTTCCATGGCCTCCCGAGACAATGCCATCACGCAAAATGAGAAAATACTAATCTCGACCTAAACGACCCCAACTTGTACCAAGGCATTTTTCTCCGTTTTTCCATTATTCAACCCCAAAAAATCATGCATTTAGGCATTCTAGCATATCTAGCATCTTTTCACATCAACAGAACGCATAGCGGAGCAACTTCATCGAAACGGGGGTTTACTATTCATAATTTACTATTTAATTATCAATTTAAATTTCAATTTCGATATTCAACAACAGAAAATGCTAAAAAACTATAAATACATGTTCTACAATTGCTAGGGAACATTCTTCAAGCATCAAAACGAATTAAATAACAATCTACGGCTAAAACCCAAAAATTAAAGTTTAGACAAAACAATTTCAAATGCACAAATAACGATGAAACCCTCACCTTAGACGCTCCTAGACGCTAGGAAAACCACGCTGGATGCCTCAGAAACCACCCCGTGCAAGCTCACGTGAAGATTTGAAGTTTTGATGTTGAAATCTTTTTTGTTCTCTCGTATTTTCGGCCTGCTCTTCTTTTTTTTCAGCTTTTTGCTTTTTTTTTGTAGTGTATTATGCATATAAGGTGACAACAAAGTCAAATGGTCAAGGCCCCTTGGTCAATGCTAACTAAACATGGTCAAAGTAGTTCATTCTGCGCATTTTAATCTTAAAACAACTAACACAATTTTAATTCCAATCAACAACAACTAAAATACTAAAATTAAAACACTAAATACTAGTTTTTACTATTTGCTGAGGACTAGAAAACACTCTCTAACTATCGCTCTCGAAATGCAATGCACTTTGCGACAATAAAAGAATATCAATTAAACCTCAAAGAATTTAAGAAAATATAATTTTTGAAAAGCAACATAGTTCAAAATTTACTCCGGCTCGGAGCTACTTTTCATTTAATTGAAAACCGAGCATTAAGGTACAAGAAAAATAAAATCGATTAACATAAATATGAAAAGTAGTTGATATTCTGTTAAAATAATTAACTCAAGTATTATTTAATTACTTCTAAAAGAAATATGAAAATAATGCTAGAAATGAATGTTTAACTAAAAATAAACACAAAATTTAATGCTAACATTTAAGATAACACTTAATTAAATGCAATTAAATGCATGCCGGGTTCGGGTTATCACATTAGTAGTCTTCCTTTTGTTATGATTAGGTTGCTAGGTTGGTTCAATCTATTTTTCTTTGTATATTAAAGTTAAGGTATTATGTTGGAACGGAGGCATATAACTAAGAATGATTATTGTATGATATGGTTATGTTGTGTGTTGTTAACTTAATTGAGGAATTGATTGTTGAATAGTTGTGGAGTTTGGTTGTGTGATGTTCTGAGAGGTTGGTTCAGAGCCTCGGTATCTTAATTACTGTCGTTATACTGCCGAAATTCCATTGCGTCCTGATTGATTGTAGGTGGGGTCAAGTTGAGGCGTGACATTTAAGTGGTATCAAAGCACATGTTAGCTATCAACCGGGGTATTCTTGGAATGTGGGTAATGGTCTTAGCATGAAAGTATGTATGAAATGAAAGAAAAGTGAACTATGTGTTAATATGATTAAATGATTAAGTGATTATGTGATTTAGTGCTTATGTGATTATGTGTTCAATTTGTTTATGTGATTGATACTTAAGTGATTTATGTGTTTATGTGAATTGTTGTTTAGTTGCTAATAATTGTCTATACCCTGTTTACGTGCTATAACCTGTGCTAACTCTTTGATTAGTAGAATGACTGGTAGACCAAGAAGGAGAGGTAGGCCCAAGGCAGTTGACAAGGTTCCGGGAAATGTGGCACCAGGTAGAGAAAGGGATGATGATCGTTTCAGTGCAGCTATGGATAGGATAGCTGAGGTTATGGCCGGTCAGGCACGGTTGCTAGCAGGGCAGGCTGCCCAAGCTCAGACTTTGCGGGCACAGTTACTGAACTTACAGGGTGGATACCACGGGCGTGGTACACTGAAAGAGTTCTTAGGGTACTATCCACCGAGGTTTCAGGGGGAACCAGATGATTGGAAAGCTGAGGCATGGATTAGTAAAGTGGAGAAAATATTTGACCCTATGGATTATACTAATGAAAGAAAGGTTACCTTTGTCGTTTATTTGTTTAATGATGAGGTAGAGGAGTGGTGGCGCACGGTGAAATCTAGTTGGGAGACCCAGGGTATTCCGTATGTCTGGGATACCTTTCTGAGAGCTTTCCGGGCGAAATGTGTCCCAAGGATTGCACGGGAAATGAGAGAGGCTGAGTTTCTGTCCTTAGTTCAGGGAGATGCTTCAGTGGCACAGTATGAGGCCACATTTACTAGACTATCCCTATATGCACCGGAGTTTGTGGCTGATGATGAGCGTAAGACTCGTAGGTTTGTGTTGGGTTTAAGGCCCGAGATTCAGGATGCGATGGCCTTGAATCAATATGATATACTTACTGAGGCCTTTGATGCAACTTCTAGGTTAGAGAAGAGAAAGGGGGAACATATTGTGTCTAGTCAGCCTAGCAAGAGGCCCTTCTAGCCTCAGGGTCAGCAGGGAGTGTTTAGGCCTTCGGTACAGCAGGGTGGTTATAGGCCTGCAGTGCAGCAGGGTTCTTTTAGGCCACAGGGTCAGCAGAGTTATTATCACCCTCAGTTTCAACAGGGGCCCTATCAGGTTCAATCCCAGTATAGGTCAGCCCAGTCTCAAGGTCAGTATAGGCCTAGTGTTGTGAGACCTCAGCAGCAGGCTGATACAGCTGCTTCTTTAGCTTTTGGTTCTTCTAGGGGCAATGTCAGTGCATCATCACCGCAGTGTACTTACTGCAAGCGCCAGGGCCATGTGGAGGCCGACTGCAGGGTGAAGATAGGGGTGTGTTTGGGTTACGGTAGCAATCAACATAGGGCGAGGGATTGCCCAAGATATCAGAGGACTGAGGGTTGGGCAGCGACTCAGGGTTATCAAGGTCGACCTACTGGTAGTGCACCTCAGCAGCAGCAGGTTCAGGCTCGGGCTTACGCAGTTGACTTGGAGGAGATGCCTGAGGAGACTGCAGTTGTGGAAGGTAACTTCCTTATACTTGATCAACTTGTTAAAGTGTTGATCGATTCTGGTGCTATGCATTCTTTCATTACTCCTGCTTGTGTGCAATATGTTAATGTGCAACCTGAAAGATTGCCTTATGTGGTTGAGATTAGTACCTCTTTGACTGATAAGTATGTGACTGGCTTAGTATGTAAGGATTGTAAAATACATGTTAAGGGGTATAATTTTCCTTCGGACCTTATCTTATTTCCTATCTGGGGGTACAATGTTATCTTGGGTATGGATTGGCTTTCTAAGTATGTGCCTAGTTTAACTGTAGAACAAAGGTAGTACAGTTTTGTTTGCCAGATCAGCCAGTAGTTGAGGTAGTAGGGAACCGGGGTGCTAAGACGAGTTTTGTTATCTCAACAACTAAAGTCGTTAAGTTGGTGAGTAAGAGGTGTCGGGTTATCTAGCTTATTTGATCAACAAGCCATCTGATAAGCTACAGTTGGAGGAAGTACCTATTATTCGGGAATATCCCAATGTATTTCCCAAGGAGTTGCCAGGGTTACTGCCAGAGAGAGATGTGGAGTTTGTGATCAATCTTATTCCCGGTACTCAACCTATTTCTAAATCAGCGTACCAGATGGCACCAGTTGAGTTGAAGAAGCTGAAAACTCAGTTGCAGGAATAAATAGAGAAGGGTTTCATTCAACAGAGTTCTTCACTGTGGGGAGCTCCTGTTTTATTTGTGAAGAAGAAAGATGGTACCTTGAGATTATGCATTGACTATTGTGGTTTGAATCAACTGACCATCAATAACAAGTATCCTTTGCCATTGATTGACGAGTTGTTTGATCAACTTCAGGGAGCCAAAGTCTACTTTAAGTTTGACTTGAGGCAGGGGTATTATCAGCTTCGGATTTGCACGAAGGATGTTCCGAAGTCTGCCTTCAGGACTCGGTACGGGCATTATGAGTTTGTAGTTATGCCATTTGGATTAACTAATGCACCGGCAGCATTTATGGATCTTATGCATCGGGTTTTTCAGCCGTACTTGGACCAGTTCGTCGTGATCTTTATTGATGATATCTTGGTTTATTCTAAGTCTGAATCGGAGCACGAGCAACATCTACGGCTTGTCTTACAGAAGCTGCAGGAGCATCAGTTGTATGCAAAATTCAGTAAATTTGAATTTTGGCTACAACATATATCTTTTCTTGGCCATGTTATCACATAGAGCGGTATTTGTGTAGATCCCACTAAGATTGAATCGGTGATGTCTTGGAAACGTCCAGAGAATGTTTCTGAGGTTCGTAGCTTTCTTGGCTCGGTGGGTTATTACCGTAGGTTTGTTAAGGACTTTTCTAAGATTGTCAGGCCACTTTCTAAGTTAACTCAGAAATAGACTAGTTTTGTTTGGGATGAGAAATGTGAGAGTGGGTTTCAGGAGTTGAAAAAGAGGTTGACTACTGCTCCAGTACTTGCTCTACCAGAGGGGACTGATAATATGGTTATCTACAGTGATGCATCCAAGGAGGGCTTGGGATGTGTACTTATGTAGAATGCTCGGGTTATTGCCTATGCTTCTAGAAAGTTGAAACCATATGAGGTGAATTATTCGACTCATGATCTTGAGTTGGCAGCTGTTGTTTTCTCACTGAAAAAGTGGCGTCATTATCTGTGGGGCAGTAAGTTCGAGATTTTCACTGATCATAAGAGTCTTAAGTATTTATTCTCACAGAAGGAGTTGAATATGCGTCAACGGAGGTGGATGAAACTTCTTGGAGATTATAATTGTTCTATCAGCTATCTGCCTAGGAAGGCAAATGTTGTGACAGACGCTCTTAGCCGTAAGGCGAGTGTTTCTTGTTTGGCTGTCAAGAAATGGGAGGTTCTTGAGGAATTCACTTATTGGAGACCGAAGTTGACTTAGGTTGGGGTGATGTGTTCACATATCCGTATTCAGCCTTTATTGCTATCTCATATCAGAGAAGCTCAACAACTTGATGTTAAACTTCAAAAGATCAATGATCAAATCACAGATGATCAGTCTGACTTCAAAGTACATAAGGATGGTATTCTTCAGTTTCGGAACAGGGTTTGTGTTCCCGATGAATCGGGTTTGAGGCAAGGTATTCTGGAGGAGACTCATAATTCTAAGTATACTATTCATCCTGGTAGAACCAAGATGTATCGGGACTTGAAGCAACATTACTAGTAGAATAATATGAAGAGAGAAGTTGCTCAGTTCGTGTCTAGATGTTTGACTTGTCAGCGAGTGAAAGCCAAGCATTAATGACCTGCAAGTTTGCTTCAGCCGTTGGCTACTCCACAGTGGAAATGGGAGCATATTATGATGGACTTCGTCACTGGTTTGCGTAGAACACCGAGAGGTAATGATGCAGTTTGGGTTGTTGTGGATCGTTTGACGAAGACAACTCACTTTATTTAGATGCGGATGGGAGATGAAGTTGCAAAGTTGACGGATCTTTATTTGGATCAGATTGTTAGACTTCACGGGATTCCATCTAGTATTGTCTCAGATCGAGATCCTCGATTTACTTCTCATTTGTGGGAGAAACTTCAGGAGACTTTGGGTACTCAGATTAACTTCAGTACAGCGTATCATCCACATACCGACGGTCAGTCTGAGAGGACTATTCAGATTCTCAAGGATATGCCCAGGGCATGTGTTCTGGACTTCGGGAAAAACTGGGAGAAATATCTACCACTTGCCGAGTTTGCCTATAACAATAGTTATCAAGCTACTATTAGGATGGCACTTTTTGTAGCTCTTTACGGTCTTAAGTGTCGTTCACCTTTGTATTGGGATGAAGTGAGAGAGATGAAGACTGTTGATTCGACTATTATGCCAGAGCTTCTACAGAAGATTGAGAATGTTCAGTTGATCAGGCAGAGAATGCTTACGGCGCAGAGTAGATTCAAGAGTTATGCTAATAAGCGTCGTCGGGATTTGGAGTTTGCAGTTGGGGATCGGGTTTTCTTGAGATTGTCTCCTCGTAAGGGGTTTGCTCGTTATGGTAAAGGTGGTAAGCTGAATCCGGGGTTTGTAGGGACATTTGAGATTACTGGCAGAGTTGGTAAGTTAGCATATCGGTTGGCTTTACTGGAAAATTTCTCTAATGTCCACGATATATTTCACGTGTCTAATTTGCAAAAATATAATCCGGATCCTTCTCATATTCTTGAGCCAGAGCCGTTACATCTTCATGAGAATCTGACTTATGAAGAGTGGCCGATTCATATTCTTGATCAGATGGAACGAGAGTTGAGGTCGAAGAAGATTTCGATGGTTAAGGTGTTGTTGTGGAAGCATCACGGTATTGAGGAGGCTACTTGGGAGAGGCAAGATCAGATGCAGCAGTAGTACCCAGATCTTTTTCGTACATCAAGTAAGAATTTCGGGGATGAAATTTCTTTACGGGGGGAGAATGTGAGACCCCATATTTTGTTTTATCTCGATTTGTGTGTTTTGCCTCGTTTTGCGTGAATTGACCTGTTTATGTGCTATATGACTTAGAATGTGTTAAATATGTGATTAATACTCCTAATACATGCTAAGTGTGCATTCATGAAATTTCATCGAAAACGGAATCAGAAACTTTATCGTCGATTTTTATAAATAGTATTTTTGAACACCTATCAGCTAAAATTTTTACAGGGGTGTTTTAATCGTTTTAAAAACTAGTCCTCGAGTATTAATGGTCCCCTATTTGATTAAAACAGATTTGGAATCGGTTTTGGAATTTTAAAGATTTTTACACTTTCTTTTGCAAGAAAACAAGTTTTAAGGCGACTCGGGTGAAACTATTTTAATGTAAAACTCTTTGTCACCTAAATATATTGTCTAGAATTAATTTAGTTGTTAATTTAATAGTTGAGCAAGAAATAGTCATTAAATGAATTAAAAGACTAGAAAATAGAATTAAAAGACTAAAAACTAACTTTGACCATTCTTATTTTTGTTTGACCTTTACTTATATGCATCAACACATACTTGCAAAGCACAAAAACACCATCACACACACATACATTGTCGTGAGCCATAGGAGAGAAAAGAGAGCTTTGTTCAACATTTTTCCAAAGCAAAATTTCATAGAAAAACCAAGTTTTTGTCCATATCTTTTCAAACCGAGTTGGATTTCGCTTGTTGGGCACGCAGAGCATGCATATCTAGGCTTGTTTCGGATCAAAGGTGAGAGAAAAATTCTAGATCTCAAAAGTCATTTTTTATGTTTTTGCTTATAATTGCATTTTGAACGGTTAGAATGTTAATTTGAAGTTATATTAATGCTCAGTGCATGCTAACGATCGATTATATGTATTCTTGTGAGATTTGAACCGTTGTAGCATAAATTTTTATTTTTGAGTATTTAAAGTTGATAGTTTGGCCAATTGTTGAATATTTTGAGTTGTAATGGTTGGAATCGATTGCCGTCAATTTTTAAAAGTTTGTTAATTACGTGGTAGTGCCGTTATAATACCGAATTTTCGATTGCGATGTTGGTGTGAAAATTCAGAACTTTCAGCCTAGGTACATGGAGTTTTTAAGGTTGTTGGGCTTGATTTTGATGTGTCTTGGTTGGTTTCCGATAGGGTTAATGTAGTTGATTGAATGGGTGAGTGATAGAAACTAATTATGATGTGATGTTTATTATTATTACTGAGTCTTGGTATATGTGTGCCACCTCTTGGGCAGCGTCGGGCTGTCGGGTTGATAACGACATGACTACCAGGTGCTACCCCCAGCTCGCATGATGGAGGTGTCATGGAGGGAGGGGCTAGTAAGGTACCTTGGGTGTGTAAGTAATGGGGAGTTATAACAAGAACGGTTGAGATCGTGATGGCGTTTGGAGCTACACCAACTAGAGTATCCTTCATTGATTGGTCGTTATAGTTATATGATTATATTGTTATTGATGTTTTATTGTGTGTTTACTGCTCAAAGGATCATTTCTAAGGAGTATAGTAAATATTGTTAGAGATCTATCGGATCCTCACTGAGCTTATTTTATATAAGCTCACTATCTATTATTGCATGTTTACAGGTGTCTTTGAGCAAGATTATGGGTACGTGCCTCCAGAAGAGGATAATGTGCCGTATGTGGATGAGTCCTATGTGCCAGAGTCTTGTCCTTGATGCTTGAGATGTTGTATACTCTATTATTTTGTATATTAAACTAGTTGTCTTTTAATTACTTTGTAGTTTATGATGTATAAGTTGTAGTAAAAAACAATGCTAACTTAGTAGTCTTCCTTTTGTTATGATTAGGTTGCTAGGTTGGTTCAATCTATTTTGCTTTGTATATTAAAGTTAAGGTATTATGTTGGAACGGAGGCGTATAACTAAGAATGATTATTGTATGATATGGTTATGTTGTATATTGTTAACTTAATTAAGGAGTTGATTGTTGAATGGTTGTGGAGTTTGGTTGTGTGATGTTCTGAGAGGTTGGTTTAGAGCCTCGGTGTCTTAATTATTGTCGTTATACTGCCGCAATTCCGTTACGTCCTGACTGATTGTAGGTAGGGTCGAGTTGGGGTGTGACACCTCCGCCTATGCGAGCTGGGGGTTGTCTATGATAGTCATGCCGTTATTAACCCAACAGCCTAACGCTGCCCAAGAGGTGGCACACACATACCAAGACTCATGACAATAATAATAATCATTCATATCACGGGTGGACACCAAAAGTAGGTTACCTGTCTCTCGGCTTTATCAATAATCAATCAATTAACATTATTTCAACAACATAACATCAATTAATCAAATAAACAACTAACAACTAAGTTAGATGACAAAATAAGCCACCCAACTCAACATGCATTAAACCATACAACCAAACTCGAATCTAACCAACAACAACCCTTGGTTCAACCACTCAAACACCACTCAAACAACTAAAGACATTATTTCAACATTTAAAGAAAGACTACTCAAACTTCTAAAAGTCATAACTTACAATCTACTAATTCAATAACCTCTGAACCGGTTTCTAATACTCACCCACTCAAGCAACTACATTAGACCCCTTGGAAACTAACCACAATCCATCCAAAACAAGCCCAACAACCCTAAAACCTCAATGCACAATGGCTGAAATTTTTGGACTTTTACCATGACATCACAATCAAAATTTCGGCATTACAACATTACTACCATGCATTTAACAAACTTTTAGAAGCTAACAACAATCAATTCTAACCACCACAACTTCATTAAATCAACAACAAGCCAATAACTCAATTTTAATACCCGAAAAATAGAAATGCATGCTACAACCGATCAAAACTTATATAAACACATATAAATGATCCTTAGCATCCACTGAACAATAATCTAACAACAATTTAACATTTCATCGGATGAAACGCAATTATATGAAATTGAAACAAAATAGCACTTTGAGATCTAGAATTTTTCTCTCACCTTTGATCCGAAACAAGCCTAGGATGGGTGCAATGCGTGCCCAACAAGCGGAATCTAGCTCGGTTTGCAAAACTACGAACAAAAACTAGGTTTTTAAAGAGAATTTTGCTTTGAAAACCTTTGAAATTTTCTCCCTTTTTCTCTCTATGAAGTCTTGGCCTTGTGTGTGTTTGTGAGTATGTTTTGTGAGCTTTTTAGTGTGTGTTGATGCTTATAAGCTCAAAGTCAACAAAATTAAAATGGTCAAAGTTGAAACAAATAAACTAGTTTTAGTATTTTTAGTCTTTTAATTTGTTTTCTTGACTATTTTTGCTCACAACATGCATTTAACACTTAGACTAATTTAGGTAGCATATTTTCAGTTGACAAGGAGTTTTACATACAAAGACTCTCACCCGATTCGGTTAAAAACGCGATTTTTGTAAAAAAAAGTGTAAAAACCTTTAAAATTCCTAATCCGATATGAAATCCGTTTTAATCAAACACGGGTTTATTAATATCTGAGGACTAGGTTTTAAAATGTTTAAAACACCCGTGTAAAAATTTTAGCGGACGTGCGTTCAAAACACTATTCATAAAAACCGTTGATAAAAGTTCTAATGCCGATTTTGATGAAAATTTCATGAATGCACACTTAGCACGTAATAGGAATATAAATCATGAAATTAGCACATTCTAACTCATATAACACACAAACATGTCAAATCATGTATTTCTATGTAAAGATGAAATATGGGGTTTCACACTACTCTCCTGTGATCTTGGACTTACATGTACATAGAATTGAGATCACATTGAATGAGTTGCCAGATGTTCACTAGCTGGCAGAATCTTGGTTTGGGTGCAGCACCCAATCCCCATGATGAATCTTCTCCTTATGTGGCTGAACCTAGCCAAAACAAAAACATTAGAAGGAGGAGAAGGAGGAGACATAGGAGGAACCGGGCTGTAACATTTTTGCCAGGAGATCTCTCATCAGGAAGGGATTGAGTGATGGACCCTGATTATGCATGATTTGGTTGTTTTTGGATTGGCTTGGTATGCGATCCCAATTTTGAAAAATGTTTGTAAATGTTTTGGATTATTTGATTATTTCTTTAAATAGTAGTGACTATTTTCAATTGTTTCTAGCTATGGGATAATTTTGGAATTGATCCTATGTAAGAAATGATTGGCATTTTGTATATGTTTTCATTATAGTAATGAAATGATCAGAATGCATATGAAAAGAAAGAATGTCTTCAAACTCAAACCACATAAACATTTATATTTCATTTCTTAGCATTTGATGAAATGACTAAATACTAAATCATACTTAACAATGTCTGAAACCTTGAAATGGTCAAGAGTTAAAGACTTGAATTCTTTTATGTATCTATTCAAATGAGTTTGATGGATTGATTTTTCTTTTTGATAAAAGAGTTTGTTCAAAATGAATAATTGAAAAAAATGGAGCTTATGAGACTTGTCCATAATATGTTTGGTTATAAAAGAAGATTAGAGAATGCATCTTTTATCACCGAAATCTTTCAGATTGTTTTAAACTTATACCATGTTTTTAATTCTATGGCTAGATAGAATTTAAGCTTCTTCATGCATAGTTTCTTTAGTGAAAGTAACTATGATGAATGGATAAAAGGTGTGTTGAAATGATAGAGATCATTTTTATTAATGAATGAAGATGATATGTAAATTTATAAGAAAAGTTAGTGGGAGGTTTTTGCCCTTAACAGATCTTGTGAATTTATGATACCTTCATTTACCAAAGTCCAACTACATTAAATATCATGCTGCATATCTTGGGTAAACCTATCATGTCTTGTAGGATCATATCTATGAGGTACAATGATATGATTATATATTCTCATAGCCTGTACACTAAGTCACGATCTTAAAGTTTTCTCTGAGATGGAGGAATCTAAGAAATTTTGGTCTTTAGCCTTTATGGCAGGGCATCCATCTTTTCTTGTAGATTTCCTTCTAACTGTTAAGGAAAGGTTGTGAAAAGTTTTTGCATCTAATCCTTCAGCCGATTGCAGTCTCCTTAATGCAATGACAAGTACAAGGCCCGACATGAATATGTCCCTAATGCTTATCCGAGAAGAAAAATGTTCTAAAAGCATTTAGGATATTTCTCAGTTTTTCTTCGATATGATAAACATTAAGAATCGATTCAAGCCCTTCAGATTGTTCAACCGAGACTAGAATAATCGAGTATGGGTTATCATATATTACCTTTGATTAACATAGTGATGTTAATGACAAAGGATGGCATGCGAAGTACCAAAACAACATGATGATGTAGACTAATAAACATATGACTGATCGTCAGTGTACGAATCATTGAATGTGACAATAAATAGTGAACTGCATGATTTTAGGTTAATAGTTTACTATTTAGTTGGGAATTGTGCAAATTAACCCTCAGACTTGAGAAATTATAGTTGTCGGTTATATCAGGGGCTAAATATTGCGTTTGACAATACCCATTTTCCAAAAGGTTTGTTACACCCTTTCGCGTTTTAGTTTTGTGGTATGAAATGACAGGTAATTGTCAAGATAGGATCTGTTAACCTCCGGCGTGAAACGATGTCCTATGATATTTGAGATCGATTGTTAAACGAGGAAGTCCTTTGCCAAAGCGAGTATGAAGTGATGGTAAGGGATTTTTCCATGGTTGTCACCTCTCGTTTCATCGGTTTAGATTTATTCATAGTATTGGAGGTGAACTTAACCATTTCATGGTCCTTTCCCGATTGGGGCATTCTTAATAGAAGGATCGGACTGCACGCTAATTCTCGACGGATAAATGAATTCATAAAAGACAGTGTCTTCATTTTCTTTTACATTCTCATGGTACGTTTATTGCTAGTGTAGCGACCAGATTCCTCACAGAATCGAGTCCCCGATCCCAATACCCAAGTCACAAAAAATGAGAAAAAAACGAACGGAGTTTCTCCTGTTTCTAGGACTACCCATAACCTGCACACAGTAAATAAACCCACAAAACCAAAATCCAACATCCTCAATCATTCCCATCCTCCGAAACCATAACTTCCCTCAATCTGCTAGGGCCACCGGAGCCTTAAGACTTAGCAAAAATTCACAAACAAGCATCATTTCATAAGCTATTAAAACTCCAAGTCATAAGATTGGTTACCTTACCACTCTAACTTTAACTACAAATCTTACCTATACAATAAGTTCACCTTTCAACTTATATTACCACAGACAAGCATACAAGTCCAATAAGCAATAAGGCAGCTCACCAAGTTATTACAAACCATTTATGACTATCCAGTCTTACAAGCCTTAAAACTTTACAAATACATACATAGCCAAATAAAATTACTTCCAAGATTTATATGGCCTCAACTAGTTACAAATCAAGCCACTAAACTAATTCGCACAAAAACACATGTATAGACAGTGGAGGCTAGCACATCCAATCACAGTAACTCCCGAGCTTTCTTCATCTTATCACATTACGAAGACGTAAAGCCTAAAATTGTTTGAAACAAGGGTGAGCACACAAAACGCGTATGCCCAGTGAGGGAGGGAACAATAAACGGGGAGGTTTCGAGAAGATTTTCGTGCAATGCAACAACTATTCATGTATTTGAATATAATAATTTAATACTTATTCAATAAGCTAAATAATAGACTTTAACTACTATACGATAGCACTTACACCACAATTTCAAGATGACATGGGATGCCAATACAGCTGGATAATATACATATGCAAGACATATGATGGTAACATTACAAGACCAATACACAACTACACAGTTAAACAATCTATACGAAGTAACATCAAGTATACAAGCAATTAAAGACAAGTCTATCAAGAAATTAAAGCAATAGTTATACAAACAATGAAAGCAGTAAACTAAGTAACACACGAGGTTACGATACTAGGAAACATGCAAGCATATGAATCTGGATATCACACAAGCACACGAAACTAGTTAGCACACAGGCATATGAGTCTAAATATCACATAAACACATGAGACGAGGTGACACATAAGTAACAAGAAATACATTCGAGTATACGGACTAGCTATCACCTATAAGGAGGTGCAATCACAAGTAACTCTCCTGAGGTAGATCTTTGTGCCCCCAACGAGGTGAACAAACCTCTGAGGTACGAGATTATGCCCCAGCGAGAATTATCGACCACGAGCACGAACAAGATATATGACTCCACTCTCCCAGGGTAGATCTTTATGCTCCAACGAGGTGGTCAAACCTCTGAGGTAGAAGATTATGCCCTAGCAAGAGGGATTAGGAACCATGGTATGCGAGCTATACTGACAACCCGATGCTGCCCGGAGTTCAACGACACTACCATGCCCAAAAGGTTGCGCAACCCGATACGATCACAAGAATTCACAAGGTAACAGGAGAAAACATGAGATAACCATATAACACAATAGCACATAAACGAGCACATAACAATACAAGATAAATGAACAATATATCAGAAATTCAACTATAGACATTCAATATAGGCTAAGCAGGCATGCATTTCACTTTACGAAACTAATCCGATTTGTACCTTAATTCATTCAACCTCATCGAGACACTTAACTAGTCAAGTTCAATTCAATAACTAACTAGCCTTCTAGCTTTCTTAATATTGGCCCTTTATACTTTCTAATGCATGAACAACTTATCAAGCATCGAGGTGACACAACAAACTCACTAACCATTCAACCATATTTTATGAACCATAACTAAGCTTGCAATTTCAATTAAATCCACCTAATCTCAATCGTACAATAGCATAATCTTAACACTTTAACTCATTCAAGTAGCATTTAACCACATGCAATTCATACTTTTATAACTACACTTAATTAACCAAATATCTATTCAATCAATAACAATTGGTTAACATACTTCAACTAGACTTTAACTTTACTAACAACTATTCAATTCATCTTCTTTATATGACCATTTGCAAACTTTAACTAACAAAACATAATAAGGCTAGAATACATGTATCTACGCTTAGAAAACACTGAAATACACATCATCCATTCATTATAGCACCAAATATTACTTAAACATTAAATTACATAAGTTTAGCAATAACTATAAATGTAAATAAAAATGCATCCCTCACCTCAAGAAACCACAGACTCTTCTCTTCCAGCCTTCTTCTCTTGCATCAAAACTAGCAATTCACATAGGATTCATAATTTAGAAACTAACACAACACATCTAAGCATTTTATAACAACTAGCAATATAACATTTGATATCAGTGTAAGGGTCACTTACAAGTGGCATACCAACTCCTAAGCCACCCAATCCTCAATTTAACCACACCAATCACTCCCAAACACCTTACGACATCTCTCAACCACGTGAAACCACACTTTAACCCAAGTCTAACCTTAAACCCCAAGTAGTCCCTTAGTCCAATTCAAGCTTATACTAACCAAAACCATGTAAACCACATTCTAATCATTCAATCATCCTAATAATACTCTAGGAACTCCTTTTAAACCAAAAAATCCATTTTTAACCATTTCCACCACAAAAGCCCTTTATACAAAATCAACTTTTTTCAAGTCCTAGCCATATTCTAGTCATTCCAAACATTAATCTAGTTATTCTAATACCTATGGTACCTATTATAAGTATCGAATGAGCATTTAACAATTAATTCACTAAAATATTATTCATTTTAAACTACGAGACTTGAAATCCGATTTCACCACTCAATCATAGTCACTTTATGGCACAACTAAACCCCACGAAAACACACTTTAAAACACGTCCACCCAAAAACCCCGATTTGCCTCTTAGTACGTTTAAAGTACAACTATATAATTCTTATTCGGTATACTTCATTGGAATTCTTCTTTGGTATTTTCTATCGGTATTCTTATGTGGAATTCTTATATGGAGTTATCCCGAGTTCTTATTTCGGGATTATTATTCGGTATTCTCCAACGGTGATCTTGTTCGAAGTTCTCAGTTGGTATTCCTAATTGGTGCTCTATTACAGGATCTATGTTTGGCGTTCTTCTTTGGTAATTTATTTGGGATTCTTATTCGAAAGTCCTAGTCGGTATTCTTATTCAGCATTCCTATTTAAGCTTCTTGTTTAGGGATTCTTATTTGATTATCTTATTCGGTATTCCTATTTGACGTTCTTAGTTGGTATTCAAAATTTGGTAATTGATCTTTCATTTCGTGTGTTTGAGTCAACCGCGCCTGAGTTACTCCAAGGATCAAGGCAGAATTGTGCGGACACAATTGTTTTAAGGGAGGGAGAATGTGAGACCCCGAATTTGGCCCTATTTGTAATTACGTGTTTTAACCTGTTTATATGTGTTATATCAATTAAAATGTGCTAATTAAGTGATTAATACTTCTAATACATGATATGTGAGCATTCATGAAATTTTCAACAAAATCAGCATCAGAAACTTTATGGTTGGTTTTTGTGAATAGTATTTTGAACATATGTCCACTAAAATTTTGACACGGGTGTTTTAAACATTTTAAAAACTAGTCCTCCATTATTAATAGACCTGTATTTGAATAAAAATTATTTCTGAAACTAATTAGGAATTTAAATAGATTTTACGGGTGAAAAAATACGTTTTTAAGCTAAAATAGTCATTTTTGCTCAAAACGATTCTTGTGTTGACTTTCATTGACCTAGTGATGTGAACCAACCATCCATATTCATTGCACTTTTGGATGAATTTTCCAGCAAAGATTCAAGTCAAGATTCTATTTTCAAGATTCAAGAACTTCAAGATTCTTCAAGAAGTTTTAAGAAGATTTGAAGATTTAATCAAGATTTGATTTCTTTGTAATTTTATCCTAGTTTTAGTTTTCAGTTTTAGTTTAATTTCCTATAGACAAATTTAGGTGTTCACACTAGGAGAGAGACTTTCTTGGGCTGCAAGATTAGGTGTTCACACTAGAAAGGAGCTTTTCTTGGGCTGCAAGTTTGCTTCCTTTTTAGTTACTATTCACATCACTATTCACGTGAATAGTTAATAGGAGTCTTTTCTTGGTCTCCAAGTTTGTTTCCTTTGACCTAGTTACTATTCACGTTTTTCCTACTTGGGCTAGGGTTTAGGAGTCCTTTTCCAAGCAGGATACTTATTTGTTATTGCCTATATAAGGCACTTTTTGTGATAATAAAGTTAGACAATTCTGAAATTAAATTGTGAGATTATTCTCCTTGAGTTCTCCAAGAGACTCTTTCGAACTTATCAAGGGATTCCTTGTGGCGTTCAACCTTGACTTATCAAGCGGATTTCCATCCCCGTTTGTGGCGTCTTCACCATACCAAGGTTCTTGCTTTTCTAAGCAACGGGTCGCGGTTTCCATCATATTCACTATACCAAGGTTCTTGTCTTGCTAGGCAAAGGGACGCGGTTCCATCCATTCTTGAAAGATCTTGGGTTTGTTTTACCAATCTTGGTGTTGGGTCTTGGCACATGTTGACCAGGTTCGTATCAGTTGGTATCATCGGAACTAGAGTGAACTGATACGAACCTGGTCAACATGTGCCAAGACCCAACACCAAGATTGGTAAAACAAACCCAAGATCTTTCAAGAATGGATGGAACCGCAACCCTTTGCCTAGCAAGACAAGAACCTTGGTATAGTGAATATGATGGAAACCGCGACCCGTTGCTTAGAAAAGCAAGAACCTTGGTATGGTGAAGACGCCACAAACGGGGATGGAAATCCGCTTGATAAGTCAAGGTTGAACACCACAAGGAATCCCTTGATAAGTTCAAAAGAGTCTCTTGGAGAACTCAAGGAGAATAATCTCACAATTTAATTTCAGAATTGTCTAACTTTATTATCACAAAAAGTGCCTTATATAGGCAATAACAAATAAGTATCCTGCTTGGAAAAGGACTCCTAAACCCTAGCCCAAGTAGGAAAAATGTGAATAGTAACTAGGTCAAAGGAAACAAACTTGGAGACCAAGAAAAGACTCCTATTAACTATTCACGTGAATAGTGATATGAATAGTAACTAAAAAGGAAGCAAACTTGCAGCCCAAGAAAAGCTCCTTTCTAGTGTGAACACCTAATCTTACAGCCCAAGAAAGTCTCTCTCCTAGTGTGAACACCTAAATTTGTCTATAGGAAATTAAACTAAAACTGAAAACTAAAACTAGGATAAAATTACAAAGAAATCAAATCTTGACTAAATCTTCAAATCTTCTTAAAACTTCTTGAAGAATCTTGAAGTTCTTGAATCTTGAAAATAGAATCTTGACTTGAATCTTTGCTGGAAAATTCATCCAAAAGTGCAATGAATATGGATGGTTGGTTCACATCATTCCCCCCCTCTTGAGAAGGATTTGTCCTCAAATCCACCAGGTTCAAAGACCAGCCTTGGTGGTAGACCATGTGGTACATCCGCAGGAAACACTTCCTCAAAATCCCGCAAGAAAGAAACACTATGCAATGCAGAGTAAAGTTGGTTAGTGTTTAAAAGAGCCTCTTTGTACATAAGTATAATCATTGGCCTTTTTGAAATCAAAGCTCTCTTAACCTCACTTGCTTTTGCATAAAAATTTCTTTGCTTTTCCTCTGTTTTTACCTCATTGGCCGAGTTCTTTTCTCTCCTTACCTCCTCTTCAGATTCGGCCTTACTTTTCTTTTCACTCTCATTCTTTTGCTCTCTCGAATTATTTTGATCACTCAAATTATTTTGTTCACTCAAGTTCTTTTGATCACTCAATTTTTGTAACCTCACTTGATCCTCATAAACTTGTTTTGGTGTCATCGGAACTAGAGTGATTGTCCGCTGATTGAACACAAATGAATATTTGTTGGTGAAGCCATCATGCTGCACACGTCGATCAAATTTCCCAAGTCTTTCTAATAGAAGATATCCAGCATGCATTGGAACCACATCGCACAATACTTCATCTTCATATTTTCCAATGTGAAACGGCACCACAACCTGTTTTGTAACGCTTATCTCACCACAATCATTCAACCATTGCAGCTTGTATGGACGTGGATGCTTAATTGTTATGAGCCTTAGCTTTTCAACCATAGAAGCACTAGCAACATTAGTACAACTACCACCATCAATAACACTACATACCTTATCTTCCACGTGGCAGCGAGTATGAAAGATGTTCTCATGTTGCACTACTTCTTCCTCTTCTTCAGCTTGCAAGCTCAAAGCTCGTCGTGCCACTAGTCCAAGCATCTCTCCATAATCTGCCCCAAACTCTTCTTCGCTTACTTTGGTGTCCTCTAAAATAGGCATGTCATCAGAATATGTTTTGTCTTCAGATTCAATCTCACCACTTTCCAAGACTACCATTTCTCGCTTGTTTGGACATTGGCTTGCTATGTGTCCTTGTCCCTGATATTTAAAACATTGAATCTCACTAGATCGAGTCATAGTAGAGGTTGTATTACCTTGAGAGGTCATGGCAATAGTGGATGTTTTGAGCTCGGGCATGGCCTTGTAAGTAGACGGATTTTCTTCATCCTTTAGGTAACTTGTCCTCCAAGGTGAAGGTGATGCACTCAAGTATTGTAGTGCTTGTCTTGGTCGTGTACCACCCCTCTTGAGCTGCTTCTCCACTTTAATTGCTTTATGCACCAAATCCTCTAATTCCACATAATGATGCAACTGTATAGTGTTAGCAATCTCTTGATTTAGCCCATTCAAGAATCTGGCCATTGTTGCCTCTCGATCTTCCTCCACATTGGCTTTAATCATAGCCATCTTCATCTCTTTATAATATTCATCAACACTCTTATTACCTTGATGAAGACCTTGCAGCTTGAGGTATAAATCTCGATAGTAATGACTTGGTACAAATCTTTGCCTCATCACTCTCTTCATCTCATCCCAAGTTGCAATAGAACGATCTCCATTCCGCCTTCTATTGATGCACAACTGATCCCACCAAACAATAGCATAATCAGTAAATTCAATTACAGCAAGTTTTACCTTTTTCAGTTCAGCATAGTTATGACAATCAAAAACCAACTCCATCTTCTTCTCCCACTCAAGATATGCTTCAGGATCACTCCTTCCTTGAAAAGCAGGAATCTTCATCTTGATGCTTCCTAAATTGTTATCAATACGGTTCCTAGCTTCTCGATCTCGTCCATGTCTCCCATGGCTGGCCATTGACATCCTATCAAGTTCCTCATCTATACCTTCTTCTTCAAATTCATCCACAACTTCAATTTCTCTTCGATGCAACCTGTTCCTCCGTAGTGCGTTTCGAGCAACTGGTGGCTGCACCCTTGGTGTTCTCTGTTCTACCCTATCCATCCTCTCATGTAGTTGATCAAATTCAGCCCTCATCATTCGTCTCATCTCTCCCAACAAAGCTTGCATCTGTAAATTTGGAACAGCAGCTTGTTGACCTCCTTCGTAAGTGTTGTCCGCTTGATTTTGAGACATGATTATTTTTCACTCCCTCACGTGTTTCACTCAACTCAATTTGGCTTTTATCCTCTATTAATCTCACACACACTGCCTTTTACCACTCGTATTCTTCTTTAAGTTCTCTAGAAACTAACCAAGAATATCAAGAAGGGATCCAAAGCAGCGTAACAAATCTGTCACGAAATCTAAATTTTCGTTTTTTTTGAATTTTTTTGAATTTTTTTTTTGCAAACAGTTCTCTAAGACGTGGGGAACAGGATTAGAACCAAGAGTTAAGACAAAGAAGGAAAAAGAAACCTAGAGTGATTAGAAAAGTTAAAGAAAATCTATGCAAAAACACAAAAACGCCCAAAAACCCTGGTAAACGATTGATTTAGACCCTAAGAGGGTGGTACCCACAGCTTTGCTGTGGGTTATGCTCAAAACGACGTTTTCCTTTAGAAAAGTTTGGCCATGAAGGCTAATTCAACAAAAACAAGTTTTTTACTGTTCACTGTTTTGCCCTTTTTTTTTTTTTCAGCTCCGATTTTTTTTTTCTTTTCTTGAAGTTTCTTTTCTTTTCTTGATGTTCTTTTCTTGATTTTCAGAAACGAAAACAATGACTAAGTAACCAAGATTTCAGATTTGAGCACACAACCAATTAGGGTTTTGTCCTAATTGAAAACCTTAACCCTACCCACGGATTTGATTAGAAAACAAGAAAATACTTGAAAGCAAGACACGGATTTCAACAAGAAAACAGACTTGAAACACAAGATAAGAAACGAAATTCAAGCAAGAACGGAATTGAAACATAACCTAAAACGAATTGGAAGCAAGACACAATCAAGAACGAAGAAATGAATTAAAACCTAGACCTAGACTCAAGGAATTAACCAAGAAAAACAAGAAAAGGATAGGCAAACCTGATAAACCTAAGCTCTGATTACCAACTAATACGAACCTGGTCAACATGTGCCAAGACCCAACACCAAGATTGGTAAAACAAACCCAAGATCTTTCAAGAATGGATGGAACCGCGACCCTTTGCCTAGCAAGACAAGAACCTTGGTATAGTGAATATGATGGAAACCGCGACCCGTTGCTTAGAAAAGCAAGAACCTTGGTATGGTGAAGACGCCACAAACGGGGATGGAAATCCGCTTGATAAGTCAAGGTTGAACACCACAAGGAATCCCTTGATAAGTTCAAAAGAGTCTCTTGGAGAACTCAAGGAGAATAATCTCACAATTTAATTTCAGAATTGTCTAACTTTATTATCACAAAAAGTGCCTTATATAGGCAATAACAAATAAGTATCCTGCTTGGAAAAGGACTCCTAAACCCTAGCCCAAGTAGGAAAAACGTGAATAGTAACTAGGTCAAAGGAAACAAACTTGGAGACCAAGAAAAGACTCCTATTAACTATTCACGTGAATAGTGATATAAATAGTAACTAAAAAGGAAGCAAACTTGCAGCCCAAGAAAAGCTCCTTTCTAGTGTGAACACCTAATCTTGCAGCCCAAGAAAGTCTCTCTCCTAGTGTGAACACCTAAATTTGTCTATAGGAAATTAAACTAAAATTGAAAACTAAAACTAGGATAAAATTACAAAGAAATCAAATCTTGACTAAATCTTCAAATCTTCTTAAAACTTCTTGAAGAATCTTGAAGCTCTTGAATCTTGAAAATAGAATCTTGACTTGAATCTTTGCTGGAAAATTCATCCAAAAGTGCAATGAATATGGATGGTTGGTTCACATCACCTAGTATATATTAAATACAAATTATATTTCATTTTAAATATTTATAAAATGACACAATTAAAAAATGCATTTAAAAGACATTTGAAAACAAATAATATAACTTTTCATCTTCTTTTGCAAAAATCGAGTTTTTACCCGAATCGGGTGTAAATATATGCATATGGAACTCCTTGTCAACTAAAAATATGCAACTTAAAATAGTCTAGGAGTTAATTGCATGTTGGTGAGCAAAATAGTCAAGAAATAGAATTAAAAGACTAGAAAACAATTAAAAGACTAAAAAATGCTAACTTTGACCAATTCTTTTTGCATTGACTTATTATTTAATTTAATATATACTCAAATATCAGCCAAAACACCACAAAAACACATCAAAACTATGGCTCCATGAGGGAGAAGAATAAGGTATTTTTAAGGTTTTTTCAAAGCATTTTTCTAATGGATTTTGCATTTCACAATCGAATTGAGTCATTCAATGCTTGATTTCACTTTTTGGGCACCTATTGCACACATTTATTGCATCAAAACACATCAAAGGTGAGAGAAAAATTCTAGATCTCAAAATATCATTTTTATGTTAATTCATATAATCAAATTTTTAGCCGTTGAAATGTTAAATTGATGTTATATTATTGCTCAGTAGATGCTAAGGATTCATTATATGTGTTTATATAAGTTTTGAACCGTTGTAGCATGAATTTCTATTTTTCGGGTATTCAAATTGAGAATTTGGCTATTTGTTGAATAAATGTTGTTGTGGTTGTTGGAATTGCTTGCTGTTAGTTTCTACAAGTTTGTTAAATACGTGGTAGTAATGTTGTAATGCCGAAATTTTGATTGTGATGTCGGTGTGAAAGTCCAAAAATTTTAGCCATGGTGCATTAGGGTTTTAGGGTTATTGGGCTTGTTTTGGATGGCTTTTCGTTGGTTTCCGATGGTGTGAATGTATATGCATGTGTGGGTAAGTGATAGAAACTGGTTTGGAGGTTATCGGATTAGTAGAATGTAAGTTATGACTTTTAGAAGTTGGAGTTGTCTTTCTTTAATATGTTGAAATGTTGTCTTTAATTATTTGGGTAGTTGATTTTGGATTGTTGTTGATAGATATCGGGGTTGAATGCCAGTTTAAATGCATGTTGAGTTGGTTGGCCTACTTTGCCATCTAACTTAATTGTTTCATGATTATATAGTTGTTGATTGTTAAATGTTGTTTAATTGATTGTTGAAATATGGATAAATTGATTATTGATTATTGATTATTGATGATTGATACAAAACTATGAGGAGCACGCTCGGGGTTAATCCGGGGTGTAGCCAAAGCGGACATTACTTTATTGGTAGCGCGCTCGGGCTTAATCCGGGGCGTTACATTGTTAACTGATTGTTATTGTTGTTATGAGTCGGGAATCGAGCACTTTGTTGCTGATCTCTCAGAATATTGAATTATGATTATTGATTACCGGA
Source organism: Ehretia macrophylla (assembly GCA_037974665.1). Lineage (NCBI taxonomy): Eukaryota > Viridiplantae > Streptophyta > Magnoliopsida > Boraginales > Ehretiaceae > Ehretia > Ehretia macrophylla. The sequence continues at coordinate 59,234,638 of CM075781.1, forward strand.
ATCGGGTACTTTCGTTGCTGATCTCTCGGAATATTGAATGATGATTATTGATTACGGGAATCGGGCACTTTCGTTGCTGATCTCTCGGTTTATTTGCATTGAGTCTCATTGTTGTGACCTTTGATAATGTTGTGTCACCTCGGGAGGCATCCTGGGCTGCGGGCACAGTTATCATGGCTAATCCCTATCTCGCATGGGCGGAGAGGTCATGGGGTATGGGTCTAGGTCAAGGTACCTTAGGGTTATATCACTGGGTTTGGAGGAGTTAAGGAGCATTGAAAATGGTGTATGGAACTTCATCAGCAAATGTATCGTATCCTTGTTGTGTGTTTACTGTTATTGTTGTTGTTGCACTTATAATGTTAATGAAGTTTATTATGTGTTTACTGCTCAAATGATGATTTCCAAGGAGTATAGGAAATACTGTTAGAGATCTATCGAATCCTCACTGGGCTTGTTTTATATAAGTTCACTCTCAATTATTGCACGCATACAGGTGTTACCGATCCAGATTACGGGTATGTGCCACCAGAAGAGGATAATGTGCCATATGTGGACGAGTCCTATGTGCCAGAGTCTTGTCCTTGATATCTGATGTTGTACTCTTTTGTTATCTTGTATATTAAAACTAGATGGTTTGTATTTACTTAGAAGTTTATGATGTATAAGATGTTGTAAAGATAATGGATTAAATGTTGTTAGTTTAGTAGTCCTGTTTTGGAAAATGATTAAGCTACTAGATTGGTTATAATCTATTTTGGGAAAAATGTATGTTATATAGTAAATGTATAATGTTGGAACGGAGGCGTATAACTTATGGATGTAATGGTAAAAGAATGTTTAATGTATATTGTGGTTGTGTTGATTAATTGTTGAACTGTTTGTGGAGTTGGTTGTGTGAGTTGCGAAGAGGTTGGTTTAGAGCCTCGGTGTCCTAATTACTGTCGTTATACTACCGAAATTCCGTTGCGTTTTGATTGATTGTAGGAGGGGTCTAGTTGAGGCGTGACAATATTTTGGGGATAAGGTGATAAGATGATAAGGTTCAAGCTTACAAGAACTCTTGTGCTAAAGAGATAATCTTGAAGACATTCTACCTATACTCAACATCTGCACCAAACTTCATAAATAGGTGTATCAACTCTCAGTTGAAGCATGGCAAACAGTAAGCGAAGAATAAGAAGCTGAATTGTGAGTTAGGTGTAGGCAGTATGTGTCTAGTCGTGTTGCAACATATTGTGTAACATAGTGTACTGGATGTTCTAATTAGTGTTATAACACGGTATGTTTAGTCAAATGTATTGACCAATCCATCTAGAGTTTCAAGACTCTTTTTATTATATTTTTAGTGTTCATTCTTCAAGAGAATAAGGTGTGTTCTTGGGAGAGAACTTTGTAAGTCGAGGGGAGCTTGCCAAACTAGAGAATCTATTAAGGGAGTCTTACACCTAGGCGGCAAGGGTTAAGAGGGAGTTTTCAATTGCGTAAGTTCCATTGTTGTCTGTAATTTCTTGAAACTTAGTGGATTCGTTTGTTAGGCTAGGGAGTAGCCTCATGGACATAGACCTAGTTGGTCAAACCATATTAAAATTTATGTGTCCTTATATATCTGGCAACAAATTTACTTTCCTACAAATTTACTTAGTTGATTTGTTTAATTATCAAATTGATTAAAGGGCCAGAAATTTACAATTGGCATCAAGAGTAGGTTACTAAACTAACTCAGTTAGATATTTGGGAAACTTTTTCTGGCTGTTTTTGCAGATATGGACACAATTGTGATGGAAGTTCGATTAACAAATCACCACTATTGAATGGATCAAACTACTCATATTGGAAGGCTCGGACTAAAGCATTTATCAAATCCATTGATGAAAGAGCTTGGAGGGCAGTCGTCATGGGATGGACGCATCCTACAATGAAAAATGATGAAGGAGTTGATGTGCCAAAACCTGAGGATCAGTGGACCGCAAATGAAGATCATTTGGCTAACAATAATTCCAAGGCTTTAAATGCGATTTTTAATGCAGTTGATCTAAATAAATTTAAATTGATCTCAATTTGCGAAACTGCTAAGGATGCTTGGACTATTTTACAGACTGCTTATGAAGGAACTACAGCCGTTAAAGTGTCTAAGCTTCAAATTCTTGCAACAAGATTTGAGCAATTGAAGATGCAAGAGGATGAGACCATTGCGGATTTCAATGGTAAGTTGTGTGACATTGCAAATGAGGCATTTGCATTAGGTGAAAAATACTCAGATTCAATGCTTGTGAGGAAAGTCTTACGATCACTTCCTGATAGATTTGCCATCAAGGTTGCTGCCATTGAAGAAGCAAAGGCTTCAGACGTTTGAAATGAAATTTAAACAGAAAATAAAAGAGAAAAATATTGCATTCCAAGGAAAAATCCAAAAGCAAGATGATCAAAGCTCTTATTATGATGAAGATGCAAAAATCACTGAATCTTTAGCATTGCTCACGAAGAATTTCAACAAAGTGCTGAAAAAATGGAAGAAGCAGAGAAGTGGATATAGGCTAGCGACTTTTGAAAGAAAGTAGACTGTTACAACAAATCTTGAGACATTCAGAAGGCAAAATGGAAAACCGTTCGAGGAGAAAAAGAAAAATAAAGGTATTCAGTGCATGTGCGAATACCTTGAAGAAAAAGAATAGAGCCATGAATACCACTTGGAGTGATGAAGATTCAAATAAATCTTCTGAAAGTGACACATGGCACACCAGCAACTATGTTGCGTTCGCTGTTGCAACAGGACAGAATGGCGAAAAGTCTAGTTCAACAAATATGGCAACATTGTGAAACCCCACTTTCCTGCTTATCTCGTTTTACGTGTTATACCTCGTTTTGCGTGCATATGATCTGTTTATGTGCTATAGGACCTAGAAAGTTATAATTTTGATGTCAATACTCCTAATACGTGCTAAATGTGCATTCATGAAATTTTCATCAAAAACGGAGTCAGAAATTTTATCGTCGATTTTTAGTGAATAGTGTTTTTGAAACACGTCCGCTATAATTTTGAAACTGGTCTTTTTAACCCTTCTAGACCTAGTCCACGGACTTTAATAGACCTGTGTTTGATGAAAATGGTTTTAAAATCGGCTTAAGAATTTATTAGGGTTTTTACACCGACTTTTGCGAAAATCGAGTTTTAAGCCGACTCGGGTGAAATTATTGGATTGTAAAACTTCTTGTCACCTAAAAATAATCCACTTGAGATATCTTGGGGGTTGCATAATTATTTTTAATTTGGTGAGCATTAAAATGTAATTAAAGACATTAAAAACACAAAAATACCTATTAAAATTAACTTTGACTTTACTTAATTATTTGACCTTATAAGCTAATGTCCTCAACACACACTCACACAACACAAAAACACCATCACACACACACATTGCCGAGAGAAAAGAGGGAGAAAAGAGAAGAGAAAAACTCAAGCTTTCAATCCAATTTTTCAAAGAAAAACCTAGTTTTTGTCCGTGAAACTTCGCACCGACTTGGATTCTGCTTGTTGGGCACGCATAGCACGCATTTCTAGACTTATATCGCATCTAAGGTGAGAGAAAAATTCTAGATCTCAAAATGTCATTTTTGTGTTTTTGCGTATAAATGAAGATTGAACCGTTAGAATTGAAATCTGATGTTAGATTATTGCTCCTTGCATGCTAGGGATCATTATATACTAATACTACGAGTTTCTGTCGGATATAGCATAATTTTTATTTTCCGGGTATTTAATTTTGATTAAAATGTTCAAAGTTGAATTAAATGAGTTGTGTTGCTCGAAATCGATTGCCGTCGATTTCTAAATACTTGATAATTACGTGTTAGCGCTGTTGTAATGCCGAATTTTCGATTACATTGTTTGTGTGAAAATCCGGAAAATCCAGCCATGACATCTTAGGGTTTTAGGGTTATCGGGCATGATTTGGAGGTGTTATGGTGGATTTCCGAGAGGGCTAATGTAGTAGGTTGAATGGGTGAGTGATAGGAACTGATTTGGCAACGTTTGGATTAGTAGATTGTAAGTTATGAATTTTAGAAGTTTAGGTTGTCATTCTTTAATTTCTTGAACGATGCCTTAGATGGTTGGGTAGTGTTCGAGTGATGAATGGTGAGTTGTTGATGAGTAATTTAGAGTTTAATTATGTATATTATGCATGTCCGGTTAGATGGCCTACTTTGTCATCTAACTACGTTGTTTGTTGTTTAATTTAATATTGATGTTATATTGATGTTATTGATTGATTATTATTGAATGCGGGAATCGGGCACTCTTGTTGCTGATCTCCCAATTGATTGATTGATTGATGATTGATTGATGATTGATGATTATGGAGTCTTGGTATGTGTGTGCCACCTCTCGGGCAGCGTCGGGCTGTCGGGTTGATAACGGCATGACTGCCATAGGCTACCCCCAGCTCGCATGACGGAGGTGTCATGGAGGGAGGGGCTAGTGAGGTACCTCGGGTGCGTGAGTAATGGGGAGTTATAAGAAGAACGGTTGAGATCGTGATGGCGTTTGGAGCTACACCAAATAGAGTATCCTTTATTGATTGGTTATATAGTTATGTGATGATAGCATTATTTATGTTGTTGTGTGTTTACTTGCTCAAAGGACTAAATCCAAGGAGCGTAGTGAATACTGTCGAGATCTATCGGATCCTCACTGGGCTTATGTATATAAGCTCACTCTCTATTATTGCATGTTTTCAGGTGTACTTTCACAAGATTACGGGTACGTGCCTCCTGAAGAGGAGAATGTGGAAAACGTGCCTTTCGTGGATGAGTCATATGTCCCTGAGTCTTATCCATGATTATATGTTGTTTAATGTAATGTATATTAGTTTAATAGACTTTTATATGCTTTACGATTCTTAGTGTAATAGTTGTTGAAAAGATGATGATCCAAACGATGTTAATTTAGTGGCTTTCTTTTGTCTATGGTTAAGTTGTAGTTGTGTCTCAACTTACTTTTGAAATGTATGATAAAGTTGAGGTATTGTATGTCATGTTGGAACGGAGGCGTATAACGAGGATGTTTATTTGTATAATATGGTTGTGTTGTATGTTGTTGTTTGTATTGAGGAATTACTGGATGTATGATGTTTTATGAGGTTGGTTTAGAACCTCGGAAATCTATTTACTGTCGTTATGCCGCCGAAATTCCGTTGCGTCCTGACTGATTATAGGTGGGGTCGAGTTGGGGCGTGACAAACATCATCCGCAATAGAACATGTGCTATCAAATGACAGCAGCACGAATTCAGAAACAGAGAGTGACGATGATTTGGATGAAGGAATCATGAAAGCATACAAGGAGATGTACGAAAAATGGCTGATTGTATGCAAGAAAAATCAAGAACTTGAGGAAAATATCAATGAATTGGAGGAACAAAAAGTTGACTTGACAAAATCTGTGAGAAACTATCAGATCCAAGCAACCAAGAGTCAATTGAAGATTGAAAAGTTGCAACTGGAGCTGAAACAGACTCAGCGAAATGTGAAGATGTTGAATTCAGGTACATTGAAGCTTAATCATATGTTGTCAATTCAAAAGCCAAATAGAGATCATGTTGGACTTGGGTTCCAAGAAGGTACTTCAACTGGTAAAACTATCTTTGTCAAAGAAACTAAGGAACCGAAGCTGGAACAGTATGTTGCAACATCTCCTGCGACAAAGACAAAAATTTCAGAAGGAAAGCAAAAGAGATTTGTTTCAATCTGTCATTACTACGGCGTTTCTGGACACATCAGACCACGATGCTATAGGTGTATTGAGGATCTAAAAAGAGGTATGTTTGTCAATCCCTTCTTTTATGGTAAACCTAGGAAATCCCCCAAGGTAAGGGTTGATTTATCGCAACATAACTTGAAACAAATCTGGATAAGAAAATCTATACATACTTGTCTAGTTGCTTACACCTTATTACAAGCTTGTACCACTAACTCATGGTATTTTGATAGTGGTTGTTCTAGATAAATGATAGGCGATCAAGGTATGTTGACAAATTATCGAAGTTGCTCAAAGGTCAAGTAACATTTGGTGATGGTGAGAAAGGTTGAGTTATTGGGAAAGGAACTCTAGTTATTGAAGGTTTTCCAAGATTAAAGAAGGTTCTTCATGTTGAAGGATTGAAGGCAAATCTCATAAGCATTAGTTAGTTATGCGATCAATAGTTGTTTGTTAAGTTTACCAAGGATGAGTGTCAAGTGTTTGATATATCTAACAAATGTGTTCTTGCAGGAACTAGATCGACAGACAATTGTTACATGTTGACCTCACCATGTGCACAAACTTTGTTTTGTCAGAATAATTTACTTGATAATGCTGAAATCTGGCACCAAAAGTTAGGTCATTTAAATTATAAAATGCTTAACAAGATTGTAAACACAGGAGCAATGCGAGGTATTCCAAAGTTGAATTGTAAAAAATTCAAGGTGTGCGGACCATGTCAGATCGGCAAGCAGGTAAGGGTAACACATAAAATGTTGCAACCTATCTCAACCAAAAGGACATTGGAACTGTTATAGATGGATCTTATGGGTCCAACGCAAACATAAAGTATTGGTGGGAAAAGGTATATTTTTGTATGTGTTGATGATTTTTCTAGATACACATGGGTAGATTTTATTAGAGAAAAGTCTGACACATTTGATGCATTCAAAAAATTGTTTAATGTTGAAAACAGAGAAAAGTTGCAACATAAGAAAGATTGTTAGGATAAAAAGTGACCATGGTAGAGAATTTGAGAATTTTACATTTTTTGCATCTCGCACTGAACAAGGTATAACACATGAGTTTTCAACACCAAAAACATCACAACAAAATGGTGTAGTTGAAAGGAAGAATAGGATTCTTCAGGAAATGGCTCGAGTCATGCTAAATGAAAAAGAGCATCCCACATAGGGTTTTGGGCTTAAACAATTAATACAGCATGTCACACAATAAATCGAGTTTATCTTAGATCAGGTACATGCAAAACCCCATATGAAATTTGGAAATATAGGAAACCCTCACTCAGTTACTTTCATGTTTTTGTAAGTATGTGCTATATTCTGAATGATAGGGAGCCAAGAGGTAAGTTCGATGCAAAAAGTGAGAAATGTATTTTTCTTGGATATGCCAAAAATAGTCGAGCTTTTAGGGTGTTTAACTTGGCCACTAGAACTATTATGGAATCTGCTAATGTTGTGATTGATGATTTTAAACAGGTTGCAGCAGATGATCCACAATATGATGTTAACTATATAGAAACCAATCCTGTTGCAAAAGATGTCATAACAACAAGTAAAGCAACTAGCGACGATGTTTCAAATGTTGGTGCAACATGAGGTGCAACAAATCTGGAAAAATCAGAAACTTTTGGAAGTAGTAATTTGTAGTCAAAAGCTCAGGAACCACTTGCTTATGTTCACAAAAATCACTCAGCAAAAGATGTTATTGGCTCCATTCATGAAGGGGTCAAAAACTCAAGGTAAGCCTAGGGTGAACTACAGGGAAATGGTCTAGTATGTATGTTTTACCTCACGACTTGAAATAGGCTACAAGAGAGGGGGAGTTGATAAAACTCTATTCATTAAGAAATTTGGTTTAGGGATTTTGATTGCACAAATTTATGTAGATAATATAGTTTTTGGTGCAACATCTAAAAGCAAGGCTGATGAATTTGTGAAGCAAATGAAGCAAATGTTAGAAGACTATGGTATTCAATAGGGAGTATTAACTGTGTTTTGTGATAATACTAGTGCCATAAACATTTCAAAAAATCCTGTGTAACATTCACGAACTAAGCACATTGATATACGATACCATTTTATTCGTGAACTTGTTGAAACAAAAAAGTTTGTTCTAGAATATGTTGCAACAGAACATCAGCTAGCAGACATTTTCACTAAGGCACTTGACTCTGTGAGATTTGAAGTTTTTGAGAAAAGCTATTGGTATTTGTACCAATTAATGTTGGAACATGCATTGAAACATGAAAGTGATAAGTCTCAAGAGATGTAAAAGTTTAATAATTAAATCAACTTGAGATTTATTATTTGAACCATACTTCTTGTGCACACTATATTCTGATCTAGTTGAGAAACTGATTTTAATGGTTTGCAAGTGTAAGAATTTGAACTTCCTAGTGACTCTGGATATAAAGAGAAGTCTCTTTATCCATTCTTGTACTCTATTCACTCATGAAAAGGAAAAAAAAAAAATATATATATATATATATAAAAGACAAATAAACAAAAGCAAAAAAAAAAAACCAGAGACTGAAAAAAAAGTTACCTAGACCAGATTGAAGGTTCTAAAGTGAAAGCCACCAAGTCCAATATTTATTTGAAAAAAAAAACAAAAAATTGTTTGCAATGTGATTAGATGATCAGGTTGTTTGAACAGGTTATTTTAAATTCTAAATCTTGCAAATCCTAATTTTGAGAAATTTCAAAAAAGATGTTTATATAACTTTCACACACACACATGGTTCAAGTTATAAATTCTTGTATGATTTAAGTGTTGAATAAATCTAATTTCTTGTTGATGAAATCACAATCAATGTGGATTTTATGTCATTTATTTTTTCATGTTAAAGAAATATTACATAAATGTGAGTGCTCAAGTGGCTGATTGATGAAGTTGAGTTGCAACATGTACTGAAACAACCCAACTCACTAAACGTGTGACTCATTGTTTGCTATTAAATCTAGGACTCGAATCAATATCTGCCATATCCCGCTTTGATCTTTGGTGTTTTATATGCTTAAAAGACTATTCATGATAGGGTTGAACCCCTTGTGAAGTTATTCTCTCCATCACATTTTTCTCCCAAGCTTTTGCAAGGTCAGCATAAAGTAGATATTCAGGGGGAGCCTCGAGCTGAAGGGAATGTTGGACCAACTCTTGTAACAGCTTCTGATGCGTTGTTACAACAGGTATAGAAACTTCAGAGTGAAGTCCATGAACTACGCACTGATCAAGCTACTGATAAAGCGAACCAGCAAAAGATAATGGCTGATCTTGAGAAATTGATGGAAGGTCAACAGCCCATACTTGATTTCATCTCCAAATCCACTGTTTGATCTGAGACTTGCTTAATGTTTTTCGCCCTGCCACTTTACTGCTTTTGTAGGTTTTGCTCTTGTTACGCCCTTTGCTGCACTCCTTGCTGCAACAAGAGTTGTGATATTTATTGGCTTGTGTTTTGCCAAAATTATGCTTTGTCTGAATTTGATTATAGTATATGCATATTTGTTTAGAAAACTTTGATTGATAGGTTTACCATATTTACAAGAGAGTTGAAAAGGCAAATTGGCATTTCCTTATTTACTTGAAGATTTGAAGTATCCTTATTCAAAAGGAAAGTTGTCTTATTCAAGAAATTGCTTGGAGACAAAGTCATTCCATAAAATCTCAAGGCCCAAGCACGGATTACCTTGTGGAGATTTAGGCAACTAATTCAACATATATACAGAGTCTCACACGACTGAAATGGGTACAGAAAAAAAAGGAGAGAGAGCTGAAAAAGAAGATTTATTTAAGTATTTCGAACTGTCAGGTTATATTGTAGCAGATTGATGTCGAACTACAACAAAAGTCAGTAACGCAGGAATCTGATAGAGCATGTGTCACTGCAGCAGATCTTGAAACAGACAGTTTATTTTTGCTTCTGCTATGCATATTGTCATAATCTTTGATAGGAAGAATTTTTAGTTGTTTATTGTTTTGTTCATTCTTCGGGAGAATAAGGTGTAGTTCTCGGGAGAGAACATTGCAAGTCGAGGGGAGCTTGCCAAACCGAGGTTCATTAAGGAGTTTTTCATCAAGGCGTCAAAGGTCAAGAGGGAGTCTTTTTGACGCCCAAGAACTTCACCGTACATCTTTTTACTGTTGCATCCACTATTTGCGCATCTTTACTATGCATTACTTGTTGATTTATGTGGTTACTATTCATCACATTTTTCAACTACTTAATTACTTCGAATTAACATTTTTCTTAAATCATATTAATTATGTTAGGAATGAGAAAAATGTGCGTTTGAGCAAAAAGCGATAGAAGCATCCGTTTAGAAAATATTTTATTGAAACTAATGAATAGTATTACGTAATTAAACTTTATATTTTGGTTAGTTAATATATTATTGCACCTTTAGACTTATTTTAAGCAGCTAGACTCATTTTTAGTAGTCAACACTTACCCAAAACATAATACATATATTACATTTACACATCACAACATATATACTCAAAATATAGCTCAAAACAAATCAAGAAATGATCCCCAAGTCTCCCCCAAAACCCGACAGCCTTAAAGGAAGAAAGAATGAATTTTTGCTCAACAAACTTTGGATTCAAGCCTTTGCAAGCTAGGTGCAAGGGATTAAGAGAGTTTGCATGCTTCCTACAAGCTTCTACACACCATTTGTGACGGATTTTTGCATCCTTTTGCTAATTGAAAGTTTATGTTAAAGTTTGAATTTTCTAGATTTGTTGTTATTGGCTTATGATATGATTAAATCTTGTTATATATGATACATACATGTTGAAGAGACCACATTTATGCTATTGTTTCGCTTTTTAATCAGTTAAATTCATTGGTTTGATTTAGGCCAGTGAATAGTGACATTTTTTAGGTGTTTTTGAAATTATACTTATTAGCTTGATTCATTGCTCCTAGTAGGTGCCTTAGATGTTAATAAAGATAGTTTAATATCCCTGTAACGTTGAATTGCTCAAAACTTGGCTAAAACATGAATTAGGCGACTTTTTAAAGGGGGTTTCGAGGTTATTACAAATCCGGGTAAAATTGGCATTCACATTTGGTATTCTTAGGGTATATAAGTGTAAATTAAGCTTTGTTAACTCTAGATTGAGTTCCGGTTGAGGTACTTGTAGTACAAACTCACAAGGGGGAAATTGGGGCTTTTGTGGTAATTGTGGGCATTTGTGTAGTTTCGTGGGTCCTAGAGGTGACTTGTGGGTTAATTAGAAGCATGCAATAGACCACTTACTAAACTAAAACCATAGCTTGAGTTTGGAAGGAAAATGGTTTATGTTATAAAGGGGATAAAGTAGGAAATCGGTTGTCTCACGCTTCTATGACCTTGTAAATGATTCTTAAGTGTTTAAATGAACTTGTGAGGCAAGTGTACTTAGTTAGAGTAATTCATGAATATGCTTATATATTGCTTATATTGTTTATGTATTACTTGTTACGGATTGAGTAAATATGTTTATATCTTGTATAATGTTTATATTACTTGTATATTGTGTTGAATGGGTGAAGTTATACTTGATACTTGTAACTGGGCTGCTGGAATGATTACTTGGATGGTATGTTTAGCGAGAGTATATAAAGGTGGCTTCTGCTAAAGATAGAATTCTAATAGATATTGTATGCTAAATAAGTGAAGTTATAAGTTAGCCAACCTAGCTGAATAATTAATTAATGTTGTAGTTAAAGAGTAATTGAAGTAATGCTTGCTCATAGGTTCAAGGTGACTGGAAATGTTGTGATCCAAACTTACATCTTGGGGCTCGGTAAAGGTGAGAGAGACTTCATCCTTATGTATATAATAGTTTATTTACTTGTACCTCGATTATGTGCCTTAATATAATTGTTAAGTAATGTTCACTTATTGTCTATATATTGTGTGTGAGGGCAACCTACTTAGTTGTCCCTCAATCATGTGTTTATTGATTTATTCTATTGTTATCATTTTGAGTGCATTGCATCGTGGTTGCACAACCATTTGGGCATGGTAGTGTCGTGAAAACCGAGCGGCGTCGGGCTTGCCGGTCTACCTCGGCTACCATGGTTGCCCAGTCCCTCTCTCGCTTGAGATGCCGCCTAGGGAGAGTTGGGTCGTAGGATTTCAGGGTATATCTGGAGTACACCCATTTTGGAGTTATAAGGGGATACCGGCTTATCGATATCAGTGTCATTATTACATTGGGATTTTAGTTCATGGTTTGTGATTGAAGAGCAAGTGAATTGTATCCTTTTTAATGTGTGGTAACTTGTTGTTTCATTTGTTCTTTGGTTGTTAAATACTCTATTTGTATTAACTGCTGCATTGCACACCCTGATAGACTTTATCCTCACTGAGCAATTGTGATTGCTTATATCTCGCTAAACATGTTTCAGGTGGTGCAGTTGGAGGAGTTGCCTTGGTTGGTAGCTTGAGATTAGAGTGTTTGCCTGCTAAACTGTGGAAGACTTTGTTTGTATTATGTTATGTTCTATTTTGTGCTTATGGGTTTATATATATTTGGAGTTGTTGAAGAATTGTAATAGCTAGGTTAATGTATGGCTTGAATGGTAGTAGATTGTGATAGTTTATCCGTACCTTCCTTTATACTGCTTGCTTGTGTGTTAATGAAAGTTAATATTCGTTTGCCTTTAGTTTATAAGAAAGTCTAATGGTTAAAATAGAGTGGTATGATAAGCGGATTAAAAAAAAAGATGAGGTTTCAAGGATTGATAAATGCATGCTTGTGTGTGTTTTCTAAGTCTTGCTCAAGGCTCGGTCGGCCTTGAGGCTGGGAATGCTGGGGAGATCAAGTTGGTGAATATGGTGGATATTGGATTTTGTGTGGTTTGTGACTTCGTTGTCTATTTACAGGTTTTGATTTGTCCTATAAACACGGGAGACTCCGTCCGTCTTTCCTAAAATTTTGTGACCGGGTTGGAATTAGGTTGAGAATAGCATGGTTATTAAAGCTTCCGGTCTCATGAGGGATCGGGGCGTTACAGTCTTTACTTGTGTAAGTCCATTAATGTTGTAACTTGTTATTTATTAATGAAACAGGTTTGTTGGGCCAGGGGAGGTCCCGTGGACGTAGACCGCACGGTTGAACCACGTTAAATCTCGGTGTCCTTACTTTCTGCATGCATTTATTTATTTTGTTTAACTTCTGTTACAACAAGATCCTAGCCAGAAACTTTCAGCTCTGATACTCTATTATGCATTTATTGCTTTGCTACTCTATTCTACTGCTTTGGTTTCTTTTGTCAAAGGGGGAGATGGATCCCACAAGACAATGGTTTGATTTATGCATGGTTTGATTGTGGTTTGATTTTTGCTTTACTAAATTATGTGTTACACTGTCTCTGTTGATGTATGACCTGACTAACTCTTATGCTAACCATTGCTTGTGAATTTTTGCCAAAACAAAGCCAAAAGGGAAGATTGTTAAGATCTAATTTTTATTAATTTATTTATTGGCTATGTTTTTAGCAAAAATTATGGATATTATTGTGTGGATATTGCGTGTAGAGTTTTTGTTATTGTAGGTAAGTTGCTTGAAGTATTCAAGTGCAAGTATAATTCGAGTTGAGATGAGTTCTAGTGCTAGTAGTATCCAGGCCATGAAGAGTCCAAATTACTATGAAGAGTTTCTACATCTTTGGGGATAAGGTAATAAGATGATATGGTTCAAGCTTACAAGAACTCTTGTGCTAAATAGATAATCTTGAAGACGTTCCTACCTATACTCGACATTTGCACCAAACTTCATAAATAGGCGTATCAACTCTCAGTTGAAGCACGGTGAGCAGTAAGCAAAGAATAAGAAGCTGAATCGTGAGTTAGGTGTACGCAGTCTGTGTCTAGTCGTGTTGCAACATATTGTGTAATATAGTGTACTAGATTTCTAGTTAGTGTTGTAACACAGTCTATTTAGTCAAATGTATTGACCAATCCATCTAGAGTTTCAAGACTATTTTTATTATGTTTTTAGTGTTCATTCTTCGGGAGAAGAAGGTGTGTTCTCAGGAGAGAACTTTGTAAGTCGAGGGGAGCTCGCCAAACTAGAGAATCTACTAAGGGAGTCTTACACCTAGGCGGCAAGGGTTAAAAAGGAGTTTTCAATTGCGTAAGTTCCATTGGTGTCTGTAATCTCTTGAAACTTAGTGGATTGATTTGTTAGGCCAAGGAGTGGCCTTGTGGATGTAGACCAGGTTGGTCGAACCACGTTAAAATTTATGTGTTCTTACATTTGTTGTAACAAATTTACTTTCCTGCAAATTTATTTTGTTGATTTGCTTAATTATCAAATTGATGAAGGGCTAGAATTTTACAGTTACTAAATTAATGTTACAAAGTCATGGATCAATAAATAATAATAGACTAAATTTTAAAATATTTAGAAGATTAGTTTTACAAATTAGAAGAAAAAGTCAATAAATGAAATTTAAAAGTCCTTTAAATACTATTTCACTCAAAAATCTTTATGAAATAATATGAATGCACATTTATCATATACTAAAATAAATAAACACTTAATTTTGCTAATAGAAGTTAATTGAACACCTAATTGCATGTAAAAATCAAATAACCACATATTTGCACATTTTATGCCAAAAAGTCTACTAATCGACACTATTAATTTGTTACACAAATCAATTTATTAATGCATATTCTCGAAGTGCTATGCACCTAATTCTAATTTTTTCGTGCCTCTTAAATGTCAAGTATCATGGAAAAAAAAGCAAAATTAGAAAAATAAGACTGTCGAAAACGCTTGTGAATAGTAACTATTTTAAGAAAACTTTTAAATAGGTAAATGCATAAAATATATGCAAGAAAAGAAATTCAATTAATGCAAATCTCAAAATAATAGTTTATTTATTTTATATGAATTAATTAAATATGATTTGCACATTTTTAAAATATGAAAAGTATTTTTAATAAAAGAATGTAATTTTATTAATGTAAATAATCATTTACATACAAATACTTAATTAAATATACAAATGTATGCAAATGACAACTATGGTCTATATATTAAGTCTGGGGTGCTACAACTAGTGCGTCACTCATAAGCATGAAGGTATTTCGTTAAATAGTGGAGACATTTCTGAAATAGATAAGGAGGTTTATCAGCCCATCATCGGTATGTAATTGTGAATCTAGAAGGTCACATACTAATAAGTATCAAGAATAAGTTCACCGGAAGCTTGTATAATATGGTTGGCGGCTTTAAAGTGTTAAGAGTCATCTATATTGGTTTTTGGGCCAAAATTGTAATTTTGGAATGTTTTAGGACCAAATTATAATTACCAAAACTTTTGGGGTCAAACTGCAATTATTGAAAAGTTGTTTAATTGTATTTATTCTAATAGAGATTAGAATGAGCAAAAATAATATATATATATATATATATATATATATATATATATAAAGGATGTTTATATATATGTGTAATAATGGTGTAATTTGAAAAATGTCACGTCATCATCCTAGTCGTCAAAAGAGAATGACAAATTAGTGACTGGATATGTACATGTGGCGTGTGCATATAGAGATTGATGACTGGATTGTCCATGTCATCAATCCTAGTTATTTGAATTTGAATTGGATGGTTAGGATTAAGTCTTGAATAAAGACAAATAAATCCTAGCATTTGCTTTTGATTATAAGTGCTTTTTGTCAAATGCCAAGAGATAGAATAAAGTGAACCTTTGGATTGCAATGATTACAATCCTAGGATTTGCATGGCTTTATCTTATTTAACTTTAGAAGATAGCAATAGTGATTGGCCATCTAATAAAGTAAGATTAATACATATATATATATATATATATATATATGTATATATATATATATGTATATATATATATATGTATATATATATATATATAATAAAAGAAGACAACACTCTCTCTTTTTCCACTCACTATTTCGGCCAAGCATAAGAGGAGAGAGAAGATTGAAATCTTGCCATCTAATTATAATGATTGTCATCCTAGGACATGCATGGCTTGTCATGAAAAGGTGGCAATTGTGATTGGCTAATTATTATGATAATAGTTTATATTAATATAAGATGACAACTTTCTCTCTCTCACCAATATATACACTCACACGACACATACACATAAAAAAAGAGTAACCAACTTCATCTTCTCTAAGTGCTATTCTCGGGCATAGGAAGAAAGAAGAGATAACATTGCTTTTATTGTGTAACCATTATACATTCTTAGAAAAAGCTTGAAGATAAACTAGCACTTTCACTCTTCAAGTCTTGGGTTGAGCTTTGGATGCTTGGTGGACCAACTAGACCCTTCAAGTTAGAAGGATTCAAGAGCATCAAAGGTCTTCAAAACTATATCAACCAAGTGTCTACGAGAGGTATACCGGATAACCTTTCTATTTCATAATATATATGTGACATATAATGCTTGTATATAGTTAGTTTATGGACATGGTTGAGAAAATGTATGTTTGATGTTAGCTAGAAAGCTTGAAATTTTTTGAAATATGTCTTATATGGTTCGGCCCTAGCATTCCATCCATACATATCTTTCGCGATCTTGGAACTAACATATGATATGTGCTTAGACGTGATCTTGTGTTTGAACTATCTTTCAATATGTTAGCAAACAGGGTCAGTTTCCACGAACTTAGTGAGGGAGGACAATGCACGGGAGGTTTTGAAAAACATTTTAACTTTTAAAGCTTCTTTTGGAATCATGCCATGCACATTAATAGACAACAAGTATAAATGGAACAAGAATTGTAAAGTAAATAACCACCTTAATACGCTCGAGCTATTGATGCCGTTTCATTTCATGTCATTCACCACCTTCCTCATATACATCAAGACGTATGGTAGTTGTGTCATCCCCTGGCAAGCCCAGCACTGCCATGTCTATACTACTATACATCAAGACACATGGTGGTTGTGTCATCGCCTGGCAAGCCTTATGTTGCCCAATACAACACGAACAACACCTGTCTAAAGGTTGCAACCTTCCACTTTCACTCGCATTCAACACGTAACACGCATTCATGACAAATAGGAGAAACAACAAAGTAGGTTGTTTCCCGAGCATATGCACAATTCATATTCATTTTACAGTTAACAATAAATTAACCAAGCACATGAACCACATTTAGTATTTCATATCACTTAACCACGCTATGACTAGGTAACAAAGTAGGTTACCTAATCTTGACATTTCAATTACATGATTTGACCAATTCCAACCACATTAGATACCATATTCAAGTAATCAATCATTCTACAAAGATCGAATCCTAAATTCTACAACACTTTAACTCAAACATTTATCAAGCTATTAACCATGCAATCAAGCAATAGACTACCAAATCCTAAACACACACATTCATGCATTGACCAATTACAATTACATTTGACACTATATGAACCTAAGCAACACATTTACCAATCAAAGAAGCTAAATCAACAAGTTAAACTAATCCTAGCAACATATACGCAATTATGCAAACATATAACACCCTAACCTCCACTTAACCTCAAACCAACTTATCATGCATTTAAACAACACAAGAGCAGCCCAAAATTCTACCAAACCAAGCTTTGATAACTCATGCAACACAAAAGAACATAAACTACATGTAAACTACTTTCATCAACACACAACTCAAGCATTTAGAACATTTTTCATGACCAATCAAAGCTATTCTCTAGCCTACATGTTCACCTAACTTTTAAGCATAAAAGTAAGCATAATACTACGCTATACGGGCAATTAAAGAGCTACAAACAATCTGCCTACACTAGAAGTTACTATTCATGCCGATAAATTCAGCCAAGAATACACTTCAATTTTTCACTATCTTTGCTACATTTAAGTGATTTCTAACATCCTACAACATATAGTTAGGATATAACCTTCATATTTAAGCCATAACAACAAGAATCAAACTCATAGTTTTGCATATAATCAATATACAACTCATAAAAACCAAACTACAACAAACTTTAGTTATACAAGCTATAACCAAGCAAAAATTTTCTCCAAAACATATAGACCAAGAATATGAAACAACAATAGCCATCCAAGCTCAAATATTAAAGATGAATCACTTTAAAACCAAGTTTTGAAAAAGACCCCTCACTTGTTTTGCAAGAAAAATGAAAAATGAATCAGTAGAATGATAGTAGACGTTGAGATGAGTCCAAAAATATTTATTCTGGCCTTTAGTTCAACTCCTAACACCTTCTTTTTGCAAAAATGGCATTGAAAATACTATTCACAAGGCTAGGTGATATGTTTGAGATTTTAGGCTTAATTGAATATCTTTTTAGGGTGTTTTGTGCTTATTTGATTGTATTTATTAGCTATTTACTAGCATTTGTTGATAATTGACTTTATTATTTTTAATGCTTCAAATAGTTAATTTATGTGAATTCTTTGTGATTTAGGACATGTTCATAGAGAAAAGTGGTGTATGTGATGAAGAGTGAAGTCCAGGCGAAATTGAAGAAAAAGAAAATACCAAAACATGCCTATGACTAAAAGACTTCTTTTTATTATTATTTTCATCCATTTCACAATTGATCACACAAGCACAAAACTTTCAATTTTGCACCTATGACATTAAAGAAAAGAACATCAGCATTGCATTTTTAGTTTCATAGACTTTGTCTTTCTTTTATTATTTCTTTTAATGCATTACATCTTAGTTTTTATTATTTCTTTAATGCTTTCCATTTTAGCTTTTCACTTGCAACATTGTTTCTTTTCTTTGGCTTTGACACTCATGAACTAAAAGTACACAGCTCACAAATTAACCTAACCCCAATAGCATTGCATTTATTCTCCACAAACCACCATCACCACACGACATCACCTCACCTACAGCACAAGCACCGACTCCACTCAACACGGGCACAATTATTCAAACCATATCACGAGCCCACCAATGAATTGGCACCTTATTCACTTTAATTCACAAAACAAAATCACACGACTCCAAATATATATTTTTTTACTTATTTTTGCACTTTACTTTTCTATCTTATCCACTTCACTCTTATCTATTCTCACACACATACATCCACTACACCACATACTATTATACACTTTTTACACACACATTATCTCTCATTTTTCACATACTAACACACATTATTTTCTCTCTCACACACACATACACTTTTTCACTCATATTTTCACACTTTCACACACATCTAATCTTACCCATTTCAATTTTGGCTTTGGATCAAGGATTGAAGGCACTTTGGAGGCACATTGAAGCATAAAATCTAGGGTTTTGTAAGCATTGAAAACATGAGGGAACTCTTTTCTTTATTTTTTTATGTCCTTATTTTTTACTTTAATATGAGCTAGATACTCTTGTGGTTAGGGAAAACTAGGCTAATGTATTTGTTTATGGATAATTTTGATATTTAGAGTTGAGTATTTTAATGAGGTTTCATATGAATGTTTTAGATTCAATTGGAATTGCTTTATGGTTTATTATGATTCTCTAATTGTGGCTTTAAAATGCTTGTGGCTAGCCTCAATTTGTGATATCTACTTGATTTAGTCATTAATTCCAATTGGGTCCGAGCTTATTATTAACATGCTTCAATATTAGATCTTAAAAATTGCTTGTGGCGGGTTTATTATTGGTGCATGTCTAAAATTTCATGTCAATGAAATGAATGTTGATAACGATCGTTGGTTGTACCGCGGTTGACTCCCTAGGCTAGTTGATTATGCCTTGGATCGTTTGGACAAACTCGCACCCAGCTTTGAGAGTATCTAGAGGACGGAGTTGCACCGAGATTTAGGCCTGTTGACTTAGACTAATTAGGTGACCTCATTAAATCGGACTTGTAGTTTGGTCAACTCTAGTTGACTACTCGAATCTAGACTTCAAAAATAATCCATAGGTATTGCACGAGCTAGGTGGTCCTAACCCATTCCAACTTTGTTCCAATCCTCGGATTTTGCACTTTTCTTTTGGATTAGATTTGATTACTTTTAGTCTTTAGTCTCTTTTAGTTAATTAGTTTAATTTCAATTTCAATTTCAATTTTAGTTGTAAAAAAACAAAAACAAAAAACAAAAAAGAGAGAGTTTGGCACCACTATCCTTGCATCTATTGTCTATCTTTAAGGATATGTGCTTAAGATGTGCGGTGTTCCGATGTTCAGCACTTTGAGCAAGTAGGGGTACGCACGGGGCCTTACAAAGCCTATCAACCTAAGCCTTAAGTGGCTGGGATTGATGACCTCGAAAACTCGTTACACGGGGTATTGAGCTAACCATCTAAGACCAAGCATCAAACAAAGAGAGGAATTGTGTTTTATTTTTGTGCTTTAGGTTGAATAAAAGGTACAAATGGCATATTTAGAGGATTACGAGAGAAAATGGGGTGCAAGTATTGTGGCCTAGTTGTGTTGAGTTGTCTTGCTACTTGGTAGTGTAGTGACTTAATAGTGCTTAGCGTGGTCTTGAGGGAAACTCTATTGCCTTAGAGAGAGAAATCCGAATGAGTTCATTTCATTACTACACTATAAGATCAAGCTTTTTATGATCCTTTGTCATTTAGTGAGAGTTGATTGATTCATTAGAATAACTTCTTGATAACTTGGAGATTTGTTTTGTTTAGTCTTGGTTGGGGACAAGCAAGTGATAGGTTTGGGGATGTTGATGTGTTTGAGATTTTAGGCTTAATTGAATATCTTTTTAGGGTGTTTTGTACTTATTTGATTGCATTTATTAGCTATTTACTAGCATTTGTTGATAATTGATTGTATTATTTTAAATGCTTCAAATAGTTAATTTATGTGAATTTTTTGTGATTTAGGACATGTTCATAGAGAAAAGTGGTGTATGTGATTAAGAGTGAATTCCAGGCGAAATTGAAGAAAAAGAAAATACCAAAACATGCCTATGACTAAAAGACTTCTTTTTATTATTATTTTCATCCATTTTGATCACACAAGCACAAAACTTTCAATTTTGCACCCACGGCATTAAAGAAAAGAACATCAGCATTGCATTTTTAGTTTCATAAACTTTGTCTTGCTTTTATTATATATTTTAATGCATTACATCTTAGTTTTTATTATTTCTTTAATGCTTTCCATTTTAGCGTTTCACTGGCAGCATTGTTTCTTTTCTTTGGCTTTGACACTCACGAACTAAAAGCACACAGCTCACAAATTAACTTAACCCTAATAGCACTGCATTTACTATCCACGAACCACAATCACCACGTGATATCACCTCACCTGCACCACAAGTACTGACTCTACTCAACACGGGCAGAATTATTCAAACCGCATCACGAGCCCACCAATGAATCGGCACCTTATTCACTCTAATTCACAGAACAAAATCACACAACTCCACATTTTATTTTTTTTATCTTATTTTTACACTTTACTTTTCTATCTTATCCACTTCACTCTTATCCACTCTCACACACATACATCCACTATACCATACACTATTACACACTTTTTACACACATTATTTTCTTATACACTCACATCTACACACACGCATATACACTTTTTCACTCATATTTTCACACTTTCATACACATCTAATCTTACCCATCTCAATTTTGGCTTTGGATCAAGGATTAAAGGCACTTTGGAGGCACATTGGAGCATAAAATCTAGGGTTTGCAAGCATTGTAGACATGGGGGAGCTCTTCTCTTCATTTTTTTATGTCTTTACTTTTTACTTTAATATAAGCTAGATACTCTTGTGGTTAGGGAAAGCTAGCTAATGTATTTGTTTATGGATAATTTTGATATTTAGAGTTGAGTATTTTAATGAGGTTTCATATGAATGTTTTAGGTTCAATTGGAATTGCTTTATGGTTTATTATGATTCTCTAATTGTGGCTTTAAAATGCTTATGGCTAGTCTCAATTTGTGATATCTACTTGATTTAGTCATCAATTCCAATTGAGTCCCAGCTTATTGTTAATATGCTTCAATATTAGATCTTAAAAATTGCTTGCAGCGGGTTTATTATTGGTACATGTCTAAAACTTCATGTGAATGAAATAAATGTTGATAACGATCGTTGGTTGTACTGCGGTTGACTCACTAGTTTAGTTGACTATGCCTATGATCGTTTGGACAAACCCGCACCCGGCTTTAAGAGTGTCTAGAGGACAAAGTTGCACCTAGATTTAGGCCCGTTGACTTAGACTAATTAGGTGACCTCATTAAATCGGACTTGTAGTTTGGTCAATTCTAGTTGACTAGTCGAATCTAGACTTCAAAAATAATCGATAGGCATTGCACGAGCTAGCTGGTCCTAACCCATTCCAACTTTGATCCAATCCTCGGATTTTGCACTTTTCTTTTGGATTAGATTTGATTATTTTTAGTCTTTAGTCTCTTTTAGTTAATTAGTTTAATTTCAATTTCAATTTCAATTTTAGTTCAATCTATCATTAATCAATCAGTTTTTCTTTTATTCATGTTTTTAGACTACTTTTCACACGAACATACTTCAGACTCACTTAGGAGCCTCCTTGAGGATACGATTCTTGCACTTGCCCATTTTCTATCGCGACTGGTGCACTTGTGGGGTAAAACTTGGTCTCATTTGTGCTTAATTTATATCTAAACAAGAAACCGATCACCAGGGTTGGGCTGCTGAAATGGAGAAGAGCGAGCTGATTTTTAGCTTACTTTTGCTTAAATAGAGTTAAATGAAGTCAATCAAGGTGAAATGCGAATAAAATGTTCAAATGACTAAATTAACCTCCTAACTTGCTTCTAATTTCAATTCTAACATTCTAATAAATGTCTAAGGTGATAAAAGATTTAGTTAGGCATTATTTTTAGCTAGCATAGACCATGTTAATCCTATGTGAGCAAAGAAGACGAAAAGACAACAATTAGCACTTAAATTGGATTCCAAATGCATTTTTAACCTACAAAATATATGTAAAACATATCATGGCACATATTAAGTAGTAAATTAAATAAACATATAATTTTTGCACATAAAAAGCAAATAAACATGTAATTAGCACAAAAATAAAATTTGGGTCGTCACATTATGGATGCATGGAATTCTATCACCATTAAGATTTAAAAAGGCAAATCCTAATATACTTAGGTTATAGATAATTAAGAATTAATCTCGGACAATATATTAATCTTAGAATTAGTTAATTATGGGTATAATTTAAAATTGGTTAAAGATAAGATTTATCTTTTAGGGTCCAATTATTAAATCAAATACCTAAGTATGCCTTACCTATGGTTTTAGAGACTAAAGCTCATATAGGTAATATATTTTAAAGTATACTTAAAAGGTTTTAAATAAAGGCCTATAATATTCTAAGGAATAAGGATTCCAAATCCATATTGTAGAAGATATATTATTAGTCATAGATTATTTAGATAAAACCTGGTTTTTTAAGTATTAAGAAAAAATATATGGAAAACCCTTTTTATTATAGAAATTCGAGTGGTAGAGGGGAGTGGAAAATCCCAAGGCTTTCCAATTTCGGTTTGTACTAATAAATTAATATTATCTCGCCTTACCATGCGGTATGCTCCCTACAGAAGGTAATAATTAATTTAGATATTAGTAGACAACTTAAACGTATATAATCATAAAACAAGATGATTAGTGGTGGCCATCCTAAAGCTAGAATTCTTCACTAAAGATCATATTATAAGATGTGGACATAAGTCACTACCCTACGGCAGGCTTAAGTATAAGACATTCTAAGGAATATCAACTAAGGAATGGTAATTCACTTGACTCTTGAAGAAATAGTTTTTAGCCGAAGAAAATCTATTCTAGAGAAGCCAAATTATATAGTGATTGGATTATTATTTGGATAGTGTCTATCTAAATAAAATAACAATCCAAACGAAGCATGGGCTTGACTCAAATTTACTGCAAGTTCGGCCATCCTAAAGCTGGAGGACTTGTAGGTAAAACTGAGACATTATTGCATAAAGTAGTTTAAGTGTCAACTACTTAAGCAAAAGTTTTATGTGTATATATATGTTTTTTCATGTTTACATTATACATGATATACTTGAGTTACACATGAATGTTTTAATAATTACAATGTATATGTATTCAGAAACGTCAAGAGCTCTCAGTTACTTAACTAGAATTCTCAAAAAGAATAAGTTAATTGATCTAAGTTGTGAGAGATAGAGGAAGATTTTGGACAAAATCCTCATCAGAAAGGGGTACGTTCATGCCATGATCCAGGCACGACCCCATGTCATAAGAAATTATACCATTCATCGTATTCGTGCAAATATGTGGTGGGAATTAGCCAATAAAGAGGCTAAGATCTTAATCCTAGATTCCCTATTAAATACCTTAAGATCTCAGCAAGAGGGTATAGAACAAGCTTCAGATATACTTGCCTCATTAAAGATATTACATGAAGCAGTAACAACATAAATAAAAGAAGGAACTTCTGTTAGAAGTCATGTACTTCAGATAATGAAGATACGTTCATTAGCTACGATTTTTGGAGCCAAGATCAGTCCTGATCAGTAGGTAGACCTGGTCATGAGCACTTTGCCAGATGGCTTTAGTCAACTAGAACCTATTCATATGATAGAAGGTTACAGACTTTTGCCAAGACACTTTGGCAGAAGAACCTAAGAATTTCGTAGAGAAATGAATGGAGAAATATGAGGTACATGAAGCAAGCCCCAAACGGGAACACTCGATGTCAAACGATACCAGATGAGGAAATCCCCAAAGTACCTTGTTAATAGCAAGACAGGTACCTCCTCAGCTTTTTATATTGAAACAATTTTAGTGGTTGATTCTATTGATTCTTGGATCATAGACTATGGAGCCACTAATCATATCTGCAACTCTTTGCAGGTGTCTTGAACAATGTGAATGCTTGAGAAAGGAGATTTTGCTTTGAGAATTGGTACCGGAGCAAAAGTATGGGTCACTGTAGTGGGAAGATGTTTATCATAGATTTAGTACCACTAGGTTATTAGTTTTGAACAATTGTTATTCTATTCCGGATTTTTCAAAGAATTTAATTTCAGTTTCACAACTTTTAAATAACAATTATGTAGTTTCTTTCCATTCTGGTGTGGACATCAGTAGAGATGGTCACATCATTTGTTCCGATAGTTTATATAATAACTTGTTCTATTTATATCCTAAAACATCTTCACTGCACAATGTAGAGCATAATAATAATAAGAGAAAGGTTTCATCAACCAATGATGCATATCTATGGCAGTTACGTTTGGGACACATCAAATCAAACAGGATTCAAACGTTGGTTAAGGGTAGGCAGTTAAGCTTACTAGATCTTTATCAGTTACCTCAGTACGAATTGTGTCTTAAAGGAAAGATGACCAAGAGGCCATTTTCTTCCAAGGTACACAGAGCCAGTGAAGTACTAGAATTGGTTCACACTGATGTGTATGGTCCTATGAGCACACCAGCTTGTGGAGGTTATGAGTACTTCATCACCTTTACCGATGATTACTCAAGATATGGATATATATTCCTAATGCGACACAAGTCAAATACCTTTTACAAGTTCAAAGAATTTAAATCTGAAGCGAAGTGGCAATTAGGAAAATATATCAAAGTCATACGGTCTGATCGGGGTGGCGAATACCTTTCAATTGAGTTTTGGCAGTATCTCACAGAACATAGGATAGTGACTCAACTAACTGCACTGGGGACAACCCAACAGAATGGTGTAGTTGAAAGAAGAAATCGGACACTCTTAGATATAGTAAGATCCATGATGAGTCATGCAACATATATTCTGAATTTAGTACCTTCCAAATCAGTACCTAGAACACCATTGGAGATATGGATAGGCTGCAAACCTAGTTTGGGGCACCTCTATGTTTGGGGTTGTTCAGCTTATGTACTTAACAACAATGCTACAAAATTGGAACCAAGATCAGAGAAATGCTATTCTATAGGCTATCCTAAAGGAACCAGAGGTGGGATCCTTTATCACTCTAAGGAGCAAAAAGTGTTAATTAGCACCCATGCTAGATACTTAGAAAGTGATATGCCGATCCAAACAACACCAGATTCTGAGATTGCTCTAGAGGAGATTACTCCAGAATCTCCAAACGTACCTGCACAAAATAAAGGAATGAATGGACAACATACCATAACTAGTACCCCCGAGCCTCGTCATAGTGGGAGAAATGTCAGGCAACCTGATAGATACTATGGAGAATCTTTTCAGGCAGACTCTGTAGATCAAATTGTTGACCCCACTAGTAAAGATGAAGCAGTAATGGACATAGATGCAGACCAAGGGCAGAAAGTGATGCAATCAAAATTGGAGTCGATGTACTCTAATAAAGTCTAGGAACCTATAGTTGCACCTAAATGAGTAAAACCCATAGGGTGCTAGTGGGTCTACAAGAGGAAAAGAAATATGGAAAGAAATGTGGAAACCTTCAAAGCAAAGTTGGTCGTAAAAGGATATACTCATAAAGAAAGGATCGATTATGAGGAAACCTTTTAACTAGTAGCCATACTCAAGTCTATAAGAATTCTCGTAGCCATAATGTGTCATTATGACTACAAGATTTGGCAAATGGACGTCAAGACAGCATTCCTTAATGGGAATCTGGACAAAAGCATCTATATGATGCAGCCAAATGGGTTTGTAGCTAAAGGCCAAGAGAATATGATTTATAAGCTTAAAAAGTCCATTTATGGACTTAAGCAGGCATCTTGTGCGTAGAACATCAAGTTTGACCAAGCAGTCAAATCTTTTGGCTTTGATTAAAACATTGATGAACCATGCGTGTACAAGAAAAGAAATGGTAATGCTATCGCATTCTTAGTCCTTTATGTAGATGACATCCTATTATTTGGGAATGACATATGAATGTTGTAGTCTATAAAGGTTTGGTTATCTACTCAATTTCGGATGAAAGACTTAGGATAAGCTAGTTATATTCTTGGGATCAAGCTACTGCGAGATCATAGAAATAAGACACTAGCATTATCCCAATCTTGATATATTGAGAAAATTTTTGTCAAGTTTAGCATGCAAGACTCTAAGAAAGGAATGTTGCCCTCTAGAAATGGAGTACCTTTTGTGAGGCCCGACCTCGATTTGCGTACGATACCTCGTTTCTTGTGCCCTAACCTAGATTTGCGTGCCTTGACCTAGGTTTAAGGATCATATTTCGTTTTGTGTGCAAAGCATTGAATTACGTGCATTCATTTAGGGTCGCATGCATTTACTTGGGAAACGTGCATTCGTCTCGTAGTTCGTGCCCTACCTCGTAGTACGTGCCCTAGACCTAGGAAAGCGTGCCCTCACGCTAATCAAGAAAGCATCTTACACGAAGCACTAGATCAATAATTAATCCTACAAATTCCACTAACTAATATTAAATTACTAATTCAACCCACTAAAAGACGAAATTGCACCAAAAGCTAGACATTCTCATTTTTTATTCCTTATTCTTTTGCACTTTCCAAACACACAATTAAATAATGCTCAAAAGATGACAAAAAATCAGATTTTTACATGCCTTGGCCGACCACTTGTTGGGCATTTGTGCTTGCTTGCATAAATCAAATTATTCCCCAAACATTCTATGACAATTTAATGACACAAAGCGATAAAAAAATTAGCTCAAAACCCTCCTCAAAGCTCCCAATCTCGACATAAGCTCCTTGCCAATGCTAGGTAATTCAAAAACCATGCTTCTTGAAGACACAAATCTGAATTTGTATGCCCAAGGCCGACACATGCTTCAACATTTGCAAAAGCTTTCATTTTTCCTTCATTTCTCTCAATTCCTCTCATTCTTCTCTTTCCCTTTCATTATTCTCTCTCTCTCTCGGTCCTAGCTGAATATTGTAGACTCCATAGCTCATCTTCATCACTCCATGGTTCATCAAGGCAAGCAAGAAGCTAGGGAGCTCGACTAAGCAAGCTAGGTTGCAAGAAACACACATGCAAGCTCTTTGAACCTTCATTTCGGCTTAGGTGAGTTTGCTAGCTTCCATTTATTTTCTTCTTGTTCTAACCACATGCACCTACTAAGAACTTGGTTACTAAGCTAGGAAATTTGAGAAAAATCGAGTGGTGTCTCGGCTAAGCAAGGAAAAAGGTCAACTTTGTGCTTCACCAAGAGTCTTGTGCATCTTCTTGTTATTTTGCTAAGGTGAGGGCTAAAACTTCTTGAAAATCTTTCAAAAAACCACATGCATGCTCTTAAATGTCTATCTTTACTTCTGTACTTGAGATATATGTGTGTTCATGAGCTTTTATAAACATGCATGACAAGATTCTTGGCTAGAATGTGATGATAGATGAAATCGGGTATGTGACAGCTTTTTGTCTTGTTGGTGCGAGGTGATTTTGGCTAGGTAAATGATGTTAAAATGCATGAAAATTGGTAGGTAACTAGTTTTGCCGGTTCTGAACATGTTTTGCAGAAATAGGCCAAAGCTAATTTTGACTCTAATGTCCTCAAAATGGCAAATCATTAAAATGTGTCCAAATCTAGAAAGTCTGGAAAAATGAAGCAGGTTTTGGCAGATTCACTGACCTTGTAGAACGAACCAGTTTTGACTTCGTAAATGATATCCAAAATGCATGAAATTTAGTGCGTTGCTAGATTTGTTAGTCTTGGACATTTTTGTCAGATATGGATTAAGGCTAAATCTGACCCTAAGGACCTCAAAAACGACATGTATTGAAATGTGTGCAAATCTGGACAGTTTTGTGCAGTCTCACAGTTTTGACTATAACTATTGAACCCGAACTCCAAATGATGCGAGGTTTGTTTCTGAATTTAGTTCACTTCTTAAGATTTAATTTGACATCTTATTCACTAGAATTGGTGATTGTTTGCTTATCTTAATGATTGTGAGAAAACAGTCCATTGCAGTGAGGGTTTCACTTAGTGATATGCTTAGAAAAATTATTGTAGCTTCTCTTGTTGTAGTAAATGCTTGGGATTGTGTCATTGGGATGTTGTGTGGACTGTTTTGAATACTTGAGGGTGTTTTAAATTAATCGATGCATGGCTTGAGTTTGATTTTGAGATGACTTGGGGCTTAATCGCACGGATAAGCACGAATTGAAACCCTAATGACTAGGTAAATTCACTAAGTGTTGATCCTATGAATATCGTGTTTAATTATATGTTTAGTAGGCTGCCCGTAGTTGCCCTTGTAACCCTAAATGTGATTTTAAGGATTACATGTTGACAAATAGGCCTTTCTTGTACCCGGACTCACGTAGATTCGTTGCAGGTTGAATAATCTTATTATTTGATTATGTGAACTTCGAAATGAATTATATGACTTGATTTACATGCGTTACATGGCTGCCCGTTTAATGTTCATATAACTCCATGTGCTTTTCAAGTGAAATTACTTGTTATATCGTGCCTCGCATGTTTACTTGTCAATGTGCAATCTTATGACTGCTCGGAGGCAACCTACTTTGTTGTCCTCCTAATGTGATATATTACATGTAATAAATGTGCATTGCATACAAGGTTGCAACCTTTCATTCTGGCGTGGTAGCGTTCACGCACACCGGGTGGCATCGGGCTTGTCGGTGCAACCGTGACTACCATTGTCCAATTCCCTCTCTCTCTTGGGGGCTAGACTTCCTCGGAGAGTTAGGTCGTAGGATTTCGAGGTACATCCAGAGTACACCTATTTGCCGTGATAAGGGGATGATTTGAAATCGGCCGCAACAACTGATACTGACATGAATTGAGAGCAAAAGCTCACCGTATCCTTTTTACTATGTGCATAAGTACTCTCGCTTGGTTCCTAAAGGACCTCAGGGAGGAAAGACAGGTAATTGTGTTCCTTACTTTTATATTATGTTATATACTTACTTGTGATATATTCATGCTTGCAAAAAGGGTTTTCATAAGTTGAACCGGAAAATGAGTTTCAAAACTTATTTCTCATTCCCCCTCGCTGAGTTTATAAGGACTCACCCTCTTTATCATCTCAGGTGAAGAAGACCAAGAACAGGTACCCGAAGACGACGTGCCTAATGATGATTCCTTGGAATGATTGTCTGTCCTATGTGCTTTGCTTGATTATGGCCATTTGTGAACACTATGCTGCTTGAAGACTATTTCTTTTATGTTGCTTGTTGTTTGTAATGTAAAAGACCCCCGTTGTAATTTGGGGTCTATTTTTCACTTGTACTGATAATAACTAGACAGACACTACTATGGTCGTTTTGCTATCTTTACTGGCTAGTATCTATCATAGGATTATGAAGTATCAGGTAAGGACTAAATAAAATGAACCTATCCAATCTTAAGCAGGTACTCATTGTTAAGCTAAGATCAACAGGTACTTTTGTAATGAGGATTAACAAACAAACGAGACATAGTATCATGCTAGGTTATTAATCAAACGAGACATCGAGATAACTAGTAGGCGTTTCAATTGATGGTAAATAGTAATCTTAGTTGGAAATGAAATTGACATTGGAAAATTTGAGGCGTTTAGAGAATTAGGTCACACCAAATAGCCCAATTACAGCCGTTATGCTGCCAGTTTTCCAAAAAATTATGGAGTTTAGGCTAAAATGTAAGTGTTAAACTTTCATGAATGATTAAGTACGAGATATGACTTGAATGTTTAGATCACACCCTAGTCTAACCTTTATAGGCCGGGTTGGGGCATGAAAGCTTATAAGAAGAATGGTATCAGAGCTTAGATTGCTTAAGCTGGGTTTAACTCTCGGACCATAGGTAGAGCCCTAAGGTAATTAGGATTACTTGTCTATATGTTATTGTGTGATAATGTTAATTGTGTCTTCTATGTTCTATGTGCTTAAGTGATTAACATGCCTTAATTGTTTCTAGAATTGTGTATCTATATTATGTTGCATATCTTATGCACTAGATTCTTGCCCTGTCGTATTTCAATAAATTGTGCATCGTAATATGTGCCTATAGATGGCTGGCCCTAGTACCCGCACCACTAATAGGAGCGGTGAACCTCAAGAGACCGGAGATGCTTATCAAACTAATCCCGGCATAGCTATGTTTAACATGATGGCGAATGCCATGGATCGCGTGTCACGAGTGATGGAACGTCAAGATGCACATGAAGCAAACAACAATAAAAACAACAGGAATGATGGTAACCATGGGAGACATAGCAGTATGAGGGAGTTCCTTGACTTTCGCCCGTCCAAATTCTACGGGGAAGCTGATAATGAGAAAGCAGAGGCCTGGCTATCTGAGATCGAGAAGATTTTCAGGCCACTTGATTATACTGATGAAGAAAAGGTAGAGTTTGTTGTGTTTCTGTTGCACGGGGATGCCGAGCATTGGTGGCACACTGTGGAGGCACTTTGGGAAACTGATCAGACCCCTCGCTTGTGGGGTAATTTCGTTAAGGCATTCAAGGAGAAATATGTACCTGCAGTTTCCAAGTAGAGGCGGATTGAGGAATTTATGCACTTGAACCAGAGTAACATGACGGTGGCCCAGTACGAGGCTCATTTTGACTGACTGTCCCACTATGCTCAATATATGGTCAGTACTCCGGAGGCGAAGATGTTGAAATTTACTACGGGATTAAGGCCAAAGATTTAGGACCAGTTGGCTTCGCATGACTTCGATACCTATTCTGCTCTCTTTGCTGCTACTTCCCGAGTTGAGAAAATGAAACTTGATAGAGCCGGTTCGAGTCAGCCGAATAAGAAACCATACCAGCCTTCAGGTCAACAGAGGAAATTCCAGAGTCAGAGTCGTAATCAGGGCCAGAGCCAAAACAGACCAGTTAATAACCATGGCCTGACTAAAGCACCATCAGCCTCTTCCACCCGTGGATCCACAAGTAGTTCACCTGCTACTCAGTCTGTCAACTATTCTTACTGTGACAAGAAGGGGCATACCGAGGCCTAGTGCTGGAAGAAGTTAGGACGATATGTGCGGTGTGGTAGTGATCAGCATCAGATCAAGGATTGCCCTAAATAGCAAGCAGGACAGAATCAGGTTAAACCAGCTGGTAGAGGTAAGACTCCAATTCCTAGAGTTCAGGCTCGAGCTTATGCTATTGAGTACGAGGAGCTTCCAGACGAGACAGCTGTTGTTGAAGGTACAATCTTCATACTGAATCAACCTGTTAGGGTGCTAATTGATCCGGGTGCTACTCATTCATTTATTACTCCTGTGATAACCTGAACCCAGCATGCATTTAATTGCATTTAATTAAGTGACATCTTAAAAGTTAGCATTGGATTTGTGTTTATTTTTAGTTAAACATTATTTGAAGCTTTATTTTCATATTTCTTTTAGAAGTAACTAGAATAATACTTGAGTTAATTATTTTAAGGGAATATCAACTACTTTTCATATTATTGCTAAACGGTTTTATTTTTCTTGCACTTAAATGTTCGGATTTCAATTAAATAAAAAGTAGCTTGGAGCCGAAGTAAATTTTAAACTATGATGCTTTTCAAAAATGATATATTTTCTTAAATTCGTTGAGATTTAATTGTTGTTCTTCTATTGACGCAAAGTGCATGGCATATCGAGAGAGATAGTTAGGAAATGAATTCTAGTCTTCAACAAATAGTGAAAACTAGTATTTAGTATCTTAATTTTAATATTTTAGTTGTTGTTAGCTAGAATTAAAATTATGTTACATGTTTTAGCCCTAAAATGCCTAAAATAAGCCTATTTGACCAAGTTAAGTTAGTTTGACCAAAGCTTGACCAATTTGACTTGTTGCCCTCTTTTAACATAGCTTAAAATAGCAAAAAAATTAAAAAAAAAGGCTGAAAACAGAGCTGGGCAGAAGCAAGAAAGGCCGAAAAAATAAGGAGAAAAAAAAAGAAAATCTCAACTTCAAATCTTCGATTCTTCGCGTGGGCTTGTGCGGGGTGGTTTCCGAGGCACTCTACGAGGTTTTCCTAGCGTCTAGGAGCGTCTAAGGTGAGGGTTTCATCGTTATTTGTGCATTTGAAAATTTTGTATCTAAACTTTGATTTTTAGATTTTATGCGTAGATTGTTGTTTTAATCATTTTGTTGCTTAAAGAATGTTCCTTGTTGATTGTAGAACATGTATTTATAGCTTTTTAACATTTTCTGTGGTTAAATGTTGAAATTGCAATTTAAATTGATTAATGAATAGTATTTTATAAATAGTAAACCCTTGAAACGATGAAGTTGCTCCGTTATGCTGTCTGTTGATGTAGAAATGTGCTAGGTGTACTAGAATGCCTAAATGCATGGTTTGTTTGGGTTGCGTAATGGAAAAAAACAGGAATTATGCCTTAGTGAAAGTCGGGGTCGTTTAGGTCGAGTTTATCATTTTCTCGTTTTACGTGTTGGCATTGTTTCGGGAGGCCATGGAAGCACTTTTGGTGTGATTATGGTGTTGGTTGGGTGTTTGGTTGATATAGTTGTAGTTCAAACGAGCAAAGGGGGAAATCGGGACTTTGCGTGAATTCTAGGGTAAAGTAGGGTTTCGGGGTCTTTAGACGTGCCTTATGGTGACCTAGGAGGATTGGCGAAGTCGGTTTCCAGAACTCGTGGCTTGTTTGGAAGTGGTAGTGCTTTGATAGTTGGGGCCGATTTGTGATTTTGCTTGTTATCTTGATATTATGCCTATAGAATGCTTAGGGTTGCTTGATATACTTGTTAAATTGGTGTTATTGTTGCTTATTATTGCTTGTTATGCTTGAAAAGTTAGTTGAATGTTAGTATTGATTGTGATTGCTTGTTATCTCGTTTGTTGTTACTAGTTTGTATTGTTGTGCTATCGCTCGTTTATTGCCTTGTATCAATTCTTGCATTGCATAGTGTCTCACGCGTGAGTGATGGGCCTCTCTGGGTAGCATCGGGTTGCCAGTGTTGGTTGCCCTAGCTCCGCTGCTATTCCCTTCTCTCGCTTGGGTTGCCTCCCAGGGAGATTTGGGTCGTAGAATTGATGGATACTTCTGGGGTATTCCAAACTGGTGTTATAAGGTGGATGCGCGCTTATTGTCATCATTGTCAACATCAAGCTCGAGATTGATGTATCGCTCGTGAAATGGTATATTGCTCGTATGAGTGAACCATAGCCTTCAGAGTGTGGTATAGCTTTGAATAGTTGTGTTAATGCTTTCAGTAATTGCTTATTGTATTGATTGTTTGTTTTGATTGCTTATTTATCAGTTATATTGCTTAACTATACCTATTTGCATTGCACGATCTTCTTTCTCTCCAACTCGATATCTGTCTCGCCCTCACTGAGTATACGTGTTGTGTATACTCACTCCTCACCACCACATTTCAGGAAATGTCTTGTTAGCTGAAAAGTTCGTGGATATGCAATAGTTCGTGCCTGAAGAGTTGTCTTGCGTGCTTTGTGGCTTGAGCTGTCAAAGATGTAAAGATGTATGTTCATATGTTGTATGTATTTATTGTTAAAAGAAATGTAATTTAATCTAGCTAAGTAGTTGAGGTAGATTGATAAGCTAGTTATGTTTTCAGTAGTATAGTTAACCTCGATGCATGTTTGTAATTGTCTAAAAGAAAAGGGTGAGAATGGTATGATAGTATATTTTGTGCAGTAGATTAGTATGGATTAAATGTCAAGCTTGAATGTTCTTGTAAAAGATGTAAAAAAGATAGGTTAGTTTTTAAACTGAAAATGTATATTTACATGCCGTGTTTAGTTGTTGAGAACCAAGGCTCGGATGGCCTTGAGGTGGTTGAATGTTTGGACATGATATTGGTCCACTTATATGCTGTTACAGGATTTTACATTTTGCCTAGAAATAGGGGAGACTCCGTCCGTTTTCCCTGAAAATTATGCCCGGGTTTGGATTTGGGTTGTGATTAGATTGATTGATAGAACTCCCGGTCTCGAGAGGAATCGGGGTATTACATGTGGTATCAGAGCTTGTCTAGCTCATAAGCCGGGACAGGGTCC
Source organism: Ehretia macrophylla (assembly GCA_037974665.1). Taxonomy (NCBI): domain Eukaryota; kingdom Viridiplantae; phylum Streptophyta; class Magnoliopsida; order Boraginales; family Ehretiaceae; genus Ehretia; species Ehretia macrophylla. Next base: position 59,269,338 of record CM075781.1, read on the forward strand.
TCGGGCTGGTGGGTAGTGACCCTTGAATGTGTGCTTGTTAAGTGTGTCTTGAAAGTGTATGCTTGTATGTGAGATTGTGTGTCTTGATCTGAATGTGTGCTCCTATGTGATATAGTTATGTGTTATGTGTTAATTGTGTGCTAAGTAAGGTGAAGTGTCCAGTTGTGCATTGAATTGACCTATCGAATTGGCATCATGAATTGAATCGACCTCGTGGATTATTATTTGCTTGAAGTATTGCTTGTAATGTGTGTATTGGAATGTCTTGAATTAGCTATGCCGTGATTTGAATTAATTATGTTGTGCTTTCCTTGATTGTCGTGATTAAGTGACTTTGTTGAATAAACTGTTTTGTAAACTTGCTTGCATAATAGTTTGAGGCATGTGTATAACTGTGATATATTGGCATTCATACATGTCTTATGGAAATGGTAAGTAAGTCCTCTTCCTCCCCTGAAGAAAGTGGTTCACAGCTGGCTTCTCAAGGTGTATGGGTTGGCAGGAAATGAATGGTATTTGACTAGCCTTTATTTGGGAATTGGTGTTTGCTTTTGGAGCTCGGTTATTGGCGAATCTCTATGGTCCTCCTCTGTGCCTAACAGTTGTGAAAGAGCAGCTTTCTCTTGGGGTTTTATTTGATTGTTCTTTGGAGCATTCTTTGGTTTTCTTAATGGGTATTCTTTGGAGACTTCTGTTGGCATTTCTCGGTGGATTTGGCTATTGGAATTTCAATCGGCCTTACTGCACAGTATTATCTAGGGTATATGTGTCTCGGTCTTTATTAGTGTGAAACTGGCATCCCTGATTGGAAATTCTTCAATGGTATTTTCTGGAATTCTCAGTGGCCAATTATTTAATATTTACTTATTAGGCAAACTTGGCTACTTTCTTATTGGAGCATTGTTTCGGATATCTTCTTCAGTGTTCCTCAGTAGGTTTGGTATTTGGAGTTCCTATCAGACTTATTGTATAATACTACTTATGGTATTCTTTGAAATTCTTATTGGGCGTTCTATTGGTATTTTCCTTATTGGCAAAGTTGTATGAAGTTCTCACTTGGCAAACAGTGAAGAGGCCTCAGAGTTTGGTTTCGGTATATTGTCCACCAGTTCGATGTCTATCCTTGGAGTTTTGTCCATCTGGGAAACTATGATTGTTATTCAACTTGATTGTCTTATTGGGCACATTAAATTTTCTATGCTATTTTCTTTGACATTCTTCTCAACATTTGATAGCAAAACTCAGAATCTAATTGGTTGTTCCATCGGGTTATTATTTGGAAGGCTTCCTTGAAACTTTGGAAGTATATTTGATTGGGTTTCTTGGTATTTTCTTCAGTGCTCTTAACGGAGAATTCTTCTATGAGAACTCATGACCAGCGGGGTACTTCTTTGGACCTCTGGATGGAACCTTTGTTTGAGCCTTTATTTAGCTTCTTGTTTGGGAATTCTCGGGCAGAAATAGTTGAACTTCTACTAGAGATTCGTGTATGGGGTATCCATTCGGTATTCCTCTTATCATTAATAGGTGATGTGATTTTATCTACAGTATCTTTGCTTTAGTCTTTATTGGTATTATCTCGGCGTTCTGGTTGGAATTTATTCTTCTTTGGTATTCATGTTAACAGGATTCTTCAACCGATGAAGACTAGTCAGAGTTAGATTTCAGTGGATGCAAAGTTCTATTGGAAGAAGAATTGCGAGGACGCAATTGTTTTAAGGGGGGAAGGATGTGATAACCCGAACCCAGCATGCATTTAAAGGCATTTAATTGCATTTAATTAAGTGACATCTTAAAAGTTAGCATTGGATTTGTGTTTATTTTTAGTTAAACATTATTTGAAGCTTTATTTTCATATTTCTTTTAGAAGTAACTAGAATAATACTTGAGTTAATTATTTTAAGGGAATATCAACTACTTTTCATATTATTGCTAAACGGTTTTATTTTTCTTGCACTTAAATGCTCGGATTTCAATTAAATGAAAAGTAGCTTGAAGCGGAAGTAAATTTTAAACTATGATGCTTTTCAAAAATGATATATTTTCTTAAATTCTTTGAGATTTAATTGTTGTTCTTCTATTGACGCAAAGTGCATGGCATATCGAGAGAGATAGTTAGGAAATGAATTCTAGTCCTCAACAAATAGTGAAAACTAGTATTTAGTATCTTAATTTTAATATTTTAGTTGTTGTTAGCTAGAATTAAAATTATGTTACATGTTTTAGCCCTAAAATGCCTAAAATAAGCCTATTTGACCAAGTTAAGTTAGTTTGACCAAAGCTTGACCAATTTGACTTGTTGCCCTCTTTTAAAATAGCTTAAAATAGCACAAAAATAATAATAAAAAAAAGGCTGAAAACAGAGCTGGGCAGAAGCAAGAAAGGCCGAAAAAATAAGGAGAAAAAAAAAGAAAATCTCAACTTCAAATCTTCGATTCTTCGCGTGGGCTTGTGCGGGGTGGTTTCCGAGGCACTCTACGAGGTTTTCCTAGCTTCTAGGAGCGTCTAAGGTGAGGGTTTCATCGTTATTTGCGCATTTGAAAATTTTGTATCTAAACTTTGATTTTTGGATTTTATGCGTAGATTGTTGTTTTAATCGTTTTGTTGCTTAAAGAATGTTCTTTGTTGATTGTAGAACATTTATTTATAGCATTTTAACATTTTCTGCGGTTAAATGTTGAGATTGCAATTTAAATTAATTAATGAATAGTGTTTTGTGAATAGTAAACCCTTGAAACGATGAAGTTACTCTGTTATGCTGTCCGTTGATGTAGAAATGTGCTAGGTGTACTAGAATGCCTAAATGCATGGTTTGTTTGGGTTGCGTAATGGAAAAAAATAGGAATTATGCCTTGGTGAAAGTTAGAGTCGTTTAGGTCGAGTTTAGCCTTTTCTCGTTTTGCGTGTTGGCATTGTTTCGAGAGGCCATGGAAGCACTTTTGGTGTGATTATGGTGTTGGTTGGGTGTTTGGTTGATATAGTTGTAGTTCAAACGAGCAAAGGGAAAAATCGGGACTTTGCGTGAATTCTAGGGTAAAGTAGGGTTTCGGGGTCTTTAGACGTGCCTTATGGTGACCTAGGAGGATTGACGAAGTCGGTTTCCAGAACTCGTGGCTCGTTTGGAAGTGGTAGTGTTTTGATGGTTGGGGCCGATTTGTGATTTTGCTTGTTATCTTGATATTATGCCTATAGAATGCTTAGGGTTGCTTGATATACTTGTTAAATTGGTGTTATTGTTGCTTATTATTGCTTGTTATGCTTGAAAAGTTAGTTGAATGTTAGTATTGATTGTGATTGCTTGTTATCTCGTTTGTTGTCACTAGTTTGTATTGTTGTGCTATCGCTCGTTTATTGCCTTGTATCGAGTCTTGCATTGCATAATGTCTCGCACGTGAGTGAAGGGCCTCTCTGGGTAGCTTCGGGTTGCCAGTGTTGGTTGCCCTAGCTCCGCTGCTATTCCCTTCTCTCGCTTGGGTTGCCTCCCAGGGAGATTTGGGTCGTAGAATTGATGGATACTTCCGGGGTATTCCAAACTGGTGTTATAAGGTGGATGCGCATTTATTGTCATCATTGTCAACATCAAGCTCGAGATTGATGTATCGCTCGTGAAATGGTATATTGCTCGTATGAGTGAACCATAGCCTTCAGAGTGTGGTATAGCTTTGAATGGTTGTGTTAATGCTTTCAGTAATTGCTTATTGTATTGATTGTTTGTTGTGATTGCTTATTTATCAGTTATATTGCTTAACTGTACCTATTTGTATTGCACGATCTTCTTTCTCTCCAACTCGATATCTGTCTCGCCCTCACTGAGTATACGTGTTGTGTATACTCACTCCTCACCACCACATTTCAGGAAATGTCTTGTTAGCTGAAAAGTTCGTGGATATGTGATAGTTCGTGCCTGAAGAGTTGTCTTGTATGCTTTGTGGCTTGAGCTGTCAAAGATGTAAAGATGTATGTTCATATGTTGTATGTATTTATTGTTAAAAGAAATGTAATTTAATCTAGCTAAGTAGTTGAGGTAGATTGATAAGCTAGTTATGTTTTCAGTAGTATAGTTAACCTCGATGCATGTTTGTAATTGTCTAAAAGAAAAGGGTGAGAATGGTATGATAGTATATTTTGTGCAGTAGATTAGTATGGATTAAATGTCAAGCTTGAATGTTCTTGTAAAAGATGTAAAGAGATAGGTTAGTTTTTAAACTGGAAATGTATATTTATATGCTGTGTTTAGTTGTTGAGAACCAAGGCTCGGATGGCCTTGAGGTGGTTGAATGTTTGGACATGGTATTGGTCTACTTATATGCTGTTACAGGATTTTACATTTTGCCTAGAAACAGGGGAGACTCCGTCCGTTTTCCCTGAAAATTATGCCCGGGTTTGGATTTTGGTTGTGATTAGATTGATTGATAGAACTCCCGGTCTCGAGAGGGATCGGGGTGTTACAACTCCCTTATGTGTGCAACATGTGAAACTACGAGTTGTATGTTTGCCTTACGAAGTAGAAGTTGGTACTCTGATGGGTTCTAAACTTGTTACTCGCTCAGCTTGTAAAGCATGTAAAATCCAAATTAAGGATAGAGAATTCTCAGCTAATCTTATTGTATTACCCTTTCGAGACTATGAAGTTATTTTAGGAATGGACTGGTTGGCAAAGCATCATGCCCAACTAGATTACCGAACGAAGATTGTAACGTTCCAGGTACCTGGTCAACCAATACTGGAGGTGATAGGTCGAAGAGATTTCACCGGGAGTTCCATCATTTCATCTACGAAAGTAGTGAAGTCCTTGAGAAAATGGTGTAGTGGATACTTAGCTTACCTCATCAACAAGCCGTCGGACAAAGCTAAGTTGGAGGAGATGCCAGTGATCAAAGACTATGCGGATGTGCTTCCAGAAGAATTGTCCGGTTTACCCCCAAATTGGGAGATCGAGTTCATTATAGAGTTACTGCTTAGCACCCAGCTGATATCTAAAGCTCCCTATCATATGGCACCGGCCGAGCTACAAGAATTGAAGGACCAATTGCAAGGATTGTTGAAGAAGGGGTTCGTTCAACCAAGTTCTTCACCGTGGGATGCACCAGTCCTATTTGTAAAGAAGAAAGACGGAACGCTAAGGCTATGCATCGACTACCGAGGATTGAACCAAGTAACCGTCAAGAATAAATACCCACTTCCACTAATCGACGAGTTGTTTGATCAACTTCAGGGAGCCAAAGTGTATTCGAAGCTCGACTTGAGGCAAGGGTACTATCAGTTGCGGATCAAAAATGAGGATGTGCCTAAAACGGCTTTCAGGACAAGGTATGGGCATTATGAATATATGGTGATGCCATTTGGACTAACCAATGCCCCTGCAGCTTTTATGGACTTGATGCACAGGGTGTTTCAACCCTACTTGGACCAATTTGTGGTGATCTTCATTGATGATATTTTGGTATACTCGAAATCCGAGGCTGAGCATGAACACATCTGCGATTGGTATTGCAGAAACTTCGAGAGCATCAATTGTATGCAAAGTTTAGCAAATGCGAATTTTGGTTGTAGCAGATTGCATTTTTGGGGCATATCATATCCCAAGAGGGAATAGCAGTGGATCCAGCAAAGATAGAAGCGGTGATGTCTTGGAAGAAGCCGGAAAACGTTACAGAGGTTCGGAGTTTTCTTGGTCTAGCCAGCTATTATCGGAGATTCGTGAAGGATTTCTCTAAGATTGCAGGACCTCTTACAAAGCTCACTCAAAAGAAAACAAAGTTCGTGTGGGATGATAAGTGTGAGAACAGCTTCCAAGAATTGAAGAAAAGATTGAATACCGCACCTATTCTTGCATTGCCTGGAGGGAGTCAAGATTTTGTAATCTATAGCGATGCTTCGAAGGAAGGACTGGGTTGTGTGTTGATGCAAAATGGTAGAGTGATTGCGTATGCTTCTAGGAAACCGAAGCCGTATGAATTGAACTACCCGACGCATGATTTGGAGTTAACGGCTATTGTGTTTGCACTCAAGAAATTGAGGCACTATCTGTGGGGTAACAAGTTCGAGGTGTTTACTGATCACAAGAGCTTAAAATACTTGTTCTCACAAAAAGAGTTGAATATGAGGCAAAGGCGGTGGACGGAGCTTTTGGATGATTATAACTGCACAATCAATTATGTGCCCGGTAAAGCAAATGTAGTTGCAGATGCCTTATGTAAGAAAGCAAGCATGGCGAAATTGGAAGTTAAGGTGCAGAAGTTGTTGGAGGAAGCATTTTTGTGGAAACCACAATTGACTCGAAAAGGGTTACTTTTTGCCACTACACAGGTTCAATCGACCTTGTTGTCTGAATTACGAGAGGCTCAACAGAAGGACCAACAATTTCAGAAGATTAAAGAAAGCAACATAGATTTCAAGTTTCATGATGATAATATTTGGAGGTTTAGGAATCGGATTTGTGTTCCTAATGAGCCAGAGTTGAAAAAGAAGATTCTTGAAGAAGCCCATAATTCAAGATACACTATTTACCCCAGCGGAACAAAGATGTACTAGGATTTGAAGCAACACTTTTGGTGGAATAACATGAAGAGAGAGATTGCGGAGTTTGTGGCACGATGTTTGACTTGCTAGAGAGTCAAAGCGGAACATCAACAACCAGCAGGTTTACTACAGCCGTTGGAGATTCCTCAATGGAAATGGGAACATATAACTATGGACTTTGTTATGGACCTGCCCAGGTCACAAAAAGGTCATGACGTCGTTTGGGTCATAGTGGATAGATTGACTAAGTTAGCACACTTTTTGCCGATGAACAAGGAGGATAGTCCTAAGAAATTGGGAGATATGTATGTGGCGGAGATTGTAAGATTGTACGGGATGCCTGTGAGTATTGTATCGGATAGGGATCCTCGTTTTACCTCCCGATTTTGGAAGAAATTGCAAGAAGCTTTGGGAACGAAGTTGAGTTTCAGCACGGCTTATCACCCTCAGATTGATGGAAATCGGAGAGAACTATTCAGATTCTGGAGGATATGCTGAGGGCGTGTGTTTTAGATTTCAGGAAAGGTTGGGAGAAATACCTATCTCTAGCGGAGTTCGCTTATAATAATAGTTATCAGGCCACTATCGGGATGGCCCCATTTGAGGTGTTGTATGGACGTAAGTATCAATCCCCAATTTACTGGGATGAAGTAGGTGAGATGAAGACTTTTGACCCAACCCTTCTACCTGAACTTATGAAGAATGTTGATAATATCCACCTTATCCGGAAACGGATGCTTACCGCCCAAAGCAGGCAGAAAAGTTATGCAGACCGACGGAGACGGAGCCTAGAGTTTGAGGTTGGCGACAAGGTGTTCTTGAAGATATCACCCTGGAGGGGACTGATTAAACACGGCAAGGGTGGAAAGTTGAGCCCAAGGTTAGTAGGACCATTTGAGATAGTTGAGAAGGTTGGCAAATTAGCGTATCGTCTGGCACTACCCCAAAACCTCTCCAATATTCACGACATCTTCCATGTTTCGATGCTACGAAAGTATCACCATGATCCATTGTATATCTTGGAGCCAGAGCCGTTGCAGCTTCGGGAGAACTTGTCTTATAAGGAGAAGCCCATTCAGATCCTAGACCAGCAAGATCGGGAGTTGCGCAACAAAACTATACCGATGGTGAAAGTGTTGTGGGATCATCATGGAGTTGAAGAAGCAACGTGGGAAAGGCGAGACCAGATGGAGCAATAGTATCCAGCTTTATTTCAAAGGTAATATTGAATTTTGGGACGAAATTCTTTTAAGGAGGGGAGGATGTGAGGCCCGACCTTGATTTGCGTGCGATACCTCATTTCGTGTGCCCTAACCTAGATTTACGTGCCTTGACCTAGGTTTAAGGATCATATTTTGTATTGTGTGCCATGCATTGAATTATGTGCATTCATTTAGGGTTGCGTGCATTTACTTGAAAAATGTGCATTCGTCTCGTAGTTCATGCCCTACCTCGTAGTGCATGCCTTAGACCTAGGAAAGCGTGCCCTCACGCTAATCAAGAAAGAATCTTACGCGAAGCACTAGATCAATAATTAATCCTACAAATTTCACTAACTAATATTAAATTACTAATTCAACCCACTAGAAGATGAAATTGCACCAAAAGCTAGACATTCTCATTCTTTATTCCTTATTCTTTTGCACTTTCCAAACACACAATTAAATAATGCTCAAAAGATGACAAAAAATTAGATTTTTACATGCCTTGGCCGACCACTTGTTGGGCATTTGTGCTTGCTTGCATAATTCAAATTATTCCCCAAACATTCTATGACAATTTAATGACACAAAGCGATAAAAAAATTAGCTCAAAACCCTCCTCAAAGCTCCCAATCTCGACATAAGCTCCTTGCCCTTGCTAGGTAATTCAAAAACCATGCTTCTTGAAGACACAAATCTGAATTTGTATGCCCAAGGCCGACACATGCTTCAACATTTGCAAAAGCTTTCATTTTTCCTTCATTTCTCTCAATTCCTCTCATTCTTCTCTCTCCCTTTCATTCTTCTCTCTCTCTCTCGGCCCTAGCTGAATATTGTAGACTCCATAGCTCATCTTCATCACTTCATGGTTCATCAAGGCAAGCAAGAAGCTAGGGAGCTTGACTAAGCAAGCTAGGTTGCAAGAAACACACATGCAAGCTCTTTGAACCTTCATTTCGGCTTAGGTGAGTTTGCTAGCTTCCATTTATTTTCTTCTTGTTCTAACCACATGCACCTACTAAGAACTTGGTTACTAAGCTAGGAAATTTGAGAAAAATCGAGTGGTGTCTCGGCTAAGCAAGGAAAAAGGTCAACTTTGTGCTTCACCAAGAGTCTTGTGCAACTTCTTGTTGTTTTGCTAAGGTGAGGGCTAAAACTTCTTGAAAATCTTTCAAAAAACCACATGCATGCACTTAAATATCTATCTTTACTTCTGTACTTGAGATATATGTGTGTTCATGAGCTTTTATAAACATGCATGACAAGATTCTTGGCTAGAATGTGATGATAGATGAAATCGGGTATGTGATAGCTTTCTGTCTTGTTGGTACGAGGTGATTTTGGCTAGGTAAATGATGTTGAAAATGAATGAAAATTGGGAGGTAACTCTTTTTTCCAGTTCTGAACATGTTTCATAGAAATAGGCCAAAGCTAATTTTGACTATAAGGTCCTCAAAATGGCAAATCATTAAAATGTGTCCAAATCTGGAAAGTCTGAAAAAATGAAGCAGGTTTTGGTAGATTCAATGACCTTGTAGAACGAACCAGTTTTGACTTTGTAAATGATATCAAAAATGCATAAAATTTGGTGTGCTGCTATATTTTTCAGTCCTGGACATTTTTGTCAGAAATGGATTAAGGCTAAATCTGACCCTAAGGACCTCAAAAACGACATGTATTGAAATGTGTGCAAATCTGGACAGTTTTGTGTAGTCTCACTGTTTTGGCTATAACTATTGAACCCGAACTCCAAATGATGTGAGGTTTGTTTCTGAATTTAGTTCACTTCTTAAGATTTAATTTGACATCTTATTCACTAGAATTGGTGATTGTTTGCTTGTCTTAATGATTGTGAGAAAACAGTCCATTGCAGTGAGGGTTTCACTTAGTGATATGCTTAGAAAAATTATTGTAGCTTCTCTTGTTGTAGTAAATGCTTGGGATTGTGGCATTGGGATGTTGTGTGGACTGTTTTGAATACTTGAGGGTGTTTTAAATTAATTGATGCATGGCTTGAGTTTGATTTTGAGATGACTTGGGGCTTAACGCACGGGTAAGCACGAATTGAAACCCTAATGACTAGGTAAATTTACTAAGTGTTGATCCTATGAATATTGTGTTTAATTATATGTTTAGTAGGCTGCCCGTAGTTTCCCTCGTAACCCTAAATGTGATTTTAAGAATTACATGTTCACAAGTAGGCCTTTCTTGCACCCGAACTCACGTAGATGTCGTTGCATGTTGAATAATCTTATTATTTGATTATGTAAACTTTGAAATGAGTTATATGACTTGATTTACATGCGTTACATGGCTGCCCGTTTAATGTTCATATAACTCTATGTGTTTTTCAAGTGAAATTACTTGTTATATCGTGCCTCGCTTGTTTACTTGTCAATGTGCAATCTTATGACTGCTCGGAGGCAACCTACTTTGTTGTCCTGCTAATGTGATATATTACATGTAATAAATGTGCATTGCATACAAGGTTGCAACCTTTCATTCTGGCGTGGTAGCGTTCACGCACACCGGGCAACATCAGGCTTGCCAGTGCAACCGTGATTACCATTGTCCAATTCCCTCTCTCGCTTGGGGGCTAGACTTCCTCGGAGAGTTGGGTCGTAGGATTTCGGGGTACATCCGGGGCGTGATAAGGGGATGATTTGAAGTCAGCCACAATAATTGATACTGACATGAATTGAGAGCAAAAGCTCACCGTATCCTTTTCACTATATGTATAACTACTCTCGCTTGGTTCCTAGAGGACCTCGGGGAGGAAAGACGAGTAATTGTGTTCCTTACTTTTATACTATGTTATGTACTTACTTGTGATATATTCATGCTTGCAAAAAAAGGTTTTCATAAGTTGAACTGGAAAATGAGTTTCAAAACTTATTTCTCGTTCCCCCTCGCTGAGTTCATAAGGACTCACCCTCTTTTATCATCTCAGGTCAAGAAGACCAAGAACAGGTACCCGAGGACACCGTGCCTAATGATGATTCCTTGGAATGATTGTCTGTCCTATGTACTTTGCTTGATTATGGCCATTTGTGAACACTATGCTACTTGAAAACTATTTCTTTTATGTTGCTTGTTGTTTGTAATGTAAAAGACCCCCGTTGTAATTTGGGTCTAATTTTCGCTTGTACTGATAATAACTAGACAGACACTACTATGGTCGTTTTGTTATCTTTACTGGCTAGTATCTATCATAGGATTATGAAGTATCAGGTAAGGACTAAGTAAAATGAACCTATCCAATCTTAAGCAGGTATTCATTATTAAGCTAAGATCAATAGGTACTTTTGTAACGAGGACTAACAAACAAACGAGACATAGTATCATGCTAGGTTATTAATCAAATGAGACATCGAGATAACTAGCAGCCGTTTCAATTGATGGTAAATAGTAATCTTAGTTGGAAATGAAATTGAGATTGGAAAATTTGAGTCGTTTAGAGAATTAGGTCAAACCTAAGAGCCCAATTACAGCCGTTATGCTACCGGTTTTCTAGAAAATTATGGAGTTTAGGCTAAAACGTAAGTGTTAAACTTTCATGAACGATTAAGTATGAGATATGACTTGAATGTTTAGATCACACCCTAGTCTAACCTTTATAGGCCGGGTTGGGGCGTGACACCTTTTTCCAAGGATCAGTGTCCAAAACACTTGATGAGATAGAGAGCATGAAAAGTTTCCATATGTTTCGACTGTTAGTAGTCTCATATATGCAGCTATGCACAAGACCAGACATTTGCTTTGCTGTAGGCATGGTCAGCAGATATCAGTCGAACCCAAAATCAACTCATTGGATCATGGTTAAGAACATATTCAAGTATCTAAGGAAAATGAAGAACTATGTGTTAGAATACCACGCAGACAATCTGACGTCATTAGCTTATACAAACTCAGATTTCCAATCTGACAGAGATTCTAGAAAGTCCACTTCTGGATATGTCTTTACTTTGTCGAGTGGAACTATTTCATGGAGAAATGTCAAGCAGAATTGTATTGCTGATTCAACCAAGGAAGCAGAGTATATAGCAGCGTTTGAAGCTGCCAAAGAAGCAGTATGGCTCAAAACGTTCTTTAAAGAATTAGAAGTAGTGCCAGTAGTCTCTAGACCTATTGTCATGTTTTACGATAATAGTGGTGCTGTCGCACAATGTAAAGAGCCAAGGAATCACAGAAAAGGAAAGCATATAAATAAAAAATACCATTTAATCCGAGAGTTTGTATAACAATTAGATATAGTAGTAGAGCAAATTTCCTCAGCTAGTAACCTAGCAGATCCATTTACCAAGATGCTCACAAAGAAAGTTTTCTCAGCTCATGTAGAGTCTGTGGGTCTAAGGATATCTAGCAGTAGTGATCTTTAGTGCAAGTGGGAGTCTGATAGGATTTGTATGGCCAAAAGACCACTAGCACACGACATTTCAGTGAATGAATACATATTGTGATTGTTTATATTTATTGGTTACATTCATACATCTTTTATCTATTATATTTATGTGTAATTGTGATGTATAGAGACCTTTGATCCATAGTGGATGACTTAGGTGCACGGTTTCCAAGCACAGAAGGTCTAAGTCATAAACACTTGGTTCTAGAATTAGTTCATAACCGACTGGTGGAGTTGGACACTTCACCAAGGTCTAGGTTATAGTGAGTTAGTCTCCTATGAAGGGTAACCTTCCTTGGTCATTGGTAGGTTTCTGAACTAAGCCTCAGTACTATGTGCGTCACACATTGAACGGACCACTTAGGTATGATCTCTCCAAGAGGTACTACCAAAGATAAAGATCAATAAATACCTTATGCTACTAAGTGATCAGTACTCTTAATCTTGAGCATATACGAATGAACTGACGAAATCAGCTTCACGTGCTTTAATGCACTATGGGTGAGACCTCAGTTATGGGTCAATAGCTCCATGTGTTAGGCATAGAGGTTTGACTAGTTGGGGCGTGCGTATACAATAGAGAATCCATATCATTGTGTAATTGAATAATCACTCCCTTGAGATTATCCAGTAGATCGTCTTAATCTGAGCTCAATGATGTACTCTAGGAGTATGTCAGATATTTGACTTGTGGGTCGCTCCCTAGATCGAGTGTTACTTATCCAGTGGATGGTTACTTAAAGGATTTAGATGTCCCAAGGAGAAGATGCAATCAAAGAAAAAGATAGTATTTGTAATGTCATTCTTGATTGTGAGTGTTACATGGAGGGGTATTTTGGTCATTTAACTTAGTGGGTCGAAAACAAAGGCCATACTTAGTATGACGAGCTTCTACATTCAACAGTAAACATCTTGGAGTGCAGCCATGACTTTTTAATGGAATAAGTCAGGTTGAAAAGCCTAAATATGTTGTGTGGTTAACAGGGGCATTTTGGTCTTTTCAGTTGCCAAGTTGTTTATATCTTTTGGTCTCTCTTCTAGCCTATTTCCTTTTGGATGAATGTTATAGTTTTCTAGATGCTTATTGTATTTAGAGTTGTTAATTAAAATGTCCAATTACAAATTAGTATCCTATTTGGGAATATTTCCTATTTTGGATTAGTTGTGGATAATATGGAAACTAGGAATTAATTAAATAGCAAAATAATATATAGACTTAAGCACTTGGGCCGAGATTGGTGCCTAGCCCACCTAGGCTAGGTCTACACATGTAAATGAGTGAAGATGGAAGGGTTAGTAATATAATTTGTTATGCTATTGGGCTAGCCAAGTCCAAATGTGCATAGGATTGGCTTACGGGCTAAGAATCCAAATCCTAGTTTAGCTTGGATTAACTACTAAGGCTATTCCATATCTATAAATAGAGTTTTTCCTCCATCTCCACAATTGCACCTCTCTCACACAAGAAAAAGGAAGAAGAAAAGTTCTTTCTCTCTCTCTAGTTCACACATGTAGTATTAGGAAAATAACAAGGAAAAAATTCACCATTCTTCATCATCTAAGAGAAGGAAGAAGGTCATAGAGGAGAAGATCAAAAGTCTCTTCAAGGCTTCTAGGTGTGTAGATCTTTAAGTTGCAAGAAGGTGATCAAGTTTTGTGTTTTTCGTTAACATTCTTAACCTAACAAATCCAGGTAACAAAACTATCTCTTATTAGAATTTATTCTTAATAAATTGTTTATACGCATGTTCTTAGTGTTCTTATAATATTTCATCTTAGAACTTGTGATTTAATCCTAGATTAGAATGCTATCAAGTTTTCACTGCGTTTATATTCTTTAAAACTTTAAAATACCATAGTATATCTAGATAGCATGCACCTCCAAGTGCAACATGAATGCTACCATGTCTGTTTTAAAGGTTGTAACCCTTCGCATCGCATCGCATTCGCATTCACATTCACGCATTCATGACAATTAGAGAAAAACAACAAAGTAGGTTGTTTCCCAAACACATTCGCATATCATATCCATTTAACAAGCTATCAACCAAGTAACCAAGCATATGAACCACATCTAGCATGTTTACCTTCTCTTCATATAATCTAACTACATTGACATCACTACAAGTCTTGATAACACAATCAACAACCAAAGAAGTTAATTCAACATACTACTCAATTCCTAACAACATAGAACGCAATAACGCAATCATATAGTACCCCAACCATCACCTAGAATCAAACCAACTTAGCAAGCAATTAATACATCACGAAGGCAGCCCTGAAAGACCACCAAAACAGGCTGCCCAGCGCCAGCAATCCCACTGCTGGCGTTGGAAAATCCAGCCCACTAACACCCCTCAAATTTTGCCCCTTTTCCATTATCAAGCTAGTTTGCTATGCTAGGTTGAAGAATTAACATGTATGTACTTCATATATATGCTAGCAATCAAGTTTAAACTCAACTTTAGCCATATAATTCAAGAAACAGCTCATACAATCCAACTACAACAAGTTATGGTTTATATAAGTTAATATGCAAGCAAATGGTTCTCTAAGGCTTAGATAGCAATAATCAAGAGCAATAATAGCAATATAAAGCATATATAATGAAATTACTTCAACTTTAAATCATGAGTTTAGAAAATCCCCTCACATTTTTCAGAAAAAAAAAAAAAGGCAAATAAAGGTACTAGAAAGCTAAAACATGGTAAGACGAGCTCAAAAATGTTTGGTTTGGCTTTTGATCTTACTCCTTTCTCTCAATTTTTGCTAAAATAACCTAGGTTTTACTATTCCTTGAGCTTGTTTGGGTCATGGCTGAAGAGAGAAGAAGAAGAGCTTTTGTGGCTTTGTTTTGTGTTATTTTGCTTAAGTATAGGTAGATAAATAGTCAATGCAAGGTCAAAGGTCAATAAAAGGTCTAAATGACTAAGTTAGCCTCCTATTTTGCATCTAATTTCAATTCTAACACTCTAGTAAATGTCTAAGTTGATAAAAGACTAACTTAGGCATGATTTTAACTAGCATTTACAAGTTTTACCCCTGTGTGGTCAAAGAAGACGAAAAGACAATAATTAGCAATTCGAATGAATTTCAAATGCACTTTTAACCTAGTAAACCTATGTAAATCATATAATTGCACATGTTAGGTACTAAATTAAATAAACACATAATTTTTGCACATAAAAGTCAAATAAACACGTAATTTGCACAAAAAGCCGAACTCGGGTCTCACATCCTCCCTTCTTTAAAGAAATTTTGTCTTCGAAATTCTTACTTGCTACTCAGAACAACTCTGAAAATTGTTGTTCAATTTGATCCCTTCTTTCCCAAGTAGCTTCTTATATGCCATGATGATCTTTAGCGCCTCGATCCCTCACGAGACTAGGACTCCGATTCACTCCACTAGCACAACCCATCCCTAACCCCGGGCACGAAAAACAAGAGAAAACGGATAGAGTTTCCCCTGTACATAGGCTTATCCACAAACCTGTACGCAGAAGAATCAACAGAACAGCATCCCAAAACATATATATAAAGTTCTATTTCCCTCTCATAAGACTATTCTAGTTTTCTTTCCTTAGACAAGTACATACATGCATTGGACTTAAACAATACTAACCTAATACAAATACTAGTTTATCATACCACTCTAATACTTTAAATTAAACTTATTACAAATTCCTACTTACAACAAATATATACAAGGTCAACCAAACAGAACATATATTTAAATCACTAAATACACTTTATATATATATATATATATATATATATATATATATATATACATTATTTTACATTTCAACTAACAAATCACACATGGCATCCACTCCAAAGCAATGAGCTGTCAACAAATACTCGAACTTTTCCTTCTATCTCTGCAGTACCTGAAAGGTTGTTGAAGAAAAGGATGAGTATACACTTATGCTTAGTGAGGGAGGGATAAAATGGGGAGCTTTTCGAAACCTTTTTCGTGCAATGCATATAAGACATGTAAATAACATTTAGCTAAACATCATAATTACGCGAGAAGTGACACTAGCATGATAGGCATTAAAGCATTAAAAGCGCTAAATAAACACTTTAAAAAGGATATCGCTAACCCCATGGAATGCTTCATCATGCGGGTTCACTTTGCTTCTGCCACGCTTCTTTTCCACTTGACACTTCACAAGTTGGCATCATTTATCGCTCTGCTAGGTGTACTTCGGATGTACCTCAATTCCTATGACCCACGTCCATGAAACACTTTGTTCATATGACTAGGGAATAGTCCATGGCGGGTAAGCATTCATTGGCAAGCCTTCTGCCGCCAATAAATAATCACCATATCCAGGCCGACGCTTAAAGTTGCAACCTTCGCTACACTGTATGCTTGTTAGCTCTGTTAGTTCACTTGAGGCAGTTTATAACACATAATATGTTACCATGTTGAAGCACTTTAGCTTTTGAATATAATAAATGCACGTAACTCTCATGCACATTATTATTCTCATGCTCTGAAATCAATAAACATGCGCTACACTACATTAAACTAAAAGTTAAAACATTCCCAACTTCTAACACACATAGCATTTTTACTTAACACTAAAGCATACCCCGTGATACCAAGATCACTACCGTACTTTCTATTAACTATTGCATTCACTGTTTGTGCATTTTAACTGTGCATTTACTTGTTACATTCTTCATTACTATTCATTATATTTTTCAACTGCTTATTATCTTCAAATTAACATTTTTCCTAGGCTATATTACTTATTTGAGGAAAGAGGAAAGTGAGCATTTGAGTAAATCGCGTTAGGAGAGTTCATTTAAAAAATATTTTAACGGTTTATGTGAATAGTAAAACATGAGTCTAGTGGACTAGAGGAGTTAATTTGCATTAGGCTTTTATTTAATAGATTCTACAAGTTAATTTGGCTCAAATTGTTGTCAATACTCTATAATAATAGGGTGTGTTGTAAATCCGGGTTGATTTGGACATCACATTTGGTATTCTTAGGGTAAGTAGGTACTAAATGTGCTTTTCTAACTCTCGATTGAGCTTCGGTTAGGGTACGTGTAGTACAAACGCACAAAGGGGCAATCAGGACTTTTGGGGTAAACATGGGTATTTGGGTAATTTCAAGGGTCCTAGAGGTGCCATAAGGTGTAATTAAAAGTATGGAATAGATCGCTCATGAATCTAGAACCTTAGCTTTCGATGTAGGACCAATTAGCCTAAGTTACAGAAAGGGAAAAATGCAAAATTCGATTATTTTGCACACCTATTGTCTTGTAGATGCTTATAATGTGTTAAAATGCATTTCTAAGTAAATTGTGAGCTTTTGGTAAAGTTTTGTGAGAAATAGGATATTGACCCCTTTATGTTCATATAGCTAATTTCGTGCTAATGTTTATATTTTAACTGTTTTCGAGGGCAACCTAATTTATTGTCCCTCCTATGTGTTATTGCTTTATTTTATTGTTGTATTGTCATTGGTTTAAGTGCATTGCATAGTGGTTGCACAACCATAATGTTAGGGGCGAATGTATTAGATATCGGCTGGGTGGCAACGGGCTTGCTAGTGGATATTCGATCTCCGTGCTCGAGTCCCTCACTCGCCTGGTCTGGAGATTGCCGTGGGTGTTGGGTCATAGGATTTTTAGGGTATATCCAGAGGACACCCACTGGAGTGTTTAGGGTTTATGCCGGCACATTGATTAAGGTTCGTTGATCGAGATTCGTGGTTCGTGATTGAAGATCAAGTGAATTTTGAAGTGTTGGGGTTAAAGTGATTCGTATCTTTTTCATGTGTGGTAACTTGTTATTTTAATTGTTCTTTAGTTGTTAAATGCTTTATTTGTGTTAGTTGTTGCATTGCATGTCCCGGTAGACTATATCCCTCACTAGGCAATTGTGGTTGCTTATACCTCGCTAACATGTTTCAGGAGGTACTGAGGTTGACCCCCAACTCATAGTTGTTGAGGGAGAAGAGGAGGTACAGGTGGAGAAGTTGCCTTGATTGCTATGTGCTTACTGTTGAGGTAGAATGTTTGTTTGTTGGACTATGTGAAGACTTGCTTGTCTTATATTCTATTTTGAGCCTATGGGCTTATGTATATTTGTGTATTTGAAGGCTTGTAAAAGATAGAATGATGTAGTAGGGTTATGTAGTAGCTGTATGTAATAACTTATAACTCTGCTTGCTATTTTGTTGCATGCTGTGTGATATCGAAGTTGGTTAGCTTTAATTTATAAGAATGTTTATATGTTGATGTTAGAGTGGTAAGACAAGTAGATTAAAAAGAATGGATTTTTAATGGCTTTAACATTGCATGCTTGCATGTTATGAAATCTTGTTTTGCTTAAGGCTCGGATGGCCTTGAAGCTGGGAACTATTGGAGTTATGGTTGGAGAGTGATGTGGTTCATATTTGTGGCTTTATTTTTCTGTCTACAGGTATCCAGATAGTCCACGGTACAAAGGAGACTCTGTCCGTTTGTCGGGTCTGGACTTAACCTTTTAGTGTGGGGTTGGGTCGAGGCGTGACATTTAGGTGGTATCAAAGCTTATAGAATGCATGAGCCGGGATATGTTTCTCGGTCTGTGGGGTAGAGGTCTATTATGTGAAAGTATATTTGTGTGAATAAATGTTTCTTTGATTGAATAAGTGAGAGATTGGATAAGTGAAGAACATGCTAGCATGAATGTGAGAATATGAATTGTTTTCTGTGAAGTTCTAGTAAGAATATGAAATATTAGAATGAAAAAGTATGATTAAGTGTCTTATATGTATATATCTTGTGTGCATAAAGTGTTTGTATGATCTTATATGATTTCATATGAACTTATTTGAGCTTATTCTTATGTGATTTATTTGTGGACTACATATATATACTTGTCATAATACTTTGCATTCTAGTTATCCGAGATGCGGCCTTGTCGTCAAACTAGGAATCAGAATGCTGGGGAGGAAGAAGTGGATCAATAGACGATTAATGCACGGTTAACTACCGCAATAGGCCAGATTGCACAGGTATTGCAGAGGCAGAGAGGTAATGTACCTACAGATATTCCCGGTCATGGACGAGGTGGAATAGAGGGTGGTAGCATTAACTATCTTGAGAAATTCTTGCACCATGGCCCATCTAGTTTCTTTGGAGAGCCTGATGACATGTTGGCCGAGAGATGGTTGAATAAGGTTGAGAAAATTCTTGTTGGCCTTGAGTACACCGATGTGAGGAAGATTGCTTGTGCTGAATTTCTGCTCGAGGGGGATGCTAAGCAATGGTGGCATACAGTGAAATTTAGGTGGGAGACTGAAGCAACACCACAGACTTGGGCTGAATTTGTAAGAGAGTTTCAAGAGAAATATATCACAGAGACAGCCATAAAGAGACGGGAACAAGAGTTTATTTCTCTGAAGCAGGGCAGTATGACAATTGATCAGTATGATGCTGCTTTTACCCACTTATCCCGTTCTGTACCAGCTTTAGTGCAGCCAGAGAGCAAAAGGATTTAGAGGTTTATTATGGGACTTAGGCCCGATATTTCGTTGAATTTGTCTACTCAAGATTATCCCTCTTATGCAGCAGCAATTAGGGTGGCTGCGAGATATGAGAAGCGTAAGGCAGATCTGTTTGGGGAGTTGAGTCAGCACAGTAAATGACCTCATCAGACGCAGAGTCCGGGATATAAGAGGCAGACTTACTCAACTAGTCAGAGTCAACAGCCGAGGTAGACTCAGAGTTATACTGGACCTACTTAGACTCAAGCGCGACCTGTACAGAGTCAGAATCAGGGACAGCCTCGTCTAGTTGTATCACGATCTCAGTAGGGTAATTCAGCTACCTTTACTTACAGAGCTCCTACAGGAGGCACTACTGCAAGACGTCACCAGCAGTGCAGCTTATGTCAACGCCAGGGCCATACAGAGGAAAATTGCTGGAAGAAATTGAATAGGTGCACAGGATGTAGTAGTAACAAGTACAGGGTCAAGGATTGTTTGAAATTCAAGAATTTCAGGGGTTAAACATCTGGGCAAGGCACTCAGACTAGGGCACCAGCACCTCAGGGGCAGGCCCGAGTATTTGCTTTGGATGCAGAGGAGCTTCCGGATATGACTGTGGTAGTAAAAGGTACTTTTCTTCTTAATGATCAGTTGGTTAAAGTTTTAATTAACTCCGGGGCTACACATTTATTTATCACACCTGTTTGTGCACAAAATGCTGAATTGAAACATGATAAATTGTTGCATATGATTGTTGTACATACACCTATGGGTCTGAAGTTTGTTACTTAGTCTATTTGTAAGGCATGCAATATTTATACTGAGGGTCGCGTGTTTCCTGCTGATTTGATTGTTCTACCTTTCCGCGACTTTGAAATTATATTAGGGATGGATTGGTTGGGAAGATACTATGCACAACTTGATTGTAGGAAGAAGATTGTGAAATTAGAAATGTCCGACCAGCTTTTAATTGAAATAGTTGGAAGTAGGAAATCAACTGGAACCCCTATAATTTCCTCTATTAAAGCATCAAAAATGTTGGATAAGGGTTGCGAGGCTTTTCTTGCTTATCTAATTAATCAACCTGGGGACAAATTGAAACTAAATGAAGTGTCGATAGTAAAAGAATTTCCGGGAGTGTTTCTTGAAGAGTTACCGAGTTTGCCACCTAATAGAGAGATATAATTTGTGATTGATTTGTTGCCGGGGCCTACACCTATCTCCAGGACTCCGTATGGGATTGCTCCACCTGAATTGCAGGAATTAAAAATTCAGCTGTAGGGTTTGCTTGAAAAGGGATTCATTCAGATTAGTTCTTCACCTTGGGGTACGCCAGTCTTATTTGTTAAAAAGAAAGACGAATCCATTCGTTTATGTATTGATTATCGCGATCTCAATCAGGTGACTATTAAAAACAAGTATTTATTGCCTTTAATTGAGGATTTTTTTTGATCAGTTGCAGGATGCCAAGGTATATTCTAAATTTGATTTGAGGCAGGGTTATTACCAGTTGAGGATTAAAAAGGATAATGTGCCTAAAACTGCTTTCAAAACTAGATATGGTCACTATGAGTTTGTTGTGTTGCTGTTTGGCTTGACTGATGCTCCTGCCACATTTATAGATCTAATGTAGAGAGTATTTTGACCGTATCTGGACCAGTTTGTGGTTATTTTTATTGATAATATGCTGGTATATTCTAAATCAGCAAATGTAAATTCTGGTTGAAGCAAGTTGCTTTTCTGGGTCATATAATCTCGCAAGATGGTATTTCTGTTGATTCGGCAAAGATTGAGGTTATAATGTCATGGAAACGGCCTGAGACTGTTACCAAGATCCGCAGTTTTCTGGGTTTAGTAGGTTATTATAGAAGATTTGTCAATGATTTCTCTAAAATTGCTAGACCTTTGACTCAACTTACTCAAAAGAAGATTGCGTTCGATTGAAGTGAAAAATGTGAGGCTAGTTTTCAAGAATTGAAGAAAAGGTTAACCATGGCTCATATTCTTGCTTTGCCTGAAGGTACTAATAACTTTGTGATCTATAGTGATACTTCAAATGAGGGTTTAGGCTGTGTGTTGATGTAGAATGGAAAAGTAATTGCATATGCCTCAAGGAAATTGAAACCCTATGAACTCAACTACCCTACGCATGATATTGACCTTACAGCTATCATCGTTGCACTAAAGAAATGGTGTCACTATCTTTAGGGTAGCAAATTTGAAATTTTCACAAATCACAAAAGCCTGAAATACTTGTTTTCACATAAAGAGTTGAATATGAGGTAGAGGCATTGGTTGGAGTTACTTGAGGATTATAACTGCACCATTAATTATCTACCAGGCAAAGCCAATATTGTCATTAATGCTTTGAGCCGAAAGGCTACGGTTGCCAGCTTGATTGTCAAGAATTGGGAGTTCATTGAGGAATTATGTTTGTAGAAACCAAAAACTTCAAATTCAAGCATTCAATTTGCAAATCTACAAATTCAATCCTTGTTGTTATCCAGGATTAGAAAAGCTCAACAAACTGACCCTCAATTGTTGAAAATCTTAGAAAAGTCAAAAAGGGAGAGTCAGACTTTAAACTTCATGATGTTGGCATTCTCAAATTTTAAGGGCAGAATCTGTATTCCAAGTGAACCAACATTAAAGAAAGAAATACTAGCAGAGGCACACAGTTCGAGATATACAATCCACCTAGGTAGTACCACAGGGATTTGAAATAGAATTTCTAGTGGAATAACAGGAAAAGAGAGATTGCTGATTATATAGCTAGATGCTTGACCTATCATAAAGTTAAAGCTGAGCATCAGAGGCCTGCCGGGTTGTTGCAGCCTTTGGCTATTCCTAATTGGAAATAGGACCACGTTACTAAGGATTTTGTGTCAAACTTGCCAAGATCTTCGAAGGGTAATGATTCAGTTTGGGTTGTTGTTGATAGACTAACCAAGACTTCTCACTTTATTGCCATGAAGAAAACTGATATTCTTGACAAGCTAGCAAAGTTGTATGTTGAAAATATTGTTAGGCATCACAGAACTCAAAAGAGTATTATGTCAGACAAAGATCCCAAGTTCACATCTCAGTTCTAGCAGAAGATTCAAAAGGCTTTAGGCACAACGTTGAGCTTTAGTACAACTTACCACCCTCAAATTGACGGTCAATTTGAAAGAACTATTAGAATACTTGAGGATATGTTACGGGCCTACATTCTGGACTTTGGTAAGAGTTGGGCGAGATATTTACCACTTGCAGAATTCGCCTATAATAATAGTTACCAAACTACTATTGGTATGGCACCGTATGAGGCATTGTATAGGCGTAAATGCAGATCTCCTTTATATTGGGATGAGATTGGAGAGATTAAAACTATTGACCCTACTTTATTGTCAGAGATGAACATAATGATTGATAATGTGCAGCTTATCAAAAAGAGAATGCTTACAGCACAAAGTCGGCAAAAGAGTTATGCAGATAGATGCTGTCGTGACTTAGAGTTTGTTGTGGGTGATCGGGTATTTCTAAAAATATCTCCTTGTAAAGGTTTGATTCGGCACGGTAAAAGGGGTAAACTCAGTCTGAGATATGTGAGACCGTTTGAAATAACTGAGAAAGTTGGTGCATTATCTTACAGATTAGCTTTACCTCCTAGTTTGGCCAGACTTCATGATGTCTTCTATGTCTCGTTGCTTCGAAATATCAGTTAGATCCTTCTCATGTTCTTGAGCCAGAGCCTCTAGAGATCAGAGACTTTATCTTATACGAAAAAACCTCTTCAGGGTGTAGACTAGAAAGTTCAGGAGCTCAGAACTAAAAGTATCCCGATGGTTAAAATTATGTGGGATCATCACGGGTTAGAAGATGCTACATGGGAGAGAGAGGATCAGATGCAAGAGAGATATCCAGAGTTGTTCGCTGAATCATGTAAGAATTGCGTGGCCGCAATTAGTTTAAAGGGGAAAGGGTGTGATGCCCGAGATCACTACCGTACTTTCTATTAACTATTGCATTCACTGTTTGTCCATTTTAACTGTGCATTTACTTGTTACATTCTTGGTTACTATTCATTATATTTTTCAACTGCTTATTATCTTGAAATTAACATTTTTCCTAGGCTATATTACTTATTTGAGGAAAGAGGAAAATGAGCATTTGAGTAAATCGCGTTAGGAAAGTTCATTAAGAAAATGTTTTAGCGGTTTGTGTGAATAGCAAAACATGAGTTTAATGGACTAGAGGAGTTAATTTGCACTAAGCTTTTATTCAATAGATTCTACAAGTTAATTTGGCCCAAATTGTTGTCAACACTCTACAATAATATAGCATATATTATCTATATACACATTATTATGCAAACACAAGCCAATAGCTCATAAAACAATTTAAAAAATACCCCCTTGTCCCTACCCAAACCCAATAGTAACTAGGAGAGAATGGAAGGAAATTTTGCTCATCAAATCTTGGTTTCAAGCCCTACCAAGCTTGGATCAAGTGCTTCCATGAGTTTTCTAGCTTCCTACTAACTCCTACGGGCGTTTGGTGAGGGATTTTGCATCATTTTTGTGAATTCAAGATTTTGGTATAAAATGTAATTTTGAGATTGGTAGATATTGGCTCATGAATTGGTTAAAACTTGCTCTCTATGTTACCTACATGTCATAGAGACTATGTTTATGTAATTGTTTAGCTTTTTAAACGGTTAAATTCGATTATTTAATTGTAGGGCAATGAATAGTAAAAAATTTTAGGGTTTTGTTGAAATGAGCCTTTGAAATTGATTCAATGCTTCAATTAGATTCCTTAGACATTAATGAAGGCAGATTAACGACCTCGTGTAGTTTAATTGCTCGGAACTTAGTTAAAATGCGAATTTAGTCAAATTTACAAAGAGGTTTCGGGTGTGTTGTAAATCCGGGTTGATTTGGACATCACATTTGGTATTCTTAGGGTAAGTAGGTGCTAAATGTGCTTTTATAACTCTCGGTTGAGCTTCGGTTAGGGTACATGTAGTACAAACATACAAAGGGGCAATCGGGGCTTTTGTGGTAAACATGGGTATTTGGGTAATTTCGAGGGTCCTAGGGGTGCCATAAGGTGTAATTAAAAGTATGGAATAGCTCGCTCGTAAATCTAGAACCTTATCTTTCGATTTGGGACCAATTAGCCTAAGTTACAAAGGGGAAAAAGTGGAAAATTTGGTTGTTTTGCATACCTATTGTCTTGTAGATGCTTATAATGTGTTAAAATGGATTTCTAAGTTAATTGTGAGCTTTTGGTAAAGCAATAGGATATTGACCCCTTTATATTCATATAGCTAATTTCATGCTAATTCTTATATTTTAACTGTTTCCGAGGGCAACCTACTTTGTTGTCCCTCCTATGTGTTATTGCTTTATTTTATTGTTGTATTGTCATTGGTTTAAGTGCATTGCATAGTGGTTGCGCAACCATAGTGTCAGAGGCGGATGTATTAGATATCGGCTGGGCAGCAGCGGACTTGCTAATGGATATTCGATCTCCGTGCTCAAGTCCCTCACTCGCCTGGTTCGGAGATTGCCGGGGGTGTTGGGTCGTCGGATTTTCAGAGTACATCTGGAGTACACCCACTAGAGTGTTTGGGATTTATACGGGCACATTGATCGAGGTTCGTTGATCGAGGTTCGTGATTGAAGATCAAGTGAATTTTGGAGTGTTGGGGTTAAAGTGATTCGTATCCTTTTAATATGTGGTAACTTGTTATTTTAATTGTTCTTTAGTTGTTAAATGCTTTATTTGTGTTAGCTATTGCATTGCACTTCCCGGTAGACTATATCTGTAACACCCCAATCCCTCTCGAGACCGGGAGATTCTAACAATCAATCTATTCACAACCCAAATCCAAACCCGGGCATAATTTTCAGGAAAGACGGACGGAGTCTCCCCTGTTTCTAGGCAAATTGCAAAACCTGTATTAGCATATAAATGGACCAACACCGTGTTCAACCATTCAACCACCTCAAAGCCATCCGAGCCTTGGTTCACAACAAGCAAATCACAAGTAAATATATATTCAACCTTAGCAATTAAACTACACCAACCCGTATCATAAGCTAGACTATCATATCTTTCTATCTCTTTTCCCTTTGTCATTACAAATATACATTGAAGTTAAGCTACATTAACTAAATATATAATCTAATGAAACTTAAATTACATCCCCTTTAACATTAGATACATGTAATACATAAAAGCATACAACTTTACAACTTTGACAACTCAAGTCACATATCACGTAGGACAACCCTTCAAGCACGGACTTTCACGAAATCACGAACTTTCCAGCTAACATGACATTTCCTGAAATGTGGTGGTGAGGAGTGAGTATACACAACACGTATACTCAGTGAGGGCGAGACAGATATCGAGTTGGTGAGAAAGAAGATCGTGCAATGCAAATAGGTACAATTAAGCAATACAATCAATAAAAGGCTTTCAATATATACAACAATACTATAAACAATTAAGAAAAGCATTAACACAACCAATCAAAGATATACTACACTTTGAAGGCTATGGATCACTCAAGCGAGTAATGTACCGATCACGATTCCGATGACATTAACGATGACGCGCCAGCCCAAACCACCTTATAACACCAGTTTGGAATACCCCGGAAGTATCCATCAATTCTACGACCCAAATCTCCCTGGGAGGCAACCCAAGCAAGAAAGGGAATAGCAGCGGAGCTAGAGCAACCAACACTGGCAACCCGAGGCTACCCAGAGAGGCCCATCACTCACGCGCGAGACACTATGCAATGCAAGACTCGATACAAGGCGATAAACAAGCGATATCAAGCGTTCTCAACAAAAGATAAACATTTCAATCAATAATCAACTAACATTATCAAACAATAACAAGTATTCTATAAGCATTATAAGCATTCTATAGGCAACATAAGCATTCTATAATCAATACAATCATTCCATGAGCAATATAAGCATTCTATAATCAATATAAACATACTATAAGCAATATTCTAAGAATACACACAAAATCACAAAAATGACCCCAACTTCAAAACACTACTACTTTCAAACGAGCCACGAGCTTTGGAAACCGACTTCACCAATCCTCCTAGGTCACCATAAGGCACGTCTAAAGACCCCGAAACCCTACTTTACCCTAGAATTCACGCGAAGTCCCGATTTCCCCCTTTGCTCGTTTGAACTACAACTATATCAACCAAACACCCAACCAACGCCATAATCGCACCAAAAGTGCTTCTATGGCCTCCCGAAACAATGCCAACACGCAATACGAGAAAATGCTAAACTCGACCTAAACGACCCCGACTTTCACCAAGTCGTTTTTCTCCATTTTTCTATTACACATTCCAATTAAACCACACATTTAGGCATTCTAGCATATCTAGCACATTTCTACATCAACGGACAGCATAACAACGCAACTTTATCGTTTCAAGGGTTTACTATTCACTAATTACTATTCATTAGTCAATTTAAATTGCAATTTTGATTTTCAACCGCAG
The DNA here is from genome assembly GCA_037974665.1 of Ehretia macrophylla. Taxonomy (NCBI): domain Eukaryota; kingdom Viridiplantae; phylum Streptophyta; class Magnoliopsida; order Boraginales; family Ehretiaceae; genus Ehretia; species Ehretia macrophylla. The sequence goes on from CM075781.1 coordinate 59,296,497, forward strand.
AAAATGCTAAAAAGCTATAAATACATGTTCTACAATCAACAAGGAACATTATTTAAGCAACAAAATGATTAAAACAACAATCTACGCATAAGTTCTAAAAATTAAAGTTTAGATATACATTTTTCAAATGCGCAAATAACGATGAAACCCTCACCTTAGACGCTCCTAGACGCTAGGGAAACCACGATGGATGCCTCGGAAACCACCCCGCACAAGCTCACGCGACGAAATGAAGATTTGAAGTTGAAATGTGTTTTTTTTCTTTTTCCTCCATGGTTTCAGCCATGGCCTTTATTTTTCTGGTTTTGGCTCTTTTGTTTCGTATTTCTCACTTAAATAGAAGATGACAAATGGTCAAAGCTTCGGTCAACCTGCTAAACCAAAACAGCTATGCGCGACCTTACGAAAATGGCCATAACTTCTTCTAGAAAACTCCAATTCACGAACGGTTTGAAGCCTCAGAAACTAGACTCATAGAGCTTTCCAACCATATATAATTTGCTACCTAAATCTTCCCCAATTGGTTCAGATTTAATTCCAAAGTTGACCCAAAATTTAACTAACTTAACATTGTATTTTTTTATTTCTAATCCCAAGTTTGCCCTTTATTAAACATTTCAAAAATTTCCACCTTGTCCTAGTTGATCAATGTAGATGAAAAGTCAACTAGTTTGGTCAAAGAAGGTGAAAGGTCAAAAAAATGAAATTTAAATGAACTTTAAATGCTATTAAATATATGCTAGGTTTGGGTTATCACAATATCCCTCACTGGGCAATTGTGGTTACTTATACCTCGCTAACATGTTTCAGGAGGTGCTGAGGTTGACCCCCAGCTCATAGCTGTTGAGGGAGAAGAGGAGGTACAGGTGGAGAAGTTGCCCTGATTGCTGTGTGCTTACTGTTGAGGTGGACTGTTTGTTTGTTGGACTATGTGAAGACTTGCTTGTCTTATATTCTATTTTGAGCCTATGTGCTTATGTATATTTGTGTATTTGAAGGCTTGTAAAAGATAGATTGATGTAGTAGGGTTGTGTAGTCGTGGTATGTAATAACTTATAACTATGCTTGCTATTTTGTTACATGCTTGTGTGGTATCGAAGTTGGTTAGCTTTAATTTATAAGAATGTTTATATGTTGATGTTAGAGTGGTAAGACAAGTAGATTAAAAAGAATGGATTTTCAATGGCTTTAACCTTGCATGCTTGCATGTTGTGAAGTCTTGTTTTGCTTAAGGCTCGGATGGCCTTGAAGCTGGGAACTGTTGGAGTTATGGTTGGAGAGTGATGTGGTTCATATTTGTGGCTTTATTTTCATGTCTACAGGTATCCAGATAGTCCACGGTACAGAGGAGACTCTATCCATTTGTCGGGTCTAGACTTAACCTTTTAGTGTGGGGTTGGGTCGGGGCATGACATACCCTTTTATAGCATGCCCGGGATTACTAACACATCTAAGTTCACTAACACATTCATTACACTTTAATTTCTAAGCTAAAGCATCTAATCCTCTTAACTAGATAAATTCAATTCAATTTCTAACAAGTATTCTAACTTTTTTATATTGACCCTTTATACTTTCTAACAAATTAACAACCCATCAAGTATCGAGGTGACACTACGAGTTCACTAAACATTCAACTACCATTTATGAACCACCACTAAGCTTTGAAAACACACACTACACACACACAGCTTAAAACACATAAATGCCCCTTTGTTAATTAACACTATAACACCCTAATCCCTTCACTATAACTATGCCATATGTGATACCCCGAACCTGGCATGCATTCAATAGCATTTGACTGCATTTAATTAAGTGTTTAATTAGTTAAATCATCCGTTTTGCACTATTTTGATTTTTCTTTTAAAAATATTCGAATAATTTTTATATTGATTAATTTAAAATATTATTACCTATTTCTATTATTTATAGTAATTGGATTTATTTTCTTGTATTTAATTAAGTGTCATCTTAAATGTTAGCATTTAATTGCATTTGACTACGTGCTATATTAACTTGTTCATTTGTATCTTAGCATTAATTTCATAGTTCTTTAAAATATTCTAGAAATAGTTAAACTATTTATTTTTAAATGAATATTGATTATTTTGATTATTTTAGTAATCGATTTTATTTTCTTACATTTAATTACTCGGTTTTCAATTAAATGAGAAAAGTAACTCCGAGCCGGAGTGAATTTTAAACTAAATTACTTTTCAAAAATTATATTTTTAAGAAATTGTTTATCATTCTAATAGTGATCGTTTATTGACCGTTTGATCGAAGCGCATAAAAAATGAGAGTTAGAGAAATATTTCTTGGATTTTGTGAATAGCATTTCTAGTTTTATTTAATTAGTTTTTAGTTGATTTGCATTAAATTGCATTGTTTTAACTTGAATTAGACTAAATGCTAATTAAATAAGCTTATTTGACCATTTTTAACTTGAATTTGACTTTGCCTTTTTACCAAAATACCCTTATCACATTTTAAATACAAAATAAGCCAAAATTCTCATCAAAACAAATCCACAAATTCCCCCCATGTCCCCCCCTATGGCCAAAACTTAAGGGAAAAAGAAAAAAAATTGATTTTGCATTTTAAAGCCAAAATCTTGCGTGGAATTGCTCGGAGATCGTGGCTCGGGTCCTTTCAAGGCTTCCTCTTCAATCTCTGTGAGTGTTTTCACGTTTTTGTGCATTTTTATTTGATTTTGATTTTTGTTTCAAATTTTTAGATTTAATATTTATCGCGTTATAATGCATGTTATTGCTTGAAATAACTTCCTTAGGGTTCGTAGAGCATTGCTTGTTAATTATTTAGCAATTTTTACGGCTGAAATTGCGTATTTGAATTAGGGAAGAACGTGAATAGTAAAAATGAATAGTAAAACCCTAGATTTTTGGATTTTTTTATCCGAATTGCGATTTCTTGATTTGGTTAGGTGCCATTAATGTTAGAAAGATAAAATGTGCAATAAAAACGGACCGGCCTTTGTTAAAATTGAAAATTAGACAAAGAAACGTAAAGGGGTCATTTGACCAAGTGTTGACCGTGCTCGAATTGAGTTGGGAGTTTTGCTATTGAGGGCATAGAAGCACTTTTGGTGCTGTTGTGGCGTTGATTGAGCGACCGATTAGCATAGTTATAGTTCAAACACAGTAGGTGGACTTTCGGAATTCAAGTGAGAAAGTGAAGTTTCGTGATATAGAAACGTGCCTTGCAGTATCTAAGTGAATGTAGTGAAATCGGTTTCCTAATCCCATAGCTCGTAATTGCCTTTGGAAGTTAGAGATTGAATAGTGATATTTGTCATTTTCGTGTTTGAACTGCTATTACTCGTTTAGTTGATGTTATTGCTGATATTGATGATCATCATGCTTGAAAAGTTAATTGATTGCTATTATTGATCGTAACTGCTTGATATATTGAATGTTGATACAAATCTGCACTTTTGTGTTATCGCTTGTTTATTGCTTGTATCTCGTATTGCATTGCATAGTGTCAGGCGCGTGAGTAATGGGCCTCTCTGGGCAGTCTTGGGCTGCCAGGGTTGGTTTGCTCTAGCTCCGTGTCCTATTCCCATTCTCGCTAGGGATGCCGCCTTGGGTGATTTGGGTCGTAGATGTGTCAGGGTACATCCGGAGTACACCCAATGGAAGTTATAAGGTGGTTACCCGCTTATTGTCATCGTTGTCAACATCAAGCTCGAGATTGATGTATTGCTTGTGGAATGATACATTGCTCGTGTGAGTGAACCATAGCCTTCAATGTGTGGTATAGTTTTGAATGGTTGTGTTAATGCTTTTATTAAATGTTTATTGTATTGTTATCTATATTGATTGTTTTACTTGTCGGTTATATTGCTTAATTGTCTTATTTGCATTGCACGATCTTCTTTCTCTCCACCTCGATATTTGTTCCGCCCTCACTGAGTATACGTGTTGTGTATACTCACTCCTCACTACCACTTTTCAGGAGTTGTCGTGTTAGCAGGAAAGCTCGTGCTTGAAGAGTTGTGTTGCGTGTTATGTGGCTGAGTGGTAGAAAGATGCAAAGGTGTATGTTTTTCATGTGTTGTATGTATTTAGTGTTAAAAGGAATGTAATTTAAGTTTAACTAGGTTATTGAGGTGGTATGATAAGCTAGTTTATGTATCCAGTTAGTATAGTTTAACTTCAATGCATGTTTGTATTGTCCAAAGGAAAAGAGTTAGAATAGTCTGGGTACTTGGAACTATATATTTGCTGTGTATACTTGTTGAAATTTGAGGCTCGGATGGCCTTCAGGAGTTGTGAATGTTTGGACACGGTACTGGTCCATTTATGTAATGTTTGTAGGATTGGATTTTTGCCTAGAAACAGGGGAGACTCCGTCCGTTTTTTTCCAAATATTATGCCCGAGTTTGGAATTGGGTTGCGATTAGATTGATTAATAGAACTTCCAGTCTCGAGAGGGATCAGGGTGTTACACCATAAATGCACCATAATCACTAACTAACACAGTTAACATCAACCAACACAACCAAACACACCCGGTCAACAAAATATACACATTGCCCCTTTGATCATGATCAAGAATTTCCAAGTCCTAACCACATTCTAACCAATTTAACTTCACATTTAGCTTACTAGACGTTTATGGAACCTAATAGAAGCATTTAAAACATAACTTGAAACAAAATTCACAAATCTTGATAAAATACTATTCATATACTTTCTAAACTTGCCAATACAAATGGAATATAACTTCAAAAGTTTGTTCTACGCACTTAATAATGAGTAATTTAAGCAAAAACAACCATAAACTAAGCATATAACATCATAACAATAATTTACATAAACATGAGACAAGCTTTAAATGCAATCCTTCACCCAAATCAATTTGTAGAAACTAGGTAGAAGCTCTATGATGGCCCAACACACTCCAAACAAGCTTGGATGAAGCCAATTTGATCAAACCCTAGAGTTTTTTTTCTTTCCCCTTTTTCTTATTTGGCCGATTTGGCCCTCTTTTTTTCCTTTTGTTTTGTTTTTGTTATATGTATGTATATGTAGTAGTATATATGTATATAATATATATGTATGGGTTTGGGCTAAAGGGATTGGGTTTGGTTAAATAAAATGCAAGAAAAGCTCAATAGTGCAATCAGGGGCGGAGCCAGGAATTTTTGTCAGTGGGGGCTAAAATTTATAATTTTTGAACTATACAAGTATTTTTTTCAAAAAATACATAGAATTTTAACGTTTTTATGGGCCAGTGGGGGCTAAAATCCATAATTTTTGAATTATACGAGTACTTTTATTTTTCAGTGGGGGCTAATTAATTTTTTTTAACTAAAAATACATAGATATCTAATTTTTTTTCAAAAAATACATAAAAATTTTAACATTTTTATGGGTCAGTAGGGGCTAAAATTCATAATTTTTGAACTATACTAATATTTTTATTTTTCAGTGGGGGCTAATTAATTTTTTTAAAACTAAAAATGCATAAATATCTAATTTTTAAAAAAAAATAAATAGAAATTTTAACGATTTTTATAGCCCCCACTGGCCCCAATATAGCTCCGCCAGTGAGTGCAATCCAGTTTTGACTATTCATACGAGACTCCAAATATTTTTCTACCCGCCTTCCCAACATGCTTTACAATTAAAATTTGTGAACGTATGCCCAACAACACATATATAATAAGGCAAAAATACGAAATTTACAAAATAAAATACTTTAATTTTTACCCTAGGCTCAGGGCTCATTTTAAAAAGATGAAATTTTATCTATTATGTATAAGGATTAATCCCGTATAATATAAATGACAAAATAATAGGTTAAAATATTTATTTGAATTAGTTAAATAGTTGCACATTTAAAGAAATAACCAAAAGTAAAATTACTAATTATACACAAAATTTAAAGTAAACACATAATTTCATACAAACACTTTAAATAACATATAATTATATGCAAATAAGTATTATGCACTATTTACTAGGTCTAGGGTGTCACACTCTCCCCTCCTTCAAATAATTGCGTCCTCACAATTTCTTTTTCATAAGAGAATGTCATATCTACTACAGCAACTCTAGCCAAGTTCTTTGATGAAGCATTAAAGCTCAAACTTTGATGGCTCATACCATTTGTCGAATGAGAGTACCACACAAGAATGCCAATAGGGAGGCCCAAAGGAACACCAAGAGAATAGCTCGCGCGAAATCCTGAGTAAGGAAGCCAAATAAAGACCCCATTTAAGAATACCATTTTGAAGTTTGAATAAAGACCTCTTTGGATGCGAATACCATATAGGAATCCCAGTTAGAAGTCGAATAAGAAATCTAGTAAGAATCCTGAATAGGAAGACCACAGAGAATGCCAAGAAGGAATATCAAAGTAATACTCCAAATAAGAACCACCCATATAAGAAATCCCAAAGAAACCCCTTATATATGAATGCAGAAAAGAATACCATCAAAATCCCAGTAAGAATGCCAAGGAGAATCCCATATGCGAGATTCCAAATAAGGAGACCAAATAAAGGTCCCAATTCCGAATACCGAGAAAAATAGTGAAGAAAATACCCACAGCTGATTACTGAATATCACACTTCAAGCATTGAATACCAGTCATTGGCTACCAATAGTCAGCTGTTCAACTGCTTCCTCTTTCGCTGGTCCATATCTTCAGAAGATCCACTACTGGTTATCTCTTTATAGGGGAGAGTTTACTTACCAATTCAACGGTAATGCATGCATGCAATGACAGCTAGTTTAATTAACAAATACACTAGTTTAGATAATACTTTAGCTCATAAGACTTGACACATACACTAATATTAATGACCAAGGCAATCATCTTATCATGAAATCACTTAGGTGCACACATAGTCACATAATCACACATATTGCACATTCTTCATATTTTACATATGTATAACATGTAAGAGCACATTTTCATTCAAGTAAACACAATCCCTCATGCAAGCACATACTTATTCAAAACATATTTCACATGCACGCAGTCGGGGTTCGCTACCCAACAGACCGAGGACTCTGTCCCGGCTGAGAACTAACTAAGCTCTGATACCACTTGTAATGCCCCGATCCCTCACGGGACTAGGACTTCTATTCATTCTACTAACAACAACCCGTCCCTAATCCTGGGCACGAAAAATGAGAAAAAACGGACAGAGTTTTCCCTATACTTAGGCCTATCCACAAACCTGCACGCAGAAGAATCAATACAACAATATCCCAAAACATATATATAAAGTTCCATCTCCCACTCATAAGACTATTCTAGCTTTCTTTCCTTAGACAAGTATATACATGCATTGGACTTAAACAATACTAACCTAATACAAATACTAGCTTATCACACAACTCTAATACTTTAAATTAAACTTATTACAAATTCCTACTTACAACAAACATATACAAGGTTAACCAAACATAACATATATTTAAATCACTAAATACACTTTATATATATATATATATATATATATATATATATATATATATATATACTTTACTTTACATTTCAACTAATAAATCACATATGGCATCCACTCCCAAGCAATGAGCTATCAACGAATACCCAAACTTTTCCTTCTATCTCTGCAATACCTGAAAGGTTGAAGAAAAGGGTGAGCATACACTTATGCTTAGTGAGAGTAGGATAAAACGGGGAGCTTTTCGAAAACCTTTTCTTGCAATGCATATAAGACATATAAATAACATTTAGCTAAACATCATAACTACACGAGAAGTGACACTAGCATGATAGGCATTAAAGCATTAAAAGTGCTAAATAAATACTTTAAAAAGGATATTACTAACCCTATGGAATGCTCCGTCCATACGGGTTCACTTCGTTTCTACCACGCTTCTCTTCCACTTGACACTTGACTAGCTGGCATCACTAATCGTTCCACTGGGTGTACTCCGGATGTACCTCGATTCCTACGACCCACATCCATAGAACGCTCCATCCATGTGACTAGGGAATAGTCCACAACGGGTTGGCATTCACTAGCAAACCCTCTGCCGCCCAGTGAAGGATCACCACATTCGAGCTGACACTTAAGGTTGTAACCTTCGTTACGCTGTATGCTTGTTAGCTCTGTTAGTTCGCTTGAAACAATTTATAGCACATAATACGTTACCACGTTGAAGCACTTTAGCTTTTGAATATAATAAATGCACGTAAGTGAGAAGTGACAAAAGAGGCCACTCTCATGCACATTATTTTTCTGATGCTCTAAAATCAATAAACATGCACTACACTACATTAAACTACAAGTTAAAACATGCCCAACATCTAACACACATAGCATTTTTACTTAATACTAAAGCATACTCTTTTATAGTATGCCCGGGATTATTAACACATCGAACTTCACTAACACATTTATTACACTTCAATTTCTAAGCTAAAACATCTAATCCTCTTAAATAGATAAGTTCAATTCAATTTCTAACAAGTATTCTAACTTTCTTTATATTGGCCCTTTATACTTTCTAATGAATTAACACCCATCAAGCATTGAGGTGACACTACAAGTTCACTAAACATTCAACCACCATTTATGAACCACCACTAAGCTTTGAAAACACACACTACACACACATGGCTCAAAACACATAAATGCCCCTTTGACAATTAACACTACAACACCCTAATTCCTTCACTAAAACTATGCCATAAATGCACCATAATCACTAACTAACACAGTTAACATCAACCAACACACCCGATCAACAAAACATACACATTGCCCCTTTGATCATAATCAAGAATTTCCAAGTCCTAACCATATTCTAGCCAATTTAACTTCACATTAGCTTACTAGATGTTTATGGCACCTAATAGAAGCATTAAAACATAACTTGAAACAAAATTCACAAATCTTGATAAAATACTATTCATCTTCTTCCTAAACTTGCCAAACACTATTCCTAGACAATACAAATGTAATATAACTTCAAAAGTTTGTTCTACACACTTAATAATGAGTAATTTAAACAAAAACAACCATAAACTAAGCATATAACATCATAACAATAATTTACATAAACATGATACAAGTTTTAAATGCAAGATTAAATACAATCCCTCACCCAAATCAACTTGTAGAAGTTAGGTAGAAGCTCTATGATGGCCCAACACACTTCAATCAGGGTTGGATGAAGCCAATTTGATCAAGCCTTAGAGTTTTTTTTTTCTTTCCCCTTTTTCTTCTTTGGCCAATTTGGCCCTCTTTTTTTTCCTTCTGTTTTGCTTTTGTTATATGTATGTATATGTAGTAGTGTATATGTATATAATATATGTGTATGGGTTTGAGCTAAAAGGTTTGGGTTTGATTAAATAAAATGCAAGAAAAGCTCAATAATGCAATCTAATTTTTACTATTCACACAAGACTCCAAACAGTTTTTTGCTCGTCTTCCTGACATACTATGAATCAAAATTTGTGAATGTGTGCCCAAAAACACACATATAATAAGGAAAAAATACGAAATTTACAAAATAAAATAATTTAATTTTTACCCCAGGCTCAGGGCTCGTTTTAAAAAGATAAAATTTAATCTATTAGGTATAAGGATCAATCCCGTATAATATAAATGACAAAATAATAGGTTAAAACATTTATTTGAATTAGTTAAATGTTAGTTGCACATTTAAAGAAATAACCAAATGTAAAACTACTAATTATACACAAAAGTTAAAGTAAACACATAATTTCATACAAACACTTTAAATAGCATATAATTATATGCAAATAAGTATTATGCACTATTTATTAGGTCTGGGGTGTCACATAATCCCACAATATTTTTACCATTGGAATCTTCTTTGTTCTCAGCTCTCAATCCTTATAATCTAGGATACGAATTGGTCATTCCTCATATGACAAATTCTCACGAAGCTGCCCCAGATTGAGATGAGAAATAAAGGGCAAGTGGCTCTGGCTCTAAAACATGAGAAGGATCAGGGTGATACTTTCTTAGCATAGATACATGGAAGACATCGTGAATCCTGGAGAGACTAGGTAGTAAAGCCAAGCGGTAAGCCAACTTGCCAATTCTGCCAACAATTTCAAACGGCCCAACAAATCTCAAACTCAATTTTCCACCCTTACCATGTCATACCAAGCCTTTACGAAAAGATATCTTCAAGAAAACACGGTCACTAACCTCGAATTCCAAATTTCGTTTGTGTTTATCAGCATAACTCTTTTGTCGGCTCTGGGCTGTAAGCATTCTTTTCCTGATTAGATGAAGATTCTCAATCTTCTCCAGAGGTTCGGTCATCAAAGTTGGATCAATAACTTTCATCTCCCCTACTTTATCCTAATACAATGTCGATCGACATTTACGCCCATACAAAGCTTCATAAGGTGTCATCCCAATAGTAGCTTGGTAACTATTGTCATAGGCAAACTCGGCTAATGGCAAATATTTCTCCTAACTCTTCCCGAAGTCTAGCACACAAGATATTAATATATCCTCCAGAATCTAAATAGTTCTCTCTGATTGGCCATTGGTTTGAGGATGATATGTCGGGCTAAAGTTCAATTTGGTACCCAAAGCTGCCTGCAAATGCTGCCAAAATTGAGAAGTAAATTGTGGATCTCTGTTTGATACAATGCTCACTGGTACCCCCATGAAGTTTCACAATGTTCGCCACATAAAGATCCGCCAACTTTTCAAGACTATTATGCCGATTCATCGAAATAAAGTGTGCAGTCTTGGTCAATCTATCTATCACAACCTATACCGCATCAAACCCTCTCGGTGATCTTGGAAAATCTGTGACAAAATTCATCACGACATGCTCCCATTTCCATTTAGGTATTGTTAATGGTTGAAGTAACTTTGCTGGTCGTTGATGTTCTGCTTTCACCCGCTGACAAGTCAAGCATCTAGACATAAACTTAGCAACATCCATTTTCATGTTATTCCACCAATAATGTTGATTCAAATCCCAATACATCTTGTTCCACCGGGATGAATTGTATATTTAGAACTGTGAGCTTCTTCAATAATTCCTCTCCTCAAATTTGGGTCATCGGGAACACATACCCTATTTCGAAACCGAAGCACACCATTATCATGCAATTTGAAGTCTATTATCCTTAATCTGATCTTTGATTTTCTGAAGCTGCTTATCAAGTTACTAAGCTTCTGGAATCTAAGATAATAATAACAACTAAATCTGCAAATGTACACACATCACTCCAACTTGAATCAATTGGAATTTCTAGTAACAAGCTTCTTCAAGTAACTCCCATTCTTTGACTGCCATAATTGCAATGCATCCAGCTAAGAGCATCTGCCACAACATTAGCCTTTCCCAACAAATAATTGGTAGTGTAATTGTAATCATCAAAAAGCCTCATCCATTGCCTCTGCCTCATATTCAACTCCTTTTAAGAGAACAAATACTTCAAGCTTTTATGATCAGTGTAGATCTCAAACTTGTTGCCCCAAAGATAGTGACGCCATTTCTTCAAAGCAAATACTATGGCCGCCAACTCCAAATCATGAGTTTGAATAATTCTCCTCATATGGCCTTAACTTCCTAGAAACATAAGCAATTACCCGACCATTTTACATAAGCACACATCCCAAGCCCTCCTTAGATGCATCACTGTAGATAACAAGATTTTTTGTTCCCTCTGGCAAAGCAAGTATTAGAGTTGTAGTCAACTTCTTTTTCAACTCTTGAAATCCATTTTCACACTTCTTATCCCACACAAAACTCGTTCTCTTCTGAGTAAGTTTAGTAAGTGACCCTACAATTTTAGAAAAGTCCTTCATAAATTTGCATTAATAACCAGCCAAACCAAAGAAACTACGCACCTCGGTCATAGTCTCTGGCCTTTTCCAAGACCTAAGAACCTCAACTTTCACGAGATCCACTAAAATACCCTGTTGCGAAATTACATGACCCAAAAAAGATACATGTTGTAACCAAAATTCACATTTACTAAACTTAGTATACAAGTGATGTTGTTGAAGCTTCTGCAGGACTAGACGCAGATATTGCTTATGCTTGAATTTAGTCTTAAAATATACCAAAATATCGTTAATGAAGATCACCACAAACTGATCCAAGTAAGGTTGAAATACTCAATGCATAAGGTCCATAAATGCTACAGGTGCATTAGTTAATCCAAAAGGCATAACTACAAATTCATAATGTCCATACTGAGTCCGAAATACAGACCTTGGAACATCATCTTTATGAATTCGGAGCTGATGGTACCCTTGTCTCAAGTCAAATTTAGAATAAATCTTAGCTCCCTACAATTGATCAAACAACTCATCAATAAGCGGCAAAGAATATTTGTTCTTGATCATCACCTTATTCAACTCCCGAAAGTCAATGCATAACCGCAAGGTGCCGTCTTTTTTTTTTCACAAACAATACAGGTGCTCCCTATGGTGATAAACTCAGTTGAATAAAACTTTCATCTAACAACCCCTGCAACTGAATTTTCAACTCTAGAAGTTCTGCTGGTGCCATTCTGTATGATGATTTAGAGATAGGCTGAGTACCTAGAAACACATTAATCACAAACTCTATCTCCCTCTACGGCGGCAGTCATGGCAACTCATCTGGAAATACATTGGGATATTTCTAAACTATCAGAATTTCCTCCAACTTTAACTTATCTAATGGCTTGTTAATCAGATAAGCAAGATACCCTGAACATTCCTTACTCACAAGCTTAATAGTTTGGTTGATGAATTGATCAAACTCTTCGTAGCACCTCGGTTTCCCACAACTTCAACCATTGGTTGACCTGCCAACTAAAAATTCACAATTTTTGTTGTACAATTCAAGTGAGCATTATATTTAGCAAGCCAATCCATACCCAAGATAACAACATAATGTGAGACCCCGAAATTTTCCTTATTTGCAAATACGTGTTTTATCTATCTAACTGCTATTATAATGGATATATATGGATTTATATGTGATATTAAATGATTTTAGATTAATTGTGCATTTAAAATACATTTGCAAAACAAATAATGTGACTATTAATCTTCTTTTGCAAAATTGTGTAGTATAACTAGACTAAACGTAATTAATTGTTTATGTATAATTGTTGTCCCCTAAAAATAGTCAACTAAATTTATAATGTAAGTTAGATAGTTTATTTAAGACTATTTTAAACAAAAATGACTAAAATAGAAAAAGTTGACAACTTTGACCAAAGTTTATTTGTTTGACTTTGCATTTTAGCATATATATTAAACATTTCAGCCAAAATAATAGATAAAAACCCCTCCAAATCTCACACACTTGGCCGTGAGTCTCCAAGGAGGAAATTAAATATTTTTCAAGGTTTTTCAAAGCAAATTTTCAAAGCAAACTTCATTTCTAGGCCAAATCTTTTCATTCTAGGTTGGATTTAGCTTGCTGGGCACCTATTCTACTCATTTCTAACCTTGCTTTGGATTAAAGGTGAGGGAAAAACTAGATCTTTTTTTTTAAAGTTTGTGTCAAATTTTAGTTGATGCATTTGTAATTGTTATTTTGTTAAATTGATGTTAGATTATTGCTAAGCAGATGATAAGGACCAACTTAGTGTATTTATAGTCATTTTAAATGGTAGCAATATGTATTTTTATTTTTCGGGTATTTAAATTAATAATTTGGCTTATATTTGAATAAATGTAGTTGTAGTAGTTGAAATTGAGTTGTAGTTGCTTCTAGAGGCTTGTTATTTATTGTGTAGTAATGTTGTAATGCCAAATTTTCAATTTGAATGCCACAGCAAAAGTCAAAAAAATCAGCCATGAACGCATTGCCATTTTTGACTTGTTGGGCTTATTTTAGGTAGTTTTTGGTTGATTTTCGAGGGGCTTAATGTAGTTATTTGAGTGGTAGGAAAAGGTTCGGGGATTGTTTGATTGATAGATTGCAAGTTATGAAGTTTAAAAGTTTGTGTAGTCTTTCTTTGAAATGTCTAAATGTTGTCTTTATTGTTTAGTGTTGTTTATGTGGTTGAGTTTTGGGTTGTGGTTGAGTAGGGTTGAGTTTGAATGCATGTTGAAGTGTGTGCTGAGTTTGGATGGCCTACTTTGTCATATAAGTTAAGTGTTTTAGAATTGTGTAGTTGATGAATGTTGAAGTGTTGTGTAATTGATTGTTGAATGTTGAAGTGCTGGGAGATAAGCAACCTACTTTGTTGTTCTCTCAGAATATAATATGTTAAGTGTTATCTGTTGTAAGCCATGGTAGTGTTGGGTCACCTCGGGTGGTATTGGGCTTTCCAGCATAGCTATATGTATTACCCCTATCTCGTGTGGTCGGAGAATGATCATGGAGTGTAGGGCTAGTTGAGGTACTTCCGGAATGTATCAGTGGGCGTTATAAGAAGTTGGTTGAGATCATAATGGAGTATGGAGCTACATCAACTAGAGTATCATTTCTCTATTGTATGGTTACTAGTGTTGTCTAATTGAATTGTTATTGATGTTTAATGTGTGTTATTGTTACTAGGGTATTTTTCTAAGTGGTAAAAAAAGTGTTTCCAAAACATCCTATTGAACCATCGCTTAGCTTTGTATTGTATAAGCTCACCCTCTTTGTTGACTTTCAGGTGTAACTGAGCCGGACCTTGGGTACGTACCTCAAAAGGCTGAGAACGAGCCATATATGGATGAGTCCAATGTGCAAAAGTCTTATTCGTGATGTCTATGCTGGAGTGCTCTTTATGTTGATATGTATTATGTAGCATGTTGTAATGTTTTAAGCTTTGAAGATTGTATTGTATAACTCAACTTAAAGGTAGTGGATGGTATAGTGCTAGTTTAGTTGACTTTCTGTTGAAATATGATCAGGTTGCTGGACTAGTAATATATATGCTATGTATGGTATTGTATAGCTGGATGTATGTTGGTGAGGCAGAGGCATATGTCTTGTTGCTGGAATGTTGTATGGTTGGCTAATGAATAGTATTGGTTGTGTTGTATGTTGATGAAGTTGTTGTTGAAGTTGTAGTTAGTTGTGTGATGTTTATAAAGGATTGGTTTAGAGTCCTGTTGTCCATATTACAGACGTTATATTACCGAAATTCCGCCACGTCCTGACTGATCGTAAGTGGGGTCGAGTTGGGGCGTGACACATAATCTCGGATAGGAAGTCAAATAAGATTAACAAGAAATTCTTAGCCTTTAATATGAATCTTACAAGCTTTACATACCTATTCAGTTACAAATTTAGTGCCCATTAGTGTACTAACTTCAATCTTATAAGGTAACTTCTCAGTTTGCATATTTATATGTCGCACACAAGAAGGTGTAATAAAAGAATGAGTAGCACCAAGATCAATCAACACTTTAACCAACTAATTAAGAATTAAACAATTACCTTCCACAACTGTTGCTGCCTCTGGCATCTCCAGCTAATCAATGACATACACATGTGCCTGAACTCGCTACCCTGGTGCACCGCCTGCAGGCCTATTCTGCTGACCTCTGCTTCTAGCCTGAAACCTTAGGCAATCCTTCGCCCGATGTTGATCATTACCACATCCGGTACATTTCCCCGCCTTCTTCCAGCAGCTCGCCTCCAAATGACCATTTTTGTTACAGAAGGCACAATGTAAAACTAGGCTAGTAGCACTACTACCTGCTGAACCCTGGGCTAATGATGCTACTGAACCACTCGGTTGGGTCCTCACAAATACCCGCCTATACTGGCCCTATGGCTGACTCTACCTCTGTTGAGACTGGACCTGAACAAACCTCTACTGGCCCTACGACAGATACGACCTCTAACTGGGTTGGCTCGACCCGGCTCCAACCTCCCTCTTTCTTTTCTCAACCCTCAAAGCAGCATTCAAGGCCTCCGAATAAGTAGCAAACTGTAATGGAACCAAGCTGTCACGACCCCATTTTTAATCGCTAGTACAGTCTCTAATACCATAGTAAAACCACAAACATTCCTAGGATCATGATACCACGGGCTTAAAAAGATCGCTCTGTCTAAGTCCGCTAAGGCACAATTACAATAGCCCGAATACTATTATCCATAATTTAATCTATCAAGGCTACTAAATAATTACTTCCCAAATACTAAATTTTAAATTTAGAAAATTGTAATTACATTAGTACTAAGTCTGGTTATGACTTAAGATTCAATTAATTTCTAACCAAATCTCTAACCTTTAATAATTTTCTAAAAAATCAGACAGTACAACGACTGTAATTTGGACATTCCAGTTTAAACTTGCAAACAAAAAAGCCACAACCACATCTCCGAATCCTTCACTACAGTACCTCAACTCGCAACCAACAATACGGTAATAGTTCCCAACATACAATCGACAACCTCGTATTATATAATAACTCCAACATACATTTGTAAAATCCAAAGTAGTCTAGTTACAACATTTAACCGTTACATTATTACAAATAGTACATATTATACAAACTTCATAACTAGTAATTAAAGTCACGAACATGTTTCCTTGTATACAACCATCAAATTGATCAAAGCCCTCTTCATTGCCTTATAATATAATAAGCATTCAGATAGCATAAGAAACAATAACGAGCAATCAACTCTACTCCCCGAGGACCTCTAGGGACCAAGCAAGAGTAGGTAATCACATTCTGAGTAAGAAAACAGTTTACCCTTTCAATACGATCATTTTTAAGCAGTGGCCAGTTAAGATGTTCAACATCTCATTCCTTATCTCACCCAATAGAGTATTCCGGACAATACTCGAACCTATGACCCAACTCTCCGACGAAATCAATGTTCCCAAGCGAGATAGGAATACAGACCATGGTAGACATAAATCACCGGCAAGCCCTATGCCGCCCAGCGTGTTATACGCACTACCATGCCAAAACCAGGTGGTTGCAACCCCCTTTCAACACCATTTTCAATTCAAGTTCATGTAATATAAGCAATATAGCAAATATATCGACATCGAGTTCACAACAAGCACATAGTTACACATTTGTAGCATATTGAGTGAACAACGAGTAACTAAGCAATATAATTCATATTAATGATTCCACGAGTATCGTTACACATTTAGAGGTCATTTAACATTAATGCACAGTAGTAGGAACTTGTAATTTAGCCATTTAAACAACAACAATTGACATTAGCACTTAACTAGTTAGCTTAAAACAATTTCAATACTACTGCAATGCCCTAACTTTGGCAGTTCAGTTACCTACCGTCCCAAACTCCAAATCATCTAAATTAGATATATAATTAAATCTCTTCGAGTGTAAATAGTTTTAGAATCAAGTAGAGCTCAATTTCAATTTAAATTCATTAAGTTATAAGCAAAACAATACAGTTGCACAAATCTGTTCAATGACTAGAAAAGTTTCAGCTACTTTGTGGTTTCCGATTTTTTAGAGGCTCTAAACAATAGAGTTAGCTCAAGCACTTAAAACAAAATTTGTTAGAAATTGACAAATCTACCAATTGTAAAAATTTCAAAATTTTTCAAGCATGTTTACTACTTTTAAAATGCAAAAGAAACCAAAGGCGGTAGGCTGTCTAGTTTCCAGCAAAATTCCTATAACCTACTGAAATGAGCTATTTTGAGCATGCAAACGATTTTTTCTCATAAAACTTTCAACACAAGATTTGTTCCTCTATGAGTCTAGAATTTATTCAGATTTTTCCAATGTGATATACCCGATCAAATGACTCAAAAACATTAACTGCGCAAGGCTGTTTAGAAAAAGCTATCATATGAATATTGCAAATTTAGCTTCTATATCCACAAGTTTAACTTCTACAAACTCTAGCAACCTCTAGCAACATTTATAAGCATCATCTAAGAATATGTAGCAACCATTCTTTAACTTCAAGAAGCTTCAATCCATCAACAATGGCATTTATGGATTCAATCATCTACAAACATGCATATATCACTTTCAAGCCATAGTTTAGCTAGCATATCAATATCCAAGCTCTATAAACCATATATATGCATTTATATTTCAAGAAAAACAAGTTTTTAAAAATCCCTCACCTTGGCTTTGGGAGATAATAGCTAAAAAAACAACTTGGATTTGCAAGAATAAGGTTTGAATGGCCCTAGAACACCTCTTCCTAGCTTTGTCTCCTTAATTTTCCTTCTCAAAATAGCTCTCAAAACTTCTCTTGCCAAGCTCATATGGCCGGCCATCCCAAGGCTTCCAAGGGAAGTCTTGTACTCTTATTTAATTCAAAACTTGGTGGCCAAGATTAGATTTTTGCCTAATTGCATTTTGACCCCAATTGTTTTTCTATTTTGCAAAGCAAGCTTTTCTTTTTCTTATTCTAACCCAATGGGTCCTAGTGCAATTTTAGAAACTCCAATTCTAGTTTTAAATGCTTTCTTGGTACCAAGTCCAATTTTTAACAAAGTTGACCCCTAAAGTTTGCAAAGTTCACAATTTAACCTCAAATGTTTTCTAACTTTACAAACTTCCCTCATTTCTTTTCTTCTTATGGCAGTGGGTCCTAAGTATAATTTTATAAAATATATCCTAGTCCTAAGTGGTTTACTTGGTGACCAAGACCAAGTTTATCTAATTATACTTTGGCCCTAAAGTTTTTTAATGTTTGCAAAGTCACCCTAAAAGTTATTATATCTTATTCTTATGATTTTAACTTAATTTTCAACTTATTTCTATCTTATTTCTATTGCACCCAATAAGTATTAATTAAAGTATATAAAGCATTAAAAGATATTTATCTAAAATACTCAATGCACGTAAAACAATGTAAATGAACATAAAAGTCCATGAATGCAAGTAAGATGATACAAGTGCATATTAATACTTATAACTTATATAAATAAATGCATGAATGTGTGCGGGGCTTTACACAAGCTATCCTGTATATCAGACCTCAGTCCTCTAACAAACCTCCGTACCTTTTGGCTAACCGATTGCACTATTGTAGGTGCATAATGCGACAATTTGTTGAACTGAGCCTTATATTGTACCACTGACATAGAACCCTGACTGAGAGACATGAACTCCTCTTCTCGTCTCTCTTGCACAATCTCCGGTATGTAATTGTTCCTAAAGGCCTGCACAAAGTTCTACCACAAATAAGGGGTATGTTGCTATACCCACTGAAGTCTGACGGTCCTCTAACCACTGTCTTGTATCCCCGTCTAATAGGAAAACTACAAATGTGATTTTCCTATCATCTGAGTAGGCAAGGGCATCATAGATGTTCTGAATTCTCTCAACCACTCTTCTGCCTTCTCATCATCCGGCTTGCCTAAGAATCTCGGTGGATGATACCTGAGGAACCCCTGCAATACATTGTCACCGCTATTTCCATTACCTCTGTTACCTTCATTATTACCCCGGTGGTTCTGATTATTGCTCTAGTTGTTCTGATTCTACTCAGTCTGCCTCTCTAGTACCTGGGCCATTCGGGCCATTGTTACTGCAATCTCCCCCAAAACCGAATCACACACAGGTGGCTACTTCCCCTGTTCACTATTATCCCTACGGGGTCTGCCCCTAGTATTTCTTGCAGCCATCTTCCAACCAAAAGATTATTCACAGGTTATATCACATAAACAGTTTTAAACAGTTAATATCACATAAAGCAAATTGATCACATAACTCACATTGGTCACATAAAGCACATTGAGCACATAAGCACGTTGTTCACATAAAACACATTAACCACATTTAGTTCACTTAACACATAAGGCATGCATACATTTTTTCAAGACAAGTTCATATTAAGACCTCTACCCAATAGTCTAAAGGTCATAACCCGACTTACGCTAAACATGCTCTGATACCACTAAATGTCACGTCTTAACTCGACCCCGCCTAGAACCAAGTCGGGATGCGATGGAATTTTGTCATTATAACGTCCGAAATATGGCCTCATAAACTTATAAACCTGTCAAACATTTCTTATAGCCACAAACAACCAATATACAACCACAATATAAGCCATTAGTCATAACTTCATCAACACAATTATAAGATACATGCCGCATAACGAAACTCATAAGCCTATACACTTATACAAAAAAAGTGACTTATGAATTTACATTACAAGACTACAACTTTAAAAGTAAACATCTTAACTTAACATATATTACATATAGCTAACATGTAACACCTCGATCCTTCACGAGACCAGAGCCCCGATCCAAGACCTGAGGTCACAAAAAAAAAGGAAAAACGGACGGAGTCTCTCCTGTTTATAGGACAATCCAAAACCTGTACAAGCAATTATAATCTCAAAACCAAAGTCCAACCTTCTCCGTAATTCCCAACTTCCACTATTATCACATACAACAAACTCCTCAAGGCCATCCGAGCCTTGGAATCCAATATTGAAAACATACAAGCATGCAAGGTCAAATCTATTGAATTTATGTGTTTTAGAACCGCTTATCATATCACTCTAATATTATCAATTTAGCCTATTTATAATTTAAGTTCAACCAACCAACTACCCTTCACTAACCACACAAGCATGCAACATTGATAATAAAGCAAAGTTAAAGTTATTACATGTCGTTATAATACAAACCATTCATCCACAAACTAACTATTACATTCCTTTATCAACATAAATCAAATACACACAAGACTTTTACTTTACAATTTGTACTATCACAAGCAAGCAGCACTTCAATGCACAAGAATCCAAGCAGCTTGCAGGCCTTTCACTGTTTCGCACTAAACCTGGAAGTGTTAGAAAGAAGGGTAATCATACAACATATGTATACTCAGTGAGGGAGGAAAATAGTTAAACGGGAAAGGTTTTCAAAAAATATTTTCATGCAATACAACAGTTAATCACAGAAGATAGCTGTGAAACCCCATTTTTCTGCTTTAACTTGATTTACGTGCTTTGTCTCGTTTTGCGTGCATATGACCTGTTTATGTGCTATAGGACCTAGAAAGTTATAATTTTGATTTCAATACTCCTAATACGTGCTAAATGTGCATTCATGAAATTTTCATCAAAAACGGAGTCAGAAATTTTATCGTCGATTTTTAGTGAATAGTGTTTTCGAAACACGTCCGCTATAATTTTGAAACTGGTCTTTTTAACCCTTCTAGACCTAGTCCACGGACTTTAATAGACCTGTGTTTGATGAAAACGGTTTTAAAATCGGCTTAAGAATTTATTAGGGTTTTTACACCGACTTTTGCGAAAATCGAGTTTTAAGCCGACTCGGGTGGAATTCTTTGAATGTAAAACTTCTTGTCACCTAAAAATAATCCACTTGTGATATTTTGGGGGTTGCATAATTACTTTTAACTTGGTGAGCACTAAAATGCAATTAAAGTCATTAAAAACACAAAAATACCTATTAAAACTAACTTTGACTTTGCATTTTTTTAATTGACCAAGCTTTTTATTATATAATGTCATCAACACACACTCACACAACACAAAACACACTCCAAAAACACACACAAAACCGTGGCTCCTTGGAGGAGAAAGATAAGGCATTTTCAAAGCATTTTTCTCACAGATTTTGCGTTTCAAAGCCGAATTGAGTGATTCAAAGCTTGAAATTGATTGTTTGGCATCCATTCTACACATTTCTTGCATCAAAACACATCAAAGGTGAGAGAAAAATTCTAGATCTCAAAATGTCATTTTTGTGTTTTTGCGTATAAATGAAGATTGAACCGTTAGAATTGAAATCTGATGTTAGATTATTGCTCCTTGCATGCTAGGGATCATTATATACTAATACTACGAGTTTCTGTCGGATATAGCATAATTTTTATTTTCCGGGTATTTAATTTTGATTAAAATGTTCAAAGTTGATTTAATTGAGTTGCGTTGCTCGAAATCGATTGCCGTCGATTTCTAAATACTTGATAATTACGTGTTAGCGCTGTTGTAATGCCGAATTTTCGATTACATTGTTTGTGTGAAAATCCGGAAGATCCAGGCATGACATCTTAGGATTTTAGGGTTATGGGGGATGATTTAGAGGTGTTATGGTGGATTTCCGAGAGGGCTAATGTAGTAGGTTGAATGGGTGAGTGATAGGAACTGATTTGGCAATGTTTGGATTAGTAGATTGTAAGTTATGAATTTTAGAAGTTTAGGTTGTCATTCTTTAATTCTTGAACGATGCCTTAGATGGTTGGGTAGGGTTCGAGTGATGAATGGTGAGTTGTTGTTGAGTAATTTAGAGTTTAATTATGTATATTATGCATGTTCGGTTAGATGGCCTACTTTGTCATCTAACTTAGTTATTTGTTGTTTAATTGATTATTGATGTTATTGATGATGATGATATGATTATTGATGATGATAAAATGATATTGATTGATTATTATTGAATGCGGGAATCGGGCACTCTTGTTGCTGATCTCCCAATTGATTGATTGATTTATGCTTGCATGATGATTGATGAATATGGAGTCTTGGTATGTGTGTGCCACCTCTCGGGCAGCGTCGGGCTGTCGGGTTGATAACGGCATGACTGCCATAGGCTACCCCCAGCTCGCATGACGGAGATGTCATGGAGGGAAGGGGCTAGTGAGGTACCTCGGGTGCGTGAGTAATGGGGAGTTATAAGAAGAACGGTTGAGATCGTGATGGCGTTTGGAGCTACACCAAATAGAGTATCCTTATTGAATGGTCATATAGTTATGTGATGATAGCTTTATTTATGTTATTATGTTGTTGTGTGTTTACTTGCTCAAAGGACTAAATCCAAGGAGCGTAGTGAATACTGTCGAGATCTATCGGATCCTCACTGGGCTTATGTATATAAGCTCACTCTCTATTAATGCATGTTTCAGGTGTACTTTCACAAGATTTCGGGTACGTGCCTCCTGAAGAGGAGAATGTGGAAAATGTGCCTTTCGTGGATGAGTCATATGTTCCCGAGTCTTATCCATGACCTTATGTTGTTAAATGTCTTGTATATTAGTTTAATAGACTTTATATGCTTTACGGTTCTTAATGTAATAGATATTGAAAAGATGATGAACCAAATGATGTTAATTTAGTGGCTTCCTTTTGTTTATGGTTAAATTGTAGTTGTGTCTCAACTTACTTTTGAAATGTATGATAAAGTTGAGGTATTGTATGTTATGTTGGAACGGAGGCGTATAACGAGGATGGTTTATTGTATATTATGATTGTGTTGTATGTTGTTGTTTGAATTAAGGGGTTGCTGGATGTATGATGTTTAATGAGGTTGGTTTAGAGCCTCGGTATCCTATTTACTGTCGTTATACTGCCGAAATTCCGTTGCGTCCTGACTGATCATAGGAGGGGTCGTGTTGGGGCGTGACAATAGCAAATATACAATAAAGAAGCAAATTAACTATGAAATACCACACATTTAAAAATAATACGCTACGATAACCCTTATCACTCCAACTTCCGAATCATGAACCACGAACTCACGAACCATGAACCATGAACCATGATCTTGATATGTCGGTATCCCAAACACCAATGGGTACTCTGGATGTACCCAAACCTACGACCCAACACCCCCTGACTGTGAAACCTCACTTTTTTGTTTTAACTCGATTTACGTGTTTTATCTCGTTTTGCGTGCATTTGACCTGTTTATGTGCTATATGACCTAGAATGTTATAATTTTGATGTTAATACTCCTAATACGTGCTAAATGTGCATTCATGAAATTTTCATCAAAAACGGGATCAGAAATTTTATCGTCGATTTTCAGTAAATAGTGTTTTCGAAACACGTCCGCTAAAATTTTGAAACTCGTCTTTTTAACCCTTCTAGACCTAGACCACGGACTTTAATAGACCTGTGTTTGATTAAAACAATTTTAAAATCGCCTTAAGAATTTATTAGGGTTTTTACACCGACTTTTGCGAAAATCGAGTTTTAAACCTACTCGGGTGAAAGTGTTTGATTGTAAAACTTCTTGTCACCTAAAAATAATTTACTTGAGCTAGCTTGGGTGTTGAATAATTGTTTTGAACATTGGTGATCAAGAAAATGCATTTAAAGTCAAGAAAACACAAAAAATAATTAGTTTCCACTTTGACTTTCTTTTATTTATTTGACATTTGCTTAATATATGATCAACACACATTAAAAACAAAGCAAAACACCACCAAAAACACACAAAACCATGGCTTCTTGGAGGAGAAAGATGAAGGCATTTTCAAAGCATTTTTCTCATAGATTTTGCATTTCAAAGCCGAATTGAGTGATTCAAAGCTTGATTTCACTTGTTTGGCATCCATTCTACACATTTCTTGCATCAAAACACATCAAAGGTGAGAGAAAAATTCTAGATCTCAAAATGTCATTTTTATGTTTTTGCGTATAAATGAAATTTGAACCGTTAGAATTGTAATCTGATGTTAGATTATTGCTCCTTGCATGCTAGGGATCGTTTAGTGGTAATACTACGAATTTCTGTCGGATGTAGCATAATTTTTATTTTTTGGGTATTAAATTTTAATTAAATTGTTCAATGTTGAATTAATTGAGTTGCGATGATCGAAATCGATTGCCGTCGATTTCTAAATACTTGATAATTACGTGTTAGCGCTGTTGTAATGCCAAATTTTCGATTACATTGTTCATGTGAAAATCCGGAAAATTCAGCCTTGACACCTTAGGGTTTTAGGGTTATCGGGCATGATTTGGAGGTGTTATGGTAGATTTCCGTGAGGGCTAATGTAGTAGGTTGAATGGGTGAGTGATAGAAACTGATTTGGCAATGTTTGGATTAGTAGATTGTAAGTTATGAATTTTAGAAGTTTAGGTTGTCATTCTTTAATTTCTTGAACGATGCCTTTAGATGATTGGGTGGTGTTTGAGTGTTGAATGGTGAGTTGTTGATGAGTAATTTAGAGTTTAATTGTGTATATAATGCATGTCCGGTTAGATGGCCTACTTTGTCATCTAACTAAGTTATTGTTGTTTAAATGATAATTGATGCTATCAATGATGAATAAATGATGATTGATTGATGATTGATTGATGATTGATGATGATTATGGAGTCTTGGTATGTGTGTGCCACCTCTTGGGCAGCGTTGGGCTGTCGGGTTGATAACGGCATGACTGCCAGAGGCTACCCCCAGCTCGCATGACGGAGGTGTCATGGAGGGAGGGGCTAGTGAGGTACCTCGGGTGCGTGAGTAATGGGGAGTTATAAGAAAAATGGTTGAGATCGTGATGGCGTTTGGAGCTACACCAACTAGAGAGAGTATCCTTTATTGAATGGTCATATAGTTATGTGATGATAGTATTATTTATGTTATTGTGTGTTTGCTGACTCAAAGGATTATTCCAAGGAGTTTAGTAAACCTTGCTCGAGATCTATCGGATCCTCACTGGGCTTATTTTATATAAGCTCACTCTCTATTATTGCATGCATGCAGGTGTTACTGATTTTGACTACGGGTATGTGCCTCCTGAAGAGAGAAATGTATCGTATGTGGATGAGTCTTATGTGCAGGAGTCATTGCCATAAGATTATCTTAGTTGTTGTAAAATAATGTTTTGTATAATCTATTTTGAAATGTATGTATAGCCTATGTATTAAGTTGGAACGGAGGCGTATAACTATGAACGGATTATTGAAGGAATGATAATTGTATAATATCGTTATGTTGTATGTTGTTAATTTAATTGAGGAGCTGGTTGTTGAATGGTTTGTGGAGTTGGTTGTATGATTTTCTGAAGAGGTTGGTTTAGAGCCTCGGTATTCTATTTAATATCGTTATACTGCCGAAATTCTGTTGCGTCCTGACTGATTGTAGGAGGGGTCGAGTTGGGGCGTGACACTGACGATCTCCGGACCAGGCGAGTGAGGGAATAGTAGACGGAGCTAAGGCAACCAACATTGGCAAGCTTGATGCCGCCCAGCGAGGCCATCGCAACCGCCGTGACGATGAGGTTGCGCAACCATTGATACGAAACCACAGAAAGCAACGATAAGGCAATATACTAATAAAAGCCAATAAACACATAAATGAGGGACAACAAAGTAGGTTACCCTCACACACAATATGATATCCAATAAGCATAAACTACTTTAATAGTTATACTAATTCACACAGTCTAAGAGCAAAAATTTAAACTATTATGCACATAAGGATGTAAACAAAACTCCCTCACCTCTAAAAACCAAGGTACGCAAGAATCTAGCCAAATACCTCCAATTGTACCATTCTCCTTCAATTACCACTCAAAACCACTACCTAAACACAACAATTCCATGTAACTTAAAGATAACTCAACCACATTAAAACAAGTTACTTCATAACTAATTCACTTCAACTAGATCACAAGGGTTCATCAAGCTAAGCATCCAATTAAAATGCTACATTTTAACATCAAACATACTCACTATAAAGCATGCTCCAAGAATCATTTTCATATACCACACTTCACTTACATAAGTTACCTACCACATGCTTTGACAACCTATTTACTTTATGATTTACAAATCTCCCTAATTCTTGATCATTAACATGTATACATTCTCCATTAACTACTTAGCATGTGCAGCTCTAAGCATCTAGAATCCTTAAACACATTTATAAAACTAAAATTACCAAGTTAACACTAATGAAACACTTAATATACTTAACACATAACTTTTACCATTTTAACAAACATGCCATTTAAACTCATTATTCACATAACATGTTCAAGAATCAAGCAATTGTAAATATTTCATAGTAGTACTATCAATCAATAAAGCCATTAACTCATACTTATTCTCATTAAAATTAACTTAATATAAAACTCAAGGAAAATGCTTAGAATTATGGCCATACTATAACATTTCATAGAATAATCAATTATAATCAATAATAACAACAAGAACATTAGTTAAGTATAGTTCAAAGCATGAAAAACCACAAAATACTATTCATATCTCTAAATTTTAAAAGCCACTACAACTAGACGAGTTGCGGGATTAGGAAACCAACTTCACCACTCATTCCTAGACACGTTAAGGCACGATTCTATGGCATGAAACCTCACTTACTCAACAAAAGCCTGAAAGTCCACCTAGTGCATTTGAACTATAGCTATGCTAACCGGACACCCAATCAATGCCGCAATTGCGCTAAAAGTACTTCCCAGCACATACAAAATAAACCCCTAACTCAAAACGAGTACGGTCAACACTTGGTCAAACGACCCCTTTGTCAACTAAGGCTAATTGACTCTAAACCGAATCACGAGGTTCAAGATTCTCAACCAAGCTATTCAAACCCCCTAATAACACTTTATGACACCTCTAGGACCCTTGAAATCACACCTTAACCCACAATTGCCTCAAAAGTCCCGAAAGCCCCTTTATGCATTTGAATTATAAGTACCCTAACCAACGTTCAATTAGGAGACATAAGCCCACTTTTAGCACTTCCCCACCTACTAAATGCTAGCCATAATGTTAGATTGTTCCCGGATTCATAAATTACCCGAAATCCTTTTGTAAATCAAGGTCTATTTCTCAATTTTCCAAAGTACAACCCATTCAAACCGCACATTTAAGCATTCTAGCAGTTTTGGCACCTAACCAAATCAAGAAAACACAATTCGAAACAAAAATTACAACAAGGATTTACTATTCACATTTTTTACTATTCATTATCTTCCTCAACCTACATTTTCAATTTCTAGCCATAAACTTTGCAATCTAACTACAAATTAATGTTCTATGATCACAATAGAAGGTATTTGAAGCATAAACAAGCATAGATAACCAATATATTGCTAGATCATAAAAATAAAGTTTGAACTAGAATTTAAAAATATACAATTATGGATGCATTCCCTCACCTTAATACAAAAGGAAGAAAGTCTAATGAGGTCTCTAGGATGATCCTTGAGTAATCCAAGAAGAATTTGAGCAAGAAAGTTGAAGCAAAATTTTTTGGAAGCCAAAATGAAGCTCACGGCCAAATGAGGCTTTTTGAGCTTGTTTTTGTGTTTTGTTTTTGCAAATTTGGTTAAAGACAAAGCTTATTTATAAGGTCAAAGGTCAAAGGGTCAATGGTTGGTGATTTGGGTCAAGTTAAAATGCAAATGGATCAAGTAATTGCTAAATGGGTTAAGTTGTTTTTAAGCAAAAATGCTAGAAAATTTTACCATTCATTATGCTCACTAAAGAATTTTTTTCCCGTTGCTCCCGATATGCTATACATGCAAACTCAATGAACGTATGTCTCTAAAATAGCAAGTATTAAAGGAAAAATATGAAAAAGGAAAAAAAACATAAAAAAAAAATTCATGCTCGGCTCGGGTGTTACATAACAAGTCTCCACAATAATTACAACATAACATCATGTTCCAAGGGCATAAACATCAACTAGACAAGCATACTAAGCCTTGGGCTCAACAATAGGATCAACAAACACATATTCAACATACTCCACCTCTGGCTCTCTTGAAATGATAGCAAACGGGGGTGAGTTTCCACGAACTCAGTGAGAAGGGGGGGGGGGGGAAGAATAAGAAGGGCTTTGAAAAGTATTTTGATTTGAAAACTCCTTTTGAAAACATGTAATGAACAAGAACATGCAACAAGTATAAAGGTTCAAGTACTGTAAATAACCACGTAGTAAGGATACACTCGTTCTGTTGATATCATTCCTCTATACTCTATCACGAACTCTTCCCCTATACTCCCACGGATGTACTCTGGATGGACATCAAATCCTACGACCTAGACCCTGTGAACTCTTTGTTCACAATGGGATAGGGATTAGAACCCCGGTAGTCATGTCATCGCCTGACAAGCCCTATGCCGCCCAGTGCAACATGAACGCTACCGTGTCTATTTTAAAGGTTGCAACCCTTCACATCGCATTCGCATTCACATTCATGCATTCATGACAATTAGGGAAAAACAACAAAGTAGGTTGTTTCCCGAACACATTTGCATATTGTTGGAGATATGCCCTAATGCTATATAGTTAGATGACCTATTTTAGGGATATATTGGCATTAACTTGTACATAATGGCATTTTCGTCTATATGTTTGTTTACATATTGACTTGTTTGTGATGATCATATTCTATGTCATTCCCATTATATGAATGTGTCCTTAATGTTTTTCGGAGAAGAAATATATTCTAAAAGTATTTAGAATACGTTGGCATATTTTTTCGATATGATAAACATTCAAACTGATTCATAGCCCTTAGATTATTTGACCGGGACTAGAATAATCAAGTACAGGCTATCATATGTAAATTACCTTTGATTAACATAGAGATGTTGATGATAAAGGATGGTGAGCCTTGTGCCGTAACAGCATAAGGATACAACTAACTTATATATGGGTGATTGTTAGTTGAACGAATCATTGAATGTGACAAGAATGACTAAAACTACATGACTTTGGATTAATAGTTTGTCATTCATTGCGAATTGTGCAAATTAATCCTTTGACTTGAGAAATTACGGTTGTCGGTTATTTCAGGGGCTAAATACTGAGTCTGGACAATACCGTCTTCCAAAAGATGGGTTACGGCCTTTCGCGTTTTAGTTTTATGGTATGAACTGACAGGTAATTGTCAAGATAAGATCCGTTAACCTTCGACGTGAGGCAATATCCTATGCGATCTTATCTCGGTTGTTGAATGAGAAAGTCCATGGCCGGGGCACATATCAAATGGAATGATGGAAAGGGTTCCATAAGTGTCATCTCTCATTCCACCGAATAGATCTATGCATAGAATAGTTTAGTGGACTTAATCGTATCATGGTTCACACAACGATCGGGACATATTTAATAGAAGGATCGGACTGCACGATAATTCGCGACTATAAATAGATTCATAAGAGTTGGACTTCATTACCATATAAATTGTCATGATGCGCGTTTGTTGCTGACGTAACTCTTGAACATGAGGGGATTCCAGAGAATGACGTAAACATTCTCGGAATAGATTAAAATCGTTTAATAGTCACTCATCACTATACGGTTATGAATCTAAAAAGTCATACACAAAAAGAGCATCAAGAATAAGGCAATTAACGAGCTTGATATTAAGTTAGAAATACGTTAAAGAGTTAACGTTGTTTATTTTGGACGTTAATCGTTAAGCAGGCCAAAGTATAAATACCGAAAAGTATTGGGGCCAAAGTAAAAATACTAAAAGTATTAGGGCCAAAGTGTAAATACTGAAAGTATTGGGGCCAAAGTACAAATACTGAAAGTATTGGGGCCAAAGTGCAAATACTGAAAGTATTGGGGCCAAAGTACAACTACTGAAAGTATTGGGGCCAAAGTACAAATACTGAAAGTGTTGGGGTCTAAGTGCAAATACTAGTCTTCACTAGAAGACAAATAATAAGTTGCACTAGAAGCCAAACAACAAGTTGCACTAGAAGACAAACAACAAGTTGCACTAAAAGTCGAAATACGAAAAGACAAACAACAAGTTGGCAAAGGTAGATGTCTTCTGCATGGTTGACACTTGGCAAAATGAATAAGTCTTAAGAAGACTTGTCATGCCATTTGTCGCAATCCTACACAACACAAGACTCTATATAAAGGCCATCATTTGTCTTTCATTGTTGTTGTTTTTTTTGGGCCAACACAAGAGAAGAAAAGATGACAATTCTCTCCTTTCTTTCATGGTATTTTCGACCATAGTAAAGATAGGGTGGTAGGATTTTTCTCTTACTTTTCTAACTTTGTACAAGCTTGGATCTATCACCGAGAAGCTAGCACATATACTTGGTTGGTGGTGTTTGCCATTGGATGCTCGTGTGTTTCGATCTATGACCTGTACACTTGTGAAGAAGATTAGTCCATGCCATCTCGTTTCTATCATCCTTTCGGCCATCTACGAGAGAGAGCTATATCTTCTTCCTTGATACTCTCGGCCAAAGCACGAAAAAAAGATAAGTGTTATTCTTTTTGCTTTCTATTTACATGCAAGCTCTAATCTACTAATAAGTAGCTAGCAAATTGACTTAGTTTGTAGTATTAACCATTGGATGCTTGTGTGTTTTGATCTAGAGCCTTTGCATGTGTGAAGAAGGCTTGTCCATGCCGTAGCATCTCCGTCATGATTCTACCTTCTCTCGGCTATAAACGTGAGGTACACCATTTTATCTCTCATTTTCTTTATAGTATATTTGATATATTATGTTTCATGTTGATTACCATGGACTTTACTTTGGAAATGCATGTGATTACAAAAGATAATGTTGAAAATTTTAAAATGCTCGACGCTTCTGCTTTAACTCTATTATGTTATGAATCACACGTTTCCGAGAACTGATCCTTTCACATATCATATCCATTTAACAAGCTATCAACCAAGTAACCAAGTATATGAACCACATTTAGCATGTACACCTCCTCTTCATCTAATCTAACTACATTGACATCACTACAAGTCTTGATAACACATTTAATAACCAAAGAAGTTAATTCAACATACTACTCAATTCCTAGCAACATATAACGCAATCATATACTACCCCAACCTTTACCTAGCATCAAACCAACTTAGCAAGCAATTAATACATCACGAAGGCAGCCCCAAAGACCACCAAAACAGGCTGGCCAGCGCTAGCAATCCCACTGTCGACACTGGAAAACCAGCCCACTAACACCACCCAAATTTTGCCCCTTTAGCATTATCAAGCTAGTTTGCTATGATAGGTTGAAGAATTAACATGTATGGACTTCATATATATGTTAGGACTCAAGTTTAAACTCAAATTTAGCCATATAATTCAACAAACAACTCATACAATCCAACTACAACAAGTTATGGTTTATATAAGCTAATATGCAAGCAAATGGTTCTCTAAGGCCTAGATAACACAATAATCAAGAGCAATAATAACAATATAAAGCATATATAATGAAATTGCTTCAACTTTAAATCATGAGTTTAGAAAAGCCTCTCACCTTTTCCGGAAAATAAAGGCAAATAAAGGTACTAGGAAGCTAAAACACGCTAAGACGAGCTCAAAAACGTTTGGTTTGGGCTTTGATCTTGCTCCTTTCTCTCAATTTTTGCTAAAATAACCTAGGTTTTACTATTCCTCAAGCTTGCTTGGCTCTCAGCAGGAGAGGAGAAGAAGAAGAAGAGCTTTTGTGGCTTTGTTTTGTTTTATTTTGCTCAAGTATAGGTAGATAAATAGTCAATGCAAGGTCAAAGGTCAATAAAAGGTCTAAATGACTAAGTTAGCATCCTATTTTGCTTCTAATTTCAATTTTAATACTCTAGTAAATGTCTAAGGTGATAAAAGACTAGCATAGGCATGATTTTAACTAACATTTACAAGTTTTACCCCTATGTGGTCAAAGAAGATGAAAATACAATAATTAGCAAGTCGAATGAATTTCAAATGCACTTTTAACCCAGTAAACCTATGTAAATCATATAATTTCACATGTTAGGCACTAAATTAAATAAACACATAATTTTTGCACATAAAAGTCAAATAAACACATAATTTGCACAAAAAGCCGAACTCGGGTCTCACAGAAACATGCACACACACACACGAAAATACACACATAAATGCACACACATGCACATACACATACAGATGCATACACATAGATGCACACAAAAAGCACAAACATAAGCATACTTACATACATCACAATCACGCATACAACTAACAAAACAGGTGGCTGGGTCGCTAGTGTGGGTTGAATCTTTGGGTGATTGGTCGCGCAAGTAGGGGTGGTAGATTGCACAAGTCGGGGTAGTAGTGACGAGAAAGATTATGTAGGAGGGGCTAAGGGAAGGTAGGTGGTGGTGACGGGAGACGGGGGATGAGGGTTATAGTAAGAGGTGGGGGTTATAGTAGGAGGTGGGTTGGTGGGTGCATAGGCAGAGGGGTAGGTGGTGGTGACAAGGGGCGGCGGTGCAACAAAGAGGTGAGGTGGTGGGTAGGCTAAGGGATGAAGGGTATATCCAATGGGGTAGATGGTGTAACAGGGTATAGGGGTAGGGGTGAGTTGGGCAAGTTAGTAATTTTTATTAATGTTGTAAGGGTATATTAGTTATTTTATACATTTTTTGTAAAAAATTTAATGCCAAGAACTAAAATAACCACTTTTAACAAATAATAGGGAGTGATTTGAACGTTTTGAAACAATAAAAACTAACTTAAAAAAACAAATTGGAAACAATGGGGGAGTAATGGTGAAATTCTTTTCTTTTGGAAAAAATGATAGGCGACAAACCGACTCTAAACCAAAATTCTTAGGACCGAAAGGTGTAAATAACCTTCAAAAGAAGGCCATTTCATAAATAACAGAGGCGTGACTCGTGAGAGAGCACCACTATTCAACTCACAGAAGAAGCGTAAAAGGACCGAGATAGGCAAAGCATAGAAGAGTCATCGATCGATTAAACAGAGAGTTAAAGAAAAAGAAAAAGAAAAAGAAAAAGAAGAAGCGCGACCCGCGCACACTCACACGCCAGAGTAGAATGGAGGAGCTGCAGATATCTCCGGCGGGGGCGAGAGGGAGTCCAGGAAAGGAACAACAAGCAGCAGGAGTAGGGATCCTGCTACAAATCATGATGCTCGTTCTCTCTTTCGTCCTCGGCCACGTTCTTCGCCGTCATCGATTTTATTACCTTCCTGAAGCCAGCGCATCACTCTTAATTGGTACAAATTTATTTAGTAAAGTTCTTATAGCGAGAGATGCAATTTGGGTTTATTGTACGCAGTTTTTATTTTATTATTATTATTATTATTATTATTATTTTATTGTTATTAATAATGATGCGTTACTACTTTTTGGTGATCAATGTAGGTTTAATTGTTGGTGGTCTGGCTAATGTTTCGCATACGGAAACTAGCATCAGGTGAGTTTTCACTTTTGCTTAGGTAGTGTAGTGTGTGTTTGCTTAGAATTCGAAGCAGTGGAATTGGAATTGAAGACAAATGAATCTTCCAATTTGAATGTAAAATTTTCAGATTGCTATTCGAAAGCGTTAGTTCTAAGAAAACATTTTATTTGATTTATTTTTTTAATTGATTCAAAAGCCTTGATGGTCTTGTTCGGCACGAATATCAAGTGTGAATACTTAGGAATGTCAACGGGTCAGATAATCGTCAAAATCTGCAAATTTAAACCCGAACTCCTTTACTCTAGTTTTAACCAAACCTGAAACCATGTCGGGTTGAAAACCATTTAGCAAACATGAGCGGGTTAAAGATTTAAATGCTCATGTCTGCCGAAAATGAACGTACTAAGGAGAAAATTTAAAAAAATATCAATTTAAGCATTTCCTAGTGTGTCATCTGATGCCATTCAAGACCTTTAAGTATTTCTCAGTTTGCCAATCAGTTATCTTTACAGTATGGTCTCCATTAGCACCTTAGAAACAGCAAAAGGTCTTTATTCTCAGCTTCAGCCTTTTTATCAAGTATTTTGAAATTCATAGGAATTACAAATACCATGTATAAATGGTAAAAGAATGGAGAAGTGGTTCTTCAAGGAAGCGCTCAATAATAATTACAACATCAAACAGAAATATAACATTTAACATGATTATTTCTAGGAATACCTTAGGATTAGTTTGATGTTATCTTCATATAGATGCGATAATCCTCTTGTCCTGCTGAGTTGACCAAGTAAAGAAGGTCAAGTTCAGTTCTCTCCTAAGGAACTCTGTAGACATATTATTTTGCTAACTTCCATGTGCTGAAGTTGGCTTTTCTCATGATAAGAGTGTTGACTGACACTAATGAGGACTGAATGCTGTATGGCCAGTAGACAAATCGTATTTGGGTTTGGGGTGAAGTTGTAGATTAGAGAGATTGAATAGTTAGGATTAGTCGATTAGGGATTCAGGTTTAGCAGGTCAGGGTGTATGATATATTGGACCTTGAAAAGCATTGGCCCATGGCTATACTTTTATGATTGGCTCATAGATATAATGTAAGCAATGGGTCATTAGTTATTTTATTGTATGGTTAAAAAATACATAAAATTACTATTATTTGTTTCAACTTAAATAAAAAATGTGTGTATACATGTACATATTTATAATAAATTAATGATCGGGTTTGGGTTTCAATTGTTTGAAGGTCTAACCAACCCTATTGGATACGTCCGTTACCTCTGAAGAAACCAAACCTTAACAAATGCGCAATCGGTTCGTATTTGAATTTACAATCTGGTCGGGTATCCACTGGACTTGGGTTTAAATCCCATCTGTTGCCATCCCCATGAATCAGCTTTGGGTTCAAGTGGGCTCATGCCATGTATACCTATCTCCCCTAGACCCTGACCTTGTGCACTTTCTACAATCTTATTCTAAGAAATGCTTTTGAAGATTAAGTCTTTGACTAGTGTATGGTTTTTACTTTTTTTTATTTTCTTACTTTTTTCAAAAAATTTGCGTAGGTAGGATTGTGTTGCTTAGATTTGGAATTGAAGAAAATGACCGATATGAAAGTGACATTGTCAAATCTCCATTCTAAAGCCCTGACTGAGCAAGCAAATACTATCTTAATAATTTCCTTCAAACCCTTTTTTTTCTCTTTTTAAATTTCTGAGGATTAAGTCATTGCTGGTGCACAGTTTTCTTACTCTTGTTTTTTCTTTCTGGCTTGGCAGGGGGTGGTTCAACTTTCATGAGGAGTTTTTCTTCTTGTTTTTGTTGCCGCCTATCATATTATATCCTTGTGCAGACTTTTACCACTGTCAGAACTTTGTTAATTTTTAGTTTTAGTTTTTAAGTACTTTCTTATGTTGTAGATCATTTCATTGTTTATTGTTATTGGGTGCCAAAGGTTGTTACTCTTGACTTTCTTGTTGTTACTCAGTCAGGATTCAGTCTAGCTCCTGTAAGTTTTCTATGTTACTAAGTGTATTCTTTAAAATTTATGCTATTCCAATTTGTTATCATGCCACTTTCTACACCTTGTTATCTTGTTGCTGACCTGATTTGCAGAAACCGTTCTTTTCAAACTTTGGAGCTATTGTTACATTTGCAATTCTAGGAACTTTTATAGCATCAATTGTTACTGGGATTTTGGTGTAAGTATAATTTGCCTTCTTAATTATTTGAATTTTAGGAGCTATGCATTTTCTGACTATGTTTCTGTCTCTTCCAATATCTCATACTTGCAGTTACCTTGGGGGTGTGATGTATCTCATGTACAAACTCCCGTTGGTTGAATGTTTGATGTTTGGAGCTCTTATATCAGCAACTGATCCTGTCACTGTACTATCTATATTTCAGGTAATTGCCCTACCTCTTTCTAGTATGTTAAGTTTTGTTTGTCTCTTAAATCTTTATGACAATGTGATTATATAGGAAGTAGATTCGAAAATTCTTATATGATAAAAGCATACAAACATGTTCAAACTGGGACATGATTTATTTATTAGTGTCATTCTCATCAAGAAATGCGGGCTGGTTTTGTATGGAGAAAAATGGGCTGCTTTCATGTTTTCCTTTCCTTTTCTTCTTGGATTTTTAGATTTTATCATAGTCTTGAACATTTCACAGCCCGTTGCCACGATGAAGCAAGAATTACCAAAAGATATTAGATGATAACACATCCCTAAGCAGGCACCGCCAAGGTTTTTAGTGGTGATGTATATGCATCATATGATTGGCTATTTTGTCTTGTGTTTTCTTGGTTATAAAGCATTCAGTTCTGTGGTTTGCACAAGCTACTCACTGTAGGTATTGAATCTGCCCTGTTACATTTGTTGTAAATTTCATGCTGTTTTGTGAACGGGTGATCTAACAATTTTGTAACCGAAGTTGTACCTATCAGCAAGTAAATTTTACTTGACTTGACACATTGTAGGAGCTTGGCACAGACATGAACCTATATGCTTTGGTTTTTGGGGAATCTGTGCTAAATGATGCAGTAAGTTATTACTGGCTTGCTCATATTCTTTTTTTTTTTTTTTTTTTCTGTTGGTGTTGAGAATACCATTTGCTTATAAACAGAAACCTGTGGTTGGAAACATTATTCACGTATTTGCTTTTGTGTTGTATGGTACACCAATGGAAAGATGGCAATTTCATTGTACAGGTCAGTGAACTTGCAGTGATAAATTATTTTAAGAATATGATTCAAGATTTGGGCATACTGAAGTGTGTTATTGTTTCCAGGACAATGTCATTGGTAAGAAGCCATACATCAGGACAGGATTTCTTCATGATTATTATCAGATTTCTTGAGACCTTTGTTGGTTCAATGTCATCAGGTATTGTTTTATTGTTGCAGTTATAAAAAATTGTACTAGCCCTTATGTACACTTGTTAATGAGCGACGCAAACAAATAAAAAGTTCTAGTTGTCATCTGTGATATAAAACTATTTCTTCACTTATCCTTCCTTCTTCAGTTTATTTTAGCCCAGTGTGCATTATTGTCTTTCCCTCTCTTTCTTTTATTTTGGTTCTTCAAAATGTACTTGTGAGGTGTACTTGCAGAAGTTTGTAATAAACTGGATTCATATAAGAGAATGTTGAATTTACCCAATTTATGTTTGGTGTACTTGCTGAAGTTTGTAATAAACTGGATTCATATAAGTGAATGTCGAATTTACCCAATTTGTGATTTCATTCGTCAATAACTGCTGCTGCTTTCATTACACGTCGAGTTTGTTACTCATTCTTCCTTGGACTTACTAATTCAATTTTAAGAGTTATTTGAAACTTGTTTCTTCCCCTTTCCAATTTCGAGTACTTGAATTTTGTTGATGGTACATGAGTGATTCCTGTTCAGTATAACACGCAATCTAAGATTTTTGAGCTGGAATTTCAAGGATTTGACTCTTCGTTTTGGATTGAAGCCAAGTTTTGTGAATCATGACTTGTATCCTAATTGATCTTTAGACCTAGTTAAGGAAAACAGTGCTCGCATC
Source organism: Ehretia macrophylla (assembly GCA_037974665.1). NCBI lineage: Eukaryota > Viridiplantae > Streptophyta > Magnoliopsida > Boraginales > Ehretiaceae > Ehretia > Ehretia macrophylla. The sequence continues at coordinate 59,334,349 of CM075781.1, forward strand.
CTGAGGCTCAATTGACTAATGGAAATTTGTTGTTGTAGATGTAACCAATGCTTTCATGCACTTTTGATTCTTTTGGAGTTTTATTTCTGGATCAATGTTAGATATTCCTCTCCTATGACAGGAAAGAAAGAGAAGAGGCAGGTGAGAATAGATATAGTGGCATGTTAACTTTGGCCTATTATGCTTTTGGGGGCCGACTGCTGTGCTTCCAACCTACAGTGAATTTGACATTGGTGCTCTAACTTTTGCACTTCGCAATCTATGTTTAACGGCCATACCAATCTGTTGTAGCATATCAGATGTCTATATCTTTTTGCTTATGGATTACAGAAGAAAGTAGTGGAAGTCCAGGTTTTGGTTCAAGATTACTCGTACACATTCAGGATTCTTAGTCTTGGTTGATGAAGTTGCCATACTCATGTAGTAAAGAGTTTCTTTTTATGGCACTGAGAATCTGAAGGAAGAGTAAAGGCACTTTTATGTTTCCTTTCCTCTTCATCTTGCATCTTTGGGCGAGAATGAAATGACATCTGTATTACTGTATATAATAAGGAAATCTTGGACCCCAGGGTGAAACTTTTGTTTGCTGACACTAAGATAAATTTTTTATCCATAAAATGTACGAAGTTCATTCTAAGAACTGTTTGCGCTGTTCATAAGTGCCGTCCCTAATAAAGATACAAAAGTTGCATTATTCTCTTGGTGCAATATTATAAACACTCCTCAAATGGGGAAAGAAAGAAAAGGAAAAATAATGGACACATCCAACTATTTCAATAAAGTTTTTGATGCCTGCACCAAAGCTTTAAAGTCCTAATTGAGGGTGCAAAACACTGAAATTATAACAAGCTATGGGACATGGGCTGTTTGAGAGTTCTTGCTATTTGTTCCTAAAGCAATCTGCATTGGATCTGAATGTGTACAGCAGTATTAGAATGTTAGCTTTTTCTGCTTGATGATATAGGCAGTTTTAGTCATCTGGTTCAGTTTAATCTCTTTCTTGCTGAATTATTTATATGTAATGTATAAAGATAAGAATTACCAAGGTCGCTAATTATAAACTGCTTTTAAATTCGCAGGTGTTGGAGTTGGATTTACTTCTGCTTTGATATCCTTTCCAATTGATGGTTTTAATTCTAAGTTACTGCTTGTAAAAATGATTGTTAGCTCACAAAATGTCCTGTGAAAACTTAACTCCTAGAACCTTTTCAAGTATGCTGGTCTGGATATTGACAAGTAAGCACCTGTCCTTTTTCAAGTCATTTTGCAATTTGTGTCTAATACCGTTATGATTTTAATCGTGCAATACTTACTACAGTCTTCAGAACTTGGAATGCTGCCTGTTTGTTCTTTTTCCATACTTTTCGTAAGTCACTTCTTGGATATTCCATTTAGTTCTATGGATTTAGTTTGTTGCTTTCTTGTAGTGAGTTTAGATGTGATTGTTCAATCTTCCTGTAGGTACATGTTAGCTGAAGGGCTTGGCCTGTCTGGCATTGTGTCTATTTTGTTCACTGGAATGGTAAGTGTGCATACGTGTTTTCGCTTTTCTAGTCATCTTGAATCTGGTGAAGCATTATGATGGAAATACGGATGATACTTTGTAACAGGTTATGAAGCATTATACCTATTCAAATTTGTCAGACAATTCTCAGCGATTTGTGTCAGCATTTTTCCATCTCATATCATCATTGGCAGAGACATTCACGTAAGGAACCTTCAATTGCTGAATTTTCAAGTATCTAGTTCCTGAAAATATATTTAGTAGCTTTATCTATTTCCTGAAAAGAAATTTATTAGCTTCATCTGCGTCTTTGCTCCTTACCTTTTTTATCATGCAGATTTATATACATGGGATTTGATATTGCCATGGAGCAACATAGCTGGTCCCATATTGGATTTATCTTTTTCTCAATTGTATCCTTCAGTCATCTAAAACAATTTCAGTTGGTGCTTTTCATTTCTTTGGCTCAATTCCAATGTTGATCTCTTAACTTCCTTGATGTTTGTGCCAGATATTCATTGGAATTGCAAGGTATGCATAACTGATTTATAGATTTTTGTTCATCTGACTCAAACACCACCTCTCCACGTTGCAGGAACAAATGAAAAAAAAAAAAAAAAAGTATAAATATGCAAACACTATCCTGAACCCTTATCTGTTTCCATAGCCAATTTCTAGATTTTTGTTTATCCCACTCAAATAACACCCCACCCGTACACTCCCTGCGCCGGCCCCAGGTGGCAGGATCAAACAAAGACAAAGGAAATGATAAATAACCAAATACTATACTGAACCCTATTGCTTACATAGTAAATTTCTGGATTTTTATTCGTCCCTCTTAAAACACCTCCCCGCTGGTACCATGTGGCAGGACAGAATGAAAACCAAACAAAGAGAAGGACAATAATAAATAGCAGACACTATACCCTGAGCCCTTACTGTTTCCACGGCCAATTTCTAAATTTTGTTTATCTCATTCAAACCCCTCCTGCTGGCCCCACACTGCAGGAAAGAATGAAAACTAAAAGAAGGAAAAGGATAAATAAGCAAACACTATCCTGTACCCTATTGTTTTAGCTATTATAAAATTACTTGCCGTGTAGTATAGTTTCAGAGCCTCATGGTGGCACAATCTTGGCCATCAGGTGATAAAAAATGTGGATGAAATTGTGCTAAATCATTTTTGTTGGCTTCATGCAGAGCTGCAAATGTGTTTTCTTGTGCTTATTTAGTGAATTTGGTTCGACCTGCCCATCGACAAATACCAGTGAAGCATCAGAAAGCACTTTGGTACAGTGGTATGAATACGATATTGATTTATTTCGTCCTCTTCTTCTTTTTCTTCTTTTTCTTCCTCTTCCTTCTCTTGTTTTAGTTTCTTTTCTGTTGGAGTGTTAGCATCTTGCTCAACTGTAAAATAATATGCAATATAAGGACTTCGAGGGGCTATGGCTTTTGCTCTTGCTCTACAATCAGTTCATGATCTTCCAGAGGGGCATGGTCAGACGATATTTACTGCAACCACAGCAATAATTGTCTTGACGGTAGGCAAAGTCGCTTGCTCTTATATATTGTTTTTACTGAAGTTACTACAGTGCTTGAGTAAACTTGAGGGCATTGTAAAGAAATGCATTATATTTTTGAAAGCCTCCAGAACTCTTTTATCAGAATATCTTGGTGCAAATTGCATTATGCAATTAGTTTCTAATGAATAATCTGCACTAGCTGCCACTGACCTAAGAGTCGCCAGATTGAGAAAATCCGCCCTTCCATTTGGTGTCATTAAAGCGGATCTCAAATCAAGCTTTAATTAGTTTGGATGCGAACTGTTTGATGTAAGTTTGAATGGACTGTTGCCATGTTTAAGTGCCTTATATCATCTGCTAGACTGCAAATGAAACTCATAAAACTTCCTTGCAATGGGTTGTTTGTGAAAGAATGTCCCAATTAGTTGAAGTTCTTGTGTCAAATCAATCAAATCTAATTGAGGATTCCACTTGTGTTGAGACCACGGTGCATATGTTCCCTGTCATAAAATTGGACTCAGTGTACAGTGAGAAAATGATTTCTATTATGGTGAAAATCGATAATTATCTGACGTCTACTATATAGGGCCTATGTATGTCTCACAGTTCTTGCCACATTTCATTTAAAGTTTGAAAGTTTACCATATTTATATAACTCCTCACATTTATACTTCATATCTAATCTTGGTAGGCAACTTTTCAGGTCCTGTTGATTGGAGGATCAACTGGAACCATGTTGGAAGCTTTACAAGTTGTTGGTGATGGTCATGATGGTCCCTTTGGCGAAGTAAGTTTTCCATAGATGATTTAGCTTCCTTATCTGTACATGCTTAAATGTTGAGAAACTGAGTACAATCAGTTGGCATATCCTTATAACTTATACGGTCTGTGGTAACTGATTTCTAATACCTGTAATCTTCTCACGGAGGCATTTCACTCATCTTTTCTCTTCGGTCTCCATTTCTATGCATACTCATTACTAGTAACCTTGAAAATATGCCACTTGAGCTCTAGCTGATTCAAATCAATGTTTGGATCAAATAAAAACCACTAGTGTGAATCTCCCTGATTCTTTATTCAATCAATGTTTGATATGCTCGTACCTTTTTTCTTTCTTTTCTTCATTCTGCTTCTTAGGGTTTTGCCTTACTATTTTCTTCTCATTGCTTTTCAAATATGATCCTCCTTTGCTTGATTCATGTTCTAAAAGAAAAAGAAAAGAGGTTTAAGACGAATGATCAAACTTGGATATTTAAATTGGCATTTGAAAGCATATTTTAGATAGTGTATAAAAAGGCGCACCTTAGGCGCTGAGGCGAGGCGCGGCGCGGTGCATCCTTAGTGCCTAAAAAGGCTAAGGCGAGACGATTTGACTAAGGCACACCAAGGCGCGGGAGGCGAGGCGCGCCTTGTTGCGCCTCTGTATATTTATTTTATTTTGTCAATAATTATTTTTTTATTTGTTAGTATGTGTGCAAAGTACTAGATTATTCCTTGACTTCTAGATATATCTAAGTCAAACCCCCAAAAAAGAAAAAGAAGACAGAAGAAGAAAAAGAAGACAAAAGCATCTAGTCATGATGCTTAGATGATGTTGATATATAATGTAATGCTTTTTGATGAATATATATATATATTCTTTGAATTGCATAACTTATTTTTCATAATATAAGAAATGCGCCTCACTTCGCTAAAGCGCGCGCCTTGACCCTGCGCCCTGCGCCTAGGCACTAGGACCCCTAAACGCCTCAGTGTGCCTTATGCCTTTTTATACACTGATTTTAGAAAATAATCAAATTATGTACAATAATCAAGTAGCGGTTCATCTTTTATATTTATTCTTTATGATGCATATGCAAGAAAACCAAATATGGTAGGATTTGCACCCAAATTTCTACCGTGAAGTCCAATAGCTCAACCATAGTTACCAGATTTTCCCTACCTTTTGGAACCACGTATCGATTTGCATGTTCCAATTTGCAGTACATTTTCATAGCGAATGTTGCGATTTGCGTTCCAGTTCGCTAAAGTTAGTGACCCAAATAGTATGCAAATTAAAAAGAAATATAACGAGAGAGATCATAGGACCTAAATTCCTACTAGATATATTACTATGTAGAGTACCTTTCTTAATATATAAAAAAAATTTAGTTTGCTTTTGGTTTTGTGCTTGATCTACAATATTAGAAAATTATCTTAGTCATTGAATTTAAATTTTGGTCTCTAGGCTAAACTTCACAACAAATTGATTTTAGTAATTAGCAAATAGATAATATTTGATAATTGAACTCGATATTTCTTTACAGCGTGCCATGAATTCATTTAGTGTACAGAAAAAGTCTACCCCTACTGTACCCTAAAACTCTAAGTGTTGTACCCCGTAGCCAAACTCCTACCACGACTCTATACAGCGAATCTGGTAACTATGAGCTCAACATTTAGTCCAAGTCACATATGAATCTCATTCCATGTTATGTTAGTGATTCTCTTTTTGATTTCGTTTGATTAGGAGAAATCGGATTTTGGTTCTTGATTGAAATCCTAATTTTTCAACAAATGATGTAAAGCTTTAGTATGGTGTAATTCTTGCGTTCTCCGACTGTGAGCTATTTTTAAAGGAAGCTAAAAGTCCATCTTGTTTCGTGATAATCCCCACTGATGAATTGCAAATTCTATCAAGATGTTGGACAAATGGGTAATTTGAACTTGTTATGCTGATAAAGTGTGGCTTATGCACCAAATATCCATCATAGGGGATACTAGGTGTTTCTTTTTCTTTTTTTGGTCTGAATACTGGGTGTTTCTGAAAACATGTTTTGCAAATTGCAAGAGAAATTAGCATCATAGATCCATTAATGATATTGCCCATGCTTCAGTAATTGCGGATATTTGTTGCCGTTTTACTTTTAGATGGATAGACAAGGAAGTTACATACCAATATGCAATTTGCATAATGGATTATATTTATTACATTTATCCGTACTGAAACTGTGATGCTCTATTCGTACAATAAAGGGATTTTGTAGATTGAGTCAATTAGGTTATTTTAGAGTCTGGGCATGTGAGTTATGGCACATGGAGAAAATTGAAGGGCTCGCGTTTTCTTTTACTAATTTTACACTAACTTATAGAGGATGTGCTTTTACTCTGCTCTTTTATCTTTTGATTTTTCTTTAGAGTTTTGAGGGGAGCAATGGTTACATGGCTCCTTCATATGATGGGGATTCGTATGAAGAGGAATCATCATCTGGGAGTAGGCTCAAGATGAAACTTAAAGAGTTCCACAAGAGGTAACGAAACCAAAAGTGATTCTATTAATGGATCTATTTGTCCTTCAATTTTTGTTTATTTTATTTATTGGTTTCTCAATATAACATTTGCATTCGGTCCTGCAGCACGGCATCATTTACAGCATTGGATAAGAACTACCTTACTCCTTTCTTCACAACTCAAGGTGGAGATGAACATGATGATGGTAAGGCGTGAGCCTGGCTCATACTTGATCATTATCCATACGGTTTGAAAAAAACGGAAGAAAGATAAACTAGGAAATCAAATTACATTCAGCGACTTTTTAATATTAAGCCGGCACCTCCTTTCTTGCCCCTCAATTGTTTGGTCTGGCAGTCATTTCTAGATTTGTATATATGGTCTTGAATCTTTGAGTTTTGTATTAGATTAGTATCATATGCATGTTGCATTTATGTCCTGTGTTGTACTAAATGGAATGGCCGAATGGGGAAGCACATTTTTGGTACGAGAATATTTTTGTTTTGTCAACTCATTCCGAGTAGAATTGTCCATAATCATGGTGTTATTTGATGCTGTACAGAGCCATTACACAGTTGAGGAGGAGGTTTTGGTGGGCAAGACTGAAATTCCAAATGGAGATCAACTATGGATTAGCTCAGGAAAAGATGAAAACCTCACATGGGAAAAGGCCATGCCCCTCGTGGACCATTGAGCGGCTTGTTGCATTGAAGCTGTACAGCAGTTCATGACCACATTGAACAACTTTAACTTCCTGAATATACACATACAATGACACAATTGTAGATGGAATATAGAAACAAGCAATACCATGGATGGACTTGCTAGAAAGTTAGGCATAACTCGCTTGTCTCCCAGCTACATATGTATATGTAAATGATGTATAAGATGCAACTTGGCAGCAGGAATCCTGGTGATCCAACACTTCATTTACTTGTATATATGCAGTATTTTCTTGTTCTCTCCTGATCTCATTATATCAACCCTGATATTTATTGCTCTCTCCTGATCTCATTATATCATGCCTGGTATTTATTGCTTGCTCATAATTCTTTTGGGTCCTAAATAATATCTGAACTTGCAGTAGATGTAATAAGCGATCTGTTATTCACTACAAAAAAAATTGTTCTGTCGCAAATTTTAATTAGTGATGGAAATCTGTCAGCGAAATGAAATAATTCTGTTAATAAAAAGTGGACGACAAAGTTCGTTGTCACATCTGTGACAAAAAATCCGTCGTCCACGGAAGCAAGTGACCCACTTTTGTTAAGATAATGACGGAATTTGTCCGTGGTTAAATTTGTAATAATTTTTTTTGTAATTTTACTTTATTAATATTTGAATATGAGGTTATTTATTTCAAAGGCAAAAATAAAATAAAATAATAATAATAAGAAAATATGTATATTATGCAAATTTATAAATAATTTTTTTTGTTTGTTTTTTTTTTTGAAGGGTAGACCTTTTTTTATATTATACATGTAAAAATTGTTTCAGAAATAACTTAAACTGTTCTAATTTACGTCATCCTCATGTCAAGGTAGATATTGTGGGTATGAGATTCTTCTATAAATCAACAATAATCTACAACTTTACAGAAAAAAAAAAAAGAATCATATTAAATATATACATAAAATAACAAAAGATATTACACCAATAGTATAGCGGCGGATAGGGAACCGCCACCTAATCTAGAACGTCCGGCAGTGGTTTATGTGAATATCCCATTTTTTAAATAAATCAGTTGCAATCTCTAAAAATAATTGCAAGTAGTTATAGAAACCACCGTCTATTCAAATATTATTTTTCTAAAAAAAAATCAACTAAAACTTATAGGCGGTATCAATGGAAAAAAAAAAAAAGCTACTAAAGCTGCAATGAGAGAAATAAAAGGCCCATTTAGTTGTAGCGATCAATTTCCATTAATTTCGGTTTGATATAGGGATAAAAGCATTGTGAATGAACCAATTAAACCACCCTTTAGTTTTCACTCCCCATCATCATAAAATTCGAATCATAATCTTTGAATTGCTAGTGAGAGTAATCCACTACTAGATTACTCCTAAATTTCAACCAATTAAAACAACTTGAAGTCAAAGCTATACATGTGATATACTCTTGGAAAGAGAAAATTGCACAAATGGTCCTTATTATTTTTCTAAAATTAATTTCTTTATGTTGTTCAAAATGTTGATGATATGCCCTAATGCTATATAGTTGGGTAATCTATTTTGGACATTTTGATGTAAATTTACGTATAATGGCAATGTTGTTTACTTATTATGATGACAAGTTTATGACATTCATATTCTCCTACTTTATCTGTATGAATGAGTTCCTAATATTTATCACTAAAGAGACGTATTCTAAAAGGCGTTTAGAATATGTTGGCACATCTCTTTTAACATGATAAATATTTAAAGTATTCGTGATTCTCAAATTATTTAATCGGGACTTCAATAATCTATTACGGACTATTACATGTATTATTACCTTTGTTTAATATAGAGATATTAATGATAAAAGGATGGTAAGCCATATGTCATAACAGTATAAGGATGCGATTAACAAACATATAAGTGATTGTTAGTTGAACAGATCACTGAATGTGACGTGAATAACAAATTACAAGATGGCGGATTAATAATTTATTATTCATTGCAAATGTGCATGTAATCCTTTGACTTGTAACATTATGGTTGTCCTATGTATTGGGATATAATACTAGCGTTTGGACAACGCTATTCTTTAGATAAGATACGACCTCTTGGAGTTTATACTTGCAATATAGTGAAGGGCAGATAGTTGTCCAGAGATGATCCATTAACCTCCGGAGTGAGGTGATGTCTTATGTGACGCCCGAGAACTTCACTGTACTTCTATTAACTGTTGCATCTACTATTTGTGCATCTTTACTGTGCAACTACTTGTTATTTCTTTGGCTACTATTCATTACGTTTTTCAACTGTTTATTTTCTTCGAATTAGTATTTTTCCTAAATTATATGACTTATTTTAGAAATGAGAAAAAAGTGTGTTTGAGCAATTTGCGTTAGGAGCCTTCGTTTAGAAAATGTTTTAGTGGTTTGTTGAATAGTGTTACGTAGTCTCATATATTATTTGAGCTAGCTAACATTTAATTACATCTTTGGACTTATTTTAAGTGTTGTTGGCCCACTTTAAGTTAGTATTACACACATAAACTCAATACATATTTTATCTATATACACATTTCAACACATATACATACAATATAACATAAATAAATAAATAAAAGAAAAGGTTGAATAGTAACCCCTTACCCGACAGCCCTAGGAGAGAAAATGGAAGGAATTTTGCTCACCAACTCTTGGATTCAACCCATTTCAAGCTTAGACCAAGTGGTTTAGAGTGTTTGCTAGCATCCTACGAGCTCCTACGCGTTTTGGGTGAAGGATTTGCATGTGTTTTTGCATTTTTTAAAATGTTGTCAAGTTTTCAATTCTCTAGATTTGCTATCAAATGAATATTGAATGCTTAAAGCTAGTAATATATGCTGTATATAAGTGCTAGAGACCACATTTATGCTATTGTTTCGCTTTTTAAATAGTTAAATTCGTTGGTTGATTGTAGGCAGTGAATAGTGACATTTTCTTAGGGTTTGTGAAATTGTGCCTCTTAGCATGATTCATTGCTCCAATTAGGTGCCTTAGATGTTAATAAAGGTAGATTAATAATCCCGTGAAGTTTAATTGCTCGTAACTTAGTAAAAACGTGAAATTGACGACTTTTAAAAATGGGTTTCGGGGTTAATGCAAATACGGGTTAATTTGGACTTCCCATTTAGTGTTCTTAGACTATATAGGTACTAGATATGCTTTGCTAAACCTCGGTTGAGTTCCGGTTAGGGTACTTGTAGTACAAACTTGCAAAGGGGCAATCGGGACTTTTGTGGTAATCGCGGGCAATTGGGTAGTTCCGAGGGTCATAGGGGTGCCATAAGGGATAATTTGAAGTATGGAATAACCCGCTCGCTTAACTAAAACATTAACTTGTGTTTGGAAGGAAAATGACTTGAGTTACAAAGGGGGAAAAGTAGGGAATCGGTTATTTTGCACTTCTATGACCTTGTAAATGTATCTTAGGTGTTTAAATGCACTTTTAGGTTATTTGTGAGCTTTTGGTAATGTTTTGAGGAAAATATGTAATTTACCCCCTTTGTGTTCATTTGGTTAATTTCGTGATAATGCTTATAGTTTAACTGTTTTCGAGGGCAACCTACTTTGTTGTCTCTCATAAGTGTTATTGCTTTCAATGTTATTATCTTGTCAATTGTTAAAGTGCATTGCATAGTAGTTGCGCAACCATAGTGTCAAGGGCGGATGTATTGGATATCAACTGGGCGGTAGCGGGCTTGCCAAGGGGTATTCGATCTCTGTGCTATAGTCCTTCACTTGCCTGGTCCAGAGACTGCCAGGGGGCGTTGGGTTGTAGGATTCTCGGGGTACATCTGGAGTACACCCACTGGAGTGGTTGGGGTTTATGTTGGCACATTGATCGAGGTTTGTGGTTCGAGGTTCATAGTTCGTGGTTCGTGATCGAAGATCAAGTGAATTCTGGAATGTTAGGGTTAAGTGAATTGTATCCTTTTAAATGTGTGGTAGCTTGTCATTCACATTGCCTTTGTTGTTCAATTACTTTATTTGTATCAACTATTGCATTGCACGCCCCGGTAGTCTTTATCCCTTACTGGGTAATTATAGTTGTTCATACCTCGCTAACATGTTTCAGGAGGTGCTAAGGTTGAACCCTAGCTTGAGTTAGTTGAGGGTGAGAAACAAGAGGTACAGACGGAGCAGTTGCCTTAGTTGCTGTGTGCTTTGTGCTTGAGGTGACTGTGTTTCTTGCTGTTTATGTGAAGACTTTGTTTGTATTACTTTTTATCCTATTTTGGAACCTATGGGCTCATGTATATGTTTATGTATTGTAAGCTTGAAAGTTAGTCGGAGGTAGTATGAAAGATGAAACTATGGCATGTAATAACTTATAATTCTGCTTCTAGTTTGTCGCATGCTTGGGTGTGACTAAATGGTTAAATGGTTGGCTTTAATCCTTAAGAATGTTTAATTGCTAACATGGAGTAGTATGATAAGCGAATGAAAGATAAGATACTAGAATTGATGAATTGCATGCTTGTATGTATTTAAATGGTTTTGTGTTGCCTAAGGCTTGGATGGCCTTGAAGCTGGGTTAGTTGAAAGTTCTAGTTGTATTTGTGGTTTTATTTGTTGTTTTCAGGTTTCTAAAATGTCCAAGGTACAGAGAAGACTATGTCTGTTTGTTGGGTCCAGACTTGACCTTTTAGTGTAGGGGTGGGTTGGGGCGTGACATTTAGGTGGTATCAGAGCTTGTATAATGCATGAGCCAGGATAGGTTTCTCGGTCTGTAGGGTAGAGGTCTATTATGTGAAAGTATAATTGTGTGAATAAGTGTTTCTTTTGATTGAATAAATGAAATATTGAACTAGTAAAGGACATGCTAGCATGAAAATAAGAATGTGAAATGTCTTTTAAGAGTATTTGTATGAAAATGAAAGGTTTAGAATGGAAAGTATGACTAAGTGTTTTATTTGTATCTTTGTGTATAAAGTGCTTGTATGATCTTATATGTAATCTTATGTGGATTTATTTGAACTTCTTCTTATGTGATTTACTTGCGAATTATATATATATGCCTGTCATAATACTTTGCATTCTAATTATTCGGAATGGGGCCCCGCCGTTAGACCATAAATCAGAATATCGGGGAAGAAGAAGTAGACCAACTGACTATTAATGCTCAGTTGACTGCTGCAATAGGTCATATTGCACAAGTATTGCAGAGGTAGGGAGGTTATATACCCGTAGGTAATTCGGGTCAGGGTCAAGGTGGAGCAGAGGGCGGTAGTGGTAACTACCTTGAGAAATTCTTGCATCGGGGTCCGTCTAGCTTCATCGGAGAACCCGATGATATGTTGGCTGAGCAATGGCTGAATAAAGTGGAGAAAATTCTTACTGGCTTCAAGTACAATGACGCGATGAGGGTTGCTTGCACTAAGTTTCTGCTCGAGGGAGATACCGAGTAGTGGTGGCATACCGTGAAGTCCATATAGGAGGCTGAGGCAATATTGCGGACTTGGGATGAGTTTGTCAAAGAGTTTCGGGAGAAATTCATTATAGAGACAGCTATTGAGAGGCGAGAACAAGAGTTTATCAATCTGAAATAGGGCAACATGACAGTTGATCAGTATGACGCTACTTTCACTCGCTTGTCCCGTTATGTGCCAACCTTAGTACAGCCGGAGAGTAAGAGGATCCAGAAGTCTATTATGGAGCTAAGGCCCGATATTTCGTTGAATCTGTCTACCCAGGATTACCCCACTTATGCTGCAGCAGTCAGAATAGCTGCCAGATATGAGAAACGAAAAATGGATTTGTTTGGGGAGCCAAGTCAGCCCAGTAAACGACCACATCAGACGTAGAGTCAGGGGTATCAAAGGCAGACTATTTCAGTTGGCCAGAGTCAACAGCCGAGGCAGACTCAGAGTTATACCGGGCCCACTCAGACTCAGGCATGACCAGTTCAGAGTCAGAATTTAGGGCAGTCTCGTCCAGTTGTGGCACGATCTCAGCAGGGTAGTTCAGCTACCTCTTCTTACAGAGCTCCTACGGGAGGTACTGTTGTAAGACGTCACCAGCAATGCAGCTTCTGTTAGCGTTAGAACCATACTGAGGAGAATTGCTGGAGGAAATTGAACAGGTGTACAGGTTGCGGGAGTGACCAGCACAGGGTCAAGGATTGCTTGAAATTCAAGAACACCAGAGGTCAGACATCTAGTCAGGGTACTCAAACCAGGGCACCAGCTGCAGCACCAGCACCACGGGAGCAAGCTCGAGTATTTGCTTTAGATGCAGATGAGCTTCTTGATACGACTGCAGTTGTTGAAGGTACTTTTCTTCTCAATAATAAATCAGTCACAGTTTTAATTGATTCCGGGGCTACACACTCATTTATTACACCTATGTGCGCACAATCTTCTGCATTGAAAATTGATAAATTGTCTTATAAGATTGAGGTAGGTTCACCTATGGGCATTAAAATTTTCACTGAATCTGTGTGTAAAGCCTGTGAATTGTGTATTGGGGGTCGAGTTCTTCCTGTTGATTTGATTATCCTGCCTTGTAAGGACTTTGAAATAATTCTGCGTATAGACTGGTTGAGTGAATATTATGCTTATCTAGATTGTAGAAGAAAAATTGTGAAGCTAGAAATGCCTAATCAACCCGTAATTGAGATTATCGGCAGTCATAAATCTACGGGAACTCGTATAATTTCTTCTATTAAGGTGACTAAAATGCTGAGTAAATGTTGTGATGCTTATTTGGCCTATTTGATTAATCAACCTACGGATAAACTAAAACTAAATGAGGTGCCAATTGTGAGTGAGTTTCTGGGGCTATTTCCTGAAGAGTTACCTGGGTTGCCGCCTGATAGAGAGATAGAGTTTGTGATTGACTTATTGCCGGGGACTACACCTATCTCTAGAACTCCGTATAGAATGGCTTTGCCTGAATTACGGGAATTGAAAGTTCAGTTGCAGGGTTTACTTGAGAAGGGATTTATTTAGCCGAGTTCTTCGCCTTGGGGTCACCAGTCTTATTTGTTAAAAAGACAGACAGATCTCTCCGCTTGTGCATTGATTATCAGGGCCTCAATCAGATCACTATCAAAAATAAATACCCGTTGCCTTTAATTGAGGAGTTATTTGATCAGTTGCAGGGTGCCAGGGTATTTTCTAAATTTGATCTAAGGTAGGGTTATTATCAATTGAGGATCAAGAAAGATGTTGTGCCTAAAACTGCTTTCATAACTCGTTATAGCCATTATGAGTTTGTTGTTCTGTCGTTTGGTTTGACTAATGCTCCCGCCGCATATATGGACTTAATGCAGAGGGTATTATGTCTGTATCTGGACTAATTCGTGGCTATTTTTATTGATGATATTCTTGTGTACTCTAAATCCGAGGCTGAACATGAACAACATCTCAGGATTGTATTACAAACTCTTCAAGAGCATAAATTGTTTGCAAAATTCAGCAAATATGAGTTTTGGTTAAAGCAAGTTGCTTTTCTCGGTCATATTATCTCGCAAGATGGTATTTATGTTGATCCGACGAAGATTGAGGTTGTATTAGCTTGGAAATGGCCTGAGACTATTAGAGAGATCTGCAGTTTTCTGGGTTTAGCAGGTTATTATAAAAAATTTGTCAAGAATTTCTCTAAAATTGCTGGACCTTTGACTTAGCTTACTCAGAAGAAAACTGTGTTTGATTGGAATGAGAAATGTGAGGCTAGCTTCCAAGAATTAAAGAAAAGGTTAACCATGACTCTTATTCTTGCATTACCTGAGGGTACTGATAATCTGGTAATCTATAGTGATGCTTCTAAAGAGGGTTTGGGCTGTATATTGATGCAGAATGGAAAAGTTATTGCTTATGCCTCCAGAAAACTGAAACCCTATGAACTCAACTATCCGACACACGATCTTGAGCTTGCGGCTATTATCTTTGCATTAAAGAAATGGCTTCACTATCTCTGGGGTAACAAATTTGAAATCTTTACAGATCATAAGAGTCTGAAATATCTCTTTTCACAGAAAGAATTGAATATGAGGCAGAGGCGTTAGCTGAAATTACTCGAGGATTATAACTATACTATTAATTATCTACTAGGTAAGGCCAATATTGTTGCTAATACTTTGAGCTGAAAGGCTACGTTGCTAACTTGACTATCAAAAATTGGGAGTTCATGGAAGAACTATGTTTATGGAAGCCCAAAACTTCAAATTATGGTATTCAATTTGCAAGTTTGCAAATTCAATCTCTATTATTATCCAGGATTAGAGAAACTCGGCAAACTGATCCACAATTGTTGAAAATCCTAGAAAAATCTAAAGGGGGAGAGTCGGACTTTAAACTGCATGATGATGGTATTCTTAAGTTCAAGGGCAGAATCTGTATTCCGAGCGAGCTAGCTTTACAGAAAGAAATACTTGTTGAGTCACACAGTTCTAAGTATACTATCCATCCAGGTAATACAAAGATGTATAAAGATTTGAAATAGAACTTCTGGTAGAACAACATGAAGAGAGAGATTGCTGACTATGTTGCTAGATGCCTTACATGTCAGAAAGTTAAAGCGGAGCATCAGAGACCTGAAGGGCTGTTACAACCTTTGGCTATTCCTAATTGGAAATGGGACCATATTACTATGGATTTTGTGTCAGACTTGCCGAGATCTTCGAAGGGTAATGACTCAGTTTGGGTTGTTGTTGATAGACTGACCAAAACTTCTCATTTTATTGCTACAAAGAAAACTGATTCTCTTGATAAGCTAGTTGTATGTTGAAAATATTGTTAGAATTCATGGGATTCCAAAGAGTATTGTGTCAGATAGAGATCCCAGATTCATATCTTAGTTCTGGCAGAAGATTCAGAAAGCTTTGGGCACAATGTTGAGCTTCAGTACTTCTTATCACCCTCAGACGGACGGTCAATCTGAGAGAACTATCCTAATACTCGAGAATATGTTGCGAGCTTGTATTCTGAACTTCGGTAAAAGTTGGGAGAGGTATTTGCCACTTGCAGAATTCACTTATAATAACAGTTATCAAGCTACTATCGGTATGGCGCCCTATAAGGCACTTTATGGGAGTAAATGCAGATCTCCTTTATATTGGGATGAAGTTGGAGACATGAAGGCTATTGACCCTACTCTATTGCCTGAGATGAACAGAATGATTGATAATGTGCAGCTTATCAAAAAGAGAATGCTTACAGCACAAAGTCGGCAAAAGAGTTATGCAGATAGACGCCATCGAGATTTGGAGTTTGCCTTGGGAGATCGAGTATTTCTAAAAATCTCTCCTCGAAAAGTTTGATTCGACATGGTAAATGAGGTAAATTCAGTCCGAGATATGTGGGACCATTTGAAATAACTGAGAAAGTTGGTACATTGGCTTACAAGTTAGTTTTGCCTCTCAGTTTGGATAGAATTCATGATGTTTTCCATGTCTCTATGCTTCGGAAATATCAGCCAGATCCTTCCTATGTTATTGAGCCAGAGCCGTTGGAAATCAGTGAAACTTTGACTTATACAGAGAAACCTCTTCGGGTAGTAGACCAGAAGGTTCAGGAACTCAGAACTAAAAATATCCCGATGGTTAGAATTCTGTGGGATCATCACAGGTTAGAGGATGCCACATAGGAGAGAGAGGATCAGATGCGAGATAGATATCCTGAGTTGTTCGTTGAATCATGTAAGAATTGCGTGGATGCAATTAGTTTAAGGGGAAAAATGTGTGACACCCGAGAATGCCACCGTACTTCTATTAACTGTTACATCCACTATTTGTGCATCTTTACTGCGCAACTACTTGTTACTTCTTTGGCTACTATTCATTGCATTTTTCAACTGTTTATTTTCTTCGAATTTGTATTTTAGGAATGAGAAAAAAGTGCGTTTGTGCAATTTGCGTTAGGAGCCTTCGTTTAGAAAATGTTTTAGTGGTTCGTTGAATAGTGTTACGTAATCTAATATATTATTTGAGCTAGCTAACATTTAATTACATCTTTGGACTTATTTTAAGTGTTGTTGGCCCACTTTAAGTTAGTATTACACACATAACTCAATACATATATTATCAATATATACATTTCAACACATATACATACAATATAGAATAAAAAAGGCTGAATAGTACCCCCTTACTCGACAGCCCTAGGAGAGAAAAGGGAAGGAATTTTGCTCACCAACTCTTGGATTCAAGCCATTTCAAGCTTAGAAAAAGTGGTTTAAAGTGTTTGCTAGCATGCTACAAGCTCCTATGCACTTTGGGTGAGTGATTTGCATGTGTTTTTGCATTTTTCTAAATGTTGTCAAGTTTCCAATTTTTTAGATTTGCTATCAAATGGATATTGAATGCTTAAAGCTAGTAATATATGTTGTATATAAGTGCTAGAGACCACATTTATGCTATTGTTTTGCTTTTTAAACGGTTAAATTCGTTGGTTGATTGTAGGCAGTGAATAGTGACTTTTTTTTAGGGTTTGTGAAATTGTGCCTCTTAGCTTGATTCATTATTCCAATTAGGTGCCTTAGATGTTAATAAAGGTAGATTAATAATCCCGTGAAGTTTAATTGCTCGTAATTTAGTAAATACGTGAAATTGACAACTTTTAAAAAGGGTTTTCAGGGTTAATGCAAATCCAGGTTAATTCAGCCTTCCAATTTAGTGTTCTTAGACTATATAGGTGCTAGATATGCTTTGATAAATCTCGGTTGAGTTCCGGTTAGGGTACTTGTAGTACAAACTCGCAAAGGAGCAATCGGGGCTTTTGTGGTAATCGCGGGCAATTAGGTAGTTTCGAGGGTCATAGGGGTGCCGTAAGGGATAATTAGAAGTATGGAATAGCCTGCTTTCTTAACTTGAACATTAACTTGTGTTTGGAAGGAAAATGACTTGAGTTACAAAGGGGAGAAAGTAAGGAATCAGTTATTTTGCACTTCTATGACCTTGTAAATGTTTCTTAGGTGTTTAAATGCACTTTTAGGTTATTTGTGAGCTTTTGGTAATGTTTTGAGGAAAATATGTAATTTACCCCTTTGAGTTCATTTGGTTAATTTCGTGATAATGCTTATAGTTTAACTATTTTCGAGCGCAACTTACTTTGTTGTCCCTCATAAGTGTTATTTCTTTCAATGTTATTATCTTTTCAATTGTTAAAGTGCATTGCATAGTGGTTGCGCAACCATAGTGTCAGGGGCGGATGTATTGGATATCAATTGGACAGTAGCGGGCTTGCTTGGAGGTATTCGATCTCTGTGCTCTAGTCCTTCACTTGCCTGGTCCGGAGATTGCCAAAAGGTGTTGGGTCGTAGAATTCTCGGGGTACATTCGGAGTACACCCACTGGAGTGGTTGGGGTTTATGTTGGCACATTGATCGAGGTTCGAGGTTTGTGGTTCATGATCAAAGATCAAGTGAATTCTTGAGTATTGGGGTTAAGTGAATTGTATCATTTTAAATGTGTGGTAGCTTGTCATTCACATTGCCTTTGTTGTTCAATTACTTTATTTGTATTAATTGTTGCATTGCACGCCCCGGTAGTCTTTATCCCTCACTGGGCAATTATGGTTGCTCATACCTCATTAACATGTATCAGGAGGTGCTGAGGTTGAACCCCAGTTTGAGTTAGTTAAGGGTAAGAAGCAAGAGGTATAGACGGAGCAGTTGTCTTAGTTGCTTTGTGCTTTGTGCTTGAGGTGGCTGTGTTTCTTGCTGTTTATGTGAAGACTTTGCTTGTATTACTTTTTATCATATTTTGGAGCCTATGGGTTCATGTATATGTTTATGTATTGTAAGCTTGAAAGTTAGTCGGAGGTAGTATGAAAGATGAAACTATGGCATGTAATAACTTATAATTCTGCTTCTAGTTTGTCGAATGCTTGGGTGTGACTAAATGGTTAAATGGTGGGCTTTAATCCTTAAGAATGTTTAAGTGCTAACAAGGAGTGGTATGATAAACGAATGAAAGATAAGATACTAGAATTGATGAATTGCATGCTTGTATATATTTAAATGGTTTTGTGTTGCTTAAGGCTTGGATGGCCTTAAAGCTGGGTTAGTTGGAAGTTCTAGTTGTATTTGTGGTTTTATTTGTTGTTCTCAAGTTTTCAGAATGTCCACGGTACAGAGAAGACTATGTCCGTTTGTCGGGTCCAAACTTGACCTTTTAGTATGGGGTTGGGTCGGGGCGTGACATCTTATGTGATCTAAGTTTGGTTGAATGAGCAAGTCCTTGGCCAAGGCGTGAATGATGGTAATTCAATCGACTCATGAAGAAATAGATTTTAGCCAAAGTAAACCTATTCTAGAGAAGCCAAGTAATACAGTGATTGGATTATTATTTGGATAGTGTCTATCCAGACAAAATAAAAATCCAAACAAACATAGACTTGACTCAAATTTACTGCAAGTTCAGCCATCCTAAAGTTGGAGGACTTGTAGGTAAATTGAGGCACTATTGCATGTAGTAGTTTAAGGATCAATTACTTAAGAAAAAAGACTAATGTGTATATATGTGTTTTTTCCATGTTTACATTATACATGATATACTTGCATTACACATGAATGTTTTAATAATTACAATGTATATGTATTCAAAAATGTTAGAAAATACCATTAAGTGGATTGAACTGTTTTGCGGGAATAAGTTGAATGGTACCAAGTACATAGATTGGTACAGGACCTTAGATCTAATCTTAAAAGGGAACAATGTTGAGCTTGTCCTAACAGTAGCTCGACCAAAAGTTCTTTAGAATTCTGATCGTAAAAAAGCCGAGAAAAGATAGGATAGGGCTAATGACATGGTCATTAAACTAGTCCTAGGATCCCTATTAGATACTTTGTGGCATTAGCATGAGAAGATAACAGTGGCGTCACACTTGCTAACTTCTTTGAAGGTAGTATATGATGTGATAACAACCAAGATAAAAGAAGGAACACCCGTCAGGAAGCATGTCTGGAATATGATAGGGCTCATCTATCTAGCTACTCTCATGGGAGCAAGGATTAGTCCTCAAGAAGAGGTAGATCTAGTCCTAGATAATATTCCAAGAAGTTTTGATTAGATCAAACTCATTCATGGAATGGGGCACTTGAAACTAGAACTATACCATCTTGCGGCGGCTACACTCAAAAACTTGGAGACACTAATGAATAGAAAATTGAGAATTAGGTCGAGATCTCATAGGAGGCATGAGAATTTCAAGCCCAATGGCAAATGCTCCAAGTGTATAGCCAGAGGACATTGGAGAAGGGATTGCCCAAAGTACATTACTAATAGCAAAATATGTACCTCCTTAACTTTTTATATTGAAACAGTTTTAGTGGTTGATTCTACTGATTATTGGATCACAGACTATGGAGCAACTAATTATATCTGCAATTCTTTCCAAGTGTTTCAGACAATGCGAATGCTTGAGAAAAGAGATTTTGCTCTAAGTGTTAGTACCGGAGCAAAAGTATGGCCTGTTGTAGTGGGAGACGTTTATCTTAGTTTTAGTACAACTACGGTATTAGTTTTGAACAATTGTTATTATGTTCCGGATTGTTCGAAGAATTTAGTTTCAGTTTTGTAACTTTTAAATAATAATTATGCAGTTTCTTTCCATTCTGGTGTGGACATCAATAGAGATAATAGCATAATTTGTTCCGGTAGTTTACATAATAACTTGTTCTATTGATATCCTGAAACATCTTTACTACATAATGTAGAGCATAATAATAATAATAATAATAATAATAATAATAATAGAAAGATTTTATCAACCAATGATGCATATCTATGGCCCTTACATTTGGACATATCAGCTCAAACATGATTCAAAGGTTGGTTAAGGATGGACATATGAGCTCATTAGATCTTGATCAATTACCTTAGTGTGAATCGTGTTTTAAAGGGAAGATGACCAAGAGGCCATTTTCTTCTAAGGGACATAGAGTCAGTGAAACATTAGAATTGGTTTACACTAATGTGTGTGGTCCTATGAGCACACCAACTCATGGAGGTTATGAGGACTTCATCATCTTTACAGATGATTACTCAAGATATGAATATATATTCCTAATGCGACGCAAATCAGAATCCTTTAACAAGTTCAAAGAATTTAAGGCTGAAGTGGAGCAGCAATTAGGAAAATATATCAAAGCCATACGGTCTGATCGTGGTGGCGAATACCTCTTAGGTGAGTTTCGGCAGTACCCCACAGAACATGGGATAGTGACTCATCTAACCACACTTGGGACACCCTAGCAGGATGATATAGTTGAGAAAATAAATCGAACACTCTTAGATATGGTAAGATCCATGATGAGTCATGTCACATTGCCCATATCATTCTAGGGATATGCACTAGAAACAGTAGCATATATTCTGAATTTAGTATCTTCCAAATCAGTACCTAGAACACTACTAGAGATGTGGAGAGGCCGCAAACCTAGTTTGAGGCACCTCCATGTCCAAGTTGTTCAGCTTATGTACTTAGTGACAACGCTATAACATTGGAACCAAGATTAGAACTGTGTTATTTCATATGCTATCCTAAAGGAACCAGAGGCAAGATCTTTTATCACCCTAAGGAGTAGAAAGTGTTAATTAGCACCCAAGCTAGATACTTAGAAAATTATATATCGATCGGGATAACACTAGATTCTGAGATTGCTCTAGAAGATATTCCTCTAGGATCTCTAAATGCACCTACACCAAATAAGGAAATGAATGGACAACAAGCCATAACAAGTACCCCGGAGCCTCGTCGTAGTGGGAGAAATGTCAGGCAACCTGACAGATACTACGAAGAGTCTTTTTAGACAGACTCCGTAGATTAGATTGTTGATCCCACTAGTTATGACGAAGCAGTAACGGACATAGATGCAAACCAATGGCATAAAACAATGTAATTAGAATTAGAGTCTATGTAATCTAATAAAGTCTGGGAACTTGTAGTTGCACTTGAAGGAGTAAAACCCATAGGGTACAAGTGGGTTTACAAGAGAAAGAGAAATGTGGAAGGAAAAGTGAAAACTTTTAAACTAAGGATGGTTACAAAAGGATATACATAGAAAGAAGGGATCGATTATGAGGAAACATTTTCGCCAGTAGCCATGCTCAAGTCCATAAGAATTCTCTTAGTCATACCGTGTCATCATGACTATGAGATTTAGCAAATGGATGTCAAGATAGCATTCTTTAATGAGAATCTTGACGAAAGCATCTGTATGATGTAGCCGAACGGGTTTGTAGCTAAAGGCCAAGAAAACATGGTTTGTAAGCTTAAGAAGTCTATTTATGGACTTAAGCAAGCATCATGAGCGTGGAATATCAAGTTTGACCAAATAGTCAAATCTTTTGGCTTTGATCAAAACATTGATGGGCTATACTGTACAAGAAAGGTAATAGTAATGCTACCGCATTCTTAATCCTTTGGATGACATTCTATTATTTGGGAATGACATCGGAATGTTGTCATCCATAAAGGTTTGGCTATCTACTCAATTTCATATGAAAGACTTAGGAGAAGCTAGTTATATTTTTAGGATCAAGCTTCCTCATGATCATAGAAATAAGATACTAGCGTTATCCCAATCTTCATTCATTGAGAAGATTCTTGTTAAGTTTAGCATGCAAGACTTTAAGAAGGGTTTGTTACCTTTTAGGCATGGAGTCCCCCTATTCAATGATTAGTGTCCGAAGACACCTGAAGAGATAGAAAGTGTGAAAAAGGTTCCATATGCATCGGCTATTGGTAGTCTTATGTATACGATGCTATGTACAAGACCAGACATTTGCTTTGCCATGGGTATGGTCAATAGATATCAGTCGAACCTAAGATCAGCTCATTGGGTCACGATCAAGCACATATTCAAGTATCTCGGGAGAACAAAGAACTATGTGTTAGAGTACCGTGTAGATATTCGACATCATCTAGGTTATACAGACTTAGATTTTCAGAGTAATAAAGATTCCAAAAAGTCCACTTCTGGATAAGTCTTTACTCAGTAAAACGAAATAGATAGTGGGTCTATAAAGTTATACAAAGAACCTAGGAGTCATAGGAAAAAACAAACATATAGAGAAAAAGTACCATTTAATCTGAGAGTTTATTTAACTAAGGGATAAAGTGGTAGAATAAGATTGCCTTAGCTAGAAACCTAAGTAGATCTATTTGACCAAGACTCTTACAAAGAAAGTATTCACAGCATGTATAAAGTCTATGGGTCTAGGGATAGATAACAGTGACCTTTCGTGCAAGTGGGAGTCTGTTGGGATTAGTATGCCCAAGCTAAGGGTAGTATGGATGTACATATACCTACCGGGCGAGTCTTGCATCTTGATGATGTTTTGTATGTACCAAAAGCAGTAAGGAATATAGTGTCTATTCCAAAGCTTGTTAATGAAAATTATGAATTTTCTTTTGTTAACAGTTGTTGTAATATTCGTTATTGTAATGAATATGTTGGCAAGGCTACTTTGGTAAATAGTCTAAATCATCTTAACGTCAATGAATGTATGCATGTGACA
This sequence comes from Ehretia macrophylla, assembly GCA_037974665.1. Classification (NCBI taxonomy): domain Eukaryota; kingdom Viridiplantae; phylum Streptophyta; class Magnoliopsida; order Boraginales; family Ehretiaceae; genus Ehretia; species Ehretia macrophylla. Next base: position 59,357,808 of record CM075781.1, read on the forward strand.
TCTGTTTCAACTACTACTTCAAAAAAAAAGCGTCCCCGAGATAACCAAAACTAATCCAAACAATTATGGCACTTAAAACTTGGTCATATCAATGATTAAATATTGGCATGGATGGCTCAAAATGAACTTATTGGTTCATTGGGATTTGAACCCAACTCTACTTGCGAATCTTGTATTTTTGGTAAGATGACCAAACCACCTTTTATTGGACAAGATATAAGAGCTACATAATTGTTAGGATTAATACATAGTGATGTATGTGGACCATTTAGAGAAATGGCCCGAGGTGATTACAACTACTTCATAACTTTTACTAATGATTATTCACGGTATGGTTATGTATACTTGATGAAGTATAAGTCTGAAGCTTTTGAAAAGTTCAGAGAGTTTAAGGCTGAAGTAGAAAACCAATTGGGAAAAAGGATTAAAACTCTATGATCAGATCTTGGAGGTGAATACTTGAGTACCGAATTTCTTGATTATCTCAAGGAGGCTGGTATAACATTACAAACGATACCACCGGCCATACTACAATTAAATGGGGTGTCTAAACGTATGAATCGTACATTAATGGATATGGCACGATCTATGATCAGTTACATTGATCTCCCCATTTCATTGTGGGGTTATGCCCTTCTTACAGCCATTTATCTATTGAATAGAGTTCCATCTAAAGTTGTTCCTAGTACACCGTATGAGTTATGGGTTGGTAAAAAACCAAGTCTTAATCATATTAAGATTTGGGGTTGTCCTTCTTTTGTTAAGAAACTCAAGACGGACAAGTTGGAAGCTAAATTTGATAAAGGTCATTTTGTGGGATATCCTAAGGAAACTAAAGGATATTATTTTTATTTTCCTAGTGATCAAAGGATTTCGATTACCTGCGATGCTATCTTTCTTGAAAAAGAATTTATTCAAGAATGTGGCATTAGGAGGAAAATAGAAATAGAGGAATTGTCCTTCGAACCACAAAGTGACCTAAATCAAGATTTTGAAACTGTTCAACAGAGTCCAGAACATATTACAACACAAGTTCCTCGTAGGTTAAGTAGAGTATCCCATCCTCCTTAAAGATATGGTTATCTTCTTGAGGAAGCGCAAAAATTGTTTGTTGTTAGGGATAACGATCATATTGATTATCATGCTATCTATGATGATGTGATACATGATATCAACTCCGAGAAATGGAGACAAATTATGCAAGTAGAAATGGATTCTATGTACTCCAATGACGTTTGGACCTTGATAGACCTACTTGAAGGTATTGTACATATAGGATACAAATGGGTGTTCAAGAGAAAACTAGGAGTTGATGGAAAAGTAGAGACTTTTAAAGCTAGACTGGTTGCAAAAGGTTATCGTCAAAAACAAGGGATTGATTATGACGAAACTTTTTCACTAGTTGCTATGTTTAAGTTTATTCGGATAATGCTTGCAATTGCTGCATTCTATGATTATTACATTTGGCATATGGATGTCAAAACTGCGTTCCTTAATGGATATCTTGATAAAGATATTTATATGGAACAGCCCGAAGGTTTTGAAACTAAAGGTCATAAAGTATGCAAGCTTAAGAGATCAATTTATGGTCTCAAACAAGCTTCCCGATCTTGGAACATCAAATTTAATAATGAGGTCAAAGAGTTTGGTTTCATTAGAAATGATGATGAATCCTGTGTATACAAAAAGGTTAGTGGGAGTGTAGACACTTTTCTTATCTTGTATGTAGACGATATACCGATCATAGGTAATGACACAGGTCATATAATGTTCGCAAAGATTTGGTTAAACAATAAATTCTTCATGAAGGATTTGGGAGAAGCCACTTATATCTTAGGAATTCGTGTCTATAGGGATAGAATGAAGAGATTAATTGGCTTATCCCAAAGCATGTACATAGACAGGATCTTAAAGAAATTCAAGATAGAAAGTTCTAAGAAAGGTCTCTTGCCTATGAGGCATGGTGTGTATCTTTCTAAAGAAATGTCTTCAAAAACCGATGTTGAACGGCAACACATGGAAAGAATACCATATGCTTCTTCCATAGGTAGTCTTATGTATGCCATTTTATGTACACGGCCTGACCTTGCTTATGTTGTAAGTGTTACGAGCATATATCAATCTAATCCAGGTGAAGGTCACTGGATAACAGTAAAGCACATCCTTAAGTACTTGAAAAGGACTAAGAATTTGGTTTTGATCTATGGAAGCGGTGAACTCCGTATAGGTGGATTCACTGATTTAGATTTTCAATCTGATAAAGATGATAGCAAGTCTACATTGGGGTTTATATTTATTTGTAATGGAGGAGCAGTCAGTTGGAAAAGTTCCAAATAGCCTGTGACTGCTGGTTCCACTACAGAAACCGAATATATTGTTGTACGCGATACTGCAAAGGAAGCGGTTTGGATCAAAAAGTTCTTAAAAGAACTTGAAGTGGTTCCATCCTTTGAGTTTCTAATACTTTTGTATTGAGATAACAATGGGGCTATAGTACAAGCCAAGGAACCAAGATCTCACCAGAAATCCAAACATATTGAAAGGAGGTTTCATATCATCTAAGAGATTGTTGCTCGAAAGGATATAAACTTGCAGAAAGTACCTACTTTGGATCATATAGCGGATCCACTCACCAAAGCTTTGAGTCAGTCTCAACTGGATCATCATCTTGAGAAGATGGGGATGCAATACCATAGAATGATGCGTTAGCACTATATTTTATGGCATTAGTGCAAGTGGGAGATTGTTAGTGATATGCTCTAATGCTATGTAGTTTGATTACTTATTTCGGGCATTTTAATGTAAACTTGTTTATTAATCAATGGCATTTTAATGATATTCATAGTCTTCGCCATCAATTATATGAATATGTCCCCTGATATCTTCATAAATGAAACATATTCTAAAAGTTGTTTAGAATATCTTGGCGTATTCCTTTTATGTGAAGAATATCTAAAGTTATTCGTAGTCCTTAGATTATTTGACCGGGACTAAAATAATCTATTATGTACTATCACATGGATTGTTACCTTTGATTGATATGGATATTAATGATAAAGGATGGTGAGCCATGAACTATAACTGCATATGATGCGATTAATAATCATGCGAATGATTATTTGTTGAATAGATCATTGAATATGATGTGAATAACAAGCTACATGATTTTGGATTAACAGATCGTTATTCGTTGCAATGTACAAATAATCATTGGACTTGGGAAATTATAGCTGTAACATATATAGGGAATTTAATACTAGCACTTGGACAATGTTCGTCTTTGATTTGTCAAGAAGAGTTATGTCTTCTGGCATATTATCTTGCTGGTATAGTGGTTGACATGTAATTGTCGAGAAATGATCTATTAACCTCCGTTGTGAGGCAATATCCTATGCTATCTAATTTCGATTGTAGAATGAGGAAGTACCTAGCCAGGGCATGAAAGATAGAAAAGCGTTTCCATGGATGTCATCTCTCATTCCACCTATTAGATGTTTGCATCGTTATCGAGTTTATAGACTAAATCATTTCATTGTCTTTGCTTAATCGAGATATATTAATAGAAGGATTAAACTGTACGTTAATTCACGACTATAAATAGATTCACCTGTTTGACTTCTTTGCCATGTAAATTGTCTTGATACGTTGCTAGACGTCACTCTAGAACGTGAGGGTATTTTGAAAATAGCAGAGATATTCCCAAAATATATTAAAGTTGTTTAATATTCCCTCATTGCTATTTGATGATGGATCTAGAGAGTCACACACAATAAAGCATAAATGAATGAGTTTTGGATAAGTTTATATTTGGTTGAGGTACATTAAAGTGTTAACATTGTTTAATGTCGACTATTAATTGGTAATGGGCCAAATGTGTAATTAATTAAAGTATTAGGGCAAAAGTGCAATTACATAAAGTTGTTTCCTTAATTTAAACTAATGGTGATTAGATTAAATTAATTGTACGTATTCAAGAGTAATTAAGTATCTATGCATATTTGATATGTAGAGATACATATTAGTCTTGAAATTGGAAATATGCCAAATGCTTGGCTAGGAAAGCTCTACATCACTACCTTATCCATTGGTTATTGAATTGAATGGCTAGGATTACACAAGACAAGATGAGTGGCCAATTTTGAATTGATGCTTGAGTTAGTGGAATTGTGTCATAATCCACTAAGCTTTGTCTAGCAATTACAATACACACATTACATATAATATACAATAGCAAGAAATATTCTCTTGCTTGCTCTTGAGAATCTCGACCAACCAAAGAAAGGAAGATGAAAAAATTGTTTTGCTCGTCATCTTTTTCTAGCTTGTTCTACATTACCAAGGGTCTAGCACATCATTTTGGGTGATCAAGTGAACTCATTCAAGCTTGCGTGGACAACCTAGGACTCTTGCACTTGTGGGAGGATTTGTCAAAGCTTGAGCTTGGTTCTTCATCATCCTTGCTTAGATCTACAAGAGGTATATCTTGTATATCTCTTTCTATATATATATATATATATATATATATATATATATTGTTGTATATATATGCTTGTGCTATGTTAATCATGTGAAATCAAGACTAGGGTTTTTGGATGAACATAGCTTTGTTATATAAATTTTTTAAATTCTAGCCATGGATCTTTCTTGGTTTTAAGCTATATGTCTCCATAACCTTGTGAAGGTCTTTCAATAAGATCAATTCTTTGTACTATATACACTCATGGGACTCTAGATTAAGATTGAGAGAATCCTTGTAAAGAGATGAGTGTGGAAAAATCCTTTGTGGATTCAAAGGTTTGAGGTTTTACCTATATTGAAAAAGACCTTGGTTGACTCTTGTGGATTCAAGGGTTGTTGTACATGCTCTTATGGATTCAAGAGTTGAATTGTATGTTGGTTTGTATTTCATCAATATTTGAAGAAGCATGGAACCTCTAGTGGAGTTTGTGAAAATCTTAAGGGGAGGAATACCTTAGGTAACTAGGCCTTCGGGAGTTTGAACCACTTAAAAATACCGTGTTTGATTTCTCTCTCCCTACTCTATTTACTTTACTTGTTGTGCATTATAACTTGCTAGATTATATTATTCTTATTTGTGAATTTATTAAGTATAAGCTATCTTTACAAGTAGTGCAGACAAGGTATTTGATATATTGTCATTGAGAAACATTTTCAAGCATTTATTGCTTAAATTTCACCATATATTGCCTTGCATTTAAGGTGTTTGATAAATTGCCTAAGTGAGCATATCAATTGAATTGCATAATTTTTAAAAGTAGTAATTTGCTTACATAAGCCTAATTCACCCCCCCTTAGGCTAATTTGGGACAACAGTTAATAATAGTCTAATTAACCATTAAAAGTTAATGGGGCCAATGTGTAATTTTAGTTAATTGTAAGGGTTAATGTACAAATATAAAAAAGTTATTTCCATAATTTAAAGTAATGGTGATTAGCTTAATTATGTATTTGCACAATTAGAAGGTTAACTAATTATGTATATATAAGAGTATATATATATGATTAGTCTTCCAAACTAAAAGATGTCATTTGTTTGAATGTCATTTAGTCACATCAACACTTTACAACTAAATATTACACACATGGCTAGAAATGCACAAGACATAATATATGCATATTTTGAATAGGCAAATATATATGTATTGTATGTATGTATATGTGAAGATAGAAATATCTAAGTCAAGGCTTATTAAAGAAGCTTTGACCACATATAACATACACACAAGAAAAACAAAAGAGTAACTTTACTCTTTCTTCCTTGGAGCTCTCGACCAAGAGAGAAAAATGAAGAAGAAAATATTGTTTTACTACTTTACATCTTTCAAGCTCAAATCTTCCATAGTTAATGCTAGCACAACCAACCTACAAGAAAAAGAAAGTCATTCTTTGTTTGTGTGGACCAACTAGAGCTCTTATGCTTTCAAGAGGTGTTGTCTTGCATCAAGTGTTCAAAGCTTGGATTCTATGGATTGTCTTCAAGAGGTATATTCCTAATCTAGCTCTTGATTATATATTCTTGCAATATATTGTGTAGATTATGTTAATTACATAACATCAAAGTTAGGGTTTCATATGATCATAAGCTTGTAATGTCTAAATTTTTTGAAATTCTAGTTATGCTTCAGTTATGATTATGAGCTAGCTCATGTATATAAACCTAAGATATCTTCCAGGGTGCCTACGGTCTACTCACACTTATTTGTGGCCTTACCATTTGTTTGCTGTTTGGGTTTAAGAATGTCTAGGTAGATATAGATGCTCAGATTGTAGTGAATCTAATTAAAGGTGGGTGTTGTGGTTCATGGTCTTTTTGTTATGAGCTTAAGAAAGCACGGGTTCTGCTAGTTTCCCTAGGGTGGAATTGACACATATCTTCAGAGAGAGAAATCAAGTTACAGATCACTTGGTAGGGTAGGGTTTAGGGTTAAATGGGCTGACTATTATTCATGGTTTTGCTCAGCACAGAGAACTCAGGGGCATTGTTTGAGTTGATAGGCTGGGTTTGCTGAATTTTTGAGTTTGAGTTCTAGTTGGTTGAAGAGCACTCTTGGTTGTTGTTGCCTGAATTGGGTTAAGTTTACATTTTTCTCTTGCAAAGGAAGATGACAGCTGGTATGCGCAACATGGATAAAGGTATGAGGGTTGGCGTCCAAGCAGGTACGGAGTCCTTACGTTGTGCATTTTTTAGCTATTGTTTTTCAGTTTTAAAATTCGTTTGCACATTCTTTTATTGCATTCTTTTGTCTCTTTTTCTTGAAGGAATCATTGCAATAAGTAGAAAATTAGTGCCTGCTTTTAGTTTCTTGTTTATTCTGCAGGATAAGTGCTATGTGAAATGTTGGCTCTTGGTGCTTTCTTTTAAGTTTCATTCTTTCATTGTTTCTTATGAGATTTGTAATAAGAAGGTGGCTTGTACCTTCTTTTGGTTTCTTAGAGGGGATAGTTCAAGTCTGTGAGGCCCTATACTTCATTTTCAAGCATTAGTATATTAATTAGATATTATTTATCACCGATTTGTTTTACATGTCTGGTGTTCGTATTTTCTATGTTAAGAAGTAATTTAAACATAGAAAACATAGAAAGCCTAGCATTTAATTCCCCGATCCTTCACGAGACCGGAGGCTCTACTAACCATGCTATTCTCAACCCAATCCCAACCCGGTCTCAAAATTTTAGGGAAAAACGGACAGAGCCTCCCCTGTACCGTGGACATTCTGAAAACCTGAAAGCATTCAATAAAGCCACAACATAACAAGACATGCCTTTATAACTAAAGTTCAAAGCTTCAAGGCCATCCGAGCCTTGAGACATACAATAGTTCAGAATCACACAAGCATGCATCCAACTTAACTTCTTTACAAAAACCACTTATCATGCCACTCCATGATAGCATTGAGACATTCTTGGAAGTTGAAAAACAAACATACATCAAAACATTCACTCCCAAGTATGCAAAGCAGCTAGAAGTAGAAACATAAGTTATTATATGCCATGGTTCTAAATCTACCACTACAACATCTATTCTTCAATTTGCAAACTATATAATATACACATATCACTTAGGCTATAAAATAGAACATAAAGTAAAGCAAACAAGTTCTACTCTCATCAACAAGAACATAGTCTACCACAGGCAACTAGACACAGCAACTAAGGCAATTCTTCCAACTGCGCCACCTTAAATATGTTAGCAAGGTATGAGCAACCACTGTTGCCCAGTGAGGGATAAAGTCTCCCGGGGCATGCAATGCAACAAGTAATATAGTTAAACATTAATAGCAATTAAAACCATTCAAGAATGACAATAGATTAAGTAGCCACACATTAAAAAGGATACATTACACTTAACCCCAACACTCTAAATCTTTACTTGATCTTCATTCTCGATCCACGAACCACGATCACTAAGCTGGCATAATCCCAATCACTCTAATGGGTGTACTTCGGATGTACCCCGATAATCCTACGACCCAACATCCCCTAGCAGTCTCTGGACCAGGCGAGTGAGGGAATAGGGTACGAAGTTTGAATATCCACTGGCAAGCCCTCTGCCGCCCAGCCGATATTCAACACAACCGCCCCTGACACTATAGTTGCGCAACCACTATGCAATGCACTTAACAATGGCAAGTCAATATCAACAATATAAGCAATAACACGTAGGAGGATCAACAAAGTTGGTTGACCTCGAAACAGTTAGAATAGAAGCAGTTTATACAAGCAATTAAGCAATTTTACAAAAGAGCATATTCAAGATATCCATAGAATTATACCGAAAGCTCCAAAACAACTTGAAACTACATGTAAACACACAAGAAGTCATGCCAAGGTCTTAAAAGCGTGAGATAATTGATATTGCACTTAAACCCCTTTGTTATACAAGCGATTTTTCTTCCAAATCAAAGTTAATGTTTCAAATTCAAGGAGAAGCTATACCAAACTTCTAATTAAACCTTAATGTACCCTTACAACCCTCAAACATGTTCAAATACCCGCAATTACCCAAAAGCCCCAATTTCCCTCTTATAGCTTTGAACTACACATACCTTAACCGGACTTCGAACAAGGGTTAGCAAAGCTTCTATAGCACCTAGGTAGCCTAAGAATACTAAAAGTGAAGACCGAATCTACCCGGATTAGCATTAACCCCGAAACCCCTTCTATAAAGTCGGTTACTTCACGTTTTATGCAAGTTTAGAGCAAATCGAGTGTATGGGGCTATTAGACTACCTTCATTAGCACCTAAGGCATCTACTAGAAGCATTGAATCAAGCTAATACGCGCGATTACACAAAACCCTAGAAATCCCATCACTATTCACCTCATAAATTCAAATGACGATTCCAACCGTTTAAAATGCGAACTAATGGTTTAAATGTGTTCTCTAGCACTTATATATAATGTACAATAGCATAGATAAGCATTAGAATATCATTTGATAGCATTTCTAACAAATCAATAAAAGAGCAACAATTTTAAAATGCGCAAACAAGCATGAAAACCCTCACCAATGCGCGTAGGAACTCTCAGGAGGCTAGCAAACACCCTAAACTACTTGCTCATTGCTTGGCTTGGCTTGAAGATTTGATGAGCAAAATCCTCTCATTCTCCTCCTATGTTGATTCTCGGATTTGCTACAGTAATTCCTGCATCTTCCTTTTTTTTTTTTTTTTTTGCTAAGTTATGACTTGTTTGTGTTTGGTTTGCATATATATTAGGGTAGGCCTATTTGGGTGAGTGTATGGTCTATTAAAATGAGTCTAGTTAACTTATAAACAAGTGAAATGCGCATAAACTAAGTTAGCTAACTAAAACACTTAGTTAAGTCACGTAACATTATTCATTAGATTGACAAAATATTTTCTAAACGAGTGTTCCTATCGCTCTTAGCTCAAAATCATATTTTTCTCATTCCTAAAACAACTAATATGATTTAAAAAAAATGCTAATTCGAAGTAATTAAGTGGTTGAAAAACGTGATGAATAGTAATTAAAGAAGACAACAAGCAAAGCACAGAAGAAATGCGCAATTAATGGATGCAACAGTGAATGAATGTACAACAAAATCTCGGGCGTCACATCGTCTCCCCCTTAAACAAATTGCGTCCACGCAATTCTTCTTCACAAGAGAACTCCGCATCAACTGAAAACCAACTCCGATTATTCGTCATCAGTTGCTAAGCAAGAATACCATATACGAATTCTTGTGGGAGCTCATTAAGAAATCCCAGTAGTATTGTCTACGAACCTCATGTAATAAGGCCAAATAAAGGCTCCAATAGAGATGCTACTTCGAAATCCAAATAAAAATTCCGCTGGCACGAATACCATAGAAGAATAGAATCCCAACTAAGAGTGGCGAGAAAATACCAATAAAAGTTTCGAGTAAGAGTATTGTAAATAATACCATATAATAAGGCTGAAAAGAATCCCATATACCAATTCTTCCAAGAGATGCCGACAAAAGAATACTTGATAAGAAAATTCCAAGAATATGCTCCAGAGAACTGTCATATAGAAACCCCAAAATAAGTTGTTTACGACCGCTAAGCACTGAAGAAGGCCTTAGAAGAATCCCAATAACTGAGCTCCAACTATATCTACCAATTCCCAAATAAAGGTTGATTAAATGCCTCTCATTTCCACGAATCAACATAATTTGGAAGGCCTGCCACAAATCACCTCTCTTCAGGGGATGAAGAAGTTTTTCTTACCATTCGACGGGCTATGTATGCATGCCAAACTATTGCATATGTATAAACATTCTTTAAACTATTACGCAAACATATTAATAAAAGAGTTTATGAAATAGTGTAATCATCAAAGTCATTCAAGCACGACAATCAAGTCAATCATAACACAACTCAATCCAAGACATTCAAATACACACATTACAAGCAATAGTTCAAGCAATTAACAATTCACGAGGTTGATTCGATTCACGAGGTCAATTTGAAGCACAACTAGCTACTTCACTTCACTTAGCATACATTTATTCACTTAGCATACATTTAGCACATAACACATAACTATATCACAAATGTGCACACATTCCATTCAAGACATAGAATCTCACATATAGGCACATACCTTCAAAACACACTTAAAAAGCATACACATAAGGTTTACTACCAAACAGGCTGAGGACCATGTCCCAGCTTAGAGCTAACTAAGCTCTGATACCACCTGTAACGCCCCGATCCCTCACGAGACCGAAGGCTCTACTAACCATGCTATTCTCAACCCAATCCCAACCCGGTCTCAAAATTTTAGGGAAAAACGGACAGAGTCTCCCCCTGTACTGTGGACATTTTGAAAACCTGAAAGCATTCAATAAAGCCACAACATAACAAGATATGCCTTTATAACTAAAGTTCAAAGTTTCAAGGCCATCCGAGCCTTGAGACATACAATAGTTCAGAATCACACAAGCATGTATCCAACTTAACTTCTTTACAAAAACAGCTTATCATGCAACTCCATGGTAGCATTTAGACATTCTTGGAAGTTGAAAAACAAACATACATCAAAACATTCACTCCCAAGCATGCAAAGCAGCTAGAAGTAGAAACATAAGTTATTACATGCCATGGTTCTAAATCTACCACTACAACATCTATTCTTCAATTTGCAAACTATATAATATACACATATCACTTAGGCTACAAAATAGAACATAAAGTAAAGCAAACAAGTTCTACTCTCATCAACAAGAACATAGTCCACCCCAGGCAACTAGACACAACAACTAAGGCAACTCCTCCAACTGCGCCACCTGAAACATGTTAGCGAGGTATGAGCAACCACTATTGCCCAGTGAGAGATAAAGTCTCCCGGGGCGTGCAATGCAACAAGTAATATAGTTAAACATTAATAGCAGTTAAAACCATTCAAGAATGACAATAGATTAAGTAACCACACATTAAAAATGATACATTACACGTAACCCCAACACTCCAAATCTTCACTTGATCTTCATTCTCGATCCACGAACCACGATCACTAAACCGGCATAATCCCAATCACTCCAGTGGGTGTACTCCGGATGTACCCCGATAATCCTATAACCCAACACACCTTGGCAATCTCCGGACCAGGCGAGTGAGGGAATAGGGTACGGAGTTTGAATATCCACTGGCAAGCCCTCTGCCGCCCAGCCGATATTTAATACAATCTCCCCTGACACTATGGTTGCGCAACCACTATGCAATGCACTTAACAATGGAAAGTCAATATCAACAATATAAGCAATAACACGTAGGAGGATCAACAAAGTAGGTTGACCTCGGAACAGTTAGAATATAAGCAGTTTATATAAGCAATTAAGCAATTTTACAAAAGAGCATATTCAAGATATCCATAGAATTATACCAAAAGCTCCAAAACAACTTGAAACTACATTTAAACACACAAGAAGTCATGCCAAGGTCTTAGAAGCATGTGATAATCGATATTGCACTTAAACCCCTTTGTTATGCAAGCGATTTTTCTTCCAAATCAAAGTTAATGTTTCAAATTCAAGGAGAAGCTATACCAAACTTCTAATTAAACCTTAATGTATCCTTACAACCCTCAAACATGTTCAAATACCCGCAATTACCCCAAAAGCCCCAATTTTCCTCTTATAGCTTTGAACTACACATACCTTAACCGGGCTTCGAACAAGGTTTAGCAAAGCTTCTATAACACCTAGGTAGCCTAAGAATACTAAAAGTGAAGCCCGAATCTACCCGGATTAGCATTAACCCCGAAACCCCTTCTATAAAGTCGGCTAATTCACGTTTTATGCAAGTTTAGAGCAAATCGAGTGTATGAGGCTATTAGACTACCTTCATTAGTACCTAAGGCATCTACTAGAAGCATTGAATCAAGCTAATACGCGCGATTACACAAAACCCTAGAAATCCTGTCACTATTCACCTCATAAATTCAAATGACGATTTCAACCGTTTAAAATACGAACTAATGGTTTAAATGTGTTCTCTAGCACTTATATATAATGTATAATAGCATAGATAAGCATTAGAATATCATTTGATAGCATTTCTAACAAATCAATAAAAGAGCAACAATTTTAAAATGCGCAAACAAGCATGAAAACCCTAACCAATGCGCGTAGGAACTCTCGGGAGGCTAGCAAACACCCTAAACTACTTGTTCCTTGCTTGGCTTGGCTTGGCTTGAAGATTTGATGAGCAAAATCCTCTCATTCTCCTCCTATATTGATTCTCGGATTTGTTACAGTAATTAATGTAACGCCCCCGGTAAAGCGAATACCCACTGACAGGCAGAGGTACACCAGCGGAACGCACACCATACAAGTATTGTCCGCTTTAGTTATACCCCGCACTTTACGTATGAGCATGACCTTACGGTTTTGTCCCTTCCCAAGTGGAACCCCACACTAGAAAAGGTGCTTGCACGAATACACGAGACTTCTCTTTATATTCAGTTGGCCCAGCTTGTAACCTTCCGATGTGGGATGGGTTCACCACATCCACCCCCCCCTTAAGGAGGCCCAGCGCCCTCGCGGGACACTGATACAAAGGAAGGCCCGCTCTGATACCAATTTAATGTAACGCCCCCGGAAAAGCGAATACCCACTGACGGGCAGAGGCACACCGGTGGAACGCACACCATGCAAGTATTGTCTGCTTTGGTTACACCCCGCACTTTACATACGAGCGTGCCCTCACGGTTTTGTCCATTCCCAGGTAGAACCCACACTAGAAAAAGCGTCTACTCGAATATACGAGACTTCTCTATATATTCAGTTGGCCCAGCTCGTAACCTTCTGATGTGGGATGGGTTCACCACATCCACCCCCCCTTAAGGAGGCCCAGCGCCCTCGCGGGACACTGATACCAAGGAAGGCCCGCTTTGATACCAATTTAATGTAACACCCCCGGCAAAGTGAATACCCACTGATGGGCAGAGGCATACTGGCGGAACGCACACCATGCAAGTATTATCCGCTTTGGTTACCCTTACAACCCTCAAACATGTTCAAATACCCGCAATTACCCAAAAGCCCCAATTTTCCTCTTATAGCTTTGAACTACACATACCTTAACCGGGCTTCGAACAAGGGTTAGCAAAACTTCTATAGCACCTAGGTAGCCTAAGAATACTAAAAGTGAAGCCCGAATCTATCCGGATTAGCATTAACCCTGAAACCCCTTTTATAAAGTCGGCTAATTCATATTTTATGCAAGTTTAGAGCAAATCGAGTGTACGGGGCTATTAGACTACCTTCATTAGCACTTAAGGCATCTACTAGAAGCATTGAATCAAGCTAATACGCGCGATTACACAAAACCCTAGAAATCCTGTCACTATTCACCTCATAAATTCAAATGACGATTTCAACTGTTTAAAATACGAACTAATGGTTTAAATGTGTTCTCTAGCACTTATATATAATGTACAATAGCATAGATAAGTATTAGAATATCATTTGATAGCATTTCTAACAAATCAATAAAAGAGCAACAATTTTAAAATGCGCAAACAAGCATGAAAACCCTCACCAATGCGGGTAGGAACTCTCGGGAGGCTAGCAAACACCCTAAACTACTTGCTCCTTGCTTGGCTTGGCTTGGCTTGAAGATTTGATGAGCAAAATCCTCTCATTCTCCTCCTATGTTGATTCTTGGATTTGCTACAGTAATTTCTGCATCTTCCTTTTTTTGTTTTTTTTTTGTTTTTGCTAAGTTATGACTTGTTTGTGTTTGGTTTGCATATATATTAGGGTAGGCCTATTCGGGTGAGTGTATGGTCTATTAAAATGAGCCTAGTTAACTTATAAACGAGTGAAATGCGCATAAACTAAGTTAGCTAACTAAAACACTTAGTTAAGTCACGTAACACTATTCATTAAATTGACAAAATATTTTCTAAACGAGTGCTCCTATCGCTCTTAGCTTAAAAGCATATTTTTCCCATTCCTAAAACAATTAATATGATTTAAGAAAAATGCTAATTCGAAATAATTAAGTGGTTGAAAAAGGTGATGAATAGTAAATAAAGAAGACAACAAGCAAAGCATAGAAGAAATGCGCAATTAATGAATGCAACAGTGAATGAATGTACGGCAAAATTTCGGGCGTCACATAGCATATCAAATTAAGCATTCGTTTCAATTAAAAGGAAATATTAACTTGGTTAGTACATTTGAATAGTTAGTTAGGGCATTGAAAAGTTAGGAATGTTAAACTTAGTACTTCACTTTTTATAATAATATAATATTAAACATGGGTTAATTTTATTACTTATCTTAGTTAAGGTTATAACTAGGAATGATACAGTTTTTAGTATGGATAAATAGGTGATGGCTACATAGTATTTGTAACATGTGGAATGAAACAAAATTAGGTTGCTAGGTGAGTGGTTTGATTCTATAGAATATGATAGACAATTTGAGGATACTTAGACAATACCACTTTTCATTAAGATGATTTAGTAATTTTAAAAGGGTTAACATATCGGTTAGAAAATTTAATCTACTAAGAATATTAGTAGGAGTATACCTAGGTCTGTTACTAAGTGATCTTAAATAAAAATTAAACTTTTAATACTACTTCTGAGAGTAAGAATATTAGCTAAGTAGTTTGGTTAGATAAAATGAAAATATTTAACTTAGTTACTAGATGTTGCTCATCAACTAGAAATGCTAATTAGAAATCTAGCATTCAGAATATAATTCCTTAGCTTTTAAATGGGTTCATTAACATTAGGCATTTCATTCTCCTAAAACCACCAAAGTTTCAACTAGTTTTAAAGGAATGTGAATAGCGTCATCATTATGTAGCCTGCCATTATTATTTTTGTTAACTTAAGCCTAAGTTTATCATGCATTATAGCCCACCTGGTAGCCGCCCAAGACAGACACGACATCGCCTTCTAGTCTAAATATTATCAAGCCTCATCACCAATTGCCCAACACTGGGCACCGCAAAATATTCCTAGCCTAGCATTGTCATCGCTACCTTCATCCAAAGTAGTCCACGTAGCCATGCACCAGCCAACTGCTTAATGTAATTGAGTAAGCAGACACTAAGCCAAGCTAGTTGCTCGACATGTTGCACCAAGCTATCATCAAAACTCATTATATTTCATTACCTATCATAATTCCTATGCCTATAGACTTGCATGATCATCTTAGTGCTAACAACCTACATTGCCCACGTCTTACTCAAGCGAATGAGTCAGCACCATAAGAGCTAATTCTACCGACACTTCACCATGCTTATTCATCGGTTAGTACCATAGCTTATGATCAAAAATTCCATAGCAATCATCATCACTCACTGACCACTCTTGACTCTATATAAAGCCTCTACGGCAATGACACAAAGACACCAAAAACCAAAACCAATATATATTACAACTCACACAACTCGTCATCACCATCTGCCTATTACCTTCATCGCCTTACTTAAGTCTCACACCACTTGTACCAATTAAAACTTCATCAGCCACCGTCCACTGTTCTTATCACCTTACAATCTGCCAAGCAAATAAGTCATCATTAGCAAAGAAACTAGCCGCCCACTCCATCGAGTAAGCCATAGCCTGACCAAACTAAAACTCACTTTTATCATGCACGGCATCAGCGAACTGCCAAACGCCATCATTTGAGCTAGTTTACACAAATGGTAGTAATATTCTTAGCTGCCTTCACCGTACCTTTAATCCAGTTAGAAGAGTAACCTTAATCCAATATAACACTTTCATTTGGCAATTTAAAAGCACAACTCACACAAAACAAATCACTTCAAATCGGAAGCCTTAACCTTAGCGAAAATCAAGGTGAAGAGATATTTAAAATCAGCATGTAGGATTATGTATCAAATAGCATTATTTGTGTATGTCTATCTTTACTTACAATATGAAGTTTGTGTTTTTAATCGTGTATAAGATTAGAACTTGATAAACTCACGTTTATATATGATAAAACTAGTACATGTGAGGAGATTTTATCAAATAGCATTATTAGTGTATTTTATTGTGTTTCTAGCCGCGTTAGAATTTATAAATATGTTAAGTTATATGGTTATCAAATATAGAATATATGAATAGGTGTAACCTGCTACTTACCAGGTAATATATTGCACTTAGGTTCATTAACATGTAGAATGGCCGACATGAGGAGAAGAGTATAATCACACCTTTAGTATATACTTATGCCACCCGTAAATGTTAAGTGATCCTGGAAAATTATTACATGCTAGTTGGTATGTTGACTTTCTAGATAATATTTATGTTCGGACGAGTAAAGATTGGGCAACTTACTTAGGATTGCAAGCTGGAAACTAAGTGAACGAAGAATTGAAACTGGTAGGTCAAGCCTTCTGATTACTTGTTATTGGTTGGTATAGCTTATTATCCCAAGCAAAATGTGAGTTATAGGAAGACCTAACTTTTAGCATGAAAAGTCGTTCACATTACGGATGCTGCAAGTAAGTCTGAATATATAAAAGCTAGGTGAGCTGAGTCATTAAATTAAAATCCTAAGGATAAACTAAAAATACTCTGTAGAGAAATTTAACTTCTTTAGTAAATTTACCACTTGACGTTAATCAAAGAACGATTAACTAGCCCGACTAGCTAAAGTTACTGAACTAGGAACATGGTTCCTGCTTAAGCCTAAACTATAGTAGGGCTCTCATTTAAACTACAATTACCTGCTTCTACTACTAGTTATCTACCGAAAAGATATTTGATAAGACATTTTAAATTATGATATCTATTTTTACAAGACAATTCACTCAAAATGCTACTAGCTGTGTTATTTGAAAATATGTTACTTAATTGGAGATAAGTGGAAGGAATTTCAACTAATAAGTATAGTTGATATATTAGAAATAAATAATCAGATTAACTAGATTATTAGTTTTAAATCTTAAGAAATAGTTAATATACTTTAGATAAAAGGTTGACTAGCTTTAAAGATAAACCTATTGTTGAGGATGTTGAAGGATATTTAAGTAAAATATTAATTATCCTAACTAGTTAAGATTATCGAATTTCCAGGAAACGTGATTCCTAAACTTGAGTTTAACTGAACTACAACATGTGTATATAGTTATCTACTTGCTATTGATTATCAATTGAGATAGAGTTTATTAAATGTTTTAGTGACAACAATGGGTCATTCTGGACTACATTCTATTATCTGCTTGAATTAATATTTCCAATTGTTAAAGATACTTATTCGGAGGTAACTTCTTTTGTTGTTCCCACTTATATGTGTATCGAATTGTGTGACTGTAAGTTGCAACAATACTGTCAATTGTATGTTATGTGGTTACTTGTGCATGCTTGTGTGCTATTACAATAAGGGGTTGTAACCTCAGGCACGATAGCTTACACGAACGCCGAGTGGCATAGGGCTTACTAGTGCTCCCGTGTCTATCGTAGTCTTATTCCCTCTCTCGCTTGGCATTCCACCCTCGGAGAGTTGGGTCATAGATTTCGGGTACAATTCGGAGTATCCTATTGGGAGATATAAGAAGTTGAAAGTGTGATTCGAGGCTGGCCATCTCAAGTGATATCAAAACGTATCTTTGTATTATGTGAATAAGTACTCTCGCTTGGGACCATTACCACCCTTGGAGAGCTTACTCTCGCTTGGGACTAGTACTGCCTTCGGAGAGAAAAGACTGTTTGTCTATATGTCACTACTGCTATTGATACATAAATCGAATGTGATAAAAATCTTTACTGGTTATCGTATGATATTGTATCTTATTGTTTACGATATGTGGGTAGTTTGTTAAATGTTATCATACGTGTATTGCATCATGATTTTCAAAAGAGCCTGACCAAAAATGTTTTCAAAACTCTCATATTCCATCTTCATTGAGCTTTCCAAGACCCTCTTTCTTTCCCCCTCCCTCCCCTCCCTCCCCTCCCTTGCAAGTGTAACGTAGCTTGCAAGTGTAGCGTAGCTTGACATGGGTTGACATTATGAGCTAAAGTTGAATGATTACGTGCTCAAAGCTCTTTGCCTGTCATATTTTGATCCAAGTTGTAAAAGTTAGAGTTTGTTTGTATTACTCTCGAGTAGAAGGGTAGCTATGCTGAAACCCTAGTTTGTATGATAGCTGGGTAGTTCTCAAGTCTCAGATGATGTAACACCCTTTGTACCGAGATTATTGTTTAATAGTTAGTTATTATTAAAAATATTTATACTATACTTCTTTTAATGTTATGAAAAGTTATATATATGAGACCGCAATAACAGCAAATGCAGACTTTGACTTAATCTTGAGAAGGGTTGGGTTGGGGTCGTTACAAAGTCTATGTCCCTCATCCCTTCCTAGAGCTTAGGTTCATGTCCCCCTCTAACACGATGTATTCTGGTTTTCATTTTCAATAAAATCTTGAGGGTCTCTCCATGTTTCTACTAAAAAAAAAAACAATATCAAATGAAAATCCTATTTGCATTGGCACGTGCCACAACATAATGTGCGTCGCGCGAATGAGTTCTTTTTTCCCTTGAAGATCGAATGTCCTGACTCTTTAGTAGATAAAGGAATACAATTTCATCATAACGTATCTAAAAACTCTCTTTGACAGAAAAAAAAAAAAAAAAAACATCTAAAACCTCTCTAAAACAAGATCTAGATTATCGATAAAAAATGAATTGAATATCTTTCGTTATCTCTATTTTCGACAAATTTCAATATTAATCAGCATGGTCAAAATATTCTATTATGTTTTGAAAGTCACATTAAAAAATAAAAGAAAACAATTCTCCACCAAAATCATCCTATTAAAATATGATAAAAAATGGCTATATAACCATCCACTTATCTGTTTAGATGTTGAAAAATAAAACATGAGGAGAAAATATATGTATATAGTATATTGAAAATAATAAGAGTTGCAACTCATGGTGGTTGTAGAAGAAGAGATAATAACTACATGATAAAATCTTGATATTGTGAAATACAATATGATAGTATCTTTTTATAGGCATCATAACTTGATGACCAATAATAGAAAACTAAACTAATTTGGAACATAATCCAATAAGGAAACCAAATTGAATATTTTCTAAACTAGTGCCATGACATCAAGAAGTATATTGAAACCTGAATATAATTTAACAGCCCCTTCAAACTCAAGTTGGGCGAATAGAGACAAACTTGAGTTTGGTAACTAAATTCCTGAGACGTCTTGGGAGGATTGATCAGAGTAGCCCAAAAAAAGGAGCAAGTATTGAGTGATTATCACAACTACAAAGAACACAAATATTTACAATGAAGGGTAATATATTTTTCAAAGCCACGAAGAACACAAAAACAAATGGTGGTGGCTAATATAGTTTTTAGAACCATGAAGTGTACGAAAATAACAGTAGTGGTTAATGCAATTTGCAGAGCCACGATGAACACAAAAATAAAGATCATAGATAACACCAGATTATCTGAACAAAATCGAGAGATATAGTGTTGGCTAATGCAATTTGTAGAGCCATGATGAATACGAAAATAGAGACTAAGACTCTGTTTGGCCTAACTGTGAAATTTCAAATTTTGAGGCGTAAAGCTTTTAGATTAGAACTTTTGCAAGAAGTACTGTTGAACAAAAGCTGTTGACTATTTGGCATGTGTTAGACAACATAGAGCTTTTAAAAATTTTGAGGATAATATCAGAATTTTAAAATATGGAGGGGTAAATTTGAGAAAAAATAAAAGAAAAATAACTTCCTGCATTATGTAAAACAGTTTGACAAAAGCCTTTTTTGAAAACCTCCAATTGGGAGCTTATCAGTTTTTAGCTTTTTTCAGCTTTAACTTTTTTTTAAAAGTACTTTTAAAAAAGGGCCAAACAAATTATTTCAGCTTCTAAAGCCACAGGAAGCGCTTTTGAGTATTTAAAAGCTAGGCCAAACAGAGCGTAATGCAATTTGTAGAGCCACGATGAACAAGAAACAAAAACCATAGATAACCATTGATGGTCTGAACAAATTCAAGAGAAACAGAGACCAAACACATGAGGGTCTAAAAACCGTAGATAATGGTTTAACATGTTAAACGTAGAGATAAAGGTATTTATAGTTGTAAATAAAGAGACACAACTATTTCAGATAATGGCAGCAATAGTAGTAGTAATAATGAGATAATATTGACACAAACTTCAAAAATGGTAGCTCTGATACCATATTGAAAAAAAAA
Source organism: Ehretia macrophylla (assembly GCA_037974665.1). Lineage (NCBI taxonomy): Eukaryota > Viridiplantae > Streptophyta > Magnoliopsida > Boraginales > Ehretiaceae > Ehretia > Ehretia macrophylla. The sequence goes on from CM075781.1 coordinate 59,378,516, forward strand.
ATAAAAAAGAGAAAACATGGGAATAAAATATATGTATATTAAAGACAATAGGAGCTACCACTAACAGTAGTTATAAAAGAGAGAATGACTACATGATAAAATTTTGGTATTGAGAAATATAATAGGATAGTGTTGTGTATAGGCCTCATAATTTGATGGTCAAAAATATAAAATTAAACTAATTAGGAACATAATCTAATAAGGAAAGTTAAAAGTTGAAACCTAATCCAATAAAGAAATCAACTTAAATGTTACCTAAATTATATTACATAAGAAATTATATTAAAATTCTGAATGTACTATTAGTATTAGAGACTAATTAATGGTACTAACTCATAAATTTGAAAGAAGATTTTTCCCATTGTAAAAGTAGTTTTTTGACTTTTATAAAAAAATAATGCAAAATATTAAAAGCTCGTAACATGACTAGAGTAATTACCGAGTACTAAAATAAAAGTATCTCTAATGGTATACATTATTCATAAAAATTTATTATTTTTGACAATTTTTAGAGATTTGGATCTCTAAAAATCATTATTAATGATTTAAATATACATGGGGTCTATCACTTTTGTCAACTTTTACATTAAAATAGAGACTCAATTACTTTTTGAGTTTTTAAATTTAGAGCCGAAAAAATAAATTAGATCTATATTTTAACTCAAATATCTAAAAAGTGGTGGATCCTATATATATTTAAATTATTAATAATAATTTTTAGAGACCCAAATTTTTAAAAATAGCCAAAAATAATAAATTTTTGTAAATAATACTATCCATTAGAGATATTCTAAGCATTCAAGATTGTTAATAAATTTGACCTATTTTCCACACAAAAATCAAGAACATCTCAGGCATTTTTGGCAACATCAGGGGCATTTGTGGCCATTCTTTACGTCCGTACAATTAATTCAAAGAAGAAAAATCGAATATCTTATATACACAGATGGATATGTATATATAGAGCGAGAAACAAAGAGAACTTTAGAGAGAGAAGGAAAGCACTCAGCTGAAGAGTTCCAGTAAGTAGCAGCAGGCTCATCAGTCTACTGTTACTGAGGTACTACAACCAATACTAGTATTTTTTTTAAATTTTTTTTTCGTAAAATTGAAATAATTTTAGCCGAATATTCAGTTGAGCTGATAATCTATATTTAATTACTTTATCTATAATTTATTTTAATAATTTATATTATATTAGCTGATTATTTGAATTTTAAGGTAAATTTAAATTCTTTATGCATGAAAATGAGATAGTTTACATCTTCTTGAGCTGCATAATAATGTAAACAGTCCGAGATATATATGTGTATGTGGGTGTGTGTATGTGTTGAAGTGTGGATGAATCTATAAATTAACTGCTAATTTACTGTAAGTCCGATGAATATAATTTAGTTCAGCATAATTACGTTTTGTAAATTTTTGAGTTTAATTAATGGATAGTGTTTACATGTTGAAGAAACAATTTTGTTAATTAAGCTATATATGTATGTGTGTATGTCTGTGTGCGTGTGATGGTAAGCGATTTTACCTTCTTTTGAAGATGGAAACAACTGAGGAAAAGGATGACAAACGAAAAGGATCTTCTTTCTCTTCTTTTTTAATATTTTGTTTATCATTACGACGTTAACTTGGTAGAATGGACATTACAAGTGAACACCCCAAGTGTGGAGCTCGAATGGCAATAAGCTTCATTTTTCCTTTTCTTAGTGTTGTGGAATTGTTTGAAAGTTAGGTTTTGTTTTAAAATAGGAGAGATTTTAGAGAAACCGTATGTCCTTGTATTGTGCTGTTGCTATAAAAACATGAACTAAATAGGTGCAGTTGGTAACTTATAATATGCGAACCTAAAGAAAAGTGCACCCTTCGATTTTGCAACATATTTTCTGATGCGTTTTTTTGATTGACTGTTTTGTTGAAGAAGAATGGAGTAAAAGAGTGCAAGAAGGAAAGTGGTTTTTCTTTGTGTTTTCTTTCTAGTCCTCGAATGAAACCACTCATGTGAAGTTGAACCATTCTCAAGATTAAACAAGAAAGGAAATCAAGTTAGAACTTTCTCATTTCTTGTCGTGATAGTCCTGTTGGAGAGCTGAAGGTAATTTGCTTGAAAAAGCGAGTGAACTCCAGTAACCCAGTAAGTCTTTTCATCAGAATTTGTTGTTACTCTTTGACCTAGGCATCTGTCCCATTCTCTCTGAGCTTTGACATTAATGGAGAGAACTATGGGAAGAGGCCCGATGGGGCAGCAAAGGATCTATGAGCAAGCCCGATACAGTTCTGTGGAGAATCAAAATGAGATGCTTAGTCCGACAAATCAAAATCTTTTCCGGGATCCAACCAGTTCCATTAATACTAACACCAGACCGCCTGATTTGAATGTACCATTTGGTGCTAGACCCGTTCTCAACTATTCCATTCAGACTGGTGAGGAGTTTGCTCTTGAATTTATGCGTGAAAGGGTTAATCCCAGACAACAATTTGTGCCAAGTGCATCAACTGAGCATAGCAATTCAACTTCCTACATTGATCTGAAGGGTATGTTGGTGGTACCTCGTCCGGTTTCTGAAAGTAGATCAGATGCTTCTGCAATGGCCTCAATGGATAAGACTCCAGCCTTTAATCAGAAACTGAATTGTCCTCTTGCAAATGGAGAGAAAGCTTATTGTCAGCCTGCACAATCAGTTGACCAAACTTCAGTAAGACATAGCAGTGGTCATGTGGTACATAACAATGCTTCCTCCAGAGCTTCTGGTAGGTCATCAATCAATTTAAAGTTCCTCTGCAGTTTTGGTGGCAAGATTTTACCTCGTCCTAGTGATGGAAAGCTGAGATATGTCGGAGGTGATACAAGGATCATACAAGTAAGCAGGGATATATCTTGGGAGGAGCTCATGCAGAAAGCACTGTCAATATATGACCAAACTTGCATTATCAAATATCAGCTTCCTGGTGAGGATCTGGATGCATTGGTTTCTGTTACTTGTGATGAGGACCTGCAAAATTTGATGGAAGAGCATAATGTATTTGAAGTTGGTGGATCGAAGAAACTCAGGATATTTCTCTTTTCTAGTTGTGACTTGGATGGTTCTCAGCTTGGTCCTGGGGGAATTGAGGGTAGTTCTGAGCTTCAATATGTTGTTGCTGTGAATGGAATGGATTTTGGTTCAAGAAGGAACTCAAATGGCCTGGCAAGTGTGTTTGCAAACAATTTGGACGAGTTACTCAGTTTAGATGTAGAGAGAGACTCTGATATAGTTGCATCAGATTTACCTGTGGCAGGTCGTGTACACCTTTTGACTGGCATGCCTTCTGCCAGTCCATCTTCTCAGTTATTGGTCCCAGGCTTGTCTCATGCTATTGTGTCCACCCCACTGGGCTACCAGGATGAAAAAGTACCTTCTGGAGAGGCCATGTGGCATCCATCACCGTCTTACCAAAATGAAGAGAATTTCGGTAGGACTAATTGCAAAAGCACTGAGCCCTCTCCTGTTCCACTGCAATATGGTTATGGTTCCCATTCCTCGAACTTCACCCAATATGCAGAGAACATGGTTCTCAAGTCTAGCCATGGGCACTTGAACTGGCAACAAAGCCCAGCAGAAATGCAGTCATATGGAAAGTTGCATCTGCAGGGGCCAGAAATATCAACAACAGAGGTGAAACTAAATAGAGATGCCTCAGTCCAGAAAAGGTTTGATACAAGTAAAGGTCAATGCCTGGAAGAGGAGGCCAATATAAAAAGAGAGAGTTCAATGCAGAAAAGGAATGAGCCTGAAAACATGCAGTCTTTAGGTAACCTAAATGCTTTTTCCTCAACTCCATTTGACAATTCTGATTCAAGTAATATTACTAGAGATGAACCAGCAGTTCCAAGTGCTGCCGCAGACATGAGGGCTTCTTTTGTACCAGTTAAAAGTAGTGAGAAGAATTATGAACACGCACAGAATTCGGTATCTTCTGAAGTTGTAAAGGATGAAAAACCAGATAAAGATGAAGCAGGCAGTTCTTATTCATCTGATAAAGCATCAACTTCTGGCTATTTTGACTCTGACGGATATCCGAATGGTTCTTGCTATGAACCTTCTATACTTACTCAAAGGCTGTTCCGTTCAGAAAGAATACCTAGGGAGCAGCCAGGGCTGAACCGCTTATTCAAATCTGATGATTCCTCTGGTTCTCAATTTCTTATGACGCACACGCGATTGGATGTGTCGCAACATGTTGTAGAAGCTGCTGACAAGGTGTATGATCTAAATGTGGGTTCCCAAACAAAACAGCATGCTTTGCCAATGAAACCTCTCTGCACAAAACCACATTCTGTTGAAGTTAAAGTGGAAAAGGATCACAAGTCTCCAGATATGGCTGATAATGTGAATGTAACAAATAAGGAAATTATCAAAAAAGATCTCAACTCAAATGTTCAGATGTCTGAGCCAAAGGTGACATTAATCCCCAGTAAAGAAGCTCCTGAGTCGAGTCTTCCTGTAGGTAGTCAAGGAACTGTCAGTAACCTCCAGGATGAGTATAATTCTAAGACAATGGAGCTTCAGTCAAGCAATGTATCTGCCAGAGGAAATGACGGGCGTAGCTCAATGGGCGAAACTCAGTCTCCAGCAGAAATAGGACAGCCAGGTTTAGCTGTTTCTGAAGGAAAGCCGTTTGTGGCTGTTGGCACTCCAGAGCATGGTGACATTCTTATTGATATAAATGACCGCTTTCCTCATGATTTCCTGTCTGACATTTTTTCGGAAGTGGGACATTTTGATGGTTCAGCTGGGCTTAGTCCATTTTGCAGTGATGGAACTGGTCTGAGCTTGAATTTGGAGAATCCTGAACCTAAGCACTGGTCTTTTTTTCAAAAGTTGGCCCAAGATGATTTTGTAAGAAAAGATGTTTCTCTTATGGATCAGGATCATCTTGACTTCTCATCTACTCAAGCAAAAATTGGAGAAGCAGCTTCTGTAGATTATATTGTTTTGTCTTCTGAACCTGGTCGGATTACAATTGATCAAATGGATAATCGTCTCAATTTTGTTGCTGATATTCAACACCAACGAGCTAGTTTCATTGGACCTGACACCATGAATGTGCCTTCAGATTACAATCATTCTCAGACCACTGGCATTCAAACTGTGCATTTTGATGATCCAATGAACTCAAGAGCACCTGAAGATGAGTATCAGGTATTATGTTGTAACACATATTTTTTCACCCTTCTCTTTACAGTGTTTCTTGATTCTATTTTTGTTGCCTTCAAGGATGAGAAGCTAGAAGTTCAGTACATTGGTTTTCCTCCGTTGGACCTTCCTCTGGCAGACTTTGATCCTAGCACCTTACAGGTATGAGACTTTAATGTTCTGGGACACATGGAGGAATACATACTAGTTTCTTCTTTTCTATAGTTAACCTCGAAGTATATGTATAATTCCAAACCTCTATTTGAATATATGAAGGAACATCCTGAAGAAATGTTGTATATTTTCTTCTCTGTGTATCTAAATGGTTTTATAATTTGAACAAATAGGTATGCATTATCGTAGATATTTAGAGAATATTCTAAAGATTATGTTGCGTTTCTTTCTACAATTTTGGGGTTTTGTTTAATTTTTGTCAATGTCCAAAATGTGTTCCACACCCAGGGATCAGGGAAATCAAATAGGGGAAAAAAGACATTTGTTTCCTCTTACAGGGTACTTTATGATTTTTTTTCTTTTCTCTTGTTTAGTACTAGGTTATTAGGGTATCTCCAATGGAGAGGGCAAAATACAAAACTTACCATTTTTAGCTATTTTTAGAGACCCGGGTATCTAAAAATCATTATTAATGATTTAAATATACATGAGGCCCATTATTTTTGCCAACTTTTGAGTTAAAATAGAGACCCAGACTACACACTTGGCTCTAAATTTAGAGTCAAAAATAGAGACTGGGTCTCTATTTTAACTCAAAAGTTGGCAAAAGTGGTGGGCCCCATGTATATTTAAATAATTAATAATGATTTTTAGAGACCTGGGTCTCTAAAAATAGCCAAAAATAGTAAGTTTTGTGTTTTGCCCTCCCAATTTGAGATACCCTTAGAGTAGGCACCCAAATCCTCCTAGTTCGTTTGAGAAATAAATATATTTGGATTTGAGTCTATTTGGTAGTACACTAGCTGCTAGAAGCATTTCAAAGGGCCTGTGTGGTAATTCTATTTGTTGCAAATTCAGATCTTCCATGTTTCATGGAAGCAATAAACTTTCTAAATTTGGCATGAAACATATACAGCCTTTATTTTGTAATTTATATGTATACTGTGTGTAGGTGTATGATGTCTTTATCCACCTACATATTCTCACTTTTAGATACTCCCTGCTTGTTGTTCCTCTGCCGACACTCACCTAATAATATATCGCAATACACCCAATATAAGAAGGATCCCTTAGGCGAAGCTGAGCATTTACACAGGTCTACTTACCTGATCTGAGAAGCAGGATTTGCTGTCACATTTTCCCTTAACCTACTCTCTAAATGCACCAAATAACTTGCATGGTGTATACTTCCCCTTGTCACACTTATATTGCGACATTTTCTTGGGATCTTACCAACTTATGTCAGCTCTCCAAAAGCTAAAAATACTTTCTTTCACTCTCTGGTGTTACCCTTATATCAACTGTAGATTACAGTGATAAACTATAAACATAGATTAGAGGATAAAGGAGAGTTTTGTTGTTCAAATCCGAAAAGGAAAGTTTTCTTAAACTCTGCACCAATCACTAAGAAGGCTAGATCAATAGGACAGAGGGACTTTTAAAGCTATAATAATGTCCCTACACTAGACCAAGTGCTTTGTGTGGTGCAACCTTCCAGTCCTTGGAAATTGTAACTCTCTTATTCGCTCTGACACAAGAAAGTCATTTTGTGTTTATCATACTAGTTGGGTGCTTGGTTCAGTAATATTTGGTGCAGTAGAAATGTACTTATTCACTATGGTATATCTCAATCACATGCTATTTCTCCAGGGCAGTGGTCAGGCCTCTATGCCTGCTTATGTAATCCTATGTGTTTGTCATTTTAAATTCTTTTATATTTTTCTGAACTCTTTGGCATTATCATCGGAATTCTAGGTCTCTGTTTATGTGAATATTGAAATTTTGTATTTAAACTAAATTGAAGTTTTTAAGTGAAACAATTTGTTAAATTACTGAATTATATGCTTCATTCTTTTGGGTGGCACCCCCTTGGTGCTTTTTAATAAAACTACTTTTTAATGTTCAAAAAAAAAATTATATGCTTCATTAGGGATTGTTTACAAATTCAGCAGTGTTCACAATCTTTCATATTTTATCTACATAAAGGAAGATCTCCAAAAATTCCTGTGTTTACAACATGCTTAATAGATTTTCAAACCTAGGGACATGGAAATTCAAGGTTGGTTGAATGGTTTTAGGCATTTTATGCTTTTACTTCTCTTAGTATCATAACAATGTGGTTCTGCTCCTCTCAATCGTTTCTGTTGAGGCATTTTCATTTTTGCTGATGATGGTGTGAATTTGATGTTTTCGCTTTGGGATTTGGACAGTTTTAGCAATAAAAACATGGATGTTTTTATTAAGCTCCTTAAAAACTTATAGGTGTTTGCATGTCTAGACAAGGTTTCTTTTTTCCAGCAGATGATTCAGTTGGTGCTTGTGACTTTTGTTCTTTGTTGTTTTCTTTTCCTTTGTTGCTTGACCTTCTTGTTTTCTATATATATATTTTTTCAAGCAGCTTTAGGTAGAACTTAGATCAACAATCTTTCTCTTTAACTCAGATCTCCATTTCTGAAACTTCATGTGCAGTATAGGTAGTTGTTGAATTATCCCAAGGAGAATTTCTATGGCTTTCAGTTGTTATTGTTGATATCCATGTTGATATTGTAGATTATCAAGAATGAAGACCTTGAAGAGCTGAGGGAACTGGGTTCTGGAACATTTGGGACTGTTTACCATGGAAAATGGAGGGGAACCGATGTTGCCATCAAGAGAATCAAAAAGAGCTGTTTCACAGGTCGCTCATCAGAGCAGGAGAGATTGGTAAACTTCTTACTATGCAAAGTTATTAAACTTCCTCCGCTTTTCAAGTCCTAGAGTTTTCATGGAGTTAATGATTTTGCCCTGCGAGGTTAGCCACAACAGTCAAGCATCAGTCAAAACTTTAAGATTCCATATCCGCTCGACAAAAGACTAGAATATGCAGCAAGTTAGAAATGGCATTTCCTAAAGCAGCCAAAAAGTTCTTATACTCCTTATCCTTATTCCCTTCTTGGGCTATTTTGACGGTATGATTCATTGTACTTTTCTGCAGACTGTGGAATTCTGGCGTGAAGCTGAAATCCTCTCAAAGCTTCACCATCCTAACGTGGTGGCGTTTTATGGTGTGGTGCAAGATGGGCCTGGTGGAACACTTGCAACTGTTACAGAATACATGGTTAATGGTTCCCTCAGACACGTTCTACTTTGCAAAGACAGGTATTATTATACAATACATCTTGTCTCTTGAATTTTGTTCTAAAAAACTACTATACCTTTTGTTTCTCTTTTTTCCTTTCCCTGTTATATTTACGATCATAATCTGTAAATGTCTAGGCATCTTGATCATCGCAAACGGCTCATAATTGCAATGGATGCGGCATTTGGCATGGAGTACTTGCACTCAAAGAATATTGTGCATTTTGATTTGAAATGTGACAACTTGCTTGTCAATTTGAAGGATCCTTATCGACCCATTTGCAAGGTACTGGACAAGGTTATAGTTGTGCAACTTCAATATTAAATCATATGCCTTGAAGAGTTTCCATATGGCGCTTAAGTATAATAAAGGATGATGTCATTCTGGTTTGAGTTAAGTTGAGGGGTAAGCTTTGTTAAATAGATAGGTTATATGACATGGTTCTGCATGTTGTTGCCTAAGAGTTTTCATATTTGCAAAAAGAGTTGGAATATGTTACCTCGAGGCAAACAAAGAAGGAATAAGAAAAGATCGATTAGATCTATGATATAATCAAATTATCTGATATTAATACAGGTTGGAGATTTTGGCCTGTCAAAAATCAAAAGAAATACCTTGGTTACCGGTGGTGTTAGGGGAACTCTTCCATGGATGGCTCCAGAGCTATTAAATGGTAGCAGTAATAAGGTCTCTGAAAAGGTAAGGCTTCATCTTTCTCTGGTTGATAGAACATAGTAACAATATTAACCACAAGGGGTGAAAGGGCTGGGAGGAATCTAAATCTGAATCATTGGTATTTGCTTGTACAATGCTTTTTTCAAATTCACAAATGAAGCGGACCAGTTTGAAGGAGATTTTGTATCACTATCCGTGTTTCCTCGACCGTCTTTCTGCTTCGTTGATGACCCTGTTTTCTGTGTTTACTAGTTGTCCAGAAATATTTTAAATTGTTTGGGAGCACTTTTGAAATTCTATATTATTAGTGCAGTGTAGAACTCAATCACTTCCTTTTGGGTCCTTTAAATTCTGGTATTAATTTATAACTCTTTTTGATTAAGGGAACAAAACTGTGTTAAAGATTAATTCTATGACCTAGGGTTTGTCTAGAAAATGGATTACAACCAGTTTACTATATGAGTTGAGGTCCCTGCAGTTTTTGGTGAGAATATTTTGTTTTGCAGGTTGATGTATTCTCCTTCGGGATTGTATTGTGGGAAATTCTTACTGGTGAGGAACCTTATGCCAACATGCATTATGGAGCAATCATAGGTATGTTGTCTTTTGCTCCTCTTATTCTTCTTTGTATCAAATCCGTCCTGTTAAATATTGTATGCTAGGACTGCTATATTTAAGGAGATACTTGATAAGCGGTCTTTATTTTCATTGTCCTAGAAATTAGTTCTGCTCAATGGAATATACTCCTGTTATTCTCTCATAAATGTGGAAGACATCTTCATAGTCAGTGTCGTAAATTATTTTTAAGAAAGTTCCATACTAGTACATTCTATAATCTTCTAAACAAGTTTTTATGTTCTGACTATTCCGCCATGTCAAGTTGAGATGTGCCTGAATACAAAATTAAGTCCTATGTGCATAATTTTTAACAGGAAATGGTATGTTTCTCCTCGAGTCAATGGTGCTCAATAGAGCCTGAATTAGTGTTTCAAATCATAATTCTGAAATCCATTTCAGTAAGTGTTGTGATTACTTAGTCATATGGTAGGGTTCCGGTTCCAAACATATTTTGGATACTGATTTGGGTTTATCCTAAAATATATAGAATTATTGAAAAATAAAGAAAAAACTTATCCAATTTTCATAAATCAAAGTTACAATGGCTACAGCATATACAACGTGATGTGATGAATAAAAGAAAAGTTGACTAGTTCCTATAGCTAATCTAGCCTTTATCACCAAAGAGATTTTAGCTAAGTAACCGGAGAATGTGTTGACTAATTCCTAGAGCTAATCTATGCTCTAATAGACAAAGATATTTTAGCCAAGTAATTAGAGAATGAATTTGGACATATTTGAGCCCTCCCTCTCAAGCTGGTTCATAAATATTGAGCATTCCCAGCTTGCTAATTAGAAAGTCAAATAGCTGAGTTTGAAGACTCTTTGTGAAGATATCTCCAACCTGTCGTTTGGTAGGAATAAAAGGATGCACAATACTTTTTGTCATAGGTTGGTTGAACTTAATTTTCAACTCACTTAGAAGTCGTTTTATCCATGAAAGCTCACATAACCCTTGTGCAACAGCTCGTAACACAGTTTCAACATTGTTTCTAGCCACCACATTCTGCTTTTTGCTTCTTCAAGTCAATAGATCTCCTCCTACAAATGTGCAGTAACCCAACTCAATAGATCTCCTCATACAAATGTGCAGTAACCAGCTGCAGCCATCCTATCATTTATACTTCTAGCCCAGTCAGCGTCAATAAATGCTTCAATACCTGCATTGTCACTCTTCTTGAACAATAGTTTTCCTAGAGTTCGTTTGAGATATTTGAGAATTCTATAAACTGGATTTAAGTGCTCCTTACAAGGGGATTGCACGAATTGACTTACAACATTCACTGCAAAAGCAATGTTTGGTTGAGTATGGGATAAGTAAATCAATTTCTCAACTAATCATTGATATTGTTCCGTATCAACTTTAGCACTGGCATTTGCACTCAGTTTGCAATTTACAACCATGGGTGTTCCAGTTGGCTTGCACCCTAGCATATCGGTTTCATTGAGAAAGTTTAAAATATACTTTCTTTGAGACACCAAGATTCCTTCCTTAGTTCTAGCAATCTCCATACCTAAGAAATACCTCAAAGATCCAAAATCTTTGATTTCAAATTCTTTGGCCAGAAAGGTCAGTTTCTCTTGTTCAACGAGTTCATCATCTTTTAGGATAGTATCATCCACATACACAATAATTATATAGCAATCTTCCCACTATTAATGTATTTAAAAAGAATAGTGTGAGCTGCTTGATTCTAAGGATACCCAAAGTTCATTATACCTTAGTGAACCGATCGAACCATGCTCTAAGAGATTTTTCAAAACCATAGAGTGACTTTACAGACTTTCTTTGCGCCAAGTAAGCCTTCAAATCCTGGAGGTAGGTGCAGATACATTTCCTCTTCTAATTCACCATTGAGGAAAGCATTCTTCACATCCAGCTGATGCAAAAACCAATCCATAATAGTTGCAAGAGGAAATAGGGTTTTGATAATCCATTTCATCTGTCTGAGTATATCCCTTTGCTACTAGTCTGCTTTTTTACATTTCTAAAGAACCATTAGCCTTACATTTCATTGTGAACGCCCGTTTTCAACCGCTTGAATTTTTATCCTTTGGGAAGACATACCAGTTCCCAAGTTTGATTCTTCTTTGACATCTTTATCTCCTCAAGAACAACCTCTTTCCACTTGGGAACATCAAGAGCTTCCTGTATAGGCTTAGGAATTTTTGTTTTTAACAAGTTAGAAACAAAGACTCTAAACCTAGAGGATAATATGTGATAGGACACAAAGCGGGATATAGGATGATTTGTGCATCACCTTGTGCCTTTTCTATGAGCAATAGGAACATGAAGATCGTGAATAACTCAAGATTTTGGGCACAAGGAAGAATTTGAATTACCTGATGTACTCGGAAACTGAATCTTGACAGTGTATTTGTGATAGTTCTTGCTCACCTTGTCGGTTATGCCTCCTTGTATAGACACATAGCTCTATGTTTTTCTTGGGAAGTATTTTTCCCCCTGCATTAGATTTTTCAGTTTCAGGCACAATAGACTCGTGTTCGAGAAGATAATTTGTGATGGGAACAATTTGTGGTTGAGGAGGCAGAGTGGTTATTTTTGACAAGAGGGTCCTATAGGATTTTAAGTGTTTGGGTTAGATTGCATGAAGCATGTAGGGTTGCCGTGTTGAATTCTTTCGATTTCTTGCTGCAGAACTTATCTATATAGCTTATAAATCAATGTGAAGAGACCCCAAAATTGAAAAATTACTAGTTAATTGGTTATTTCTAGCTTTGGCAGAGAAACAGCAGATGCAGCTTGAGACAAGTGAGCTCAGGCTGCCTGATTCTCAAGTAAAAGAGCATCAACTGCAAACACATGTAGCATCAGGCCAGAGCTGACTTTTTAATCTAGTGAACTAAAAACTTTTTGATTTCAGGCTTCCGAATTCGGAGTAATAAAACTGAATAGAAGTTGCTTTTTCTCAGCATTTTAACTCACAATTTCCACTTCAACTCAACTACTTTTTTTTTTTTTTTTGGTGTCAAATTTATCATAAAAGAACCAACATAAATGATAATAAATATAATGTCATTGCGAAACAATTAGAATCTGGTTTTTGTATCAAATGGTAAGGCTCAAGCGTTGTCTAGGACCTGACTTAAATCTAGATTGGTTTTCGTTTTCTAAACCGAGGTTATTACCGATTTTTTTGGCTTTTCACGGTCAGTCTTGTTGGCTAATTCTTTGTTTTTTTTTTTATTTGCTTTTTTCTTTCGACCATGTTTCGATTGTTAATACGATACAAGATTCTCCACTTATCTCCCGGAAAGTAGCAGTGTGCATTAAAGCAAATGAATTAATTACAGTTATAAGGAGAAAACCAGAATATTTCCTCTTCAGCTTTTGAATGAAGTTACTTAAGTAGTGAGTGTTAAGAAAATAATTTATCTTCTTCTGATGGTTTATAACCGAGTATGTTATGGAAACATGTTTTGGCTCGAATTCCATGAGGACAAGCAAGAGTCCTAACTAGAGTAGAGGTACTCGGGAAGAGAGGAATACTTTCCTTGTAGAAATACTATTGGTTCCCTATGAATGGCTTGTTTCTACATAGCACACTTTGTTCCCTGAGAGAGTGTAACCGAGTTAAGAATCGGTTGTTAGCTTAAGAGGATTTCTTAAGTCTTTTTCTCCGTCCAAATAGCTAGAACTATGTGATAGGCTTGGCCTACTGATCGTGTCGTTATATAATCAATAATAAAGATAAAATTAAGTCAACGACAGTAAAGTAAAATTCATCTTTAACCACGTGAATGGTTACTCAAGGGTCGTCCACAGGAAATTGGGATTATTGAAAAGAATTTTAAAACAGGAAAAATAAATGAGAGTGATTGAAAATTAAATTACGACTGATTAACCAGAAAAGTAATGATTGGCTAATGGCGCATTCAACTCTAACAAAAATTAAAACTCTGGGTGTAAAGATGTGGAAAAAGCGATTTGGGATGGTAGGTCGCTAAATTACTATCAATTATGTTCTTGGATTCAGGTTTTTAGCCAATTAAGTGTACAGATTAGGCTACAAGCTCTAATCATATAAGTCAAATCAATCAAGGGTATTGAAGCATAACCTATTTCTAGGGCATACATTATTATTCACTTGACCTAAATTAATGAACCCTATTTATTCTTAATTTCTAACTCAAATTAATAGGCATAGGTTGTCGTAGTAGATTACCTATCTCAATTAAATCCAATTATCAATCAAGATTTTGATTATTCCTAATTCGTACTCCTACAATCTACAAGATTCAATGGCAGAAAAGTAGGAATTCTTGAGATACGAAACTATAACTAGAAGTAGATGGATGATAAATCAAGAAAACCAAATTAAAGAAATCCAATACGAATTACTATATGATAAAACCACGAATCCTAACATATATCACGTAATTAGCTAACTACCACCTCAAATGATAGGGTTTAGTGTGCAGACATGATGAAAACTAAAGATGAGATAAAAAAAAATAGTCCAAGAAAGCTCATGTGCTGAAGATGGTGATGATGATGGTTGAAGCTTCTTGAATCTCTTCTCCTTCAATCTTGGCTAAAATCTCTGTTCTTGCTTGTTCTTGGATGAAGAGAGATTTTTTCTTGGATTTGGGGTTTAAAAATAATATGCCAAAAGCCCCTTTCCAAACAGAAAAAACCCTTATTTAAATAAACCCCAAATCCTGGTCAAAGTTGGAGTTGACCAGGCCCCTGCACATGTTTGGCTGCCTCTCAAAAGCGTCAGCAGGTTGGCGACCTGCTCGAGCAGGTTAGGAGCCTACTTGAGCAGCTTCAATAGTTGCTCGAGCGGGTTCATACCAATTCCATGTTTTCTTGTTGCTTTTCGCTCCTTTTTCATGCAAATCTTTCCTCTAGCATCAGACACCTGTAATGCACAAGAAATCTCTCAAATATATGACAATCCATATTAATTTCATTACGCAATGCATGCAAAAAGATGGATTTAGACACAAAATTATGAGCACATCACCTACTATTTATAGTCCATCCAAAAGGCTGGCTGTAAACATTGTTCTTTGGATTATCCCAAAGGTGGGATCGTGGACATAGGTAAGAGGAAACATAACAACATTATTTATTGTGTGTTTCTGCCCTTTTTATACTTGCTTGTGTATTGACGTGCCAACATAACATTTGGTAAAACATTCTATTTCTGTAAGATTTGGAGCCAGTTGAAAAGTTATTGTTATGAAACACGATATTAGTTGCTGAACAGATTTAAAGGTACAACCTCTTAATTAAATAAATACTCTTGTAAGCAATACTTAAGTCGCGAGCTTAGAATAAATTTGACATAATGGTGACCAAGCAAATTGTCAGAAGCCACCTGTAAATATCTGGGGGAAGCATCAACATCGATATAATAGATTTGCTGTTATTTAATTTTACGGATAATTACAAATGGCCTTGTTGTCATGCTATCAAATCTTGTAATTAAGATGATTTGACTATTTAGATTTGCAGTCTGATTTCCCTTCGATAATAGGTGAGAAAGAGTTCCACAGATATTTTTTTTTCTTTTTTCTTTTCCCCGACTGTTAAGACATGGTTTGTCGTCTTTCTTTTCTTTCAGGTGGTATAGTAAGTAACACATTGAGGCCCCCTGTACCTAGCTTCTGTGATGCTCAATGGAAATTACTAATGGAGCAGTGTTGGGCTCCAGAGCCTCTGGCCCGACCATCCTTCACTGAAATTGCTCGTCGCTTACGTACCATGTCTGCAGCATGCTCCGTTAAGCCGCAAGCTCATATGACACCGAACCAGTTATCCAAATGAGGTTATGGTATTGTATTTCCTTTTCATTTCTCAACTTATCAGAAGTTGTCTGCAAGACTCCGTGAAGGTATTGAAGAGTGATTTAAGGATAATGGGTTCCGTTTCCTCAAGGTTAATTATGTACAAAGGGTCTTTCCTTTTATTTTATTCTTTTTTTTTTTTTTTTTTGGGGGCCAAAACGAGAGAGATGGCAATGTGTTGTAAAGCATTAAAAGCAATATTTATATTTGTGGACAGAGTAAGATATTGGCTTTATCTGTTGCTCTTGATATTGATCGTTCTGAATGTGAGAAGAGTGCACATATTCTTTAGTTTTTGTTATCCAATGTGAATTTTGGTGCTCTCCTATACAAGTTTCTCAAACACAGTAATCTTTGAGATGTTTTTGTAATCAAGCTTGAAGGCTCACCTACAAAATTTGTTTTCATATAGATTTATTTTAAAATCAATTTATATTAAGAGGAGTCATTCGGGATCTTATATTTATGAAATTTTCATGTGTTATAGGCTCTGTTTGTTTGCCGTAAAATGTTTTCTCGGAAAATATTTTTCGGATTTTACAGTGTTTGGTAATACCGGAAAATTGGTAAACTATAAAATGTTTTACGGTAAAAAATTGCGGCTGTTTTTTTTTTAAAATTTTACGGTGTTTGGTGACACCGTAAAATTAGTCAATCGTAAAATATTTTTCGGTCAACAATTGCAGTTAATATAAAATTTTGTAAAATGTTTTACGGGCTTTTAGGAGAAGAAAATATTTTATAGAATTCACGATACATCTAAATATCAAAAAATATTTTTTAGTAATTTATTTTTTGGAAAAATATTTTACCCCAACAAGTTATTTTACGGCAAACAAACAAAATTTTGTAAAATATTTTATTTTTTAAGAAAATATTTTTCACAAAAAATATTTTATACAAGTAAATTAAACAGACGAAGCCATAATTGTATATTTTAAAACCACTTCTGACATGTTATCTAGTTTGAAAGAAACAAGTTTGAATAAGAGAGCTTTTTAGATATGGTATAGAACATTGAAATATTCAACATCCATAATGTGCTTGTGGTGAATCCTTTATTTTATTTTATTTTTTTAACTATGTCAGCAAATTATGTGTATTTCATAACGGGAAAAAAGTGTTTCGCAAACAAATAAATACAAATGGACCATGGTGGAATAAAAAAAAACAAGGGGACCCTAACAGAGAAATAAACCAAATGAATTAAGTTAATATGACATTAAGAGAAGCTCTATTGACAAATAATCGGTTGACACTTGTGCTCTGTTTGTTTGTCGTAAAATAATTTGTTTGTATAAAATATTTTTCGTGAAAAATATTTTTCTGGAAAATAAAATATTTTACAGGGCTCCGTTTGTTTGTCGTAAAATAACTTGTTGGGAGAAAATATTTTTCTAGAAAATAGATTACTGGAAAATATTTTCTGGTGTTTGGATGTATCATGAGTTCCGTAAAATATTTTTTTCTCTCAAAGTCCTGTAAAATATTTTACAAAATTTTGTACTAACTGCAATTGTTGATCATAAAATATTTTACAGTTGACTAATTTTACGGTGTTACCAAACACCGTAAAATTAAGAAAAAACAGCTGTAATTTTTGACCGGAAAATAGTTTACGATTGACTAATTTTCCGGTGGTACCAAACACCGTAAAATTCGAAAAATATTTTTCGGAAAAATATTTTACGGCAAACAAACGGGGCCTTGGATTCTTGAATGTTCTTCCAACTTAAATCTTTGCCATGACATCCTCTTGAATATTCAGCATGATTTGCTCCTCAACTTTCACTTCTCCCCTGAAGATGCAACCATTCCTTTCCTTTCAAATGTGGTAAATGATGGCGCAGAAGTTGAGCTAGAACATATAAGCATTTAAGGTTCCTTTACTTGCAAGAGAAGGAGTTAAAGTGAGAATCAAATTAGAGGAAATGAGAGAATTATCCATGAAGAGTAAGTTTAAACTTCCTTTCCAAATGTATTTGGTGAAATTGCAGTCAAAGAAAAGGTGATCACAAGATTCGCAGCCAAGGTAACAGAAAATATAACGATCATGGTTGGTAGTACTCTAAGTGAGTAGTCTATATCTGGTGACTAGGCGGTCCAAACAACCGAGCCAAGCTATTAAGTTATGCTTGGGGATGTTGTTAGAAAGCCAAACAAGTGTGTGCCAGTGTACCATGGCTCCTCTGGAACAGATAGAATCCTAAGTCTTCTTGAAAGAAAAGCTTCCATTGCTAACATGTTTCCAAGTGAACTGAGCAGAGAAGTCCTGATAGCCAAGAAGGTTATAGTTGGACGGGTGAAGATGAGATAAAGATGCAAGGTGAACAACCTGACCCAATAAGCATCCACAATTGTGTCAGACACTTTACTATTAAGATTGGGGTAAAGAAATCGAATGCTATGATAGGGAAGAAGAGGGCCAGATGGATGCCAAACATCATGCCAGAAAAAGGTGTCTCTGCTGTTTCTAATTGCATGCGTGATAAGCTCTAGTTAGTCTAAAGGCCTAAATCATATACTTTGATGATAACTAAATCTTGATTGTTCACTTATCTATTGACTAATCATGCTTGTATGAGTTATGTTTGTTTGAGAATAGTCATAGATTGAAAGATGCTAAATCATGCTTGTATGAGTTATGGAACTTATCAAAGTACAAGCTCAACTTTGCTAAATCAAGTTCAAGTTCTGTGACCGGTGAAGATTTATGAAGCCTCAAAGTGCTACATTCTGTGAAAGATCTCACCCATGAAGAAAGTAGACTAAAGAGGAAGCTACAAGGTGATGCAAAGAGGGAGTCATAAGGTGTTGTAGTATCTCTTCGTGGTATGCCTGGAAATGCAGTGTGAAAGCTCTCAAAAATCTTTTTGAATTTACTTAAAACATTTTTGATCTTTTTTAATCTCTTTTTCGAAAAGTGAGTTTTCTCTAAAAAAAGCTTTCAAGAGTGTTTGTAAATTTTTTTTCGTATTTTTAATGGTTTAAAACTTGTTGGGCTATATTTGTATGCCTGGATGAGCCAAGTCGGCTGAGGTATTCAATTGACCTACTCATCCGGCTACAACAGATAAAGTCGGACGAGGGACTCGTTCAACTCTATCAAAGAGGCCCAAATCAAGAACCAACCAAGCCACTCATCCGGCCCCTCCAAATGGCAGTTTGAAAAACTAGTCGTTAATTAGCTGATACAAGGTTTTTCTATATAACAAAACATTTCATTTGAGAAAAATAACTTTGAGAATCTGAAGAAAACTCTTGAGAGCATTTATGAGTTTGAGCTAACATCTTTATTACTCTACAAATCATTTATTGAGCTATCACTTGCAAATCCTTGAGCTATCTACTTGTGTTCCATTTGTATTATCCTTCTCAAAGAGGAGATATTACTTGTACTCATATATATTTATTCTCATTGTTCACTTGTAAACTCTCTAGAGCTATACATTGAGAGATTCATAGTTTAGATAGAGTGGTTGAAATCTTCTTTGTGGATTCAAAGAAGAGAAAAGATTTGTATTGTTCTTGTGGATTCACGAATGGGTTGTAAGTTGGTTTGTGCTACACCAACTTTTGAAGGAGCACAATAGTGGATTGGGTGAAGTCCTAAGGTGGGGAATCTTAGGCGGTGGACGTAGACAAGGAGCCGAACCACCTAAAAATCGACTGGCTTCATCTATCTTTCTCTTTTTCCTTGATCTTTATTTTATTGCATTCATTGTGTTTGATAAATTGATTGATAGAACTTACTAGTTGTATCCTTTATTTGAAAAAGTAGTATTATTGTCGCCTTATTCTAATTTACCCTCCTCTGTAGGATAACTTGGGCTAACAAGTGATATCTAGAGTTAGGACTTTATATATAATTTAAGCGCTAGTAAAGTAAAGATCATGGCAAACACTACTACATCTCTTTATATGGAAGGCTACTCAACTAATAGACCTCCATTTGTCACTAGTACAAATTTGTCTATTGGAAGAACAAAATGGAGACATACATCCAATCTGTATACTACTCTCTTTGGAGGTTGGTTAAAGAAGACCCCTACATTTCAATAAAAGAAATAGTTGATGAAGGTGACAAGAAGAAGAAGGAGAGAGTTCCAAAAACAAAAGATGATTTTGATGAAAACAATATGACTATGATGACAAAGAACTCAAGAGCCAAGAACATTCTTTATTGTGCTCTTAACGAAATAGAGTACAACTGAGTGAGTAGATGTGAATCGACTCATGAGATATGGGAGCTTCTTGAGCTATCTTTTCAAGGAACCATTCAAGTCAAAGATACAAAGATTGAACTAAACATTCATGAGTATGAACTATTCTGCATGAAGCCTAGAGAAACTTTGAATGAAATGCATCAAAGGTTCGCAAAAATCATCAACAATCTAAGTACTCTCGGGAAGGCCTTTCCTAATGAAGAACTCAACCAAAAAATTCTCCTTTCACTATCAAAGGAGTACAAGCCAAATGTGACATCAATTAGAGAGTCAACGAATCTTTCAAATGTGAAAGTACATGAACTTATATGCATCATCGAAACCGAAGAACTAGTCCTTAATCAAGAGAGACTAAGAGATGAAGAGGATAGGATGGCAAAGAAGTCACTAGCCCTTTTTGCATCAAAAGCTCAATCAAATGATGAAGATGAAGGAAATGACAAAGATGATGATGATAATGAGATGGCTTTTGTAACGCCCAGATCCCTCACGAGACCGGAGGCTCTAATAACTATACTAATCCCAACCCAATTCCAACCCGGTCATAAAATTTAGGGAAAATGGACAGAGTCTCCCCTGTTTATAGGACAAACAGTTTACCTGCACACAACATATAAATTGACCAGTACTGTGTCCAACATACACAACTCCTCAAGGCCATCTGAGCCTTGGTTCTCAACAAAAATTCACAAACAATATACAATTCCAACTCTAAGATTATCCTAACTCTTACCCTTTAAATTAGCTACGAACATACATGAAAATTAAACTATATTATCCTATTACATAATCTATGCTAACCTACTACTCTAAAGATTTAAATAACATGATTACATTACTTTTATACATTGAACACATACAATCCAATAGAAGAGCATCTTTTCAACATTTCACTATCCACACCACATTACACGTATGCATCTCCAAGTACGAACTTCACTTTCTTTTGCTATAACCTGAAAGTTTCAAAATGAGGAGTGAGTATACAAATAATGTATACCCAGTGAGGGAGGGAGACAATATACGGGAAACGTTTATACAGGGATTCGTGCAATGCAACCATTAAACAACAAATAATAACAATAACATTAAACAATAAAGGAACATGCATTATCAATTTCAATATCACACTTTAAAAAAGATACGATCGCTAGCCCTTATCACTCCAATTCTTCAATCCACGAACCACGATCCACGAACTCAATCAATCTGCTGGTATAACCCCAAACACTCAAGTGGGTGTACTCCGGATGTACCCCGAATCCTACGACCCAACTCCCATTGGCAATCTCTGAACCAGGAGAGAGAAGGACTGGGAACCATGGTAGCCGAGGTATACCGGCAAGCCTGATATCGCTCAGTTTTCCCGACACTACCATGTTCAAATGGTTGCGCAACCACGATGCAATGCACTCAATATAACAATAATAAAAATTATCCAATAAGTCACATAAACCAATAAGCAGTTTAGTTTAAAACATGTTTTATCTCAATACAATAGCTCATTACTTTTCAACTATACAGTAATCAATACAATACACAATGATAAATCAATTAAGATGTCAATTAAAATGCGTCCCTCACCTTTAAAACCAAACCTGTGAGAATTCATCCAAGAATCCCTTTCAATACTCTCCGAATGCATTAAATCCCTTCAACTAATATCACATAATACAATCAACTATATGCATAAGAAGTGAAACATGCAATTCAATTCATGATAGCAGTCAATAAACATTTAACACATATTCGAATCAAAGACATTTAACTATTCTTATACCTCCAAGATAGCAATATTTCTAGCAACTACTACCTTAGCTTATAACTCTAATCAAAATATACTCTAACTCTATTTGAAGTCATATGATTACTCACTTCAATTACTTCCACTTCTCCGATTAGATAACCATTATCCTTATTCTCATTCTTATACTCTTAGCATTCTTCAAGAATCACTACTAATCATCATATTCCCTTCTATTAGCAACTCTATACTCCTATTTCCATTAACCACTAAAGTCACACATTAACCACTCTTAAACTTCGTAGATCCCAATTAATTGATGCCTTTCAATCAACCCTACCCCTCCAATTAGAATACAAGAAAAGTAGCATTTAACCAACTCCATTTATGCTCAACTAACTAATATATATACTCAAATCAACAATCAACAATACCACACTCATTAACTAACCTTTCACTCTTTAGCAATAACGCAAGCTATTCATTATCGAGGTTACACGACAAGTACGATGAACACTTTATAAGCATCCCCTAACCTCACAACCTCACAACCACTCAATAATGCCATTAGAACATTAAGTAATCCATCTTTAAACTATGGCAACCACTTGACACTATAAACTCTTGACAATTTAATCTTACATACTCTAATCCATTCACTCAATTAACACAATAGGCATCCCGCAATCACTATTTAATCACCAAGGAAGCTCACTCTAAACTAGTATCAACCTACACAATCAATATATAATCAAGAATGCAAACGACTAGGTCCAAAGCTATCAATATACCTACAAGTTCAATTCAACTAAACTATGTCATTCATTAATCAACTAATTACTCAACCCGCAATTCCATCCCTTTAGGATACACAAGCTATCCAAATGCATTTAAACTCTCAAATACCTAACTACAAGTCAATTACTAAGAATCAAATTCTAACTTCCTTTCAAAAGCCCTTTATATCTCATAGTTATAGAACTAACCATCTATCAACTAAGATACATTATTTACCATCTATCAAACACTCTACAATCACCTAGGAACCATAACCAAACTTTCCATAGCACATAAACACACTTACGACCCAAAACCATCAAAGGCCCCTTTATTACCAATCAATTCTCTACAAGTTCAACCCACACTCTAACACATCCAAGCATCCAATTAGTCAATCTAGGACTTATGATATCCAATGCAAGTACCAAAACCATCAATTGAACCAAAGTCACAAAACTCTATAAAACACTATTTATTTCTCTAACTTTCTCAAGCTACCACTTCCAAACGAGCCACGCCACTTGAAATCTGATTTTACTACTCAATACTAGTCACTTTATGAAGCATTTAAATCACATGAAACCCCACTTTAACCCACGTTTACTACAAAATCCCGAAATGACCCTTTGTCCATTTGAACTACAACTACTTAAACCGTTCATCCAATCAAGATTAGAATTGCACCACACTTACTTCCTAGTATATCTAAGGCCATATGAACACTCAAAACTTGTCCAGTCAACACTTCGTTCAACGTCCCCTTTGACTACTAAAGCTATTTGACTTATAAACGAAACAATAGGTTCAACATTCCCAAACAAGCTATTCAACCCTTCTAATGACACATTATGATACCCTTTGATGTTAAGAAAACTCATTTTTAGCTATGATAAACTGAAAAGCCCCGAAGGCCCCATAGTGCATTTGAACTACAAGTACTCTAACCAACCCTCCAATTAGCATTGTGAAACCCTACTTTTCTATCTTATCTCGATTTACGTGCTTTACCTTATTTTGCGTGAATTGACCTGTTTATGTGCTATATGACTTAGAATGTGTTAAATATGTGATTAATACTCCTAATACATGCTATGTGTGCATTCATGAAATTTTCATCAAGATCAGCATCGGAAATTTTATCGTTGATTTTTGTGAATAGTATTTTAAACGCACGTCCGCTAAAATTTTGACACGGGTGTTTTTAGGGTTTGAAAACCTAGTCCTCTATTATTAATAGACCCATGTTTGATAAAAATTGATATTGAAACGGAATAGGAATTTAAATAGATTTTACGGGCGAAAAAGTACATTTTTAAGCTAAAATAGTGATTTTTGCTCAAAACGATTCTTGTGTTGACTTTCATTGACCTAGTATATATTAAATACAAATTATATTTCATTTTAAATATTTATAAAATGGCACAATTGAAAAATGTATTTAAAAGACATTTGAAAACAAATAAATATAACTTTTCACCTTCTTTTGCAAAAATCGAGTTTTTACCCGAGCGGGTGTATGAGTATGCTTGTGAAATGTTGTCACCTATTCTTAAACTACTAAATATAGTATTTTTTACTTGAGCAAGCAAAATAGTCCGAAAAACTACTTAAAAGACTAAAAACATTAATTAAAAGACTAGAAAATCAACTTTGACTTTTAATATTTTTGTTGACTTTGAGTTAATATCATCAACACACATTAAAACAAGCCAAAAATACCCAAAAAACACACACAAGACCGTGAGTTCAAGGAGGAGGAGGAATAAGGCATTTTCAAGGCTTTTCAAAGCATTTTTCTCATAGATTTTGCAATTCAAGTCCAAATCACTTCATTCAAAGCTTGATTTTGCTTGTTGGACATCCATTCTACATCTTTCTTGCATCAAAACACATCAAATGTGAGAGAAAAATTCTAGATCTCAAAATTTCATTTTTATGTTTTTGCATATAATTGAATTTTGAACCCTTAGAATGTTAATTTGAAGTTATTTTATTGCTCAGTGCATGCTAAGGATCGATTATATGTATTCTTATGAGATTTGAACCGTTGTAGCATAAATTTTTATTTTCGAGTATTTAAAGTTGATAGTTTGGCCAATTGTTGAATATTTTGAGTTGTAGTGGTTGGAATCGATTGCCGTCGATTTCTAAAAGTTTGTTAAATACAGGGTAGTGCCGTTGTAATGCCAAAATTTTGATTGTGATGTCGGTGTGAAAGTTCAAAAATTTCAGCCAAGGTGCATTAGGGTTTTAGGGTTGTTGGACTTGATTTGGATGGATTATGGTTGGTTTTCGAGAGGGCTAATGTCGTTGATTGAGTTGGTGAGTGATAGAAACTGGTTTGGAGTTGTTTGGATTAGTAGAATGTAAGTTATGATTATTAGAAGATTAGGTTGTCTTTCTTTAAAATGTTGTTATATGCCTTTAGATGATCGGGTGGTGTTTGAGTGATTGAATTGTGAGTTGTTGATGGTTAGACTAGGTTTTGGTTGTGTGTTTAATGTCTATTGAGTTGGATGGCCTACTTTGTCATCTAACTTAATTGTTTCATGATTATATAGTTGTTGATTGTTAAATGTTGTTTAATTGATTGTTAAAATACGGATTGATTGATTATTGATTATTGATTGTTGTTACAAAACCGTGAGGAGCACGCTCGGGGTTAATCCGGGGTGTTACATTGTTAACTGATTGTTATTATTTTTTATAAGTCGAGAGTCGGGCAGCCAATGTTGTTAACTTCTCGAATTGTTATTGTTATTATGAGTCGAGAGTCAGGCAGCCAATGTTGTTGACTTCTCAAATTGTTTTTGTTATTGTTATTATGAGTCAAGAGTCGGGCAGCCAATGTTGTTGACTTCTCGAATTGTTATTGTTATTGTTATTATGAGTCGAGAGTCGGGCAACCAATGTTGTTGACTTCTCGAATTGAGTCCTATTGTTGTGAGCTTTGATAATGTTGTGTCACCTCAGGAGGCATCCTAGGCTATGGGCACAGTTATCATGGCTAATCCCGATCTCGCATGGGTGGAGAGGCCATGGGGTGTGGGTCTAGGTCAAGGTACCTCAGGTTTGTGTCATTGAGTTTGGAGGAGTTGTTGAGCATGGAATTGGTGTATGGAGCTTTATCAGCAAATGTATCGTATCCTTATTGTGTGGTTACAGTTATTACTATTGTTGCATTTATAATGATTATTGATGTTCATTGTGTGTTTACTGCTCAAAGGATGATTTCTAAGGAGTATAGTAAATACTGTTAGAGATCTATCGGATCCTCACTGGGCTTGTTTTATATAAGATCACTCTCAATTATTGTATGCATGCAGGTGTTACTGAGCCTGACTACGGGTACGTGCCTCTTGAAGAGGGAAATGTGCCATATGTGGATGAGTCTTATGTGCAGGAGTCATTGCCATGAGATTGTCTTAATTGTTGTAAAACAATGTGTTGTATAACCTATCTTAATATAAAGACATATGTATGTTGATTTAATAGTCTTTATTTTGATCATGACTAGATTACTAAGTTTGTTATAATCTATTTTGAAATGAATGTATAGCCTATGTATTATGTTGGAACAGAGGCGCGTAACAATGAAAGAGTTGATGAAGGAATGTTTAATGTATGAAGTGGTTGTGTTGTACGTTGTTAATTTGATTGTGGAGTTGGTTGGTGATTTATGGAGTCTGATGTATGTTGTTCTTAAGGGTTGGTTTAGAGCCTTGATGTTCATGTTACTGTCATTATGCTGTCGAAATTCCGTTGTGTCCTAACTGATCGTAGGAGGGGTCGAGTTGGGGCGTGACATTTAGTGGTATCAGAGCTTATGTTTAGCTGTCAGCCGGAGTATCCTCGGAATGTGGGTAGTGGTCCAAGCATGTAAGTATGTATGAAGTGAAAAGAAAAGAGAACTATGTGTTAATATGATTAAATGATTAAGTGATTATGTGATTTAGTGACTATGTGATTATGTGATCAATTTGTTTATGTGATTGATACTTAATTTATTTATGTGTTTTATGTGAGTTTGTTGCTTATGTGTTAATAATTGTCTATAGGTTGTCTATGTGCTATAACCTGCGCTAACTCTTTGATTAGTAGAATGGCTGGTAGACCGAGAACGAGAGGTAGACCCGAAGCAGTTGACGAGGTTCCGGGTAATGTGGCACCAGGCCGAGAAAGGGGTGATGATCGTTTTGAAGCAGCCATGGATATGATAGCTTAGGTTATGGCCGGTCAGGCACAATTGCTAGCAGGGCAGGCTGCCCAAGCTCAGACTTTGCAGGCACAGTTATTGAATGTACAGGGTGGGTACCACGGGCGTGGTACACTGAAGGAGTTCTTGGGGTATTATCCGCCGAGATTTCAGGGGGAGCCAGATGATCGGAAAGCCGAGGCATGGATTAATAAAGTGGAGAAAATATTTGACCCTATGGATTATACTGATGAAAGAAAGGTCACCTTTGCCATTTATTTGTTTGATGATGAGGCAGATGAGTGGTGGCGCACGGTGAAATCTAGTTGGGAGACCCAAGGTATTCCGTATATCTGGGATACCTTTTTGAGAGCTTTCCGGGCGAAGTATGTCCCGAGGATTGCACGGGATAGGAGAGAGGTTGAGTTTCTGTCTCTAGTTCAGGGGGATGCTTCAGTGGCTCAATATAAGGCCACATTTACTAGACTATCCTGGTATGCACCGGAGTTTGTGGCTGACAAAGAGCGCAAGACTCGTAGGTTTACGTTGGGTTTGAGACCCGAGATTCAGGATGCAATGGCCCTGAATCAGTATGATATACTTACTAAGGCCTTTGATGCAGCTTCTAGGTTAGAGAAGAGAAAAGGGGAACGGATCGGACCTAGTCGGCCTAGCAAGAGGCCCTTTCAGCCGCAAGGTCAGCAGGGTATGTATAGACCTTCGGTACAGCAGGGTGGTTATAGGCCTGCAGTGCTGCAGGGTTCTTTTAGACCACAGGGTCAGCACGGTTACTATCGACCTCAGTTTTAGCAGGGGTCTTATCAGGCTCAGCCGCAGTTTAGGCCAGCCCCGTCTCAGGGTTGGTATAGGCCTAGTGTTGCGTCACCTCAGCAGCAGACTGGTATAACTGCTTATTCAGTTTTTGGGTCTTTTGGAGGTAGTGTTAGTACACCGATACCGTTGTGTACTTATTGTAAATGTACAGGCCATCTGGAGGTCGACTGTTAGAAGAAGGCAGGGACGTGTTTAGGTTGCGGCAGCAACCAACACCAGGCGAGGGATTGCCCCAGGTATCAGGGTTCTACGGGTCAACCAGTAGTCCAGGGTTATCAGGGTGGACCTGCAAGTAGTACACCTCAGCAGCAGCGGGCTCAGGCTCGGGCCTACGCAGTGGACTTGGAGGAATTGCCAGAGGTGGCAGCAGTGGTAAAAGGTAACTTACTTATTCTCAACCAATTAAATATTATATCTCATTGAGTGCAATGTGCTAAAATGTGAGTAGAGAGTTACCTTATACGATTAAAGTTAGCACGTGCATAATATCAGTTGGTGACTAAGTAGTATGTGACGCTGAGGCATATGAAATTCCGATTAGGGGTCAAGCTACTTTATGACTATACCTTGATTATTGGGATTCTTATTTGGTGATTTTATACGGAATTCTTCCTCGAGATTTCTATATGGAGATTCTTATTCAACATACTTCTTTGGACTTCTTCTATGGTATTTTCTATACAGTATTCTTATGTGGAATTCTTATACGGTATCATCCGGAGTTCTTATATTGGGATTATTATTCAGTATTCTCGCTCGGTGATCTTGTTGAAGTTCTTACTTGGTATTCTTGGTTGGTACTCTATTACGGGATCTATGTTTGGCATTTTCTTCGGTAATTATTTGAGATTCTCATCCGGAAGTCTTAGTTGGTGTTCTTATTCAGCGTTCCTATTCAAGCTTCTTGTTCGGTATTCCTAGTTGACATATTTAGTTGGTATTCAGAAATTGGTTTTCGGTCTTTCATTCCGTATGTTTGAGCCAGCAATACTTGAGTGAAGAATTGCGAGAACGCAATTGTTTTAAGGAGGGGAGAATGTGAAACTCCACTTTTCTATCTTATCTCGATTTGCGTGTTTTATCTCATTTTGCATGAATCCTGTTTATGTGCTATATGACTTAGAATGTGTTAAATATGTGATTAATACTCCTAATACATGCTGTGTGCATTCATAAAATTTTCATCAAAATCGGCATCGGAAATTTTATCGTTGATTTTTGTGAATAGTATTTTAAATGCACGTGTGATACCCTGAACCTGGCATATAGAGAATAATATATGTTTACATTTAATTAGATTATATCTTGAATGCTAGCGTAGAATTATGTGTTTACCTTAATGAATTCATTTATTTTTTAGCACTATTTCATAATTCTTCAAAATATTCAAATAATAGTTAAATTAATTATTTAAAATGAATATTAGCTAACTTATTAATTATAATACTCGGTTTCATTTTTTTGACTAATATTTACTTTATTTTTAACTAATTGAGAAAGTAGCTCCAAGTCCGGAACATTAAAATTTTCTGTTTCTTTTTCTGAATTTCATATTTTTTCCTTAATACTTGCTATTTTAGATGCATACGTGCATTGAGTTTGCGTGCATAGCATATCGGGAACAACGGAAAAAAATTCATTAGTGAGCTTAGGTGGTATTAAAGCTACGTTAGCTCTCAACCAGGACAGGGTCCTCGGTCTGTTGGGTAGTAACCCTCGAGTGCATGCATGTAAAGTGTGTTTTTATTAGGTGTGTGCTTGTATGAGAGTCTTTCCTGTTTTACATGAAAATGTGTGCTTATGTGATTCCCTGTGCCAACGTGACGAATGTGCATATGTACAGTTGTGTGGTTATTTGTGCATCTAAATATGCGATATGTGTATTATGTGACTTTGTACGCATTTATGAGACCTTTTCGTGCAATAAGTGAACCCTAGGTGGTATGTTTATTTATGCGAATAATTATGCATCTAAGTAATTTCTTAATTGTTCATTTGCCTTGGTTACATATAGTATTAATTATTAAGTGTTAATCTTATGTGAAACCCACTACATACATGCATTACCCTTGAAAATAGTAAGTAAATGTTCTTCCTTATAAAGAGATCAGTTGCAGCTTACTTGAAGAAGTGGACCAACGGAAGGAGGGAACAAGTGATCAAATGCTTATCAGGGTTCATAATTGGTATTTTTCTTGTGTTCGTACTCGGCATTTGGAGTAGACTATGGGAATTCTTATTCGGGTTTTCTTTGGTATGTTTATTGGAATTTGATGACGTCCTTAATCAGCAATTATTTTTGAATGGTCTTCCTTGGGATTTCTATTTGGGGGATCTTGTTCGAAGTATTTATTTGGCAGTTCTTCTTGGCATTCTTTCTCAGCATGTATATATGAAGGGCCTCCTTCAGAATTCTTGCTTGGAATTAATTTGATATTTTCTCTGGACTTCTTATATAACAAGCATATTGGGGATTCTTATATGGTGTTCATAATCGGAGGGATTCTTATTCAGACTTCTGAATTGGTATTCTTATTCGGAGCCTTTATTTGGCATTCTTAATCGGGATTTCCATAGGTATTTTCTTGGAGTTCATCTTATTCATCTGGAACGAGTTATCATAGTTGATGTGGCATTCTTCTAAGAACAAGAAATTGTGAGGACGCAATTGTTTTAAGGGGTGAAGGATGTGATACCCCAAACCCGGCATATAGAGAATAATATATGTTTGCATTTAATTAGATAATATCTTGAATGCTAGCGTAGAATTATGTGTTTACCTTAATGAATTTATTCATTTTTTAGTACTATTTCATAATTCTTCAAAATATTTAAATAATAGTTAAATTAATTATTTAAAATGAATATTAGCTAACTTATTAATTATAATACTCGGTTTTATTTTCTTGACTAATATTTACTTTGTTTTCAACTAATTGAGAAAGTAGCTCCAAGCCCGGAACATTAAAATTTTCTGTTTCTTTTTCTGAATTTCATATTTTTTCCTTAATACTTGCTATTTTAGATGCATACGTGCATTGAGTTTGTGTGCATAGCATATCGGGAACAACGGAAAAAAATTCATTAGTGAGCTTAATTAAATAGTGAAAAATTCAGCAATTTAGTTTTATACTTTGCTTTGTTTTTGAATTCATTTGACTCACCTAGCTAAACTACTTGACCCAATAATCCAACCCATTGACCCATTGACCTAACTTAAACTCTTATAACCCAAAATCTCTCAAAAAATACTAAAAAAGGATCAAAAAATCAGCCAAATACCATATATGGGAATAGTATTTTTTCTTGCAAAATTACTATAGTTGGTCATTTCCATCCATTCCAAGCTTGAATCTTGAGTTCTTGAACATGTTTACACCTTCTTCAAGCTTCTCAAGCCTTGTGTGGTAAGAATTTCATCTTATTTTTGTATTTGAAAGTTTTGCACCTAAACTTTATTTTTTTTTGGATTTGTTGAGATATTGCTTGGTTATGCTTGTTTATGCTTAAATTACTCATATTAATGATCATAGAGCATACTTTTGTGGTTAGATAGCATTTTGAATGGTTGAAAATGGAGTTGGAGCTTTGGGGAAGATGATGAATAGTAGAATTTCTAGGGTTCTGAAAATTTGTGCAATTTAATTTGATTCAATGCTTCTAGTAGTTGCTAATTAGGTCCTTGAGCGTGGAAAAAATGTTAGTTGTACTTGCCATGTACAAAATTTGAATAATTTGATCAAATTAGGCTACTTTAATAAGGGGTTTCGGGGTTAACTCAAATCCGGGCACGTTTCGAGGTTATGGATAGTCTTTATTAAGTATTGAAGCTTTAGAAGTGCCTTCGTTTCGCTTGTTTGGGTTCCAAAATTGGTACTTGTAGTGTAAACGCACAAAGAGGAAATCAGGGATTTAATGGTAAACGAGGTTTAACGGGTGAACTCAAGGGTCCTTGGGGTGCCATAAGGTGTGGTTGGAAGGATAGGATAACTTGTTTGGGAATCTTGAACCTTGCCTTTCGGTTTGGAGCTTAATAGCAAAGATTGACAAAGGGGTTTTGGGTTGAAAGTGAATCCGGGTGCGTTCGGGCATTAGGGCTAGTGTCTAGTAAGTGAGGAGGTGCAAGAAATGTATTCGCTTCGCTTAGTTGAGCTCCGATTAGAGTACTTGTAGAGTAATGCATGAAGAGGCAAATTCGGACTTTTCGGGTAATTGTACTTTAAAGTAAGATTTCAAGGACTTAAATGGTGTCATTAAGTGTCATTAGAAAGGTAGTATAGCTTGTTTGCGTACCTTGAACTTCGTATTATGTTTGGAAGCTAATTAGCCTTGAATTGCAAAAGGGATGTTTTGACCAAGTGTGGAATTTGCTCGGTTTGAGTGTTGGCATTGTCTTAGGAGGTCATGGAAGCACTTTTGGTATGGTTATGACATTAGTTGGGTGATTGGTTAACTTAGTTGTAGTATAAATCAACTAAGGGGACGATGAAGTTTTGTGATTGTTATCGTTTAAACGGGTTTTCTTCACATTTAAATGGATAATAATATGGATAGGTTTGCGTGGTGGAAACGGATTTCTATTATCATAGCTCGTTGGGATGTGATAGCTTGAGAAAGTTAGAGAAAAGAATAGTATTCTATTGAGTTTTTGTGACTTTTGCTCAATTGATGATTTTAGTGTTTCTATTAGGTGCCATTGATGCTAGATGGCTTAAATGTTTGCTTAAACCCATTAAAAGGTGGCTAGAAGTTGGTTAGAATGACTAGAACATAAAGAGGGACATTTAGGGCAATTGGTTTGTTCTAGTATTTTAGGTGTTTGTAGAATTTTCTTGTGGTTGGTTAGTGACCGTTGAATATTTGGAATGCCTGTAGTGTCCTCCTGTTTCTTAGAAGATAGATTTTTAGTTGGGTTTACGAAAGGGGCTTTCAGAATAAAGTTGGGTTATTTGCTAAGTTTTGATGGGACTTGATGGGTTAGGTGGTTATGGGTGATTATCTAAGATATGGCGTTATCTAGAGAATGTTTCATGAACAAAATTGCATAATTGTTTTTCTTGAATTGAAGATTCTAAGTGAATTCTTGTTTATAGTAATTGTATTGCCATAGTTCTAAGTGTTTTCCTTGAGTTTTATTTTAAGTTAATTGTAAAGAGAATAAGCATGGATTAATGGCTTTATAAATTGATAGTACTATTATAGAATTAAATATGGTTATCTATGCTTAAAATGCTCTTTAAAATGATTGTAGAACATGCTTATATCACGATTTTATTGTTGTTAGTTATATTGTTTGTATATTAGATTGCTTGAAGGATTACTTGGTTGTATGTTAATTAAATAAACTATGAGTTAGCTAACCTAGTTGGATAATTAATGAATGTTGTAGTTAAAGAGTAATTGAAACAATGTTTAACTTTATGTTCAAGGTGATTGAGAGTGATTTGAAGCCAATCTTGCATTGTGGAGCTTGATAGAGGTGAGGGAGACTTCATCCTTATGTGCATAATAGTTTATTTACTTGTACTTAGATTATGTGCACTTATTGTCTATATATTGTGTGTGAGGGCAACCTACTTTGTTGTCCCTCAATCATGTGTTTATTGATGTATTCTATTGTTATCATTTTGAGTGTATTGCATTATGGTTGCGCAACCATTTGGGCATGGTAGTGTCGTGGAAACCGGGCGGCATCGGGCTTGCCGGTATACCTCGGCTACCATGGTTACCCAGTCCCTCTCTCGCTTGAGATGATGCCCAGGGAGAGTTCGGTCGTAGGATTTCGGGGTACATCCGGAGTACACCCATTTTGGAGTTATAAAGGGATGCCGGCTTAGCAATAACAGTGTCATTATTACATCGGGATTTCAGTTTGTGACTCATGGTTCGTGATTGAAGAACAAGTGAATTGTATCATTTTTAATGTGTGGTAACTTGTTGTTTCAATTGTTCTTTGTTTGTAAAATGCTTTATTTGTACTAACTGCTGCATTGCACGTCCCCGGTAGACCTTATCCCTCACTGGGCAATTGTGATTGCTCATACCTCGCTAAAAATGTTTCAGGTGGTGTAGTTGGAGGAGTTAACCTGATTGCTGTGTGCTATTACTTGAGATTTGAGTGATTACCTGCCAAACTGTGGAAGACCTTACTTGTTCTACTTTCTATTCTATTTTGGAGCCTAAGGGCTTATGTATATATATTTGAGTAGTTGCAAGTTTGAAAGCTAAGTGGATGTAGTAAGTGTTATGGAATTGTGGCATGTAATAACTTTTGCTTCTGCTTCTAGCTACGTTGCATGCTTGGGTATGAATGAATGGGTGTATGGTTGGCTTTAATTTTTAAGAATGTTCAATGCTATCATGGAGTGGCATGATAAGCGGTTTTGTAAAAAAAAGTTAAGTTATGAATGCATGCTTGTGTGTATCTAAACTGTTTGTATGTCTTAAGGCTCGGATGGCCTTAAAGCTAAGATCTTTAGTTATAAATGAATGTCTTGTTATGTTGTGGCTTTATTGAGTGTTTACAGGTTTTCAGAATGTCCACGGTACAGGGGAGACTCTATCCGTTTTTCCTAAATTTTGCGACTGGGTTTGGTATTGGGTTGAGAATAGCATGGTTATTAGAGCCTCCCGTCTCGTGAGGGATTGGGGCGTTACAACATGTCCGCTAAAATTTTGACACGGGTATTTTTAGGTTTGAAAACCTAGTCCTCTATTATTAATAGACCCATGTTTAATAAAAATTGATTTTGAAACGGAATAGGAATTTAAATAGATTTTACGGGTGAAAAAGTACGTTTTAAAGCTAAAATAGTGATTTTTGCTCAAAACGATTCTTGTGTTGACTTTCATTGACCTAGTATATATTAAATACAAATTATATTTCATTTTAAATATTTATAAAATGGTACAATTGAAAAATGTATTTAAAAGACATTTGAAAATAAATAAATATAACTTTTCACCTTCTTTCGCAAAAATCGAGTTTTTACCTGAGCGGGTGTATGAGTATGCTTGTGAAATGTTGTCACCTATTCTTAAACTACTAAATATAGTATTTTTAACTTGAGCAAGCAAAATAGTCAAGAAAAACTACTTAAAAGACTAAAAACATTAATTAAAAGACTAGAAAATCAACTTTGACTTTTAATATTTTTGTTGACTTTTAGTTTATATCATCAACACACATTAAAACAAGCCAAAAATACCCCAAAAACAAACACAAAATCGTGAGTTCAAGGAGGAGGAGGAATAAGGCATTTTCAAGGCTTTTCAAAGCATTTTTCTCATAGATTTTGTAATTCTAGTCTAAATCACTTCATTCAAAGCTTGATTTTTCTTGTTGGGCATCCATTCTACATCTTTCTTGCATCAAAACACATCAAATGTGAGAGAAAAATTCTAGATCTCAAAATGTCATTTTTATGTTTTTGCATATAATTGAATTTTGAACCGTTAAGAATGTTAATTTGAAATTATATTATTGCTCAATGCATGCTAAGGATCGATTATATGTATTCTTATGAGATTTGAACCGTTGTAGCATAAATTTTTATTTTCGGGTATTTAAAGTTGATAGTTTGGCCAATTATTGAATATTTTGAGTTGTAGTGGTTGCAATCGATTGCCGTTGATTTCTAAAAGTTAGTTAAATACGGGGTAGTGCCGTTGTAATGCCGAAATTTTGATTGTGATTTCGGTGTGAAAGTCCGGAAATTTCAGCCAAGGTGCATTAGGGTTTTAGGGTTGTTGGGCTTGATTTGGATGGATTATGGTTGGTTTCCGAGAGGGCTAATGCTGTTGATTGAGTGGGTGAGTGATAGAAACTGGTTTGGAGTTGTTTGGATTAGTAGAATGTAAGTTATGATTATTAGAAGATTAGGTTATCTTTCTTTAAAATGTTATTATATGTCTTTAGATGATCGGGTGGTGTTTGAGTGATTGAATTGTCAGTTGTTGATGGTTAGACTAGGTTTTGGTTGTGCGTTTAATGTCTATTGAGTTGGATGGCTTACTTTGTTATCTAACTTAATTGTTTCATGATTATATAGTTGTTGATTGTTAAATGTTGTTTAATTGATTGTTAAAATACGTATTGATTGATTATTGATTATTGATTGTTGTTACAAAGCCGTGAGGAGCACGCTCGGGGTTAATCCGGGGTGTTACATTGTTAACTAATTGTTATTGTTTTTTATGAGTCGAGAGTCAGGCAGCCAATGTCATGCCCTGACCCAACGCTCAAGCTAAAGGTTAAGTCCGGACCCGACACATGGACAGAGTCTCCCCTGTACCGTAGATATTCTGAAAACCTGTAAACTTTCAAATAAGGTAACCACAAGGTAAACAAACTTTTAATGGCTATATATTTAAAGATTCAAGGCCATCCGAGCCTTGAAGCAAACAACAGTTCCAAAACCACACAAGCATGCAAGTAACTTGTTTATAATATAGGCTAATAGCCATGCCATTCTAGGATAACAT
Source organism: Ehretia macrophylla (assembly GCA_037974665.1). Taxonomy (NCBI): domain Eukaryota; kingdom Viridiplantae; phylum Streptophyta; class Magnoliopsida; order Boraginales; family Ehretiaceae; genus Ehretia; species Ehretia macrophylla. The sequence continues at coordinate 59,414,358 of CM075781.1, forward strand.
TAAAACATACTTAGAAGATAAAACATTCTACATTAAACCATTCACTCCCAAGTATGCAAAGTGAATAAAAGCAAAAACATAAGTTATTACAAGGCATAGGTTCCCAATTCTACACTACAACCAACTATCCTTCAACTTCTTACAACAACCAACATAAACAAGCCCTTAGGCCACAAAATAGATACACAAGTACCAAATAGAAACAAGAAGGCACAGCCACCTCAGAACAACACACAACAACTAGGGTAAAGGCTCTATCTGCACCTCTTCCTCCTCCACTTCTACCTCAATAAGCTGGGGATCACCCTCAGCGTCTCCTGAAACATATATCGAGGTATGAGCAACCACTGTTGCCCAGTGAGGGATATAGTCCCGGGGCATGCAATGCAACAAGTAATATAGTTAAACAACAATAACAATTAGACAATTAAAGAACCAATGATAGCTTAAATAACTACACATTTAAAAGGATACATTTCACATAACCCCTATACACCAATCTTCACTGGTCTTCATTCACGATCCACGAACCACGATCACGATCACGATAAGCCGGCATAACCCCAAACACTCTAGTGGGTGTACTCTGGATGTACCCCGATAATCTTACAACCCAACACCCCCTGGCAATCTCCGGACCAGGCGAGTGAGGGAATAGGGTACGGAGTTTGAATATCCACCGGCAAGCCCTCTGCCGCCCAGCCGATATTCAACACAGCCGCCCTTGACACTATGGTCGCGCAACCACTATGCAATGCACTTTACAATGGCAAGTTAATATCAATAATATAAGTAATAACACATAGGAGGATCAACAAAGTAGGTTGACCTCGATGCAGTTAGAATAGAAACAATTATATAAGCAAATAAGCAGTTTTACAAAGGGACATATACAAGATAAGCATAGAATCATACCAAAAGCTCCAAATCAACTTGAAACCACATATAAACACCCAAGAAGTCATGCCATGGGCTTAGAAGCGTGAGTCAACCGAAATTGCACCTAAACCCCTTTGTTTTTCAAACTATTTCTCTTCCAAACCAAAGTTAATGATTCAATTTTCAAGGGAAACTCTCCCAACCTTCTAACTAACCCTCAAGGAACCCTTCCAACCCTCTAACTCATTCAAACGCCCGCAATTACCCCGAAAGCCCCAAATTCCCTCTTATGGCTTTAAACTACACATACCTCATCTGGGCTTCGAACAAGGGTTATCAAAACTTCTATAGCACCTAGGTAGCCTAAGAATAGTAGAAGTGAAGCCCGAATTCACCCGGATTCGCATTAACCCCGTAACCCCTTTGTTAAAGTCGGCTATTTCACGTTTTATGCGATTTTAGAGCAATTCAAGTGAACGGGGCTATTAGACTACCTTCATTAGCATCTAAGGCGTCTATTAGGAGTGTTGAATCAAGCTAATTCGAGCAATTACACAAAATCCTAGAAAAATATCACTATTCATCTCATGAATCAAACAAACGATTCTAACCGTTTAAATTACGAAACAATGGTATAAATATGGTCTCTAGAACTTGTATACAACATACATTATCATAGTTGAGCATTCCATAAGCATTTGATCACATTTTCAACAATTCAAGAAATTAACAACTATTTTAAAATGCGAAAATAAGCCTTGAAATCCTTCACCAATGCGCGTTGGAGCACCTAGGAAGCTTGCTCACACCCTAAACTACTTGTTCTAGGCTTGGCTTGGCTTGAAGTAGAGAGTTGATGAGCAAAAAATCACTTTTTCCTCTTCTCTTTGGCTCTCGGCCCAGCTACAGTGAAATCTGCACAATTTTTTCTTTTTGTTTCGTGTTTTGGTGCTTATGTGTTTATATGGTGAGGTTAAGTTGAGGTGGGGTCAAGGTGGGTGCTAAAGTGGACTCCTAAAATGCGCGTAGATAGCTTAGAAACGAGCCTAAAGTGTAAAACATAGGCTAGCTAATTAAATCTCTAAGTTAGTTACGTAACACTATTCATTCAACTACAAAAATCATTTTCTAAACGAGCTCTCCTATCACCTCCAGCTCAATTGCACATTTTTTCCACTACTCTAACAATTAATATGATTTAATAAAAATGCTAATTAACTAATAGAATGAAGTTAAAAAAATAGAGTGAATAGTAATTTAAGAAGACAGTTAATAAAGCACAGAAGGAAATATGCAAACAAGGGATGTAATAGTAATTGAATGCATGTCTAAAACTCAGGCGTCACATCCTGTCCCCCTTAAACTAATTGCGTCCACGCAATTCTTACATGAATCGGCGAATAACTCTGGATAGCGCTCCTGTATCTGATCCTCTCTCTCCCTCGTCGCATCCTCTGCGCCGTTATGATCCCACAGAACCTTAACCATCGGAATGCTTTTAGTCCTCAGCTCCTGCACTTTTTGATCCACAATTCGAAGAGGTTTCTCTGTGTACGTCAAAGTCTCACTGATCTCTAGCGGTTCTGGCTCAAGTATGTGAGAAGGATCTGGCTGATACTTCCGAAGCGTAGATACATGGAAGACATTATGAATTCTGCCCAGACTAGGAGGTAAAGCTAGACGGTAAGCCAATTCCCCAATGGTTTCAATTATCTCAAATGGTCCCACATAACGAGGACTAAGTTTACCCTCTTTACCATGTCGAATCAAACCTTTGCGAGGAGAGATTTTTAGAAATACTTGATCCCCTACAGCAAATTTCAGATCACGACGGCGTCTATCTGCATAACTCTTTTGCCGGCTCTGTGCTGTAAGCATTCTTTTTCTGATAAGCTGCACATGATCAATCATTTTGTTCATTTTAGGTAAGAGAGTAGGGTTGACCGTCTTCATTTCACCAACTTCATCCCAATAGAGAGGAGACTGGCATTTACGCCCATGCAGTGCCTCATAAGGTGCCATACCAATAGTAGCTTGATAACTATTGTTATAGGCGAATTCTGCTAGTGGCAAATACTTCTCCCAACTCTTACTGAAGTCCAGAATACAAGCCCGTAATATATCCTTGAGGATTAAGATAGTTCTCTCGGATTGACCATCAGTTTGAGGATGATAAGCTGTACTGAAACTCAAAGTTGTGCCTAAAGCTTTCTGAATCTTCTGCCAGAACTGAGATGTGAATCTGGGATCTCTATCTGACACAATGCTATTTGGAATTCTATGAAGTTTGACAACATTCTCAATATACAACTCTGCTAGCTTATCAAGAGAATCAGTCTTCTTTTTAGCTATGAAATGAGAAGTCTTGGTCAATCTATCCACAAAAACCCAAACTGAGTCATTACCTTTCGAAGACCTCGGTAAATCAGAGACGAAATCCATGGTGATATAATCCCATTTCCACTCAGGTATAACCAAAGGCTGTAACAAACCTGCAGGCCTCTGATGTTCTGCTTTAACTTTCTGACAAGTAAGACATCGAGCAACATAGTCAGCAATTTCTCTCTTCATATTATTCCACCAGAAGTTCTGCTTCAAATCTCTATATATCTTCGTACTGCCTGGATGGATAGTATATCTAGAACTGTGTGCCTCAGCAAGAATATCCTTCTTCAAAGTTGGATCACTCGGAATACAGATTCTACCTTTGAATTTGAGAATACCATCGTCGTGTAGTTTGAAATCCGATTCTCCCCCTTTAGAATTCTCTAAGACTTTTAACAATTGAAGATCAGCCTGTTAAGCTTCTCGAATCCTGGATAATAATAGAGATTGAATCTGCAAACTTGCAAATTGAATACCAGAATTTGAAGTACTAGGCTTCCATAAGCATAATTCTTCCATGAATTCCCAATTCTTGATAATCAAGCTAGCAACAGTAGCCTTTCGGCTCAAAGCATCAGCAACGATATTGGCCTTACCTGGAAGATAGTTAATAGTGCAGTTATAGTCCTCAAGTAATTCCAGCCAACGCCTTTGCCTCATGTTCAACTCTTTCTGTGAAAATAGATATTTCAAGCTCTTATGATCAGTAAAGATTTCAAACTTGTTGCCCCAGAGATAATGACGCCATTTCTTTAATGCATGAATGATAGCTGCAAGCTCAAGATCATGAGTCGGATAGTTGAGTTCATAAGGCTTCAGTTTCCTGGAAGCATAAGAAATAACCCTACCATTTTGCATCAATACACAACCCAGGCCTTCATTCGAAGCATCACTATAGATCACCATATTATCATAACCCTCAGGCAAGGCAAGAATAGGAGCTATAGTCAATCTCTTCTTCAATTCCTGGAAGCTGCCTCGCATTTATCACTCCAGTCAAATATTGTTTTCTTTTGAGTAAGTTGAGTTAAAGGCCCTGCAATCTTAGAGAAATCCTTGACGAACCTCCGATAATACCTAGCTAAACCAAGGAAGCTACGGATCTCCGTGACAGTTTCAGGTCGTTTCCAAGATAACACAACTTCAATCTTCGCTGGGTCAACAGAAATACCATCATTCGAAATAATATGGCCAAGAAAATCAACTTGTTTAAGCCAGAATTCACATTTGCTAAACTTTGCAAATAACTGATGATCCTGAAGAGTCTACAACACAATTCTGAGATGCTGTTCGTGTTCCGCCTCAGATCTAGAGTAAACAAGAATATCATCAATGAAGATAACCACAAATTGGTCCAGATAAGGACGGAATACCCTCTGCATTAAGTCCATGAATGCGGCGGGAGCATTAGTAAGACCAAACGGCAAGACAACAAACTCATAATGGCCATATCGAGTTCTGAAAGCAGTTTTAGGAACATCATCTTTCTTAATCCTCAACTGATAATAGCCTTGCCTCAGATTGAATTTAGAGAATACCTTGGCGCCTTGCAACTGATCAAATAACTCTTCAATTAAAGGCAAATGATATTTATTTTTGATGGTTACCTGATTAAGACCCCGATAATCAATGCATAAGCGAAGAGATCCGTCTTTCTTTTTAACAAATAGGACTAGCGCACCCCAAGGTGAAGAACTCGGCTGAATGAATCCCTTCTCAAGCAAGCCCTGCAATTGAGCTTTCAATTCTTGCAATTCGGGCAGAGCCATTCTATACGGAGTCCTAGAGATAGGTGAAGTCCCCGGCAAGAAGTCAATCATGAACTCTATTTCCCTATCAGGCGGTAACCCTGGTAATTCCTTAGGAAAGACCCCCGGAAACTCCCTCACGATAGGTACATCATTCAATTTCAATTGATCCACAGGTTGATTAATCAAATATGCAAGATAAGCCTCACAACCCTTGCTCAATAATTTAGATGCTCTAATAGAAGAAATAATAAGAGTTCCCGTAGATTTTTTACTACCAACTATTTTAAGTACAGGCTGGTCGGGTATTTCTAGATACACAATCTTCTTTCTACAGTCAAGTTGGGCATAATATTTACTTAACCAGTCCATCCCCAATATAATTTCAAAGTCGCGGAAAGGTAGAATAATTAAATCAGCAGAAAAAACACGACCTTGAATATAAATTTTACATGCCTTGCAGACAGATTTGGTGACAAACTTCGACCCCATAGGAGTGTAAACCACAATATCATGCAACAATTTATCATGTTTCAACTTAGCATTTTGTGCACAAATAGGTGTAATAAATGAATGTGAAGCCCCGGAATCAATTAAAACCTTAACTGATTGATCATTAAGAAGAAAAATACCTTCTACCACAGCGGTCGTATCCGGAAGCTCCTCAGCATCCAAAGCAAATACACGGGCCTGACCTCATGGTGGTGGTGCTGCAGTTGGTGCCCTGGTCTGAGAGTTCTGAGCAGACGTCTGACCCCTAGAGTTCTTAAATTTCTGACAGTCCTTAACCCTATGTTGATCACTGCCGCAGCCTGTACACTTGTTCTGTTTCTTCCAACAAACATCCTCAGTGTGGCCCTGTCGCTGACAGAAGCTGCACTGCTGGTGACGTCTTAGAGCAGTGCCTCCCGAAAGAGCTCTATATGTAGAGGTAGCTGAACTACCCTGCTGCGAACGGGATACTGCTGGACGGAATTGACTCTGAGTTTGACTCTGAACTGGTCGTGCCTGAGTCTGAGTAGGTCCTATATAACTCTGAGTCTGCCTCGGCTGTGGACTCTGCCCAACTAATATAGCCTGTCCCTGGTACCCCTGACTCTGAGACTGAAACCGCTTACTCGATTGACTGGTCTCGGCTAACACATCGGCCTTGCGTTTTTCATATCTCGAGGCGGCTCGGACTACTGCAGCATAATTAGGAAAATCATTCGCAGACAAATTTAGCATAATATCCCTTCTCAATCCCAGGATGAATCTCAGGATCTTCATGTCCTCTGGCTGTATCAAGGCTGGCGCATAACGGGAAAGCCTAGTAAAAGTAGCCTCATATTGATCTACTGTCATACTTCCCTGTTTTAAGTTTATGAACTCTGCTTGACGCCTCTCGCAGGCAACCACCGATATGTACTTGTCTCGAAATTCTCTGACGAAGTCAGCCCACGAATGATGAACCCTCTTGGCTTCCCATTTCTCACTGATAGTATGCCACCAATCTTCAGCATCACCTTCTAGAAAGAATGTGGCATAAGTGATCTTCCTATCATCATGGCACTCGAGTATTGCAGCCACCCTTTCAAACTTCCTCAACCACATTTCAGTCTTCATATCGTCCGGTTCTCCAAAGAAAATGTAGGCCCCATGATGAATAAACCGGTCATACAAATTACCTCTGGTAGTAGCACTACCTCCGGCTCTTGCAGCCTGATTACCTCCAGCAACCCCTGTCTGACCCTGCTATGTCACAAACTGGGCGATGGTATTCATAGCAGTGGCCATTGTGGCTAAGATCTGTGCCGTACTCGGTTCCTAAACTAGGGATGCATTACCTGCCAATCCGGCTTCTTGCCTATGAGCCTCTTCCGGTTCTCTATTGACATTCTGATTCTCAGTACGATGGCGGGGCCCCATCTCGAATAGCTAGAATGCAAAGTGTTATGACAGGTATATATATGTATATATGCAATTTATAAGTAAACACATAAAGAAAAGTTCAAATAGATTCACATAAAGTCAAGTATATAGAAGTTTATATAAGTATTCTACATTTTTGAAGTACACATAAGTCACTAGATCATACTTGACATTCTAGACTCTTGATATTCTATTTTCATTCTAGCACGTTCATTACCAAATCAAATTTCACTTGACCAAACAAGTAATCCTTAATTCATGTAATCACGCAATCACATAATAGACCTCTCTACCCACAGACCGAGAAAATTAACCCGGCTTCATGCATTTAATAGCTCTGATACCACCTAAATGTCACGCCCCGACCCAACCCCCAAGCTAAAGGTTAAATCCGGACCTGACACACGGATAGAGTCTCCTCTGTACCGTGGACATTCTGAAAACCTGTAAACTCTCAAATAAGGTAACCACAAGGTAAACAAACTTTTCACGGCTATATATTTAAAGATTCAAGGCTATCTGAGCCTTGAAGCAAACAACAGTTCCAAAACCACACAAGCATGCAAGTAACTTGTTTACAATATAGGCTAATAGCCATGCCATTCTAGGATAACATTAAAACATACTTAGAAGATAAAACATTCTAAATTAAACCATTCATTCCCAAGCATGCAAAGTGAATAAAAGCAGAAATATAAGTTATTACAAGACATAGGTTCCCAATTCTATACTACAACCAACTATCCTTCAACTTCTTACAACAACCAACATAAACAAGCCCTTAGGCCACAAAATAGATACACAAGTACCAAATAGAAACAAGAAGGCACAGCCACCTCAGAACAACACACAACAACTAGGGTAAAGGCTCTATCTGCACCTCTTCCTCCTCCACTACTACCTCAACATGCTGAGGATCACCTTCAGCGTCTCCTGAAACATATATCGAGGTATGAGCAACCACTGTTGCCCAGTGAGGGATATAGTCCTGGGGCATGCAATGCAACAGGTAATATAGTTAAACAACAATAACAATTAGACAATTAAAAAACCAATGATAGCTTAAATAATCACACATTTAAAAGGATACATTTCACATAACCCCTATACACCAATCTTCACTGGTCTTCATTCACGATCCACGAACCATGATCACGATCACGATAAGCCGGCATAACCCCAAATACTCCAGTGGGTGTACTCCGAATGTACCCCGATAATCCTACGACCCAACACCCCCTGGAAATCTCCGGACCAGGCGAGTGAGGGAATAGGGTACGGAGTTTGAATATCCACCGGCAAGCCCTCTGCCGCCCAGCCGATATTCAACACAGCCACCCCTGATACTATGGTTGCGTAACCACTATGCAATGCACTTTACAATGGCAAATTAATATCAATAATATAAGCAGTAACACATAGGAGGATCAACAAAGTAGGTTGACCTCAATGCAGTTAAAATAGAAACAATTATATAAGCAAATAAGCAGTTTTACAAAGGGACATATACAAGATAAGCATAGAATCATACCAAAAGCTCCAAATCAACTTGAAACCACATATAAACACCCAAGAAGTCATGCCATGGGCTTAGAAGCGTGAGTCAACCGAAATTGCACCTAAACCCCTTTGTTTTTCAAACTATTTCTCTTCCAAACCAAAGTTAATGATTCAATTTTCAAGGGAAACTCTCCCAACCTTCTAACTAACCCTCAAGGAACCCTTCCAACCTTCTAACTTATTCAAACGCCAGCAATTACCCCGAAAGCCCCAAATTCCCTCTTATGGCTTTAAACTACACAGACCTCATCCGGGCTTCGAACAAGGGTTATCAAAGCTTCTATAGCACCTAGGTAGCCTAAGAATACTAGAAGTGAAGACCGAATCCAACCGGATTCGCATTAACTCTGCAACCCCTTTGTTAAAGTCGGCTATTTCACGTTTTATGCGATTTTAGAGAAATTCAAGTGCACGGGGCTATTAGAATACATTCATTAGCACCTAAGTCGTCTATTAGGAGTGTTGAATCATGCTAATTCGAGCAATTACACAAAACCCTAGAAAAATATCACTATTCACCTCATGAATCAAACAAACGATTCTAACCGTTTAAATTACGAAACAATGGTATAAATATGGTCTCTAGAACTTGTATACAACATACATTATCATAGTTGAGCATTCCATAAGCATTTGATCACATTTTCAACAATTCAAGAAATTAACAACTATTTTAAAATGCAAAAATAAGCCATGAAATCCTTCACCAATGCGTGTAGGATCACCTAGGAAGCTTGCTCACACCCTAAACTACTTGCTCTAGGCTTGGCTTGGCTTGAAGTGGAGAGTTGATGAGCAAAAAATCACTTTTTCCTCTTCTCTTTGGCTCTCGGCCCAGCTACAGTGAAATCTGCACAATTTTTTCTTTTTGTTTTGTGTTTTGGTGCTTATGTGTTTATATGGTGATGTTAAGTTGAGGTGGGGTCATGGTAGGTGCTTAAGTGGACTCCTAAAATGCGCGTAGATAGCTTAAAAACGAGCCTAAAGTGTAAAACATATGCTAGCTAATTAAATCTCTAGTTAGTTACGTAACACTATTCATTCAACTACAAAAATCATTTTCTAAACGAGCTCTCCTATCACCTCCAGCTCAATTGCACATTTTTCCCACTACTCTAACAATTAATATGATTTAATAAAAATGCTAATTCGCTAATAGAATGAAGTTAAAAAAATAGAGTGAATAGTAATTTAAGAAGACAGTTAATAAAGCACATAAGGAAATGCGCAAACAAGGGATGCAACAGTAATTGAATGTGTGTCTAAAACTCGGGCGTCACAGCCAATGTTGTTGACTTCTCGAATTGAGTCCTATTGTTGTGAGCTTTGATAATGTTGTGTTACCTCGGGAGGCTTCCTGGGCTGCGGCCACAGTTATCATGGCTAATCCCTATCTCGCATGGGCGGAGAGGCCATGGGGTATGGGTCTAGGTCAAGGTACCTCAGGCTTGTGTCATTGAGTTTGAAGGAGTTGTTGAGCATGAAATTGGTGTATAGAGCTTCATCAGCAAATGTATTGTATCCTTATTGTGTGCTTACAGTTATTACTATTGTTGCATTTATAATGATTATTGATGTTCATTGTGTGTTTACTGCTCAAAGGATGATTTCCAAGGAGTATAGTAAATATTGTTAGAGATCTATCGGATCCTCACTAGGCTTGTTTTATATAAGCTCACTTTCAATTATTGTATGCATGCAAGTATTACTGAGCCTGACTACGGGTACGTGCCTCTTGAAGAGGGAAATGTGCCATATGTGGATGAGTCTTATGTGCAAGAGTAATTGCCATGAGATTGTCTTAGTTATTGTAAAACAATTTGTTGTATAACCTATCTTAATATAAAGACATATGTATGTTGATTTAGTAGTCTTTATTTTGATCATGACTAGATTACTAAGTTGGTTATAATCTATTTTGAAATGAATGTATAGCCTACGTATTATGTTGGAACGGAGGCGCGTAACAATCAAAGAGTTGATGAAGGAATGTTTAATGTATGAAGTGGTTGTGTTGTATGTTGTTAATTTGATTGTGGAGTTGGTTGGTGATTTATGGAGTCTGATGTATGTTGTTCTTAAGGGTTGGTTTAGAGCCCTGATGTTCATGTTACTGTTATTATGCTGCCGAAATTTTGTTGCGTCCTGACTGATCGTAGGAGGGGTCGAGTTGGGGCGTGACAAGCATCATAAAGGCACATTAAGTACTACCACACCTAATAAATATTATCTACATCATTAGATTCTACCCGGATTCACTTTTCAGATAAAGTCCCTTTAAATTCTAAGCCAATTCGGAAAATTTTCTAAGTTCCAATCAAACCAATCGCATCTAATCACTAATCTATGCTCATTAGAATCTATAGCACCTATAAATAGCATCGAATCAATCCTAGAATCAACTTTGCATAAAAACCCTAAAATATTTTCCAATTTCTCTTATAGAGGCTTAACTTAATCAATTCAGTTATCTATACTATGGACCTCCAAACTGACTGATTTTTATGTATAAACGTATCTCTTCGAGTGTAGATGACTTTAGGCTCAAGCGGAACTCAATTCCGATCTAAATTCCACAAGTTACGACTTTTATCGTACACTACACCTAATTGCCCTTTCACAGCGATTTTTCCCAGACACATTTCGGAAATGGCTTAATTGCCGGGTCAAAATGTTAGAATTTTCCTTAGCTCTAGAAATCAACATTTGTTCTAAATTATGTAATCTAGCTGCCATATAAATTTGGTTCAATTATAAGCATGTTTTCTATGCCAAGACCACTCTGGAAGTCAGGGGTAGTGCATTGTCCAAAACTGGGTTTTGCTTACTTATCATCTTTGCTTGTTATTTGTTGCACTTGAGCTAACTCTAACCATTACCTTAGCTTCCCTAACATTCCTACACTTCATTAAGGACATTAAACAAACACCTAAACTACACAATTATACTTAGTTAACAAAATAACTCTACAACTAAAGATAACATGCAAGAATTCATTCTATGAGCACTAGAGAGTTACTACAACCTTCAGCATACTAGTACTTTAGCTAAACATACATTTCCAACATCTTTGAACACTTACATAAAACATAGCATGCATACATATAGCTAAATAATCCAAATATAATGCAAATAATATGAATTCTCTCACTTAGACATGAAGAATGACATGAAAATTGACCTTACAAAGCTGATTTCTTCTTATTCTTCCTTTTTTTTTTCTTCTCTTCTTCTCTTCTTTCTATCGTGTGTTGTGTGTGTATGCTAAATTTGTGTGTGTACTGAATCGTATGTGTGTGTGTGTGTAATATACATATATTGTGTTTTGCTTTATTTAGTAAATAAGATATTAATTAAAGCTCAAAGTCCAAATTGCCCTTCTAACTATGTAATATTAATTAGTTTTCCATTTGATTCTAATCTAATTAATTCAGTTTCATTTGCTAACCATTATCATATAATTAACATCTACAACACTTAAACACGTAAATGCACACAAATGCACGCTAAACCAGACAAATGCATTTTTTTTTCAAGAGATATGAAAAGTAATGATAACAAATATATGCAAACAATTAAAGTAAATGTAAATAATTAAAATAAGCATATTAATATATGTAAGTAAATAAAATAACTATATGTTCAGGGTCGAGGTGTTACAACTTTACTTGCAAAGAACTTGAAAAAATTCATCAAGTTCAAAAAGATGAGAAGAGATACTTCATCAAGCAATCAATTAAGAAAGAAAAGCAAAGAGAAAGCAAACAATGACCCAAAATGATTCAATTGTAAGACACTGGGGCATATTAAAGCAAATTGTCTCAAGTTGATCAAACCAAAAAGAGGAAAAGCCATGAAGGCCACTTGGGATGACAACAACTTCGATGATGAAGATCGTGAAGAAGAAGAAGTAGCCAACATTGTATGCTTAATGGAAAATGATGATGATGAGGTATGTTCTTCTTCCTCCATATCTAGTTCCACATCATTGCATGATAATGAATCCATATTTGAAGAATTGCAAGAAGAATTTTTCAAAGAACAAAGATCTCCAAAAACAAATCAAAGAGCTTCAAAAAGAAAGAGATAATTTGAAAAATGATAATGAAAAACTTGAAGAAGATCTTAGTTCATCTCATAGGAAAACTGTTCAATTTTATGATTTGAAAGAAAAACCTTGAAGAGAATGTGGAATTTTTGGAAAAGAAAATTCAAAGCTTGAACTTGAGCTAGCAAAATTTACAAAAGGAAAAGAAAATTTAGATAAAATACTTGGCTCTAAAAAATTGGCATTTGATAATAGTGGTATTGGTTATGAACCTTTCACTAAACAAAAATCTTTCAAAAGATATTTTGTGAAAGCATCAATTTCCTCAAATGAAGTTTCAACTGCAAGAGGTTTTCAAAAGGTTTGCACATATTGTGAAAGGCATGGACACATTGCATCTCATTGTAGATATAGAAACTGTTAGAGATATGCCTTAATGCTATATATTTGGATGACATATTTAGGGGCATTTTGACATTAACTTATATATTTTAGCATAGCTAGTCTATATGTTTGTTTACATATTGACTTGCAATTGACATTCATATTCTCCGTCTTCATCGTATGAATGAGTCCTTAGTGTTTATCGTTAGAAGAGATGTATTCTAAAACGGTGTTTAGAATATGTTGGCATATCTCTTTATTATGATAAATACTTAAAGTATTCATAGTCCTTAGATTATTTGATTGGGACTTCAATAATCTATTATGGACTATCACATGTGTTGTTACTTTTGATTCATATAGGGATGTTAATGATAAAAGATGGTGAGTCATGTACCATAATGCATAAGATGCAATTAACAAATATGTGAGTAATTATTAGTGGAATAGATCATTGAATGTGACGTGAATAACAAATTGCATGACTTAAGATTAATAATTTGTTATTCGTTGTGATTATGCATGTTATCCTTTGACTTGAGACATTACGACTGCCATATGTATTGGGATTTGATATTTGATTTTGGACAACATTTGTCTTTGTTAATCGTGATGGGTAATAGCCACTCGTGGTATCATTCATCTGGTATAGTGATTGACAAGTAATTGTCAAGATGGAATCCATTAACCTCCAACATGAGATGATGTCCTATGCGATCTAGTTATGGTAGTTTAATGAGGAAATCCTCAGCCGGGGTGTGAATGATGGAAATGTGTTTTTCTATGTGTCATATCTCATTATACCATTTAGATCTTTGCATAGCATTGAGTTTATGAATTTAATCATATCATGGTTCTTGCTCGACGGGACGTTTCATGGAAGGATTGGATTGCACGATAATCGGAGACTATAAATAGATTTACTTGAGTTGGACTTCATTGCCTTATATATTGTCTAGGCATGTGGCTAGACGTTAACCTAGAACGTGGGGGTATTTCAAGAATGGATGAGACATTCTCGAAATAGATTAAACCGTTTAATATTCTTTCATTGCTATATGGCGGTGAATCTAGAAAGTCACACACAAAAGAGCAAATGAATGAGTTTTCTATCGAGCTTGTATATAGTGTCTCTTTGATTGTTAAAGTGTTAACGATCATGTTTTGTTTTTCTTATGTTATTAAGGAGTTAATAATAGTGTAATTGACCATTAAAGGTTAATGGGGCCAATTTGTAATTAATTGTTAATTATAGGGCCAATTTGTAATATATTGTTAATTATAGGGCCAATGTATAATTATCAATATTTGTTGGGGCCAATATATAAATATGAAAAAGTTGTTTCCATAATTAATTAAACTAATGGGGATAAGATTAATTAATAAATTACATAGTTGGAAGAATTACATAATATGTATATATGATATATGTATGTATGTTATGTCTTCAAATGGTAATAAAGCACTAAGGATGGTCCACTTTGTGCCACATCACATTGTCTACCAACCTTTGATTAATCAATGACTTAGATTGGATACTACATAGATGTTGGATATATTTGATATGCTAATGTATGTAGATGATATGTATGTATATTTGGAAGATAGAAATATCTAAGGGCAAAGGGCTTTTGACCACACCTAACATATACATACATAATACATAACACAACAACACAAGACACAATATCTTCTTCTTTCTTCTCCTATCCTCACGGCTCAAGAGAAAAAGGAAGAGAAGACTTTGTCTTCATCAAACAACACACATACAAACTCTTTGGTCTTCAAAGTATCCTAGCACAAACACTTAGAAGATCAAATAGAAGCTCTTTCATGCTTGTGTGGACCAACTTGATCTTCTACATTTGTGGGAGGGGTAGTCAAGAACCAAGTAAGCAACCATGGCTTCTAAAGGCTTGTCTTCAAGAGGTATAGCTTGTTTTCATCTCTTGAGTACATATATTGGCTTAATATATGTTTTAATTATGTTAATCATATGAACTCATGCTTAGGGTTTTATGAACATAATGCCCAATCTTGTAAAATTTTTGAAATTCACCTATGCTTCCGCTAATGATTGATGCATTGAGATATTTATAACCCTAATTGATCCTTCAGTTAGTATTAAAGACTAGGACTTGAAGTTCATATGATTACATAAATGTTTGGATGTAGTTTCTAGAATCTTAGCCCTAAAAGAATTTTGAAAGAGTTTAATGCTTAAAAAGATTTATGCGCAATGTCTTTCCATAGTTGATTTGACATAGTAAATCTTGTTGTTTGTGGCTGAATTGTGGATATGTTATGCTATAGAGATAGTAGAACAAATCATGTTTTGAATGCATTTCCTAATTTTGTGGTTAAGGTATTCATTTAGGGCAATTATAGTGAGTTTACTGAAATCGTGCAAAACTGGACAGATTGTGCAGTGTCTATGCTAAGGGGCATAACTTAGTGAATTTAACTCCGAATTGAGTTTTGTTTGATTATAAAACTATCTACACTCGAAGGGCTTTGTCTCTGGAAAATTTTAGAATTTTTGAAGAGCCATAGATAGGTGAACTGAATCAATAAAGTAGTGCATCTGCAGCAGGTCTGTGATAATAGATCACAAATTGAAGTCATGACTAATTAATTGGATTTTGGTAAAATCCATGGGCTTAAGTCCAATTTGATTAGATGAGTTTTTCTTGGAGAAGATTAAACTTAGCCTTGGAACTCAAATTGGGGCATGAAATTGACAAAGAATTTGTATTGGGCCTTGTTCAACAAGTATGTACTTTACATTAGCTTAATTGGGTTCTTTTTGTGTTGTTTAACATGTGATGTTAAAAGGCTCAAGATATGGAACTTATTGCAAGCATGTTCTTTTGTTGATAATCTTTTCTTGGCTTGAAGATTAGATTATGTGTTGTGTAGATGTATGTGATATATTTGATTGTGCTAGTAGCTTATTTGACTTTTAATAGATTATGTATATAATGTTTTTCTTTGCTTTATAAGCTTTATCCTTACATTGTGATGTTAGATGTTGGATAGATCATGAACTTGGTTAATAGAATGGTTGAATGGTTGTAAATTCATTTGATGGCTTTGTAATCTTACATTCTTTTATTTGTAATTGAGATGTAAGTCTCATTTTAGTTTTGCAAACGAGTGGACTTTGTAGTGAGGCATTTGATGTATTTTCTATAAAGAGTTTTGCAAAAGAAGTTGAAGACTTTCAAGGAGTTGATGACTTTCTGATTGTTGAAGAAATCAAGGAACCAAGGCTTTGAAGACATTTGATGTGCTTTCTTTGGTTGTAATAGATTAGTTTCTATATGCTTGATTTGTCAACAACTAAGTCCATAATCTACCATGTTTGTATGATTCTTGCATATGTGTTTATTTGTTTGCTTATATGTGATGTTTGCTTATAAATGAACTAATGTGCAAAGTGAAACCTTAAAGACCAAAATCTTCCTATGTGTAATTCAAATTTAGATTGCAAAGCAGTAAAGTGTTTGTCATTGCCCTCCACTTTCCTAGGTCTACATGTGCTTGTCTGGGACTGTCTTTTGGTTACCCAACGGTAGGAAGGACATGTTTCATGATAACTACAATGTTTAATCTAGCAAGCATAGTGATGTTATGTATCTTACAATATCTTGTGGCCAATAATGCACCACAGCAGAGGTCCGGGATTCAAATTGTTAGATTACACTTTGATGGTAGTAGTAATCTAAACTAGATCACGTGGCCAATAATACACCAAAGTTGAGATTTTGTTGATTTAGGGGCAAAATGGCCATATTGTGAAACCCCACTTATCTGCTTTAACTTGATTTACGTGTTTTGTCTCGTTTTGCGTGCATATGACCTATTTATGTGCTATAGGGCCTAGAATATTATAATTTTGATATCAATACTCCTAATACGTGCTAAATGTGCATTCATGAAATTTTCATCAAAAACAGAGTCAAAAATTTTATCGTCGATTTTTAGTGAATAGTATTTTCGAAACACGTCCACTAAAATTTTGAAAATGGTCTTTTTAACCCTTCTAGACCTAGTCCACGGACTTTAATAGACCTGTGTTTGATGAAAATGGTTTTAAAATCGGCTTAAAAATTTATTAGGGTTTTTACACCGGCTTTTGCAAAAATCGAGTTTTAAGCCGACTCGGGTAGAATTGTTTGATTGTAAAACTTCTTGTCACCTAAAAATAATCTACTTGAGCTATCTTAGGAGTTGCATTTTTGTTTTGAGCAAGGAGATAGCTAAAATGCATTTAAAAGACAAGAAAATGAATTAAAGGACTAAAATACTACTTTGATTTTGCATTTTATTTATTTGACCAAGCTTTTAATTGCATATAGTCATCAACACACACTCAACACAACACAAAACACACTCCACACACACACAAAGGGCCGAGAGGTTGAGGGAGAAAAAGCCAAAGAGAATTTCAAGGTTTTTCAATCAAATTTTCAAAGAAAAACCTAGTTTTTGTCCATAAAACTTCGTACCGACTTGGATTCCGCTTGTTGGGCACACATTTCACGCATTCCTAGGCTTATATCGCATCAAAGGTGAGAGAAAAATTCTAGATCTCAAAACTTGTCTTTTGCATTTTTGCGTATAAATGAAGATTGAACCGTTAGAATTGTAATCTGATGTTAGATTATTGCTCCTTGCATGCTAGGGATCGTTTAGTGGTAATACTACGAGTTTCTGTAGGATGTAGCATAATTTTTATTTTTCGGGTATTAAATTTTGATTAAATTGTTTAATGTTGAATTAATTGAGTTGTGATGATAGAAATCGATTGCCGTCGATTTCTAAATACTTGATAATTACATGTTAGCGCTGTTGTAATGCCGAAATTTTCGATTACATTGCTCGTGGGAAAGTCCAGAAAATTCAGCCAAGACATCCTAGGGTTTTAGGGTTATCGGGCATGATTTGGAGGTGTTATGGTGGATTTCCGAGAGGGCTAATGTAGTAGGTTGAATGGGTGAGTGATAGAAACTGATTTGGCAATGTTTGGGTTAGTAGAATGTAAGTTATGAATTTTTGAAGTTTAGGTTGTCATTCTTTAATTTCTTGAACGATGTCTTTAGATGATTGGGTGGTGTTTGAGTGTTGAATGGTGAGTTGTTGATGAGTAATTTAGGGTTTAATTGTGTATATAATGCATGTCCGGTTAGATGGCCTACTTTGTCATCGAACTAAGTTATTGTTGTTTAAATGATAATTGATGCTATCAATGATAAATAAATGATGATTGATTGATGATTGATTGATGATTGATGATGATTATGGAGTCTTGGTATGTGTGTGCTACCTCTCGGGCAGCGTTGGGCTGTCGGGTTGATAACAGCATGACTGCCAGAGGCTACCCTCAGCTCGCATGACAGAGGTGTCATGGAGGGAGGGGCTAGTGAGGTACCTCGGGTGCGTGAGTAATGGGGAGTTATAAGAAGAACGGTTGAGATCGTGATGGCGTATGGAGCTACACCAACTAGAGTATCCTTTATTGAATGGTTATATAGTTATGTGATGATAGTATTATTTATGTTATTATTGTTGTGTGTTTACTTGCTCAAAGGACTAAATCCAAGGAGCATAGTGAATACAGTCGAGATCTATCGGATCCTCACTGGGCTTATTTATATAAGCTCACTCTCTATTATTGCATGCTTACAGGTGTTGCAGAGCCGGATTATGGGTACGTGCCTCCTGAGGAGGAAAATGTGCCTTACGTGGACGAGTCATATGTCCCAGAGTCTTATCCGTGATTCTGTGCTGTTATTTATCATGTATATTAGCTTAGTAGCCTTTTCTATGCTTTATAGTTCTTGTTGTATAGGATGCCAAAAAGAATATAAATTAGTTGTTACTATTCTAGTAGCTTCTTTTGTCTATGGTTAAGTTGTTAGATGGGTCCCAACTTATTTTTGAAATGTATGATAAGGTTGAGGTATTGTATGTTATGTTGGAACGGAGGCAGATAACGAGGACTGATTATTGTATATTACAATTATGTTGTGTGTTGTTATGCTGTTGAGGAGTTGTTGTTTGTATGGTTATGGAATGGGATGTTTAATGTTATTAATGAGGTTGGTTTAGAACCTCGGTATTCTATTTACTGTTGTTATACTGCCGAAATCCCGTTGCGCCCTGACTGATTGTAGGTGGGGTCGAGTTGGGGCATGACATTTAAGTGGTATCAGAGCGCATGTTAGTTGTCAGCTGGGGTATTCTCGGAATGTGGGTAATGGTCTTAGCATGAAATATGTATAAAAAGAAAGAAAAGTGAATTATGTATTGATATGACTAAATGATTAAGTGATTATGTGATTTAAGTGCTTATGTGATCAATTTGCTTATGTGATTGAAACTTATGTGATCTATGTGCTTTATATGAGTTTGTTGTTTATGTGTTAAAAGTTGTATATAACCTGTTTACGTGCTATAACCTGTGCTAACTCTTTGATTAGTACGATGGCCGGTAGACCGAGGACTCGTGGTAGGCCCGAGATAGTAGATGAGGTTCCTGGTAATGTGGCACAGGGCCGTGATAGGGGTGATGATAGGTTAGGGGCAGCAATGGATCGGATTGTAGATTTGATGGCTGGACAGGCCCAGTTGTTAGCGGGTCAGGCTGCTCAGACTCAGGCATTGCAGGCCCAGATACAGAAAGTACAGGGTGGTAATCACGGTCGAGGTACTATGAAGGAGTTTCTGGGGTACTATCCTCCTAGATTTCAGGGAGAGTGTGATGCCCGGGTTTTAGCCATGCATTTAATTACTGTTGCATCCCTTGTTTGCGCATTTACTTCTATGCCTTATTAACTGACTTTGTGACTACTATTCACTTCATTTTTAAACTGCCTCCTATTAGTTAATTAGCATTTTTATTAAATCATATTAATTGTAAAAGTAGTGGGAAAAATGTGCATTTGAGCTTAAGGCGTTAGGTAGGCTCGTTTAGAAAATGATTTTAGTAGTTGAATGAATAGTGTTACGTAACTAACTTAGGTAATTAATTAGCTAGCATATATTTTACCATCTAAGCTCGTTTTAAAGCTTACTACGCACATTTTATTAGATCACTTAAAAACCCAAAGGACCCCACCTCAACTTAACCCCTTTATATTAACACTTAAGCTCATAAAATGCAAAAAAAAAAAAAAAATAGAAAGCTGAAACAGCAGCCCCAAACCCGACAGCCCCTCCTTGCACTTGGGAGCATTTTTCCATCTTCAACTCTTCAATTCAAGCCAAGCCAAGCCTTGAGCAACTAGTGTAGGGTGTTTGCAAGGTTCCTAGGTGCTCCTACGCGTAGTGGTGAGGGATTTCACGACTTGTTTTTGCATTTTTAAATAGTTGCTCATTTATTGATTTGTTGAAAATATGATCATATGCCATTATAATTGTTATCTATGCTAATATACTATCTATATGAATGCTAGAGAACACTTTTGAACCGTCGTTTCGCAATTTAAACGGTTAGAATCGTTAGTTTGATTTTTAGGGTGAATAGTGACGTTTTTTCTAGGGTTTTGTGTAATTGCTCGAATTGACTTGAATTAATGCTTCTAATTGATGCCTTAGGTACTAGTGAAGATAATTAAATAGCCCCGTACACTTGCATTGCCCTTAAATCGCCTAAAAATGGAGAATAGCCGACTTTAAGTTGGGGCTTTCGGGGTTAATGCGAATCCGGGTGGATTCGGGCTTCAATTCTAGTGTCCTTAGGCTACCTAGGTGCTATAGATGCCTTGATATCCCTTGTTTGAAGCCCGGAAAATGTAGGTGTGGTTTAAAACCAAAAGAGGGAAAATGGGGCTTTCGGGATAAACGCGGGCATCTGATTGAGTTCGAGGGTTGAGAGGGTACCTTGGGGGTTAGTTAGAAGGTTGGGAGAGTTTCCTTTGAAAATGAAATCATTAACTTTGGCTTAGAAGAGAAATAGTTCGAAAAACAAAGGGGTTTAGGTGCAATTTAAGTTGTCTCACACTTCTAAACCCATGTCAGGACTTCTTAAGTGTTTATATATGATTTTAAATTGATTTGGAGCTTTTGGAATGATTCTATGCTTATATGGTATAAGTTCATTTGTAAACTGCTTATTAGCTTCTATCTTTGCTTCTATCCTAATTGCAACGAGGTCAACCTACTTTGTTGATCCTCATATGTGTTAATGCTTATATTATTGTTATTAACTTGCCATCGTTGAGTGCATTGCATAGTGGTTGCGCAACCATAGTGTCGGGGCGGATGTGTTGAATATCGGCTGGGCGGCAGAGGGCTTGCCGGTGGATATTCAAACTCCGTGCCCTATTCCCTCATTCGCCTGGTCCGGAGATTGCCAGGGGATGTTGGGTCGTAGGATTCGGGGTACATCCGGAGTACACCCACTGGAGTGATTGGGGTTATGCCGGCTTATCGTGATCGTGCTCGTGGTTCGTGGATCGTGATTGAAGACCAGTGAAGATTGGTGTATAGGGGATTGTTGAAATGTATCCTTTTAATTGTGTGGTTATTTAAGTTATCATTGTTTCTTAAATTGTTAAAGTGTTATTGTTGGGTAATTGTATTATCTGTTGCATTGTACGCCCCGGGACTATATCCCTCACTGGGCAACAGTGGTTGCTCATACCTCGATATCTGTTTCAGGAGACGCTGAGGGTGATCCCCAGCTTGTTGATTTAGTTGAGGAAGAAGAAGTTCAGATCGAGCCTTTACCTTAGTTGCTGTGTCTGATAACTTGAGGTGGTTAATGATTTTGCTGTTATGTGGAAGACTCATCTGATTACTTTATGTTCTATTTTGTAGCCCAAGGGCTATGTATATGCTTGTTGTATAAGTTGAAGATTAGTTGGTTGGGTTATGACTTTGAAAGTCTATGAACTGGAAGAGGTTTTATTTCTCGCCTTATTTCCTTGCATGCTTGGGAGTGGATGGTTGATGTAGAATGCTTCATCCCTTAAGTTGTTTTATTGATTTCCTAGAATGTTATGATTATAAGACTATGCAGACAACCAGTTCTCGCATGCTTGTGTGTTTTGGAGATATTGTGTACTATAAGGCTCGGATGGCCCTATAGCTTTATTGTATAATTAAGAAAAGCTTGTATGTGTTATTGGGACCTTGTTTAAGCGTTTACAGGTTTTTAGAATGTCCACGGTACAGGGGAGACTCTGTCCGTGTGTCGGGTCCGGACTTAACCTTTAGCTTGGGGGTTGGGTCGGGGCGTGACATTTAAGTGGTATCAGAGCTATAGATTGCATGAAGCCGGGTTAAATTTCTCGGTCTGTGGGTAGAGACTTGTTATGTGATTTTGTGAATACATGAGTCTTTGATTTTGATTGACCTAAGTGAAATTTGAATAAGGAATGAACATGTTAGCATGGAAATAGAATATCAAGAGTTTAGAATGTCAAGTATGATCTAGTGATTTATGTTTACTTCAAGAATGTGGAATATTTATTTGAACTTCTATGCACTTGACTTTATGTGAATCTAATTGGACTCTTCTTTATGTGTTTACTTATAAATTGCATATATACATATATATACCTGTCATAACACTTTGCATTCTAGCTATTCGTGATGGGGCCTCGCCGTCGTGCTGATAATCCAAATGTTGGTGGAGAACCCGAGGGGGTTCAGGGGCAAGAAGCTGAGGTGGCCGAAAATGCACCGCAGGTTCAAGAACCGAGCACTGCACAGATCTTGGCCACGATGGCCACAGCTATGAACACTATCGCCCAGTTTGTTACACAACAGGGTCAACCAGGGGTCGTTGCAGGTAATCAGGCTGCGAGAGCCGGAGGTAGTGGTCCTATCGGAGGGAATCTGTATGATCGGTTTATACATCATGGGGCCTATACTTTCTTTGGGGAGCCGGACGATATGAAAGCTGAGATGTGGCTAAGGAAGTTCGAGAGAGTGGCAACGATACTGGAGTGCCATGATGACAGGAAGATTACTTATGCTACTTTCCTTCTCGAGGGTGATGCTGAAGATTGGTGGAATACCATCAGTGAGAAATGGGGAGCTGAGGGAGGTCATCATTCGTGGGCCGACTTTGTCCGAGAATTTCGAGACAAGTATATATCGGTAGTTGCCCGCGAGAGGCGACAAACTGAGTTCATAAACTTGAGGCAGGGAAGTATGACGGTAGATCAATACGAGGCTACTTTTACCCGGCTTTCCCGTTATGCACCAGCTTTAATTCAGCCGGAGGACATGAAGATTCAGAGGTTCATCATGGGTTTGAGGAGAGATATTATGCTGAACTTGTCTTCAAATGATTTTCCTAACTATGCTGCAGTAGTCCGAGCTGCCTCGAGATATGAGAAACGGAAAGCCGATGTGTTAGCCGAGACCAGTCAATCGAGTAAACGGTTTCAGTCTCAGAGTCAAGGGTACCAGGGGCAGGCTGTATCAGTTGGGCAGAGTTCGCAGCCGAGGCAGACTCAGAGTTACACAGGGCCTACTCAGACTCAGGCACGACCAGTTCAGAGTCAGACTCAGAGTCAGTTCCGTCCAGCAGTTTCCCGTTCGCAGCAGGGTAGTTCAGCTACCTCTACTTACAGAGCTCCTTCGGGAGGCACTGTTGCAAGACGTCACCAGCAGTGCAGCTTCTGTCAGCGTCAGGGTCACACTGAGGATGTTTGTTGGAAGAAACATAACAAATGTACAGGTTGCGGCAGTGATCAGCACAGGGTTAAAGACTGTCAGAAATTTAAGAACCCTAGGGGTCAGACATCAGCTCAGAACTCTCAGACCAGGGCCCCAGCTGCAGCACCACCACCACGAGGCCAGGCCCGTGTATTTGCTTTGGATGCCGAGGAGCTTCCGGACACTACCGCTGTGGTAGAAGGTATTTTTCTTCTTAATGATCAGTCAGTTAAGGTTTTAATTGATTCCGGGGCTTCGCATTCTTTTATTACTCCTACTTGTGCACAAAATGCTAAATTGAAACATGATAAACTGTTGCATGAGATTGTGGTCTATACTCCTATGGGTCCGAAGTTTGTTACTAGGTCTATTTGCAGAGCATGTAGTATATTTATTGAAGGTCGTGTTTTTCCTGCTGATTTGATTATCCTACCCTTCAATGACTTTGAAATTATATTGGGGATGGACTGGTTAAGTAAATATTATGCCCAGCTTGATTGTAGAAAGAAGATTGTGTATCTAGAGATGCCTGACCAGCCTGTACTTAAAATAGTTGGTAGTAGAAAATCTACGGGAACTCCTATTATTTCTTCTATTAGGGCATCTAAATTATTGAGTAAGGGTTGTGAGGCTTATCTTGCTTATTTGATTAATCAACCTGGGGATCAATTGAAATTGAATGATGTACCTATCGTGAGAGAGTTTCCGGGGGTCTTTCTTGAGGAATTACCTGGGTTACCGCCTGATAGAGAGATAGAGTTCATGATTGATTTGTTGCCGGGGACTTCACCTATCTCTAGGACTCCGTACAGAATGGCTCCACCTGAGTTGCAGGAATTGAAAGTTCAATTGCAGGGCTTGCTTGAGAAGGGATTTATTCAGCCGAGTTCTTCACCGTGGGGTGCGCCAGTTCTCTTCGTTAAAAAGAAAGACGGATCTCTTCGCCTATGCATCGATTATCGGGGTCTTAATCAGGTAACCATCAAAAATAAATATCCTTTGCCTTTAATCGAAGAGTTGTTTGATCAGTTGCAAGGCGCCAGGGTATTCTCTAAATTTGATCTGAGGCAGGGTTATTATCAGCTGAGGATTAAGAAAGATGATGTTCCTAAAACTGCCTTCAAAACTCGATATGGCCATTATGAGTTTGTTGTCTTGCCGTTTGGTCTTACTAATGCTCCCGCCGCATTCATGGATTTAATGCAGAGGGTATTCCGTCCTTATCTGGATCAATTTGTAGTCATATTTATTGATGATATCCTTGTTTATTCTAAATCTGAGGCGGAACATGAACAACATCTCAGAATTGTGTTACAGACACTTCAGGAGCATCGGTTATTTGCAAAGTTTAGCAAATGTGAATTCTGGCTTAAGCAAGTTGCTTTTCTTGGCCATATTATCTCGCAGGATGGTATTTTTGTTGATCCAGCGAAGATTGAAGTTGTGTTATCTTGGAAACGACCTGAAACTGTCACGGAAATTCGTAGCTTCCTTGGTTTAGCGGGGTATTATCGGAGGTTTGTCAAGGATTTCTCTAAGATTGCAGGGCCTTTAACTCAGCTTACTCAGAAGAAAACCGTATTTGACTGGAATGATAAATGTGAGGCCAGCTTCCAGGAATTGAAGAAGAGATTGACTACAGCTCCTATTCTTGCTTTACCTGAGGGCTATGATAATCTGGTGATCTATAGTGATGCTTCGAAGGAAGGTCTGGGTTGTGTATTGATGCAGAATGGCAGGGTTATTGCTTATGCTTCCAGGAAACTAAAGCCTTATGAACTCAACTATCCGACTCATGATCTTGAGCTTGCAGCTATCATTCTTGCATTAAAGAAATGACGTCATTATCTCTGGGGCAACAAATTTGAAATCTTTACAGATCATAAGAGCTTGAAATATCTATTTTCACAGAAAGAGTTGAACATGAGGCAGAGGCGTTGGCTGGAATTACTTGAGGACTATAACTGCACTATTAATTATCTTCCAGGTAAGGCGAATATTGTTGCTGATGCTTTGAGCCGAAAGGCTACTGTTGCTAGCTTGATTATCAAGAATTGGGAATTCATGGAAGAATTGTGCTTATGGAAGCCTAGTACTTCAAATTCTGGTATTCAATTTGCAAGTTTGCAGATTCAATCTCTGTTGTTATCCAGGATTCGAGAAGCTCAACAGGCTGATCTTCAATTGTTGAAAGTCTTAGAGAATTCTAAAGGGGGAGAGTCGGATTTCAAACTGCACGATGATGGTATTCTTAAATTCAAGGGTAGAATCTGTATTCCAAATGATCCAACCCTGAAGAAGGATATTCTTGCTGAGGCACACAGTTCCAGATATACTATCCATCCAGGCAGTACGAAAATGTATAAAGATTTGAAGCAGAACTTCTGGTGGAATAATATGAAGAGAGAAATTGCTGACTATGTTGCCCGATGTCTTACTTGTCAGAAAGTTAAAGCAGAACATCAGAGACCTGTAGGGTTGTTGCAGCCTTTGGCTATTCCTGTTTGGAAATGGGATCATATTACTATGGATTTCGTATCCGATTTACCGAGGTCTTCGAGGGGTAACGACTCAGTCTGGGTTATTGTGGATAGACTGACCAAGACTTCTCATTTTATTGCTAAAAAGAAGTCTGATTCTCTTGATAAACTGGTAGAGTTGTATATTGAGAATGTTGTCCGACTTCATGGGATTCCAAAGAGTATCGTATCAGATAGAGATCCCAGATTCACATCACAGTTCTGGCAGAAGATTCAGAAAGCTTTGGGCACGAATTTGAATTTCAGTACAGCTTATCATCCTCAGACAGATGGTCAATCCGAGAGAACTATCTTGATCCTTGAGGATATGTTGCGGGCTTGCATTCTGGACTTCGGTAAAAGTTGGGAGAAATATTTGCCACTAGCAGAGTTTGCCTACAACAATAGTTATCAAGCTACTATTGGTATGGCACCTTATGAGGCACTTTATAGGCATAAATGCCGTTCTCCTCTCTACTGGGATGATGTTGGCGAGATGAAGACTATCGACCCTACTCTCTTACCTGAAATGAACAAGATGATTGATCAGGTGCAGCTTATCAGAAAAAGAATGCTTACAGCACAGAGCCGGCAGAAGAGTTATACAGATAGACGACGTCGTGATCTGAAATTTGCTGTGGGGGACCGGGTATTTCTGAAAATTTCTCCTCGAAAGGGTTTGATTCGGCATGGTAAAGGAGGTAAACTTAGTCCTCGATATGTGGGACCATTTGAGATAACTGAAACTGTTGGTGATTTGGCTTACCGTTTGGCTTTACCTCCCAGTCTGGGCAGAATTCATGACGTATTCCATGTTTCCATGCTTCGGAAGTATCAGCCAGATCCCTCTCACATACTTGAGCCGGAACAGCTAGAGATCAGTGAAACTTTGACCTACACCGAGAAACCTCTTCGAATTGTTGATCAGAAAGTTCAGGAGTTGAGGACTAAAAACATTCCGATGGTTAAAGTTCTGTGGGATCATCACGGAGTAGAGGATGCGACGTGGGAAAGAGAGGATCAGATGCGGGATCGGTATCCAGAGTTATTCGCCGAATCATGTAAGAATTGCGTGGACGCAATTAGTTTAAGGGGGAGAGGATGTGACGCCCGGGTTTTAGCCATGCATTTAATTACTGTTGCATCCCTTGTTTGCGCATTTACTTCTATGCCTTATTAACTGACTTTGTGACTACTATTCACTTCATTTTTAAACTGCCTCCTATTAATTAATTAGCATTTTTATTAAATCATATTAATTATAAAAGTAGTGGGAAAAATGTGCATTTGAGCTTAAGGCGTTAGGTAGGCTCGTTTAGAAAATGATTTTAGTAGTTGAATGAATAGTGTTACGTAACTAACTTAGGTAATTAATTAGCTAGCATATATTTTACCATCTAAGCTCGTTTTAAAGCTTACTACGCACATTTTATTAGATCACTTAAACACCCAAAGGACCCCACCTCAACTTAACCCCTTTATATTAACACTTAAGCTCCTAAAATGCAAAAAAAAATAAAAAAAATAGAAAGCTGAAACAGCAGCCCCAAACCCGACAGCCCCTCCTTGCACTTGGGAGCATTTTTCCATCTTCAACTCTTCAATTCAAGCCAAGCCAAGCCTTGAGCAACTAGTGTAGGGTGTTTGCAAGGTTCCTAGGTGCTCCTACGCGTAGTGGTGAGGGATTTCACGACTTGTTTTTGCATTTTTAAATAGTTGCTCATTTATTGATTTGTTGAAAATATGATCATATGCCATTATAATTGTTATCTATGCTAATATACTATCTATATGAATGCTAGAGAACACTTTTGAACCGTCGTTTCGCAATTTAAACGGTTAGAATCGTTAGTTTGATTTTTAGGGTGAATAGTGACGTTTTTTCTAGGGTTTTGTGTAATTGCTCGAATTGACTTGAATTAATGCTTCTAATTGATGCCTTAGGTACTAGTGAAGATAATTAAATAGCCCCGTACACTTGCATTGCCCTTAAATCGCCTAAAAATGGAGAATAGCCGACTTTAAGTTGGGGCTTTCGGGGTTAATGCGAATCCGGGTGGATTCGGGCTTCAATTCTAGTGTCCTTAGGCTACCTAGGTGCTATAGATGCCTTGATATCCCTTGTTTGAAGCCCGGACAATGTAGGTGTGGTTTAAAACCAAAAGAGGGAAAATGGGGCTTTCGGGGTAAACGCGGGCATCTGATTGAGTTCGAGGGTTGAGAGGGTACCTTGGGGGTTAGTTAGAAGGTTGGGAGAGTTTCCTTTGAAAATGAAATCATTAACTTTGGTTTAGAAGAGAAATAGTTCGAAAAACAAAGGGGTTTAGGTGCAATTTAAGTTGTCTCACACTTCTAAACCCATGTCAGGACTTCTTAAGTGTTTATATATGATTTTAAATTGATTTGGAGCTTTTGGAATGATTCTATGCTTATATGGTATAAGTTCATTTGTAAACTGCTTATTAGCTTCTATCTTTGCTTCTATCCTAATTGCAACGAGGTCAACCTACTTTGTTGATCCTCATATGTGTTAATGCTTATATTATTGTTATTAACTTGCCATCGTTGAGTGCATTGCATAGTGGTTGCGCAACCATAGTGTCGGGGCGGATGTGTTGAATATCGGCTGGGCGGCAGAGGGCTTGCCGGTGGATATTCAAACTCCGTGCCCTATTCCCTCATTCGCCTGGTCCGGAGATTGCCAGGGGATGTTGGGTCGTAGGATTCGGGGTACATCCGGAGTACACCCACTGGAGTGATTGGGGTTATGCCGGCTTATCGTGATCGTGCTCGTGGTTCGTGGATCGTGATTGAAGACCAGTGAAGATTGGTGTATAGGGGATTGTTGAAATGTATCCTTTTAATTGTGTGGTTATTTAAGTTATCATTGTTTCTTAAATTGTTAAAGTGTTATTGTTGGGTAATTGTATTATCTGTTGCATTGTACGCCCCGGGACTATATCCCTCACTGGGCAACAGTGGTTGCTCATACCTCGATATCTGTTTCAGGAGACGCTGAGGGTGATCCCCAGCTTGTTGATTTAGTTGAGGAAGAAGAAGTTCAGATCGAGCCTTTACCTTAGTTGCTGTGTCTGATAACTTGAGGTGGTTAATGATTTTGCTGTTATGTGGAAGACTCATCTGATTACTTTATGTTCTATTTTGTAGCCCAAGGGCTATGTATATGCTTGTTGTATAAGTTGAAGATTAGTTGGTTGGGTTATGACTTTGAAAGTCTATGAACTGTAATAACTTTTATTTCTCGCCTTATTTCCTTGCATGCTTGGGAGTGGATGGTTGATGTAGAATGCTTCATCCCTTAAGTTGTTTTATTGATTTCCTAGAATGTTATGATTATAAGACTATGCAGACAACCAGTTCTCGCATGCTTGTGTGTTTTGGAGATATTGTGTACTATAAGGCTCGGATGGCCCTATAGCTTTATTGTATAATTAAGAAAAGCTTGTATGTGTTATTGGGACCTTGTTTAAGCGTTTACAGGTTTTTAGAATTCCACGGTACAGGGGAGACTCTGTCCGTGTGTCGGGTCCGGACTTAACCTTTAGCTTGGGGGTTGGGTCGGGGCGTGACAAAGAGCCTGATGATAGGAAGGCCGAGTCGTGGATTAGTAAGTTAGAGAAAATTTTTGATCCTCTCTGGTACACTGATTTGAGGAAGGTGACTTCTGCTGTCTATTTGCTTGATGATGAGGCAGAGGAGTGGTGGCGCACTCTGAGAGCCAGTTGGGAGACCCGGGGTGTTCCGTATGTTTGGGATGCCTTTCTGACTGCTTTTAGGGATAAGTATGTCCAGAGGGTTGCACGGGAGAGGAAAGAGGCTAAGTTCCTGTCTTTGGTACAGGGGGATTCTACTGTGGCTAAATTCACTAGGTTGTCCCGGTATGCACCGGAGTTTGTAGCTGTGGAGGAGAGGAAGACCCGTAGATTTATGTTGGGATTGAGGCCCGAGATTCAGGATGCAATGGCTCTGAATCGCTATGATATCTTCACTGAGGCTTTTGATGCAACTTCTAGGTTAGAGAAGAGGAAAGGGGATCAGATTGTCTCTAGTCAGCCTAGTAAGAGGCCGTATTAGCCACAGGGCCAGCAGGTTATATATAGGCCTCCAGTACAGCAGGTTGTCTACAGGCCACCAGCCCAGCAGGGTTCTTATAGGCCACAGGGTCAGCAGAGTTACTATCGGTCTCAGTTTCAACAGGGGCCATATCAGGTTCAGAATCAGTATAAGCCAGCCCAGTCTCAGGGTCAGTACAAGCCTAGTGTGGTGAGACCTCAGCAGCAGGCTGTATCAGCTGTTTCATCAGCTTCTGGTTCTTCTAGGGGCAGTGTTAGTGCCACATCATCGCAGTGTAATTATTGCAAGCGCCCAGGGCATGTGGAGTCCGACTGCAGGGTAAAGGCAGGGACATGTTTGGGTTGTGGTAACAGCGAGCATAGGGCGAAGGATTGCCCTAGATATGCGAGGACTGAGGGTCGGGCAGCGACTCAGGGTTATCAGGGTAGGCCTACAGGCAGTGTACCACAGCAGCAGCGGGTTCAGGCTCGGGCTTATGCAGTTGATATGGAGGAGATGCCTGAGGAGACTGCAGTAGTGGAAGGTAACTTCCTTATACTTGATCAACTTGTTAAAGTGTTGATTGATTCTGGTGCTACACATTCTTTTATTACTCCTGCTTGTGTGCAACGTGTTAAAATGCAACCTGAAAGATTGCATTATGTGGTTGAGATTAGTACCTCGTTGACTGATAAGTATGTTACTGGCTTAGTATGTAAGGATTGTATAATACATATTAAGGGGCATAATTTTCCTTCGGACCTTATTTTATTTCCTATCCGAGGGTATGATGTTATCTTGGGTATGGATTGGCTTTCTAAGTATGATGCCCAGTTGAACTGTAGAACCAAGGTCGTACAGTTTCGTTTTCCAAATCAGCCAGTAGTTGAGGTAGTAGGGAATCGGGGTGCAAAGACGAGTTTTTTTATCTCATCAACTAAAGCCGTTAAGTTGGTGAGTAAGGGGTGTTCGGGTTATCTAGCTTATTTGATCAACAAGCCATCTGATAAGCTACAGCTAGAGGAAGTCCCTATTATCCGGGAATATCCTAATGTATTTCCCGAGGAGTTGCCAGGGTTGCCGCCTGAGAGGGATATAGAGTTTGTGATTAATCTTGTTCCCGGTACTCAACCTATTTCTAAATCAGCGTACCGGATGGCACCAGCTGAGTTGAAGGAGTTAAAGACTCAGTTGTAGGAGTTATTGAAGAAGGGATTCATTCAGCAGAGTTCTTCACCTTGGGGAGCTCCTGTTTTATTTGTGAAAAAGAAGGATGGTACCTTGAGGTTATGTATAGATTATCGTGGGTTGAATCAAGTGACTATCAAGAATAAATATCCTTTGCCACTAATTGAAGAGTTGTTTGATCAACTTCAGGGGGCTAAAGTCTACTCTAAGTTTGACTTAAGGCAGGGGTATTATCAGCTTTGGATTCGTACGGAGGATGTTCCGAAGTCTGCCTTCAGGACTCGGTACGGGCATTATGAGTTTGTTGTTATGCCCTTTGGATTGACTAATGCACCGGCAGCATTCATGGATTTGATGCATCGAGTCTTTCAGCCGTACTTGGACCAGTTCGTGGTGATTTTTATTGATGATATCTTAGTCTATTCTAAATCTAAATCGGAGCACGAGCAACATCTACGGCTTGTATTAGAGAAGCTGCAGGAGCATCAGTTGTTTGCCAAGTTCAGCAAATGTGAATTTTGGCTGCAACGGATTTCTTTTCTTGGCCATGTTATTACACAGAGCGGTATTTCTGTGGATCCCACTAAGATTGAATCGGTGATGTCTTGGAAATGGCCAGAGAGTGTTTCTAATGTCCGTAGCTTTCTTGGCTTGGCGAGTTATTACCGTAGGTTTGTCAAGGACTTCTCGAAGATTGCGGGGCCACTATCTAAGTTGACTCAGAAACGGACTATCTTTAATTGGGATGAGAAGTGTGAGAGTGGGTTTCAGGAATTGAAAAAGAGGTTAACTACTGCTCCAGTACTTGCTCTACCAGAGGGGACCGATAATATGGTCATTTACAGTGATGCATCCAAGGAGGGCTTGGGATGTGTTCTTATGCAGAATGGCCGAGTTATTGCCTATGCTTCTCGAAAGTTGAAGCCTTATGAAGAAAACTATCCGACTCATGATCTTGAGTTGGCAGCAGTTGTCTTTGCACTCAAGAAGTGGCGTCATTATCTGTGGGGCAGTAAGTTTGAGATTTTCACTGATCATAAGAGTCTTAAGTACTTATTCTCACAGAAGGAGTTAAATATGCGCCAGAGGAGATGGATGGAGCTTCTTGGAGATTATAATTGTTCTATCAATTATCTGCCTGGAAAGGCAAATGTTGTAGCAGATGCTCTCAGCCGGAAGGCTAGTATTTCTTGTTTGGCTGTCAAGAAGTGGGAGATCAGCAACAAAAGTGCCCGATTCCCGTAATCAATAATAATCAATATAACATCAATATAACATCAATATTTAATTAAACAACAAACGACTAAGTTAGATGACAAAGTAGGCCATCCAACTTAACATGCATGAAACACATAATCTAACTCTAGTCTAACCATTAACAACTCACAATTCAATCACTCAAACACACCCAATCAACTAAAGGCTCAATTCAACAATTTAAAGAAAGACAACCTAAACTTCAAATAATCATATCTTACATTTTACTAATCCAAACAACTCCAAATCAGTTTCAAACACTCACCCATTCAATCAACTACATTAGCCCCCTTGGAAACCAACCAAAACACATCCAAATCATGACCAATAACCCTAAAACCCTAGTGTATCATGGCTGAAATTTCCGGATTTTGGCACGGACATCACAATCGAAAATTCGGCATTACAACAGCGCTACCACGTAATTATCAATCTTTTAGAAATCGACAGCAATCGATTCCGATCAACACAACTCAATATATTCAACATTTAACAAACTAATCAACTTTAAATACCCGAAAAATAATAAATAAGCTACATCCGTTCAAATCTCGTAGTATTACATATAAATGATCCCTAGCATGCATGGAGCAATAATCTAACATCAGATTAACATTCTAACGGTTAGATATTCAATTCTACGCAAAAACACAAAAGATGAGTTTTGAGATCTAGAATTTTTCTCTCACCTTTGATGCAAACCAAGGCTAGAAATAGGTAGAATGGATGACCAACAAGCAAAATCAAGCTTTGAATGAAGTGATTTGGCCTTGAAATGAAGTTTTTATGTGAAAATTACTTTGAAAAACCTTGAAAATGCTCTTATTCTTCCTCCCCCTTGAACTCACGGTTTTGTGTGTGTTTTGTGGTGTTTTTGGCTTGTTTTAATGTGTGTAACTACTTATGAGCAAGGTGGTCAACATTTAAATGAAAGTCAAAGTTAAAAATTTAGTATTTTTAGTGTTTTCTTGTCTTTAAATGCATTTTCTTGATCACCAATGCTCAAAACAATTATGCAACACCCAAGTTATCTCAAGTGGGTTATTTTTAGGTGACAAGAAGTTTAACATTCAAACAATTCCACCCGAGTTGGCTTAAAACTCGATTTTCGCAAAAGTCGGTGTAAAAACTCTAATAAATTCCTAAGCCGATTTTAAAACTGTTTTAATCAAACATAGGTCTATTAAAGTCCGTGGTCTAGGTCTAGAAGGGTTAAAAAGACCAGTTTCAAAATTTTAGCGGACGTGTTTCGAAAACACTATTCACTAAAAATCGACGATAAAATTTCTGACTCCGTTTTTGATGAAAATTTCATGAATGAACATTTAGCATGTTCTAAGAGTATTGATATCAAAATTATCACATTCTAAGTCATGTAGCACATAGACAGGTCAATTCATGCAAAACGAGAATAAAACACGCAAAGCGAGATAAGGTCAAAAATTTGGGATTTCACATTCTCCCCTCCTTAAAACAATTGCGTCCTCGCAATTTTGCATCGATCCCAAGACAAACTCAAGTGCTGACTCAAACATACTGATTGAAAGACCAATTACTAAATTCCGAATACGAACCAAGAACACCAAGTAGGAACACCAAATAAGATCATCGAATAAAAATCCCCATACAAGAAGCTTAAATAGGAACGCTGAATAAGAACACTGACTAGAATTTTTGAATAAGAATCTCAAATAAATTACCGAAGAAGAACGCCAAACATAGATCCTGTAATAGAGCACCAATCAAGAATACCAATTGAGAACTTCGAACAAGATCACCAAGCGAGAATACTAAATAATAATCCCAATATAAGAACTCCGGATAATATCGTATCAAAATTCCACATAAGAATACCGCATAGAAAATACCATAGAAGATGTCCAAAGAAGTATGCTGAATAAGAATCTCCATACAGAAATCTCGAGGAAGAATGCCGTATAAAATCACCAAATAAGAATACCAATAATCAATGTATAGTCATAAAGTAGCTTGACCCCTAATCGGAATTCCATATACCTCAGCGTCACATACTACTCAGTCGCCAACTGATATGATGCACATGCTAACTTTAATCGCATAAGGCAAACTTTCTACTTACATTTTAGCACGTTGCACTCAAGGAGGTATAATATTTAATTGGTTGAGAACAAGTAAGTTACCTTTCACCACTGCTGTCGCCTCTAGCAATTCCTCCAAGTCCACTACATAGGCCGGAGCCTGAACCCGCTGTTGTTGTGGTGCACTGCTTGCAGGTCCACCCTGATAACCCTGGACTGCTGGCTGACCCGTAGAACCCTGATACCTGGGGTAATCCCTCAGCCGGTGTTGGTTGCTGCCGCAACCTAAACACGTCCCTGCCTTTCTTCAACAGTCGGCCTCCATATGGCCCTTACGTTTACAATAAACACACTGCAGCATCGGAGCACTGACACTGCCTCCTAAAGAACCAGAAGCTGAACAAGCAGCTGAACCAGCCTGCTGCTGAGGTCTCACCACACTAGGCCTGTACTGACCTGAGACTCGGCTGGCCTATACTGAGTCTGAACCTGATATGGCCCCTACTGAAACTGAGGCCGATAGTAACTCTGCTGACCCTGTGGCCTATAAAAACCCTGCTGGGCTGGTGGCCTGTGGACAACCTGCTGTACTGGAGGCCTATATATAACCTGCTGGCCCTGTGGCTGATACGGCCTCTTACTAGGCTGACTAGAGACAATCTGATCCCCTTTCCTCTTCTCTAACCTAGAAGCTGCATCAAAAGCCTCAGTGAAGATATCATAGCGATTCAGAGCCATTGCATCCTGAATCTCGGGCCTTAATCCCAACATAAATCTACAGGTCTTCCTCTCCTCCACAGCTACAAACTCCGGTGCATACCGGGACAACCTAGTGAATGTAGCCTCATACTGAGCCACAGAAGAATCCCCCTGTACCAAAGACAGGAACTCAGCCTCTCTCCTCTCCCGTGCAACCCTCGGGACATACTTATCCCTAAAAGCAGTCAGAAAGGCATCCCAAACATATAGAACACCCCGGGTCTCCCAACTGGCTCTCAAAGTGCGCCACCACTCCTCTGCCTCATCATCAAGCAAATAGACAGCATAAGTCACCTTCCTCTCATCAGTGTACTCGAGAGGATCAAAAATTTTCTCTAACTTACTAATCCACGACTCGGCCTTCCTATCATCAGGCTCTCCCTGAAATCTAGGAGGATAGTACCCCAGAAACTCCTTCATAGAACCTCGACCGTGATTACCACCTTGTACATTTTGTATCTGGGCCTGCAATGCCTGAGTCTGAGCAGCCTGACCTGCTAACAACTGGGCCTGTCCAGCCATCAAATCTGCAATCCGATCCATTGCTGCCCCTAACCTATCATCACCCCTATCACGGCCCTGTGCCACACTACCAGGAACCTCATCTACTATCTCGGGCCTATCACGAGTCCTCGGTCTACCGGCCATCGTACTAATCAAAGAGTTAGCACAGGCTATAGCACGTAAACAGGTTATATACAACTTTTAACACATAAACAACAAACTCATATAAAGCACATAGATCACATAAGTTTCAATCACATAAGCAAATTGATCACATAATCACATAAGCACTTAAATCACATAATCACTTAATCATTTAGTCATATCAATACATAATTCACTTTTCTTTCTTTTCATACATATTTCATGTGAAGACCATTACCCACATTCCGATAATACCCCGGCTGACAACTAACATGAGCTCTGATACCACTTAAATATCACGCCCCAACTCGACCCCACCTACAATCAGTCAGGACGCAACGGGATTTCGGCAGTATAACGACAGTAAATAGAATACCGAGGTTCTAAACCAACCTCATTAATAACATTAAACATCCAATTCCATAACCATACAAACAACAACTCCTCAACAGCATAACAACACACAACATAACCGTAATATACAATAATCAGTCCTCGTTATCTGCCTCCGTTCCAACATAACATACAATACCTCAACCTTATCATACATTTCAAAAATAAGTTGAGACCCATCTAACAACTTAACCATAGACAAAAGAAGCTGCTAGAATAGTAACAACTAATTTATATTCTTTTCAGGATCCTATACAACAAGAACTATAAAGCATAGAAAAGGCTACTAAGCTAATATACATGATAAATAACAGCACAGAATCACGGATAAGACTCTAGAACATATGACTCGTCCACGTAAGGCACATTTTCCTCCTCAGGAGGCACGTACCCGTAATCCTGCGATAGTACACCTGTAAGCATGCAATAATAGAGAGTGAGCTTATATAAATAAGCCCAGTGAGGATCCGATAGATCTCGAGCAAGGTCTACTAAACTCCTTGGAATAATCCTTTGAGTTAGTAAACACACAATGAACATCAATAATCATTATAAATGCAACAATAGTAATAACTATAAACACACAATAAGGATACGATACATTTGCTGATGAAGCCCCATACACCAATTCCATGCTCAACAACTCCTCCAAACTCAATGACACAATCCTTAGGTACCTTGACCTAGACCCACACCCCATGGCCTCTCCGCCCATGCGAGATAGGGATTAGCCATGATAACTGTGCCCGCAGCCCAGGATGCCTCCCGAGGTGACACAACATTATCAAAGCTAACAACAATGAGACTCAACATAAATAAACCGAGAGATCAGCAACAAAAGTGCCTGATTCCCGTATTCAATAATCAATCAATAATCTGAGAGATCAGCAACAAAAGTGCCCGATTCTCGTACTCAATAATAAATAAATAAACTGGGAGATCAGCAACAAAAGTGCCCGATTCCCATATTCAATAATCAATCAATAAACTGGGAGATCAGCAACAAAAGTGCCCGATTCCCGTAATCAATAATAATCAATATAACATCAATATTTAATTTAACAACAAACGACTAAGTTAGATGACAAAGTAGGCCATCCAACTTAACATGCATGAAACACGTAATCTAACCCTAGTCTAACCATTAACAACTCACAATTCAATCACTCAAACACACCCAATCATCTAAAGGCACAATTCAACAATTTAAAGAAAGACAACCTAAACTTCAAATAATCATATCTCACATTTTACTAATCCAAACAACTCCAAATCAGTTTCAAACACTCACCCATTCAATCAACTACATTAGCCCCCTCGGAAACCAACCAAAACACATCCAAATCATGCCCAATAACCCTAAAACCCTAGTGTATCATGGCTGAAATTTCTGGATTTTGGCACGGACATCACAATCGAAAATTCGGCATTACAACGGCGCTACCATGTAATTATCAATCTTTTAGAAATCGATGGCAATCGATTCCGATCAACACAACTCAATATATTCAACATTTAACAAACTAATCAACTTTAAATACCCGAAAAATAATAAATAAGCTACATCCGTTCAAATCTCGTAGTATTGCATATAAATGATCCATAGCATGCATGGAGCAATAATCTAACATCAGATTAACATTCTAACAGTTAGATATTCAATTCTACGCAAAAACACAAAAGATGAGTTTTGAGATCTAGAATTTTTCTCTCACCTTTGATGCAAACCAAGACTAGAAATAGGTGGAATGGATGACCAACAAGCAAAATCAAGCTTTGAATGAAGTGATTTGGCCTTGAAATGAAGTTTTTATGTGAAAATTACTTTGAAAAACCTTGAAAATGCTCTTATTCTTCCTCCCCCTTGAGCTCACGGTTTTGTGTGTGTTTTGTGGTGTTTTTGGCTTGTTTTAATGTGTGTAACTACTTATGAGCAAGGTGGTCAACATTTAAATGAAAGTCAAAGTTAAAAACTTAGTATTTTTAGTGTTTTCTTGTCTTTAAATGCATTTTCTTGATCACCAATGCTCAAAACAATTATGCAACACCCAAGTTATCTCAAGTGGGTTATTTTTAGGTGACAAGAAGTTTAACATTCAAACAATTCCACTCGAGTCGGCTTAAAACTCGATTTTCGCAAAAGTCGGTGTAAAAACCCTAATAAATTCCTAAGCCGATTTTAAAACTGTTTTAATCAAACATAGGTCTATTAAAGTCCGTGGTCTAGGTCTAGAAGGGTTAAAAAGACCAGTTTCAAAATTTTAGCGGACGTGTTTCAAAAATACTATTCATTAAAAATCGACGATAAAATTTCTGACTCCGTTTTTGATGAAAATTTCATGAATGAACATTTAGCATGTTCTAAGAGTATTGATATCAAAATTATCACATTCTAAGTCATGTAGCACATAGACAGGTCAATTCATGCAAAACGAGAATAAAACACGCAAAGCGAGATAAGGTCAAAAATTTGGGATTTCACAAATCTATTTAGCCGTCGAGAATTAACGTGCAGTCCGATCCTTCTATTAAGAATGCCCTAATTGGGAAAGGACCATGAAATTGTTGCTACGTATAAATCTGAACCGGTGAAACGAGAGATGACTACCATGTAAAAACTCATTTCCATCACTTCATACTCGCCTTGGCCAAGGACTTCCTCATTTAACGACCGATCTCAAATATCATAGGACATTGCATCATGTCGAAGGTTAACAAATCCTATCTTGACAATTACCTATCGGCTCATACCACAAGAGTAAAACGCAAAAGGTCGTAACCCACCTTATGGAAGACGACCATTGTCCAGACGCAGTATTTGGCCCCTGATATAACTAACAACTATAATTTCTCACGTTTGAGGATTAATTTGCACGATTCCTAACTAAATAGTAAACTATTAACCTGAAATCATGTAGTTCACTATTTATTGTCACATTCAATGATCCGTACATTGACGATCACTCATATGTTTATTAGTCCACATCATCATGTTGTTCTGGCACTTCGCACGACATCCTTTATCATTAACGTTACTATGTTAATCAAAGGTAATAACATATGATAACCCATACTCGATTATTCTAGTCCCGATTGAATAATTTGAAGGGCTATGAATCGATTCTTAATGTTTATCATATCAAAGAAAAACTGGGAAATATCCTAAACCCTTTTAGAATGTTTTTCTTCCTGGATAAGCATTAGGGACACATTCATATCGAAGCGGAGAATATGAATATCCTACAAATAACAGTGTATAAAACACATAAATATATTCTTATTAAACCCTAAATCAGGTCATCTCAACTATAGCATCAGGGCATATCCCTAACAATTTCCCACTAGCACTAATGCTATCAGTTATAGAATTAGCGCACTATACAATCATATCCATATACTCATCTTTTCTAAGACGGTGATCAACTGTAACTACTTTTACAGGATCAGTGGGTCAACTATAGAAACATCTATAGGAACCTTTTCTGTTAAACCATTTTATGTTAAGAAACACATTTCTTGAATTAACTTTTATATGTTCGGATTCTTGATGAGATCGGGTTCTTATAAGCTTGTGCAAAAAAGCTTCTATTATAGTCGCCATATTAGAAAATATCAGTAACCTATAACTGATAGAACCAAACAATATCCAAACACCATAAAAAAACAAATATGCATCTTGGCTTTTAGTAATGGAGTAACTGTTATTGCTATTCAGAACACTTTCCAAGATATTTCAATCATATCAAAAATCCATTATCAATAATGTTTCCATCCTTTTAGTGAATTCATCCCTAAGAATTTCACTATCTTCACAAATCTTAAAATTCTGGGTTAAAGTTCATATAGAGATCATTATGATGATAAGATCAATAGAACTTATATGTATTCTCTCCGATATCTATCATGTAACTCATTATATCATATCGTGCCTAGTACTTGCCATTGCATTAAAGGAGAATGCAAACAACCAAAGGATTATGTGCAAAAACCATTCACAACCTTTCCTTAATAGTTAGAAGGAAATCTACAAGAAAAGACGGATACCCTGCCATAGAGACTAGAGACAAAAGTTCTTAGATTCCTCCATCTTAAGAAAATTTTAAAATCGTGACTTGGTGTACAGGCTGTGAGAAAACAAATAATCATATCATTATACTTCATAGACATGATCGGTTTATCCAACAAATTCAACATGATAAAAAATTCGGTTGGACCTTGGTGAATTAAGGTATCATAAATTCACAAGATCCGTTAAGGGCATAAACTCCCACTAACTTTTCTTATAAATTTAGATATCATCTTCATTTATTAATGAAAATGATCTCTATCATTTTATCTTAATACACATGCTATCCATTTCATCATAGTTACCTTTCACTAAAGAAAACTATGCATGAAAAAATTTAAATTCTATCTAACCATAGAATTAAAAACATGGTATAAGCTTAAAAACAATTTGAAATATTTCAGTGATAAAGATGCATTCTCTAATCTTCTTTTGTTACCCAACATATTATGGACAAGTCTCACAGGCTCCATTTCTTTCAATTATTTATTTTGAACAAACTCTTTTGTCAAAAAGAATAATGAATCTATCAAACTCATTTGAATAGATATATAAATGAATTCAATTCTTTAACTCTTGACCATTTTAAAGTTTCAAACACATGAAGTATGATTTAGTATTTAGCAATTTCAGTAAATGCTAAGCAATGAAATATAAATGTTTATGCAGTTTGAGTTTGAATACATTCTTTCCTTTGATATGCATTCTGACCATTTCATTACTATAATGAAAAATATACAAAATGCCAATCATTTCTTACATAGGATCAATTCCAAAATTATCCCATAGCTAGAAACAATTGAAAATAGTCACTACTATTTCTAAAGAAATACTGAAACTAATCCAAACATTTATAAACATTTTTCAAAACTGGGATCGCATATCAAGCCGATCCAAAACAACCAATCATGCATAATCATGGTCTACTACTCAATCGCCTCCTGATAAGAGATCTCCTGGTAAGAATGCCATAGCTCGGTTCCTCCTATGTCTCCTCTTCCTTTTCCTTCTAATGTTTCTGTTTTGGCTAGGTTCAGCCACTAAAGAAAAGGACTAAACATGGGGATTGGGTGCTGCACCCAAACCAAGATTTTGCCAGCTAGTCAGAATATCTAGCAACTCATTCAGTGTGACCTCAATTCTATGTACATAAAAGTCCAAGATCAAGGGAGAGTAGGATGGTGGAAGAGACTGCAAGATCAAGTTTACCTGAAGCCAGGGGTCCATGACGAAACCAAATGCCTTCAATTGAGTTACCAAGTAAATCATTCTGAGGTAGTGTTGGCTCACGTCACCTCCCTCTTCAAGTATTATACCAAAAAGCTCACGGGTCAACAGGAATCTCATACACTGACTACGCTCACCAAAGGATTCCTCCAAACAATGAATGATATCTATGGATTGAGGAAGCCCCTCATAGAATCATCGCAGATCATCACTCATTGATGAAAGAATGTATCCCCTAGAGCGTATGTCATCCTGGACCCATTTATAGTAAGTGATCTTGTCGGTCTTGGATGCAGTCTTATCTATAGGAGCAAATGTCAGGACATCTAGAATATACTAAATTCTCTCAAATCGGAGGACTACCCTTAAACTTTTGTACCATTTCTCAAAGTTTGGTCCAATTAAATAATCATGATTAAGGATGGATAAAATAGGATTAATGAACAAAGCCATTGCATACAAACTATAGAAAAAAGTAAATATAACAGAAAGTAAGATTGCAGGCTAACAAGAATATATGTAAAACTATTAAATTGTTACACAAAATAGCTGCTCTCACTACTTGTTTTAAATCTCATACTCCCTTAATGAGAAAATAAGAATCTATGAGAAGACTCTAAGTGGGATGACCAAGTTATGTGACTGTATTTGCAGCACTCAAACCTTGGTATTTGTACTACATTTACATCTTAACTTAGAAATTATTGCAATACTTTGATACTTTTGATGCAATGTAGGAGAATACCGGAAAGTGAATGTTCAGGCCCAAAAAGATCCAAAATGCAAGTCATGAAGTGAAGAGTGGGGAAAACACGCGGAACGATGGAAGAATGAAGCCGATAGAGACGAAATTTGGCCGAAACTAGCGAATAACCAGATTTGAAACGCTGAAAATAGCTCTGAAATGCCCCGGTCAACGCTTGGTCAAAGCTCAGTCAAAATCAGAAATTGAAGCCTAAAAAGTCGGCAAAATGAGGTGCTTGAGCACCTGCACGAATATTCCACCATGTTCTAGAAGAAAACACATGGCAAAAAGACAACCGTTGGAGTAGATGCGCGCTCGAGCGTGCCTCAGTGGCCCTCGAGCGCGATACTGAGGCTTCCGGAAGCCACCACTCATTGCAAAATCAACGGACTGAAAAGAAGGGTGCTCGAGCACGCCTCTGATTTTTTGTCTATAAATAGACCCCCTTTCCCTCCGAATTTAATAATTAATTTTGGATTTTGGTTATTTTTAATCAATTTTTGAGTTAATTCAAGTTAGTTTTTAGTTTTAGCAGTAGTTAATTAGTAGGATACGGGGAAAATCCCACCTAGGTAGTTTTTATTCGGGAAAATTTTACCCGAATAACTACTATTAAGGGGAAGTCCGATCAAGTAGTTATTATTCGGGGGAGGTTCTACCCGAATAGCTTTTAATTGGAAAGCTCTTATTCGGGAGAAACTCACCCTTAGTAGTTCTTATTTGTGGACATTTAGCTCTGCTCGAATAGCTACTTTGCGTTAGACCTTTGCTCAAATTTTGGAGATAAAAAATACGCATTCGTCGATACGGGGGAGCCTTTCTTGACTCTATTTTATTTACAGAATTCATATTCAATTATGTTTGAGTAGATTGATATCTAGGGGAGAATATTGTAAATGTTAGTCTTTTAATATACGGTCTCAGATTCGGATTATACGTTTTAAATACAATATATGGCTTGTTTTAATTCAGTAATGTCTTCATACGTAATGTTTTTCAGTAGATGTATGATTGCTTTACTATTAATTAATGTCTTTCATAATGTAATGCTTTTAAGTAGATGTTATGATTGCTTTACTTTTGTGCCATGTATCCATGCTTTAATAGTGAATCAAAAATAGCTTGACAACCTTAGATTCCATGAACTATAGGTAATGCTTTTAAGTAGACCTTAGTTTCTAAAGCAAGTAAAGAGAAGTTAATTGCTTAGTCGAAACAGACCTTTTACACTAGGTTGCAAGGACA
The DNA here is from genome assembly GCA_037974665.1 of Ehretia macrophylla. Classification (NCBI taxonomy): domain Eukaryota; kingdom Viridiplantae; phylum Streptophyta; class Magnoliopsida; order Boraginales; family Ehretiaceae; genus Ehretia; species Ehretia macrophylla. The sequence goes on from CM075781.1 coordinate 59,458,128, forward strand.
GTTCCATACTATGGCTCCAATGCTCGTAGATGGCACAACACCTACATCAGAGTTAGTAATCGGGATTTTAATAAGCTAAGTTAATTGACTAGGTTAAATGCTTGTAGCTTAACCATTGCATAAAATATGATAATCTTGAATACCGAGCCTAGATTAAATGCCTCATTTATATATTCGACCCCTAGATCACTACCACTCATATCCATATTTAGTTAGTTTAATTTAGTTGTAGTATAATCAAACGCCCTGTATAAACTGTTACACTTCCACTTTAAACACTTTCATACTTTACTTCACTAATTTGCTAACGCGTTTCCCTGTGGTACGATTCCGCACTCAGAGCACACTACACTGCAAAGATCTGCGCACTTGCAGGTTATTAAAACTTGGTCATTTTGCACCTAATTATAATGCACCGTTTGAACGCATCAAGTCTTTGGCGCCGTTGCCGGGGAAGCACGGTTTAGTTTAGTTATTGATAAAAGTATTTGTGAACTTGTTTAAAGTGTTATAATTATTTAAATGTTGTAATTATTGTTTAAATTGTCTATACTTGTTTAAGTGTTGTAATTATTATTTATATTATCTATACTTATTTTAAACTGTATAAATTATTGCTTGTATAGTATATTAGTTGCATAAAATGTTTGGGAAATTTAGATTATCGGAAATTTGACTCATTTTAATGTTTCATCCAATCAATGGGCTTTCAATGACAAAACCCAAACCCCCATTCCAAATACGTGTGAAGTTTGTTTTCGATTTGGGCATACTTTTGAAAATTGTCCCCAAAATCTCAAATTCTTTCATAGTCATGATTCTATGGCTCAGGATTATTTTTCGAACCAAAATTTGTACTCTAATGCATATAACCCGGAGTGGCAGAATCATCAAAATTCATTTTGGGATAAAAATGCTGCATCTTTTCTGCCTTAAAATTTTGGAGGTAATCCATCTCAAAACCCCAATTCTTCTGAGTTTTGCGAAAGCTTTCAAAGTAATTCTTTCAAACAAAACTTTTGCTATCCTAACTCGGCTGAATTTTCTTTCTTGAACCAAACTTCAACGACAAGTTAGGCCAACTTGTCCAACTCGTCGAATCCAACCACCAATCCATAGAAAGGCTACAAGACCAAATCGGTCAACTAGTCGAGAGCATAAATGGGTGGGAAAAAGATGAGCATCCTATTCAACCTGTTCTGAGTTCACCAGACCAATATAGTTTTGTTCATCACGAACCTATCCAAAACTAGGTTGTTAAGGAAAAATAAGTGTTTAGTGGAGATAATGTGCGTAGAGAATGTAACACTAGGAATGAGGTAGATAACATGTTTGATGCACACACTTCAGGTTGGCAAAACCAGCCATTACCTTGGGATCAAGAAAATTTTTCTCAAAGTTTTGAAAGTCAAGTCCCTGCACCTTTTCAATCTGAATCTTCTGTTGACCCTATCTTTAATCTTTTCAAACAAAATGATCAACATGATGATTTGATTGACTCCGCTCTTCCCAAATCTAATGACCAGTATGATCAACTTTATCTACTTGGCGAATCTAATGCTCGCATGCTTCAATCTTTAGATCAACACATTCAGTCTGTTACGAGCACCTTTGATGAAATAACATGTGAACATATTAATGATATGAGCAAGATTATTTGGGAGACATCTGATAGGGAAAATGACTTTGAGGAAATGTCACGCCCCAACTCGACCCCATTTACGATCAGTCAGGACGCAACGGAATTTCGGCAGTATAACAACAGTAACACGGACATTAGGGCTCTAAACCAACCCTCATAATTCCATATAACCAACTCCAAATATCAACAACAACTCCACAACCAAACCAACAACATACAACACAACCATTCCCATATATTAAACATCCATTCATCAGTTCATTCATAAGTTATACACCTCCATTTCAACATCAACCATAGGACATATTATACATTTGCAAAATAGATTATAACCAGTCTAGCAACCTAATCATGTTCAAATGAAAGACTACTAAACTAGAGTTATATAATTCTTTATCTTTAAGTAAGTTATACAATACATCATACTACAAAAGCTAAGACAACTTCATGGATATGACTCTGGCACGTAAGACTCCTCCGCAGAAGGCACATATTCAGCTTCCTGAGGAACGTACACAACGTCTGGCTTAGTAACACATGAATGCAGATAACGAATGAGAGTGAGCTTATATAAAACAAGCCCATTGAGGATTCGATAGATCTTTTACAAGTATTTACTATACTCCTTGAAAATCATCCTTTGAGCAGTAAACACATAATTAACATCAATAACAATATAAGCACTACAATAATAATAACCAATCAATAAGGATACTCTAGTTGGTGTAGCTCCAAACGCCATCACGATCTCAACCATCTTCTTATAACTCCACATTACTCATGCACCCGAGGTACCTCACTAGCCCCTCCCTCCATGGCACCTCTGCCCATGCGAGTTGGGGGTAGTCTATGATAGTAATATCGTTATCAACCCAACAGCCCAACGTTGCCCGAGAGGTGGCACACACATACCAAGACTCATGACAATAATAATAATCATTCATATCACAGGAGGACAACAAAAGTAGGTTGCCTGTCTCCCGGTTCATCAACAATCAACAATCAATTAACAATGTAACTCCCCGGATTAACCTCGAGCGCGCTACTAGGAAAAATAATGTCTGCTTTGGCTACACCTTGGATTAACCCCGAGCGTGCTCCTCACGGTTTGTGTCATCAATCATTAATTAATAATCAATTAAACCATATTTCAACCATCAATTAAACAACATTTAACAATCAACAATTATACATTTATGAAACGATAAAGTTAGATGACAAAGTAGGCCATCCAACTCAACATACATTTCAACCGACATTCAACCTCGATCTGTATCAACAACAATCCAAAATCAACTACCCAAACAATTAAAGACAACATTTCAACATATTAAAGAAAGACTACACAAACTTTTAAAAGTCATAAATTACAATCTAGAAATCCAATCGCCTCCAAACCACTTTCACTCACTCAACCACTCATGCAACTACATTAACCCCACTTGAGACCAACCAAAAGCCATCCAAAACAAGTCCAACAACCCTAATTTTGACAATGTTCTTGGCTGAATTTTTTGGGATTTTGCTACAACATTCCAATAAAAAATTTGGCATTACAACATTACTACCCTGTAATTAACAAACTTTTAGAAACAACAAGCAATCAATTCCAACCACAACAACAACAATTATTCAATATTGAACTCAAAATCCAATTTTAATACCCGAAAAATAAAAATACATGCTACTACCGTTCAAAACTTATATAAACACATGTAAATGATCCTTAGCGTCCACTGAGCAATAATCTAACAATAGTTTAACATTTCATCGGATAAAAATGCAATTATATGAAAATGACATAAAATTGCATTTTGAGATCTAGAATTTTTCTCTCACCTTTGATGTTATATGATGCAAGAATGATGTAGAATGGATGCCCAACAAGTGAAATCAAGCTTTGAATGACTCAATTCAGCTTTGAAATGCAAAATCTATGAGAAAAATACTTTGAAAAACCTTGAAAATGCCTTCATCTTTCTCCTACAAGGAGCCACGGTTTTGTGCGTGTCTTTGGGGTATTTTTGGCTGATTTTTAATGTGTGTTGATAGTTATAAGCAAAGGTCAATGCAAGATAAGTTGGCCAAAGTTGAAAAACTTAGTTATTTTTAGTTGTTTTTAGTTGTTTTAGCCATAAATAGTAAATAAAATGCTATCTAACTTATACTATGTATTTAGTAGGACTATTTTTTAGGATCATTAATATTCCTATGCATATATTTATATATAGTTGAAATAAAATGCTTATTTTTGCAAAAGACGATTAAAAGTCATATTATTTATTTTTCAAATGTCTTTTAAATGCATTTTTCAATGGTGCCATTTTAGAAATATTTAAAATGAAATACAATTTGTATTTAATATATGCTAGGTCAATGAAAGTTAACACAAGAATTGGGTTTAGAAGAAATCACTATTTGGCTAAAATATGCTATTTTTCGACCGAAAAAGTCCATTTAAATTTTTATTCTGTTTCAGAATCAATTTTTATCAAACATGGGTCTATTAATAATATAGGACTAGGTTTTAAGATGTTTAAAATGCCCGTGTAAAAATTTTAATGGACGTGCATTTAAAACACTATTCATAAAAATCGACGATAAATTTCTGATGCGGTTTTTTATAAAAATTTTATGAATGCACACATAGCATGTAATAGGAATATAAATCACAAAATTAGCACATTCTAACTCATATAACACATTAACAGGTTAAAACACGCAATTCCATGCAAAGGTAAAATCTGTGGTTTCACAAGAAATGCCTTACATAGAAGGAAATGATGACCTTATTAATATCATGACTTAACCCGACTCTGATTCCTCTTCAAGGAAGATGAGTGTACACACTTCCTTAGAGTCTTCACTCTTTCAAGACGAGTCTATTGAGTCTACTTTAATTCCTCCGTCCTTCTTGACACCTGTTGGATTTGACCCATTTCTGAACAATATGTTAGATACGTCTCATCTATGGGTTGACCAATTGAAATTGGGACACATTGTGTTACAAGGAACTATGGCCCCTGTTTACAATTCATCCATGAACATTCCCACACACATCACATTGGGATGGGAATTGTCACATTTTCAAGGTGACAGGGAAAATGTATGCTTTGTAGGAATAATGAACTATCATCTATTACATGATCCTTTCCCATTCAAAATTTGTGTTGAAACGATTATCAGGAAATATGTGCCGAAGAGCTTTAAACATAGAGTGCTCTAACATTGGCGCCTGGCTGAGGGTGTAAAACTCAGCGCTACTAGAAGACAACCTAGATTTTTAAAATACTTTCTTATTATGTGTGTTTATTTTCTTTTTGTGTGATTTTTGTAGTCTGGCTGAAAACGATAAACTTAGCACTACTAGGAGGCAACCTAGTGTTCTTTTTTAAAAGCTTTAATGTTTTAGGTTAACTCTTGAACCCCAAAAAAGAGTATAAATGTTCTGGGTAGTTAAATTATTTGCTTAATATATTAGTTATTTTATGTGACCATATTTCTTTTTGGTTTATCCCCTATATATTTGTTCTTGACCCCTCCCTTATACTATTTTGTATAGATTAACTATTATTTTTGCTGTGTTGATGATAATCTGTAAAATGCTTTGTCTACTAATCTTTAATTGCAGAATGATACATCTTCTGGCAAAAGTTAGTAGAAAATATTTGACATCAACATAGAAATACTTCACATTAGGTGATATCTTTCCTTACTACATTTCCCTTTATACCTGATTAACCTGCGCTATAGAGTAATCAAACCATAGGTTTGGGGATGTAACATTTGTCATTATGCTATTACTTGCATATTACACTCTCACTATCTTACCAACTCTTTGCTTGAGGGCAAGCAAAGTTTTGGTGTGGGGGTGCGTACATTTCATGAAAAACTTTTTCAATATATGCAAGAAATACACCATTTTTGTTCATGAGAAGAGTAGTTTGCTACCTTACCTGTTAAAGGAGATGATTTAGATAGTTTGAAAACTTGTGTTGTTAGCCTTGTATTGTGAAAAACTCTAAGAAAACTCTATAAGAAAAACTTTGGGGTACTGTATTCATGAGTAAACCTAGCTGTTCTTCTTCAATTGATAGCTATGTGATTATGAAAGGATTGAGATAGGATTGCCGTTTGTTATGAGAACTTCTTGAGATTGAAACCTGAACCCTTTTGCCATGTCTGTACAGTATGTTATGTTACTCTGTCTATATGTGCACTCTAAAAAAAAAATAAGAAAAAGAAAAAGAAAAGAAAAACAAAGAAAACAATGAAAAAAATAGAAAAAAGAAAAAGAGTTGTACATACTTTTACTGTTGAATAAAATTTTTGGTGTAAATATGTTGTAAATCTCTAAGCACCACTATCCTAGACATTGTAATTTGGGATATGTGCTATAGTGTAAGGTTTCAAGCCTAGATATCTCGGGTGATTAAGGCACGAGGGGTCCTTTGAAACCTGGCAACCTCAGTCATAATAGTGGGAGATTGTTGGCCTTAAAGCCCGTTACATGGGATATTCAGAAAGCGAAAGAAATTGAACACGATATAGAGATATTGTTAGTTGTACTTTTATATTTCTAGCAAATGTTAAAGGCTTAAGGCATGATCAAGAGTTTGATTACAAATGTAGGCAAGAATATCAAGGTCCAATCTGTTTGCATAAACTTGAAAGTTGAGAATTGAATGAACTTAATTTGCTTAGTTTACTTCTGAATATGTACTCCAAAGCTATTAATAGTCGATTTCCAATAAGAGTACTTATTTGAGAAAACTTTGCAAAAGGTTCTCTTATCATGTTTGTCATTAACTGCTGCATAGGTTTAAGATAGTAGATTGTAGTTCTCATGTTTCATACTTGGAAAATATTTGACAAAAAAATATGATAGATTATTTAATCTGTTTTTTACTTGTAAAAATTCTCCAAAGTTCACTTTCACAACTGTTTTAAAGACAGTCTTGCTTGAGGGCAAACAAAGTTTAGATTTGGGGATGTTGATGTGACTGTATTTGCAGCACTCAAACCTTAGTATTTGTACTACATTTGCATCTTAACTTGAAAATTATTGCAATACTTTGATACTTTTGATGCAATGTAGGAGAATACCGAAAAATGAATGTTCAGGCCCAAAAAGATCCAAAATGCAAGTCATAAAGTGAATAGTGGGGAAAACACGCGGAACGGTGGAAGAATGAAGCCGATAGAGGTGGAATTTGGTAAAAACTAGCGCATAACCAGATTCGGAATGCTGAAAATAGGTCGGAAATGCCTCGGTCAATGCTTAGTCAAAGCTCAGTCAAAATCAGAAATTCAAGCCCAAAAAGTCAGTAAAAAGGCACTCGAGTGCGCCCTCCTAGGCGCTCGAGCGCCCTGCACGAATATTCTACCATGTTCCAGAAGAAAACACGTGGCAAAAAGACAACTGTTGGAGCAGATGCACGCTCGAGCCCTCCTCAGTGGCACTCGAGCGCGATGCTGAAGCTTCCGAAAGCCGCCATGGGTCGCGAAATCAATGGACTGGAAAGAAGGGTGCTCAAGCGCGCCTCTGATTTTCTGTCTATAAATATACCCCCTCCCTCTGAATTTAATAATTAATTTTGGATTTTGGTTATTTTTAATCAATTTCTGAGTTAAATCAAGTTAGTTTTTAGTTTTAGTCATTGTTAATTAGTAGGATACAGGGGAAATCCAACCTAAGTAGTTCTTATTCTGGGAAATGTTGCTCGAATAACTACTATTAGGGGGAAGTCCAACCCGAGTAGTTATTATTCGGAGGAGGTTCTGCCCGAACAACTTTTAATAGGAAAGCTCTTATTCGGGATAAACTCACCCCTAGTAGTTCTTATTTGGGGGAAATTAGCTCCGCCTGAATAGCTACTTTGCGTCGGACCTCTGCTTAAATTTCAGAGATCAGAAATACTCATTCGTCGATACGGGAGAGCTTTTCTTGACTCTCTTTTATTTACAAAATTCGTATTCAATTATGTCTGAGTAGATTGATATCTAGGGGAGAATATTGTAAATGTTATTCTTTTAATATACAGTCTCAGATTCAGATTATACGTTTTAAATGCAATATATGGCTTGTTTTAATTCAATAATGTCTTCATACATAATGCTTTTCAGTAGATGTATGATTGCTTTACTATAATTATTGTCTTTCATAACATAATGCTTTTAAGTAGATGTTATGATTGCTTTACTTTCATGCCTTGTATTCATGCTTTAATAGTGAATCAAAAATAGCTTGACAACCTTAGATTCCATGAACTATAGGTAATGCTTTTAAGTAGACCTTAGTTTCTAGACCAAGTAAGGAGAAGTTAATTACTTAGTTGAAACATACATTTTACACTAGGTTGCAAGGACAGTTTCATACTATGGCTCCAATGCTCGTAGATGGCACAATACCTACATCAGAGTTAGTAATCAGGATTTTAATAAGCTAAGTTAATTGACTAGGTTAAATGCTTGTAGCTTAACCATTGCATAAAATCAGATAATCTTGAATACCAAGCCTAGATTAAATGCCTCATTTACATATTCGACCCCTAGATCACTACCCCTCGTATCCACATTTAGTTAGTTTAATTTAGTTGTAGTATAATCAAATGCCCTGTATAAATTGTTACACTTCCACTTTAAACACTTTCACACTTTACTTCACTAATTTGCTAACGTGTTTTCCTGTGGTACGATTCCGCACTCAGAGCACACTATACTGCAAAGATCCGTGCACTTGCGGGTTATTAAAACTTGGTCATTTTGCACCTAATTATAACGCACCATTTGAACGTATCACCAAGTTCCTATGATTAGACATATTTTTCAAACCTTTGTGGCTATGTTAAAACATGAATACCAAAGGTCAACAACTCATTTGTTGTCTATTTTTCTAAATAGGGTATGGTCTACTTTTGTCATGTCCCAAAATTTGGCAAGACCAAACTCAAGGACATGATGCTGCAAGCCTAGGAAGATGATTCCTCCTAAGCTCACAAGACTCTTATACCATAATACATAAATCCAATTTCCGCATCATGTATCAAAGTTACTAGAAACTTAGTGAAGCAATAACATTACATAAACTAAAATTGATAAATAATATAAAACCATATATTACATTCTCCCAAGAATTATATTTTAGAGTTAAACTATTTCATACAGCTAGACATCAACATGATCCATTCAACAGAAGGAATCCAACATCCAAAATTGTGACTGAGGTTATACTACGTTGAATCCTGTCCCAGAGGTCCATGCCCACCACTTTCTGTAAACATATAAAAACAGAATAAATGAGACAACGCTCAGTAAGTAGAACACCCTGAGAGAGATCCTAAGGTAAGAACACAAGATCAGAGAAATACTTAAAACAACAACTATATCTTTGGCCTTACTCAACCCTTAAACACAACATATACTGTCATATTATAGGCGTTCTGTCGTAATGACATTAAACAAATAGATAGTTCATATACAAGTACCTAATAAATCAATAGTTCATATACATCTCACCACCGGGGCACCTCAATATAGAGGCATCCCAACATAGGGGCATCCCATCACCAGGGCATCTCAATACAGAGGCATCCCAACATAGGGGCATCCCATTATCGGGGCATCTTAATGCAGAGGCATCCCAACATAGGGGCATCCCACCATAGGGGCATCTCAACACAGAGGCATCCCAACATAGGGGCATCCCACCATAGGGGCATCCCAATCCTAGGGGTATCTCATTATAACTTTGGTGAATAGCCTCATGTAAACCATTGTATCGGAAATAACAACTTACTACCTTGATATTCACTCAAAAATCATCCACACATTAACTAGAAGTAAAAAAAAAACATGAGTTGAGAGTAGACATAAACAATTCATATACTAATCTAATGCATTGAAGATAAGCTACAAAAAGTACAAGCTGAAACAAATATAACCAACTGAGATATAAATTTTAGCCCAGCGAAGACAATTAGTAGAAAGGAGTTCTACTTGCCTCAGATCAAGGCTAAGTGGTGCAATTCCTCAAATTCAACTTCCTAATTTTAGTAACAGAGATGTCAGACCTTTAGTGGTTAATTCTCCATTAGCTTAACAAGCAAATAAATCAATTTATTAACAATAAGCAGACAAGTACTTTGATTATCATGTATCATTTTTCCTAATTAGAATTAAGGATAATTAATCATTGATTGATACACAATTATAAAGATATTACTAGCTTATTAGTACTTATATCACACACGAATTAAACTTATACTTAACCAAGGTTACTTACACTTTCCTAATCACTACCTCATTAAGCATATTAGAATATAAAATGAACTTATTATGCAATACCCAACTAAACTAAAGACCATAGCTTTCTTGTAGCATCAATGCATAAAATTGTACCGCACATACTAATGTACAGGAGGTATACACACACACACACACTCCCAGTAGAAGCGCACATGCACACAAAACGTGCACTATTGTTACATACCATTTATGCAAAATTCACACTTTTATTACATTACTATCAATATAATACACCTATACATACATATATACCTTATACATAACCGAATTTAATAGCCCCTACTTACTTAGCTACTATATGTAATTCACCTTTCCACAATTAACCCGTTTCAACTGTCAATACATCTACATAATAAATCAGGACATGATCTTAACTTCTTTTATTTCTATATAACTTTTTTTTTCTTCTTTTCCTACTATATTCTCTTTTCTTTATACAAGACTTTTCTTCTCTTTCACAATCTGACAAACATTATGCATACATATGTATATTTTACTTGCATATGATCTATAAGTACTACCACCACTAGTTAAATTTATATATGCCTTATACATCTCTCTCACACACAAGGTAGTCATAATATACACACATATATCTCAAGCACTAACCACACATGCAATTCTTCAAACACCAAAGATGTTACTTCCATAAACTTCACCATAGCTTGCTATTATATCTCATACTTGTGACCATTACCACTTTTAATTTCATAACCCATATGATATTCCACACTTATATTAGTCTATTACTTCATAAACCAAATCATTATATTGATTTGCACATACAAATACATACATATATACATAAATACGTGTAAATTTAATAACTCAACTAAACCCACTTACCTTTTTTGGTTTCCATGGTTGTAAAGGCTCCAACTATTACGTTTTAGGGCTGCTTTTGGCTTCTAATTGTAGCTAGGTCTTGATTTGGGGGAAGACAAACATGAGTCGGTTCAGAGAGAAAGAAAATAGTAAGGGTCGTTCATTTTTTTTTTTTTTTTTCTGTTTTGCAAGATAAATGCTTATCTCTTAGTTGTAGGATTTTTATATAAACTTTAATCTAATTATAACATGGCCCCAAATGTTTCCCCAACTTATTGAAGAAACCTCCAGCAAAATATTAAATGACAACTAAATAAGTGAGTAGTGTGGCAAATACACAATAATATGTCATGTAATTGGGGTAGATAGGTGTCATACTATTGGGGGGGAGGGGTATTACAACTTTAGTCCCTAAATCACGTTGGTCTCAAACCTTTGTGGCTATGTTGATTAAGTGATCTAGTTAGATTGGACCTGCCATGTCACGCCCTGACCCAACCCCACACTAAAAGGTTAAGTCCGGACCCGACAAATAGACATAATCTCCTCTGTACCGTGGATATTCTGGTTAGATGCAAGCAACGAATAAAGCCAAAAATACAAAAACTAAACTCCAACAACTCTAACTCTAACTAAATCCCAGCTTCAAGGCCATCCGAGCCTTAAGCAACTCAATACATTAAGAACACATACAAGCATGCAATTTACCATTCTAGAACCTTTATCTTTAGTCCGCTTATCATACCACTCTATGTTATCATTTAAACATACTTAAAAATTAAAGACAACCATTCAATCATTGCATTTACACGCAAGCATGCAACAAAACTAGAAGTGGAAATATAAGTTATTACATGCCACAACTACACATCTCTTACTACATCCATCTAACTTTCAAGCTTACAACTACACAAATATATACATAAGCCCATAGGCTCCAAAATAGGTCATTAAGTAATACAAACAAGCCTTCACATAAAGTCCATCAAGAAATACATCTACCTCAAGCAAATAACACACAACAACTAAGGCAACTACTCTGCCTGTACCTCTTCCTCTTCTCACACAACCACAATAAGTTGGGGATCAACCTCAACACCTCCTGAAATATGTTAGCGAGCTATGAACAACCACAATTGCCCAGTGAGGGATATAGTCAACTGGGGCGTGCAATGCAACAGTTAAAACAAATAAACCAATTAAACAACAAAAGAGCAATGTAAATGTCAAGTTACTATACATTAAAAAGGATACAATTCATTTAACCCCAACATTCCATAATTCACTTGGTCCTCGATCAAGAACCACAAACCTCAAACCACGAACCTCGAACAATATGCCGACATAAACCCCAATTACTCCAGTGGGTGTTGTAACACCCCGACCCCTCGCGAGATCGGGAATTCTATCAATCAAGTTAATCTCAACCCGATTCCAAACCCAGACACAAAATTTAGGGAAAACGGAGAGAGCTTCCCCTGTTTATAGGGCGAACAGTTTACCTGCACATAGAATATAAATGGACCAGTACCGTGTCCAAACATACACAACTCCTCAAGGCTATCTGAGCCTTGGTTCTCAACAAGTATACCTAATAAATCATACAATTCTCAACCAAACACCAAACTAACCTAGCTCTTTCCTTTAGACAATACATTCATGCTTTGTAATTAAACTATACTAACCTATTATATAAAGTAGATTATCATACCACCCTAGTGTTCTAAGTAAACTTAATCTACATTTATTTATACTTTGATTTCATACAACTCAAAATAACATCTTTGCAAGCCACGCCACGTAGCACATTGACTCCCAAGCAAAGAGAAATCAACACAAGCATGAACATTCCTTCTAACACTACCATACCTGAAATGTGGTAGTGAGGAGTGAGTATACAAAACACGTATACTCAGTGAAGGCGAAACATATATTGAGGTGGAGAGAGAAGAAGATCATGCAATGCAGATAGGAATAGTTATATAGTATAACCAATAAAGGAATACAATCAATATAGACATTAAAATCAATAAAGGAAACAATCAAGGAAATCATCAACATAACCAACCAAAGCTATACCACACTTTGAAGGTTTCGGTTCACTCATATAAGCAATGTACCAATCCACGAGCAATACATCAATCTCGAGCTTATGTTGACAACAATGATGATAAGCGTGCATCCACCTTATAACTTCAACTGGGTGTACTCCGGATGTACCCTGACAAATCTATGACCCAAATCTCCCAGGGCGGCATCCCTAGCGAGAATGGGAATAGGACACGGAGCTAGAACAACCCAACCCTGGCAGCCCGAGACTGCCCAAAGAAGCCCATCACCCACGTGTCTGACACGATACAATGCAATATGAGAAACATGACCATAATCGAGTGAGGGCACCAAAGTGCAAATTAGTAGCAATAATTCAATATAACAAGCATTTACAATAAATCATAATAACTAGAATAATAACAAAACAAGAAATACAAGTTCAATACACAAAATCTTCAAATAATACTATTCAATCTCTAACTTCCATAGGCAATTACGAGCAAACAAACTACGAGATTGGAAAACCATTTTTACTACCCTGACTTAGGCACTACAAGGCACGTTTCTATGGCACGAACCGTCACTTTTCCAACCGAAACCCGAAAGTCCACCTAGCGCATTTGAACTATAACTATGCTAACCGAGCATCCAATCAATGCCACAATAGCTCCAATAGTGCCTCCATGCCCTCACAAGCCAAACCCCAACTCAATTTGAGCACGGTCAACACTTGGACAAACGACCCCTTTACGTTTCAAAGTTAATTTCTCAATTTTAACAAAGGGTAATCCATTTTTATTACACATTTAATCTTTCTAACACTAATGACACCTAACAAATCAAGGAAACGCAATTCAGATCAAAAATCCAAAAATCTAGGGTTTTACTATTCAAAAGACTATTCATTGTTCTTCCCCAATTTAATTTTGCAATTCTAGCCGTAAAAATCGCTAAATAACTATAAAATATTGTTCTACGATCATTACAGAAGCCTAAACAAGCAACAAAAGATATTTAAACACAATATATATCAAATCTAAGAAATTTATCAAAAATTAGAACTTAATTAAAAATGCGCAAATAGAATGAATTCCTGACAGAGATTGAAGAAGAAGACCCGCCAGAACCCTAGCCACGATCCTTGTTCGATTCTATGCATGATTGGAGAAGAAAATTGAAATCAAAATCTTTTTTTTCTCTTGAAACTCTCGGCCAAGGGGGGAAGGATATAAAGGGAATTTTGGGATTTGTTTTTATGCCTATTTTGCTTGGTTTTTGCTTTTTTAAAAGATGACAAAGGTACTAAGGGAAAAAAGGTCATTTGACAAGGTCAAAATTCAAGTTAAATTGGTCAACTAAGGCTATTTAGTTATCATATAGTCTAACTCAAGTTAAAACATTGCAATTAAATAAAAATCAACTAAATACTAAGCTAAAAATACAAATTTCACTATTTGCTAAGTCCAAGAAATATTTTTCTAACTTTCATTTTCGATGCGCTATGATTGAACGCTAAATAAACTATCACTAATAGAAAGATAAGCAATAATATAAAAATAAAATTTTGAAATGTAAAATAGTTTTAAAAGCCACCCTGGCTCAGAGCTACTTTTTTCATTTAGTTGAAAATAAAGCAAATAAGTATAAGAAAACAAAACCAAGTATTAAAACTAATCAAAATAGTTAATATTCATTTAAAATATTTAATTCAAGTATTATGTGAATACTTCCAAAAGAAATATGAAAATAGTGCAGAAATGAATAACTCAACTAAATTAAACACGTAATTAAATGCCATTAAATGCGTGCCGGATTCGAGGTATCACAGGTGTACTTTGAATGAACACCGAGAAGCCTACGACCCAATACCCTTGGCAATCTCCGGACCAAGCGAGCGAGAGAGTAGAGCACGGAGATCGAATATCCACTAGCAAGCCCACTACCACCCAGTCGATATCCAATACATCCGTCCCTGACACTATGGTTGCGCAACCACTATGCAATGCACTTTAACCAAAGATGATACAACAATAGAATAAAGCAATAATACTTAGGAGGGACAACAAAGTAGGTTGCCCTCGAAAACAGTTAAACTTAAACAATAGCATTAAAATTAACCAAATGAAAACAAAGGGGTAAATCACATATTTTTCACAAAATATTTCCAAAATCTCATAATTAACTTAAAAGTACATTTAAACACCTAAGAAGCACTTACAAGGTCATAGAAGTGCAAAAACAACCGATTTCCCACTTTTCCCCTTTATAACTTAAGCCATTTGATCCTAAATTAAAAGATAATGTTCCAATTTCATGAAGGCACTATACCATATTTCCAATTACTCCTTATGGCACCCCTATGACCCTCGAAACTATCCAATTACCCATAATTACCATAAAAGCCTTGATTGCCCCTTTGTGAGTTTGTACTACACGTAGCCTAACCGGAACTCAATTGATAGTTAGAAAAGCATATCTAGCACCTACATAGCCTAAGAATACCAAATGTGATGCCCCAAGTAACCCGGATTCGCATTACGCTTGAAACCCCTTTCTAAAAGTCGCCAATTTCACGTTTTAGCTAAGTTCTGAGCAATTAAACATCACAGGGTCATTAATCTAACTTCATTAACATCTAAAGCAACTAATTGAAGCATTAATTCAAGCTAGAAGGCATATTATCTCAAAACCCTAAAAATTCATCATTATTCACTACCCTAAAATCAACAATCAAATTTAACAATTTAAAAAGTGAAGCAATTGCATAAATATGGTCTCTACAACATGTAAGTAACATCTAGAGCAATTTTTAACCAATTCATAAGCCAATAACAACAAATCTAGGAATTTCATATTTTAGTATAAACTTTATATTCACAAAAGAAGTGCAAAATCCCTCACCAAGGTGTGAATGATACAAGGAATTGCCTTAGAACACTCCAAAATAGCTCTAAACACAAGTTAGGAAGATCAAAATGCAAGCAAAGTTGAGCAAGTCTCCTTCTTTTTTCCTTTTGCTGTTGTCGGGTAAGAGGAAGGACACAATGGGTATTTTCAGATTTGTTTTGAGCTTGTTTTGTTATGTAAATGTTTTATTAAGTGTATATGATATAAATAGTGTGATTTTGTATATATGTTGACAATAAAATAAGCCAAAATGACTTGAAAAAGCTACTAATATTAGTTCAATGAACTAAATCTCAATTAGCCCAACTAAGTCTAATATTATACTATTCACGCGAACTGAAAAAATATTTTCTAAACGAGATCTCCTAATGCATTTTGCTCAAACGCACATTTTTCTCATTATTAAAATAAAGAATATAGCCTAAGAAAAATAGTAATTCAAAGAAAATAAGAAGTTGAAAAATACAATAAATAGTAACCAAGGCAAGTGACAAGTAAATGCGCAATTAAAATGCAAAACAGTGAATGCAACAGTTAATAAAAGTGTGGCAAAGTTCTCGGGCATCACACCCTCTCCCCGTTAGACTAATTGCGTCCATGCAATTCTTACATGATTCGGCGAATAACTCTAGATATCTTTCCCGCATCTGATCATTTCTCTCCTATGTAGCATCCTCTAACCCATGATGATCCCATATAATTTTAACCATCGGAATGCTTTTAGTTCTGAGCTCCTGAACTTTCCAGTCTACAACCCGAAGAGGTTTCTCTGTATAAGTCAAAGTCTCACTGATCTCTAGAGGTTCTGGCTCAAGAACATGAGAATGATCCGACTGATATTTCCGAAGCATAGAGACTTAAAAGAAATCATGAATTCTGCCTAGACTAGGAGGTAAAACTAGTCGGTAAGCCAATGCACCAACTTTCTCAATTATTTCAAATGGTCCCACATATCTCGGACTGAGTTTACCCTCTTTACCATGTCGAAACAAACCCTTTCAAGGAGAGATTTTCAGAAATACCCGATCACCCAAGGAAAATTCCAAATCTCGGCGGCACCTATCTGCATAACTTTTCTGCCGACTCTGTGCTGTAAGCATTCTCTTTTTGATAAGTTGCACATTACCAATCATTCTGCTTATCTTAGGCAATAGAGTAGGGTCAATAGTTTTCATCTCTCCAACCTCATCCCAATATAAAGGAGATCTACATTTACGCCCATATAGTGCCTTATACGGTGCCATACCAATAGTAGCTTGGTAACTATTGTTATAGGCAAATTCTACAAGTGGCAAATATCTTTCCCAACTCTTACCAAAGTCCAGAATACAGGCTCGCAACATATCCTCGACTATTTTGATAGTTCGTTCAGATTGACAGTCAGTTTGAGGGTGATAAGATGTACTGAAGCTCAACGTGGTGCCTAAGGCCTTCTGAATCTTTTGCCAAAACTGGGATGTGAATCTGGGATCTCTATCGGACACAATACTCTTCGGAATCCCATGAAGTCTAACAATATTTTCAACATACAACTCAGCTAGCTTGTCAAGAGAATCAGTTTTCTTTGTGGCAATGAAGTGAGAAGTTTTGGTCAATCTATCAACAACAACCCAAACCGAGTCATTACCCTTCGAAGATCTCGGCAAGTCTGACACGAAATCTGTAGTCACATAGTCCCACTTCCAGTTAGGAATAGCCAATGGTTGTAATAACCTTGTGGCTCTCTGATGCTCAACTTTAACTTTATGGTAGGTCAAGCATCTAGCCACATAATCAGCAATCTATCTTTTCATGTTATTCCACCAGAAGTTCTGTTTCAAATCCCTGTACATCTTGGTACTACCTGGGTGGATAGTGTATTTTGAACTGTGTGCCTCTACCAGTATTTCTTTCTTTAAGGCTGGCTCACTCGGAATACAGATTTTACCCTTGAATTTGAGAATGCCATCATCATGAAGTTTGAACTCTGACTCTCCCCCTTTTGACTTTTATAGGATTTTCAGCAATTGTGGATTAGTCTGCTAAGCTTCTCTGATTCTGGATAACAACAAAGATTGAATTTGCAAACTTGTAAATTGAATACCAAAATGTGAAGTCTTTGGTTTCCACAAACATTGTGAAACTTCAATTTTCGTCTTTACCTCAATTTGCGTGTCTTCACCTCGATTTGCATGATTTGACCTGTTTATGTGTTATATGAGTTAGAATGTGATAAATATGTGATTTATATTCCTAATACATGCTATGTGTGCATTCATGAAATTTTTATAAAAAACGGCATTAGAAATTTTATCGACGATTTTTGTGAATAGTATTTTGAACACTTGTCTGCTAAAATTTTTACAAGGGTGTTTTAAATGTCTTAAAACCTAGTTCTCTATTATTAATAGACCCATGTTTGATAAAAATTAATTCTAAAATAGAATAGTAATTTAAATAGACTTTTCGGGCGAAAAGTAGCATTTTTGAGCCAAATATTGATTTCTTCTAAACCTGATTCTTGCATTGACTTTCGTTGACCTAGTATATATTAATATAAATGTATTTATATGTGGTATTAAATGATTTTAGATTAATTGTGCATTCAAAAGACATTTGAAAACAAATAATATGACTGTTCACATTCTTTTGTAAAAATCGCGTTTTTAGCCGAGTCGAGTGAAAGTCTTTGCATGAGAAAACTCTTGTCACCTAAAAATAAACTACTTAAAATAGTCTAAGTGTTAAATTAATGTTTTGAGCAAGAAATAGTCCAAAATGGATTTAAAAGACAAGAAAACACTAAAATAACTAAGTGTCAACTTTGACTTTCTTTTATTTGTTTGACCTTTGCTTAATATATCATCAACACACGTTAAAACCTAACAAAACACACTCATTTTACACACACATTACCGAAAATCCATGGAGGAGGAAGAATAAGGCATTTCCAAGGCTTTTCAAAGCATTTTTCTCATAGATTTTGCAATTCAAGTCCAAATCACTTCATTCAAAGGTTGATTTCACTTGTTGGGCATCCATTCTACATCTTTCTTACATCAAAACACATCAAAGGTGAGAGAAAAATTATAGATCTCAAATGTCATCTTTTATATTTTTGCGTATAATTGAATTTTGAACCGTTAGAAAGTTGAATTGATGTTATATTATTGCTCATTGCATGCTAAGGATCGTTTATATGTGTTTATATAAGATTTGAACCGTTGTAGCATGAATTTTTATTTTCAAGTATTAAAAGTTGAGTTGTTGGCTATTTGTTGAATATTTTGAGTTGTAGTTGTTGGAATCGATTGCCGTCAATTTGTAGAAGTTTGTTAAATACGGGGTAGTGCCATTGTAATGCCGAAATTTTGATTGTGATGTCAGTGCAAAAGTCTAAAAATTTCAGCCTAGGTGCATTGAGGTTTTAAGGTTGTTGGGCTTGATTTGGTTGTATTTTAGTTGGTTTCTGAGCGGTTTAATGTAGTTGATTGATTGAGTGAGTGATAGGAACTGGTTTGGAGTAGTTTGGATTAGTAGAATGTAAGTTATGATGATTAGAAGTTTAGGTTGTCTTTCTTTAAAATGTTGATATATGCCTTTAGATGATCGGGTGGTGTTTGAGTGATTGAATTGTGAGTTGTTGATTGTTAGATTAAGGTTTGGTTGTGTCTAATGCGTGTTAAGTTGGGTGGCCTACTTTGTCATCTAACTTAGTTGTTTAGTTGTTAATTGATTAGTTGATGTTGTGTTGTTGTAATGTTATTAATTGATTGATGCATTATTGACTATTGATTATTGAATATTTATTATTGATGAACCGGGAGATAGTCAACGAAAAAGGTTGTCCTCATGTGATTGAATGTTTATTATTATTGTTGAGTTTTGATATGCGTGTGTTACATCTCGGGCAGTATCAGGCTGTCGGGTTGAAAATGGCATGGCTATCAGAGGCTACCCTCATCTCGCATGGGTGGAGATGCCATGGAGGGCAGGGCTAGTGAGGTACCTCGGGTGTGTGTGTCATGGGGGTGATAAGAATTTGATTGAGATCGTGATGGCGTTTGGAGCTACACCAACTAGAGTATCCTTTGTTGAATGGTCATTATAGTTTATGTGTTTATATTGTTATTGATGTTTATTGTGTGTTTACTGCTCAAAGGATGATTTCCAAGGAGTATAGTAAATGCTGTTAGAGATCTATCGAATCCTCTCTGGGCTTGTTTTATATAAGCTCACTCTCAATTATTGCATGTATACAGGTGTTACCGATCCAGATTACGGATACGTGCCTCAAGAAGCTGAGAATGTGCTTTATGTGGACGAGTCTTGTGTGCTGGAGTCGTTGCCATGAATTTGTCTTAGTTGTTGTAATATGTTATATTGTATAGCTTACTCAATTATAAGACTTATGTATATTACTAATGTAGTAGTTTTGTTTTGGAACATGAGTAGATTACTAAGTTGGTTATAATATATTTTGAAATGTATGTATAGCATATGTATTAAGTTGGAACGGAGGCGTATAACTATGAATGGATTGTTGAAGGAATGATTATTGTATTATATGGTTATGTTGTATGTTGTTAATTTAATTGAGGGGTTGATTGTTGAATGATTTGTGGAGTTGGTTGTATGATATTCTGAAGAGGTTGGTTTAAAGTCTCGGTGTCTTAATTACTGTCGTTATACTACTGAAATTCCGTTGCGTCCTGACTGATTGTAGGTGGGGTCGAGTTGGGGCGTGACAAACATAACTTTTCCATAAACTCCTAATTCTTGATAATCAAACTAGCCACTGTGGCCTTTCGGCTCAAAGCATCAGCAACATATTTGCTTTACCTGGTAAATAATTAATAGTGCAATTATAATCTTCAAGTAATTCTATCCAATGCCTCTGCCTCATATTTAGCTCTTTCTGCGAAAATAGATATTTCAGGCTCTTGTGATCAGTAAAGATTTGAAATTTGTTACCCCAAAGATAGTGATGCCATTTCTTTAGTGCAAAGATAATAGCAGCAAGTTCAAGAACGTGCATCGGATAGTTGAGTTCATAGGGTTTCAGTTTTCTAGAGGCATATGCAATAACTTTTCCATTCTGCATCAATACACAGCCTAAACCCTCATTTGAAGCATCACTATAGATCACCAAATTATTAGTCCTCTCGGGTAGTGTAAGAATAAGAGTCGTGGTTAACCTTTCTTCAATTCTTGAAAACTGGCCTAACATTTCTCATTCTAGTCAAACACAGTCTTCTTTTGAGTAAGCTGAGTCAAAGGTCTAACAATTTTAGAGAAATCCTTGACAAATCTTCTATAATATCCTGCTAAACCCAGAAAACTGCGGATCTCCGTAACAGTCTCAAGCCATTTCCATGCCAATACAACCTCAATCTTCGCCGAATCAACAGAATTACCGTCCTGTGAGATAATATGACCGAGAAAAGCAACTTGCTTTGACCAAAACTCACATTTGGTGAATTTTGCAAACAATTTATGCTCCTGCAGAGTTTGTAATACAATCCTCAGATATTGTTCGTGTTCAGCCTCTGATTTAGAATATTCCAGAATATCATCAATAAAAATAACCACAAACTGGTCTAAGTATAGTCAGAATACCCTTTGTATTAAATCCATAATTGCAGTCGGAGCATTAGTTAGACCAAATGGAAAAGCAACAAATTCATAGTGACCATATCGAGTTTTGAAGGCAGTTTTAGGCACGTTATCTTTCTTAATTCTCAACTGATAATAACCTTATCTCAGATCGAATTTAGAAAATACCTTGGCACCCTGCAACTGATCAAATAACTCCTCAATCAAAGGCAACATATATTATTTTTAATAGTCACCTGATTAAGACCCTGATAATCAATACACAAGAGAAGAGATCCGTCCTTCTTTTTAACAAATAAGACTGCTACACCCTAAGGCGAAGAACTCGGCTGAATGAATCATTTCTCAAGCAAACCCTGTAGCTGAACCTTCAATTCCTGCAATTCAGGAGGAGCCATTCTATACGGAGTTCTAGAAATAGTTGTAGTCCCCGGCAATATGTCAATCACAAATTTTGTCTCTCTATTAGGTGGCAACCCATGTAATTCTTTAGGAAAACCCCCCGGAAACTCTTTCACTATAGGTACTTCATTCAATTTTAGCTTATCCATAGGTTGATTAATCAAGTAGGCCAAATAAGCATCACAACCTTTACTCAGCAGTTTAGTCGCCTTAATAGAAGAAAGTATGTGAGTACCCGTAGACTTACGACTACTGACAATCTCAATTACGGGTTGATTAGGCATTTCTAGTTTCACAATTTTTCTTCTACAATCTAGATAAGCATAATATTCACCCAACCAGTCCATACCCATAATTATTTCAAAGTCCTTAAAAGGTAGGATAATCAAATCAATAGGAAGGACTCGACCCCCAATACATAATTCACAGACTTTACACACAGATTCAGTTAAAAACTTAGGCCCCATAGGTGAACCTACCTCAATCTTATAAGGCAATTTATCAATTTTCAATGCAAAAGATTGTGCGCACATAGGTGTGATAAATGAGTGTGTATTCCCAAAATTAATTAAAACTGTGACTGATTTATTATTGAGAAGAAAGTACCTTCAACAACCCCTGGTCTGAGTGCCCTGTCTAGATGTCTGACTTCTGGTGTTCTTGAATTTCAAGCAATCCTTGACCCTGTGCTGGTTACTACCACAACCTATATACCTGTTCAATCTCTTCCAGTAATTTTCCTCTGTATGGCCCTGGCGCTGACAGAAACTGCACTGCTGGTGATGTCTTGCAATAGTGTCTCCCGTAGGAACTCTGTAAGTAGAGGTAGTTGAACTACCCAGCTGAGACTGTGCTGCCACAACTGGACGAGGCTACCCTTGATTCTGACTCTGAATTGGTCGAGCCTGAGTCTGAGTAGGCCCGGTATAACTCTGAGTCTGCCTCGGCTGCTGACTCTGACCAACTCGAACAGTCTGCCTCTGATACCCCTGATTCTGTGTCTGATGTGGTCGTTTACTAGGCTGGCTCGGCTCCCCAAACAGATCCGCTTTTCATTTCTCATAGCTGGCAGTTATCCTGACTACTGCGGCATAAGTAGGATAATCTTGGGTAGACAAATTCAACAAAATATCGGGCCTCAGCCCCATAATAAACCTCTGAATTCCCTTGCTCTCCGGCTGCACTAAGGCTGGCACATAACGGGACAAGCGGGTGAAAGTAGCGTCATACGGATCAACTGACACGTTGCCCTATTTCAGATTAATAAACTATTGCTTTTGTCTATCAATAGCTGTCTCTGTAATAAATTTTTCCCAAAAGTTTCTGACAAACTCATCCCAAGTCCGCGGTATTGCCTCAATCTCCCATCTGGATTTCACAGTATGCTACCATTGCTCGGCATTTCTCTCGAGCAGAAAATCAGCGCAAGCAACCCTCCTCGCATCAGTGTACTCGAGGCTAGTAAATTTTTTTTCCACTTTATTCAACCATTGCTCAGCCAACATATCATCGGGCTCTCTGAAGAAGCTAGACGGACCACGATGAAAGAATTTCTCAAGATAATTACCACTACCGCCTTCTGCTCCACCTTGGCCCTAACCTGGATTACCTGCGGGGACATTTCCTCTCTGATGGTGCAATACCTCTACAATCTGACCTATTGCAGCAATTAATCGTGCATTGATAGTCTGTTGATCTACTTATTCTTCCCCGGCATTCTGATTTCTGGTCGACGGTAGGGCCCCATCTCGTATAGCTAGAATGCAAAGTAATATGATAGGCGTATATATAATTCGCAAGTAAATCACATAAGGAGAAGTTCAAACAATTCCACATAAAATCACATATAAGATCATACAAGTACTTTATATACAAAAGATACAAATACGACACTTAATCATACTTTTCCATTCTAAACTTTTCACATTGCTACATTAACTCATAAAAAGACATTTCACATTCTCATTTCCATGCTAGCATGTTCGTTAACCAATCAATCTTTCATGTAGTCAATCAAAGAAACACTTATTCACGCAACTACACTTGCGTATAATAGACCTCTACCTATAAACCGAGAAACCTATCCTGGCTCATACATCCAATAAGCTCTGATACCACCTAAATGTCACGCCCCGACCCAACCCCACACTAAAAGGTTAAGTCTGGACCTGACAAACGGACATAGTCTCCTTTGTACCATGGATATTCTGGTTACCTGCAAACAACGAATAAAGCCACAAATACAAAACTAAACTCCAACAACTCTAACTCTAACTAAATCCCAGCTTCAAGGCCATCTGAGCCTTAACCAACTCAATATATTAAGAACACATACAAGCATACAATTTACCATCCTAGAACATTTATCTTTAGTTCGCTTATCATACCACTCTATGTTATCATTTAAACATACTTAAAAATTAAAGACAACCATTCAACCATTACATTCACACCCAAGCATGCAACAAAACTAGAAGTAGAAATATAAGTTATTACATGCCACAACTACACATCTCTGACTACATCCATCTAACTTTCAAGCTTACAACTACACAAATATATACATAAGCCCATAGGCTCCAAAATAGGTCATGAAGTAATACAAACAAGCCTTCATATAAAGTCCATCAAGAAATACATCCACCTCAAGCAAATAGTACACAACACATAACAACTAAGGAAACTAAGGTACCTCTTCCTCTTCTCCCTCAACCACAACAAGCTGGGGATTAACCTTAGCACCTCCTAAAACATGTTAGCAAGGTATGAGAAACCACAATTGCTCAGTGTGGGATATAGTCAACCGAAGCGTGCAATGCAACAGTTAAAACAAATAAAGAAATTAAACAACAAAAGAGCAATGTAAATGTCAAGTTACTACACATTAAAAATGATACAATTCATTTAACCCCAACACTCCAAAATTCACTTGGTCCTCGATCACGAACCACGAACCTCGAACCTCGAACCATGAGCCTCGAACAATGTACTGGCATAAACTTCAACCACTCCAGTGGGTGTACTCCAGATGTACCCTGAGAATCCTATGACCCAACACCCCCTGGCAATCTCCAGACCAGACGAGCAAGGGACTAGAGCACGGAGATCGAATATCCACTAGCAAGCCCGTTGCCGCCCAATCGATATCCAATACATCCGTCCCTGACACTATGATTGCACAACCACTATGCAATGCACTTTAACCAATGATGATACAACAATAGAATAAAGCAATAACACTTAGAAGGGACAACAAAGTAGGTTGCCCTCGAAAATAGTTAAACATAAACATTAGCATTAAATTAACCAAATGAACACAAAGGGGTAAATCACATATTTTCCACAAAACATTTCCAAAAGCTCATAATTAACTTAAAAGTACATTAAAACTCCTAAGAAGCACTTACAAGGTCATAGAAGTGCAAAAACAACCGATTTTTCACTTTTTCCCCTTTATAACTTAAGCCATTTGATCCCAAATTAAAAGATAATGTTCCAATTTCATGAAGGCGCTATACCATACTTCCAATTACTCCTTATGGCATCCCTATGACCCTCGAAACTATCCAATTACCCACAATTACCATAAAAGCCCTGATTGTCCCTTTGTGAGTTTGTACTACACGTGCCCTAACCAGAACCCAATCAATAGTTAGAAAAGCATATCTAGCACATATATAGCCTAAGAATACCAAATGTGATGCCCCAATTAACCCGGATTCGCATTACGCTCGAAACACCTTTCTAAAAGTCACCAATTTCACGTTTTAGCTAAGTTTCGAGCAATTAAACGTCACGGGGTCATTAATCTATCTTCATTAACATCTAAAGCACCTAATTGAAGTATTAATTCAAGCTAGAAGGAAAATTATCTCAAAACCCTAAAAATTCATCACTATTCACTATCCTAAAATCAACAATCAAATTTAACCGTTTAAAAAGTGAAACAATTACATAAATATGGTCTCTACAACATGTAAGTAACATCTAGAGCAAGTTTTAACCAATTCATAAGCCAATAACAACAAATCTAGGAATTTCATATTTTGGTATAAACTTTATATTCACAAAAGAAGTGGAAAATCCCTCACCAAGGTGTGAATGATGCAAGGAATGGCCTTAGAACACTCCAAAATAGCTCTAAACACAAGATAGGAAGATCAAAATGCAAGCAAAGTTGAGCAATCCTCCTTCTTTTTTCCTTTTACTGTTGTCGGGTAGGGGGGGACACAATGGGTATTTTCAGATTTGTTTTGAGTTTGTTTTGTTATGTAAATGTTTTATTAAGTGTATATGATATAAGTAGTGTGATTGTGTATATATGTTGACAATAAAAAGAGCCAAAATGACTTGAAAAAGCTACTAATATTAGTTCAATGAATTAAATCTCCCTTAGCCCAACTAAGTATAATGTTATACTATTCACGCGAACCGATAAAACATTTTTTAAACGAGATCTCCTAATGCATTTTGCTCAAACGCACATTTTTCTCATTCCTAAAATAAAGAATATAGCCTAAGAAAAATAGTAATTCAAAGAAAATAAGCAGTTGAAAAGTGCAATGAATAGTAACCAAGGCAAGTAACAAGAAAATGCGTAGTTAAAATGCACAACAGTGAATACAACAGTTAATAAAAGTACGACAAAGTTCTCGGGCGTCTCACGCCATGACTTAGTTATCCGACAAATTGAATCAATAATCTCAAACTTTTGTGGCTATGTTGGTCGTTAGATTTTGGAAGATAACCCTCTATGTTTCATTCTAGCGATTTTAATGAACTTATTGTGAAACATATCCTCTACCTTTGGGTAAGAAGGATTGTATTCATTTAGGTCTCATTAAATGTCCTAGGATGGAGGAGAACTACGATAAACTCCTTTTACTATTTTTGTTAATCTAATATTAGTTTACACATAGGGAGTCATTGCGATCTCATCATACAGTCATGCATTTAATATACTATAAGCTAATAATCACAATTATAGCAAATAATATAATATAAATGCAATATATGCTAAATGGTGGATCATGGGCTTGGGTTTGGGCCTATAGAAATAAAATTATTCTATAATAAGATCTTCAACTCATTGAAATCTTCATTGGGCCTCCAACTCCTTGGAAATCCAATGGGCCTACTAGTTAGCTCATCTTTGAAGAATTACATAAATGACCTTACTATATAATTCTCTCAAAAGACAATAAATAAACTGAGACTTATGTCTCAAATTACAACCCAATAACTTTTGACCCTAAAGCCCAAATCCATGATCAAATTCACCATTCTCAAAGTGAATAAATATCAATGATTATTCATATCAAATATATAATAATCAACATCTAATATGCTAGCATTCAAGTTCAATTTACTCATCAAGCATGAAAAGTTAAACTAAGCTCATACCCTATTGCATAATCATAAATCCCCTTTTATTAATGCAAGTCATGATGGCCCATTAATTCATAACCCATTATAATTAATAATATTCACATGCAAGCACAAAACTTAAGGAAAAACACAAGTCCATGGCCCATTCACACAAAGTGGCTCAATAGGTTAAAATCAAGCATAAGTAGATGTACATAAGGCCCAAGCCCAAATCAACATGTCTCTTTAGGCTCAGATACATTAACTCTAGCCCAATAGTCCTTTAAAAGTATTATATCAACATATAATCAACTTTTAACTTTCTTAAATTTAGAAATATCCTAATATAACATATTAGACTATTTCTAATTTCAAGATTAGAACATAAAGGCCTTCAATTATGTGAAATACATTTTGCTATTTTCAAGACATGTAGATGAGTTGCATTCTTGACTATTAAACACCTTTAATCATCAAGTAGTCGTCGACTTAATTTATATGCATGATCATATTAAAACAAGCTTAAAACTATCTTTTAAACTTTCATTCTAACACATGCATATAATAGACATATACTTTTGAGGACTTCAAGGCAACTACTATCATCTTTTCATATACAACAAAATGCAAAATCAATCTCATACAACCAAAAGGATTTTCGGCCAACACAATAAAAAGGTAAGACTTGTCTTTTCTAAACTTTTGACTTTATAATCATTCAAAAAGGACATTTTAAACAAGTACCTTTTTGGCCATTTTAAGATAGTCTACTTATTCCAAGTCTAATGTCAACATGCAAAGATCAAATCTTAATTTATCTTCACAACTTAGCACTTTCAATAAGAGGACAAATCATCAAAATACTACATGTGATTCTCGGCCATCTACTAGTATAGGTATAACATGCAAGTTCAAGTTAAGACATATACACACATATTATCAATCAAAGATCTAAACTAGATCTGAACATGCAAGTGTGTAGACTAAAGACTTAGCTTCAAAAACTTGCAAATCGACAAGCTAACACACGACTGAAATGGATAGTTAATGGATATACAAACAAGGCTTTGATACCACTTGAAAGTACTAGCCAACATTAGAGATCATGTCACTAAATATTCATTAGTTGGATCCAAGATTGAGAAAGTCATGCATGGATACCATGCTATAGCCTAAACATACATAGGCAAACAACAAAAAGTTTTCAAGTTTTGTAGCAAGGATCAACATGCATTATTTCTATCATATCCATTAACTATCAACACAAGATATATATGTTAACTATACATATTGAAATAGTGAGATTCATAGGTATACCTCTCTGGTAGACAACTTTGGAAATGATGAAGCTTGAAGACTAGCCTTTAAATCCTTCTAACTTGAAGGCCCTAGTTGGTCCACCAAGCATCCAAAGTTTTACCACACCTTGAAGATGATATGTGCTAGTATATCTTCAATGTATAAAGCTATGTATATGTAGTTTTTGATCAAAAAGCTAAAGCTTCTTGCAATACTAGCTATGGCCGAAAACCCTACCTCAAGGAAGAAGATGAAGTTTCTCTCTCATCTCTTCTCTCTTGCTTTGGCCGAATGTGTGTATGTATATAAGAGAGAAGTTCTCATCTTTTGTTTAACATATAATCTATATTATAAGTTAATCTTGCAAAGTTAATTAGCCAATCAAAATTTCTAGCTTATTTGCAAGATCAAGACAAAGACATGCAAAGCCTTGGATCACAATCATTATAATTGAAAGGCAATATATCAATCTTCTCTCTCCTCATTGCTTTGGCCGAAATTGTGAGTGGAAGGAGAGAGAATATTGTCATCTATTATTATATATATATAACATACTCATATAAATATATATATATATATATATACATATATATATATATATATAATCTTACTTTATTAGATAGCCAATCAAAATTACTTTATTCTAAAGTAAAAGCCATGCAAATCCTAGGATTGTAATCATTACAATCCAAATGTTAACTTTATTCTCTCTCTTGACACTTGACAAAAAGCGCTTATCTTCAAAAGTAAAGACTAGGATTCTTTTATCTTTATTCAAGACTTAATCCTAGCCATCCAATTTAAATTCAAATGACTAGGATTGATGACATGGACTATCCTAGTCATCAATCTCTACATGCATACGCCACATGAACACATCTAGTCATTAATTTGCAACTCACCTTTTGACGACTAGGATGATGACGTGATATTTCATAAATTACATCACCATAACACACACACACACACACACACAGATATATATATATATATATATATATATATATATATATATATATATATATATAAACTCCTTTATATATATATGTATATTATTTTTACCCATTCTAATCTTCATTAGAATAAATACATTGAAACTACTCTTCAATATTTACAATTTGGCCCCAAAAGTTTTGGTAATTACAATTTGACCCTAAAACTTTTTAAAATTATACTTTTGGCCCAAACACCAACATAGATGACTCTTAACACCTTAAAGCCACCAACCACATTATACAAGCTCCCGGTGAACTTATTCATGATACTTATTAGTGTGTGGCCTTCTAGATTCACAACTGCGTACTGATGACGGACCGATAAACCTCCTTATTTATTTTAGAAATGTCCATGCCATTTATCAAAATACCCTCATGCTCATGAGTGACGCACTAGCAATGAACGTATGATGAGAATGTATACGATAATGAAGATGACGTCGTTTATCAATCCATTTAGTCATCAAGAATTAGTATGCAGTCCGATCCTTCTATTAAGAATGCCTCGATCGGGAAAGGACCATGAAATGGTTAAGTCCACATCCGATACTATGTATAAATTTGGACCGGTGAAACGAGAGATGACTACCATGGAAAAACTCATTTCCATCACTTCATACTCGCCTTGGGCAATGACTTCCTCGTTTAACGATCGGTCTCAGATATCATAAGACATTGCCTCACGCCGGAGGTTAACAAATCCTATTTTGACAATTACCTATCGGTTCATACCACAAGACTAAAATGCAAAAGGCCGTAACCCACCTCATGGAAGCCGGGCATTGTCCAGACGCTGTATTTAGCCCTTGATATAATCGATAACTGTAATTTCTCAAGTCTGAGGATTAATTTGCACAATTTCCAACTAAATAGTAAACTATTAACCTGAATTCGTGCAGTTCACTATTTATTGTCACATTCAATGATCCGTACATTGACGATCACTCATATGTTTATTAGTCCACATCATCATGTTGTTCTGGCACTTCGCATGCCATCCTTTATCATTAACATCACTATATTAATCAAAGGTAATAACATATGATAACCCATACTCGATTATTCTAGTCTCGGTTGAATAATTTGAAGGGCTATGAATCGATTCTTAATGTTTATCATATCAAAGAAAAACTGTGAAATATCCTAAACCCTTTTAGAACATTTTTCTTCCTGGATAAGCATTAAGGACACATTCATATGGAAGCGGAGAATATGAATATCCTACAAATAACATAGTGTATAAAACACATAAATATAGTCTTATTAAACCCTAAATTAGGTCATCTCAACTATAGCATTAGGGCATATTCCCAACAATGGTCACCTATTATTGAGTCTTTAATTAGATTCGCGTTTCTTATTTAGGAAGTGTAAGATTCGATAAAATTAGTGGGATGTATCATTTAATTAAAGACCAAGTTAAATGATTAAACAAGTTAAAGGTAACTAGCAATCTTATTTTTTTGCATGTTTATGACTACAAGTATGAACCTAGTTTTATTTAGATTACTAGACTTTATATTGCATAACTAGACCAAAGTTTATGATTAATGTTGTTGTCTAAGAATAGTTTTTAGAAAATTAATCATGTTTTAGATTTATATGCTGTTTAGTTTTCTTCTTGTTGTATCATAAGAAAAGATTGTGATACTTATAGTTTGATAAGTAGAACAAGTTTAATATGGTATTGAGTTATCTTCTTTTAATGATTTCATAATGGTATGCAAGATTTAAAAGAGTATGATTCTAAACTTAAAATAGTTGTGTGGTAAGCATATCCTGAAGGAAAATGATATAGGCTAGCATGATACATATTTTAAAAATTTCTATGAATATGGAAGAAACAATCATGCAGGATTTTGTGCGATAAAACATGAAATAGTAAAACATAACAGTTTATAGTTTAATTTCAAATTGAAATAAAGATCTAGGAATACCTCTTGCGAAGAACAAAGCAATAAAAAACTTCACCTTTGATCATACACCTGGGACAAAGTGCTTCCACTCCTCTACTTTGATCTTCTTTTCTATGACCAAATCCTTAGCCTAAGTGCAATCTAGTTGTGGGACTAGATTTTGCTAAACTAAAATCAAAAGAAAACTATTTTAAGTTTCTTCAAAAGATGAAGCTTACTCAAAGAGGGAGAGAAGAGAGAAATCTCAAGAGGAGATGGTGCAATTTTTAGATTTAGGGAAGAGGCCTTTATATAGGACAACATTCTGACAAAAAATCTCTAGAAAATCAATATGGTACTTGGACTACCCCTGATGTGACTATATTTGCAGTACTCAAACCACTGTATTTGTACTACATATGCATCTTAACTTGTGGAATAAATGCAACACCTAATGCACTTTCGCTGCAATGTAGGTTGATCCTTAAAAGTGAATAAATTGGTCTCAAAACGACAAAACATAAGTCAAAGAGTTGTGCGACGATAAAGACTCAAGAATTGGTGGTAGAATGAAGCCCGTAGAAGAATAATTTGGCCAAACCAAGCGCAAAATTAGACTCAGAGCAATGGAAAAACCTAAAAAACACCTTGGTCAACCAGTCAAAGTAAAAATTGAAGAAAGTCAAAATTGACAGCAAAGGGCGCTCGAGAGCGCCTCACTGGCGCTCGAGCGCCCCTCAAGAATCTTCCACCATCTTATGGAGCTTCCAGGCGGCACGATGTGATTGGTCATCCAAAACTGTGCTTGAGCGCCATCTCTCCACCACCTAAGCTTTTTGATTGGTCCATTTGGACTACCAAAATACTATGATTGGACCATGTGGCGAAGCACCATTGGCTGAATCCAGGCTCACTTGAGCGCACTAGGAAAAGCGCTCGAACGCGCCTCTAAAATTTTCCCATAAATACCCCCTCAACATGAGCAAATTGTGTGATTTAAATTAGTTTTAATATTTATTTTTTAAAATAGTTTTAATTGTTTTAGTTAGTTTAATTTAGGTTAGTTTAAATTATGTTTTGTAAATAGTGTAGTAGTTGGGGAAAATAGGGAGGAGGTAATGCCTGAATTACCGAGTAGGAAAAATGGAAGAAATCCTATAGCTGTGCTCAGGAATCCAACCTTGGACCTCGACTTCATTTATGGGGAAGCATCTCTTTAATCTTTCTTATAAATAAATGTCGTTATAATGCTCATATAATTGTGTTGAGGATTATATATAAATGGTCTTTTAATCTATTAGTCTCCATGATCTGGACTGATTTAATTTGATGTTATATATGACTTGTTTTAATTTCAGTCTATCTGTCATTTCATTATACTTGTAGTTAATGTTGTGATAGATATTCCTTTGTGTCTTATATCTATGCTATAATAGTGAATCTATAGGTTGTACAATAGATTCCATGAGACTCTAGGTTGTACCATAGTTTCTACCTGAGAAGTTAATTTCTTAGTTTAGTTGCCCAGTTACTCTAGGTTACAAGGACATATCCATACTACGGCTATATAACCGACTCGTAGATGGAACGACACCTATAACAAAAGTAGCAGGATTTAATTGAACTAGGTAGATTAACTAGGTTAATGCTTGTAGCTTAACCCGGGCATCAAACTAGAGAATCCTATTTTCGAGCCTAGATCATTTGCCTTAGTATTAATCGAGCTTTAGAAAACCTTCCTATATTTGTATTCCCAACTCTAGACTACTTACTTTTCTTTCTTTTGTCAATCACCCAATCTATCTGTTACTTTTCAACACTCACTTAGACACTTTTACACCCTGTGGAAATAAGACCCCGTACTCTAAGCACACTATACTACGTTGATCTGTGCACTTGCGAGTTATTAAAACTTGGTCAAATTTTGTACACTTTCATACGCACACCGAGTAACGATCAATCCCCTTTTCTATAACAGAATATGTCACGCCCCAACCCCAACCTATCGCTCGGCTAAGGCCGAAACATGATGTTCGTAACACTTATTCCTAAGATTAATAACTTAATAGTCTTAAAACCTATGAGTATTAATTTAATAACATGTACATCCACTAAAATGCCATAAGAAGTTTTGAAAGACTTCCAATATTCTCCAAAGTTATCGGCCTGAAAGGTTTACTTCACCCTGTTACATAATTACAAGACTTGAATTCATACATTCCATCATCCCAAACTTAGATCTCATAAGATTAATAACCTAACTTAACTAGGTGTCTAATAAACCAAAAGAATATTACAGCATAATCAGTTGAACAATTTACAAAATCATCTCTTTTCAACAAGAAGTTCATCTTCATAGGCAAGCACGTAGATCAACTAGATTAGAAATCCATCACAACACATCAATATAGCTTGCAACCACATGGGAGCTTGCTCGGCTTGTCACGCCCCGACCCGACCCCGCAAAAGGCCAAGCCCAGACCTGACACACGGACGGAGTCCCTTCTATACCGTGGACGTTCCGAAACCCTACAATCAATGTAATAATCGCGAAAACCACAATAACCATTTGAAACAAGACAACTTTCTTTTGGAAAACATACATCTTCTCATTAAAAAACTTTGCAACCAAAAATGTCATGCATACTATACAAGTATTCGTGCCACTAAGCAGTTAAGCCATTAGTATGCATTTCTTACTAGTCACATGAGTATATCTTTACAACTTCACATTCTTTCAACTTTTACAACCTAAGACCATAGAGGCCTCAAAATAGAAACTACATACAAGGCTACAAGCCTCAAAATAAAGTGTCAACCAAGCAGTATATACATCAAACATGGCCCGCACAAAAGACTGGCAACCAACCACCAGCTAAGCAAAGAAAGTGCTATCAAGGAAACACCTCCACTTGCTCCTCCTCCTCAACTACCTCGATAGGATCAGCTTCAACTACTCCTGTAAAAATATGGTATAGAAAGGAATGAGCAAAAACTATTGCTCAGCGAGGGCAATTGGTCTCAAGGACGGAGATGAGAGGAGAATGCAATGCAAATAGTCAAGCAATTCATTCAATTATCATATAGAGATAGAAACAAAGCCAACAATAAAACAAGACAGGCATTAAAACTATAAACACTCATTCAAAGGATATGATTCACTTTCCACGAGCAACTTTCAATCATGAATTCGATGACGACGCGCCGGCCCAAACCACCTTATAACTTCAATTTGGAATACCCCGGAAGTATCCATCAATTCTATGACCCAAATCTCCCTGGGAGGCAACCCAAGCGAGAAAGGGAATAGGACACGGAGCTAGAACAACCAACACTGGCAACCTGAGGCTACCCAGAGATGCCTATTACACCGCCCCTGACTCTATGAATGCAATACAATATACAATGCAACAATCGAGCAATCGAGCAATAAAACCACACGTGGGAGAATAACAAAGTAGGTTACTCTCGCATGCAATAGCAACAGTTGATAAACATTTCAATCAGAATCAACTCTAGCAAACATAACAAGCAATATTAAGCATTCTATAGGCATAACATTAAGAAAACAAACAAAATCACAAAGCGACCCCAACTTTCAAAACGCTACTACTTTCAAACGAGCCACGAGTTTTGGAAACCGACTTCACCAATCCTCCTAGGTCACCATAAGGCACGTCTAATCCTACTTTACCCTAGAATCACGCAAAGTCCCAATTTTCTCCTTTGCTCGTTTGAACTACAACTACCCTAACCAAACACCCAACCAACACCATAACCGCACCAAAAGTGCTTCCATGGCCTCCCGAGACAATGCCATCACGCAAAATGAGGAAACGCTAAACTCGACCTAAACATCCCCAACTTTCACCAAGGCATTTCTCCTCGTTTTTCCATTACACATTCTAAACAAATCACGCATTTAGGCATTCTAGCATATCTAGCACCTTCCTACATCAACAGAATGCATAACGGAGCAACTTCATCGATACGAGGGTTTACTATTCAAAATTTACTATTCAATTATCAATTTAAATTGCAATTTCGATATTCAACCGCAGAAAATACTAAAAAGCTACAAATGCATGTTCTACAATTGTCAAGGAACATTCTTTAAGCATTAAAATGATTAAAATAACAAACTACGGATAAAACCCAAAAATTTAAAGTTGATACATATAACATTCAAATGTGCAAATAAATGTGCTTCCCTCACCTTAGACACTCCTAGACGCTATGAAAACCACGCTGGATGCCTCGGAAACAACCCCGTGCAAGCTCACACGAAGAAATAAAGATTTGAATGTTGAAATGTTTTCTTTTTTTCCTTTGGAGTTTCGGCTAGCTCTTATTTTGTTTTCAGCTTTGTTTTTGTTTTTTTTTTTTGCAATGTTATATGATTAATAAAAGATGACAAGCCTTGGTCAATTGGTCAAGCCTTTGGTCAACTAACTTAAGTTGGTCAATTTAGCTTATTTTATGCATTTTAAAGCTAAAACAAATAACACAATTCTAATTCTAGTTAACAACAACTAAAATATTAAAACTAAAACACTAAATACTAGTTTTCACTATTTGCTGAGGACTAGAAAACAATCTCTAACTATCGCTCTCGAAATGCAATGCACTTTGTGACAATAAAAAAAAATAACAATTAGATTTCAAGGAATTTAAGAAAATATAATTTTTAGAATAGTAAACAAGAAAATTCTACATTCCGGGCTCGGGTATTACACCCTCTCCCCCTTAAAACAATTGCGTCCATGCAATTCTTACCTGGTCGATAAACAACTCCGGATACTGATTCCGAACCTGGTCCTCTCTTTCCCAAGTCGCCTCCTCAAACCCGTGATGATTCCAAAGAACCTTTACTAACGGAATACTCTTCCTGCAAAGTTTCTGAACTTTCCGATCCACAATTCGAATCGGTTTCTCTTCATAAGTTAACTTTTTCTCAATCTGCAAAGGCTCTGGTTCAAGTACATGTGAAGGATCTGGATGATATTTCCTTAACATTGACACGGGGAAAACATCATGCAGTCTCGACAAGCTCGAAGGCAAAGCTAACCGATAAGCAAAAAGACCCACATTTTCGGTGATCTCAAATGGACCCACATACCTAGGACTAAGTTTCCCGCTCTTACCGTGCCGAATCAATCCCTTTCGATGAGAAATCTTAAGAAACACCCAATCTCCCAAAGTAAACTCAAGATCCCGACGGTGCTTATCCGCATAACTCTTCTGACGACTCTGAGCTGTGAGCATACGCTGGCGAATAAGGTGAAAATTATCTACCATCTTAATCATCTCAGGTAACACAGTTGGATCAATTGTTCTCATTTCTCCAACCTTTTCCCAATACAATGGGGATATGCATTTACGACTGTACAACGCCTCGTAAGGAGCCATACCTATAGTAGATTGATAACTATTATTGTAGGCGAACTCCGCTAATGGCAAAAACTTCTCCCAATTCTTCCCAAAGTCTAACACACATGCCCGAAGCATGTCTTCCAAGATCTTGATAGTTCTCTCAAACTGGCCATCAGTTTGTGGATGGTATGCGGTACTGAAGCTCAATTTAGTTCCCATGGCCTCTTGCAACTTCTGCCAAAAATGAGATCTAAATCTAGGATCTCTATCTGACACTATACTCTGTGGCACACCATGCAGTCTCACAATATTAGCAACATAGAGCTCAGCTAGTTTATGAAGGCTATCTTGTTTGTTCACGGGAATAAAATGTGAAACCTTAGTCAATCAGTCCACAACAACCCAAACAGAATCACATCCTCTTGGAGATCTAGGAAGATCAGTCACAAGGTCCATTGTTATATGCACCCACTTCCATTGCGGAATCGACATCGGTTGTAGAAGCCCGGCTGGCCTCTGATGCTCAACTTTAACCCTCGGACAAGTTAAACACCTAGATACATACCCAGCAATCTCCCTCTTTATATTGTTCCACCAGAAGTGTTGTTTCAAGTCTCTATACATTTTAGTACTGCCCGGGTGAATCGTATATCTTGAATTATGTGCCTCGGACAGAATCTCATTCTTCAAAGTCGGATCTCTAGGAACATACATTCTGTCCCTGAATCTGAAGATACCATCTGCATGTAATTTAAACTCCGACTCTCCCCCTTTTGCTTTTTCTTGGATTTTCAAGATGTGCGGATCAGTCTTCTAAGCCTCTCTGATTTGTGCTAGCAATCCTGACTGAATTTGTAAGCTAGCAAATCAAATCCTTACCTCAGTAGCTTCCGACTTCCATGAACAAATTTCCTCCAAATTCTCCCAATCCTTGATAATTAGACTTGCAACAATAGCCTTTCAGCTCAAAGCATCTGCAACAATATTTGCCTTACCTGGCACGTAGTTTATAGAGCAATTGTAGCCACTTAATAGCTCTAGCCATCTTCGTTGCCTCATATTCAAATCTTTTTGTGAAAACAAATATTTGAGACTCTTGTGGTCAGTAAAAATTTTAAATCTGCTACCCCACAAGTAATGACACCACTTCTTCAATGCAAACACAATTGCAGCTAACTCTAGATCATGTGTAGGGTAATTGACTTCATAAGGTTTCAACTTCCTAGAAGCATAGGCAATCACCTTACCACTCTGCATTAAAACAAAGCCTAAACCTTCTTTAGATGCATCACTGTAGACAACAAAGTTTTCTGTACCCTCCGGTAAAGCTAGTATAGGAGCTGTAGTTAGTCTCTTCTTCAGTTCTTGGAAATTGGATTCACATTTAGTATCCCAGTCGTAAGTAACTTTCTTTCCAGTCAACTGGCTTAAAGGTCCAGAAATTTTGGAAAAGTCTTTAACAAACCTCCGATAGTAACCTGCCAATCCTAGAAAACTCCGAATCTCTGACACAATTTCAGGTCTCTTCCAAGATGAAACAACTTCAATCTTAGCTGGGTCTACTGAAATTCCTTGATCTGAAATGATATGGCCTAGAAAAGATATTTGATTCAACCAGAATTCACACTTGCTAAATTTAGCAAAAAGCTTGTTTTCTTGTAAAGTCTGTAGCACAATCTTCAAATATTGTTCATGTTCAGCCTCATTCTTAGAGTACACTAAAATGTCGTTAATAAAGATTACGACAAATTGATCAAGATAAGGTCGAAAAACCCTCTACATTAAGTCCATGAATGCGGCTAGTGCATTCGTCGATCCAAACGGTAACACAACAAATTCATAGTGGCCATATCTAGTCCTGAATGCCGTCTTAGGTATATCGTCACTCCGAATCCTGAGTTGATAGTAACCCTGCCTCAAGTCAAATTTGGAGTAAACACTCGCACCTTGCAACTGGTCAAACAATTCTTCAATCAACGGCAAGGGGTATTTGTTCTTAATCGTGACTTGATTAAGTCCCCTGTAATCAATACATAACCGTAG
The DNA here is from genome assembly GCA_037974665.1 of Ehretia macrophylla. Classification (NCBI taxonomy): domain Eukaryota; kingdom Viridiplantae; phylum Streptophyta; class Magnoliopsida; order Boraginales; family Ehretiaceae; genus Ehretia; species Ehretia macrophylla. The sequence continues at coordinate 59,496,830 of CM075781.1, forward strand.
CGCGTCGTCTTTCTTTCTCACAAACAACACAGGCGCACCCCACGGCGAATAACTACATTGTATAAACCCTTTCTTAAGCAAGTTCTGAAGCTGAATTTTCAATTCCTAAAGTTCAGTCGATGTCATTCTATAAGGACTTCTAGAAATTAGCGCAGTGCCTGGCATAAGGTCAATCACAAATTCAATCTCCCTATCCGGTGGTAAACCCGGTAATTCCTCAGGAAATACATCAGGGAAGTCTTTAACAATTGGAACCTCATTCAAATTCAACTTATCAGTATATTGATTGATCAGATAAGCTAGGTAAGCTTCACAACCTTTATTCAACAACTTAGATGCCTTGATTGATGATAAAAGAGGTATTCGGGCAGCCCTGCAATTCCCAACAATCCCTAGTACCGGTAGGTCAGGAATCTGAAGATAAACAATTTTTGTCCTACAATCCAACTGAGCATAGTACTTCCTCAACCAGTCCATTCCCAAAATGATTTCAAAGTCACGGAAGGGCAGTATAATTAAATCAGCAGGAAATTTACGGTTCTTAATACATATATCACAAGATTTGCAAATAGACTCAGTAACAAATTTCGCACCCAAAGGCGTACTAACTTCAACTTCATGCGGCAGTTTATCAATGCAAACATTCACAGATCGTGCACATGCAGGAGTTATAAACGAATGTGTAGCTCCAGGATCAATCAAAACTTTAACTGGCTGAGTATTGAGAAGAAAGGTACCTTCCACTATTGTGGTAGTATCGGGCAGCTCCTCCGCATCTAGTGCAAAGACCCTAGCCTGTACCCTATGTGCTGGACCTGTACCTGCAGCCCTATTCTGCACACCTTGGCCTCCAGTACGGCCCTGAACATTCTTAAACTTAGGGTAATCTTTCACCCTATGCTCATCACTCCCACAACCAGTGCACTTACCACTCTTCCTCCAGCAATTAGCTTCAATGTGCCCCGATCGATTACAAAAGTTACACTGCTGATTTTGCCTTACAACAGTGTTTCCCGTAGGTGCAGGGGCTTTGGCAGTAGTTGTGACGCCCGAGATTTAGCCATGCATTTAATTACTGTTGCATCCCTTGTTTGCGCATTTACTTCTGTGCCTTACTAACTGACTTTTGTAACTACTATTCACTCCATTTTTAAACTGCCTTCTATTAGTTAATTAGCATTTTTATTAAATCATATTAATTGTAAAAGTAGTGGGAAAATGTTCATTTGAACTAAAGGCGTTAGGAGGGCTCGTTTAGAAAATGACTTTTGTAGTTGAATGAATAGTGTTACGTAACTAACTTAGAGATTTAATTAGCTAGCACACATGTTCACCTTAGGCTCGTTTTTGAGCTTACAACGCGCATTCTAAAGCCACCTTAAGCACCCAAACTTGACCCCACCTCAAGACCTACCTATTAAAACATAAAACAAACACATTTGAGCACAAAAACAAAACAAATTCAGCTGTGAACAGTGCCCCAAACCCGACAGCCCCTCCCTTGTGCATTTAGAGATTTTGCTTCATCAAATCATCAATTCAAGCCAAGCCAAGCCTTGAGCAACTAGTGTAGGGTGTTTGCAAGGTTCCTAGGTGCTCCTACGCATATTGGTGAGGGATTTCACGGCTTGTTTTTACATTTTTAAATAGTTGCCAATTTCTTGATTTGTTGAAAATGTGATCAAATGCTATTGTATAAGTTATCTATGCTAATATACCATCTATATGAATGCTAGAGAACACATGTGAGCCATTGTTTCGCTTTTTAAACGGTTAGAATCGTTAATTTGAAAATTTGGGTGAATAGTGATGTTTTTCTAGGGTTTTGTGTAATTGCTCGAATTAGCTTGATTCAATGCTTCTATTAGACGCCTTAGGTGCTAGTGAAGGTAACCTAATAGCCCCGTGCACTTGCATTGCCCTTAAATCGCTTAAAATGGAAAATAGCCGACTTGAACTTGGGGATTTCGGGGTTAATGCGAATCCGGGTGGATTCGGGCTTCAATTCTAGTAACCTTAGGCTACCTAGGTGCTATAGATGCCTTGATATCCCTTGTTTGAACCCCGGACAATGTATGTGTAGTTTAAAGCCATAAGAGGGAATTTGGGGCTTTCGGGGTAATCGCGGGCATTTGAATGAGTTAGAGGGTTAAGAGGGTACCTTGAGAGTTAGTTAGAAGGTTGGGAGAGTTTCCTTTGAAAATGGAATCATTAACTTTGGTTTGGAAGAGAAATAGTTCGAAAAATAAAGGGGTTTAAGTGCAATTTCGGTTGTCTCACATTTCTAAACCCACGTCATGACTTCTTGAGTGTTTATAAGTGATTTTAAGTTGATTTGGAGCTTTTGGTATGATTCTAAACTTATCTTGCTAATGTCTCTTTGTAAAACTGCATATTTGCTTATATAATTGTTCTATTCTAATTGCATCGAGGTCAACCTACTTTGTTGATCCTCATATGTGTTAATGCTTATATTATTGCTATTAACTTGCCATCGTTAAGTGCATTGCATAGTGGTTGCGCAACCATAGTGTCAGGGGCGGATGTGTTGAATATCGGCTGGGCGGCAGAGGGCTTGCTGGTGGATATTCAAACTCCGTGCCCTATTCCCTCATTCGCCTGGTCCGAAGATTGCCAGGGGATGTTGGGTCGTAGGATTCGGGGTACATCCGGAGTACACCCACTGGAGTGTTTGGGGATTATGCCGGCTTATCATGATCGTGCTCGTGGTTCATGGATCGTGATTGAAGACCTGTGAAGATTGGTGTATAGGGGATTGTGTGAATCGTATCCTTTTAAATGTGTGATTATTTAAGTTATCATTGTTTCTTTAATTGTCTAAGTGTTATTGTTGTGTAACTGTATTATCTGTTGCATTGCACGCCCCGGGACTATATTCCTCACTGGGCAACAGTGGTTGCTCATACCTCGATATCTGTTTCAGGAGACGCTGAGGGTGATCCCCAGCTTGTTGAGTTAATTGAGGAAGAAGAAGTTCAGATTGAGCCTTTACCTTAGTTGCTGTGCCTGATAGCTTGAGGTGGTTAATGAATTTGCTGCTATGTGGAAGATTCATTTGATTATCTTATGTATTATTTTGTAGCCTAAGGGCTATGTATATGCTTGTTGTATAAGTTGAAGACTAGTTGGTTGTGTTGTAGCTTTGATGGCCTATGTACTGTAATAACTTATGATCTACTTCTATTCGCTTTGCTTGCTTGGGAGTGAATGGCTTAAAGTAGAAATGTTTGACCTTTCAATTATGTTTAATTGATTTCCTAGGATATCATAATTATAAAACTATGTTGATAACAAGTTCTTGCATGCTTGTGTGTTTTGGAACTATTGTGTACCATAAGGCTCGGATGGCCTTATAGCTTTGTTGTTTAATTAAGAAAAGCTTGTAGTTGGGACTTTGTTTAAGTGTTTACAGGTTTTTAGAATGTCCACGGTACAGGGGAGACTCTGTCCGTGTGTCGGGTCCGGACTTAACCTTTAGCTTGGGGGTTGGGTCAGGGCGTGACATTTAAGTGGTATCAGAGCTATAGATTGCATGAAGCCAGGTTAAATTTCTCGGTCTGTGGGTAGAGATTTGTTATGTGACTTTGTGAATACATGAGTCTTTGATTTTGATTGACCTAAGTGAAATTTGAATAAGGAATGAACATGCTAGCATGGAAAAGGAATATCAAGAGTCTAGAATGTCAAGTATGATCTAGTGATTTATGTTTACTTCAAGAATGTGGAATATTTATTTGAACTTCTATGTACTTGACTTTATGTGAATCTAATTGGACTTTCTTTATGTGTTTACTTATAAATTGCATATATACATATATATACCTGTCATAACACTTTGCATTCTAGCTATTCGAGATGGGGCCTCGCCGTCGTGCTGATAATCCGAATGTTGGTGGGGAACCCGAGGGGGTTCATGGGCAAGAAGCTGAGGTGGCCGAAAATGCACCGCAGGTTCAAGAACCGAGCACTGCACAGATCTTGGCCACGATGGCCACTGCTATGAACACTATCGCCCAGTTTGTTACACAATAGGGTCAGCCAGGGGTCGTTGGAGGTAATCAGGCTACGAGAGCCGGAGGTAGTGGTCCTACCGGAGGAAATCTGTATGATCGGTTTATACATCATGGGGCCTATACTTTCTTTGGGGAGCCGGACGATATGAAAGCTGAGATGTGGCTAAGGAAGTTCGAGAGAGTGGCAGCAATACTAGAGTGCCATGATGACAGGAAGATTACTTATGCTACTTTCCTTCTCGAGGGTGATGCTGAAGATTGGTGGAATACCATCAGTGAGAAATGGGGAGCTGAGGGAGGTCATCATTCGTGGGCCGACTTTGTCCGAGAATTTCGAGACAAGTATATATCGGTAGTTGCCCGCGAGAGGCGACAAACTGAGTTCATAAACTTGAAGCAGGGAAGTATGACGGTAGATCAATACGAGGCTACTTTTACCCGGCTTTCCCGTTATGCACCAGCTTTGATTCAGCCGGAGGACATGAAGATCCAGAGGTTCATCCTGGGTTTGAGGAGGGATATTATGCTGAACTTGTCTTCAAATGATTTTCCCAACTATGCTGCAGTAGTCCGAGCCGCCTCGAGGTATGAGAAACGGAAGGCCGATGTGTTAGCCGAGACCAGTCAATCGAGTAAACGGTTTCAGTCTCAGAGTCAAGGGTACCAGGGGCAGGCTGTATCAGTTGGGCAGAGTTCACAGCCGAGGCAGACTCAGAGTTACACAGGGCCTACTCAGACTCAGGCATGACCAGTCCAGAGTCAGACTCAGAGTCAGTTCTGTCCAGCAGTTTCCCGTTCGCAGCAGGGTAGTTCAGCTACCTCTACTTACAGAGCTCCTTCGGGAGGCACTGTTGCAAGATGTCACCAGCAGTGTAGCTTCTGTCAGCGCCAGGGCCACACTGAGGATGTTTGTTGGAAGAAACATAACAAGTGTACAAGTTGCGGCAGTGATCAGCACAGGGTTAAAGATTGTCAGAAATTTAAGAACCCTAGAGGTCAGACATCAGCTCAGAATTCTCAGACCAGGGCACCAGCTGCAGCACCACCACCACGAGGTCAGGCCCGTGTATTTGCTTTGGATGCTGAGGAGCTTCCGGATACTACTGCTGTGGTAGAAGGTATTTTTCTTCTTAATGATCAGTCAGTTAAGGTATTAATTGATTCCGGGGCTTCGCATTCTTTTATTACTCCTACTTGTGCACAAAATGCTAAATTGAAACATGATAAACTGTTGCATGAGATTGTGGTTTATACTCCTATGGGTCCGAAGTTTGTTACAAGATCTATTTGCAGAGCATGTAGTATATTTATTGAGGGTCGTGTTTTTCCTGCTGATTTGATTATCCTACCCTTCAATGACTTTGAAATTATATTGGGGATGGACTGGTTAAGTAAATATTATGCCCAGCTTGATTGTAGAAAGAAGATTTTGTATCTAGAAATGCCTGACCAGCCTGTACTTAAAATAGTTGGTAGTAGAAAATCTACTGGAACTCCTATTATTTCTTCTATTAGGGCATCTAAATTATTGAGCAAGGGTTGTGAGGCTTATCTTGCATATTTGATTAATCAACCTGGGGATCAATTGAAATTGAATGATGTACCTATCGTGAGGGAGTTTCCGGGGGTCTTTCCTGAGGAATTACCTGGGTTACCGCCTGATAGAGAGATAGAGTTCATGATTGATTTATTGCCGGGGACTTCACCTATCTCTAGGACTCCGTACAGAATGGCTCCACCAGAGTTGCAGGAATTGAAAGTTCAATTGCAGGGCTTGCTTGAGAAGGGATTCATTCAGCCGAGTTCTTCACCGTGGGGTGCACCAGTTCTATTCGTTAAAAAGAAAGACGGATCACTTCGCCTATGCATTGATTATCGGGGTCTTAATCAGGTAACCATCAAAAATAAATATCCTTTGCCTTTAATCGAAGAGTTGTTTGATCAGTTGCAAGGCGCCAGGGTATTCTCTAAATTTGATCTGAGGCAGGGTTATTATCAACTGAGGATTAAGAAAGATGATGTTCCTAAAACTGCTTTCAGAACTCGATATGGCCATTATGAGTTTGTTGTCTTGCCGTTTGGTCTTACTAATGCTCCCGCCGCATTCATGGACTTAATACAGAGGGTATTCTGTCCTTATCTGGACCAATTTGTGGTCATATTCATTGATGATATTCTTGTCTATTCTAAATCTGAGGCGGAACATGAACAACATCTCAAAATTGTGTTGCAGACTCTTCAGGAACATCAGTTATTTGCAAAGTTTAGCAAATGTGAATTCTAGCTTAAGCAAGTTGCTTTTCTGGGCCATATTATCTCGCAGGATGGTATTTCTGTTGATCCAGCGAAGATTGAAGTTGTGTTATCTTGGAAACGACCTAAAACTGTCACGGAGATTCGTAGCTTCCTTGGGTTAGCTGGGTATTATCGGAGGTTTTTCAAGGATTTCTCTAAGATTGCAGGGCCTTTAACTCAACTTACTCAGAAGAAAACAGTTTTTGACTGGAATGATAAATGCGAGGCCAGCTTCCAGGAATTGAAGAAGAGATTGACTACAGCTCCTATTCTTGCTCTACCTGAGGGTTATGATAATCTGGTGATCTATAGTGATGCTTCGAAGGAAGGTCTGGGTTGTGTATTGATGCAGAATGGCCGGGTTATTGCTTATGCTTCCAGGAAACTGAAGCCTTATGAACTCAACTATCCGACTCATGATCTTGAGCTTGCAGCTATCATTCTTGCGTTAAAGAAATGGCGTCATTATCTATGGGGCAACAAATTTGAAATCTTTACAGATCATAAGAGCTTGAAATATCTGTTTTCACAGAAAGAGTTGAACATGAGGCAGAGGCGTTGGCTGGAATTACTTGAGGACTATAACTGCACTATTAACTATCTTCCGGGCAAGGCCAATATTGTTGCTGATGCTTTGAGCCGAAAGGCTACTGTTCCTAGCTTGATTATCAAGAATTGGGAATTCATGGAAGAATTATGCTTATGGAAGCCTAGTACTTCAAATTCTGGTATTCAATTCGCAAGTTTGCAGATTCAATCTCTGTTATTGTCCAGGATTCGGGAAGCTCAACAGGCTGATCTTCAATTATTGAAAGTCTTAGAGAATTCTAAAGGGGGAGAGTCGAATTTCAAACTGCACGACGATGGTATTCTCAAATTCAAAGGTAGAATCTGTATTCCGAATGATCCAAATTTGAAAAAGGATATTCTTGCTGAGGCACACAGTTCTCGATATACTATCCATCCAGGCAGTACTAAAATGTATAGAGATTTGAAGCAGAATTTCTGGTGGAATAATATGAAGAGAGAAATTGCTGACTATGTTGCTCGATGCCTTACTTGTCAGAAAGTTAAAGCAGAACATCAGAGACCTGCAGGGTTGTTGCAGCCTTTGGCTATTCCTGTTTGGAAATGGGATCATATTACTATGGATTTCGTATCAGATTTATCGAGGTCTTCGAAGGGTAATGACTCAGTTTGGGTTATTGTGGATAGACTGACCAAGACTTCTCACTTTATTGCTAAAAAGAAGTCTGATTCTCTTGATAAATTGGTAGAGTTGTATATTGAGAATGTTGTCCGACTTCATGGAATTCCAAAGAGTATTGTGTCAGATAGAGATCCCAGATTCACATCGCAGTTCTGGCAGAAGATTCAGAAAGCTTTGGGCACAAATTTGAATTTCAGTACAGCTTATCATCCTCAGACAGATGGTCAATCTGAGAGAACTATCTTAATCCTTGAGGATATGTTACGGGCTTGTATTCTGGACTTCGGTAAGAGTTGGGAGAAGTATTTGCCACTAGCAGAGTTCGCCTACAACAATAGTTATCAAGCTACTATTGGTATGGCACCTTATGAGGCACTTTATGGGCGTAAATGCCGGTCTCCTCTCTACTGGGATGACGTTGGTGAAATGAAGACTATCGACCCTACTCTCTTACCTGAAATGAACAAAATGATTGATCATGTGCAGCTTATCAGAAAAAGAATGCTTACAGCACAGAGCCGGCAAAAGAGTTATGCAGATAGACGACGTCGTGATCTAAAATTTGCTGTGGGGGATCGAGTATTTCTAAAAATTTCTCCTCGCAAGGGTTTGATTCGGCATGGTAAAGGAGGTAAACTCAGTCCTCGATATGTGGGACCATTTGAGATAACTGAAACTGTTGGTGATTTGGCTTACCGTTTGGCTTTACCTCCTAGTCTGGGCAGAATTCATGACGTATTCCATGTTTCCATGCTTCGGAAGTATCAGCCAGATCCCTCTCACATACTTGAGCCGGAACCGCTAGAGATCAGTGAAACTTTGACCTACACAGAGAAACCTCTTCGAATTGTTGATCAGAAAGTTCAGGAGCTGAGGACTAAAAGCATTCCGATGGTTAAAGTTCTGTGGGATCATCACGGAGTAGAGGATGCGACATGGCAAAGAGAGGATCAGATGCGGGAACGGTATCCGGAGTTATTCGCCGAATCATGTAAGAATTGCGTGGACGCAATTAGTTTAAGGGGGAGAGGATGTGACGCCCGAGATTTAGCCATGCATTTAAATACTGTTGCATCCCTTGTTTGCGCATTTACTTCTGTGCCTTACTAACTGACTTTTGTGACTACTATTCACTCCGTTTTTAAACTGCCTTCTATTAGTTAATTAGCATTTTTATTAAATAATATTAATTGTAAAAGTAGTGGGAAAAATGTGCATTTGAACTAAAGGCGTTAGGAGGGCTCGTTTAGAAAATGACTTTTGTAGTTGAATGAATAGTATTACGTAACTAACTTAGAGATTTAATTAGCTAGCACACATGTTTACCTTAGGCTCGTTTTTGAGCTTACTACGCACATTCTAAAGCCACCTTAAGCACCCAAACTTGACCCCACCTCAAGACCTACCTATTAAAACATAAAACAAACACATTTGAGCACAAAAACAAAACAAATTCAGCTGTGAACAGTGCCCCAAACCTGACAGCCCCTCCCTTGTGCATTTGGAGATTTTGCTTCATCAAATCATCAATTCAAGCCAAGCCAAGCATTGAGCAACTAGTGTAGGGTGTTTGCAAGGTTCCTAGGTGCTCCTACGTGTATTGGTGAGGGATTTCACGGCTTGTTTTTGCATTTTTAAATAGTTGCCAATTTCTTGATTTGTTGAAAATGTGATCAAATGCTATTGTATGAGTTATCTATGCTAATATACCATCTATATGAATGCTAGAGAACACATGTGAGCCGTTGTTTCGCTTTTTAAACGGTTAGAATTGTTAATTTGAAATTTTGGGTGAATAGTGACGTTTTTCTAGGGTTTTGCGTAATTGCTCGAATTAGCTTGATTCAATGCTTCTATTAGACGCCTTAGGTGCTAGTGAAGGTAACCTAATAGCCCCGTGCACTTGCATTGCCCTTAAATCGCTTAAAATGGAAAATAGCCGACTTGAACTTGGGGATTTCGGGGTTAATGCGAATCCGGGTAGATTCGGGCTTCAATTCTAGTAACCTTAGGCTACCTAGGTGCTATAGATGCCTTGATATCCCTTGTTTGAAGCCCGGACAATGTATGTGTAGTTTAAAGCCATAAGAGGGAATTTGGGGCTTTCGGGGTAATCGCGGGCATTTGAATGAGTTAGAGGGTTAAGAGGGTACCTTGAGAGTTAGTTAGAAGGTTGGGAGAGTTTCCTTTGAAAATGGAATCATTAACTTTGGTTTGGAAGAGAAATAGTTAGAAAAATAAAGGGGTTTAAGTGCAATTTCGGTTGTCTCACATTTCTAAACCCACGGCATGACTTCTTAAGTGTTTATAAGTGATTTTAAGTTGATTTGGAGCTTTTGGTATGATTCTAAACTTATCTTGCTAATGTCTCTTTGTAAAACTGCATATTTGCTTATATAATTGTTCTATTCTAATTGCATCGAGGTCAACCTACTTTGTTGATCCTCATATGTGCTAATGCTTATATTATTGCTATTAACTTGCCATCGTTAAGTGCATTGCATAGTGGTTGCGCAACCATAGTGTCAGGGGCGGATGTGTTGAATATCGGCTGGGCGGCAGAGGGCTTGCCGGTGGATATTCAAACTCCGTGCCCTATTCCCTCATTCGCCTGGTCCGGAGATTTCCAGGGGATGTTGGGTCGTAGGATTCGGGGTACATCCGGAGTACACCCACTGGAGTGTTTGGGGATTATGCCGGCTTATCGTGATCGTGCTCGTGGTTCGTGGATCGTGATTGAAGACCTGTGAAGATTGGTGTATAGGGGATTGTGTGAATCGTATCCTTTTAAATGTGTGATTATTTAAGTTATCATTGTTTCTTTAACTGTCTAAGTGTTATTGTTGTGTAATTGTATTATCTGTTGCATTGCATGCCCCGGGACTATATTCCTCACTGGGCAACAGTGGTTGCTCATACCCCGATATCTGTTTCAGGAGACGCTGAGGGTGATCCCCAGCTTGTTGAGTTAATTGAGGAAGAAAAAGTTCAGATTGAGCCTTTACCTTAGTTGCTGTGCCTGATAGCTTGAGGTGGTTAATGAATTTGCTGCTATGTGGAAGATTCATTTGATTATCTTATGTATTATTTTGTAGCCTAAGGGCTATGTATATACTTGTTGTATAAGTTGAAGACTAGTTGGTTGTGTTGTAGCTTTGATGGCCTATGTACTGTAATAACTTATGATCTACTTCTATTCGCTTTGCTTGCTTGGGAGTGAATGGCTTAAAGTAGAAATGTTTGACCTTTCAATTATGTTTAATTGATTTCCTAGGATATCATAATTATAAAACTATGTTGATAACAAGTTCTTGCATGCTTGTGTGTTTTGGAACTATTGTGTACCATAAGGCTCAGATGGCCTTATAGCTTTGTTGTTTAATTAAGAAAAGCTTGTATTGTATTGTTGGGACTTTGTTTAAGTGTTTACAGGTTTTTAGAATGTCCACGGTACAGGGGAGACTCTATCCGTGTGTCGGGTCCGGACTTAACCTTTAGCTTGGGGGTTGGGTCGGGGCGTGACAGTAGTAGGAACTGTACCTCCCTGCTGGGGTCTAGTCACAGCTGGTCTTGATTGAATCTGATACTGTGGCTGATACGGACGTTGCTGAGGAACCTGAACAAAAGTCTGATACTGCCTCTGCTGACTCTGGCTGCTCTGGCCCAAGTACTGTTTCTTACTCGGCTGGCTACTCTCAGCTATCATCTTTGCCTTCCGTTTTTCAAACTTCGAGGCTGCTTGGAATGCCTCGGAAAAAGTAGTATAAGTCTGTCCAGTCAAATGCAGCTGTATATCCATTCTCAGCCCACGAACAAACCTATGAATCATCCTCCTAGCTGGCTGCACCAGCTCAGCCATATACCTCGACAAGCTGACAAACCTAGCCTCATACTGTGCAACAGTCATGTTTCCCTGCTTCAGGGCCACAAATTCATCTTCCCGCCATTCCCTAGCCATCTCGGGAATATACTTGTTCCGAAACTCACTCACGAAATCATCCCACAGATGCGGAACATCCTCACAATCCCACCTCAACCTAATAGTGTTCCACCACTGTTCTGCGTCGCCCTCAAACAGGAATGCTGCATAAGCTATTCTTGCCTCATCAGTGTACCTCAAAGCAGCGAAAATTTTCTCAACACGGTTAAGCCATCTTTCGGCTGCCTCGTAATCCGGCTCTCCAAAGAACTTACCCGGCTCGTGCCTCAGGAATTTCTCCAACTGATTATTCTCAGCCCTAGGCCCCTATCCATCAGGATTAGCTTGATTTCCCTGGGGATTATTCCTTTCCTACCTCTGCTCATGTAGTACCTGAGTAATCCGGTCAACTGCAGTGGTCATGGTAGCCATAAACTGTTCAGGTAACGGTTGCTGACCCTGTTCTGCTGCCTCTTCATCTGCCCCTTGACCTTGAGTACTACGTCGTGGTGGCATAGTAACAACTCACAATAGCTGGCAACATATAAAAGCAGTTTATAGAAAGAAATATAGCACATAAGATTAGATAACACTCAAGTCAATATCAATCAAATATCCTATCACACAATTCACATAACACAAGATTGACATGCCAAACTAATTCGCTTAAACACATGAACACTCCAAGTTCACATAGTCATACTATAACATTTTCCACTTAACAATCATATAATAACACTTTAGCATTTTAGACCTTTACCCCACAGACCGAGAAACATATCCCGGCTCATGCAATACTATCATGCTCTGATACCACCTAAAGATGTCACGCCCCGACCCGACCCCGCAAAAGGCCAAGCCCGGACCCGACACACGGACGGAGTCTCCTTTGTACCGTGGACGTTCCGAAACCCTACAATCAATGTAATAATCGCGAAAACCACAATAACCATTTGAAACAAGACAACTTTCTTTTGGAAAATATACATCTTTTCATTAAACAACTTTGCAACCAAAAATGTCATGCATACTATACAAGTATTCGTGCCACTAAGCAGTTAAGCCATTAGTATGCATTTCTTACTAGTCACATGAGTATATCTTTACAACTTCACATTCTTTCAACTTTTACAACCTAAGACCATAGAGGCCTCAAAATAGAAACTACATACAAGGCTACAAGCCTCAAAATGAAGCGTCAACCAAGCAGTATATACATCAAACATGGCCCGCACAAAAGACTGGCAACCAACCACCAGCTAAGCAAAGAAAGTGCTATCAAAGAAACACCTCCACTTGCTCCTCCTCCTCAACTACCTTGATAGGATCAGCTTCAACTACTCCTGTAAAAATATGGTATAGAAAATAATGAGCAAAAACTATTGCTCAACGAGGGCAATTGGTCTCAAGGACGGAGATGAGAGGAGAATGCAATGCAAATAGTCAAGCAATTCATTCAATTATCATATAGAGATACAAACAAAGCCAACAATAAAACAAGACAGGCATTAAAACTATAAACACTTATTCAAAGGATACGATTCACTTTCCACGAGCAACTTTCAATCACGAATTCGATGACGACGCGCCGGCCCAAACCACCTTATAACTTCAGTTTGGAATACCCCAGAAGTATCCATCAATTCTATGACCCAAATCTCATTGGGAGGCAACCCAAGCGAGAAAGGGAATAGGACACAGAGCTAGAGCAACCAACACTGGCAACCCGAGGCTACCCAGAGAGGCCCATCACACCGCCCCTGACTCTATGAATGCAATACAATATACAATGCAACAATCGAGCAATCGAGCAATAAAGCCACACGTGGGAGAATAACAAAGTAGGTTACTCTCGCATGCAATAGCAACAGTTTATAAATATTTCAATCAGAATCAACTCTAACAAACATAACAAGCAATATTAAGCATTCTATAGGCATAACATTAAGAAAACAAACAAAATCACAAAACGACCCCAACTTTCAAAACACTACTACTTTCAAACGAGCCACGAGTTTTGGAAACCGACTTCACCAATCCTTCTAGGTCACTATAAGGCATGTCTAAAGACCCCGAAACCCTACTTTACCCTAGAATTCATGCAAAGCCCCAATTTCTCCCTTTGCTCGTTTGAACTACAACTACCCTAACCAAATACCCAACCAACACCATAATCGCACCAAAAGTGCTTCCATGACCTCCCGAGACAATGCCATCACGCAAAATGAGGAAACACTAAACTCGACCTAAACGTCCCCAACTTTCACCAAGGCATTTCTCCTTGTTTTTCCATTATACATTCCAAAAAAATTATGTATTTAGGCATTCTAGCATATCTAGCACCTTCCTACATCAACAGAACGCATAACGGAGCAACTTCATCGATACGAGGGTTTACTATTCATAATTTACTATTCAATTATCAATTTAAATTGCAATTTCGATATTCAACCGCAGAAAATGCTAAAAAGCTACAAATACATGTTCTACAATTGTCAAGGAACATTCTTTAAGCATTAAAACGATTAAAATAATAAACTACGGATAAAACCCAAAAATTTAAAGTTGATATATATAACATTCAAATGCGCAAATAAACATGCTTCCCTCACCTTAGACACTCCTAGACGCTAGGAAAACCATGCTGGATGCCTCGGAAACAACCCCGTGCAAGCTCACGCGAAGAAATAAAGATTTGAATGTTGAAATATTTCTTTTTTTCCTTTGGTGTTTCGGCCAGCTTCTATTCTGTTTTCAGCTTTGTTTTTGTTTTTGTTTTGCAATGTTATATGATTAATAAAAGATGACAAGCCTTGGTCAATTGGTCAAGCCTTTGGTCAACTAACTTAAGTTGGTCAATTTAGCTTATTTTATGCATTTTAAAGCTAAAACAAATAACACAATTCTAATTCTAGTTAACAGCAACTAAAATATTAAAACTAAAACACTAAATACTAGTTTTCACTATTTGCTAAGGACTAGAAAACAATCTCTAACTATCGCTCTCGAAACGCAATGCACTTTGTGACAATAAAAAAAATAACAATTAGATTTCAAGGAATTTAAGAAAATATAATTTTCAGAATAGTAAACAAGAAAATTCCACATTCCGGGCTCAGGTATTACACGGCTAATCGTCACCTGTAATTGATCAAAAAAGGGGTGAGCTAGATCCTCGCATATAGTTCAGTGAGGATTGAATAGGAAGGGTTTTGGCAAAGGTTTTATCTTTTCGTAATCAATTTGATAAAACGTGCCATGCACACAAGAATTTACAAACGAGAATACAAGATATACAATCAAGGTTCAAAACAATTAAATAACCAACTCTTCCAAGATATCATTGAATCCCTATCCCGTATGAGGATTGGTCCCTATCCTGTAGGAGGATCAGTCCCTGTCCGGGAGGAGGATTAGTCCCTATCCCGTAGGATGATCAATCCTTATCCTGTAGGCGGATCAATGGGTACTAGTAAGAGAAAGAATCAATACTCTGAGGGAGGGTCGAGATATACTATAACGCCCCGATCCCTCACGAGACCAGAGGCTCTAATAACCAAGCTATTCTCAACCCAATTCCAACCCGGTCTCAAAATTTTAGGGAAAAACGGACAGAGTCTCCCCTGTACCATGGACATTCTAAAAACCTGTAAACATACAATTTAAGCCACAAAACAATAGGAACATCATTTCTATTTAAAAAATCCCAACTTCAAGGTCATCTGAGCCTTAAGCAAGACATAGAAAACACACCCAAGCATGCACTTAACAATCCTTAAAACATTGTCCCTTTTAATCCACTTATCATACCATTCTATATTAACCATTAGACTTTCTTATGAACTAAAGCTAAACAACTGTTAACTTTCATTAACACACAAGCAAGCAACATAAAGGAAAGTAAGGATAAACTATTACAATCTACCATTCAAGCCATACATTAACCTAACTATTACAATTCTTTAACAACTCCAAATATATATATACAAACCTATAGGCACAAAATAGAACAAGACATAATACAAGCAAAATCTTCCACAATTTAGCAGGCAAACACTCCAATCTCAAGCAATAGCACACAGCAACCAAGGCCATTCTTCCAACTGCGCCACCTGAAACATGTTTAGTGAGGTATGAGCAATCACAATTGCTCAGTGAGGGATAAGGTCTACCGGGGACGTGCAATACAGTAGATAACTCAATAGGCATTTAAAAACAACTAAGGAACAATCAAAATAACAAGTTACCACACATTAAAAAGGATATGTTTTACTTATTCTTCAATCACGAACCACGAGCCACAAACTGAAATCCCGATGTAATAAGGGCACTGTTATCGATAAGCCGGCATCCCCTTATAACTCCAAAATAGGTGTACTCCGGATGTACCCCAAAATCCTATGACCCAACTATCCCTGGGTGGTATCCCAAGCGAGAGAGGGACTGGGTAACCATGGTAGCCGAGGTATACCGGCAAGCCCGATGCCGCCCGGTTTTCACGACACTACCATGCCCAAATGGTTGCGCAACCACGATGCAATGCACTCAAAATGATAACAATAGAATACATCAATAAACACATGATTGAAGGACAACAAAGTAGGTTGTCCTCACACACAATGTGAAACCCCACTTTCTTGCTTATCTCGTTTTACGTGCTTTACCTCGTTTTTCGTGCATATGATCTGTTTATGTGCTATAGGACCTAGAAAGTTATAATTTTGATGTCAATACTTCTAATACGTGCTAAATGTGCATTCATGAAATTTTCATAAAAAACGGAGTCAGAAATTTTATCGTCGATTTTTAGTGAATAGTGTTTTCGAAACACGTCCGCTATAATTTTGAAACTGGTCTTTTTAACCCTTCTAGACCTAGTCCACGGACTTTAATAGACCTGTGTTTGATGAAAACGGTTTTAAAATCGGCTTAAGAATTTATTAGGGTTTTTACACCGACTTTTGCGAAAATCGAGTTTTAAGCCGACTCGGGTGAAATTATTGGATTGTAAAACTTCTTGTCACCTAAAAATAACCCACTTGAGATATCTTGGGGGTGGCATAATTATTTTTAACTTGGTGAGCAACAAAATGCAATTAAAGTCATTAAAAACACAAAAATACCTATTTAAACTAACTTTGACTTTGCATTTTTTAATTGACCAAGCTTTAAATTATATACTATCACCTACACACACTCACACAACACAAAACACACTCCACAAACACACACATTGCCGTGAGAAAAGGGGGAGAAAAGAGAAGAGAAAAACTCAAGCTTTCAATCCAATTTTTCAAAGAAAAACCTAGTTTTTGTCCGTGAAACTTCGCACCGACTTGGATTCTGCTTGTTGGGCACGCATAGCACGCATTCCTAGGCTTATATCGCATCTAAGGTGAGAGAAAAATTCTAGATCTCAAAATGTCATTTTTGTGTTTTTGCGTATAAATGAAGATTGAACCGTTAGAATTGTAATCTGAAGTTAGATTATTGCTCCTTGCATGCTAGGGATCATTATATACTAATACTACGAGTTTCTGTCGGATATAGCATAATTTTTATTTTCCGGGTATTTAATTTTGATTAAAATGTTCAAAGTTGAATTAAATGAGTTGTGTTGATCGAAATCGATTGCCGTCGATTTCTAAATACTTGATAATTACGTGTTAGCGCTGTTGTAATGCCGAATTTTCGATTACATTGTTTGTGTGAAAATCCGGAAAATCCAGCCATGACATCTTAGGATTTTAGGGTTATCGGGCATGATTTGGAGGTGTTATGGTGGATTTCCGAGAGGGCTAATGTAGTAGGTTGAATGGGTGAGTGATAGGAACTGATTTGGCAATGTTTGGATTAGTAGATTGTAAGTTATGAATTTTAGAAGTTTAGGTTGTCATTCTTTAATTTCTTGGACGATGCCTTAGATGGTTGGGTAGTGTTCGAGTGATGAATGGTGAGTTGTTGTTGAGTAATTTAGAGTTTAATTATGTATATTATGCATGTCCGGTTAGATGGCCTACTTTGTCATCTAACTACGTTGTTTGTTGTTTAATTTAATATTGATGTTATATTGATGTTATTGATTGATTATTATTGAATGCGGGAATCGGGCACTCTTGTTGCTGATCTCCCAATTGATTGATTGATTGATGATTGATTGATGATTGATGAATATGGAGTCTTGGTATGTGTGTGCCACCTCTCGGACAGCATCGGGCTGTCGGGTTGATAACGGCATGACTGCCATAGGCTACCCCCAGCTCGCATGACGGAGGTGTCATGGAGGGAGGGGCTAGTGAGGTACCTCGGGTGCGTGAGTAATGGGGAGTTATAAGAAGAACGGTTGAGATCGTGATGGCGTTTGGAGCTACACCAAATA
Organism: Ehretia macrophylla; assembly: GCA_037974665.1. Taxonomy (NCBI): domain Eukaryota; kingdom Viridiplantae; phylum Streptophyta; class Magnoliopsida; order Boraginales; family Ehretiaceae; genus Ehretia; species Ehretia macrophylla. Next base: position 59,514,667 of record CM075781.1, read on the forward strand.
GAGTATCCTTATTGATTGGTTATATAGTTATGTGATGATAGCTTTATTTATGTTATTATTGTTGTTGTGTGTTTACTTGCTCAAAGGACTAAATCCAAGGAGCGTAGTGAATACTGTCGAGATCTATCGGATCCTCACTGGGCTTATGTATATAAGCTCACTCTCTATTAATGCATGTTTCAGGTGTACTTTCACAAGATTACGGGTACGTGCCTCCTGAAGAGGAGAATGTGGAAAACGTGCATTTCGTGGATGAGTCATATGTCCCTGAGTCTTATCCATGATTCTATGTTGTTAAATGTCATGTATATTAGCTTAATGGACTTTTATATGCTTTACGGTTCTTAGTGTAATAGTTGTTGAAAAGATGATGATCCAAACGATGTTAATTTAGTGGCTTCCTTTTGTCTATGGTTAAATTGTAGTTGTGTCTCAACTTACTTTTGAAATGTATGATAAAGTTGAGGTATTGTATGTCATGTTGGAACGGAGGCGTATAACGAGGATGTTTTATTGTATAATATGGTTGTGTTGTATGTTGTTGTTTGTATTGAGGAATTACTGGATGTATGATGTTTAATGAGGTTGGTTTAGAACCTCGGAAATCTGTTTACTGTCGTTATGCCGCCGAAATTCCGTTGCATCCTGACTGATCGTAGGTGGGGTCGAGTTGGGGCGTGACACACAATATATAGACAATAAATGCACATAATCCAAGTACAAGTAAGTAAACTATTATGCACATAAGGATGAAGTCTCCCTCACCTGGAATTAAGCCAAGCACGCATGAGAATAGCCCGATTTACTTCAAATTTCCCGAATTAGCTCAAGTATGCAACCCTAGGGTGTTCATATAAGTTTAGCAATTAACTATATCAATTCCAACTTAACTCTTACTTAACTCAACACTACAACATTAGAAGCTAGACTTATGATCACTTATTCACACAAATTCATAACCCACACACAATTGAACTACAAGGTTCACCTTACTATATCATTAGTTAATATAGAAGATATTAAAAGTATCAAATACCATCAAGTTAAGATTATAAGTTATAAATTTCAATTACTCTTATTTACAGCAATAAATAATCATATAACTAGATGAGCTATCCTTATAGTCCTACTCACTTAGCATACAATGTTTATTACAATTTAATCTTAACAAAGTACAAGTAATATAAATATTATAACAAGTTATAAGCATTAAATATGAAAATAATTAGACGAACACTAAGGGGTCAATGTCCGATGATCATGAAACTTCACGAAATGCTCACAAATGCCAAACAATAACATATAAAGGCAAGATATACAAGCACCAAAGCTAATTTAAAGGCTAAGCATGAAAACCCCGAGTTTTCCTTTTGTTATCCTAAGTCATTTAACTCCAAACCGAAGGTTATGACTCAAAATTCACCAACTAACTATTCTAATCTTCTAGTTACACGTTATGGCACACTTAGAGTCCTTTAAATCATTCATTAACCCGTATTAACCACAAAAGCCCCGATTATCTCTTTGTGCATTTGTACTACAAGTATCTTAATCAAAGCTCAACTAAGAGTTAGAAAAACACATTTAGTCCCTACTTACCCTAAGAACACCAAATATATCAACCAAATTCACTCGGATTCACGTTTGACCCAAAACCTTTTTGTAACTCAAACCGTTTTCCTTCCAAACTCATGTTATGGTTCTAGATTCGTGAGTGGTCTATTCCATGTTTCTAGTTAAACCATTAAACACCCTTAGGACCTTCGAACTTGCCCAAATACCCACGTTTAGCACTAAAGCCCCAATTTTTCTCTTTTGACTTTGTACTATACGTACCTCATCCGGGACTCAAATGGAGGCTAGCAAAGCTTAATTAGGTCCTAAATAGCCTAGGATAACTAAATGTGGAGGCCAATTCAACCCGGATTCGCGATAACCCCAAAATCTCTTTCTAAAAGTTGGCTATTTCATTCTTTTGCTAGGTTATGAGAAATTAAATGTTATGGGACCTTTACACTACTTTCATTAACATCTAAAGAACCTATTAGGATCATTGATTCAAGCTATAAAATCCAATTTCACAAAACCCTAACATTCCCGTCACTATTCATGCCAAATATTCAACGAGCAATTTCAACCGATTAAACTACGAAACAATAGCATAAATTAGGTCTCTACTACTTATATATAACATACATAAGCATATTTGAGCATTGCATTAGCATTTAAGAGCAAAACAAGAAATTTAAGAAAGTCGTCACATTTTTGAAATGCAAAAATAGGTATGAAATCCCTCACCTATTGCGTGTATGAGCTCCTAGGAGGCTAGTAGAGACCCTAAACCACTTGCACCTAGCTTGGCTTGGCTTGGAATGAGGATTTGTTGAGCAAAAAAGTACTATTTCTCCTCCTATGCTATTCTTAAATTTGCTACAGTGTTTTCAGCATGCTCTTTTTTTTTTTTTTTTTGAGCTTAATATGTGTATATGTTGAGTATTTAAAGGGGGGGATGAAGTTGGTGAGTTTATTGCCTACTAAAATGAGCCTAGTCAACTTAAAAACGAATCTAATGCGCATAAATTAAGTTAGCTAACTAAAATATAATGTTTCATACGTAACACTATTCATTAGCTTTAACAAATCATTTTCTAAACGAAGGCTCATATCGCTTTAAGCTTAAATGCACAATTTTCTCATTCTTATAACAATTAATATGATTTAAAAAAAATGCTAATTCGAAGAAAATAAATAGTTGAAAAACGTAATGAATAGTAACCAAGAAAAACAACAAGTAAATGGATAGTGAAAATGCACAAACAGTAGATGAAACAATTAATGAATCATGGCAATGTTCTCAGGCGTCACATATATTAGTAAATCCGGAGGTCCCGTCACTTCCTCTATCATTACCTTGGTAGTCAAGATAAACAGGTTAACCCGGAAGTCCTGCTAATACCTCAATTAATAAGGGCTATAACCACCGTGCTTATACAAAACGAATGCATTTGCAATTATCAATGATATGGCAAGAAAACATGTAACCTCTTGCGGTAATAAATGATTAATCAATGGCATATCAAGCAAACATACAATGCTCATGCATATTTAGCATTTATGGTGCTTCAAGTATTGCCAAGTATCATGATATAGTGAAAAGACATCAATAGACGACTCAAAATGACAAGAAAATGCAAAACGACAAGACTTAAAAAAGCTTCTACATTAGCCTAAATTAAACAGTTAATTTTCCTACTTTCCCGAACTCCAATTACTTTGATTTTAGTCTAGAATCGAAGCTTATCGAAAGTAGATAGTTCTAGAATCAAACGGAATACAATTTGGAGTTGAATCCAGTAAGATATGGCCTTTAGAAAAATGTTGCGCAAATCTATCAAACATCCGGTCGACCGGATCTGACCTGAGTCGCCTGGAAGTAGCCAAAATTGACTGATCAAGTCGACCGGATCCGACTCCGATCGACCGGATCTGACATCAAAATGCACGAAATTACATTTTCTTGCTTCTAAACTCATTCTTTCAAGCTCAAATCAATTATGCAACTTAATTCCATGCCAAACAACATTAAACTACAAGTTTTGTAGCTCCTAACATCACACCACTCAAGTACAACACCTTCATCTACCAACATTCAACTTAACACCAATGTTTAAGACTCAACTTTTACTTTATTCTCTTTGCAACCAAATTAAACACACTTAACACATGTGATATATCACCTAACATATATAATACTCTCAAAGATTATCAAATGCTACAAAGATCAAGGTCAAGCTACAAATACTCCAACACAACATTTGAAACCCTAGTTTACTCATACCAAGCTCAAATTCATAATACAAGGTTATAAAAGTCCTCATTGTACTCAATACACATACATAGTTCTTCAAGAATGTTATATATATATCATTTATAAAGCTTTTCAAAACATCCCTCACTTTAGATCTTGAGTTTGAATGCAAGAAAAGTGTTGAAACTAGTTAGCAATTCCAAGAGGTGCTCAAGAATGGTTGAAAATGGCCTAGTTCTTCTTCTTTCTATTTTCTCTCTTCTTTCTCTCTTTTTCCCTCAAATCTTGTAGATGTGTGTATGTATGTTTGCTGTGTTTTTGTGTGTGTATAGGGTGTATTGTGTGTATTTTATTAGGTAGGATATTTGTTTAGTTGCCCTAATGACTAGAGTACCTTCCAACTAGCTTATGTTTTTCTAGTTTGCCATTTTGGTCCAATCTTAGCTAATTAGTTAGCTAATATACATGGTAGGATTTAATTATTAATTACACTATCTAAAATACTCAAAGACACGTAATTGAATTTAAATGCACGTTAAATGATGTAAATGCACATTAATTAATATAAATGCATATTAATTAATGCAAAAAATAGATGAAATGTTATAAGATGCATATGGGCTTTGTACGGGCTTGGCACGGGGTCTCACATCCTCCCCTCCTTAATAGAATTGCGCCCTCACAATTCTTACTTCATTCTCGGAATAACTCAAATGCTAAAAACAACCCAAGGATTCCAACCAAACAAATAAGGATCTGATTCCATGAGAATAGACAGGTATCACTACAAATGCATCACCGGTTCTAAGAATTCCAACAGTCGCCGAGTAAGAATACCCACCACCACTACTACCCAATAATAATATTGAACACGATAACCCGACTAAGAATTCCCGAGTCAGAACTCCGCATAGGATGTCACATAAGTGAATCGAATAAGGATTCTGAATAAGGATGTTGAATACCAGAGACCGAATATCTATGAGAATTCCTCGAATAAGAAAACCAAAACAGGAATACCAAATACAAATACCATATGAAAATACCAAATAAGAATTCCCCGGTAAGAATGCCTAACAGGATTACTGAGTAAAAGTTATTCCTACTACCAAATCACGAGTTTGATTTAATGCCAACTTCATTATTATAAGATGATTTCTCAATTGGTATGCCAACACGTTACATTTAAGGAATATGTTGAAAGGATGGACTCACCGATGACAAATACTTCCCTAGTCAACTGATTTAAATTAGAATCTACCCTCAATTGTGACTGATGCCTCTGGAAGTTCCTCTTAATCAATTGTATCAACTCGGGCATGAACTCTAAGTCTTGGGGCTTTTCTTGGCAGGTTAGGGTTGTGTTCCCATATTCTGCATCTTCAAGCAGTCCTTGTACAGGTGTTGATCACTCCCACACCTTATACATTTGCCTATCTTCTTCCAACACTGGGTTTCAGTGTACCCCCTCTTGTTGCAACAAGCATAACATTCTGAGAGGTGGCTGCATTACCTGATGATCCTCGAGTTGTCTTGGTGATGAAGGCACTAAGTTGTGTTCTAGTAACAACGAGTGGCTCTTGACTCTAGGCTGGATAAGGTCCTTGTGATATCTGAGATAGGAACAACCTTCTGTTGACTTGATGTGGCCTACTTCGGGTTTTACGTTGCCTCTTCTCAATGCGAGATGCCAAGTCTAGTATATCATTGTATGATGTGAAGCGATGTGAAACTAGGAAATCCTAAATCTCGGGCCTTAATCCTCGAACAAATTGCTTGATCCTCCTGTTTTCTGTTTGGACCAACTCAGGGAGGTAATGAGAGAGCTTGTTAAAATGAGCTTCATATTGGACCACAGACATTTCACCTTGCTTCAGGGTAAGAAACTCTTCTTCTTTCCTCTCTCAGGCTAGTTCCGTAATGTAATTCTCTTTGAAAGATTTGACAAAGTTAGCCCAAGTGTCGGGTATGCCATTATGCTCCCAACACAGCTTTTCCATTCTCCACCATTGTTCTGCATCTTCTTCTAACAAGAATACCGCGAAAATTACCTTTCTTTCATCACTGTAATCAAGAGCTGCATATATTTTTTCAACTTTTGCCAACCAAGCTTCAGCTTTTTCATCATCGGGTTCACCTAGAAACTTGAGAGGTCCATAGCTCAAGAAATCCTTTATTGTGTTATTATTGTTTCCTGTACCGGCTCCGGTCACTTGATTCTCTAAAATCCGGCTCATTCTATCCATAGCAGTTACTAGCAGATTAAACATCTTTTTTCCAGACCTAACTTGATCAACATTTTTTGCCTTTCGAATCCCCGTGCTGCTGTGAGTATTAGGCCCTGCCATCTATGGGATGGATGCACGATGCCCCTTATAGTTATATGATATATATACAATACGTTCTTTATCAATGCTCCTAGCATGCATATGTTATGACTATACCTAACATGTAAGTTTACATATAACGTGAGATATTCATAACATGGTAAGTATATATGATTTTGATTCATACAACACATTGAGCACGAAAGTTCACTTATAGCACATAAGGCATATTGGCAAGTTACATGTAACACATGAGCACAAAGTTCACATAGGTTCCAAGTAAGAAAACTGAATCACCCACTCAAACCCCATGGTTTATCCCTATAATACAAACTCACCTTAATCCACAACCGAAGACAATTCTTATGTACCATATGACACTATGGCTAAATTTTTACTCAAGGATCCTCAATCTTCAACTTAATCCTTTGACTAGGATAGCCTCGAACAACCATAATCTCCAACTTTCGTTAAGCCATCTATTCACCACATATATTCACATCACTTAAACCAATTTCACCTTAGGCTTCTACCCACTGACCAGGGGTTCTAAACCCAACTTGCGCCTAGCTAACTAGTTAAGCTCTGATACCACTTAAAGGTGTCACGCCCAAACCTCGACATGACGTTCGTAACACTTATTCTTGAGATTAATAACTTAATAGTCTTAAAATCTGTGAGTATTAATTTAATAACATGTACATCCACTAAAACACCATAAGAAGTTATGAAAGACTTCCAACATTCTCCAAAGTTATCGGCCTTAAAGGGTTACTTCACCTGTTACATAATACAAGACTTGAATTCATACATTTCATCATCCCAAACTTAGGTCTCATAAGATTAATAACCTAACTTAACTAGGTGTCTAATAAACCAAATGAATATTACAGCATAATCAGTTGAACAATTTACAAAATCATCTCTTTTCGACAAGAAGTTCATCTTCATAGGCAATCACATATATCAACTAAAGTAGAAATCCATCACAACATATCAATATAGCTTGCAACCACATGGGAGCTTGCTCGGTTAATCGTCACCTGTAATTGATCAAAAAAGGGGTGAGCTAGATCCTCACATATAGCTCAGTAAGGATTGAATAGGAAGGGTTTTCACAAAGGTTTTATCTTTTCGTAATCAATTTGATAAAACGTGCCATGCACACAAGAATTTACAAACGAGAATACAAGATATACAATCAAGCTTCAATAACAATTAAATAACCAACTCTTCCAAGATATCATTGGATCCCTGTCCCGTAGGAGGATTGGTCCCTATCCCGCATGAGGATCAGTCCTTGTCCCAGAGGAGGATCAACCACTATCCTGTAGGAGGATTATAATGCCTCAACTCGACTCACCTACAATCAGTCAGGACGCAACGGAATTTCAGCAGTATAACGACTGTAACTTGGATACCGAGACTTTAAACCAACCTCTTTGTAACTCATACAACCAACTCCACAAATCAAAAACCAGCTCCACAATCAAATTTACAACATACAACGCAACCATAATATACATTAAACATACTTTTAACATTACATCCATAGGTTATACGCCTCTGTTCCAACATCATACATAGGCTATATAACATACATTTCAAAATAGATTATAATCAATCTAGCAACCTAATCATGTTCAAAAGAAAAGCTACTAAACTAGCAATATAAGTCTTTATCTTTAAGTAGTTATACAATACAACATATTACAACAACTAAAAACGAACTCATGGCAACGACTCGGACACATAAGATTCGTCCACATAAAGCACATTCTCAGCTTCCTGAGGCACGTACCCGTAATCCTGTTCAATTTTACCTGTATGCATGCAACGATTGAGAGTGAGCTTATATAAAACAAGCCTAGTGATGATTCGATAGATCTCTTAACAGTATTTACTATACTCCTTGGAAATCATCCTTTGAGCAGTAAATACATAATAAACATCAATAACCATATAAGCACAACAAAGATAATAACCAATCAGTAAAGGATACTCTAGTTGGTGTAGCTCCAAACGCCATCACGATCTCAACCATCTTCTTATAAATCCCCATTACTCATGCACCCGAGGTACCTCACTAGCCCTTCCCTCCATGGCACCTCCGCCCATGCGAGCTGGGGGTAGTCTATGATAGTCATGTCGTTATCAACCCGACAACCCAACGCTACCCGAGAGGTGGCACACACATACCAAGACTCATGACAATAATAATAATCATTCATATCATAGGAGGATAACAAAAGTAGGTTGCCTGTCTCCCGGCTTCATCAATAATCAATCAATTAACATCATTTCAATAACATAACATCAATTAATCAAATAAACAACTAACAACTAAGTTAGATGACAAAGTAGGCCATCCAACTAACATGCATTAATCCACTCAACCAAACCCAAATCTAACCAATAACAACCCATGGTTCAACCACTCAAACACCACCCAAACAACTAAAGACGTTATTTCAACATTGAAAGAAAAACTACTCAAACTTCTAAAAGTCATAACTTATAATCTACTAATCCAATAACCTCCAAACCAGTTTCTATCACTCACCCACTCAAGCAACTACATTAGTCCCCTTTAAAACCAACCACAATCCATCCAAAACAAGCCCAACAACCCCAAAACCTCAATTCACTATGGCTGAAATTTCTGGACTTTCACCACGACATCACAATCAAAATTTTGGCATTACAACATTACTACCACGTATTTAACAAATTTTTAGAAGCTAACAACACTCAATTCCAACCACCACAACTCCATTAAATCAACAACAAGCCAATAACTCAATTTTAATACCCGAAAAATAGAAATACATGCTACAACTGATCAAAACTTATATAAACACATACAAATGATCCTTAGCATCCACTGAGCAATAATATAACATCAATTCAACATTTCAACAACTAAAAATTCAATTATATGAATTGACATAAATATAGCATTTTGAGATCTAGAATTTTTCTCTGACCTTTGATCCAAAACAAGCCTAGGAATACGTGCAATGCGTGCCCAACAAGCGGAATCTAGCTCGGTTTGCAAAACTACAGACAAAATCTAGGTTTTCTAAAGAAATTTTGCTTTGAAAATATGTTAAAAAAAACTCTCAAAATGGCTATGAAGTTTCGGCCTTTTGTGTGTGTTTGTGAGTGTGTTTTCTTTTTTTTAAATGTGTGTTGATGCATAAATAAGCTAAGTCAACAAAAATATAAAAAGTCAAAGGTGAACACTTGTTAGTTTTTTTTAGTATTTTAGTCTTTTAATTTGTTTTCTAGTCTTTTAATTCTATTTCTTGACTATTTTTATTCAAAACAAGTATTCAACACTTAGACTATTTTTAGGTAGTTTATTTTAGGTGACAAAAATTTCTACATGCAAAGACTCTCTCACCCAACTCGGTTTAAAACACGATTTTTGCAAAAGAAAGCGTAAAAATCTTTAAAATTCCTAAGTCGATTCAAAATCTGTTTTAATCAAACATAGGTCTATTAATATCCGAGGACTAGTTTTTAAAACGTTTAAAATACCCCTATAAAAATTTTAGTGGACGTGTGTTCAAACTACTATTCACAAAATCATCGATAAAATTTCTGATGCCGATTTTGATGAAAATTTCATGAATCCACACTTAGCATATAATAGGAATATAAATCACAGAATTAGCACATTCTAACTCATATAACACATAAATATGTCAAATCACGCAAATCTAGGCAAAGACAAAATCTGAGGTCTCACAAGGATCAATCCCTATCCTGTAGGAGGATCAATGGGTCCTAGCAAGAGAAAGAATCAATACTTTGAGGGTTGAGATATACCTGTAAATCCGGAGGTCCCATCACTTCCTCTATCATTACTTTGGTAGTCGAGATATACTGGTTAACCAGGTGGTCCCGCCACTACCTCAATTAATAAGGGTTATAACCACCGCACTTATACAAATCGAATGCATTTGCAATTATCAATGAAATGGCAAGAAAACATGTAAACCTCTTGCGGTAATAAATGATTAATCAATGGCATATCAAGCAAACATACAATGGTCATGTATATTTAGCATTTATGGTGCTTCAAGTATTGCCAAGTATCATGATATAGTGAAAAGACATCAATAGACTACTCAAAACGATAAGAAAACACAAAACGGGCAAGACTTAAAAGAGCTTCTGCATTAGCCTAACTTAAACAGTTAATTTATCTACTTTCCCTAACTCCAATTACTTTGATTTCAGTCTAGAATCGAAGCTTATTGAAAGTAAATAGTTATAGAATCAAACGGAATGCAATTCATAGTTGAATCGAGTAAGATATGGCCTTTAGAAAAATGTTGCGCAAATCTGTCAAACATCCGGTTGACCAGATCTGACCTGAGTTGCCCAGCAGTAGCCAAAATTGACTGATTAGGTCGACCAAATCTGACTCTGGTAGACCGGATCTGACAGTAAAATGCACGAAATTGCATTTTCTTGCTTCTAAACTCATTCTTTCAAGCTCAAATCAATTAAGCAACTTAATTCCATGCCAAACAACATTAAACCTCAAGTTTTGTAGCTCCTAATATCACACCACTCAAGTACAACACATTCATCTACCAACATTCAACTTAACACCAATGTTCAAGACTCAATTTTTACTTTCTTCTCTTTGCAACTAAATTAAACACACTTAACACATATGATACATCACCCAACATATATAATACTCTCAAAGATCATCAAAAGCTACAAAGATCAAGGTCAAGCTACAAATACTCCAACATAACATTTGAAACCCTAGTTTACTCATACCAAGCTCAAATTCATAATACAAGCTTATAAATGTCCTCATTGTACTCAATACACATACTTAGTTCTTCTAGCATGCTATATATGTCATTTATTAAGCTTTTCAAAACATCCCTCACCTTAGATCTTGAGTTTGAATGCAAGAAAAGTGTTGAAACTAGCTAGCAATTGCAAGAGGTGCTCAAGAATGGTTGAAAATGGCCTAGTTTTTCTTTCTTTCTTTCTTTTTCTTCTTCTTATTCTTCTTCTTCTTCTCCTTTTTCTTCTTCTTCTTCTTCTCCTTTTTCTTCTTCTTCTTCTTCTTTTTTCTTTTCTCTCTTTTCCTCTCAACTCATGCAGATATGTGTGTGTGTGTGCGTGTGTGTGTGTGTTTGCTACGTTTTTGTGTGTGTGTGGGGTATGTTACATGTGTTTTATTAGGTAAGATATTTGTTTAGTTGCCCTAATGACTAGAGTGCCTGTCACGCCCCGACCCAACCCCAAAGCTAAAGGCTAAGTCCGGACCCGACACACGGACAGAGTCTCCCCTGTACCGTGGATATTCTGGAAACCTGTAAACTTACAAATAAGGTAACTACAAGGTAAACAAACTTTTCATGGCTATATATAAAGATTCAAGGCCATCCGAGCCTTGAAGTAAACAACAATTCCAAAACCACACAAGCATGCAAGAACTTTGTTTACAACATAGTCTAGCAACCATGACATTCTAGGATATCAATCAAAACAACTTAAAAGATAAGGCATTCTACATTAGCCATTCACTCCCAAGCATGCAAGGAAATAAAATCAAGAATAAAAGTTATTACAAGACATGGATGTCCAATTCTACACTTCAATCTACTATCCTTCAACTTTACACAACAAGCATATACATAGCCCTTAGGCCACAAAATAGGACATAAGATAAACAATGGAGCCTTCCACAAGGCAGCAAGAAATTAAACCACCTCAAGCAATCAGGCACGGCAACTAAGGTAAAGGATCAGTCTGAACTTCCTCTTCCTCAACTAACTCAACAAGCTGGGGATCACCCTCAGCGTCTCCTGAAACATATATCGAGGTATGAACAACCACTATTGCCCAGAGAGGGATATAGTCCCGGGGCGTACAATGCAACAGATAATACAATTATACAACAATAACACTTAGATAATTAAAGAAACAATGATAACTTAAATAACCACACATTTAAAGGATACATTTCACACAATCCCCTATACACCAATCTTCACTGGTCTTCATTCATAATCCACGAACCATGAGCAAAATCACGATAAGCCGGCATAACCCCAAACACTCCAGTGGCTGTACTCCGGATGTACCCTGATAATCCTACGACCCAACATCCCCTGGCAATCTCCGGACCAGGCGAATGAGGGACTAGGGCACGGAGTTTGAATATCCACCGGCAAGCCCTCTGCCGCCCAACCGATATTCAACACATCCGCCCCTGACACTATGGTTGCGCAACCACGATGCAATGCACTTAACAATGGAAAACTAATAGCAATAATATAAGCATTAACACATAGGAGGATCAACAAAGTAGGTTGACCTCGATGCAATTAGAATAGAAGCAATTATAGAAGCTAATAAACAGTTTACAAAGGAACATATACAAAATAAGCATAGAATCATACCAAAAGCTCCAAATCAACTTGAAACCACATATATACACTTAAGGAGTCATGCCATGGGTTTAGAAGTGTGAGTCAACCGAAATTGCACCTAAACCCCTTTGTTTTTCAAACTATTTTTCTTCCAAACCAAGGTTAATGATTCCATTTTCAAAGGAAACTCTCCCAACCTTCTAACTAACCCTCAAGGTACCCTCTCAATCCTCTAACTCATTCAAATGCCCGCGATTACCCCGAAAGCCCCAAATTCCCTCTTATGGCTTTAAACTACACATACATTGTCCGGGCTTCAAACAAGGGATATCAAGGCTTCTATAGCACCTAGGAAGCCTAAGGATACTAGAATTGAAGCCCGAATTCACCCGGATTTGCATTAACCCCGAAAGCCCTTTATTAAAGTCGACTATTTTATGTTTTATGCGATTATAGAGCAATGTAAGTGCACGGGGCTATTAGACTACCTTCATTAGCACCTAAGACTTCTATTAGGAGCGTTGAATCAAGCTAAAGCTAATTCGAGCAATTACACAAAACCCTAGAAAAAACGTCACTATTCACCTCATGAATTAAACTAACGATTCCAACCGTTTAAATTGCGAAATGATGGCTCAAATATGTTCTCTAGCATTCATATATATGATATAATAGCATAGATAGTTAATACAATGGCATTTGATCACATTTTCAACAAATCAAGAAATTGACAACTATTTAGAAATGCAAAAATGAGCCGTGAAATCCCTCACCAATGCGCGTAGGAGCATCTAGGAACCTTGCAAACACCCTACACTAGTTGCTCAAGGCTTGGCTTGGCTTGAATTGATGATTTGATGAAGCAAAAATCTCCAAATGTGCAAGGGAAGGGCTGTCGGGTTTGGCACTGTTCACAGGCTGAAATTGTTTTGTTTTTGTGTTAAAATGTGCTTGTGTTATGTTTTATTAAGTAGGCCTTGAGGTGGGGTCATGTTGGGTGCTAAAGTGGCTTCTAAAATGCGCGTTGAAAGCTTAGAAACGAGCCTAAGGTGAAACATGTGTGCTAGGTAATTAAATCTCTAAGTTAGTTACGTAACACTATTCATTTGACTACGAAAATCATTTTCTAAATGAGCTCTCCTATCGCCTCTAGCTCAATTGCACATTTTTCCCACTACTTTAACAATTAATATGATTTAATAAAAATGCTAATTCGTTAATAGTATGAAGTTTAAAAATGGAGTGAATAGTAACTTAAGGAGACAGTTAATAAGGCATAGAAAGAGATGCACAAACAAAGGATGCAACAGTAACTAAATGCATGGCTAAAACTCGGGCGTCACATCCTCTCCCCCTTAAACTAATTGCGTCCACACAATTCTTACATGATTCGGCGAATAACTCTGGATACCGTTCCCGCATCTGATCATCTCTCTCCCACGTCGCATCCTCTACTCCGTGATGATCCCACAGAACTTTAACCATTGGAATGCTTTTAGTCCTCAACTCCTGAACTTTCTGATCAACAATTCGAAGAGGTTTTTCTGTGTAGGTCAAAGTTTCACTGATCTCTAGCGGTTTCGGCTCAAGTATGTAAGAGGGATCTGATTGATACTTCCGAAGCATAGAAACATGGAATACATCATGAATTCTGCCCAGACTGGGAGGTAAAGCTAGACGATAAGCCAAATCACCAACAGTTTCAGTTATCTCAAATGGTCCCACATATCGAGGACTGAGTTTACCTCCTTTACCATGCCGAATCAAACCCTTGCGAGGAGAAATTTTCAGAAACACTCGATCCCCTACAGTAAATTTTAGATCACGACGGCGTCTATCTGCATAACTCTTTTGCCAGCTCTGTGCTGTAAGCATTCTTTTTCTGATAAGCTGCAAATGATCAATCATTTTGTTCATTTCAGGTAAGAGAGTAGGGTCGACCGTCTTCATTTCACCAACATCATCCCAATAAAGCGGAGACCGGCATTTACGCCCATAAAGTGCCTCATAAGGTGCCATACCAATAGTAGCTTGATAACTATTGTTATAGGCGAACTCTGCTAGTGGCAAATACTTCTCCCAACTCTTACCGAAGTCCAGAATACAAGTCCGCAACATATCCTCGAGGATTAGGATAGTTCTCTCGGATTGACCATCTGTCTGAGGATGATAAGCTGTACTGAAATTCAAAGTCGTGCCCAAAGCTTTTTGAATCTTCTGCCAGAACTGAGATGTGAATCTAGGATCTCTATCTGACACAATACTCTTTGGAATTCCATGAAGTCGGACAACATTCTCAATATACAACTCTACCAGCTTGTCAAGAGAATCAGACTTCTTTTTGGCAATAAAATGAGAAGTCTTGGTCAATCTATCCACAATAACCCAAACTGAGTCATTACCCTTCGAAGACCTCGGTAAATCTGATACGAAATCCATGGTAATATGATCCCATTTCCAAACAGGAATAGCCAAAGGCTGTAACAACCCTGCAGGTCTCTGATGTTCTGCTTTAACTTTCTGACAAGTAAGACATCGAGCAACATAGTCAGCAATCTCTCTCTTCATATTATTCCACCAGAAATTCTACTTCAAATCTTTATACATTTTAGTACTGCCTGGATGTATAGTATATCTGGAACTGTGTGCTTCAACAAGAATATCCTTCTTTAGAGTTGGATCATTCGGAATACAGATTCTACCTTTGAATTTGAGAATACCATCGTCGTGCAGTTTGAAATCCGACTCTCCCCCTTTAGAATTCTCTAAGACTTTCAACAATTGAAGATCAGCTTGTTGAGCTTCTCGAATCCTGGATAATAACAGAGATTGAATCTGCAAACTTGCGAATTGAATACCAGAATTTGAAGTACTAGGCTTCCACAAGCATAATTCTTCCATGAATTCCCAATTCTTGATAATCAAACTAGCAACAGTAGCCTTTCGGCTCAAAGCATCAGCAACAATATTGGCCTTGCCCGGAAGATAGTTAATAGTGCAGTTATAGTCCTCAAGTAATTCCAGCCAACGCCTCTGCCTCATGTTCAACTCTTTCTGTGAAAACAGATACTTCAAACTCTTATGATCTGTAAAGATTTCAAACTTCTTGCCCCAGAGATAATGACGCCATTTCTTTAATGCAAGAATGATAGTTGCAAGCTCCAGATCATGAGTCAGATAGTTGAGTTCATAAGGTTTTAGTTTCCTGGAAGCATAAGCAATAACCCGGCCATTCTGCATCAATACACAACCCAGACCTTCCTTCGAAGCATCACTATAGATCACCAGATTATCATAACCCTCAGGTAACGCAAGGATAGGAGCTATAGTCAACCTCTTCTTCAATTCCTGGAAGCTGGCCTCACATTTATCACTCCAGTCAAATACTGTTTTCTTCTAAGTAAGTTGAGTTAAAGGCCCTGCGATCTTAGAGAAATCCTTGACAAACCTCCGATAATACCTAGCTAAACCAAGGAAGCTACGAATTTCAGTAACAGTTTCAGGTCGTTTCCAAGATAACACAACTTCAATCTTCGCTGGATCAACATCAATACCATCCTGCGAGATAATATGGCCCAGAAAAGCAACTTGCTTAAGCCAGAATTCACATTTGCTAAACTTTGCAAACAACTGATGCTCCTGAAGAGTCTGCAACACAATTCTAAGATGCTGTTCATGTTCTGCCTCAGATTTAGAATAGACAAGGATATCATCAATGAATATGACCACAAATTGGTCCAGGTAAGGACGGAATACCCTTTGCATTAAATCCATGAATGCGGCGGGAGCATTAGTAAGACCAAACGGCAAGACAACAAACTCATAATGGCCATATCGAGTTCTGAAAGCAGATTTAGGAACATCATCTTTCTTAATCCTCAGCTGATAATATCCCTGCCTCAGATCAAATTTAGAGAATACCCTGGCGCCTTGCAACTGATCAAATAACTTTTTAATTAAAGGCAAAGGATATTTATTTTTGATGGTTACCTGATTAAGACCCCGATAATCAATGCATAAGCGAAGAGATCTGTCTTTCTTTTTAACAAATAGAACTGGCGCACCCCACGGTGAAGAACTCGGCTGAATGAATCCTGTGAAACCCCACTTTCCTGCTTATCTCGTTTTACGTGCATATGTTCTGTTTATGTGCTATAGGACCTAGAAAGTTATAATTTTGATGTCAATACTCCTAATACATGCTAAATGTGCATTCATGAAATTTTCATCAAAAACGGAGTCAGAAATTTTATCGTCGATTTTTAGTGAATAGTGTTTTCGAAACACGTCCGCTAAAATTTTGAAACTGGTCTTTTTAACCCTTCTAGACCTAGTCCACGAACTTTAATAGACCTGTGTTTGATGAAAACAGTTTTAAAATCGGCTTAAGAATTTATTAGGGTTTTTACACCGACTTTTGCGAAAATCGAGTTTTAAGCCGACTCGGGTGAAATTGTTGGATTGTAAAACTTCTTGTCACCTAAAAATAATCCACTTGAGATATCTTGGGGGTTGCATAATTATTTTTAACTTGGTGAGCAATAAAATGCAATTAAAGTCATTAAAAACACAAAAATACCTATTTAAACTAACTTTGACTTTGCATTTTTTTAATTGACCAAGCTTTTAATTATATACTATCACCTACACACACTCACACAACACAAAACACACTCCACAAACACACACATTGCCGTGAGAAAGAGGGAGAAAAAGAGAAGAGAAAACTCAAGCTTTTCAATCCAATTTTTCAAAGAAAAACCTAGTTTTGTCCGTGAAACTTCGCACCGACTTGGATTCTGCTTGTTGGGCATGCATAGCACGCATTCCTAGGCTTATATCGCATCTAAGGTGAGAGAAAAATTCTAGATCTCAAAATGTCATTTTTGTGTTTTTGCGTATAAATGAAGATTGAACCGTTAGAATTGAAATCTGATGATAGATTATTGCTCCTTGCATGCTAGGGATCATTATATACTAATACTACGAATTTCTGTCGGATGTAGCATAATTTTTATTTTCCGGGTATTTAATTTTGATTAAAATGTTCAAAGTTGAATTAAATGAGTTGTGTTGATCGAAATCGATTGCCGTCGATTTCTAAATACTTGATAATTACGTGTTAGCGCTGTTGTAATGCCGAATTTTCGATTACATTGTTTGTGTGAAAATCCGGAAAATCCAGCCAAGACATCTTAGGGTTTTAGGGTTATCGGGAATGATTTGGAAGTGTTATGGTGGATTTCCGAGAGGACTAATGTAGTAGGTTGAATGGGTGAGTGATAGGAACTGATTTGGCAATGTTTGGATTAGTAGATTATAAGTTATGAATTTTAGAAGTTTAGGTTGTCATTCTTTAATTTCTTGAACGATGCCTTTAGATGGTTGGGTAGTGTTCGAGTGATGAATGGTGAGTTGTTGATGAGTAATTTAGAGTTTAATTATGTATATTATGCATGTCCGGTTAGATGGCCTACTTTGTCATCTAACTACGTTGTTTGTTGTTTAATTTAATATTGATGTTATATTGATGTTATTGATTGATTATTATTGAGTTCGGGAATCGGGCACTTTTGTTGCTGATCTCCCAATTGATTGATTGATGATTGATTGATGATTGATGATTATGGAGTCTTGGTATGTGTGTGCCACCTCTCGGGCAGCGTCGGGCTGTCGGGTTGATAACGGCATGACTGCCATAGGCTACCCCCAGCTCGCATGACGGAGGTGTCATGGAGGGAGGGGCTAGTGAGGTACCTCGGGTGCGTGAGTAATGGGGAGTTATAAGAAGAACGGTTGAGATCGTGATGGCGTTTGGAGCTACACCAAATAGAGTATCCTTTAATGAATGGTTATATAGTTATGTGATGATAATGTTATTATTGTTGTTGTGTGTTTACTTGCTCAAAGGACTAAATCCAAGGAGCGTAGTGAATACTGTCGAGATCTATCGAATCCTCACTGGGCTTATGTATATAAGCTCACTCTCTATTATTGCATGCTTACAGGTGTTGCTGAGCCGGATTACGGGTACGTGCCTCCTGAGGAGGAAAATGTGCCTTACGTGGACGAGTCATATGTTCCCGAGTCTTATCCATGATTATATGTTGTTTAATGTCATGTATATTAGCTTAATAGACTTTTATATGCTTTATGGTTCTTATTGTAATAGATGTTGAAAGATGATGATCCAAACGAGGTTAACTTAGTGGCTTTCTTTTGTCTATGGTTAAGTTGTAGTTGTGTCTCAACTTATTTTTGAAATGTATGATAAGGTTGAGGTATTGTATGTTATGTTGGAACGGAGGCGTATAACGAGGATGGTTTATTGTATAATATGGTTGTGTTGTATGTTGTTGTTTCAATTGAGGAGTTGCTAGATGTATGATGTTTAATGAGGTTGGTTTAGAACCTCGGTATCCTATTTACTGTCGTTATACTGCCGAAATTCCGTTGCGTCCTGACTGATCGTAGGAGGGGTCGAGTTGGGGCGTGACAGTTTAAATGGTATCAGAGCTCATGTTAGTTGTTAGCCGGGGTATTCTCGGAATGTGGGTAATGGTCTTAGCATGAAATTTGTATGAAAAGAAAGAAAAATGAAATATGTATTGGTATGATTAAATGATTAAGTGATTATGTGATTTAAGTGCTTATGTGATTATGTGATCAATTTGCTTATGTGATGGAAACTTATGTGATTTATGTGCTTTATATGAGTTTGTTGTTTATGTGTTAAAAGTTTTATATAACCTGTTTATGTGCTATAACCTGTGCTAACTCTTTGATTAGTACGATGGCCGGTAGACCGAGGACTCGTGGTAGGCCCGAGATTGTAGATGAGGTTCCTGGTAATGTGGCACAGGGCAGTGATAGGGGTGATGACAGGTTAGGGTCAGCAATGGATCGGATTGCAGATTTGATGGCTGGGCAGGCCTAGTTGTTAGCAGGTCAGGCTGTTCAGACTCAGGCGTTGCAGGCTCAGATACAGAATGTACAGGGAGGTAATCATGGTCGAGGTACTATGAAGGAGTTTCTGGGGTACTATCCTCCTAGATTTCAGGGAGAGCCTGATGATAGGAAGGCCGAGTCGTGGATTAGTAAGTTAGAGAAAATTTTTGATTCTCTCGGGTACACTGATGAGAGGAAGGTGACTTGTGCTGTCTATTTGCTTGATGATGAGGCGGAGGAATGGTGGCGCACTGTGAGAGCCAGTTGGGAGATCCGGGGTGTTCCGTATGTTTGGGATACCTTTCTGACTGCTTTTAGGGATAAGTATGTCCCGAGGGTTGCACGAGAGAGGAGAGAGGAGAGAGGAGAGAGTCTGAGTTCTTGTCCTTGGTGCAGGGGGATTCTACTGTGGCTCAGTATGAGGCTACATTCACTAGGTTGTCCCGGTACGCACCGGAGTTTGTAGCTGTGGAGGAGAGGAAGACCCGTAGATTTATGTTGGGATTGAGGCCCGAGATTCAAGATGCAATGGCTCTGAATCGCTATGATATCCTTACTGAGGCTTTTGATGCAGCTTCTAGGTTAGAGAAGAGGAAAGGGGATCAGATTGTCTCCAGTCAGCCTAGTAAGAGGCCGTATCAGCCACAGGGCCAGCAGGTTATATATAGGCCTCCAGTACAGCAGGTTGTCTACAGGCCACCAGCTCAGCAGGGTTCTTATAGGCCACAGGGTCAGCAGAGTTACTATCGGCCTCAGTTTCAGCAGAGGCCATATCAGGTTCAGACTCAGTATAGGCCAGCACAGTCTCAGGGTCAGTACAGGCCTAGTGTGGTGAGACCTCAGCAGCAGGCTGTATCAGTTGCTTCATCAGCTTCTGGTTCTTCTAGAGGCAGTGTTAGTGCCACATCATCGCAGTGTAATTACTGCAAGCGCCCAGGGCATGTGGAGTCCGACTGCAGGGTAAAGGCAGGGACATGTTTGGGTTGTGGTAGCATCGAGCATAGGGCGAAGGATTGCCCTAGATATGCGAGGACTGAGGGTCGGGCAGCGACTCAGGGTTACCAGGGTAGGCCTACAGGCAGTGTACCACAGCAGCAGCGGGTTCAGGCTCGGGCTTACGCAGTTGATATGGAGGAGATGCCTGAGGAGACTGCAGTTGTGGAAGGTAACTTCCTTATACTTGATCAACTTGTTAAAGTGTTGATTGATTCTGGTGCTACGCATTCTTTCATTACTCCTGCTTGTGTGCAACGTGTTAAATTGCAACCTGAAAGATTGCCTTATGTGGTTGAGATTAGTACCTCTTTGACTGATAAGTATATTACTCGCTTAGTATGTAAGGATTGTATAATACATGTTAAGGGGCATAATTTTCCTTCGGACCTTATCTTATTTCCTATCCGGGGGTATGATGTTATTCTGGGTATGGATTGGCATTCTAAGTATGATGCCCAGTTGAACTGTAGAACCAAGGTAGTACAGTTTCGTTTGCCAGATCAGCTAGTAGTAGAGGTAGCGGGTAACCGGGGTGCTAAGACGAGTTTTGTTATCTCAGCAACTAAAGCCGTTAAGTTGGTGAGTAAGGGGTGTTCGGGTTATCTAGCTTATTTGATCAACAAGCCATCTGATAAGCTACAGCTAGAGGAAGTCCCTATTATCTGGGAATATCCTAATGTATTTCCCGAGGAGTTGCCAGGATTGCCGCCAGAGAGGGATATAGAGTTTGTGATTAATCTTGTTCCCGGTACTCAACCTATTTCTAAATCGGCATACCGGATGGCACCAGCTGAGTTGAAGGAGTTGAAGACTCAGTTACAGGAGTTATTGAAGAAAGGATTCATTCAGCAGAGTTCTTCACCTTGGGGAGCTCCAGTCTTATTTGTGAAGAAGAAGGATGGTACTTTGAGATTGTGTATTGATTACCGTGGTTTGAATCAGGTGACCATCAAGAATAAATATCCTTTGCCACTGATTGATGAGTTGTTTGATCAACTTCAGGGAGCCAAAGTCTATTCTAAATTTGATTTGAGGCAGGGGTATTATCAGCTTCGGATTCGCACGGAGGATGTTCTGAAGTCTGTCTTCAGGACTCGGTACGGGCATTATGAGTTTGTTGTTATGCCCTTTGGATTGACTAATGCACCGGCAGCATTCATGGATTTGATGCATCGAGTCTTTCAGCCGTACTTGGACCAGTTCGTGGTGATTTTTATTGATGATATCTTGGTCTATTCTAAATCTGAATCGGAGCACGAGCAACATCTACGACTTGTATTAGAGAAGTTGCAGGAGCATCAGTTGTTTGCCAAGTTCAGCAAATGTGAATTTTGGCTGCAACGGATTTCTTTTCTTGGCCATGTTATTACACAGAGTGGTATTTCCGTAGATCCCACTAAGATTGAATCGGTGATGTCTTGGAAGCGGCCAGAGAGTGTTACTGATGTCCGTAGCTTTCTTGGCTTGGTGGGTTATTACCGTAGGTTTGTCAAGGACTTCTCAAAGATTGCGGGGCCACTATCTAAGTTGACTCAGAAACGGACTATCTTTAATTGGGACGAGAAGTGTGAGAGTGGATTTCAGGAGTTGAAAAAGAGGTTAACTACCGCTCCAGTACTTGCTCTACCAGAGGGGACCGATAATATGGTCATTTACAGCGATGCATCCAAGGAGGGCTTGGGATGTGTTCTTATGCAGGATGGCCGAGTTATTGCCTATGCTTCTCGAAAGTTGAAGCCTTATGAAGAAAATTATCCGACTCATGATCTTGAGTTGGCAGCAGTTGTCTTTGCACTCAAGAAGTGGCGTCATTATCTGTGGGAAAGTAAGTTTGAAATTTTCACTGATCATAAGAGTCTTAAGTACTTATTCTCATAGAAGGAGTTGAATATGCGCCAGCGGAGGTGGATGGAGCTTCTTGGAGATTATAATTGTTCTATCAATTATCTGCCTGGAAAGGCAAATGTTGTAGCAGACGCTCTCAGCCGGAAGGCTAGTATTTCTTGTTTGGCTGTCAAGAAGTGGGAGGTTCTTGAGGAGTTTAGTTATTGGAGACCAGAGTTCACTCAGGTTGGGGTGATGTGTTCACATCTCCGTATTCAGCCTTTATTATTGTCTCAGATCAGGGAAGCTCAACAGCTTGATGTTAAACTTCAGAAGATCAAGGATCAGATCGCGGATGATCAGTCTGACTTCAAACTGCATGAGGACGGTATTCTTCGGTTTCGGAACAGGGTTTGTGTTCCCGATGAACAGAGCTTGAGGCGAGGTATTCTGAAGGAAGCTCATAATTCTAAATATACTATTCATCCCGGTGGAACCAAGATGTATCGGGATTTGAAGCAACATTTCTGGTGGAACAACATGAAGAGGGAGGTTGCTCAGTTTGTATCTAGATGTTTGACTTGTCAGAGAGTGAAAGCCGAGCATCAACGACCAGCAGGTTTGCTTCAGCCGTTGGCTATACCGGAGTGGAAATGGGAGCATATTACGATGGACTTCGTCACTGGTTTGCCTAGATCACCGAGGGGTAATGATGCAGTTTGGGTTGTCGTGGATCGTTTGACGAAGACAGCTCATTTTATTGCCATGAAGATGGGAGATGAGGTTACAAAGTTGACAGACCTCTATCTGGATCAGATTGTTAGACTTCACGGTATTCCATCAAGTATTGTCTCTGATCGAGATCCTCGATTTACTTCTCGTTTGTGGGAGAAACTTCAGGAGACCTTAGGTACTCAGTTGAACTTCAGTACAGCGTATCATCCACAGACCGACGGTCAGTCTGAGCGGACTATTCAGATTCTGGAAGATATGCTTAGGGCTTGTGTTCTGGACTTCGGAAAGAACTGGGAGAAACATCTACCACTTGCCGAGTTTGCCTATAACAATAGTTATCAAGCTACTATTGGGATGGCGCCTTTCGCAGCTCTTTACGGTCGTAAGTGCCGTTCACCTTTGTATTGGGACGAGGTAGGAGAGATGAAGACTGTTGATCCGACTATCATGCCAGAATTTCTTGAGAAGATTGAGAATGTTCAGTTGATCAGGCAGAGAATGCTTACGGCACAGAGTAGATTCAAGAGTTATGCTGATAAGCGTCGTCGAGACTTAGAGTTTGCAATTGGAGATCGGGTTTTCTTGAGATTGTCTCCTCGAAAGGGGTTTGCTCGTTATGGTAAAGGTGGAAAGCTGAGTCCGAGATTTGTAGGGCCGTTTGAGATTACTGGCAGGGTTGGTAAGTTGGCATATCGGTTGGCTCTACCGGAAAACTTCTCTAATGTCCACGATGTATTTCACGTGTCTAATTTGCGGAAATATAATCCGGATCCTTCTCATATTCTTGAGCCAGAGCCGTTACAGCTTCGAGAGAATTTGACTTATGACGAGCGTCCGATTCGTATTCTAGATCAGATGGACCGAGAGTTGAGGTCGAAGAGGATTCCGATGGTTAAGGTGTTGTGGAAGCATCACGGCATTGAGGAAGCTACGTGGGAGAGACGAGATCAGATGCAGCAGCAATACCCAGATCTATTCCGTACATCAAGTAAGAATTTCGAGGACGAAATTTCTATAAGGAGGGGAGAATGTGAAACCCCACTTTTCTGCTTATCTCGTTTTACGTGCTATACCTCGTTTTGCGTGCATATGTTCTGTTTATGTGCTATAGGACCTAGAAAGTTATAATTTTGATGTCAATACTCCTAATACGTGCTAAATGTGCATTCATGAAATTTTCATCAAAAACGGAGTCAGAAATTTTATCGTCGATTTTCAGTGAATAGTGTTTTCGAAACACGTCCGCTAAAATTTTGAAACTGGTCTTTTTAACCCTTCTAGACCTAGTCCAAGAACTTTAATAGATCTGTGTTTGATGAAAACGGTTTTAAAATCGGCTTAAGAATTTATTAGGGTTTTTACACCGACTTTTGTGAAAATCGAGTTTTAAGCCGACTCGGGTGAAATTGTTGGATTGTAAAACTTCTTGTCACCTAAAAATAATCCACTTGAGATATCTTGGGGGTTGCATAATTATTTTTAACTTGGTGAGCAATAAAATGCAATTAAAGTCATTAAAAACACAAAAATACCTATTTAAACTAACTTTGACTTTGCATTTTTTTAATTGACCAAGCTTTTAATTATATACTATCACCTACACACACTCACACAACACAAAACACACTCCACAAACACACACATTGCCGTGAGAAAGAGGGAGAAAAAGAGAAGAGAAAACTCAAGCTTTTCAATCCAATTTTTCAAAGAAAAACCTAGTTTTGTCCGTGAAACTTCGCACCAACTTGGATTCTGCTTGTTGGGCATGCATAGCACGTATTCCTAGGCTTATATCGCATCTAAGGTGAGAGAAAAATTCTAGATCTCAAAATGTCATTTTTGTGTTTTTGCGTATAAATGAAGATTGAACCGTTAGAATTGAAATCTGATGATAGATTATTGCTCCTTGCATGCTAGGGATCATTATATACTAATACTACGAATTTCTGTCGGATGTAGCATAATTTTTATTTTCCGGGTATTTAATTTTGATTAAAATGTTCAAAGTTGAATTAAATGAGTTGTGTTGATCGAAATCGATTGCCGTCGATTTCTAAATACTTGATAATTACGTGTTAGCGCTGTTGTAATGCCGAATTTTTGATTACATTGTTTGTGTGAAAATCCGGAAAATCCAGCCAAGACATCTTAGGGTTTTAGGGTTATCGGGCATGATTTGGAAGTGTTATGGTAGATTTCCGAGAGGGCTAATGTAGTAGGTTGAATGGGTGAGTGATAGGAACTGATTTGGCAATGTTTGGATTAGTAGATTGTAAGTTATGAATTTTAGAAGTTTAGGTTGTCATTCTTTAATTTCTTGAACGATGCCTTTAGATGGTTGGGTAGTGTTCGAGTGATGAATGGTGAGTTGTTGATGAGTAATTTAGAGTTTAATTATGTATATTATGCATGTCCGGTTAGATGGCCTACTTTGTCATCTAACTACGTTGTTTGTTGTTTAATTTAATATTGATGTTATTGATTGATTATTATTGAGTTCGGGAATCGGGCACTTTTGTTGCTGATCTCCCAATTGATTGATTGATGATTGATTGATGATTGATGATTATGGAGTCTTGGTATGTGTGTGCCACCTCTCGGGCAGCGTCGGGCTGTCGGGTTGATAACGGCATGACTGCCATAGGCTACCCCCAGCTCGCATGACGGAGGTGCCATGGAGGGAGGGGCTAGTGAGGTACCTCGGGTGCGTGAGTAATGGGGAGTTATAAGAAGAACGGTTGAGATCGTGATGGCGTTTGGAGCTACACCAAACAGAGTATCCTTTAATGAATGGTTATATAGTTATGTGATGATAATGTTATTATTGTTGTTGTGTGTTTACTTGCTCAAAGGACTAAATCCAAGGAGCGTAGTGAATACTGTCGAGATCTATCGGATCCTTACTGGGCTTATGTATATAAGCTCACTCTCTATTATTGCATGCTTACAGGTGTTGCTGAGCCGGATTACGGGTACGTGCCTCCTGAGGAGGAAAATGTGCCTTACGTGGACGAGTCATATGTTCCCGAGTCTTATCCATGATTATATGTTGTTTAATGTCATGTATATTAGCTTAATAGACTTTTATATGCTTTATGGTTCTTATTGTAATAGATGTTGAAAGATGATGATCCAAACGAGGTTAACTTAATGGCTTTCTTTTGTCTATGGTTAAGTTGTAGTTGTGTCTCAACTTATTTTTGAAATGTATGATAAAGTTGAGGTATTGTATGTTATGTTGGAACGGAGGCGTATAACGAGGATGGTTTATTGTATAATATGGTTGTGTTGTATGTTGTTGTTTCAATTGAGGAGTTGCTAGATGTATGATGTTTAATGAGGTTGGTTTAGAACCTCGGTATCCTATTTACTGTCGTTATACTGCCGAAATTCCGTTGCGTCCTGACTGATCGTAGGAGGGGTCGAGTTGGGGCGTGACAAATCCCTTCTCAAGCAAGCCCTGCAATTGAACTTTCAATTCCTGCAATTCAGGTAGAGCCATTCTATACGGAGTCCTAGAGATAGGTGAAGTCCCCGGCAATAAATCAATCATGAACTCTATCTCTCTATCAGGCGGTAACCCAGGTAATTCCTCAGGAAAGACCCCCGGAAACTCCCTCACGATAGGTACATCATTCAATTTCAATTGATCCCCAGGTTGATTAATCAAATATGCAAGATAAGCCTCACAACCCTTGCTCAATAATTTAGATGCCCTAATAGAAGAAATAATAGGAGTTCCCGTAGATTTTCTACTACCAACTATTTTAAGTATAGGCTGGTCAGGCATTTCTAGATACATAATCTTCTTTCTACAATCAAGCTGGGCATAATATTTACTTAACCAGTCCATCCCCAATATAATTTCAAAGTCATTGAAGGGTAGGATAATCAAATCAGCAGGAAAAACACGACCCTCAATAAAAATACTATATGCTCTGCAAATAGATCTAGAAACAAACTTCGGACCCATAGGAGTATAAACCACAATCTCATGCTACAGTTTATCATGTTTCAATTTAGCATTTTGTGCACAAGTAGGAGTAATAAAAGAATGCGAAGCCCCGGAATCAATTAAAACCTTAACTGACTGATCATTAAGAAGAAAAATACCTTCTACCACAGCGGTTGTATCCGGAAGCTCCTCAGCATCCAAAGCAAATACACGGGCCTGACCTCGTGGTGGTGGTTCTGCAGCTGGTGCCCTGGTCTGAGAGTTCTGAGCTGACGTCTGACCCCTAGGGTTCTTAAATTTCTGACAGTCCTTAACCCTGTGCTGATCACTGCCGCAACCTGTACACTTGTTATGTTTCTTCCAACAAATATCCTCAGTGTGGCCCTGGCGCTGACAGAAGCTGCACTGCTGGTGACGTCTTGCAACAGTGCCTCCCGAAGGAGCTTTGTAAGTAGAGATAGCTGAACTACCCTGCTGCGAACTGGAAACTGCTGGACGGAACTGACTCTGAGTCTGACTTTGAACTGGACGTGACTGAGTCTGAGTAGGCCCTGTATAACTCTGAGTCTGCCTCGGCTGTGAACTTTGCCCAATTGATACAGCCTGCCCCTGGTACCTTTGACTCTGAGACTGAAACCGTTTACTCGATTGACTGGTCTCGGCTAACACATCGGCCTTGCGTTTCTCATATCTCGAGGCGGCTCGGACTACTGCAGCATAATTAGGAAAATCATTTGCAGACAAGTTCAGCATAATATCCCTCCTCAAACCCAGGATGAACCTCTGGATCTTCATGTCCTCCGGCTGAATCAAAGCTGGTGCATAACGGGAAAGCCGGGTAAAAGTAGCCTCATATTGATCTACTGTCATACTCCCTTGTTTCAAGTTTATGAACTCTGATTGACGCCTCTCGCGGGCAACCACCGATATATACTTGTCTCGGAATTCTCGGACAAAGTCGGCCCACGAATGATGAACCCCCTCGGCTTCCTATTTCTCACTGACGGTACGCCACCAATCTTCAGCATCACCCTCGAGAAGGAAAGTGGCATAAGTAATCTTCCTGTCATCATGGCACTCGAGTATTGCTGCCACTTTCTCAAACTTCCTTAGCCACATCTCAGCCTTCATATCGTCCGGTTCTCTAAAGAAAGTATAGGCCCCATGATGAATGAACCGGTCATACAGATTACCTCCGGTAGGGCCACTACCTCCGGCTCTCGCAGCCTGATTACCTCAAACGACCCCTGGCTGACCCTGCTGTGTCACAAAATGGGCGATAGTGTTCATAGCAGTGGCCATCGTGGCCAAGATCTGTGCAGTGCTCGGTTCTTGAACCTACGATACATTTTCGGCCACCTCAGCTTCTTGCCCATGAACCCTCTCGGGTTCTCCACCAACATTCGGATTTTCAGTACGACGGCGGGGCCCCATCTCGAATAGCTAGAATGCAAAGTGTTATGACAGGTATATATATGTATATATGCAATTTATAAGTAAACACATAAAGAAAAGTCCAATTAGATTCACATAAAGTCAAGTACATAGAAGTTCAAATAAATATTCCACATTCTTGAAGTACACGTAAATCACTAGATCATACTTGACATTCTAGACTCTTGATATCCTATTTCCATGCTAGCATGTTCATTCCTTATTCAAATTTCACTTAGGCAAATCAAAATCAAAGACTCATGCATTCACAAGGTCACATAACAAATCTCTAACCACAGACCGAGAAATTTAACCTGGCTTCATGCAATCTATAGCTCTGATACCACTTAAATGTCACACCCCGACCCAACCCCCAAGCTAAAGGCTAAGTCCGAACCCGACACATGGACAGAGTCTCCCCTGTACCGTGGACATTCTGGAAACCTGTAAACTTACAAATAAGGTAACTACAAGGTAAACAAACTTTTCATGGCTATATATAAAGATTCAAGGCCATCCGAGCCTTGAAGTAAACAACAATTCCAAAACCACACAAGCATGCAAGAACTTTGTTTACAACATAGTCTAGCAACCATGACATTCTAGGATATCAATAAAAACAACTTAAAAGATAAGGCATTCTACATTAGCCATTCACTCCCAAGCATGCAAGGAAATAAAAGCAAGAATAAAAGTTATTACAAGACATGGATGTCCAATTCTACACTTCAATCTACTATCCTTCAACTTTACACAACAAGCATATACATAGCCCTTAGGCCACAAAATAGGACATAAGATAAACAGTGGAGCCTTCCACAAGGCACCAAGAAATTAAACCACCTCAAACAATCAAGCACGGCAACTAAGGTAAAGGATCAGTCTGAACTTCCTCCTCCTCAACTAACTCAACAAGCTGGGGATCACCCTCAGCGTCTCCTGAAACATATATCGAGGTATGAGCAACCACTGTTGCCCAGTGAGGGATATAGTCCCAGGGCGTGCAATGCAACAAATAATACAATTATACAACAATAACACTTAGACAATTAAAGAAACAATGATAACTTAAATAACCACACATTTAAAGGATACATTTCACACAATCCCCTATACACTAATTTTCACTGGTCTTCATTCACTATCCACGAACCACGAGCACGATCACGATAAGCCGGCATAACCCCAAACACTCCAGTGGGTGTACTCCGAATGTACCCCGATAATCCTACGACCCAACATCTCCTGGCAATCTCCGGACTAGGCGAATGAGGGACTAGGGTATGGAGTTTGAATATCCACCGACAAGCCCTCTGCCGCCCAACCGATATTCAACACATCCGCCCCTGACACTATGGTTGCGCAACCACGATGCAATGCACTTAACAATGGCAAATTAATAGCAATAATATAAGCATTAACACATAGGAGGATCAACAAAGTAGGTTGACCTCGATGCAATTAGAATAGAAGCAATTATAGAAGCTAATAAGCAGTTTACAAAGGAACATATACAAAATAAGCATAGAATCATACCAAAAGCTCCAAATCAACTTGAAACCATATATATACACTTAAGGAATCATGCCATGGGTTTAGAAGTGTGAGTCAACCGAAATTGCACCTAAACCCCTTTATTTTTCAAACTATTTCTCTTCCAAACCAAGGTTAATGATTCCATTTTCAAAGGAAACTCTCCCAACCTTCTAACTAATCTTCAAGGTACCCTCTCAACCCTCTAACTCATTCAAATGCCCGCGATTACCCTGAAAGCCCCAAATTCCCTCTTATGGCTTTAAACTACACATACATTGTCCGGGCTTCAAACAAGGGATATCAAGGCTTCTATAGCACCTAGGTAGCCTAAGGATACTAGAATTGAAGCCCGAATTCACCCGGATTCGCATTAACCCCGAAAGCCCTTTATTAAAGTCGACTATTTTACGTTTTATGCGATTATAGAGCAATGTAAGTGCACGGGGCTATTAGACTACCTTCATTAGCACCTAAGGCTTCTATTAGGAGCGTTGAATCAAGCTAATTCGAGCAATTACCCAAAACCCTAGAAAAAATGTCACTATTCACCTCATGAATTAAACTAACGATTCCAACAGTTTAAATTGCGAAATGATGGCTCAAATATGTTCTCTAGCATTCATATATATGATATAATAGCATAGATAGTTAATACAATGGCATTTGATCACATTTTCAACAAATCAAGAAATTGACAACTATTTAGAAATGCAAAAATGAGCCGTGAAATCCCTCACCAATGCGCGTAGGAGCACCTAGGAACCTTGCAAACACCCTACACTAGTTGCTCAAGGCTTGGCTTGGCTTGAATTGATGATTTGATGAAGCAAAAATCTCCAAATGTGCAAGGGAAGGGCTGTCGGGTTTGGCACTGTTCACAGGCTGAAATTGTTTTGTTTTTGTGTTAAAATGTGCTTGTGTTATGTTTTATTAAGTAGGCCTTGAGGTGGGGTCATGTTGGATGCTTAAGTGGCTTCTAAAATGCGCGTTGAAAGCTTAGAAACGAGCCTAAGGTGAAACATGTGTGCTAGGTAATTAAATCTCTAAGTTAGTTACGTAACACTATTCATTTGACTATGAAAATCATTTTCTAAATGAGCTCTCCTATCGCCTCTAGCTCAATTGCACATTTTTTCCACTACTTTAACAATTAATATGATTTAATAAAAATGCTAATTCGTTAATAGTATGAAGTTTAAAAACGGAGTGAATAGTAACTTAAGGAGACAGTTAATAAGGCATAGAAAGAGATGCGCAAACAAAGGATGCAACAGTAACTAAGTGCATGGCTAAAACTCGGGCGTCACAGTGCCCTCCAAGTAGATTATGTTTTTCTAGTTTGCCATTTTGGTCGAATGTTCACTCATTAGTTAGCTAATATACATGGTAGGATTTAATTATTAATTACACTATCTAAAATACTCAAAGACACTTAATTGAATTTAAATGCATGTTAAACGATGTAAATGCACATTAATTAATATAAATGCATATTAATTAATGCAAAAATAGATGAAATGCTATAAGATGCATGTGGGCTTTGTACGGGCTTGGTACAGGGTCTCACAAAATAGGAATCCTATTTTTCCTTTACAATTATTTTCTCCTATTTTCCTCCCCTTGGCTGATTTTCCCATGGCTTGGACTACACTGGACCCACGTGTCCACCTTGGGTCATGAGCTAGGGTCCTGTCTTAGCCAGTGTGCTCTAATTAATTAATTTGGTATTTATTTAATTTAATTTCAGACAATAATTAAAAATAAAAATACATTTTCTACAAAGTAGAAAGTTTATTTTTTAATATCTAATTTTCAATGAATTAAATAACATATGATTAATTCTGAGAGTCCAAATTTAAACTACTATTTAAGAATAAACTATTTTTTCAATATTGAAAAAATTATCTTAAATATTATACTAGTCTTTAGACTTCAATTAATCAATTAATTAATCATATAAATCCTATAATCCAATTTCTGCCAATAATCAAAATAGAAAGTCTACTTTGATTTCTAATTGTCAATGAATTATATCCTCTCTCATAATAGTACATCCTTATTTAGTTTAGACACTTATAAGGTAAATAGCTAGAAGAGGGACCAAAGACGTAATTATCCTTCCTCTAAAAATGACCAAAATACCCTAAACTAGTCTTCTAGCAATATTTCATCATTTTAACCAAGTCTACTCCACTAAAGGACTTTGGCTGCACTTCAGGATAATTATTGATTAAACAAGAGTTGATCAATCTATATATGACGCTCTGTCTTTTGACCAACTAAGTGTTATCTTGACCACTATGCCCCTCTATACTCACTCATAGTCAAAGGCAGGTTTTCGAAGTGTATTATCTCATTTTTTACTATATCTTATCTCCTTAGAACCTCTAATCCAAAATCTAACCATCCTCCAAAAGGTATCAACTTGATCACATGAGTGACCTACAAGTGTAACATCTAACACAACTGTTGTTACTGTGCGCACAGATTCAGGATGATCTAGCTTGGATCATTCTAAGGAGAGTGATTAATATATAGACTCCTTATTGCATATGCATATCCCTTCTAATCAAGTCCTATACACCCAAACCATAAAGTAGGTGACCTAAGTATTTAGACCACACCCATAATGGCTCCAAGTGCAAGCACTCAACTTCGTCAGTTCATCCACACATGCTCAAGATTAAGAACAATGGCCTACTTAGAAGCTTGTAAGTGTAAGTGGACTCTTTCTTTGATAGTACGTATTTAAAGTTCACACCTACGGGTCCGTCCTGTAAGGCCCAGCACGAGACCTCATATGCATATAGATCATATCACACATAATTAAATCACTTTATATGCATTTACCTTGTTTTATGTACTTTTATATTGATTTATGTGCATTTACATCGTTTTACGTGCATCTGCATTGGTTAGCATACAATTAAGTGTCTTCAATATCGTAGGAATTTAATTAAACATTATCGAGTTAAGACTAGCAACTAGATAATTAACAAGTAATTAGAATGGCAAACAAATAGATAATACTTACTTAAAGGGGTAAGGTGGTCATTTGGGTTAAATGTAAAATATCATACCTAACAACTGTCATGCCCCAACTCAACCCCACTTACGATCAGTTAGGACGCAACGAAATTTCGGCAGTATAACAACAGTAACTTGGATACTGAGGCTTTAAACCAACCCCTTTGTAACTCTTACTACCAACATCAAAATCAATAACACCTCCACAACCAATTCAACCATAAACATCACAACCATTTCAATTATATTAACAACCATTCAACATTTCATTCACTAGTTATATGCCTCCGTTCCAACATAATAGCATAGGCTATAACTTACATCTCAAAATAGATTATAAACCAATATAGCAACCTAATCATATTCAAAAGAAAGGCTACTAAACTAGCAATATACATAAGTCTTATAATTGAGTAAGTTATACAACATAACATATTACAACAACTAAGACAAACTCATGGCAACGACTCTGGCACATAAGACTCGTCCACATAAAGCACATTCTCAGCTTCCTGAGGCACGTACCCGTATTCCTGTTCAATAACACTTGTATGCATATAACGAATGAGAGTGAGCTTATATAAAACAAGCCCAGTGAGGATTCGATAGATTTTTTAAAAGTATTTACTATACTCCTTGGAAATCATCCTTTGAGCAGTAAACACATAATAAACATCAATAACAATATAAGCACAACAATAATTATAACCAATCAATAAGGATACTCTAGTTGGTGTAGCTACAAACGCCATCACGATCTCAACCATCTTTTTATAACTCCCTATTACTCACGCACCCAAGGTACCTCACTAGCCCTTCCCTCCATGGCACCTCTGCCCATGCGAGCTGGGGGTAGTCTATGATAGTCATGACGTTATCAACCCAACAGCCCAACGCTGCCCGAGAGGTGACACACACATACCAAGACTCATGACAATAATAATAATCATTCATATCACAGGAGGACTGTAACGCCCGAGAACTTCACCTTACATTTATTTACTATTGCATCTACTATTTGCACATTTTCACTATGCATTG
Organism: Ehretia macrophylla; assembly: GCA_037974665.1. Taxonomy (NCBI): domain Eukaryota; kingdom Viridiplantae; phylum Streptophyta; class Magnoliopsida; order Boraginales; family Ehretiaceae; genus Ehretia; species Ehretia macrophylla. The sequence goes on from CM075781.1 coordinate 59,548,711, forward strand.
TTTGTTGCTTATGTGGTTAGCTCGAATTAGTATTTTTCTTAAATCATATTAATTGTTTTAGGAATGGGAAAAATGCGCATTTGAGCTAAAAACGATAGGAGCATCCGTTTAGAAAATGATTTGTTGAAACTAATAAATAGTGTTACGTAACTAAACTAGGTGTTTTAATTAGCTAACATTAATTGCACAATTAGGACTTGTTTCTAGCTAGCTAAACTCCTTTTAATAGTCAATAGGTGCACCCAAACATAACCCCAACTTAATATATACTCACATAACACTTTATAACTCATAAAAACACAAAAAAAGAGTGCAAAAGCTGGAATCACTGTAGCAAATCCGAACAGCTTTGTGCAGCTAAGGAATAGAGTTTTAACTCATCAAATCTCCATTCCAAGCCAAGCCAAGCTAGGTTCAAGTAGTTTAGGGTGTCTACTAACCTTTGCCGAGCTTCTACGCACTTTAGGTGAGGGATTTCATGCTTGTTTGTGCATTTTAAAAATGTTGTTCATTTCTTGAATTCTTAGATTTGTTATCAAATGCCTATGCAATGCTCAAATATGCTTATGTATGTTGTATATAGGTAGTAGAGACCTAATTTATGCTATTGTTTCATAGTTTAAACGGTTGAAATCGCGTATTGATCGTAGGACATGAATAGTGATGGGAAAACTATGGTTTTCTGAAATCGAACCTTATAGCTTGAATTAATAGTTCTAATAGATCCTTTAGGTACTAATGAGAGTAGTATAAAGGCCCCGTAGGGTTTAATTGCTCATAACCTAGCAAAAGAATAAAATAGCCGACTTTTAAAAAGGGTTTTTGGGGTTATCATAAATCTGGGTTAAAATGGTCTTCACTTTCGGTATTCCTAGGCTAAGTAGGCTCTAAATATGCTTTGCTAGCTTCTGTTTGAGTCTCGGTTGAAGTACGTGTAGTACAAAGTCAAAAGAGAAAAAATGGGCTTTTGTGTTAAACGTGGGTATTTGGATAACTTCGAGGGTCCTAAGGGTGTCTTATGGGATTAATTAGAAGTATGGAATAGTCCGCTCACTTAACTAGAACATTAACTTGTGTTTGGAAGAAAGATGGCTTACGTTACAAATGGGAAAAAGTAGTAAATCGTTTGTTTTGCACTTCTATAACCTTGTAAATGTTTCTTAGGTGTTTAAATGCACTTTTAAGTTAATTGTGAGCTTTTGGTAATGTTTTGTGAAAAATATGTAATTTACCCTTTGTGTTCATTTGGTTAATTTCGTGATATGCTTGTATATTGCTTATATTGTTTATGTATTACTTGTTAAGGATTGAGTAAATATGCTTACATCTTGTATAATGTTTACATTACTTGTATATTGTGTTGTATGGGTGAAGATATACTTAAGACTTGTAACTGGACTGCTAGAATGATTGCTTGGATGGTATGTTTAGCCAGAGTGTATAAAGGTGGTTGTTGCTAAAGATAGAATTCTAATGGATATTGTATGCCAAACAAGTGAAGTTATAAGTTAGCTAACCTAGCTGAATAATTAATGAATGTTGTTGTTAAAGAGTAATTGAAGTAATGTTTGCTCATAGGTTCAAGGTGACTGGAAATGATGTGATTCAAACTTACATCTTGGAGCTCGGTAGAGGTGAGGGAGACTTCATCCTTATGTGCATAATAGTTTATTTACTTATACTTAGATTATGAGCACTTATTGTCTATATATTGTGTGTGAGGGCAACCTACTTTGTTGTCCCTCAATCATGTGTTTATTGATTTATTCTATTGTTATCATTTTGAGTGCATTACATCGTGGTTGCACAACCATTTAGGCATGGTAGTGTCGTGGAAACCGGGCGGCATCAGGCTTGCCGGTCTACCTCAGCTACCATGGTTGCCCAATCTTTCTCTTGCTTGGGATGCCGCCCAAGGAGAGTTGGGTCGTAGGATTTCTGGGTACATCCGGAGTACACCCATTTTGGAGTTATAAGGGGATGCCGGCTTATCGATAATAGTATCATTATTACATCAGGATTTCAGTTCGTGGCTCATGATTCGTGATTGAAGAACAAGTGAATCGTATCCTTTTTAATGTGTGGTAACTTGTTATTTTGATTGCTCCTTAGTTGTTTTAAATGCCTATTGAGTTATCTGCTGCATTGCACGTCCCCAGTAGACCTTATCCCTCACTGAGCAATTGTGATTGCTCATACCTCGCTAAACATGTTTCAGGTGGCACAGTTGGAGGAGTTGCCTTGGTTGCTGTGTGCTATTGCTTGAAATTGGAGTGTTTTCCTGCTAAATTGTGAAAGATTTTATTTGTATTATGTCTTGTTCTATTTTGTGCCTATAGGTTTGTATATATTTGGAGTTGTTGAAGAACTGTAATAGCTAGGTTAATGTATGGCTCGAATGGTAGTAGATTGTAATGGTTTATCCTTACTTTCCGTTATACTGCTTGCTTGGGTGTTAATGAAAGTTAATAGTCGTTTGGCTTTAGTTTATAAGAAGGTCTAATGATTAAAATAGAGTGGTATGATAAGAGGATTAAAAAGATAAGGTTTTGATGATTGTTAAATACATGCTTGTGTGTGTTTTCTGTCTTACTCAAGGCTCGGTTGGCCTTGAAGCTGGGAATGTTGGGGAGATGAAGTTAGTGAATGTTATGGATGTTGGATTTTTTTGTGTAGTTTGTGGCTTCGTTGTCTGTTTACAGGTTTTGATTTGTCCTATAAACAAGGGAGATTCCGTCCGTTTTTCCTAAAATTTTATGACTAGGTTGGAATTAGGTTGAGAATAGCATGGTTATTAGAGCCTCCGGTCTCGTGAGGGATCGGAGCGTTACAAGGACAACAAAAGTAGGTTGCCTGTCTCCCGGCTCCATCAATAATCAATCAATTAACATTATTTCAACAACATAGCATCAAATAATCAATTAACAATCCAACAACTAAGTTAGATGACAAAGCAGACCACCCAACTTAACATGCATTAAACCACACAACCAAACCCGAATCTAACCAACAACAACCCATGGTTCAACCCCTAAAACACCACTCAAACAATTAAAGGCATTATTTCAACATTTAAAGAAAGACTACTCAAACATCTAAATTTCATAACTTACAATCTACTAATCCAATAACCTCCAAACCAGTTTCTATCACTCACCCACTCAAGAAGCTACATTAGCCCCCTTGAAAACCAACCACAATCCATCCAAAACAAGCCCAACAACCCCAAAACCTCAATGCACTATGGCTGAAATTTCCGGACTTTTACCACGACATCACAATCAAAATTTTGGCATTACAACATTACTACCACGTATTTAACAAACTTTTAGAAGCTAACAACACTCAATTCCAACCACCACAACTCCATTAAATCAACAACAAGCCAATAACTCAATTTTAATACCCGAAAAATAGAAATACATGCTACAACTGATCAGAACTTATATAAACACATATAACTGATCCTTAGCATCTATTGAGCAATATTCTAACATCAATTCAACATTTCAACGGCTAAAAATTCAATTATATGAGTTGACGTAAAAATAGCATTTTGAGATCTAGAATTTTTCTCTCACCTTTGATGCAAAATAAGGCTAGAAATAGGTAGAATGGATGTCCAACAAGCAAAATCAAGCTTTGAATGAAGTGATTTGGACTTGAATTGTAAAATCTATGAGAAAAATACTTTGAAAACCTTGAAAATGCCTTCTTTCTTCTCCCTCAAGGGCTCACGGTTTTGTGATTGTTTTGTGGTATTTTTGGCTGAAATTGTTAATATATAAGTTAAATGAAAAGTCAAAGCAAGACTAAATGGTCAAACTTGACAAAAATTAAGTTTATAATGCAAAAGACTAAGTTAACCCTCATTTTCAATGCATTTTTCAATTGTCCCATTTTAGAAATATTTAAAATGAAATATAATTTGTATTTAATATATACTAGGTCAATGAAAGTCAACGCAAGAATCATTTTGAGCAGAAATCAGTATTTTAGCTTAAAAATGTACATTTTTGCCCGTAGAATCTATTTAAATTACTAATCAGTTTCAAAAATAATTTTTATTGAAATACAGGTCTATTAATAATGGAGGACTAGGTTTTCAAACCCTAAAAACACCCGTGTCAAAATTTAGCGGACGTGCGTTCAAAATACTATTCATAAAAACCGACGATAAAATTTTTGATGCCGATTTTGATGAAAATTTTATGAATGCACACATAGCATGTAATAGGAATATAAATCATAGAATTAGCGCATTCTAACTCCTATAACACATAAACAGGTCAAACACGCAATTCTATACAAAGGTAAAATCTGGGGTTTCACAACTACTATTTCTTAGCTAAAACACACACATACATGATTAGAAACACACACATATACACCACACATCTAACCTTAGGAGAGAAGAGAAGAAAAGAGAAAAGAGAAGAAGGAAGAAGAAGGAGAATAAAAAGAAGAGCTTCAAGCCATTTTCAAGCATTCATCTTCCATTTTCTAGTTTCTTCAAGTGTATATCTTGTATCTCTTGCTTCTAAACCCAAGATTAAAGGTGAGATTCTTTTAAAAGCAATTTCTCAAGCTCATATAAGATTATATAGTGTATGTTGATGATACTTTTGCTTATGATGAAAATGTGTTGGGTTTAATGTAAGATTTGAATTCCATTGTGTGTGTAGTTGAGCTACGTTTGTTTCATTGCATGCCTTGATGAGTTTAAGAGTTATATATGTGTTGGATGGTGTGTTCTTGCTTGAATGGAGAAAGTTTAATTTGTATGTAAGTTTGAAATTGGAGGCCAAACACATTAGGACTTAGATGTATTCTAGGTGTTCTTTGTGTTCTTGGTGAATCTATATTTGAAGGATGTTTATAGCATGCTAAGTTATGATGTTGAAGTTATGAAGTAGTGGAATTTGTTAGTGGTACAATGGCCAGGAGTTAAACTCAAATGGCATAGCAAGAGAAGTTGAAAAATAAAATTTTGTCATTATACTGATGGATCCAGGTGACTAAAGTCGATCAGATAGTCACCTGGACCAGTCACCCGGATGGTTGTTAAACCTACTGCCGAGCGACTAAAGTCGACCGGATGGTCACCCGGATAGTCCCCCGAATCATTCGTAGACCAACTGATGGGCGACTAAAGTCGACTAGATGGTCACCCGAACCAGTCACCCGAACATCCTAGTTTTGATCATTTTGTATTATTTTTAATTGCTATCAAGTACATACTTACATGTAACATAGATGTACATAAATTGATCTTGATTAAGGTAGACCATATACTTTTATGTATTGTTAAATGATTAAATGAGCTTATAAGCAAGATGTTTATATGAATATTCCTTATTCCATTGATAATTGTAATTGCATTTGAATTGTATATGCGAGGCTAGGTTGCAACCATTATTGATTGAGGTAGTGATTGGACCTCCGGGCAGCGACAGGCTTGTTAGTATATCTCAATTATCGAAGTATTGATCCTTCTCTTGCTAGGACCTATTGATTCCCCGGGAGAACCAACTTGTCGGGATCCAATGATATCTTGAAAAAGAAAGGTTACATGATTGTTATTGATGGCTTTGCTATGATAATATGTGCATTCTTATATGTATGGCATGTTTTATCAAACTGATTATGAAAAGATAAAACCTTTGTGAAAACTCCTTCCTTTTTATCCCTCATTGAGCTAGTTGTAGCTCATCCTCTTTCAACATTTCAGGTGAGGTAGAGCCGAAGCAAACCCTTCAAGTTGCAGAAGAAACTCCTTGGTATGACATCGGGGATTTATGCCTTATGTAATCTCTACTTGTTAATGTTTTTGAAGAATACTTGATGTATTAACTTATTCTTTTGGACAATTATTATGTAATTAAATACTTAAATTCTTTTGAGACCTAGATACCTAAATGTTGGGTAGACCTTATGCATGAATAGGTGGTTCGAGGTCTTCTATATATGTAACAGGTTATGGTTAACCTTTAAGGCCGATGTTATTGGCAGATTTTTGAACTTTTATGGAATATGAATGGTTGTACAGGTTGTTAAGCTTTCAATTTATAGGTTTTATTGGTTACCAACATCGCGTTTTAGCCTTAGCCTAGCAATAGGTCGGCGTCGGGGCGTGACACCTATTTAGGTGGTATTAGAGTTATCTTTAGTTAGTGTAGAGCTAGCTTGTGTTAGCGTAGTCCGAGCTTAGAACCCTTGGTTAGTGGGTAGAAAACTTGAGACGAAATCATGTTTTAGTACTTCTAGGAACTTATGTGCTTATGTGAACTTGAGTGCCTAACATGCTATACTTATTTCCTGCTTATGTGTAGATTATGTGCTAGGAGCATTACTAGTATACATACTCATATCTCATATAATGCATGCATAACCAGTAATTGTGAGTGGTACCTATTCTGTATCTATAGATGGCAGGACCTAGTACCCGCAGTACTACAGGATCTTAAGGAATAGAGAATGCTGAACGAGCTAGTCAAGGAGTGACAACGTTCAATATGATGGTGATTTTTGTTGACATAATGAGTCGAGTTATGGAACAACAAATAGCAGCAGCAGCGGGCAATAATAACAACAACAACCATAGTGCTGGCATCAACCCCAACAACAATAGAGGGAATGAGATATTAGAGATATGCCCTAATGCTATATAGTTAGATGACCTATATAGGGAATTTTAATGTAAATCTGAATGACATATTTATTGGATGTTCATATTCTCCGTTCAATTATATGAATATGACCTTAATGTTTTTATGAGAAAAAATATATTCTTAATGTGTTGAGAATTCGACTACATATTTCTTCAACATGATAAACATTCAAAAGCATTCATAGTCCTTAGATTATTCGACCAGGACTTGAATAATCAAGTATGGACTATCATATTTAGTTACCTATGATTAACATAGAGATGTTAATGATAAAGGGTAGCGAGCGTTGAGCTACAACAGCATAAGGATGCGATTAACTCACATATGAATGATCGTTGGTGGAACGGATCATTGAATATGACCAGAGTGAGAATCTAAATGACTTTGGATTAATAGTTTCTTATTCATTGCAAATTGTGCAAATTAATCCTTTGACTTGAGAAATTATGACTGCCGGCTATATCAGGGGCTAAATCTTGCGTTTGGACAATGCTCGGCTTCTTTGAGGGTGAGATACAACCTCTTGCACTTTAGTCTTGTGATATAGAGATCGACAGGTAATTGTCAAGATATGATCTATTAACCTCCGACAGTGAGGCGATGTCCTGTGCAATCTAGTGTCGGTTGTCTGAAATGAGAAATCCTTAGCCGGGGTAGTTGAACGATGGAAATGTGGTTTCCATAGATGTCATCTCTTATTATACCGAATTAGATCTATGCATAGAATCATTTAGTGGACTTAATCATTTCATGGTCCCCATAACGATCGGGATATTTTAACAGTAGGATCGGACTACACGCTAATTTGCCACTGTAAATAGGTTCGTTGGAATTGGACTTCATTATTGTACATATTGTCATGATATGTTCGTTGCTAGCGCGTCACTCATGAACATGAAGGTATTCCAAAAAATAGCGGAGACATTTTCGGAATCGATCCTTTATCGCTATATGGTCATGAACCTAAATAGGCACACACTTAGAGTATCATGAATAAAGCAAATTCTAATCTTGGAATTGAGTTAAAAACACATTAAAATGTTAACAGTGTTATTTTGGCCATTAACGGTTAAGTAGGCCAAAATCGTAATTTTTAAAAGTTTTGGGGCCAAAGTGTAAATACTAAAAAGTATTGGGGCAAGAGTGTGAATAGATTGAGGGGTCAATCTTCAATTAATTATTCTAACGGGGTTTAGAATTAATTAATGTTTGTTATCACTAAAAGACAAACAATAACTTGCACTAAAAGATGAAACACAAAAGGATAAACACTAAAGGACAAAAGACAACTTGCACAAAAAAACAAACAACAAGTTGCATGAAAAATTGTCCAAATTGTCCTTGCATGGTTGGCCACTTGGAGTTATTTTTGACACTTGGCTTCTTCATTTGTTTAGATCATGACACTTGGCATCTGATGAGCATGTTCATGCATCTATAAATAGAGGTCATGTCTTCATTCTTTTGGATTGGCTTGGTCGAAAATTACATAGAATTAGAAGCAAATTTCTCTCTTTCTCCTCTTGGCAATTCGGCCATAGCTAGGAAAATTAGAAGGTTTTTGCTTCTTGTTTATATAGTTGTACTTAAGCTCTTGGGCGATCAACTAAGGCTAGCACTTTAATTAGTTAGTTACCTTGTTGCTTTTGGATACCTGTGGACCGACTAGGACCTTTGCACTTGCGGAGGAGATTTGTTTGAGTCAAGATCTTCCATTCAAGAGTCTACATCCGAGTTCTCCACGAGAGGTATTTCGTTTTAAATACATATGTATATAGTTGTATATACCTTTATGTATTTTTCTTTAATGTACTAGTTTCGGATTTACTCTTGAGATTTTGTAAATACAACTTGCTTACATGTAAATTTTTAATTGTTATTATTAACATTGCACTTCCATGCTTTTGTTATTTACATATCTCGAGACGATCCCATTGCGCTCCCGCTTTTGAAGCTGACGCCATTACGCACTTTCATTTTGAAGCTGACGCCTTTTGCGCCTTCATTATGAAGCTTATGCCTTTATGCGCCTTCATGAGAATGATACATTGAGGGACTTCCTAGGCTATGAACCTCCTCGATTCTTGGGTGAACCCGACGATGAGAAGGCAGAGGCTTGGCTTGCCAAAGTTAAGAAGATATATGCTGCACATGACTATACTGATGATAAGAAGGTGGCTTTTGTAGTACACTTGTTAGAAGAAGATGCTAAACAGTGATGGAGAGCCGAGAGGCTTAGGTGGGAGTATAATGGTACACTGGGTACATGGGCTAACTTTGTCCAATCTTTCAAGGGATATTATATTCCAGAGGTAGCTCGGGAAAGAAAAGAAGAAAAGTTTCTCACTTTAAGGCAGGGTGCAATATCAGTGGTGCAATATGAAGCTCAATTCAACAAGCTGTCTCATTATATCCCTAAGCTAGTTCAGATGAGAGCCAGAGGATTAAGAAGTTTGTGCGGGGACTGAGACCCGAGATCCAAGCTTTCCTAGCTTTACACCGTTTTACTTCATATAGGGAGATGTTAGATTCGGCGTCCCAAATTGAGAAGAGGAAATTTGAGCACCAGGGTGGGTTGATTCAAGTCAGCAAGAGGTCGTTCTTGGGCCAAGTACAACAGAGACCTTATTCGGCTCAGGGCCAATGTAACGCCCCGATCCCTCATGAGACCGGAGGCTCTAAGAACCATGTTATTCTCAACCCAATCCTAAACCCGATCTCAAAATTTTAGGGAAAACGGACAGAGTCTCCCCTGTACCGTGGACATTCTAGAAACCTGTAAACATTCAATATAGCTACAAAATAACCTAGAACACCAATTCTAATCAAAACCTAGCTTCAAGGCCATCCGAGCCTTAAGCGATACAAACAAACAGTTGATATACATACAAGCATGCATTCACAACTTAATTCATTTACAAAACCGCTTATCATGCCACTCCATGATAGCATTGAAACATTCCTAGAAATTGAGACCAATCAAACATCAGAACGTTCACTCCCAAGCATACAAGGTAGTTAGAAATAGAAACATAAGTTATTACATGCCATGGTTCTAAATCTACTACTACAACATCTATCCTTCACTTTGCAAACTATATAACATACACATATCACTTAGGCTACAAAATAGAACATAAAGTAAAGCAAACAAGTTCTACTCTCATCAACAAGAACATAGTCCACCTCAGGCAACTAGACACAACAACTAAGGCAACTTCTCCAACTGCACCACCTGAAACATGTTAGCAAGGTATGAGCAACCAATGTTGCCCAGTGAGGGATAAAGACTACTCGGGATGTGTAATGCATCAATTATAGCAGTTAAGCAAGAAGGCAAGTAAAGTACATTTGAAACTGTAAATAACCACACATATCAAAGGATACGATACACTTAACCCCAACACTCCAGAATTCTCTTATGTTTGATCACGAACCACGATCCATGAACCACGATCAATATACCGGCAAATCCTCAATCACTCCAGTGGGTGTACTCCGGATATACCCCGATAATCCTACGACCCAACACCCCCTGGCAATCTTTGGACCAGGCGAGTGAGGGAATAGGGCACGAATATCGAATATCCACTGGCAAGCCCGCCGCCACCCAGCCGATATCCAATACAACCGCCCCTGACACTATGGTTGTACAACCACTATGCAATGCACTTAGCAATGGCAAGACAATTTCAACAATATAAGCAGTAATCACGTGGGAGGATCAACAAAGTAGATTGACTTCAAAACAGATAAAATAGAAGAAGTTTCATATAAGCAATTAAGAAATTTACAAAGGGGCATATTCAAGATACACGTAGAACCCTACCAAAAGATCTAAAACAACTTGAAACCACATTTAAACACACAAGAAGTCATGCCAAGGTCTTAGAAGCGTGAGACAATTGAATTTGCACTTAAACTCCTTTGTTATTTAATCTATTTTCCTTCCAAACTCAAGTTAATGATCCGAATTCATGGGGAAGCTATACCATACTTCTAATTAACCTTAAGGCACCCTTATAACCTTCAAACATATTCAAATACTCGCAATTACCCCAAAAAGCCCTAATTTATCTCTTATAGCTTTGAACTACACATACCTTAATTGGAATGCAAACAAGGGTTAGCAAAGCTTCTATACTATCTAGGTAGTCTAAGAATACTAAAAGTGAATCTCAAATTAACCCGGATTAGCATTAACCCCGAAACCCCTTTTTAAAAGTCAGCTATTTCACGTTTTAACCAAGTTCAGAGCAATTCTAGGGTACGGGGCTATTGGACTACCTTCATTAGCACCTAAGGCATCTATTAGAAGCAATGAATCAAGCCAATACGCACAATTACACAAAACCCTAAAATTTTATCACTATTCACCTCAAAAATCAAAGTAACGATTCCAACCGTTTAAAATGCGAACTAATGGCTTAAATTTGCTCTCTAGCACTTATATACAATGTATAATAGCATAGATAAGCTTTGCAATAACATTTGATAGCATTTCTAACAAATCAAGAAAAATGCAATAAATTTAATATACGAAAATAGTCATGAAATCCCTCACCTAAAGTGCGTAGGAGCACCTAGAAGACTTGCACACACCCTAAACTACTTGTTCTAGGCTTGGAGAGGCTTGGATTGATAAATTGGTGAGCAAAATCTCCTCCCTTGGCTGCTATAGTGCTGTTCGGATTTTGAACAGTAATTCCTGCATCTTTTTTGTTTTTGTTTTTGCTAAGTTGTGAGCTTATGTGGTGCTTATGAGAATATATATTAAATTGGGTTTAAATTGGGGCATATATAGTCTTCTAAAATGAGTCTAATAAGCTTTAAAAAGAGTCTAAGGTGAAAATTGAGTGCTAGCTAATTAAAACACTAAGTTAAGTTACGTAATACTATTCATTAGTTCACTAAACCATTTTCTAAACGAAGGCTCCTATCGCTTTAAGCTCAAATGCACATTTTTCTCATTCCTATAACAATTAATATGATTTAAGAAAAGTGCTAATTCATGGTAATTATGTAGTTGAAAAATGGAATGAATAGTAACTAAAGAAGACAACAACCAAAGCATAGAAGAAATGCGCAATTAGTGGATGCAACAATGAATGAATGTACAGCAAAAATCTTGGGCGTCACAGCCAAGGCCAGGCGAGACTAGCTATTCCCAAATCATAGCCCAATGACCCAACCACCCAAGTAGTTCGTGGAGTACCAGGAGGTGCAACGACTGTCTAAAATGTTATGTGTAGTTATTGCAACCGGAAGGGCCATATGGAATCTTAATGTTGGGAGAAACTTGGCACGTGCTTGGGGTGCAAAAGTGATAAACACCAGGCTAGGAATTGCTCAAGGTGGCAGAACAAGGCTGTATAGAATCCGCTTGTAAGAAATGCTACAGGCCAAAGAGTTCAAGCTCGAGCTTACGCCATGGATCAAGCATAACTCCCAGATGATACAGCTGTTGTTGAATGTACTTTCCTGATTCAAAATCAATTGGTTAAGGTGCTTATTGATACTGGAGCTCGCATTCATTTATAACTCCCAAATGTGCATATCGCATTAAGCTACCAGTTGAAAACTTACCATATCATGTAGAAGTTAGTACCCCAATAGGTTTTAAATGCGCTACTAGATTGGCATGTAAAGCATGTAAGATTCGGATTGGGGATCGAGAGTTTCTAGCTGATCTTATAGTGTCTATTTTTTGGGATTATGAAGTTATTTTGGGGATGGATTGGCTGTCGCGACATCATGCACGATTGGATTGTCGGCCGAAAGTTGTGGAGTTCCAGGTACCGAGACAACCTATGCTTAAAGTGAAAGGAAAATGTGATTTGTTAGGAAAGGCTGTGATATCCTCAATCAAAGCCGTGAAATACATGAAGAAATGTTACAATGGGTATTTGGATTATCTAATCAACAAGCCAACGAATCAAAATAAGCTAGCAGAAGTGCCAGTGGTTAGGGAATATGTTGATGTGTTCCCAGAGGAGTTGCTTGGATTACCACCCACAAGGGAAATTGAGTTCGTGATTGAGACGCTACCGGGTGTACATTCGATCTCTAAAGCTCTGTATTGTATGTGTAAAACCCCGCACGAATTCATGCATCTATATAAATGAGTTATAAGTATTAATGTGCGCTTGTATTATCTTACTTACCTTCACAGACTTCTTGGTGCATTCACCTAGTTTTATGTGTATTAAGTGTTAGTTAAAGTAGACATTAGTTAAATATATTTTAATGCCCTCTATATATATCTTAAATGTTTACTAGGAGCAACAAGAATAAGTTAGAAACTAAGTTAGAGTTATAGGAGTGAGTAACTTCAGGGTAACATTGCAAATATTAGAAAACTTTGGGCCAAAGTGAAATTAACTAAACTTTGACTTAGACACTAATTAAACTACATAGGACTAGGATTAGCTTATAAGCTACTGTGACACCCCGAACCCAGCACTTCATTAATTGCATTCCTTAAATGGTTAACTTAGATGTAATTTAGCTAATTACTTCATTTTTTTCATATTTCCATAAATTCAACTATTTATGTTCATGCATTTTATATTTTTATAAAATACTACATATTTTTGGGGGACTATAGCCCCTGACCGTGCATGCATTGCATATCAGGATCAACGGAAAAAAATTCGTGAAATGTCTGATGAATAGTATCAACGGAATTTTTTCAGATTTTTCAGATTTTTGGCATTTTGTTTTGCTGAAATTTAATCACCAAAATGACCCATTTACCCTTACTAAAATACCCTAATTGCTTGACCTACCCTTTGACCATCTTATGAGAATATTATAAGCTAAGAAACAAAAAAAAAAAAAGGTCAAAAAAATGGCCAAAAAAGAGTTACGAGAATAGTAACTTCTCAAAAAAAAAATTACTCCTTGCTTCATTCTTGCTTCCATTGCTTCCCAAATTGGTTGTGCTTCATCCTTAGGACCTTAAGACCATTCTTTGATCTTCAAAAGAAGTGAGGGTGTATTCTATTTTTGTATTAAATTCAATTAAAGTTTGTATTATTATTTTTGTGATCTAATATTGTAGTGGTTTAATTCTTGTTCCGTTGATTTTTATATGCTCTAATGACTTCATAGAATATGTTTGATGGTTTAAAATGCTTGTTGAATGCTTGAAAATGAAAATGGCACTTGGTAAAGATGATGCTAAACTAGGGTTTCCGAAAAAAGTTACAATTTAATTCAATTCGAGGCTTCTAGTAGTTGCTAATTAGGTCCATAAGCGTGGGAAAAATGTTAATTGCACTTGCTATGTTCAAAATTCAAGAAATTTGATCAAAATAGGCTACTTTAATAAGGGGTTTCGGGTTTAACTTGAATCCGGGCACGTTTCGAGGTTATGGCTAGTCTTTATTAAGTATTGAAACCTTAGAAGTGCTTTCGTTTCGCTTATTTGGGTTCTGAAATTGGTACTTGTAGTGTAAACCCACAAAGAGGCATTTTTGGTGTTTTCGTGTACTTGTGCTCTAGGTTATGATTTGGAGGTTCTAAATGAGGTATATAGGTATCCTTAGATTGGTAGGATGGTTTGCTAACTTAACTTGATCATTGAATTCCGATAGGAAGCTAAATAGCCTAGTTGAACAAAGGGGAAATGAATGAATTAATTGCTTTAGTACTTGTATTGCTTTGTAGTTGCTCCTAGCGTGTCTAAATGCTATTCTAAGATATGTGTGAGCTTTTGGTTAAGTTTTGTGAAAAGTATAATATTGACCCATTTGTGTTCGATAGTTAATTTCATGATAATTGCTTTATAATTGAGTAATTAAATGTTTATATGCCTTTGTGTAGTGTACGTCTTATAGTAGTGAAGTCTCGTGAATTAAGTTGCTTGGTTTACATGGATTTGGTTGAGTATGAATTTAGAATGGACTAAAGGAACTAGTAATGAACCATGGTAATAATTGTTGTTAGTTGATTCTTGATTGATTGGATAAATGATTAAATGTACTTATGTAACAAGTTCATCTATTCAGAGAAGTTGTGAGTTAAGTTATATCGATACTAGTTAAAGATTGAGTTAACATGTTTATTGCTTATTAATTGCATTATATGTGTAAAGATACGCTTATATAACTTATTGGTTAGATGTTATATAGTGTTTCTACTTATATGAATGGCTATGTATATGTTATTTATTATGCTATTGTCTTTGTCTGATACTTGGAAATTAAAGAATGTTGCATATGTGATCACTTGAGTTTATGTATTGTTCAAATATTGATTAGAATGATTGTTAAACCATGAAATATATTGTTAGTTATGTGAATTAAAGGGAATCAAATAGAGTTGGATAAATTAATGGCTTTATGAACTAGCTTTAGTTGAGAATAAGAAATAACTTCTTATGCATATAGTTGATTGTATTAGGTAGTGATAATTGAAGGGAATTGATGCTTTTGGAGAATATTGAGGGAATCTTGGCTTAATTCGCGCAGGTTTGGCTTCCTAAAAGGTGAGGGACCTGCATCCTTACGTGCATTATAGTTTATTTTCTTGCTAAAAGAGTATATTGTTTAGTATAATTACGTAATTGATATATGCTTATTGTTGCTAAATTATAACTTGGTGCGAGGACAACCTACTTTTTGTCCTTAAATGTGTTTACTGATTATATTGTCATTGTTATCATTCTTGCATTGCATCATTGTTGCGCAACCTCATTGTCGCGGCGGATGCGATGGCCTCGCTGGGCGGCATCGGGCTTGCCAGTGTTGGTTGCCTTAGCTCCGTCTGCTATTCCCTCACTCGCCTGGTCTGGAGATTGCCAGGGGGTGTTGGGTCGTAGGATCGGGTACATCCGGAGTACCCATTAGTGTAAGGGATGCTGGCATATCGAGATTGAGATCGTGGTTCGTGGATCGGGGATCGAAGATTTGGAGTGATAAGGATTATCGATTGTATCCTTTTAAAATGTGGTATTAGAATTGTTATTCACTGTTTATCTATTGTATTAATTGTGTTAAGTTGCTGCATTGCACGTCCCCGGTAGACCTTATCCCTCATTGAGCAATTGTGATTGCTCATACCTCGCTAAACATGTTTCAGGTGGTGCAGTTGGAGGAGTTGCCTTGGTTGCTGTGTACTATTACTTGAGATTGGAGTGATTGCTTGCAAAACTGTAGAAGACCTTGCTTGTCTACTTTATGTTCTATTTTGGAGCCTAAGGGCTTATGTATATATATTTGAGTGGTTGCAATTTGAAAGCTAAGTGGATGTAGTAAGTGTTATGGAATTGTGGCATGTAATAACTTATGTTTCTGCTTCTAGCTACGTTGCATGCTTGTATGTGTTTATATTGTCTCGTGTTGCTTAAGGCTCAGATGGCCTTGAAGTTGGGATTTCAATTAGAAATGTTGTTCCTTTGCTTCGTGTTTTATTTGAATGCTTACATGTTTCCAAAATGTCCACGGTACAGGAAAAACTCTGTCCGTTTTTCCTAAAATATGTGCCCGGGTTGCGATGCGGTTGAGAATAGCATGGTTACTAGAGCTTCCGGTCTCGGGAGGGATCGAGGCGTTACAGCTACACTTGAAACACCCGGCTATAGGAAGAAATGGAAAATGGAAGAATTACATAGCTAGAAAAACACTTAGGATCAAATAGTAAAACTTTTAAATTTTTGAGGTCAACTTGCAATTATGAAAAGATATACTTGGACACCAATTAATCTCTTTAAATCAAGAATTAACTCTCCAAAACCCCATTAGAACCCTAAGACTATAAGAAATTAGAAAGAAAAAAAGTCAAGATCAAGAGCTCTTTAAGAATTAGCGGCAAAAGTATTGTAATTATGAGAACTAATACTTGGAGACTAAGTTTAGCATTTTAAACTGGATATCGGATACACTAAATCGTGCAAGGAACACCCCGGTCGAATTAGAAAAGAAACGGATAAACTTTTACATTTTAGAAAACAAGAGGGGTCGATTAGCAAAACTCATAAACTTTAGGGGCTAAATTACAAATACCAAAAGTTAAACTTGGGGACCAAGATTGCAATTACAATTAGGATTCAAGTTGGCTAATTACATAAGGGCCTCTACAACTAAAGCTAGGCAAATTAGGGGTCAACTTATAAAGGAGAAGAAACAATAAGGGCTAAAAGGCAAATAGGCAAAAGTTTTAACCTAGCTTCCAAGAGAAGAATAAGAAGACTCCTTGTCATCTTTTTCTCTTCATTTGGCTACCTCTCCCATTAGAGACTAGAGAGCATTTGAGCTTTATTTTGCGAAACCTTGTGAAGAACAACAACATCAAAGTTGATATTCAAGCTTGCTAGGTGATCTTAAGGCATTATCAAGGTGGTTCTTGCATTTCCAACCAAAAACCAAAGGCGAGGGCTCTTTCAAAATGAGTATTTATGATATATAAATGCATATTGATGGTTTTATGAGGCTTGTATGGAGTTATAAATGCAAATGCATGATTGAAATGTTGATGGAGCTTGTTGTTGATAGTTTGATTCAAAGATTTGTTGCTGGAATTTTTGAATGTTCTTGATGATGAAACTTGTATCTATCAATGTAAATATGGTTGATTGTTGCTTATATAGGTTGCTAGAGGTTGCTTGGTTGTATAGTAGTTGATGTTGATGATTTAGAAGCTAGAACATGCAAGAATTTTCGGAATGACTTTACTGAACAGATTTGTCCAACCAGAAATGTTAACCCGTTTTTATGGCTGACTAATTTTATAAAAATCTAGAAAATTCAGGAAATGTATAAAACTCAGAGAGGAACATTTCTTATGTTTTTCATGTTATGAGAAAAAATCGTTTTCATGCTTGAAAACACACAAGACAGTAGGTATTAGAAATTTTGCTGCCACAAGACAGATTTGTACAAAATTGAACTTTTAGCCCCTTTTTATGGTTGGATGATTTTATAAAAATCTGAAAAGTTTATGAAATTTAGAAAACGCATAGAGGAACATTTCTTCAGTTGGTCATATCATGAGAAAAAATCATTTTAATGCTCACAAACACATGAGACAGTAGGTTACGGGATTTTTGTAAAATCTGAGAGCTCACTGCCTTAAGTTTCTTTTTCGCATTAAAAATAGTAAACGGCCTCAGAATTGAACGAAACTTTCACAGTAGTTATATTAGGCAGTTAGGAACAACTTTCATGTTTTATAAAATGTCAGATTCCATTGTTTTAAATAGATGAATTTTCCATTTTCAAAATAACCCCAGAATAGTCTTCAATCTGGACAGTCAAGACATAGATGCATTAAATTGGTTATAAATCTGTGAATATAGATTGTAATTGAGCTTTTCTTGATTCCAAAATTATCTACACTCAAAGAGCTTTAATTCTATACCTAATTTGAATAATTTGGAGTTTGGGAAGATAGGTTACTGATTAGCTAAAGTTAGACAAATGTAGTGATATAACCATTGTTTTAAGACAATAAGTTTAGCTCTAATGTAAGTTGCTATTGATTGAATGATTAAGTACTTGGGTTATTAATGTGTAGTGTTATTATATGATCTCTACATGTGTTAGAATATTTGTGGAGATATTATTTGAATTATATTATTTGATTACTTTTTGAATTACCCGATATGATATAAATGATCGTATTACTTGAACTTGAATTTGAATTGGTGTCGAAAGGGGATGCGACCACCTAGTCTTAGCATAGTAGTATGCATACTACTACGGACATCCTCGAGGTGTCGGTGATCTTATGTCTACCATGGTCCTATTCCCCTCTCGCTCGGGAACATTGATTTCCTTGGAGAATCGGGTCATAGGTTTGAGTATTATCCGGAATACTCTATTGGGGAGATAAGGAATGAGATTTTGAAAAGCTCAATTAATAGCGAGGTAGGCCACCTCTACCACTTGATATATGATATATAATTACCCTATCGCTTGGGGGCATTTACTTTCTCGAAGATGTTGGAAATAGTAATTTATTTCTTACTTAGTATGTGTTATATGACTTGTATATGGATACTTGATTGTTTCTTGATTTCAAATCTTGCTTGCATTACATCCAGGGATTTACAAAAGGTTTATGAAAAGGAAAAAAAAATGTATTCGAAAACCCTTCCCAAATTCCCCATCGCTGAGCTTTGGTGCCGGATAAACTCACCCTCATTTTTTCCCCCTTTCAAGTATAAGTGAGCCGGAGTACGATACTTGATGATTGTGTGGGAAAATATGTTCGTGGCTTTAAACTCTAGTAATGAAGTTTGTATAATATGTGGTATTTGAATTAATGTAATGGTTAGATGTCATACTTATATATAAGTTTTTGGTTATACAAATTATATATATTTTACTTTGGAATTAGATTGTCGATTTAATATGTGTTGGACGAATTATATTGTGTTGTTGGAAGTTGGGGTTGAGGAGTTATAGTGAAGGATTTGGAGTTGTCAGTTTGAGGCTTTTCTGTTTGCAGGTTAAAACTGGAAAATCCAGAATACAATTGTTGAGTTGCCCGATTTTCGAGGAAACTAATAATAGACTGAAAATTTGACTAAGTATGGATTGGTAATTAAATCAACTAAGTTACAACAAGATTTAGTCCCTCGACTAAGGTAAAGGAAATTGAGTAATTTAGAATTTAGTAATTGGCATATAATTATTTAAAAGTTTTGAAATATTGAATTATGATAATAGTGCTCGAGCTATTGTAATTGTGCCTTAGCGGACTTAGGCGGAGCGATCTTCTTAAGCCCGTGGCATCACGATCCCAGGAATGTTGGTGGTTTATTTATGGTATCAGAGATTATATTAGCGATTTAAAAATTAAGGTCGTGACAGTATGGCTCCAGTCGAGCTACAAGAGTTAAAAGTTCAGTTGCAAGGGTCACTAGAGAAAGGGTTCATACAACCTAGTTCATCTCTATGGGGTTCACCTATCCTATTCGTGAAGAAGAAAGACGGGACATTAAGGCTTTGTATTAATTACAGGGGGTTGAACCAAGTAACCATCAAGAACAAGTACCCGTTGCCATTGATCGATGAGTTATTTGATCAACTTCAAGGAGCCAATGTCTATTCAAAATTTAACTTGAGGCAGGGTTATTATCAACTCCGTATCAAATAGGAGGATGTGCCTAAGTCGGCTTTTAGAACGAGGTATGAGTATTATGAGTTTGTTGTAATGTCATTTAGATTAACAAATGCTCATGCCGCTTTTATGGACTTGATGCACAGGGTATTCCAATCGTTTTGGACCAGTTCGTGGTGATTTTATAGATGATATCCTGGTGTATTCAAAGATCGAGGATGAGTATGAGAGACATCTGCGTTTGGTGTTGCAGAAGTTAAGGGAGCATCAGTTGTTTGCCAAGTCCAGTAAGTGTGAATTTTGGCTTAAGCATGTGGCATTCTTGGGACATGTAATTTCTCAAGAAAGGATTGTAGTGGATTCATCAAAGATTGATGTTGTGCGATCATGGAAGAAGTCGGAGAATGTCACCGAGGTACGTAGTTTTCTCAGTTTAGTGGGATACTACAAAAGGTTTGTGAAGGATTTCTCCAAGCGGGACCACTCACAAAGCTCACACAAAAGAAGATCAATTTCTTGTAAGATGATAAGTATGAAGACAGTTTCCCGGAGTTGAAGAAGTGATTGACAACTGCTTCTGTATTGGCATTGCCCAAGGGAAGTCAAGGATTTGTTATTTATAGTGATGCCTTAAAGGAAGGATTGGGATGTGTATTGATGCAAAACAATCAAGTCATTGCTTATGCATCACGGAAGGTGAAGCCTTATGAGGTGAACTACCCTACACATGACTTGGAGATTGCAACCATTGTATTTGCATTGAAGAAATAGAGACATTACTTGTGGGGAAGTAAGTTTGAGACATTCACCGACCATAAGAGTTTGAGATATCTCTTTTCTCAAAAGGAGTTGAACATACGACATAGAAGGTAGATGGAACTCTTGGATGACTACAATTGCACCATAAATTATGAACATACGACATAGAAGGTAGATGGAACTCTTGGATGACTACAATTGCACCATAAATTATGTGCCCCCGGAAAGCAAATGTAGTGGCAGATGCATCGAGCCGGAAGACAAGTTTGGCAAAGTTGGAAATTAAAGAATGGGAAATGCTCGAGGAAGCAAGTTAATGGAGGCCTAAGTTAACAAGTAAGGAAGTGTCTTTTAATGCTCATTTGATAGTGCAACCTACCCAAGAGTTTCAACAACAAGACCCTTAACTTCAAAAGATAAAATATTGTAATCCGGATTTCAAGTTACATGAAGATGGATTATGGAAGTTCAGAAACCGGATTTATGTACCCAATGAACCAAAATTGAAGAATAAAGTAGTTGAAGAAGCTTATCATTCTAGGTATACCATTCACCACAGAGGTACAAAAATGTATCGAGACCTAAAACAACACTATTGGTAGAATAACATGAAGTGGGAAATTGTAGAGTTTGTGTAACACCCCGATCCCTCTTGAGACCGGGAGTACTATCAATAAATCTAATCACAACCCAAATCCAAACCCGGGCAAGATTTTAGGGAAAGACGGACAGAGTCTCCCCTGTTTCTAGGCAACTTGCAAAACCTGTAATAGCATATAAATGGACCAACACTGTGTCCAAACATTCAACCACCTCAAGGCCATTCGAGCCTTGGTTCACAACATGCAAATCACAAGTAAATATATATTCATGCTTAGCAATTAAACTACCAACCTATTGCATAAGCTAGACTATCATATTTTTCTATCCTTTTTCCTTTGTCATTACAAACATACATTGAAGTTAAGCTACATTAACTAAATACATAATCTAACTTATCAAACCACCTCAACTACTTAGCTAGATTAAAATTACATTTCTTTTAACAATAAATACATACAACATATGGAAGCATATATCTTTAAAACTTCGACACTCAAGCCACATAGGCACGCAAGACAACTCTTCAGGCACGAACTTTCACATAATCACGAACTTTCCAGCTAACATGACATTTCCTGAAATGTGGTGGTGAGGAGTGAGTATACACAACACGTATATTCAGTGAGGGCGAGACAGTTATCGAGGTGGAGAGAAAGAAGATCGTGCAATGCAAATAAACACAGTTAAGCAGTAATGACAATAAGAAAACATTCAATACAAATGACAATACTATAAACAATCAAGAAAGCATTAACACAGCCCTTCAAAGCTATACCACACTCTGAAAGCTATGGTTCACTCATACGAGCAATATACCATTACACGAGCGATACATCAATCTCGAGCTTGATGTTGACAACGATGACAATAAGCGCGCATCCACCTTATAACACCAGCTTGGAATACCCCGGAAGTATCCATCAATTCTACGACCCAAATCTCCCTGGGAGGCAACCCAAGCGAGAAAAGGGAATAGCCACGAAGCTAGAGCAACCAACACTGGCAACCCGAGGCTACCCAGAGAGGCCCATCACTCACGCGCTGGACACTATGCAATGCAAGACTCGATACAAGGCGATAAACGGGCGATAAACAAGATATCAAGCATTATCAACAATCGATAAACATTTCAATCAATAATCAATTCTAACAAGCGTAATAAGCATTAACAAGCATTTACAATCAAACAAGTAACAAGAACAACACCAACAAATATTATCAAGCAATAACAAGTATTCTATAGGCATTATAAGCATTCTATAAGCAATATAAACATTCTATAAGCATTATAAACATTCTATAAGCAATATACTATGAAATCACACAAAATTCCAAAAATGACCCCAACTTTCAAAACGCTACTACTTTCAAATGAGCCACGAGCTTTGGAAACTGACTTCACCAATCCTCCTAGGTCACCATAAGGCACGTCTAAAAACCCCGAAACCCTACTTTACCCTAGAATTCACGCAAAGTCCCGATTCTCCCTTTGTTCGTTTGAACTACAACCATACCAACCAAACACCCAACCAACACCATAATCGCACCAAAAGTGCTTCCATGGCCTCCCAAAACAATGCCAACACGCAAAACGAGAAAATGCCAAACTCGACCTAAACCACCCCGACTTTCACTAAGCCGTTTTTTTCCATTTTTCCATTACACATTCCAATTAAACCACACATTTAGGCATTCTAGCATATCTAGCATCTTCCTACATCAATAGAATGCGTAACGGAGCAACTTCATCGAAACGGGGGTTTACTATTCACAATTTACTATTCATTATACAATTTATATTTCAATTTTAATTTTCAACCGCAGAAAATGTTAAAAAGCTATAAATACATTTTCTACAATCAACAAGGAACATTCTTTAAGCATTAAAATGATTAAACTAACGATCTACGCATAAAATCCAAAAATCAAAGTTTAGATACAATATTTCAAATGCGCAAATAACGATGAAACCCTCACCTTAGACACTCATAGACGCTAGAAAAACCTCGTAGGATGCCTCGGTAACCACCCCGTGCAAGCCCTCGCGAAGAATCGAAGTTTTGAATGTTGAAATGTGTTTTTTTTTCCTTTGGATTTTCGGCCATCTCAAGGCTGTTTTCAGCTTGTTTTTATTTCTTTTTCTTTGTTATTTTTCTTAATAAATGATGACAAAGTTGGTCAAATGGTCAAGGATTGGTCAAACTAAGTTAAACTTGGTCAAACTAGCCTATTTCATGCATTTTTTAGGCTAAAACAACTAAGAAAATATCAATTCTAGCTAACAACAATTAAATTATAAAATTTAAGGCACAAAAATACTAGTTTCACTATTTGCTGAGGACTCGAATTCATTTCCTAACTATCTCTCTCGATATGCTATGCACTTTGCGTCAATAGAAGAATAACAATTAAATCCCAAAGAATCTAAGAAATATATCATTTTTGGAAAGCATCATAGTTTAAAATTTACTCCGACTCGGAGCTACTTTCCTCATTTATTTGAAAACCAAGTGAGATTAATGGAAGAGAACCAAAACCGATATTAAAATAATCAAAACAATCAAGGTAATCAATATTGATTTAAAATAATTAATTTAACTAGTTCTAGAATATTTTAAAGAATTATGAAGTTAATATTAAGCTACAAATGAAAGTTAATATAAACACATAGTCAAATACAATTAAACACTAACATTTAAGATGACACTTAGTTAATCACAAGAGAATAAATTCAATTACTATAATTATTAGAAATAGATAATAATCCTTTAATTATTCAATATACAACTACTAAATGCTTCTAAGAGAAATATTAAAATAGTGCAAATTGGTTGATTTAACTAATTAGACATTTAATTAAATGCAGTCAAATGCTATTAAATGCATGCCGGGTTTGGGTTATCACATCCTTCCCCCCTTAAAACAATTGCGTCCTCGCAATTCTTCTGCCAATAGAACTCAGCATCACCTAAAATCCAATTCTGACTAATTTTCATCGGTTGAAGAATCCCGTTGACGCGAATATCAAAGAAGAATAAAATTCCAACCAAGAGCGCCGAGATAATACCAATAAAGACCAAGGCAAAGATACTGTAGATGTCACTAATACCGCACAATAACGACAAGAAGAATACCCCACACACGAATCTCCAATAGAAGTCTAACAAGTTCCAAATAAGAAAGTTAAAAAGATAGCCAGAGTAGATGCACCTCATGCAGTGCTGATTACCGTAAGTAGACCTAGCTGAAAGTTCTGTAAAAGAATATAGAGAAGAATGCCAAAGGCCAATCTCTAAATGAAATCCTCCAATCACTGAGTCCCTACCGCAACATCTCAGTAAAACAGCAAGTATAGATTCCCCTGAGTAGAAAGGCTGAAGGAGAAGCCGTAAACAATACAAGATACTAAGTCCAAGCAGAATCCCAAATGTAGGATCTTCCAATAAATACCAATAAGAAAAAAAATACTAGTAGAATGCCCAATAAGAATTCCAAAAAATGTCGTAGGTAATGTCACAATAAGTCCGATAGGAATTCCAATTACCAAACCAACTGAGGGATGTCAAATAAAATAACCGAACAATACTCCAGTAAGAAAGTAGCAAAGATTGCCCAATTGGTAAATACTAGATAAATGACCACTGAGAATTCTAGAGAATACCATTGAAGAATTTCCAATAAGAGATGCCAGTAACACATCATTAAAGTCCAAGACACACATACCATAGATAATACCATACAGTAAGTCCGATTGAGATTCCAATAACCAAGTCCACCGAGAAGTGCCAACAAAAGTCTCCAAAGAACACCCGTTAAGAAAACCAAAGAATGCTCCAGAGAACAACCAAATAGATCCTCAAATAAAAATCTTACTAGACATGAATGCCATAATAGAATCCCAACTAAAAGTACCGAGAACATACCAATAAACAATCTGAAGTAGAGTCTAAACAAGAATCCCAAGTACTGCTCAGGAAGACTCCAGACAAGAAATCCAGTCAATCATATTACAGAGGTTTCAAGGAAGTCTTTCAAAATATATAGCTCAAGAAGCATCAGAAGGAATGTCGTGCAGGTGCATCATATACTATTGAAGAATTCCAATCATGATTGCCGATAAAATATCAGGAAAGACTAGAGCGGAGATATTGTAGATAATATTATGCAGTAAGTCCGATAAAATTCTGATTGCCAAGTCCACTGAGAAATATCCACAAGGAATACCAAAGTAGTATGCTTCACGCAAAACTGATCATTGTAAATAGATTCAAATCAAAGTTCTCCATAAGAATACAGAAAGAACACCAAAGGTTGATTAAAATCCCAACCAAGTCTCCCACGAAATACCAATATAGAAATACCTGATGAATGCCCAACAAGGAAATATTAAGAAGATGCTCCAAAGAATAATCATGTAGAACTCCAAAGAAAGGCATTTATACTAAGCATAGGAGATAACCTTAGAGGAATCCCAATAAACAAACTCCAACTACCAAATAAAGGCTAGTCAAATGCCATTCATTTCCTGCCAATCCATACACCTTGAAAAGCCAGCGGTGAACCACTTTCTTCATGGGAGGAAGAGGACTTACTTACCATTTCCATAGGACATGTATGAATGCCAATATATCATAGTTATACACATGCCTTAAACTATTATGCAAGCAAGTTTACAAAACAGTTTATTCAACAAAGTCACTCAAGCACGGCAATCAAGTCAAGCACAACATAATCAATTCAAATCATTGCTTAGCTAATTCAAGACATTCTATACACACATTACAAGTAATAATTCAAGCAAATAGCAATTCACGAGGTCGATTCGATTCACGATACTAATTCAATAGGTCAATTTAATGCACAACTAGACACTTCACTTCACTTAGCACACAATTAACACATAACACATAACTTTATCACATAAGTACATACATTCAAGTCAAGACATACAATCTCACATGCAAGCATACACTTTCAAGACACACTTAACAAGCACACATTCAAGGGTCACTACCCACCAGACCGAGGACCCTGTCCCGGCTTCTGAGCTAAACAAGCTCTGATACCACCTGTAACACCCCGATCCCTCTCGAGACCGGGAGTTCTATCAATAAATCTAATCACAACCCAAATCCAAACCCGGGCAAGATTTTAGGAAAAGATGACAGAGTCTCCCCTGTTTCTAGGCAAATTGCAAAACCTGTAATAGCATATAAATAGACCAACACCGTGTCCAAACATTCAACCACCTCAAGGCTATCCAAGCCTTGGTTCACAACATGCAAATCACAAGTAAATATACATTCATGCTTAGCAATTAAACTACCAACCTATTGCATAAGCTAGACTATCATATTTTTCTATCATTTTTCCTTTGTCATTACAAACATACATTGAAGTTAAGCTACATTAACTAAATACATAATCTAACTTATCAAACCACCTCAACTACTTAGCTAGATTAAAATTACATTTCTTTTAACAATAAATACATACAACATATGGAAACATATATCTTTACAACTTCGACACTCAAGCCACATAGGCACGCAAGACAACTCTTCAAGCACGAACTTTCACATAATCACGAACTTTCCAGCTAACATGGCATTTCCTGAAATGTGGTGGTGAGGAGTCAGTATACACAACACGTATACTCAGTGAGGGCGAGACAGTTATCGAGGTGGAGAGAAAGAAGATCGTGCAATGCAAATAAACACAGTTAAACAGTAATGACAATAAGAAAACATTCAATACAAACGACAATACTATAAACAATCAAGAAAGCATTAACACAGCCCTTCAAAGCTATACCACACTCTGAAGGCTATGGTTCACTCATACGAGTAATATACCATTACACGAGCGATACATCAATCTCGAGCTTGATGTTGACAACGATGACAATAAGCGCGCATCCACCTTATAACACCAGTTTGGAATACCCCGGAAGTATCCATCAATTCTACGACCCAAATCTCCCTAGGAGGCAACCCAAGTGAGAAAAGGGAATAGCCACGGAGCTAGAGCAACCAACACTGGCAACCCGAGGCTACCCAGAGAGGCCCATCACTCACGCGCTGGACACTATGCAGTGCAAGACTCGATACAAGGCGATAAACGGGTGATAAACAAGATATCAAGCATTATCAACAATCGATAAACATTTCAATCAATAATCAATTCTAACAAGCGTAATAAACATTAACAAGCATTTACAATCAAACAAGTAACAAGAACAACACCAACTAACATTATCAAGCAATAACAAGTATTCTATAGGCATTATAAGCATTCTATAAGCAATATAAACATTCTATAAGCATTATAAACATTCTATAAGCAATATACTATGAAATCACACAAAACGAAAAAATGCCAAACTCGACCTAAACGACCCCGACTTTCACTAAGCCTTTTTTCTCTGTTTTTCCATTACACATTCCAATTAAACCACATATTTAGGCATTCTAGCATATCTAGCATCTTCCTATATCAACATAACGCGTAACGGAGAAACTTCATCGAAACGGGGGTTTACTATTCATAATTTACTATTCATTATACAATTTATATTTCAATTTCAATTTTCAACCGCAGAAAATGTTAAAAAGCTATAAATACATGTTCTACAATCAACAAGAAACATTCTTTAAGCATTAAAATGATTAAACTAACGATCTACGCATAAAATCCAAAAATCAAAGTTTATATACAAATATTTCAAATGCGCAAATAACGATGAAACCCTCACCTTAGACACTCCTAGACGCTAGGAAAACCTCGTAGGATGCCTCGGAAACCACCCCGTGCAAGCCCTCGCTAAGAATCGAAGTTTTGAATGTTGAAATATGTTTTTTTTTCCTTTGGATTTTCAGCCATCTCAAGGCTGTTTTCAGCTTATTTTTATTTCTTTTTCTTTGTTATTTTGCTTAATAAAGGATGACAAAGTTGGTCAAATGATCAAGGCTTGGTCAAACTAACTTAAACTTGGTCAAACTAGCCTATTTCATGCATTTTTTAGGCTAAAACAACTAAGGAAATATCAATTCTAGCTAACAACAATTAAATTATAAAATTTAAGGCACTAAAATACTAGTTTCACTATTTGCTGAGAACTCGAATTCATTTCCTAACTATCTCTCTCGATATGCTATACACTTTGCGTCAATAGAAGAATAACAATTAAATCCCAAAGAATCTAAGAAATATATCATTTTTGGAAAGCATCATAGTTTAAAATTTACTCCGGCTCGAAGCTATTTTCCTCATTTATTTGAAAACTGAGTAATTTTAATGCAAGACAACCAAAACCGATTATTAAAATAATCAAAACAATCAAGGTAATCAATATTCATTTAAAATAATTAATTTAACTAGTTCTAGAATATTTTAAAGAATTATGAAGTTAATATTAAGCTACAAATGAAAGTTAATATAAATACATAGTCAAATACAATTAAACACTAACATTTAATATGACACTTAGTTAATCACAAGAGAATAAATTCAATTACTATAATTATTAGAAATAGATAATAATCTTTTAATTATTCAATATACAACTACTAAATGCTTCCAAGAGAAATATTAAAATAGTACAAATTGGTTGATTTAACTAATTAGAGATTTAATTAAATGCAGTCAAATGCTATTAAATGCATGCCGGGTTCGGGTTATCACAGTTTGTGTCTTGATGCTTGACATGTCAACGGGTGAAGGCAAAACACCAAAGACCTATAGGGCATATACAACCTTTGAAGGTTCTGTCATGGAAGTGGGAGCATGTGATGATGGATTTTATGATGGAGTTACCAAGATTACCTTGTGGATGTGATGCGGTTTGGGTCATTGTGGATAGGTTAACAAAGATAGCTCACTTCATTATAATGAACAAGAAAGATAGCCTTGGGAGATTAGCTGATTTGTATATGGCTAATATTGTGAAGCTACATGGTATACCAGCTAGCATCGTATCTGAGAGAGATCCAAGGTTCACATATCAGTTCTGGCAAAAGTTACAAGAAGCCTTAGGAACAAAATTGAGATTTAGTACAACATACCACCCATAGACTGATGGCCAATCAAAAAGGACTATCAAGATTTTGGAGGACATGTTGAGGGTGTATGTATTGGATTTTAGAGGTACTTGGGATAAGCATTTGCCTTTAGCGGAATTTGCTTATAATAACAGCTATCAGGCAACAATTAGCATGGCACCATATGAGGCTTTGTATGGTCGAGAATGTAGGTCGCCATTGTATTGGGACGAGGTTGGTAAGATGAAAACAATTGATCCTACATTATTGCCGGAGTTGGTGGAAAAGATTGAGAATGTCCAATTGATTAGGAAAAGAATGCTCACAGCCCAAAGCAGACAAAAGAGTTATGCCGATAAGAGAAGGTGAGACTTAGAATTTGCGGTTAGTGATCGGGTGTTCTTAAAATTATCGACTCGAAGAGGATTGATTAGACATGGAAAAGGTTAGATCTACCCCCGAATCTCTCCAACATCCACAATGTGTTCCATGATTCGATGTTGAAAAAGTACCATCCCGACCCTTCTCACATTCTAGAACCAGAACCGTTGCAACTTCGGGAGAATTTTTCATATGAAGAAAAACCCGTGCGGATCTTAGATGAGCAAGACCGGGAGTTGCACAACAAGAGTATTCCCATGGTGAAGGTACTATAGAATAATCATGGGGTTGAGGAAGCAACTTGGGAGAGACGCAAACAGATGGAGCAACGATACTCGTCTTTGTTCAAGAAGTAAGAAAGTAATTGTGATGGCACAATTCATTTAAGGGATGGAGGATGTAAGGCCCAGCACGAGATCTCATATGCATATAGATCATATCATACATAATTAAATCACTTTATATGCATTTACCTTGTTTTATGTACTTTTATATTGATTTACGTGCATTTGCATAATTTTACGTGCATCTACATTGGTTAGCATGTAATTAAGTGTCTTAGGTATCGTAGGAATTTAATTAAACATTATTGAGTTAAGACTAACAACTAGATAGTTAACAAGTAACTAGAATGACAAACAAATAGATAATACTTAGTTAGAGGGGTAGGGTAGTCATTTGTGTTAAATGTAAAATATCCTACCTAACAAATACTACTCTTGCTTAGCTAAAACACACACACACCACACGTCCGAGCTTAGGAGAGAAGAGAAGAAAAAAGAAAAGAGAAGAAGAAAGAAGAAGGAGAAGAAAAAGGAGAGCTTCAAGCCATTTTCAAGTATTGATTTTCCATTTTCTAGCTTCTTCAAGTATGTATCTTGTATCTCTTGCTTCTAAACTCAAGATTAAAGGTGAGGGATTTTTTTAAAAGTATTTTCTGAAGCTCATATAAGATTAGATGGTGTACGTTGATGATACTTTTGCTTATGATGAAAATATGTTGGAGTTAATGTAAGATTTGAATTCCATTATGTGTGTAGTTGAGCTAGGTTTGTTTCATTGTATGCTTTGGTAAGTTTAATAGTTATATATGTGTTGGATGGTGTGTTCTTGCTTGAATGGAGGAAGTTTAACTTGTATGCAAGGTTGAAATTAGAGGCCAAGCACATTAAGACTTATATGTGTTCTTGGTGTTCTTTGTGTTCTTGGTGAATCTATGTTTGAAGAATGTTTATAGCATGCTAAGTTATGATGTTGAAGTTGTAAAGTAGTGAAATTTGTTGGTGGTGCAATGGCCAGGAGTAAAACTCAAATGGTATAGCAAGAGAAGCTAAAAAAATAAAATTTCATCACTATACTGATGGATCCGGGCGACTAAAGTTGACCGGATGGTCACCTAGACAAGTCACCCGGATAGTTGTTAGACCTACTACCAGGCAACTATAGTCGACCGGATGGTCACCCGGACCAGTCACCCGGGCAGTCCTAGTTTTCCTCATTTTGTGTTTTTTTTAATTGCGATCAAGTGGATACTTACATGTGACCTAGATGTACATTAAATTGAGCTTGATTGAGGCAGAACATATACTTTTATGTATTATTAAATGATTAATTGAGCTTATAAGCAAGATGCTTATATGAATATTCCTTATGCCATTGATAATTGTAATTGCGTTTGAATTGTATATGCGCGGCTGGGTTGCAACCATTATTGATTGAGGTAGTGACGGGGCCTTCGGGCAACGACAGACTTGCCGGTATATCTCGGCTACCGAAGTATTGATTCCTTCTCTTGCTAGGACCCATTGATTCCCCGGAGAACCTACTTGTAGGGATCCAATGATATCTTGGAAGAGAAACATGATTGTTATTGATGGCTCTTGCTATGATAATCTGTGCATTCTTATATGTATGGCATGTTTTATCAAACTGATTACAAAAAGATAAAACCTTTGTGAAAACTCTTTTCCTCTTTATCCCTCATTGAGGTAGTTGTAGCTCATCATCTTTCAACATTTCAGGTGTGGTAGAGCCAAAGCAGGCCCCTCAAGTTGCGAAAGAAACTCCTTGGTATGATATCAAGGATTTCTGCCTTATGTGATCTCTACTTGTTGATGTCTTTAAAGTATACTTGATGTATTAACTTATTCTTTTGGACAATTATTATGTAATTAAATACTTATATTCTTTTGAGACCTAGATACTTGAATATTGGCTAGACTTTATGCATGAACAGGTGGTTCGAGGTCTTGTATATATGTAACAGGTTGTGGTTAACCTCTAAGGCCAATGTTATTGGAAGACTTTTGAACTTTATGGAATATGAATGGTTATACAGGTTGTTAAGCTTTCAATTTACAGGTTTTATTGGTTACGAATGTCGTGTTTCGGCCTCAGTCTAGCAATAGGTTAGGGTTGGGGCGTCACACATCCAATGCATACTCATGCATAAGCATAATAAGTCTGGAACAAATCGATGATCAAGGCAAATCACCCCACTATAAGGGGAACTTATTCCACTATAACTTCTACCATGGTAATACGCCCAACTTTACTACTAAGTTACGGACTAAATAATTTTGCTTATAAGTAACCATAACTTAGACCTTCCGTACGTAACCATCACGTACCTAAGTCAACGCTTGTAGCAAGGACCTTTTATCCACATATATACCTATGTCAATCCACACAATGAGAGAAATATGCTCATATAAATGTGATGACACTAATTATCTTATTGCAAACCATCCAGATGTAATTATGATTAAGTGCTAGTCGTCTTTTGGACATACTATTCCTAACAGACTCCTACTTGCATGAAAGAGCACTAGCCTAACCCTCATTAACTCAATATCTATAGAAAGACCTTTCTCGAAAGAGTCCTAACAAAAGGATCTGTTAAAGATATCACAAAGGCTATTCCATCACTAAATCCCTTCTACAAAACAATTCTGGATTAGTGAAACTTATCTCAGTGAATCCTGCCTTTTCTACGATTCTCTACTTAAGTGCTTTGTTATATTATTTATCCTGGTAGATAAACATACAGTCCTTCATTCTTCGAAGATACTAGAATATATGCTTTGCTACTACCTAGTGAGCTTGTCCTGAATTCGACTTGAGTTTGCCACATGTCCACATACTAAACTCAACCAATATATTCATAATATATACAACTTGGGACAATGCTAGTACCTTGTTCCAATAACCTCATATGAGGTTAAGCTCCAGAACATAGCCAGCATTTCATAAGTCCTCTACATACAATCTTTTAAGAAGATAGCCAAACTTCACCAGATGTATTTTCAAACCGTTTAGTTGTTCCTTTCCTGGTATTCACAACACCTATCAACGTTCTACTCAATGTCAAAGACTTTGAGTTCTTGTTGAACATGTTATGTGTGAAGCCCTGATTTCATTTATACATTTAATTATATGAATTCATAAGTATTTAACGTGCACTCATATTTTCTTATTTGCATTCTAGAGTTTCTAAATGCATTTACATGGTTTTATAAACATTTACATCATTTTACGTGCACTTGCATCATTTAACGTGCATTTAAATCCAATTACGTGCATTTGAATGTTTTAGATATCATAGGCAATAATTAAATTCTTTTACATTGTACTAGCTAACTAAACAATTGCATTTGAACTAGAATGACATGCTAGTAATTAAGTTTCTAGTTGGAGGGGCAACTTAGACATTTGGTTACCTAGATATTTCCCTACCTAAAAAAATAGACACAACACACCCTACACACACACAAAAATGCTGCACACACTCACACACATGATCTGAAAAGGAGAGAAAATAGATAAAAGAAGAGACAAAGAAGAAGGAAGAAGAAGAAGAGAGAAGAAGAATGAGCCTTAAGCCATTTTATGCCATTTCCTTGCATTTCTAGCTAGCTTCATCATTTATCTTGCTTTTTTTGCTTTCAAATTCAAGATCTAAGGTGAGGGATTCTTTCAAAAGACTTTGCTAAAGCTCATCCAATATCTTTTATGGTATATGTATGTTGTTCTTCTTGATAGTTATGCATGAGCCATGAGTTGGGTGTAATGTTTGTGTTGGATGGGTTGTTGAGCTAAGGATTTTGCCTAACTAGTGTTGTTCGATCTTGAAGTATTGTATATATGCAATATGATGTTCTTGCTCGAGTTAGATAGAGTATGACTTGTATGTAAGGTTTAATAACAAGATTCTAGCATTTGGAGCTTAGATGGTGAATATTGGGTGTTCTTGAGCTAATATGGATTCATATTTGGTATTGGATGCTAGTTGATGTTTCAAGAGTGTTGTTGCATGATTCTTGGACTTGTATTTCATGTTAGACAATCCCTTTTGAGGTTAGTAGAAGTCTGGAAAAGAGTTGAAAGCTAGGAAAGCAAGTTAAGAACAAATGGTCAATTTCACTATTTGGCACTGCAGAGGGTGGACTTGATACCAATCGGGTTGATCATGACCGGAATTAGTTCCAGGTTTTTTTATGCTCTCTGATGGTCGTGTATACGGTCGTGATCAACACGACCAGATTACCCGTTTTTCAATTTGACAACTTTGCGCAACATTTTTCTAGAGACCATATCTCGGTCAATTCAACTCCAAATTGAGATCCATTTGATTCTAGAACTATCTACTTTCGATAAGATTTAATTCTACACTAAAATAAAATTAATTGGAGTTTGTGAGAGTAGGGAAATTAACTGTGTAAGTTAGGCTAATGCAGAAGCATTGAAGTTGCTTCATAGTTTCGCTCGTGTTTGCGTTTTCTTGTCATTTTGAGTAGTCTATTAATGCCTTTTCACTATCTTATGATACTTGGAAATATTTGAAGCACCATAAATGCAATATATGCATGATCCTTATATTCTTTCTTGATATTCCATTGATTAATCATTTACTACCGCAAGAGGTTTATGTGCTTACTCGGCATATCTTGTCATTACTGTTGTGACGGAAGCAACATACTTTGTTGCTATCCTAGTCCCTCTCTCCTTTGGTGACGTCCCTTGGAGAGTTGGCTATTATATATATATATATATATATATATATATATATATATATATATTTATCAAGGTTGCAACCTTCTAAAGGTCTGAGTGCGATCGATGGCCCCCGGGCAGCATCGAGCTTGCCGGTTTAGCCACAACCACCAAGGACATATTCTTATATTTAAGGGGAATATCTAAAACCCTTGATTATTGATAGAGTTGGAGTCGGGTTTTTCTTTGAGGACTTGATCCTCGGTTGTGGTGTCGGGATTTCTTTGAGGACTTGATCCTCGGTTGTGGAGTCGGGTTATCTATATTTGATTCGAGGCAGAAGCCATCATCATCAGCAATCACAATATCTTTTTGCAATGAGTATATCTGTTCATATTCTTATTGGATATTCAAGTTGTATCTTGCTTACTCATATGTGCATGGCATGTTTTATCAAAAAGATTACGAAAAGTCAAAATCTTTGTGAAAATTCCCTTCCCCTTTATCCATCGCTGAGCTAAGTGTAGCTCACCCTTTTCTTTACCATTACAGGTTGTTCAGGGCTGGAGCTTGTGAGTAGTTGCTCATGTTGGTTAACCTTTTGTTGTAATAGAATATGCTAGGCTTGTGATTTATTTGATGTAATGTATTAATGTTGTGGACACTTAACTATGTAACTAACTTGATACATTACTCTTTCGAGGCCTAGTTGTAGTAGTTGGACCTGTGTGAAGTAATTTAGTGGATCCAGGTCTTGTAAATTTGTATTTGACGGTTGTAATATTATCTATTAGTGATGAAGTTTGTATGATGTGTGTTACTAGAATTGGTGTAATACATAGTTTGATGTTTTGATTTATGGTAATAGTGCTTGGACTATTGTTTCGTGTCTTAGCAGACTTAGGAAGAGTGATCTTCTTAAGCTTCTGGCATCACAGCCCTAGAACGCTTGAGGATTCATAAGCTTAAATTTTAATTATTTGTCATTATTATGGTATTAGAGACCATTTTTGTAATTAATAAAAAAGGGGTCATGACATTATGCCTGCCTCTCATAATGGATTCGTCTGTAAGATATATTTGCCAAGATTCCTGTTAAGGAATGCATCCTTGAAGTCTACTTGCCATATCCCACAGTCAACGATGGCTAAGAGAATCCTTATGAACTACAGTATGGCTACTAGTGAGAAAGTCCCCACATGACTGATACTCTCTTTAGAGTGTATCCTTTTCATCACTAGCCTAACTATACTACCCACTAATATTTAATTCTTGTGTTTTTTCATACACTAAGGGTTCTACCCTTATCCTGGTATAACTACAAGATTCCAGACTTAGTTGGAATGTACAGTCCCAAACTACGAATCCATTATCTTGAGTCAATAACTAAAACCGTTATTGTTTCATCGTTTCTAGTGGGTAATTCAATCCTGAATGGAAACTATTTCAAAAGACTTTCCATATTAATCCGGTTGTTTCCCTATCCTCCCACTACGACAAGGCTCCATGGTACTTTAAAGAATTCGCTGGTTTTGTCTAAGGGTGCAAGTATAGTAGAAGTCTCTCCCACTATTCATTTTCTGAATTTCTTAATGGATTTTACTATCATAACTTTTCAAGTATCTAGCATGATACTTATTAGTATCATTCGCTCCTAAAAATGATAGTAATTCCATTTCCAGATCTTTTAGAAGTATTTATTGAAACAACACATCTTGAATTAACTATTTTAGTGAAGTAGCTAAGTAGTTCAATACTTAAG
The DNA here is from genome assembly GCA_037974665.1 of Ehretia macrophylla. Taxonomy (NCBI): domain Eukaryota; kingdom Viridiplantae; phylum Streptophyta; class Magnoliopsida; order Boraginales; family Ehretiaceae; genus Ehretia; species Ehretia macrophylla. Next base: position 59,584,986 of record CM075781.1, read on the forward strand.
CTAGACACCCCATATGTGGATGTGCCTAATACTAGGCTTTGCAACCCATTCACATATCTTCGAGGTATCTTAGGTACTGAGCTTGAAGGCACTTGATCTCAAGATCTGTGTAGCTGTTTCAAAGTTCGCCCTCAGTATTAACATGAGTAGAGTTTTGCAACTCAACAAGGATACCTTCATATTTAATGAGTACGATTTTGTTTCTTAGATATATTGTTCCATTTAAGGAATGCTAGATGTAAACTCAACATGGATACTCTCATATTTAACGAGTATAATTTCGTTTCTTAGATACATCGTTCCATTTAAGGAATGCTAGATGTAATTATCTATGATACAACTTTTGTTGCACATGATTACCATTCGAACTCACCCAAGAGTGTGAAACCCCAGATTTCACCTTTACATGAAATTACGTATTTTGACCTGTTTATGTATTATATGAGTTATAATGCGCTAATTATGTGATTTATATTCCTATTATATGCTAAGTGTGCATTCATGAAATTTTTATCAAAATCGGCATCAGAAATTTTATCGACGGTTTTTATGAATAGTATTTTGAACACACGTCCGCTAAAATTTTTACATGGGTGTTTTAAACGTCTTAAAAACTAGTCCTCAAATATTAATAGACCCGTGTCTGATTAAAATGGATTTTAAATCGGCGTAGGAATTTAAAAGGGTTTTTACACCTTCTTTTGCAAAAATCGAGTTTTTAACCGAGTAGGTTGTTAATGTATACGTATGACAATTGTTGTCACCTAAAAATAAATTACTTACAAATAGTCGAAGTGTTAAATGCATATTTGTGAGCAAAATAGTCTAAAAGAAAATTAAAAGACAAAAAATACTAAAAACTAACAAGTGTTTTCAACTTTGACTTTTATTATTTTGTTGACTTGAACTATAAATGCATCAACACACACTAAAAACAACATAAAACACCCACAAAAACACACACATGGCTGAAACTTGAGGGAGGGAAAAAGAGAGTTATTTTCAAAGGTTTTCAAAGCAATTTTACCTTAGAAAACTTAGTTTTAGGCCAAATCTTTTCAAACCGAGTTGGATTCCGCTTGTTGGGAAACTATTGCATGCATTCCTAGCTTTGTTTCGGATCAAAAGTGAGAAAAAATCTAGAACTCAAAATGCTATTTTATGTTATTTTCATATAATTGAATTTTTATCCGATGAAATGTTAAATTGTTGTTAGATTACTGCTCAGTAGATGCCAAGGATTGTTTATGTGCGTTTATATAAGTTTTGAACGGTAGTAGCATCTATTTCTATTTTTCGGGTATTAAAGTTGAGTATTTAGCTTATTGTTGAATAATTGTTGTTGTAGTGGTTGGAATTGGTTGTTTATTTCTTCTAAAAGTTTGTTAATTATGGGGTAGTAATGTTGTAATGCCGAATTTTTTATTGAAATGTTGCAGCAAAACCCCGGAAAATTCAGCCAAGAGCATTGCCAAAATTAGGGTTGTTGGGCTTGTTTTGGATGGCTTTTGGTTGGTCTCTTGAAGGGTTAATGTAGATGCATGAGTGGGTGAGTGGTAGGAAGTGGTTTGGAGGTTATTGAATTAGTAGATTGTAAGTTATGACTGTTGGAAGTTTGTGTAGTCTTTTTTAAATGTTGAAATGTTGTCTTTGGTTGTTTGAGTGGTTGAATCTTGGGTTGTTATTGGTTAGATTCGGGATTGGTTGTAATGCCCCAACTCGACCCCACTTATAATCAGTCAGGACGCAATAGAATTTCGGCAGTATAATGACAGTAACACAGACATCAGGGCTCTAATCCAACCCTGATAATTCCATACAACCAACTCTAAAGATCAACAACTCCACAACCAAACCAACAGCATACAACACAACCATTCCCATATATTAAACATTCATTCATCAGTTCATTCATAAGTTATATGCCTCTGTTCCAACATCAATCCATAGGCTATAACATACATTTGCAAAATAGATTATAATCAGTCTAGCAATCTAATCATGTTCAAAAGAAAGACTACTAAACTACAGTTATATAATTTTTTTGTCTTTAAGTAAGTTATACAATACATCATACTACAAAAGCTAAGACAAACTCATGGATATGACTCCGGCACATAAGACTCCTCCACAGAAGACACATACTTATCTTCCTGAGGAACGTATACAAAGTTTGGCTTAGTAACACCTGAATGCAGATAATGAATGAGAGTGAGCTTATATAAAACAAGCCCAGTGAGGATTCGATAGATCTTTTGAAAGCATTTACTATATCCCTTGGAAATCATCCTTTGAGTAGTAAACACATAATAAACATCAATAACAATATAAGCACAACAATAATAATAGCCAATCAATAAGGATACTCTAGTTGGTGTAGCTCCAAACACCATCACAGTCTCAACCGTCTTCTTATAACTCTACATTACTCACGCACCCGAGGTACCTCAACTAGCCCCTCCCTCTATGGCACCTCCGCCCATGCGAGTTGGGGGTAGTCTATGATAGTCATGCCGTTATCAACCCGATAGCCCAACGCTACCCGAGAGGTGGCACACACATACCAAGACTCATGACAATAATAATAATCATTCATATCACAGGAGGACAACAAAGTAGGTTGTCTATCTTCCGACTTCATCAATAATCAATCAGTTAACATCATTTCAACAACATAACATCAATTAATCAATTAACAACCCAACAACTAAGTTAGATGACAAAGTAGGCCACCCAACTTAACATGCATTAAACCATAAAACCAAACTCGAGTATAACCATCAACAACACAAGATTCAGTCACTCAAACACCACCCAAACAACTAAAGACACTATTTCAACATTTAAAGAAAGACAACTCAAATTTCTAAAAGTCATAACTTACAATCTACTAATCCAATAACCTCCAAACCAGTTTCTATCACTCACCCACTTAGGCAACTACATTAGCTTCCTCGGAAAACAACCACAATCCATCCAAAACAAGCCCCACAACCCTAAAACCTCAATGCACCCTGGATAAATTTTCTGAACTTTTACCACAACATCACAATCAAAATTTCGGTATTACAACATTACTACCACGTATTTAACAAACTTTTAGAAGTTATAACCAACCAATTCCAACCATTAAAACTCAACTTTAATACCCAAAAAATAGAAATACATGCTACCACAGTTCAAAATAGCTATAAACCCATATAAATGATCCTTAGCATCTACTGAGCAATATTCTACCATCAATTCATCATTTCAACAGCTAAAAATTCAATTATATGAATTGACATAAAAATAGCATTTTGAGATCTAGAATTTTTCTCTCACCTTTGATGTAAACTAAAGTTAGAAATAGGTAAAATGGATGCCCAACAAGCAATTTCAAGGTTTGAATGACTCAATTCGGCTTTGAAATGCAAAATCTATGAGAAAAATACTTTGAAAATGCCTTCATCTTTCTCCTCCGAGGAGCCATGGTTTTGTGTGTGTTTTTGGGGTATTTTTGGCTGATTTTTAATGTGTGTTGATAGTAATAAGCAAAGGTCAATGCAAGATAAGTTGGTCAAAGTTGAAAAACTTAGTTATTTTTAGTTGTTTTTAGTTGTTTTAGCCAAAAATAGTAAATGAAATACTATCTAACTTATACTATACATTTAGTAGGACTATTTTTTAGGATCACTAATATTCCTATGCATATATTTGCATACAGTTGAAATAAAACACTTATTTTTGCTAAAGACGATTAAAAGTCATATTATTTATTTTTTAAATGTCTTTTAAATGCATTTTTTTTAATTGTGCCATTTTAGAAATATTTAAAATGAAATACAATTTGTATTTAATATATACTAGGTCAATGAAAGTCAACACAAGAATTGGGTTTAGAAGAAATTACAATTTGGCTAAAAAACGCTACTTTTCGCCCGAAACGTCTATTTAAATTCCTATTTTTTTTCAGAATCAATTTTTATCAAACATGGGTCTATTAATAACAGAGGACTAGGTTTTAAGATGTTTAAAACACACATGTAAAAATTTTAGCGGACGTGCATTCAAAACACTATTCATAAAAACTGAAGATAAAATTTCCTATTCCGATTTTGATGAAAATTTCATGAATGCACACATAGCATGTAATAGAAATATAAATCACAGAATTAGCACATTTTAACTCATATAACACATAAATAGGTCAAAACACGCAATTCTATGCAAACGTAAAATCTGGGGTTTCACATTTTTCCTCCCTTAAAACAATTGCGTCCGCGCAATTTTCGAACTGACAGACAACTAAGTCCTCAATCGTTATACTTTAACAATACTTCTCTTAGTTCCCATTTATCTCTTAGGATGACACATAAATAAATACCTTAAAGGAAATAAACTCCGTTGACTGCAAGATGATTATCATTATTCCAAAACAATCCACAATCCATAATTCACTCTCACCTAATATCATATTGCATAGGAAAGAAACCGCAATTCCAAGGTCTTACCGTGATACCACTACTTATCAATCATCTCCTACCACACAAAAGGGCTCTATGAACGCCTCGAGGGTTTAAAAACTCATTCACGATAACATGAATGATTACTGATCAAGGGGATATCTCAAAAGTGACATTGGTCAAAATATGGCTATTATGAAATTTACCAGGAAATAAGGATATGGAAAGTCATATTCGAGCCAACAATCAAGTAAACAAGAGTTTAAACAAGTTAGAGAATCAAGAGGCTAATAGTTCAATTGGGAAGCATGATAACCAATATGATGAAGGTCTTAGCACTTATCAGTTAAACAAGTACGAGCAGAATGATGACGAGACAAAACAGTGTTGAGTATATTGAACGAATATTCCTGAATAGGTAAACATTTCAATTCTCGATGATTGTTCAAGGAACCAACAAGTAAGTTGTACTTGGGGCGAAATGAAATTAAGAAATAAGAGATGATTAATTCAATAGAAAACATGAGTGACAATATAATGAGTATCTCAGCATGCAATAACCAATGAAATATAAATAAGAAAGGATAGTGTTGAGTATATTCAATGAGCAATTACAAGCAAAGTAATGGCTCATGATTTAATAATAAAACAATAGCATTAACAGGGATCAACAAGAATGACAATGATGTACTTAGGTAGGGAGTACATCAAACAAGTGAAATCGAATAAGTAAAATGGTATACCAAATGAGAAATTACTTTCAAATGAATAATAATAGGATGAAATGAAATATTGAAACCAATGGCTGGAGATATAGAATGAAATATAGAAGTCTCAAACCTTAACTCCAATAAGTGACATTGTTATAGGAAACAAATATGAATGTTAAGAACAGAAACAATGTCAAATGAGTATAGGATCCATTAATCCAATAAGAAAAACTTTCAAGAAAACAATTGATAGGCTAGAAAAGTATAACTCTCTCTCATATAAGTGAGAATAAAGCATAAGAGAATAATAAGACCACTGGAAATAAGAATCACAAGAAGGGTGTCCAACCTATACACTTAACACCAATAAATCAAATCTTATAATCTATTTCTCTCCAAAACAAGACGCTTATATACTTCAAGAAACCAGTCACTAGACAAGATAAATCTTTAGTTACCAAACAAGGTTCACTAATAAAGACTTCAAAAGTGTAAGATCACAATCTCAAGGGAACCTCTACTTATGACTCATCTCCAAATAATAACAAGCTACACATGGCAAGAAAAATAACTCTAATCATCAAAATAGATTGCTATTTCCTTGAACAACTTCATTCTCGCTAAAGGAACATCATGATCAATCCGTTAAGCTGAGACTAAAATCCATAAACATAGCAATTAAAATCTCACTGATAAACTACTAGAATAATAATAATAATTCAAAATCACGGCCTACCTCTATTTCCGAGAGCTCCTTCAGTCATCCTTACCTCACCCAAAAGAATCACCCATAATTATAGCATATATACAATTATATCTCATGAAAACAAGTACCAACATATTACATGATTATCATATATTACAACATTATCACATAACACACAATTCAGCATAAAAGAAGCCAACATCACATAAACAGGTTATATCACAGAAGTAAGTTATAAACAATTAAAATCATATAAGCAACAAACTTCACATAAGACAAGTTGATCACGTAACTCACATTGGTTACGTAAAGTACATTGAGCACCTAAAGCACGTTGTTTCACATAAGCTAGTTAAAAACAATTAAAATCACATAAACAACTAACTTCACACAAGGCACTTTGATCACATAAAACACAATTGTCACATAATACACATTAATCACATAATGCACATTAATTACAACACATTGAGTGCGTAAGGCGCGTTATCACATAAAACATATGACCACATTAGTTCACTTAACACATAAAGCATATTGATCACATAGAAGGTTAGACACATAAGTAAATTAATCACATAAACATATTAACATATGTTTCACTTTTCTTTCACTTAATACATACTTGTATGCTTAGACCACTACCCACATTCCGAGGATACCCCAGCTAACAGCTAAACATGTGCTCTGATACCACTTAATGTAACGCCCCAACTCGACCCCACTTAGGATCAGTCAGGATGCAGCGGAATTTCGGCAGTATAACGACAGTAACACTGACATCAGGGCTCTAATCCAACCCTCATAATTCCATGCAACCAACTCCAAAGATCAACAACAACTCCACAACCAAACCAACAACATACAACACAACCATTCTCATATATTAAACATCCATTCATCAGTTCATTCATAAGTTATACGCCTCCGTTCCAACATCAATCCATAGGCTATAATATACATATGCAAAATAGATTATAATCAGTCTAGCAATCTAATCATGTTCAAAAGAAAGACTACTAAACTAGAGTTATATAATTCTTTATCTTTAAGTAAGTTATACAATACATCATACTACAAAAGCTAAGACAAACTCATAGATATGACTCCGGCACATAAGACTCCTCCACAGAAGGCACATACTCAGCTTCTTGAAGAACGTACACAAAGTCTGGCTTAGTAACACCTGAATACAGATAACGAATAAGAGTGAGCTTATATAAAACAAGCCTAGTGAGGATTCGATAGATCTTTTAAAAGCATTTACTATACCCCTTGAAAATCATCCTTTGAGCAGTAAACACATAATAAACATCAATAACAATATAAGCACAACAATATAATAACCAATCAATAAGAATACTCTAGTTGGTGTAGCTCCAAACGCCATCACAATCTCAACCGTCTTCTTATAACTCCCCATTACTCACGCACCCGAGGTACCTCAACAAGCCCCTCCCTCCATGGCACCTCCGCCCATGCGAGCTGGGGGTAGTCTATGATAGTCATGCCTTTATCAACCCGACAGTCCAACGCTGCCCGAGAGGTGGCACACACATACCAAAACTCATGACAATAATAATAATCATTCATATCATAGGAGGACAACAAAGTAGGTTTCCTATCTCCCGGCTTCATCAATAATCAATCAGTTAACATCATTTCAACAACATAACATCAATTAATCAATTAACAACCCAACAACTAAGTTAGATGACAAAGTAGGCCACCCAACTTAACATGCATTAAACCATATAACCAAACCCGAGTATAACCATCAACAACACAAGATTCAGTCACTCAAACACCACCCAAACAACTGAAGGCACTATTTCAACATTTAAAGAAAGACAACTCAAATTTCTAAAAGTCATAACTTACAATCTACTAATCCAATAACCTCCAAACCAGTTTCTATCACTCATCCACTCAAGCAACTACATTATCTCCTTCAGAAACCAACCACAATCCATCCAAAACAAGCCTAACAACCCTAAAACCTCAATGCACCATGGCTGAATTTTCCAGACTTTCACCACGATATCACAATCAAAATTTCGGCATTACAGCATTACTACCACGTATTTAAGAAACTTTTAGAAGCTATAACCAACCAATTCCAACCACTGTAATAACGATTATTCAACAACAAGCCAAAAACTCAACTTTAATACCCGAAAAATAGAAATACATGCTACCACGGTTCAAAACAGCTATAAACCCATATAAATGATCCTTAGCATCAACTAAGAAATATTCTAACATCAATTCAGCATTTCAACAGCTAAAAATTCAATTATATGAATTGACATAAAAATAGCAGTTTGAGATCTAGAATTTTTCTCTCACCTTTGATGTAAACTAAGGTTATAAATAGGTAGAATGGATGCCCAACAAGTAATTTTAAGCTTTGAATGACTCAATTCGGCTTTGAAATGCAAAATCTATGAGAAAAATGCTTTGAAAATGCCTTCATCTTTCTCCTCCAAGGAGCCACAGTTTTGTGTGTGTTTTTGGGGTGTTTTTGGCTGATTTTTAATGTGTGTTGATAGTTATAAGAAAATGTCAATGCAAGATAAGTTGGTCAAAGTTAAAAAACTTAGTTATTTTTAGTTGTTTTTAGTTGTTTTAGCCAAAAATAGTAAATGAAATGTGAAACCCCACTTTCTTGCTTATCTCGTTTTACGTGTTTTACCTCGTTTTGCGTGCATATGATCTGTTTATGTGCTATAGGACCTAGAAAGTTATAATTTTGATTTCAATACTTCTAATACGTGTTAAATGTGCATTCATGAAATTTTCATCAAAAACGGAGTCAGAAATTTTATCGTCGATTTTCAGTGAATAGTGTTTTCGAAACACGTCCGCTATAATTTTGAAACTGGTCTTTTTAACCCTTATAGACCTAGTTCACGGACTTTAATAGACCTGTGTTTGATGAAAACGGTTTTTAAAATCGGCTTAAGAATTTATTAGGGTTTTTACACCGACTTTTGCGAAAATCGAGTTTTAAGCCGACTCGGGTGGAATTCTTTGAATGTAAAACTTCTTGTCACCTAAAAATAATCCACTTGAGATATTTTGGGGATTGCATAATTATTTTTAACTTGGTGAGCACTAAAATGCAATTAAAGTCATTAAAAACACAAAAATACCTATTAAAATAACTTTGACTTTAATTAATTAATTGACCATATAAGCTAATGTCCTCAACACACACTCACACAACACAAAAACACCATCACACACACACACATTGCCGAGAGAAAAGAGGGAGAAAAGAGAAGAGAAAAACTCAAGCTTTCAATCCAATTTTTCAAAGAAAAACCTAGTTTTTTGTCCGTGAAACTTCGCACCGACTTGGATTCTGCTTGTTGGGCACGCATAGCACGCATTCCTAGGCTTATATCGCATCTAAGGTGAGAGAAAAATTCTAGATCTCAAAATGTCATTTTTGTGTTTTTGCGTATAAATGAAGATTGAACCGTTAGAATTTAAATCTGATGTTAGATTATTGCTCCTTGCATGCTAGGGATCATTATATACTAATACTACGAGTTTCTGTCGGATATAGCATAATTTTTATTTTCCGGGTATTTAATTTTGATTAAAATGTTCAAAGTTGATTTAATTGAGTTGCGTTGCTCGAAATCGATTGCCGTCGATTTCTAAATACTTGATAATTACGTGTTAGCGCTGTTGTAATGCCGAATTTTCGATTACATTGTTTGTGTGAAAATCCGGAAAATCCAGCCATGACATCTTAGGATTTTAGGGTTATCGGGCATGATTTGGAGGTGTTATGGTGGATTTCCGAGAGGGCTAATGTAGTAGGTTGAATGGGTGAGTGATAGGAACTGATTTGGCAATGTTTGGATTAGTAGATTGTAAGTTATGAATTTTAGAAGTTTAGGTTGTCATTCTTTAATTTCTTGAACGATGCCTTAGATGGTTGGGTAGTGTTCGAGTGATGAATGGTGAGTCGTTGTTGAGTAATTTAGGGTTTAATTATGTATATTATGCATGTCCGGTTAGATGGCCTACTTTGTCATCTAATTACGTTGTTTGTTGTTTAATTTAATATTGATGTTATATTGATGTTATTGATTGATTATTATTGAATGCGGGAATCGGGCACTCTTGTTGCTGATCTCCCAATTGATTGATTGATTTATGCTTGTGTGTGATTGATGAATATGGAGTCTTGGTATGTGTGTGCCACCTCTCGGGCAGCGTCGGGCTGTCGGGTTGATAACGGCATGACTGCCATAGGCTACCCCCAGCTCGCATGACGGAGGTGTCATGGAGGGAGGGGCTAGTGAGGTACCTCGGGTGCGTGAGTAATGGGGAGTTATAAGAAGAACGGTTGAGATCGTGATGGCGTTTGGAGCTACACCAAATAGAGTATCCTTATTGATTGGTTATATAGTTATGTGATGATAGCATTATTTGTGTTATTATTGTTGTTGTGTGTTTACTTGCTCAAAGGACTAAATCCAAGGAGCGTAGTGAATACTGTCGAGATCTATCGGATCCTCACTGGGCTTATGTATATAAGCTCACTCTCTATTAATGCATGTTTCAGGTGTACTTTCACAAGATTACGGGTACGTGCCTCCTGAAGAGGATAATGTGGAAAACGTGCCTTTCGTGGATGAGTCATATGTCCCTGAGTCTTATCCATGATTCTACGTTGTTAAATGTCATGTATATTAGCTTAATGGACTTTTATATGCTTTACGGTTCTTAGTGTAATAGTTGTAGAAAAGATGATGATCCAAACGATGTTATTTAGTGGCTTTCTTTTGTCTATGGTTAAATTGTAGTTGTGTCTCAACTTACTTTTGAAATGTATGATAAAGTTGAGGTATTGTATGTCATGTTGGAACGGAGGCGTATAACGAGGATGTTTTATTGTATAATATGGTTGTGTTGTATGTTGTTGTTTGTATTGAGGAATTACTGGATGTATGATATTTAATGAGGTTGGTTTAGAACCTCGGAAATCTGTTTACTGTCGTTATGCCGCCGAAATTCCGTTGCGTCCTGACTGATCGTAGGTGGGGTCGAGTTGGGGCGTGACAGTTTAAGTGGTATCAGAGCTCATGTTAGTTGTCAGCCGGGGTATTCTCGGAATGTGGGTAATGGTCTTAGCATGAAATATGTATGAAAGGAAAGAAAAATGAAATATGTATTGGTATGATTAATTGATTAAGTGATTATGTGATTTAAGTGCTTATGTGATCAATTTGTTTATGTGTTTTATATGAGTTTGTTATTTATGTGTTAATAGTTGTTTATAACCTGTCTACGTGCTATAACTGTGCTAACTCTTTGATTAGTAGAATGGCCGGTCGACCGAGAACCAGAGGTAGGTCTGAGATGACTGATGAGACTCCGAGTAACGTGGCACCGGGCCGTGACGGGGGTGATGACCGATTAGGAGCAGCTATGGAGCGGATTGCAGAGTTAGTGGCTAGTCAGGCACAGTTATTAGCAGGGCAGGCTGCCCAGAATCAGGCTATGCAGGCTCAGCTTCTGAATATTCAGGGTGGTAACCACGGGCGTGGTACCCTGAAGGATTTTTTAGGATATCACCCACCGAGATTTCAGGGGGAGCCGGATGATAGGAAGGCGGAGGTATGGATTAGCAAGTTGGAGAAGATTTATGATCCACTTGGCTATACTGATGAGCAGAAAGTCTCTTTTGCCGTGTATTTGTTAGATGACGAGGCAGAGGAGTGGTGGCGCACGGTAAGGACTAGCTGGGCGGCACAGGGTATTCCTTATGTTTGGGGTACCTTTCTGATGGCTTTCCGAGCAAAGTATGTCCCGAGGATTTGCAGGGAACGGAGAGAGGCCGAGTTTCTAGCCTTGGTCCAGGGAGATGCTACAGTGGCTCAATATGAGGCCACATTTACTCGATTGTCCCGGTATGCACCGGAGTATGTGGCAAACGAGGAGCGGAGGACTCGCAGGTTTATGTTGGGGTTGCGGCCCGAGATTCAGGATGTGATGGCTCTGAATCGATATGATATCTTCACTGAGGCTTTTGATGCAGCTTCTAGGTTAGAGAAGAGGAAAGGGGATCAGATTGTCTCCAGTCAGCCTAGTAAGAGGCCGTATCAGCCACAGGGCCAGCAGGTTATATATAGGCCTCCAGTACAGCAGGTTGTCTACAGGCCACCAGCCCAGCAGGGTTCTTATAGGCCACAGGGTCAGCAGAGTTACTATCGGCCTCAGTTTCAGCAGAGGCCATATCAGGTTCAGACTCAGTTTAGGCCAGCACAGTCTCAGGGTCAGTACAGGCCTAGTGTGGTGAGACCTCAGCAGCAGGCTGTATCAGCTGCTTCTTCAGCTTCTGGTTATTCTAGGGGCAGTGTTAGTGCCACATCATCGCAGTGTAATTACTGCAAGCGCCCAGGGCATGTGGAGTCCAACTGCAGGGTAAAGGCAGGGACATGTTTGGGTTGTGGTAGCATCGATCATAGGGCGAAGGATTGCCCTAAGTATGCGAGGACTGAGGGTCGGGCAGAGACTCAGGGTTACCAGGGTAGGCCTACGGGCAGTGTACCACAGCAGCAGCGGGTTCAGGCTCGGGCTTATGCAGTTGACTTAGAGGAGATGCCTGAGGAGACTGCAGTTGTGGAAGGTAACTTTCTTATACTTGATCAACTTGTTAAAGTGTTGATTGATTCTGGTGCTACACATTCTTTCATTACTCCTGCTTGTGTGCAACGTGTTAAATTGCAACCTGAAAGATTGCCTTATGTGGTTGAAATTAGTACCTCTTTGACTGATAAGTATGTTACTGGCTTAGTATGTAAGGATTGTTTAATACATGTTAAGGGGCATAATTTTCCTTCGGACCTTATTTTATTTCCTATCCGGGGGTATGATGTTATCTTGGGTATGGATTGGCTTTCTAAGTATGATGCCCAGTTGAACTGTAGAACCAAAGTAGTACAATTTCGTTTGCCAGATCAGCCAGTAGTTGAGGTAGCGGGTAACCGGGGTGCTAAGACGAGTTTTGTTATCTCAGCAACTAAAGCCGTTAAGTTGGTGAGTAAGGGGTGTTCGGGTTATCTAGCTTATTTGATCAACAAGCCATCTGTTAAGCTACAGCTTGAGGAAGTCCCTATTATCCGGGAATATCCTAATGTATTTCCCGAGGAGTTGCCAGGGTTGCCGCCTGAGAGGGATATAGAGTTTGTGATTAATCTTGTTTCCGGTACTCAACCTATTTCTAAATCGGCGTACCGGATGGCACCAGCTGAGTTGGAGGAGTTGAAGACTCAGTTACAGGAGTTGTTGGAGAAAGGATTTATTCAGCAGAGTTCTTCACCTTGGGGAGCTCCTGTTTTATTTGTGAAGAAGAAGGATGGTACTTTGAGGTTATGTATAGATTACCGTGGTTTGAATCAGGTGACTATCAAGAATAAATATCCTTTGCCACTGATTGATGAGTTGTTTGATCAACTTCAGGGAGCCAAAGTCTACTCTAAATTTGATTTGAGGCAGGGGTATTATCAGCTTCGGATTCGCGCGGAGGATGTTCCGAAGTCTGCCTTCAGGACTCGGTACGGGCATTATGAGTTTGTTGTTATGCCCTTTGGTTTGACTAATGCACCGGCAGCATTCATGGATCTTATGCATCGAGTCTTTCAGCCGTACTTGGACCAGTTCGTGGTAATTTTTATTGATGATATCTTGGTCTATTCTAAATCTGAATTGGAGCACGAGCAACATCTACGGCTTGTATTGGAGAAGTTGCAGGAGCATCAGTTGTTTGCCAAGTTCAGCAAATGTGAATTTTGGCTGCAACGGATTTCTTTTCTTGGCCATGTTATTACACAGAGTGGTATTTCTGTAGATCCCACTAAGATTGAGTCGGTGATGTCTTGGAAGCGGCCAGAGAGTGTTACTGATGTCCGTAGTTTTCTTGGCTTGGCGGGTTATTACCGTAGGTTTGTCAAGGACTTCTCAAAGATTGCGGGGCCACTATCTAAGTTGACTCAGAAACGGACTATCTTTAATTGGGACGAGAAGTGTGAGAGTGGATTTCAGGAGTTGAAAAAGAGGTTAACTACCGCTCCAATACTTGCTCTACCAGAGGGGACCGATAATATGGTCATTTACAGTGATGCATCCAAGGAGGGCTTGGGATGTGTTCTTATGCAGGATGGCCGAGTTATTGCCTATGCTTCCAGGAAGTTGAAACCTTATGAGGTGAATTATCCGACTCATGATCTTGAGTTGGCAGCAGTTGTCTTCGCACTGAAAAAGTGGCATCATTATCTGTGGGGCAGTAAGTTCGAAATTTTCACTGATCATAAGAGTCTAAAGTATTTATTCTCACAGAAGGAGTTGAATATGCGCCAGCGGAGGTGGATGGAGCTTCTTGGAGATTATAATTGTTCTATCAATTATCTGCCTGGAAAGGCAAATGTTGTAGCAGATGCTCTCAGCCGGAAGGCTAGTATTTCTTGTTTGGCTGTCAAGAAGTGGGAGGTTCTTGAGGAGTTTAGTTATTGGAGACCAGAGTTCACTCAGGTTGGGGTGATGTGTTCACATCTCCGTATTCAGCCTTTATTGTTGTCTCAGATCAGGGAAGCTCAGCAGCTTGATGTTAAACTTCAGAAGATCAAGGATCAGATCACGGATGATCAGTCTGACTTTAAAGTGCATGAGGATGGTATTCTTCGGTTTCGGAACAGGGTTTGTGTTCCCGATGAACCGGGCTTGAGACGAGGTATTCTGGAGGAAGCTCATAATTCTAAATATACTATTCATCCCGGTGGAACCAAGATGTATCGGGATTTGAAACAACATTTCTGGTGGAACAACATGAAGAGGGAGGTTGCTCAGTTTGTGTCTAGATGTTTGACTTGTCAGAGAGTGAAAGCCGAGCATCAACGACCAGCAGGTTTGCTTCAGCTGTTGGCTATACCAGAGTGGAAATGGGAGCATATTACGATGGACTTCGTCACAGGATTGCCTAGATCACCGAGGGGTAATGATGCAGTTTGGGTTGTCGTGGATCGTTTGACGAAGACAGCTCATTTTATTGCCATGAGGTTGGGAGATGAGGTTACAAAGCTGACGGATCTCTATCTGGATCAGATTGTTAGACTTCACGGTATTCCATCTAGTATTGTCTCTGATCGAGATCCTCGATTTACTTCTCATTTGTGGGAGAAACTTCAGGAGACTTTGGGTACTCAGTTGAACTTCAGTACAGCGTATCATCCACAGACCGACGGTCAATCTGAGCGGACTATTCAGATTCTGGAAGATATGCTTAGGGCTTGTGTTCTGGACTTCGGGAAGAACTGGGAGAAACATCTACCACTTGCCGAGTTTGCCTATAACAATAGTTATCAAGCTACTATTGGGATGGCACCTTTCGCAGCTCTTTACGGTCGTAAGTGCCGTTCACCTTTATATTGGGACGAGGTAGGAGAGATGAAGACTATTGATCCGACTATTATGCCAGAACTTCTTGAGAAGATCGAGAATGTTCAATTGATCAGGCAGAGAATGCTTACAGCGCAGAGTAGATTCAAGAGTTATGCTGATAAGCGTCGTCGAGACTTGGAGTTTGCAGTTGGAGATCGGGTTTTCTTGAGATTGTCTCCTCGAAAGGGGTTTGTTCGTTATGGTAAAGGTGGAAAGCTGAGTCCGAGATTTGTTGGGCCGTTTGAGATTACTGGCAGGGTTGGTAAGTTGGCATATCGGTTGGCTTTACCGGAGAACTTCTCTAATGTCCACGATGTGTTTCACGTGTCTAATTTGCGGAAATACAATCCGGATCCTTCTCATATTCTTGAGCCAGAGCCGTTACAGCTTCGAGAGAATTTGACTTATGACGAGCGTCCGATTCGTATTCTAGATCAGATGGACCGAGAGTTGAGGTCGAAGAGGATTCCGATGGTTAAGGTGTTGTGGAAGCATCACGGCATTGAGGAAGCTACGTGGGAGAGACGAGATCAGATGCAGCAACAATACCCAGATCTATTCCGTACATCAAGTAAGAATTTCGAGGACGAAATTTCTATAAGGGGGGGAGAATGTGAAACCCCACTTTCTTGCTTATCTCGTTTTACGTGTTTTACCTCGTTTTGCGTGCATATGATCTGTTTATGTGCTATAGGACCTAGAAAGTTATAATTTTGATTTCAATACTTCTAATACGTGCTAAATGTGCATTCATGAAATTTTCATCAAAAACGGAGTCAGAAATTTTATCGTCGATTTTCAGTGAATAGTGTTTTCGAAACACGTCCGCTATAATTTTGAAACTGGTCTTTTTAACCCTTATAGACCTAGTCCATGGACTTTAATAGACCTGTGTTTGATGAAAACGGTTTTTAAAATCGGCTTAAGAATTTATTAGGGTTTTTACACCGACTTTTGCGAAAATCGAGTTTTAAGCCGACTCGGGTGGAATTCTTTGAATGTAAAACTTCTTGTCACCTAAAAATAATCCACTTGAGATATTTTGGGGATTGCATAATTATTTTTAACTTGGTGAGCACTAAAATGCAATTAAAGTCATTAAAAACACAAAAATACCTATTAAAATAACTTTGACTTTAATTAATTAATTGACCATTTAAGCTAATGTCCTCAACACACACTCACACAACACAAAAACACCATCACACACACACACATTGCCGAGAGAGAAGAGGGAGAAAAGAGAAGAGAAAAACTCAAGCTTTCAATCCAATTTTTCAAAGAAAAACCTAGTTTTTGTCCGTGAAACTTCGCACCGACTTGGATTCTTCTTGTTGGGCACACATAGCACGCATTCCTAGGCTTATATCTCATCTAAGGTGAGAGAAAAATTCTAGATCTCAAAATGTCATTTTTGTGTTTTTGCGTATAAATGAAGATTGAACCGTTAGAATTGAAATCTGATGTTAGATTATTGCTCCTTGCATGCTAGGGATCATTATATACTAATACTACGAGTTTCTATCGGATATAGCATAATTTTTATTTTCCGGGTATTTAATTTTGATTAAAATGTTCAAAGTTGATTTAATTGAGTTGCGTTGCTCGAAATCGATTTCCGTCGATTTCTAAATACTTGATAATTACGTGTTAGCGCTGTTGTAATGCCGAATTTTCGATTACATTGTTTGTGTGAAAATCCGGAAAATCCAGCCATGACATCTTAGGATTTTAGGGTTATCGGGCATGATTTGGAGGTGTTATGGTGGATTTCCGAGAGGGCTAATGTAGTAGGTTGAATGGGTGAGTGATAGGAACTGATTTGGCAATGTTTGGATTAGTAGATTGTAAGTTATGAATTTTAGAAGTTTAGGTTGTCATTCTTTAATTTCTTGAACGATGCCTTAGATGGTTGGGTAGTGTTCGAGTGATGAATGGTGAGTCGTTGTTGAGTAATTTAGGGTTTAATTATGTATATTATGCATGTCCGGTTAGATGGCCTACTTTGTCATCTAATTACGTTGTTTGTTGTTTAATTTAATATTGATGTTATATTGATGTTATTGATTGATTATTATTGAATGCGGGAATCGGGCACTCTTGTTGCTGATCTCCCAATTGATTGATTGATTTATGCTTGTGTGTGATTGATGAATATGGAGTCTTGGTATGTGTGTGCCACCTCTCGGGCAGCGTCGGGCTGTCGGGTTGATAACGGCATGACTGCCATAGGCTACCCCCAGCTCGCATGACGGAGGTGTCATGGAGGGAGGGGCTAGTGAGGTACCTCGGGTGCGTGAGTAATGGGGAGTTATAAGAAGAACGGTTGAGATCGTGATGGCGTTTGGAGCTACACCAAATAGAGTATCCTTATTGATTGGTTATATAGTTATGTGATGATAGCATTATTTGTGTTATTATTGTTATTGTGTGTTTACTTGCTCAAAGGACTAAATCCAAGGAGCGTAGTGAATACTGTCGAGATCTATCGGATCCTCACTGGGCTTATGTATATAAGCTCACTCTCTATTAATGCATGTTTCAGGTGTACTTTCACAAGATTACGGGTACGTGCCTCCTGAAGAGGATAATGTGGAAAACGTGCCTTTCGTGGATGAGTCATATGTCCCTGAGTCTTATCCATGATTCTACGTTGTTAAATGTCATGTATATTAGCTTAATGGACTTTTATATGCTTTACGGTTCTTAGTGTAATAGTTGTAGAAAAGATGATGATCCAAACGATGTTATTTAGTGGCTTTCTTTTGTCTATGGTTAAATTGTAGTTGTGTCTCAACTTACTTTTGAAATGTATGATAAAGTTGAGGTATTGTATGTCATGTTGGAACGGAGGCGTATAACGAGGATGTTTTATTGTATAATATGGTTGTGTTGTATGTTGTTGTTTGTATTGAGGAATTACTGGATGTATGATATTTAATGAGGTTGGTTTAGAACCTCGGAAATCTGTTTACTGTCGTTATGCCGCCGAAATTCCGTTGCGTCCTGACTGATCGTAGGTGGGGTCGAGTTGGGGCGTGACATGAAATACTATCTAACTTATACTATATATTTAGTAGGACTATTTTTTAGGATCACTAATATTCCTATGCATATATTTACATACAGTTGAAATAAAACGCTTATTTTTGCAAAAGACGATTAAAAGTCATATTATTTATTTTTCAAATGTCTTTTAAATGCATTTTTTCTATTGTGCCATTTTAGAAATATTTAAAATGAAATAAAATTTTTATTTAATATATACTAGGTCAATGAAATGTCAACACCAGAATCGGGTTTAGAAAAAATTACTATTTGGCTAAAAAATGCTACTTTTTCCCCGAAACGTCTATTTAAAATCCTATTCTATTTCAGAATCAATTTTTATCAAACATGGGTCTATTAATAATAGAGGACTAGGTTTTAAGATGTTTAAAACACCCATGTAAAAATTTTAGTGGACGTGCGTTCAAAATACTATTCACAAAAACCGACGATAAAATTTTCGATGTCGATTTTGATGAAAATTTCATGAATGCACACATAGCATGTAATAGAAATATAAAACACAGAATTAATGCATTCTAACTCATATAACACATAAATAGGTCAAAACACGTAATTATGTGCAAGGTAAATTCTGGGGTTTCACATTTGTTGTGTGGTTTAATGCATGTTAAGTTAGGTGACCTACTTTGTCATCTAACTTAGTTGTTAGTTGTTTATTTGATTAATTGATGTTATGTTATTAAAATAATGTTAACTGATTGATTATTGATGATGTCGGTGAAGGATCTTTCTTTTAGAGTTATGGAAATATAGACTAAAACCAAGAAGAATACATGGCTAGAATTTCAAAAATTTCTATAACAAATTCTATATTCATCCAAAAACTCTACTCTTGATTTCATGTGGTTAACATATGATAAGCATATATTCAGTCATATATCTATATAGTAAAGAGGTAGATTTAGATACCTCTTGTAGATCTTGCAAAGATGATGAAGAAGATGATGAACAAGCTTTGACAAGTCTTCCCACAAATGCAAGAGCTCTAGGTTGTCCACACAAGCTTGAATGAGTTCCTTAATCACCAAAGGTTTTGTGCTAGTCTTATTTGGGATGTTTTTAAGCTAGAATAAGAGTTTTTTTTTCTGAAAAATTAAACCTCCTTCTTGGGTTGTCCATGCAATGGACGAAAATTCCACAATAAAAGAGAAGACCAAATTGTTCTTCTCAATGCATTGTGTTTTTCTATGCATGCCTTGTGTAATGTATTCCTTGTTTTATGCATTATATGTAGTGTATTTAGAAGACAACAATTGCACTTCTCAATGCATCAAAACATGTGCTTTGTCTTCTTTTATCTTAACCATTGATTTCAAAAATAATGGTCAACTTGATGATTTGGAATAATCTTAGCCATCTATTTGGCATCTTCATTTTTCAAGACTAATATGTATATATATACATATCATATACATGTATATATACTTTATTAATCTTGTATTTGTACATTTAATTTAATCTAATCATTATTAGTTTAAATTAAAGAAACTAACTTTTCATATTTATACTTTTGCCCTAACACTTATAAATAATTACACATTCAACCCATTACCACTTAATGGCCGAGCATCACCAATGTTAACACTTTAACGTTCCAAAACCAAATTCAAGCTTATCTGAAACTCATTCAATTACACTTTATTATGTGTGACTCTCTAGATTTACCGCCATATAGTAATGAGGGAACATTAAACGACTTTAATATATTTTGGGAATATCTCCGCCATTCCCAAAATACCCTCACGTTCTAAAGTGATATCTAGTAACGTATCAAGACAATTTATATAGCAATGAAGTCAAACAGGTGAATCTATTTATAGTCGCGAATAATCGTACAGTTTAATCCTTCTATTAATACGTCCCGATCGAGCAAAGCCCATGAAAAGATTAAGTCTATAAACTCGATAACGATGCAAACATCTAATAGGGTATAATGAGAGATGACTTCCATGAAAACACTTTTTCATCATCCATGCCTTGGCCAAGGACTTCCTCATTGTACAACCGAAATTAGATTGCATAGGACAGCGCCTCACTCGATAATTACATGTCAATCACTATACTAGAAAGATAATATGCAACAGGTCGTAACTTATCTTGACAAGTCAAAGATAAGTGTTGTCCAAATGCTAATATTAAATTCCCAATATATGCTACAGTTATAATTTCTCAAGTCTAAGGATTACATGTACATTCGCAATGAATAACAAACTATTAATCCAAAATTGTGTAGTTTGTTATTCAGGTCATATTCAATGATCTATTCTACTAATAATCATTCACACGATTGTTAATTTCATCATATGTTGTTATGTCTCATGGCTTACCATCCTTTATCATTAATATCCAATATCAATCAAAGGTAACAATCTACGCGATAGTCCATAATAGATTATTTTAGTCTCGGTCCAATAATCTAAGGACTATGAATAATTTTAGACATTCACATAAGAAAGAAATACGCCAAGATATTCCAAATGCATTTTGGAATATATTTCTTTTATGAGAATATCACAGAACACATTCATATAATATAAAATCGGAGAATATGAACATCCATAAAATGCCATTAATAAATATAAAAGTTTACATAAAATGATAAAAGTAGGTCATCTAACTACATAACATTAGGGCATATCACTAACAATCTCCCACTTGCACTAATATGGTATTACAAAAGGCTAACACATCATATTATGGTATCGCATACCCATCTTCTCAAGATGATGATCCAGCTGTGACTGACTCAAAGCTTTTGTGAGTGGGTCAGCTACATTATCTAGGGTTGAAACTTTCTGCAAGCTAATATCTTTTCGAGCAACAATCTCTCGAATGATATGAAACCTCCTTTCAATATGTTTGGGTTTTTGGTGAGATCTCGGTTCCTTGGCTTGTGCAATAGCCCCATTGTTATCACAATACAAAGGTATCGGCATTTCAATGGACGGAACAACTTCAAGCTCTTTTAAGAATTTCTTCATCCAAACTGATTCTTTTGCAACATCACATGCAGCAATGTACTCGGCTTGAGTAGTGGAATCAGCAGTCACAGGTTTTTTTGAACTCTTTCAACTGACTGCTCATCCATTACATACAAAAATGAATCCTGATGTAGACTTTCTATCATCTCTATCAGATTGAAAATCTGAATCAGTGTATCCTTCAATACGGAGTTCACCACTTCTATAGATTAAAACCAAATCCTTAGTTCTTCTCAAGTACTTAAGGATGTGTTTTACAGCTATCCAGTGACCATTACCTAGATCGAACTAATATCTGCTCGTAGCACTTACTGCATAAGCAAGATCAGGTCGTGTACATAGCATGGCATACATAAGACTATCTATGGCGGAAACATATGATATTCTTTCCATGCGTTGTCGTTCCTCATCGGTTTTAGGAGACATTTCTTTAGAGAGATGCATATCGTGCCTCATAGGCAAGAGACCTTTCTTAGAATTCTCCACCTTGAATTTCTTCAAGATCGTTTCTATGTACATGTTTTGGGATAAACCAATTAATCTTTTTGTTCTATCCCTATAGACACGAATTCCCAAGATATAAGTGGCTTCTCCCAAATCTTTCATGGAGAATTTATTGTTCAACCAAACCTTTGCGGACATCATATGACCTGTGTCATTTCCCATGATCAGTATATCGTCTACATACAAGATGAGAAAAGTGATCGCACTCCCACTAACCTTCTTGTAAACACAGGGTTCATCATCATTTCTAATGAAACCAAACTCCTTGATCTCATCATTAAATATGATGTTCCAAGATCGGGAAGCTTGTTTGAGACCATAAATTGATCTTTTAAGCTTGTTTATTTTATGATGTTTCGATTCAAAACCCACAGGTTGTTCCATATAGATATCTTCCTCAAGATATCCATTAAAGAACGCGATTTTAACATCCATTTTCCATATATAATAATCATAGTATGCGGCAATTGCAAGCATTATACGAATAGACTTAAGCATAGTAACCGGTGAAAAAGCCTCATCATAATCAACACCTTGTTTCTGACGATAACCTTTTGCAACGAGTCTAGCTTTAAAAGTTTCAACTTTTCCATCTGCTCCCAGTTTTTTCTTGAAGACCCATTTGCAACCAATAGGTACGATACCTTCAGGTAGGTCTACTAAGGTCCAAACATCGTTAAAGTACATGGAGTCTATTTCAACTTGCATTGCCTGTTTCCATTTCTCGAAATCGATATCATGTATCACTTCCTCATAAGTAGCAGGATAATCAATTTGATCGTTATCCCCAACAATAAACAATTTTTGCGCTTCCTCAAGAAGATATCCTTATATTTCAGGAGGATGGGATATCCTACTAGACGTGCAAGGAATCTGTGTTGTGACTTATTTTAGACTGTTTTGAATAGTTTTAGAATCTTGATTAGGGTCATTTTGTAGTTCAGAGGACGATTCCTCTATTTCTACTTTTCTTTCTGAGCCAACTTATTGAATAAACTCCTTTTCAAGAAAGATAGCGTCACAGCTGATCAAAATCCTTTGATCAGTAGGAAAATAGAAATAATATCCTTTAGTTTCCTTAGGATATCCTACAAAATAACCTTTATCAGATCTAGCTTCCAACTTGTCCGTCTTGAGTTTTTTAACAAAAGCGGGACAACCCCAATCTTAATAGTAGGAACAGTTTTAGATGGAACTTTGTTCAATAGATAAATGGTCGTAAGAAGTGCATACCCCCATAATGAAATAGGGAGATCCGTGTAACTGATCATAGATCATACCATATCCACTAATGTACGATTTCTACGTTCAAACACCCCATTTAATTGTGGTGTAGCTAGTGGTGTTGTTTGTGAGGTAATACCAACCTCTTTGAGATAATCAAGAAACTCGGTACTCAAGTATTCACCTCCACGATCTGACTATAGAGTTTTGATTCTTTTTCCCAATTGGTTTTCTACTTCAGCCTTAAACTCTTTGAACTTTTCAATAGTTTCAGACTTATACTTCTACAAGTATACATAACCATATCGTGAATAATCATCGGTAAAAGTTATGAAGTAGTAATAACCACCGCGAGTCATTTCGCTAAACGGTCTACAAACATCACTATGTATTAATCCTAACAATTTTGTGGCTCATATACCTTGTCCAATAAAAGGTGACTTGGTCATCTTACCAAGAATGCAAGATTCGCTTATAGGGTTGGGTTCACATCCCAATGAACTAATGAGTTCATTTTGAACCATCCATGCCAGTCTTTTATCATTGATATAACCAAGCCTTAAGTGCCATAATTGTCTTGGATTAATTTGGTTATCTCGACGTTTTCCTTTTGAAGTAATAGTTGATGTAGATGTAACATTTATGCTATGACTTGTATCTCAATGATAAAGACCGTTTACCAAAAAAGCCTTGCCAACATATTCATTACTATAACGAATATTACATCAATTTTTTACAAATGAAAATTCATAATTTTTCGATGCAAGCTTAGGAATAGACATGATATTCCTAATTGCATTTGGTACATACAAAACATCTTTAAGATTTAATACATGTCCAGTACGCATATGCACATCAAAACTACCCCTGGCTAAAGCTGCAACATTTGCCCCGTTGCCAACCTTCAAAATGACTTCACGCTTTCGAAGGGGACTCCGATCACTTAGATTATGTTCAGAAACAAAAATGTGAGAAGTTGTACCATAATCTAAAATCCACGAAGTATTATGATGACCAATAGACAAATTAGTCTCAATCACAAACATAAAAGAAATATTACCTTTATCAGCGGCTACCTTAGCCTTTTGTTCCTTCAACTCCTGAAGGTATAAAGGACAATTTCTTTTCCAGTGGCCATCCTTTTGACAATGAAAGCAAACACCCTTAGGTGCTTTCATCTTCCCCTTTTCTTTAGCCACACCACTCAAAGCTTTAGGAGTCGAGCCTTTCTTCTTGTTGTTGTTCTTCTTCTTCTTTGGCTTGGTGCCAGAAGTAGAAGCAACTGCAAGAACATGCTCATTTCCTTTACCCTTCATTTGACCTTGTATAATGGTCATCATGTTTAGTAACTCGGGCAAGGAACACTCAAGCTTGTTCATGTGAAAGTTTATGGTGAATTGGTTGAATGATGGTGGCAGAGATTGTATAATTAAGTCAGTCTGGAGTTGATAGTCCATTGTGAAGTCAAACGCCTCAAGCTGAGTAATCAAATTAATCATCCTGAGGGTGTGTTTGTTCACATCTGAACCTTCATCCATATGAGCCCTGAATAATTCTTTAGATATCTCGTATCTAATAGTACGACTTTGTTCACCATATAGCTCTTGCAAGTTCCGAATCATGCTTGCGGTATTAGGCATCTTATCATGATGACGCTGTAACTCATTATTCATCGATACAAGTATGTAACTCTTAGCACGCAAATCATGTTCAACCCATTGATCATAAGTTTCACGTTCAGACTCAATGGCTGTCTCAGGTAGATTAGCTAGAGGGGCATTGTCCAAAACATACTCAATCTTTTCCATACGTAGAACGATTCTAAGGTTGTGTGCCCAATCATTGAAATTCAGTTCGGTTAAGCAATTTTTATCGAGGATACGGGCTAAGGGGTTCGTAATTGAAACCATGATATAAACTATAGAAAAGTAAAATAATGCAGAAAGTAAGATTGCAAGTAATGTAAACAAGTAAGACTATTTAATTTGGACTTCAATTAAATAGTACCTCCCACTAATCTTATCGGATCTTCACTCCTTAAATGAGAAACGTGAATCTAATAAAGACTCCTTAGTAGGATGACCAAATTCTCTTAAGGCTAATATCTCTCAACTTTCGTGCATTATTGAAATATTACTTTAAGAGTAAACAACTATTGCTATCTATATCATCATATAGGACTTGGTCAATTTTTAGCCCCTAAATCACATTAATCTCAACTTTGGTGCATTATTGATCTAGTGATCTAGTTAGATTAAGCCCACCATCTAAGTGAATGTGACAAGTTGAATCCTATGACCTCAACTTTAGTGTATTCTTGGAACATATGATTTTGGAGCATTACAACATCTGTATGTGAACTGGGCATACAAAGGACTTATCATGAACTATATCTTTCTACCTTTGGGTTAGACAAGCTATATTCATTTTAAGCCGTTATAGTCCTAGGATGGTGGAGGACTACGATAAAACTCCTTTTACTGTTTTACAATCTAATCTTAGTTTGCACATAGGGAGCTTTTGATTTTAACGATCTCGGTTATGTATACAAGTCTATTTAAAAACCAATATCACATATAAGAAACTAAACAAGCATATATGCATCAAAATAAAGTAAGGTGGATCATGGATTTAGTGTAATAAAACCAAGCCTAGAGAAACCAAATAAGCACATCATGAATGTCTTCAATGGCCTTGACTTCTTGGTTTCACCTACACTTGAAAAGCCTCCAACTCCTTGAAAGTCTTCAACTCCTTTGCAAAACTACTTGGTAGATTACATCAATATGCCTCACTACAATAAGCTCTCTTTTGCAAAAATAATAAAGTGAGACTTATGCCTCATTTACAAGCCAATGAATGAATGAATAATTATTACAAAGTCATCTAATAAATTACAACCATTCATCATCCACTAAGCTAAGTCCATGATCCAACCATCAATTACCATTCATCACAAATTCATAAAGTATTGATTATGCATCAAACACATACATTCAAGAAAACTAAATGAATGCTTTGCAACAAGTTTCATATCTTGATCTTTTAACATCTCATGTTAAACAAAACACAAAAGCACTCAATAAAAATCAATTTTTAGTATATCCATGTTGAATAAGGCCCAATGCAAATCATTTGTTAATTTCATGGCCCAATTTGAGTTCTAAGGCTTATATTAATCTGATCTAATCTTATTAGACTTAAGCCCACTGATTTTAGGCCCATTGGGCTTAACCAAAATCCAATCAATTAGCCATGGCTTTTAATTTATGACCCATCATAAATCTGCTGCATATGTACCAACTGTTTTGACTCGTTTAACCTATCTACAGTTCTCCAAAAATTCTAAAAATTTTCAGAGAGAAATATCATCAAGTGAAGATAGTTTTAGAATCAAATAGAACTCAATTCGGAGTTAAATTCACTGAGTTATGCCTCTTAGAACACAACTGCGCAAACTGTCCAGATTTACGTGAGAATCAGTGAACCTACTGAAATAGTTCAAAATGAGACCATTAACCTCGAAATTAGGAGATGCATATTGGAAGATGAAATGTTCTACTATCTCTATAGCATAACATATCAAAAAATCAGCCCCAAAAAACAACATTTGATCTGTCAAAACAGCTATGCAAAATCAGTGCGCGAAAAACTTGCAAAGTTGCTGAAAACATTTTTCTTGTTCTTTTTGTGCTCAAGACTCTAGAAACTCTAAGCAAACACATATGTAATCACATGAATCATCAAGCCTTGCTCTGATACCACTTGAACGATGTTTCTTTTAGAGTTATGGAATCATATAGACTAAAACCAAGAAGAATACATGGCTAGAATTTCAAAATTTTCTATAACAAAGTCTATATTCATCCAAAACTCTACTCTTGATTTCATGTGGTTAACATATGGTAAGCATATATTCAGCCATATATCTATATAGTAAAGAGGTAGATTAAGATATACCTCTTGTAGATCTTGCAAAGATGATGAAGAAGATGATGAACAAGCTTTGACAAGTCCTCCCACAAATGCAAGAGTTCTAGGTTGTCCAAACAAGCTTGAATGAGTTCCTTAATCACCCAAGGTTTTGTGCTAGTATTCTTTGGGATGTTTTTAAGCTATAATAAGAGTTTTTTTTCTGAAAAATTAAACCTCCTTCTTGGGTTGTCCATGCAATGGACGAAAATTCCACAACAAAAGAGAAGACCAAATTGTTCTTCTCAATGCATTGTGTTTTTCTATTCATGCCTTGTGTAATGTGTTCCTTGTTTTATGCATTGTATGTAGTGTATTTAGAAGACAACAATTGCACTTCTCAATGCATCAAAACATGTTCTTTGTCTTCTTTTATCTTAACAATTGATTTCAAAAATAATGGTCAACTTGATGATTTGGAACAATCTTAGCCATCTATTTGGCATCTTCATTTTTCAAGACTAATATGTATATATATATATATATATATATATATATATATATATATATATATATCATATACATGTATCTATACTTTATTAATATTTTATTTGTACATTTAATTTAATCTAATCATTATTAGTTTAAATTAAGGAAACTAACTTTTCGTATTTGCACTTTTGCCCCAATACTTATAAATAATTACACATTCGGCCTAATACTACTTAATGACGAGCATCGCCAACGTTGACACTTTAATGTTCCAAAACCAAATTCAAGCTTATCCGAAACTCATTCAATTACACTTTATTGTGTATGACTCTCTAGATTCACCGCCATATAGCAATGAGGGAACATTAAACGACTTTAATATATTTTGGGAATACCATTCCAAAATATCCTCATGTTCTAGAGTGACGTCTAGTAACGTATCAAGACAATTTATATAGCAATGAAGTCAAACATGTGAATCTATTTATAGTAGCGAATAATTGTACAGTTTAATCCTTCTATTAATACGTCCCGATCGAGCAAAGACCATGAAAAGATTAAGTCTATAAACTCGATAACAATGCAAGCATCTAATAGGGTATAATGAGAGATGACTTCCATGAAAACACTTTTTCATCATCCATGCCTTGGCCAAGGACTTCTTCATTGTACAACCGAAATTAGATTGCATAGTGTAACACCCCGATCCCTCTCGAGACCGGGAGTTCTATCAATCAATCTAATCGCAATCCAATTCCAAACCCAGGCATAAAATTTAGGAAAAACGGACGGAGTCTCCCCTGTTTCTAGGCAAAATGCAAACCTGCGATAGCATATAAGTAGACCAGTACCGTGTCCAACCATTCCAACACCTCAAGGCCATCCGAGCCTTGGTTCTCAACAAGCGAACACAAGTAAATATACATTTCCAGTTTAAAAGCTAACCTATCTCTTCTCATCTTTGACAAGTACATTCAAGCTTGGCAATTAAACTATACTAACCTATTGCATAAAACAGACTATCATTCCATTCTAATAAACCTAGTTAAGTTAATTACATAACTTTTAACACTAAATACATACAATACATGAAGCATACATCTTTGCATCTTGGACAACTCAAGCCACATAGCACGCAAGGCAACTCTTCAAGCACGATCTATCACATAACCACGAGCTTTCCAGCTAACATGGTATTTCCTGAAATGTGGTGGTGAGGAGTGAGTATACACAACACGTATACTCAGTGAGGGTGAAACAAATATCGAGGTGAAGAGAAAGAAAGTCGTGCAATGCAAATAAGGCAGTTAAACAATATATATCCAATAAGAACAACAATCAATATAATCAACAATACAATAACAATTAAAGAAAACATTAACACAACCAATCAAAGCTATACCACACTTTGAAGGTCACGGTTCACTCATACGAGCAATGTACCATTTCACGAGCAATACATCAATCTCGAGCTTGATGTTGACAACGATGACAATAAGCG
Source organism: Ehretia macrophylla (assembly GCA_037974665.1). NCBI lineage: Eukaryota > Viridiplantae > Streptophyta > Magnoliopsida > Boraginales > Ehretiaceae > Ehretia > Ehretia macrophylla. The sequence goes on from CM075781.1 coordinate 59,613,992, forward strand.
TGCAACCACCTTATAACATCCATTGGGTGTACTCCGGATGTACCCCGATACATCTACGACCTAAATCTCCAAGGGCGGCACCCCTAGCGAGAATGGGAATAGGACAAGGAGCTAGAGCAAACCAACCCTAGTAGCCCGAGACTGCCCAGAGAAGCCCATCACTCACGCGCCTGACACTATGCAATGCAATACGATATACAAGCAATAAACGAGTAATAGCACGAAAGTGCAGATTAGTGACAATAAACGAGATATCAAGCATTTACAATCAATAATAGCAATCAATTAACTTTTCAAGCATGTTTATCATTAATATCAACAATAACATCAATCAAACAAGTAATAGCAGTTCAAACACGAAAACGACAAATATCACTATTCAATCTCTAACTTCCAAAGGCAATTACGAGCAAACGAGCTACAGGATTAGGAAACTGATTTCACTACATTCACTTAGGTACTACAAGGCACATTTCTATGTCACGAAACTTCATTTTCCCAACCGAAGCCCGAAAGTCCACCTACTGCGTTTGAACTACAGCTATGTTAACCGGTCACCCAATCAACGCCACAACAGCGCCAAAAGTGCTTCCATGCCCTCAATAGCAAAGCCCCCAACTCAATTCGAGCACGGTCAACACTTGATCAAACGGCCCATTTACATTTCTTTGTCTAATTTCCAATTTTAACAAAGGTCGGTCCGTTTGTATTGCACATTTTATCTTTCTATCACTAATGGCACCTATCCAAATCAAGAAATTGCAATTCGGATCAAAATCGAAAATTCTAGGATTTTACTATTTAAAATCACTATTCATTATTCTTCCCCAATTTCGAATTTGCGTTTCTAGCCGTAAAAATCGCTAAATAACTAACAAGCAATGCTCTACGAACCCTAAGGAAGTTATTTCAAGCAATAACAGGCATTATAACGCGATAAATATCAAATCTAAAAATTTGAAACAAAAATCAATTTCAAATAAAAATGCACAAAAATGTGAAAACCCTCATAAAGATTGAAGACCAAGACCTGCAAGAACCCGAGCCACGATCCTCGTCTGATTCCACGCAAGATTTTGGCCTAAAAATGCAAAATCAATTTTTCTTTCTTTTCCTTGGGAGCTTCGGCCATGGGGGGACTAGGGTGGTATTTTGGTTTTGTTTTTTTTTTGATTATTTTGTTGATTTTTGGCTATTTAAAAAGTTGACAAAGCTCAAGGGCAAAATTGTGAAACCTCACTTTTCTATCTCATCTCGATTTGCGTGCTTTACCTCGTTTTGCGTGAATTGACATGTTTATGTGCTATATGACTTAGAATGTATTAAATATGTGATTAATACTCCTAATACATGTTATGTGTGCATTCATGAAATTTTTATCAAAAACGGCATTGAAAATTTTATCGTCGATTTTTGTGAATAGTGTTTTGAACACTGTCCGCTAAAATTTTTTCAAGGGTGTTTTAAACGTCTTAAAACCTAGTCCTCTATTATTAATAGACTCATGTTTGATAAAAATTGATTCTTAAACGGAATAGTAATTTAAATAGACTTTTCGGGCGAAAAGTAGTGTTTTTGAGCCAAATAGTAATTTCTTCTAAACCCGATTCTTGCATTGACTTTCATTGACCTAGTATATATTAATATAAATTTATTTATATGTGGTATTAAATTATTTTAGATTAATTGTGCATTCAATAGACATTTGAAAACAAATAATATGACTTTTCACATTCTTTTGCAGAAATCGAGTTTTAAGCCGATTGGGGTGAAATTGTTTGAATGTAAAACTTCTTGTCATCTGAAAATAAACTACTTGAGATAGTTTAGGTGTTGCATAATTAATTTGAGCAAGAGTAGTCATGAAAATGAATTAAAAGACAAGAAAACACTAAAAATAATTAGTTTCCACATTTGACTTTCTTTTATTTGTTTGACATTTGCTTAATATATCATCAACACACATCAAAAGCTCACAAAACACACTCATTTTACACACACATTACCGAAATTCCAAGGGGAGGCAAAAAGAAGGCATTTCTAAGGTTTTTCAAAGCATTTTTCACATAGATTTTGCAATTCAAGTCCAAATCACTTCATTCAAAGCTTGATTTCACTTGTTGGGCATCCGTTCTACACGTTTCTTACATCAAAACACATCAAAGGTGAGAGAAAAATTCTAGATCTCAAAAGTCATATTTTTTGTTTTTGCTTATAATTGCACTTTGAACAGTTAGAATGTTAATTTGAAGTTATATTATTGTTCAGTGCATGCTAAGGATCGTTTATGTGTATTACTACGAGATTTGAACCATTGTAGCGAAATTATTTATTTTTGGGTATTTAAAGTTGATAGATTAGCCATTTGATGAATAACTTGAGTTGTTATGGTTGAAATCGATTGCCGTCAATTTCTAAAAGTTTGTTAATTATGTGGTAACGCCGTTATAATGCCAAATTTTTGATTACGATGTTTGTGTGAAAATCCGGTGATTTCAGCCTTGGTGCATTGAGGTTTTAGGGTTGTTGGGCTTGATTTTGATGTGTCTTGGTTGGTTTCCGAGAGGGCTAATGTAGTTGACTGAATGGGTAAGTGTTAGAAACTGTATGGGGTTGTTTGGATTAGTAGAATGTAAGATATGATTATTTTAAGTTTAGGTTGTCTTTCTTTAAATTGTTGAATTGATCCTTTAGATGATTGGGTGGTGTTTGAGTGATTGAATTGTGAGTCGTTAATAGTTAGATTACGGTTTGATTGTGTGTTTAATGCATGTTGAGTTGGATGGCCTACTTTGTCATCTAACTTAATTGTTTCCTGATTATATAGTTGTTGATTGTTAAATGTTGTTTAATTGATTGGTAAAATACGGATTAATTGATTATTGATTGTTGTTACAAAACTGTAGGTAGCATGCTCCGAGTTAATGCGGGGCATTACTTTGTTAATTGAATGATGATTATTGAGTACGGGAATCGGGCACTTTTGTTGCTGATCTCTTGGAATATTAATAATTATTGAGTACGGGAATCGGGCACTTTTGTTGCTGATCTCTTGGAATATTAATAATTATTGAGTACGGGAATCGAGCACTTTTGTTGCTGATCTCTTCGAATATTGATGATTATTGAGTACGAGAATCGGGCACTTTTGTTGCTGATCTATCAGAATATTGATTGATTATTGATTACGGGAATCGGGCACTTTCGTTGCTGATCTCTCGTTTATTTATGTTGAGTCTCATTGTTGTGAGCTTTGATAATATTGTGTCACCTCGAGAGGCATCTCGGGCTGCGGGCACAGTTATCATGGCTACTCCCTATCTCGCATGGGCGGAGAGGCCATGGGGTGTGGGTCTAGGTCAAGGTACCTCAGGATTGTGTCATTGAGTTTAGAGGAGTTGTTGAGCATAGAATTGGTGTATGGAGCTTCATCAGCAAATGTATCGTATCCTTATTGTGTGTTTACAGTTATTACTATTGTTGCATTTATAATGATTATTGATGTTCATTGTGTGTTTACTACTCAAAGGATGATTTCCAAGGAGTATAGTAAATACTATTAGAGATCTATCGGATCCTCACTGGGCTTGTTTTATATAAGCTCACTCTAAATTATTGCATGCATGCAGGTGTTATTGAGCTTGACTACGGGTACGTGCCTCTTGATGAGGAAAATGTGCCTATCGTGGATGAGTCTTATGTGCAGGAGTCTTTGCCATGAGATTGTTTGTAGTTGATGTATTATGATGTATTATAAACTTACTTTAACTTAAAGACTTATGTATGATGGTTTAGTGGTTTTCTTTTGATCATGTTTAGATTACTAAATTGGTTTATAATCTATTTGGAAATGTATGTATAGCCTATGTATTATGTTGGAATGAAGGCACGTAACTATGAAAGAGTTGATGAAAGAATGTTTAATGTATGAAGTGGTTGTGTTGTATGTTGTTAATTTGATTGTGCAATTGGTTGGTGATTTATGGAGGTTGATGCATGTTGTTCTTAAGGGTTTGTTTAGAGCCCTGATGTTCATGTTACTGTCGTTATGCTGCCAAAATTCCATTGCGTCTTGACTGATCGTAGGAGGGGTCGAGTTGGGGTGTGACATTTAGTGGTATTAGAGCGCATGTTAGCTGTCAGCCGGGGTATCCTCGGAATGTGGGTAGTGGTCCAAGCATGCAAGTATGTATGAAGTAAAAAGAAAAGTGAACTACGTGTTAATATGGTTAAGTGATTAAGTGATTATGTGATTTAGTGCTTATGTGATTATGTGATTAATTTGTTTATGTGATTGATACTTAAGTAATTTATGTGCTTTATATGAGTTTGTTGTTTATGTGTTAATAGTTGTTCATAGTTGTTTATGTGCTATAACCTGTGCTAACTCTTTGATTAGTAGAATGACTGGTAGACTGAGGACCAGAGGTAGGCCTGAGGTAACTGATGAGGTTCCGAGAAATGTGGCACTAGGCCAAGTTAGGGGTGATGATCGTATACGTGCAGCTTTTGATAGGATGAACGAGATCATGGCCGGTCAGGCACAATTACTAGCGGGGCAGGCTGCCCAAACTCAGGCATTACAGAATCAGTTATTGAATGCACAAGGTGGGTACCACAGGCGTGGTACACTGAAAGCATTTTTAGGGTATTATCCACCGCGGTTTTAGGGGGAGCCAGATGATAGGAAAGTTGAGGTGTGGATTACTAAGGTGGAGAATATTTTTGACCCTCTTGATTATACCGATGACCCGAAGGTCACTTTTGCCGTGTACTTACTGGATGATGAGGCAGAAGAATGATGGCGCACAGTGAAAACTAGCTGGGGACTCAGGGTATTCCGTATGTTTGGGATACCTTTCTGTTAGCTTTTCGGGCGAAGTATGTCCCGAGGATCGCGAGGGAGCAGAGAGAGGCAAAGTTTCTGGCCTTAGTGCAGGGAGATGCTTCAGTGGCTCATTATGAGGCCAATTTCACTAGGTTGTCCCGGTATGCACTAGAGTATGTGGCTGACGAGGAACGTAAGACTTGTAGGTTCATGTTGGGGTTGAGGCCCGAGATTCAGGATGCGATGGCCCTGAATCGGTATAATATATTTTCTGAGGCCTTTGATGCAGCTTCTAGGTTAGAGAAGAGAAATAGGGAACAAATCAAACCTAGTCAGCCTAGCAAGAGACCATTTCAGCCACAGGGCCAACATGGTATGTATAGACCTTCAGTACAGCAGGGTGGTTATAGGCCTTTGGTGCAGCAGAGTTCTTTCAGACCGCAAGGACAACAGGGTTACTATCGGCCACAATTTCAGCAGGGGTCTTATCAGGCTTCGTCACAGTACAGGCCGGCCCAGTCTCAGGGTCAATATAGGCCTAGTGTTGTTAGACCTCAGCAGTAGGCTAGTTCAGCTGCTTATTCAGCTTCTGGTTCTTTAGGAGGCAGTGTCAGTGCTCCGACCCCGTAGTGTGTTTATTGTAAACGTAAGGGCCATCTGGAGGCCGACTGTCGGAGGAAGGCAGGGACGTGTTTAGGTTGCGGCAGCAACCAACACCGGGTGAGGGATTGCCCCAAGTATCAGGGTTCTACGGGTCAGCCAGCAGTCCAGGGTTATTAGGGTAGACCTGTAAGCAGTACACCTAAGCAGCAGCAGGCTCGGGCCTATGCAGTGAACTTGGAGGAATTGCTAGAGGCGGCAGCAGTGGTGAAATGTAACTTACTTATTCTCAACCAATTAAATATCATATCTCCTTGAGTGCAAAGTGCTAAAATGTGAGTAGAGAGTTTGCCTTATACGATTAAAGTTAGCACGTGCATCATATTAGTTGGTGACTGAGTAGTATGTTACGCTGAGGTATATGGAATTCCGATTAGGGGTCAAGCTACTTTATGACTATACATTGATTATTGGGATTCTTATTTGGTGATTTTATACGGCATTCTTCCTCGAGATTTCTATATGGGGATTCTTATTCAGCATATTTCTTTGGACTTCTTCTATGGTATTTCCTACGCGGTATTCTTATGTGGAATTCTGATACAGTATTATCCGGAGTTCTTATATTGGGATTATTATTTAGTATTCTCGCTCGGTGATCTTGTTGAAGCTCTTACTTGGTATTCTGGGTTGGTGCTCTATTACGGAATCTATGTTTGGCATTTTCTTCAGTAATTATTTGAGATTCTCATCCGAAAGTCTTAGTCGGTGTTCTTATTCAGCGTTCCTATTCAAGCTTCTTGTTCGGTATTCCTAGTTGACCTACTTAGTTGGTATTCAGAATTTGGTTTTCGGTATTTCATTCCGTATGTTTGAGCCAGCAATACTTGAGTGAAGAATTGCGAGGACGCGATTGTTTTAAGGAGGGGAGAATGTGAAACCCCACTTTTCTATCTTATATCGATTTGCGTGCTTTACCTTGTTTTGCGTGAATTGACATGTTTATGTACTATATGACTTAGAATGTGTTAAATATGTAATTAATACTCCTAATACATGCTATGTGTGCATTCATGAAATTTTCATAAAAAACGGCATTGAAAATTTTATCTTCAATTTTTATGAATAGTATTTTGAACACCTGTCTGCTAAAATTTTTACAAAGGTGTTTTAAACGTCTTAAAACCTAGTCCTCTATTATTAATAGACCCATGTTTGACAAAAATTGATTATGAAACAGAATAGTAATTTAAATAGACTTTTCGGGCGAAAAGTAGCGTTTTTGAGCCAAATAGTAATTTCTTCTAAACTCGATTCTTGCATTGAATTTCATTGACCTAGTATATATTAATATAAATGTATTTCTATGTGGTATTAAATGATTTTAGATTAATTGTGCATTCAAAAGACATTTGAAAACAAATAATATGACTTTTCACATTCTTTTGCAGAAATCGAGTTTTAAACTGACTCGGGAGAAATTGTTTGAATGTAAAACTTCTTGTCATCTAAAAATAAACTACTTGAGATAGTTTAGGTGTTGCATAATTAATTTGAGCAAGAGTAGTCATGAAAATGAATTAAAAGACAAGAAAACACTAAAAATAATTAGTTTCCACCTTTGACTTTCTTTTATTTGTTTGACCTTTGCTTAATATATCATCAACACACATCAAAAGCTCACAAAACACACTTATTTTACACACACATTACCGAAATTCCAAGGGAAGGCAAAAGGAAGGCATTTTCAAGGTTTTTCAAAGCATTTTTCACATAGATTTTGCAATTCAAGTCCAAATCACTTCATTCAAAGCTTGATTTCACTTGTTGGGCATCCGTTCTACACGTTTCTTACATCAAAACACATCAAAGGTGAGAGAAAAATTCTAGATCTCAAAAGTCATATTTTTTGTTTTTGCTTATAATTGCACTTTGAACAGTTAGAATGTTAATTTGAAGTTATATTATTGTTCAGTGCATGCTAAGGATCGTTTATGTGTATTACTACGAGATTTGAACCATTGTAGCGAAATTATTTATTTTTGGGTATTTAAAGTTGATAGATTAGCCATTTGATGAATAACTTGAGTTGTTATGGTTGAAAACGATTGCCGTTGATTTCTAAAAGTTTGTTAATTATGTGGTAATGCCGTTATAATGCCAAATTTTCGATTACGATGTTTGTGTGAAAATCCGGTGATTTCAGCCTAGGTGCATTGAGGTTTTAGGGTTGTTGGGCTTGATTTTGATGTGTCTTGGTTGGTTTCCGAGAGGGCTAATGTAGTTGACTGAATGGGTAAGTGTTAGAAACTGTATGGGGTTGTTTGGATTAGTAGAATGTAAGATATGATTATTTTAAGTTTAGGTTGTCTTTCTTTAAATTGTTGAATTGATCCTTTAGATGATTGGGTGGTGTTTGAGTGATTGAATTGTGAGTCGTTAATAGTTAGATTACGGTTTGATTGTGTGTTTAATGCATGTTGAGTTGGATGGCCTACTTTGTCATCTAATTTAATTGTTTCCTGATTGTATAGTTGTTGATTGTTAAATGTTGTTTAATTGATTGGTAAAATACAGATTAATTGATTATTGATTGTTGTTACAAAACTGTGGGTAGCGCGCTCCGAGTTAATCCGGGGCGTTACTTTGTTAATTGAATGATGATTATTGAGTATGGGAATCGGGCACTTTTGTTGCTGATCTCTTGAAATATTGATGATTATTAAGTACGGGAATCAGGCAATTTTGTTGCTGATCTCTCGGAATATTGAAAATTATTGAGTACGGGAATCGGGCACTTTTGTTGCTGATCTCTCTGAATATTGATGATTATTGAGTACGGGAATCGAGCACTTTTGTTGCTGATCTCTCGGAATATTGATTGATTATTTATTACGGGAATCGGGCACTTTCGTTATTGATCTCTCAGTTTATTTATGTTGAGTTTCATTGTTGTGAGCTTTGATAATGTTGTGTCACCTCGGGAGGCATCTCGGGCTGCGGGCACAGTTATCATGGCTACTCCCTATCTCGCATGGGCGGAGAGGCCATGGGGTGTGGGTCTAGGTCAAGGTACCTCAGGATTGTGTCATTGAGTTTGGAGGAGTTGTTGAGCATAGAATTGGTGTATGGAGCATCATCAGCAAATGTATCGTATCCTTATTGTGTGTTTACAGTTATTACTATTGGTGCATTTATAATGATTATTGATGTTCATTGTGTGTTTAGTGCTCAAATGATGATTTTCAAGGAGTATAGTAAATACTGTTAGAGATCTATCGAATCCTCACTGGGCTTGTTTTATATAAGGTCACTCTCAATTATTGCATGCATGCAGGTGTTACTGAGCTTGACTACGGGTACGTGCCTCTTGATGAGGAAAATGTGCCTATCGTGGATGAGTCTTATGTGCAGGAGTCTTTGCCATGAGATTGTTTGTAGTTGATGTATTATGATGTATTATAAACTTACTTTAACTTAAAGACTTATGTATGATGGTTTAGTAGTTTTCTTTTGATCATGTTTAGATTACTAAATTGGTTTATAATCTATTTGGAAATGTATGTATAGCCTACGTATTATGTTGGAACGGAGGCGCGTAACTATGAAAGAGTTGATGAAAGAATGTTTAATGTATGAAGTGGTTGTGTTGTATGTTGTTAATTTGATTGTGGAATTGGTTGGTGATTTATGGAGGTTGATGCATGTTGTTCTTAAGGGTTTGTTTAGAGCCCTGATGCTCATGTTACTATCGTTATGCTGCCAAAATTCCGTTGCGTCCTGATTGATCGTAGGAGGAGTCGAGTTGGGGTGTGACAAAAATTTTCATTTAGCAAAGTCAAAATTCAAGTTAAATTGGTCAACTAAGGCTATTTTGGTTATCATTTGGTCTAGTTCAAGTTAAAACAATGCAATTGGATGAAAAACAACTAAAACTAGCTAAATTAAACTAGAAACGCTATTCACGAAATCCGAAAAATATTCTTCTAACTTTCATTTTCGAAATGCTACGATCGAATGGTCAATAAACGATCGCTAATCAAATGATAAGCAATAATATAAAACTATAATTTTTTTTGAAAAGTAGAATAGTAGAATAGTTTAAAATTCATTCCGGCTCGATGTTACTTTTCTCATTTAATTGAAAACCGAGTAATTTAATGCAAGAAAATAAAACCGATTATTAAAATAATCAAAATAATCAATATTCATTTAAAAATAAACAATTTAACTATTTCTAGAATATTTCCAAGAATTATGAAATTAATGCTAAGATACGAATAAACAAGTTAATATAAACACGTAATCAAATACAATTAAATACTAACATTTAAGATGACACTTAATTAAATACAAGAAAATAAATCTAATTTCTATAAACAATAAAAATAGGTAATAATCTTTTAAATTATTCAATATAAAAATTATTTGAATATTTATAAAAGAAATATCAAAATAATAAATAATGGATTATTTAACTAATTAAACTCTTAATTAAATGCAGTTAAATGCTATTAAATGTGTGCCGGGTTCAGGGTATCACATCCTCCCCCCTTAAAACAATTGCGTCCTTGCAATTCTTCTTCCAATAGGACTCAGCATCACCTAAGATCCAACTCTGACCACTCTTCATTGGTTGCTGAGCAAGACACTGAATAAGATACTCGTAGGAAAACCCCAGTAGAAATCCCAACCAAGAATGCCGAGAAAATACCAACTAAAGACTGAAGCAGGGATACTGTAGATAAAATTAACATCACATATTAATGACAAGAAGAATACCAATAAAATACCCCACATACAAATCTCCAGTAGAAGTTCAACTATTATTGCCCGAGAACGCCCAAGCATGAAGCCAACTAAAGGCTCAAATGAAGATTCCATCTAGAGGTCTAAAGAAATACCCCGCTAGTCATGAATTTCATAGAAGAATTTCCTTGTTAGGAGTGCTGAGGAGAGTATTAAGAAAACCCAATCAAATATACTTCAAAAGTCCCAGAGAAGTTTTCCAAATAATAACCCCATAGGATAACCAATTAGATCTCGAGTACCGCTATCAAATGCTGAGAAGAATGTCAAAGGAAATAGCAGAGAAAATATAATGTGCACAATAAGACAATCAAGTTGAATAACAAATATAGTTTCCCAGCTAGACGAAAAACCTAAGGGAAAATACCGAGCTGGTGCACAATATACAAAACCAAACTCCGAGGCCTCTTCACTGTTTGCCAAGTGAGAACTTTATACAACTTACCACCAAGAAAGCCCAAAGTATTCCACAGCATACCGTAAGCAATATGAGATAATAAGTCTGAACAAGATTCCAAGTGTAAAACTTCCAATAAGTGCCATCAAGGAAGATACTAGTAGAATGCCCACTAAGAATTCCAAAGAATACCGTAAGTAGTACTATACAATAAGTCTGATAGGAATTCCAAATACCAAACCTACTGAGGAACGCTAAAGAAAATACCCGAAACAATGCTCCAATAAGAAAGTAGCAAAGATTGCCCAATAAGTAAGTACTAGATAAATGACCACTAAGAATTCTATATAATTACATTGAAGAATTTCCAATCAAAAAACCAAAGAATGCTCTAGAGAACAACCAAGTAGAACCCCAAAAGAAAGCTACTCTCTTACAACTATTAAGCACAAAGGAGGACCTTAGAGATTCACCAATAACTGAGCTCCAAAAGCAAACACCAACTCCCAAATAAAGGCTAGTCAAATACTGCTCATTCCCGTCAATCCATATAACTTGGAGGGCCTGCTACTAACCACTTCTCTTCAGGGGTGGAAAAAGTCTTTCTTACTATTTCAATAGGACATGTATGAATGCCAAGATATCATATTTATACATACATGCCTTAAACTATTATGCAAGTAAGTTTATAAAAGAATTTATAAAATAGTTTATTCAACAAAGTCACTCAAGCACGACAATCAAGTCAAGCACAACATAATCAATTCAAATCGCGGCACAACCAATTCAAGACATTCCAATACACACATTACAAGCAATACTTCAAGCAAATAACAATTCACGAGGTCGATTCGATTCACAAGGTCGATTCAATGCAACTTCACTTCACTTTGCACACATTTAGCACATAACACATAACTATATCACATAGGTGAACACATTCAATTTAAGAAACACAATCTCACATACAAGCATACACTTTCAAGACATACTTAACAAGCACACATTCAAGGATCACTACCCACCAGACCGAGGACCATGTCCCGGCTTATGAGCTAAACAAGCTCTGATACCACTTGTAATACCCCGATCCCTCTCGAGACCGGAAGTTCTATCAATCAATCTAATCGCAACCCAATTCCAAACCCGGGCATAAAATTTAGGGAAAATGGACAGAGTCTCCCCTATTTCTAGGCAAAATGCAAACCTGTGATAGCATATAAGTGGACCAGTACCGTGTCCAACCATTCAAACACCTCAAGGCCATCCGAGCCTTGGTTCTCAACAAGCGAACACAAGTAAATATACATTTCCAGTTTAAAAGCTAACCTATCTCTTCTCATCTTTGACAAGTACATTCATGCTTGGCAATTAAACTATACTAACCTATTGCATAAAATAGACTATCATACCATTCTGATAAACCTAGTTAAGTTAATTACATAACTTTTAACACTAAATACATACAATACATGAAGCATACATCTTTGTATCTTAGACAACTCAAGCCACATAGCACGTAAGGCAACTCTTCAAGCACGATCTATCATATAACCACGAACTTTTCAGCTAACATGGTATTTCCTGAAATGTGGTGGTGATGAGTGAGTATACACAACACGTATACTCAGTGAGGGTGAAACAGATATCGAGGTAGAGAGAAAGAAAGTCGTGCAATGCAAATAAGGAAGTTAAACAATATATATCCAATAAGAACAACAATCAATATAATCAACAATACAATAACAATTAAAGAAAGCATTAACACAACCAATCAAAGCTATACCACACTTTGAAGGTCACGGTTCACTCATACGAGCAATGTACCATTTCACGAGCAATACATCAATCTCATGCTTGATGTTGACAACGATGACAATAAGCGCGCAACCACTTTATAACATCCACTAGGTGTACTCCAGATGTACCTCGACACATCTACGACCCAAATCTCCTAGGGCGGTACCCCTAGCGAGAATGGGAATAGGACACGGAGCTAGAGCAAACCAACCCTGGTAGCCCGAGACTGCCCAGAGAGGCCCATCACTCACGCGCCTGACACTATGCAATGCAATACGAGATACAAGCAATAAACGAGCAATAGCACGAAAGTGCAGATTAGTGACAATAAACGAGATATCAAGCATTTACAATCAATATTAGCAATCAATTAACTTTTCAAACATGATTATCATTAATATCAACAATAACATCAATCAAACAAGTAATAGCAGTTCAAACACGAAAACGACAAATATCACTATTCAATCTCTAACTTCCAAAGGCAATTACGAGCAAACGAGCTACAGGATTAGGAAACCGATTTCACTACATTCACTTAGGTACTACAAGGCACATTTCTATGTCACAAAACTTCATTTTCCCAACTGAAGCCCGAAAGTCCACCTACTGCGTTTGAACTACAACTATGTTAACCGGTCACCCAATCAATGCCACAACAGCGCCAAAAGTGCTTCCATGCCCTTAATAGCAAAACTCCCAACTCAATTCGAGCATGGTCAACACTTGGTCAAACGGGCCCTTTACATTTCTTTGTCTAATTTCCAATTTTAACAAAGGTCGGTCTATTTTTATTGCACATTTTATCTTTCTATCACTAATGGCACCTATCCAAATCAAGAAATTGCAATTCGGATCAAAATCTGAAATTCTAGGGTTTTACTATTTAAAATCACTATTTATTATTCTTTCCCAATTTCAAATTTGCGTTTTTAGCCGTAAAAATTGTTAAATAACTAACAAGTAATGCTCTACGAACCCTAAGGAAGTTATTTCAAACAATAACAGACATTATAACGCAATAAATATCAAATCTGAAAATTTGAAACAAAAATCAATTTCAAATAAAAATGCACCAAAACGTGAAAACTCTCACAAAGATTGAAGACCAAGACCTGCAAGGACCCGAACCACGATCCTCGTCCGATTCCACGCAAGATTTTGGCCTAAAAATGCAAAATCAATTTTTCTTTCTTTTCCTTGGGAGCTTGGCCATGGGGGGGACTTGGGTGGTATTTTGGTTTTGTTTTTTTTTTTTGATTATTTTGCTGATTTTTGGCTATTTAAAAAGTTGACAAAGCTCAAGGGCAAAATGGTCATTTAGCAAAGTCAAAATTCAAGTTAAATTGGTCAACTAAGGCTATTTTGGTTATCATTTGGTCTAGTTCAAGTTAAAACAATGCAATTAGATGGAAAATAACTAAAACTAGCTAAATTAAACTAGAAACGTTATTCACGAAATCCGAGAAATATTCTTCTAACTTTCATTTTTGAAATGCTACGATCGAACGGTCAATAAACGATCGTTAATCAAATGATGAGCAATAATATAAAACTATAATTTTTTGAAAATTAGAATAGTAGAATAGTTTAAAATTCACTCCGACTCGGAATTACTTTTCTCATTTAATTGAAAACCGAGTAATTTAATGCAAAAAAATAAAACCGATTATTAAAATAATCAAAATAATCAATATTCATTTAAAAATAAACAATTTAACTATTTCTAGAATATTTTCAAAAATTATGAAATTAATGCTAAGATACGAATAAACAAGTTAATATAAACACGTAATCAAATACAATTAAATATTAACATTTTAGATGACACTTAATTAAATACAAGAAAATAAATCTAATTTCTATAAACAATAAAAATAGGTAATAATCTTTTAAATTATTCAATATAAAAATTATTTGAATATTTTTAAAAGAAATATCAAAATAATGAAGAATGGATGATTTAACTAATTAAACTCTTAATTAAATGCAGTTAAATGTTGTTAAATGCGTGGCGGGTTCGGGGTATCACACATAGGACATCTCCTCACGCCGGAGGTTAATAGATCATTTCTCGATAATTACATGTCATTCACTATACTAGAAAGATAAGATGCAAGAGGTAGTAATTTATCTTGACAAGTCAAAGATAAATGGTGTCCAAGTGCTAATATTAAATTCTGAATATATGTTACAGCTGTAATTTCTCAAGTCTAAAGATTACATGTACATTCGCAACGAATAATAAACTATTAATCTGAAATCATGTAGTTTGTTATTCACGGTATATTCAATGATCCATTCTACTAATAATCATTCACACGATTGCTAATTTCATCATATGTTGTTATGGCTCATGGCTCACCATCATTTATCATTAATATCCAATATCAATCAAAGGTAACAATCCATGTGATAGTCCATAATAGATTATTTTAGTACTGGTCCAATAATCTAAGGACTATGAATAATTTTAGATATTCATATAGGAAAGAAATACGCCAAGATATTCCAAACGCATTTTGGAATATATTTCTTTTATGAGAATATCACGGAACACATTCATATAATATAAAAGCAGAGAATATGAACATCCATAAAATGCCATTAATAAATATACAAGTTTATATAAAATGCCAAAAGTAGGTCATCTAACTACATAACATTAGGGCATATCACTAACAATCGGGACATAGGCAATCTACTTCTATTGTCCTTCCGTAATGTGAATGTTTATTGTTATTGTCATAAGTCTTGAAGTGTGTGCTACCTCTCGGGCAGCATTGGGCTGTCGGGTTGATAATGGCATGACTATCATAGATTATCCCTAGCTCGCATGGATGGAGTGCCATAGAGGGATGGGCTAAATGAAGTACCTCGGGTGTGTGTTATGAGAGTTACAAGAAGATGGTTGAGATCGTGATGGCGCATGAAGTTATACCAACTAAAGTATCCTTTCGCAAATGAATGGTTATTTATGTGTTTGAGTTGAATTGTAAATGTTGAATAAGTTATTTGAATGTATTGCTTATGGGGTGGTGTGCGAGTGTAAGTAAATGTTTTCAAAAGATCTATAGAATTCCTCACTGGGTTTGTTTTATATACATTCACTCTCATTCGTTATATGCAATCAGGTGTTACTAAACAGGATTTCAGGTACGTGCCTTAGGAAGTTGAGAATGTGCCTTATGTGGATGAGTCTTATGTGCCGGAGTCGTTTCTATGAGTTTGTCCTAGTTTTTGTAATATGTTGTATTGTATAACTTACATAAAGATAAGGACTTATATATTGCTAGTTCAGTAGTCTTTCTTTTGAACATGATTAGGTTGCTAGACTAGTTTATAATCTATTTTGCAAATGTATGATATAGCCTATGTATGATGTTAGAACGGAGGCGTATAACTTACGAATGAATTGTTGAATGGTTGTTTAATATATGAAAATAGTTGCGTTGAAAGTTGTTAACATGGTTGTGGAGTTGTTGTTGATTTTTGGAGTTGGTTGTATAAAGTTCTAAGGGGTTGGTTTAGAGCCCTGATATCCGTATTACTGTCGTTATACTGCCGAAATTTCGTTGCGTCTCGACTGATTGTAGGTGGGGTGAAGTTGGTGCGTTACATGAAGTGGTATCAGAGCGCATATTTAGTTGTCAACCGGGGTATTCTCGGAATGTGGGTAGCGATCTTATCATGAAAGTATGTATGAAGTGAAAGAAAGTAAAATATATGATAATATGACTAAGTGATTAGGTGATTAAGTGAATTATGTGATTATGTGATCAATTTGTTTATGCGATTAATACTTGAGTGATTTATGTGTTTTACGTGAGTTTTGTTGCCTGTGTGCTATAAACTGTCTATGTGTTATAATCTGTGTTAACTCTTTGATAAAAGAATGGTTGGGCGACTGAGAACATAGGGTAGGCCCCAAGGTGATGATAAGGCACCAGGTTAGGCGGTACTAAGCAGAGATCGGGGGTATGACCGTTTAACAGTGGCTATGGACTGTATAACCAAGGTCATAGCGGGTCAGGCACAAATATTGACAGGGTAGGCTGCTCAAGCACAAGCTGTGCAGACTCAAATGTTGAACACACAGGGTGGTTATCATGGGCGTAGTACATTAAAGGAATTTCTGGGTTACTATCCACCGAGGTTCTAGGGTGAGCCCGACGATCAGAAAACTGAAGCTTGGATCATGAAAGTTGAGAAAATCTTTGATCCCCTAGATTATACGGATGAGAAAAAGATCACCTTTGCAGTGTATCTATTTAATGACGAGGCTGAGGAGAGGTGGCGTACCCTGAGATCGGATTGGGAAGCACGAGCTACTATTTATGTTTAGGATACCTTTCTTAGGGCGTTCCGGGCTAAGTACGTCCCGAGGATTGCGCAGGAACGAAGAGATGCGGAGTTCCTATCTTTGGTTCAGGGTGATGCTACAGTGGCTAAGTACGAGGGCAATTTTACCAGGCTGTCCCAGTATGCACCGAAATTAG
This sequence comes from Ehretia macrophylla, assembly GCA_037974665.1. Lineage (NCBI taxonomy): Eukaryota > Viridiplantae > Streptophyta > Magnoliopsida > Boraginales > Ehretiaceae > Ehretia > Ehretia macrophylla. The sequence continues at coordinate 59,630,925 of CM075781.1, forward strand.
TAGCAGAACAGGAGCGTAAGACTCGGAGGTTTGTTTTGGGATTGAGGGCAGAGATTCAGGATGCAATGGCCCTAATTCAGTATGATGTGTTTTCAGAGGCCTTTGATGCGGCTTCTAGGTTGGAGAAGAGGAAAGGGGAGCAAATGGGTCCTAGTCATCCTAGTAAGAGGTCATTTCAGCCGCAGGGTCAACAAGGTGTGTATAAGCCTCTAGTGCAATAGGTTATGTATATGCCACCAGTACAGTAGAGCTCTTTTAGACCTCAGGGTCAGCAGGGTTTCTATAGGCCCCAATTTCAGCAAGGGTTGTGATAACCCGAACTCGGCATGCATTTAATGGCATTTAATTAAGTGTCATCTTAAATGTTAGCATTAAATTTTGTGTTTATTTTTAGTTAAACATTCATTTGTAGCATTATTTTCATATTTCTTTAGAAGTAATTAAATAATACTTGAGTTAATTATTTTAACAGAGTATCAACTACTTTTTATATTTATGTTACCTGATTTTATTTTCTTGCACCTTAATGCTCGGCTTTCAATTAAATGAAAAGTAGCACCGAGCCGGAGTAAATTTTGAACTATGTTGCTTTTCAAAAATTATATTTTTCTTATATTCCATAATATTTAGGTGTTATTCATTCTTCTTCATTTTGTGCATAGCATATCGAGAGTGATAGTTAGGAAATGATTTCTAGTCCTCAGCAAATAGTGAAAACTAGTATTTAGTGTTTTAATTTTAGTATTTTGGTTGTTGTCAACTAGAATTAAATTTGTATTAGTTGTTTTAGCCTTATAATGCAAGAAATAAGCTTATTTGACCAATTTTTAATTAGTTTGACCAAGGCTTTGACTAGTTGACTAGCCTGTCATCTTTTATAAGCATATAATAGCAAAAAAATAAAACAAAAGAAAGCTGAAAAATAGAAGCAAAGGGCCAAAACATGAGGGAAAATGAAAAAAAAATTCTCAACATTCAAAACTTCAAATCTTCGTGTGAGCTTGCACGGGGTTGTTTCTGAGGCATCCAACGAGGTTTTCCTAGCGTCTAGGAGCGTCTAAGGTGAGGGTTTCATCGTTATTTGTGCATTTGAAATAATTATGCCTAAACTTTAATTTTTGGAATTTATGCGTAGATTGTTATTTTATTCGTTTTGATGCTTAAAGAATGTTCTTTGACAATTGTAGAACATGTATTTGTAGACTTTTAGCATTTTCTACGATTGAATATAGCAATTGCAATTTTAAATGCTAATGAAATAATAAAATATGAATAGTAAACCCTCGTTACATTAAAGTTGCTTTGTTTTCCATTTTGTTGATGTAGGAAGGTGCTAGATATGCTAGAATGCCTAAATGTATGGTTTAATTGGATTGTATAAAGGAAAAACGGAGAAAAATGGCTTGGTACATGTTGGGATCATTTCGGTCGAGTTTGGAAATTTCTCGATTTGCGTGAAGGCATTGTCGAGGTACGTCATGGAAGCACTTTTGGTGTAGTTGTGACATTAGTTGGGTGATCGGTTGAGGTAGTTGTAGTTCAAACGAGCAAAAGGGGAAATCGGGGCTTTGCGGGAATTCTAGGGTAAAGTAGGGTGTCGTGGTCTTTAGTCGTGCCTTATGGTGACCTAGGAGGATTGGTGAAGTCAGTTTCCAAAACTCGTGGCTCGTTTGAAAGTAGTAGCGTTTTGAAAGTTGGGGTCGTTTTGTGTTTTTGTTGGTTTTCATAGTGTTATGCTTGTAAAATGCTTATTATTGCTTGTTATGCTTGTTAAAGTTGGTTATGATTGAATTGTATATCAATTGTTGATAATGCTTGTTAGTGTTGTTCTTGTTACTTTATTGATTGTAAATGCTTATTGTATCGCATGTTGTTACTAGCCTGCACTTCAGTGCCTTGCTCGATTATCGTTATATTCCTCGTATTGCATTGCATTGTGTCAGGCGCGTGAGTGATGGCCCTCTTTGGGTAGTCTCGGGCTGCCAGGGTTCATTGCTCTAGCTCCGTGTCCTATTCCCGTTCTCGCTTGGGTTGCCGCCCAGGGAGTTTTGGGTCGTAAAATTGACAAAGTATGTCCAGAGTACTCTAAACAGAAGTTATAAGGTGGGTGAGCCGGCGCGTCATCGTTAAAGTCATCGAAATCATGATCGGTACATTACTCGTTTGAGTGAACCATAACCTTTAGAGTGTGGTATAGCTTTGAATGGTTGTGTTAATGCTTTTATTAATTGTTTATTGTATGGATTGTTTATATTGAATGCTTACTTGTCAAATATATTGCTTAACTGCCTTATTTGCATTGCACGACTTTCTTTCTCTCCACCTCAATATCTGTCTCGCCTTCACTGAGTATACGTGTTGAGTATACTCACTCCTCACCACCACATTTCAGGGAAATGCCTTGTTAACTGGAAAGATCGTGATTACGTGAAAGTTCGTGCTTGAAGAGTTGTCTTGCGTGCTATGTGGCTTGAGTTGTCAAAGATGCAAAGATGTATGTTGCATGTGTTGTATGTATTTAATGTTAAAAGGAATGTAATTTAAGTTTTACTAGATTATTGAAGTGGTTCGATAAGCTAGTTTATGTATCCAATTAGTATAGTTAACTTCAATGCATGATTGTATTGTCCAAAGGAAAAGAGTTAGAATAGTCTGGGCACTTGGAAATGTATATATATTTGTTGTGTTTAATTGTTGAGAACCGAGGCTCGGATGGCCTTGAGGAATTGTGAATGGTTGGACACGGTGCTGGTCCACTTATATACTGTCACAGGTTTTGCATTTTGCCTAGAAACTGGGGAGACTCTGTTCGTTTTCCCTAAATTTTATGCCCGGGTTTGGAATTGGGTTATGATTAGATTGATAGATAGAACTTCCAGTCTCGAGAGGGATCGGGGTGTTACAGGTGGTATCAGGGCTTAGTTAGCTCATAAGCTGGGACAGGGTCCTCGGTCTGGTGGGTAGTGATCCTTGAATGTGTGCTTGTTAAGTGTGTTTTGAAAGTGTATGCTTGTATGTGAGATTGTGTGTCTTGACCTGAATGTGTGCACCTATGTGATATAGTTATGTGTCATGTGCTAAATGTATGTTACATGAAGTGAAGTGACTACTCGTGTATCGAATTGGAATCGTGAATCGAATTGATCTCGTGAATTGTTATTTGCTTGAAGTATTGCTTGTAATGTGTGTATTGAATTGTCTTGAATTCGTTGTGCCGTGATTTGAATTGATTATGTTGTGCTTGACTTGATTGTCGTGCTTGAGTGACTTTGTTGAATAAACTGTTTTATAAACTTGCTTGCATAATAGATTAAGGTATATATGTATAAATGTGATATCTTGGCATTCATACATGTCCCGTGGAAATGGTAAGAAAGACTTCTTTCTCCCCTGAAGAAAGTGGTTCACAGCTGGCCTTTCAAGGTGTATGGATTGGCAGGAAATAAATGGCATTTAATTAGCCTTTATTTGGGAGTTGGTGTTTGCTTTTGGAGCTCGGTTATTGGCGAATCTCTAGGGTCCTCCTTTGTGCTTAACAATTGTGAAAGAGTAGTTTTCTTTTGAGGTTCTATTTGGCTGTTCTTTGGAGCATTCTTTGGTTTTCTTATTGGGTATTCCTTGGAGACTTATGTTGGCACTCCTTGGTAGACTTGGCTATTGGGTTTCAATCGGACTTACTGCATGGAATTATCTATGGCATATGTGTCTCGGTCTTTATTGGTGTGTCACTGGCATCCCTTATTGGAAATTCTTCAATGGTATTCTCTAGAATTCTCGGTGGTCATTTATCTAGTACTTATTTATTGGGCAATTCTTGGTACTTTCTTACTGGAGCATTGTTCGGGTATTTTCTTTGGCATCCCTCAGTTGGTTTGGTAATTGGAATTCTTATCGGACTTATTATGTAATATTACTTACGGTATTCTTTGGAATTCTTATTGGGCATTCTACTAGTATTTTCCTTATTAGCACTTATTGGAAGTCTTATACTTGGAATCCTGTTCGGACTTGTTATCTCACATTGTTTACGGTTAGCTGTGGAATACTTTGGGTTTTCTTGGTGGTATGTAGTATAAAGTTTACACTCGGCAAATGATGATGAAATCTTGGAGTTTGGTCTTATATGTGATGCATCTACTCTGGCTATCCTTTGACTTCTTTATTTGGTACTTGTTGACCTTCTACTGGAGATTCGTATTTGGGGTATTTCTTCAGCATCCTTCTTGTCATTAATATGTGATGTTAATTTTATCTACAGTATCTTTGCTTTAGTCTTTATTGGTATTATCTCGGCGCTCTTGGTTGGAATTTTATTCTTCTTCGATATTCGTGTCAACGGGATTCTTGTACAGTATCTACATTTGAGCCTTTATTCGACATTACTACTTGGAATTTCTTCTTAAACTTCCTTATTGGTCTTCTTGTTTAGTATACTTGCTCAGCAACCGATGAAGATTAGTCAGAATTGGATTTCAGTTGATGTTGGGTTCTATCGGAAGAAGAATTGCGAGGACGCAATTGTTTTAAGGGGGGAATGATGTGATAACCGAACCCGGCATGCATTTAATGGCATTTAATTGCATTTAATTGCATTTAATTAAGTGTCATCTTAAATGTTAGCATTAAATTTTGTGTTTATTTTTAGTTAAACATTCATTTGTAGCATTATTTTCATATTTCTTTAGAAGTAATTAAATAATACTTGAGTTAATTATTTTAACGGAGTATCAACTACTTTTTATATTTATGTTACCTGATTTTATTTTCTTGTACCTTAATGCTCGGTTTTTAATTAAATGAAAAGTAGCACCGAGCCGGAGTAAATTTTGAACTATGTTGCTTTTCAAAAATTATATTTTTCTTATATTCCATAATATTTAGGTATTATTCGTTCTTCTTCATTTTGTGCATAGCATATCGAGAGCGATAGTTAGGAAATGATTTCTAGTCCTCAGCAAATAGTGAAAAATAGTATTTAGTGTTTTAATTTTAGTATTTTGGTTGTTGTCAACTAGAATTAAATTTGTATTAGTTGTTTTAGCCTTATAATGCAATAAATAAGCTTATTTGACCAATTTTTAATTAGTTTGACCAAGGTTTTGACTAGTTGACTAGCTTGTCATCTTTTATAAGCATATAATAGCAAAAAAATAAAACAAAAGAAAGCTGAAAAATAGAAGCAAACGGCCGAAACTTGAGGGAAAAAGAAAAAAAAAATTCTCTACATTCAAAACTTTAAATCTTCGCGTGAGCTTGCATGGGGTTGTTTCCGAGGCATCCAACGAGGTTTTCCTAGCGTCTAGGAGCGTCTAAGGCAAGGGTTTCATCGTTATTTGTGCATTTGAAATAATTATGCCTAAACTTTAATTTTTGGGATTTATGCGTAGATTGTTATTTTATTCGTTTTGATGCTTAAAGAATGTTCTTTGACAATTGTAGAACATGTATTTGTAGACTTTTAGCATTTTCTACGGTTGAATATAGCAATTGCAATTTTAAATGCTAATGGAATAGTAAAATATGAATAGTAAACCCTCGTTACGTTAAAGTTGCTTTGTTTTGCGTTTTGTTGATGCAAGAAGGTGCTAGATATGCTAGAATGCCTAAATGTATGGTTTAATTGGATTGTGTAAAGGAAAAACGGAGAAAAATGGCTTGGTACATGTTGGGGTCATTTCGGTCGAGTTTGAAAATTTCTCGATTTGCGTGAAGGCATTGTCGAGGTACGTCATGGAAGCACTTTTGGTACAGTTGTGACATTGGTTGGGTGATCGGTTGAGGTAGCTGTAGTTCAAACGAGCAAAGAAGAAAATCGGGGTTTTGTGGTGACCTAGGAGGATTGGTAAAGTCGGTTTTCAAAACTCGTGGCTCGTTTGAAAGTAGTAGCGTTTTGAAAGTTGGGGTCGTTTTGTGTTTTTGTTGGTTTTCATAGTGTTATGCTTGTAGAATGCTTATTATTGCTTGTTATGCTTGTTAAAGTTGGTTATGATTGAATTATATATCAATTGTTGATAATGTTTGTTAGTGTTGTTCTTGTTACTTTATTGATTGTAAATGCTTATTGTATCGCATGTTGTTACTAACCTGCACTTCAGCGCCTTGCTCGATTATCGTTATATTCCTCGTATTGCATTGCATTGTGTCAGGCGCATAAGTGATAGGCCTCTCTGGGTAGTCTCGGGCTGCCAGGGTTGATTGTTCTAGCTCCGTGTCCTATTCCCGTTCTCGCTTGGGTTGCCGCCCAGGGAGTTTTGGGTCATAGAATTGACAGAGTATGTCCAGAGTACTCTAAACAGAAGTTATAAGGTGGGTGAACCGGCGCGTCATTGTTAATGCTTTTATTAATTGTTAATTGTATGGTTTGTTTATATTGAATGCTTACTTGTCAGATATATTGCTTAACTGCCTTATTTGCATTGCACGACTTTTTTTCTCTCCACCTCGATATCTGTCTCGCCCTCACTGAGTATACGTGTTGAGTATACTCACTCCTCACCACCACATTTCAAGGAAATGCCTTGTTAGCTGGAAAAATCGTAATTACGTGAAAGTTCGTGCTTGAAGAGTTGTCTTGCGTGCTATGTGGCTTGATTGTCAAATATGCAAAGATGTATGTTGCATGTGTTGTATGTATTTAATGTTAAAAGGAGTGTAATTTAAGTTTTACTAGATTATTGAAGTGGTTCGATAAGCTAGTTTATGTATCCAATTAGTATAGTTAACTTCAATGCATGATTGTATTGTCCAAAGGAAAAGAGTTAGAATAGTCTGGGCACTTGGAAATGTATATATATTTGTTGTGTTTAATTGTTGAGAACCGAGGCTCGGATGGCCTTGAGGAATTGTGAATGGTTAGACACGGTGCTGGTCCACTTATATGCTGTCACAGGTTTTGCATTTTGCCTAAAAACAGGGGAGACACCATTCGTTTTCCCTAAATTTTATGCCCGGGTTTGGAATTGGGTTGTGATTAGATTGATAGATAGAACTTCGGGTCTCGAGATGGATCGGGGTGTTACAAGGGTCCTACCAGGCTCTGTCACAGTACAGGCTGGCCCAGTCTCAGGGTCAATATAGGCCTAGTATTGCAAGACCTCAGCAGCAGGCTGGTACAGCTACGTTTTCAGCTTCTGGTTCTTCAAGGGGCAGTGTTAGTGCTTCGTCACTGCAGTGTGCTTAGTGTAAACGTCAGGGCCATTTGTAGGCCAACTGTAGGGTAAAGGCAGCAATATGTTTAGGTTACGGCAGCAACCAACACAGGGGGAAGGATTGTCATAGATTTCAGAGGTCTGAGGGTCGGCCAGCGACCCAGGGTTATCAGGGTCAACCTACCGGTGGTGCACCTCAACAGCAACAGGTTCAGGCTCGGGCCTACACAGTAGATTTAGAGTAAGCACCTAAGGCAACGGCAGCTGTGGAAGGTAACTTCCTTATACTTGATCAACTTGTTAAAGTGTTGATTGATTCTAGTGCTATGTATTCTTTCATTACACCTACTTGTGTGCAACATGTTAACATGCAACCTGAAAGATTGCCTTATGTGGTTGAGATTAGTACTTCTTTGACTGATATATATGTAACTGGCTTAGTATGTAAAGACTATAAAATAAATGTTAAGGGTCAGGATTTTTCTTCGGACCTTATCTTATTTCCTATTCAGGGGTATGATGTTATCTTGGGTATAAACTAGATTTCTAAGTATGATGCTCAGTTAAACTGTAGAACAAAGGTAATACGGTTTCGGTTGCCAAATCAGCCAGTGGTTGAGGTAGCGGGGAACCGGGATGCTAAAACGAGTTTTATTATCTCATCAACTAAAGCTATTAAGCTGGTGAGGAAGGGGTGTTCGGGTTATCTAGCTTATTTGATCAACAAGCCATCTGATCAGCTTAAGCTGCAGGAAGTTCCTATAATTCAGGAATATCCCAATGTATTTCCCGAGGAGTTGCCAGGATTGCCGCCAGAGAGAGATATTGAGTTTGTGATTAATCTGACTCCCGGTACTCAACCTATTTCTAAATCAGCGTACCGAATGGCAGCAGCTGAGCTTAATGAGCTGAAAACTCAGTTGCAGGAGTTATTAGAGAAGGGATTCATTTAGCAGAGTTCTTCACCATGGGGAACACCTGTTTTATTTGTGAAGAAGAAGGATGGTACCTTGAGATTATGTATCGATTATCATGGTTTGAATCAGGTGACCATCAAGAACAAGTATCCTTTACCACTGATTGACGAGTTGTTTGATCAACTTCGGGGAGCCAAAGTCTATTCTAAGTTTGACTTAAGGCAAGGGTATTATCAGCTTCGGATTTGTACGAAGGATGTTCCAAAGTCTGCTTTCAGGACTCGGTACGGGCATCATGAATTTGTAGTTATGCCCTTTGGACTAACTAATGCACCGGCAGTATTCATGGATCTTATGCATCGGGTCTTTCAGCCGTACTTGGACCAATTCGTGGTAATCTTTATTGATGATATCTTAGTTTATTCTAAGACTGAATTAGAGCACGAGCAACATCTACGACCTGTCCTACAGAAGCTGCAGGAGCATCATCTATTTGCGAAGTTCAGTAAATGTGAATTCTAGCTGCAACGAATATCTTTTCTTGGCCACGTGATTACACAGAGTGGTATTTCAGTAGATTCCACTAAGATTGAAGTGGTGATGTCTTGGAAAAGGTCGGAGAATGTTTCGAAGGTTCATAGCTTCCTTAGCTTGGCGGGTTATTACCGTAGGTTTGTGAATGACTTTTCTAAGATTGCAGAGTCACTTTCTAAGTTAACTTAGAAACGAACCAGCTTTACGTAGAATGAGAAATGTGAGAGTGGGTTTCAGGAGTTGAAAAAGAGGTTGACTACCGCTCCAGTACTTGCGCTGCCAGAGGGAACCGATAATAACCATCTATAACGATGCATCCAAGGAGGGCTTGGGTTGTGTACTTATGCAGAATGGTCGGGTTATTGCCTATGCTTCTAGAAAGTTGAAGCCATATCAGGTTAACTATCCGACTCATGATCTTGAGTTGGCAGCAGTTGTATTCGCACTGAAAAAGTGGCGTCATTATCTATGGGGCAGTAAGTTCGAGATTTTCACTGATCATAAAAGTCTGAAGTACTTGTTCTCACAGAAGGAGTTGAATATGCGTCAATATAGGTGGATGGAACTTCTCGGAGATTATAATTATTCTATCAACTATCTACCTAGGAAGGCAAATGTTGTAGCAGGCATAAGGCGAGTATTTCTTGTTTGGTTGTTAAAAAGTGGGAGGTTCTTGAGGAAGTCAGTTATTGGAGACCGGAATTGACTCAGGTTGGGGGTGATGTGTTCACATCTCCGTATTCAACCTTTATTGCTAACTCAGATTAGGGAAGCTCAGCAACTTGATTCAAAACTTCAGAAGATCAAGGATTAGATCACAGATGATCAGTCTAACTTCAAATTACATGAGGATGGTATTCTTCGGTTTCGGAATAGGGTTTTTGTTCCCGATGATCCAGGCTTGAGGAGAGGTATTCTAGAAGAGGCTCATAATTCTAAGTACACCATTCATCCTTGTGGAAACAAGATGTATGGGGATTTGAAACAGCATTATTGGTGGAACAACATGAAAAGGGAAGTTGCTTAGTTTGTATCCAGATGTTTGACTTATCAGCGAGTGAATGCCGAACATCAATGACCCGCAGGGTTACTTCAGTCGTTGGCAATACCAAAATAGAAGTGGGAATATATTACGATGGACTTCGTCACTAGTTTTCCTAGAACATCGAGAGGTAACGATGTAGTTTGGGTTATTGTTGACCGTTTGACGAAGACAACTCATTTTATTCCATTACAACATTACTACCCCATAATTAACAAACTTTTAGAACCAATAAACAACCAATTACAACCACTACAACAACAATTATTCAATAATATGCCAAATACTCAACTTTAATACCCGAAAAATAGAAATACATGCTACTATTGTTCAAAACTTATATAAACGATCCTTGGCATCTACTGAGCAGTAATCTAACAACAATTTAACATTTCATCGGATAAAAATTCAATTATATGAAAATGACATAAAATAGCATTTTGAGATCAAGAATTTTGCTCTCATTTTTGATCTGAAACAAAGCTAGGAATACGTGCAATAGGTGCCCAACAAGCGGAATCCAACTTGGTTTGAAAAGATTTGGCCTAAAACTAAGTTTTCTAAGGTAAAATTGCTTTGAAAACCTTTGAAAATAACTCTCTTTTTCTCTCCCTCAAGTTTCGTCCATGTGTGTGTTTTTGTGGGTGTTTTGTGTTATTTTTAGTGTGTGTTGATGCATATATAGTTCAAGTCAATAAAATAATAAAAGTCAAAGTTGAAACACTTGTTAGTTTTTAGTACTTTTTTGTCTTTTAATTGTCTTTTAGACTATTTTGCTCACAAATATGCATTTAACACTTAGACTATTTTTAAGTAGTTTATTTTTAGGTGACAACAATTTTCATACGTATACATTAACACCCGACTCAATTAAAAACTCGATTTTTACAAAAAAAGGTGTAAAAACCCTTTTAAATTCCTAAGCCGATTTAAAATCCATTTTAATCAGACACGGGTCTATTAATATCCGAGAACTAGGTTTTAAGACGTTTAAAACACCCATGTAAAAATTTTAGCGGATGTGTGTTCAAAATACTATTCACAAAAACCGTCGATAAAATTTCTGATGCCGATTTTGATGAATATTTCATAAATGTACACTTAGCATATAATAGGAATATAAATCACAAAATTAGCGCATTCTAACTCATGTAATATATAAACAGGTCAAAACACGCAATTTCATGCAAATGTAAAATCTGGGATTTCACATTCTCCCCCCCTTTAAAGAAATTTCGTCCTCGAAATTCTTATTTGTAGTACGGAACAGATCTGGATACTTCTGCTGGATCTGATATCTCTTTTCCCAAGTAGCTTCCTCAATCCCGTGATGCTTCCATTACACTTTAACCATCAGAATCTTCTTCGACCTCAATTCCTGTTCCATCTGAACTAGAATACGAATCAGCCGCTCATCATAAGTCAAATTCTCATGTAGCTGCAACGGCTCTGACTCTAGAATATGAGAAGGATCTGGATTATATTTTTACAAATTAGACACGTGAAAGATATCGTGTACATTAGAGAAGTTCTCCGGTAAAGCCAACCGATACGCTAACTTGCCAACTCTACCGATAATCTCAAATAGCCTTGCAAACCTCGGACTCAGCCGAATTTTTTATTGGAATGTTGTAGCAAAACCCCAGAAAATTCAGCCATGAGCATTGCCAAAATTAGGGTAGTTGAGCTTGTTTTGGATGGTTTTTGGTTGGTCTCTTGTGGGGTTAATGTAGATGCATGAGTAGGTGAGTGGTAGGAAGTGGTTTGGTGGTTATTGGATTAGTAGATTATAAGTTATGACTGTTACAAGTTTGTGTAGTCTTTCTTTAAATGTTGAAATGTTGTCTTTGGTTGTTTGAGTGGTTGAATCTTGGGTTATTGTTGGTTAGATTCAGGATTGGTTGTGTGGTTTAATGCATGTTAAGTTAGGTGGCCTACTTTGTCATCTAACTTATTTGTTAGTTGTTTATTTGATTAATTGATGTTATGCTATTGAAATAATGTTAAGTGATTGATTATTGATGATGTCGGGAGATAGACAACCTACTTCTGTTGTCCTTTCGTAATGTGAATGTTTATTATTATTGTCATGAGTCTTGATAGTGTGTGCCACTTCTCGGGCAACATTGGGTTGTCGGGTTGATAACGGCATAACTTGAAGGATCTCTTAGAGATATTTAGAGCTATGAACATCATCTAGCTAAGAATCGAGCGGAAGCATAACATGAAGTTCAAAACTTTCTGGAATTTCAAAGCATAATGTTCATGTGAAACTCTAATCTTGATATCATATGATTAACATATGCAAAACATATATAGCAAGTATATATGTTGACAAGAGATAGTAGAAGAGTATACCTCTTGTAGACAACTCATGGAAGCCATAGATCTGAATTTTTGCACACTTGATGGAAGACACCTCCTTTTGAAACCACAAGAGCTCTAGTCAGTCCACACGAGCAAAGAATGACTTCTCCATCTTCATGGCTATTTTTGTGCTAGATCTACCACGGAAGATTTATGAGTTGTTTGTGAAGAAGAGAGCAAAACCATTTCCTTCTTCTTTCTTGTTCTTGGCTGCGTTTTCATGAAGAATAAGAGAAGACAAGTTCATCTAGTTCACCTTCATTTTTCAGCCATGGTATTTTTCTCTTTGAAGAGTTGAAGAAGAAGACTTCTTCATCTCTCTCCTTTTTTTTTTCAGCCGTGTAGGAGCTTGAAGAGAGAAAAAAGTTGAAAACTTCATCACATGAAATAAAAGACAAGCCTTGTCATCTTTTTTCCCTACTTTCCTCATTGTTGTTCCCTCTTTTAAACAAAAGAGAAGACAACATTTCTTAAATCTTGGTTGTGTTGTCTAGCCTTTGTTGAAAGATAAAATACACACACACACACACACACACATTAGTATTTTTTCACTAATATAATAATATACATATATATACATCATATGTATATTGTGTAGTATTCTTTCACTAATGTAATAATATACATATATACATCATATGTATATTGTGTAGTATTCTTCCACTAAGGCATTTAAATATTCAACCTAATCACCATTAGTTGAAATTATGAAAACAACCTTTTTATATTTCGACATTAGACCCAACACTTACTAATAATTGCATATTGGCCCCAATAACTTTTAATGGTCAATTGCACCATTGTTAACTTGTTAACAATTCAAGAGAAACAAAATATAATTGTTAACACTTTAACAATTCAAGAGAAAACTAAATGCAATTGTTAACACTTTAACAACTCAAGAGAAACTAAATCAAGGTCAATAGGAAAAACATCTGTCATGCTCTATTGTGTGTGACTTTCTAGATTCACTGCTATATAGCATTGAAGAAACATTGAACACTTTCAACGTTAATCAAATTGTTCGATTTGTTTAGAGAATATCTCCCGTCATTCTCAAAACAGCTTCAGAGTTCTTGAGTGACGTTCTAGCTACCAATGTATCAAGATAGTTTATAAAGCAATGAAGTCTTATTCAAGTGAATCTATTTATGGTCATCGATTATCGTGCAATCCAATCCTTCTATTAATTGTCCCGTCGAGCAAGAACCATGATCCGATTAAGTTCATAGATTCGAAACGATGCATAGATCTAAATGGTAGAATGAGAGATGACACATGGAAAATCCTTTTTCCATCATTCATACCTCGGCCAAGGATTTTCTCATTGAACAACCAAGTTTAGATCGCATAGGACATCACCTCATGCCAAAGGTTAATGGATCTTATTTTGACCACTACCTGTCAACCACTATACCGAACGAATAAAACTGCGAGAGGACGCATCTCATCTCGTTTTTCGAAACAATTATTGTCCAAACGCTAGAATCAAACCCTAATATAGATGGCAACAGTAATGTCTCAAGTCTAAGGATTACATGCACAATCACAACGAATAACAAATTATTAGTCTGAAGTCATGTAATTTGTTATTAATGTCACATTCAGTGATCTATTCAACTAATAGTCACCCACATATTTGTTAGTCGCATCCCTATGTTGTTATGGCACGTGGCTCACCATCCTTTATCATTAACATCCATATGTTAATCAAAGGTAACAACACATGTGATAGTCCATAATAGATTATTGAAGTCCCGATCAAATAATCCAAGGACTATGAATACTTTAAGTATTTATCATATTAGGGAAATATACCAACATATTCTAAACGCTTTTAGAATACATTCCTATAATGAAAATACTAGAGACTCATTCATACACATAAAAGAAGGAGAATATGAATGTGCTAATTATGTCAATATGAAAACACACATATATAGACATAGATGCCATAATGTACAAGTAAATGTCAAAATGCCCCAATATATGTCATCCAAATATGTAGAATTAGGGCATATCTTTAACAATCTCCCACTTGCACTAATGTTATGTTACATAGTATTAGCACAACATACAATGGTATTGAATATCCATCTTCTCAAAACAAGGACCTAACTGTCACAGATTCATAGCTACGGTTAGTGGGTCAGCTACATCGAGAGATGTGGCCGTTTTCTGCAAAGACATATCTCAATATGATTATTGGCTATAGATGCAACACATGAAGATGAAAACACATTTCCAAATGTTTGGACATACAGTGAGACCTAGGTTCCACAAGCCTGTACAGTAGCTCCGTATAGTCGTAGCACAAAAGTATCACAACTTAACAATAAGAACCATAACCAACTCGTATGATTTCCTTGATCCAAACAACTTCTTTCGTAATATTACATATCACAAAAGACATGAATTATGTAATGGAATCTACAGTTTTCTTAGAACCTTCTAACTTACTGAGCTCCCACTACAAATAAACATGAACTTTAACATAAACATTCTATTATAAGATTCAGATTAAGACTCTAAACTAGTAAATCCGTCACTACATAATTTACCCCTCCATGAACTAAAATATATCTTTAGTGCTTCCTAAGTACTTAAGAATATACTTCAATTTTATCCACCATTCCCAAACTTGGATTGGACTGATATTTACTCGTAACACCTTACAGTTTATGCAATATCAAGTCTTGTACATAGTATAACAAATATGAAGTTACTATAACTTGAATACAAATTTGCTATGCAACTAGAGTTTCTTGAACACCTTCAAAAAATACTCTTTGTACAATCTAAGGAATATGCTGAGTAATCTCTTCGTACTACTATCATAGCTACGAATTAACAAGACACGAATGACAAGTTCTAAATGGAACACATTTAATATAACTAGACTATAATTAATATCACAACACATATATCATCAACCATGATATCCAAGTCATCATTATTGCAGTCATGGAAAAGTGGATGCGCACCCACTATTCTTCTACAATCACAAGGTTCATCCACATTCTAAATGAAATCTAACTCTTAAAACTCATTTGAATTGGACAAAACAATTCCAAGAAATTTACTTAAAAATCCCCAAGTGGATTTATCAAGTATATTACTCATATCTATTGATCCAAATCATTAATATAGTAACACAATGTGTTATAATGTCTAGCATAATACAAAGAGACTTAATAATTGGTAAAAAGATTACATCATAGTCAACCCTTTGCCTTTGATGATATCTTTCAGAAACTAATCTAGCTATAAAAGGTCACTAGCCTTTTCCATTAACTTCAACCTTTATCTCATAAATCAATATCCAGATTAAGTTAAAATTTATGAAGTCTAATCAATATGCTTTGCATTATATAGTTTCTTGGAGTCAATATCACATATACCATTTCTTTGTAAATTGTAGGATCTACTAATTGATTATTATCTCAAATACACAAACAACTTTTGTGCATCCCCAATAAGATATCCCTATATTCTTTTAAAGAATGAGATACACTACTAGATTTGCAATAATCTTGTGTGATGACACATTCCGGACCTTTTGAATAGATCATTACTTTGGTCTAGGTGATTCTATAACTTTAGAGGATACGTCCTCAATTTCTATTTTATTATAAAGTAACATCTTCTTGAACAAAACATTTTCTTCAAAAAGATTACAATCTAATAGATCAATAGAGATTGATCATTAAATAGAAATTATATCCTACAAAACTAGGATATACTATAAAATTACTTTTAACCAAAACTCCCATTAGTCCTTTAAAAACTTTTCAAATCAAAATTAACACATTTAATCCTTGGTTGCTGTCCAACTTATATCAAATATAAAGTTCTAGCAATAGTAAAAATTTACTATTCAACATAAAATTAAATTAAGGAAAGCATGACCCACAAATAAATATAATGATTAGTCAAACTAATCAACAATTGTACTATGTCCAACAAAGCACGGTTTCTTCACTAAGAAAACACTATTTAATTGTGGTACACCGCTCATTATTAGTTTCGATACTATATCAAAAATTTAGGATACTCAAACAAAATAGTACTTAAGTATTTTACCTTCATGATCTAATCATAAGGCACTAATACATGTTCCTATACGAGCCTATTCCAAAATAGCTCCACATATATTAACATGTACTAATCCAAATAGTTTAGTAGTTTTAATCCTTTATCAAACAAAGGATGACTTGGTTATCTTTCCAATAAATAAGATGCATAAGTTTATCAAACCAACCTAATCATCATCTTATTATTAGAAAAACCTAATCATGTAAAAACTATAATTAATTTGGATTATTTGAGTAATCTTAAAATTTGGTAGATGGTTATAACGGTTGACAATATGTTTGCAATACATTCTTTCGTCCATATCAAGATAATAAAGACTACACCATAATGCGCTTTTACAAGATTTAGGAATATACATTTTATTCCTAATATCATTTAGGTATAATCCTTAAAAATACAAAATATGTCCAGAAGGCATCCAAACAAATTGTCTTTAGCTAATGAAACAACATTTGTTTCATTTGCTAACACTAAAAACATTCCACGCTTCCGAAAGCGCACTACTGAGATTAAGATTCTATCCTCGAACACATTCACTAATGTTTCACTAGAATCCATAAAGTAGTACCAATCACAATCAAAGAAGATTTATAATTCATAGTAGCTTTACAACCTTGACATTCAAGCTATAAAGATACTTTGGATTAAAACCTCTTTTAATGTCCGGTTTTAAGGCTATGAAAACATCATTTACACATGCCTATACAATCCTTAATTTTCTTCTTAGATATGCTCCCACTGGCTAATAGAAATCATCTCTCTTTGTCTTTCTTCTTTGCATTACCACTAACCAAAGAGGAAATACAAATATGAGAATGAATTTAATTTATATCTAATATCATGCATTAAATATGCTTACCACACAACTCTTTGCTAGTTAAGAATCATATTCTTTACATCTTGCATACCCTTATGCAAACTATGAAAGAATACAAATCCTTAGCATATTTAATTTGTTTTACTTATCAACCATAAGTACTACAATTTTTTGTTTTGATACTCTATCGAGATAAAAAAATAATGGAGCATGTAATTCTAAGACTTTATTAAGTTTCTAAGAACCATTCTTAGATGATAACGTTAATAAAAAAAAATTGGTATGTTTGCGCGATATAATGTCTAGTTAATTAAAATAACGGGTTCATTATTGTAGCCATAAACATATACAGAAAATAAGATCGCAAGTTGATATAAACTTGTTAAAACATTTATTTTGGTCTTTAATTAAATGATACATCCCACTAATTTTATCGAGTCTCACACTTCCTAAATGAGATCGTGAATCTAATTAAAGATTCATTAGTAGGTGACTGTAGTTCTCTTTAATATGAATACCCCTCAGCTTTGGTACATTATTGGAATATACATACAAAAAGTTAGCAACGATTACTATCTATATCACTATATAGGATATGGCCATTTTGCCCCTAAATCACCATAACCTCAGATTTGGTGCATTATTGGAAACGTGATCTAGTTAGATTATACTTATCGTCACAGTGTTGCGACAATTTGAATCCCAGACCTCAGCTTGGTGCGTTATTGGCCTCCTGATATTAGAGCAACACAACATCACTATGCTTGCTAGGTAAACATAATACTTTTATGGAATATGTCTTCCTGCCTTTGGGTTAGCCAAGACATACCCAATCGAGCAAATATAACCTAGGATAGTTAAACACTTTTACCGCTTTACAATCTAATATTGTTTGCACATAGGAAGATTTTGAATTTAATTAGGTCTCACTTTGCACATTAGTCCATTTAACATGCATCTCATACAAAATAACTAAATAAACATATATGCAATAATCATACATCATGGTGGATCATGGACTTGGACTATGAATTAAATCAAGACAAAACTAAAACCTAAACAAGCACATCTTCATGTCTTCTTGATTTTCCTCAATGATCCAAAGCACCTCCAACTCCTTGAAAATCTCCAATGGTCTTCATGCAAACTTCTTGTAGAAATTACATACATTATGTCTCACTACAATTTTCTCTCAATTGCAAGAAAATAAAACGAGACTTATGTCTCAATTATATACTAATAAATGATATAATTAGTTACAATGCCATCTAATGAAATTACAACTAATTAACCATTCATTAACCAAGTCCATGATCAAATTCACCATCCAACATCCAACATCACAATGTAAGATAAAACTCATAAAGCATGGGATATGCATCATATACATAAACTCAAGAAAGCTAAACAAGCAAGCTAACATAAACTAATGTATCCTATGCATAAAATAAATGATAGCATATTTGCAATAAGTTTCATATCTTGAGATTTTAACATCTCATGTTAAACAACACAAAAGAACTAGATAAAACCAATTTTAAGTCCATACTTGTTGAATAAGGCCCAATGCAAATCCTTTGTTAATTTCATGGCCCAATTTGAGTTCCTAGGCTCATTTTAATCTTCACTAAGAAAAACAACCTCATCTAATCTTATTAGACTAAAGCCCATTGATTTTTTAGCCCATTGGACTTAACCAAAATCAAACCAATTAGTCATAGCTTTTAATTTATGACCCATCATAAATCTACTGCACATACACCAAGTTTTGACTCATTTAGCCTATCTACAGATCTCCAAAAATTATGAAATTTTACAGAGATGTAGCTCTTCGAGTGTAGATAGTTTAAGAATCAAATGGAACTCAATTCGGAGTTCAATTGACTGAGTTATGCCTCTTAGAACACAACTTCACAAACTGTCCAACTTTACGCGAGAATCAGTGAACTTACTGATTTTGATTTTTTTGAAACCCTTAGCCACGAAATTAGGAGATGCATATTAGAGGATGAAATGCTCTACTATCTCTATAGAATAACTTTTCCAAAAATCAGCCCCAAAAAACAACATTTTACCTTTCAAAATAGTCACACAAAATCAGTGCACATAAATTTTTTCAGAAATGTTGAAACTTTTTCCTTGTTCTTTTGTGCTCAAGACTTTAGAAACTTTAAGCATACACATATGTAATCACATGAATCATCAAGCCTTGCTCTGATACCACTTGAAGGATGTCTTAGAGATATTTAGAGCTATGAACATCATCTAGCTAAGAATCGAGCTGAAGCATAACATGAAGTTCAAAACTTTCTGGAATTTCAAAGCATATTGTTCATATGAAACTCTAATCTTGATATCATGTGATTAACATATGCAAAACATATATATAGCAAGTATATATATTGACAAGAGATAGTAGAAGAGTATACCTCTTGTAGACAACTCATGGAAGCCATAGATCTGAATTTTTGCATACTTGATGGAAGACACCTCATCTTGAAACCATAAGAGCTCTAGTCGGTCCACACGAACAAAGAATGACTTCTCCATCTTCATGGATATTTTGTGCTAGATCTACCATGCAAGATTTATGAGCTTGTTAGTGAAGAAGAGAGCAAAACCATTTCCTTCTTCTTCCTTGTTCTTGGCTGCGTTTTCATGAAGAAGAAGAGAAGACAAGTTCATCTAGTTCACCTTCATTTTTCAGCCATGGTGTTTTTCTCTTTGAAGAGTTGAAGAAGAAGACTTCTTCATCTCTCTCCTCTTTTTTTTTTTCAGCCGTGTAGGAGCTGGGAGAGAGAAAAAAGTTGACAACTTCATCACATGAAATAAAAGACAAGCCTTGTCATCTTTTTTCCCTACTTTCCTCATTGTTGTTCCCTCTTTTAAACAAAAGAGAAGACAACATTTCTTAAATCTTGGTTGTGCTTGTCTAGCCTTTGTTGAAAGATAAAATACACACACACACACACACACACACACACACACACACACACACACATATATATATATATATATATACATATATATATATATATATATATATATATATATATGTATATATATATATGTTGTGTAGTATTTTTCCACTAAGATAATAATATACATATATATACATCATATGTATATTGTGTAGTATTCTTTCACTAATGTAATAATATACATATATACATCATATGTATATTGTGTAGTATTCTTCCACTAAGGCATTTAAATATTCAACCTAATCAGCATTAGTTGAAATTATGAAAACAACCTTTTTATATTTTCTCATTAGACCCAACACTTACTAATAATTGCATATTGGCCCCAATAACTTTTAATGGTCAATTGCACCATTGTTAACTTCTTAACAATTTAAGAGAAACAAAATATAATTGTTAACACTTTAACAATTCAAGAGAAAACTAAATGCAATTGTTAACAATTTAACAACTCAAGAGAAACTAAATCAAGCTCAATAGGAAAAACATTTGTCATGCTCTATTGTGTGTGACTTTTTAGATTCACTGCTATATAGCACTGAAGAAACATTGAACACTTTCAATGTTAATCAAATTATTCGATTTGTTTAGAGAATATCTCCCGTCATTCTCAAAACAGCTTCAGAGTTCTTGAGTGACGTTCTAGCTACCAACGTATCAAGACAATTTATAAAGCAATGAAGTCTTATTGAAGTGAATCTATTTATGGTTGCTGATTATCGTGCAATCCAATCTTTTCATTAATTGTCTCGTCGAGCAAGAACCATGATCCGATTAAGTTCATAGACTCGAAACGATACATAGATCTAAATGGTGGAATGAGATATGACACATGGAAAACCCATTTTCCATCATTCATACCTCGGCCAAGGATTTCCTCATTAAACAACAAAGTTTAGGTCGCATAGGACATTGCCTCACGCCAGAGGTTAATGGATCCTATCTTGACCACTACCTGTCAATCACTATACTGAGCGAATGAAACTGCGAGAGGACGCATCTCATCTCGTTTGTCGAAACAATCATTGTCCAAATGCTAGAATCAAACCCCAATATAGATGACAACTGTAATGTCTAAAGTCTAAGAATTATATGCACAATCACAATGAATAACAAATTATTAATCTGAAGTCATATAATTTGTTACTCATGTCATATTCAGTGATCTATTCAACTAATAGTCACCCACATGTTTGTTAGTCGCATCCCTATGTTGTTATGGCACGTGGCTCACCATCCTTTATCATTAACATCCATATGTTAATCAAAGGTAACAACACATGTGATAGTCCGTAATAGATTATTGAAGTCCCGATCAAATAATCTAAGGACTATAAATAGTTTAAGTATTTATCATATTAAGGAAATACGCCAACATATTCTAAACGCTTTTAGAATACATTTCTATAATGAAAATACTAGGGACTCATTCATACACATAAAAGAAGGAGAATATGAATGTGCTAATTATGTCAATATGAAAACACACATATATAGACATAGATGTCATAATGTACAAGTTAATGTCAAAATGCCCCAATATATGTCATCCAAATATGTAGCATTAGGGCATATCTCTAACATAACTATCATAGACTACCCTCAGCTCACATGTGTGGAGATACCATGGAGGGAGGGGCTGGATGAGGTACCTCTGGTGTGTGTTATAGGAGTTACAAGAAGATGGTTGAGATCTTGATGGTGTATGGAGCTACACCAACTAAAGTATCTTTTCGTAAATGATTAGTTACTTATGTGTTTGAGTTGAATTGTTAATGTTGAATAAGTTATTTGAGTGTATTGCTTATGGGGTGGTATACGGGTGTAAGTAAATGTTTTCGAAAGATCTATAGAATTCCTCACTGGGCTTGTTTTATATAAGCTCACTCTCATTCGTTATCTGCAATCTGGTGTTACTGAATAGAATTTCGGCTACGTGTCTCAGGAAGCTGAGAATATGTTTTACGTGGACGAGTCTTATGTGCTGGAGTCATTTCTAGAGTTTGTCCTAGTTTTTGTAATATGTTGTATTGTATAACTTACATAAAGATAAGGACTTGTATAATACTAGTTCTATAGTCTTTCTTTTGAACATGATTAGGTTGCTAGACTGGTTTATATTCTATTTTGCAAATGTATGATATAGCCTATGTATGATGTTGGAACGAAGGCGTATAACTTACGAATGAACTGTTGAATGGTTGTTTAATATATGGAAATGGTTGCGTTGTAAGTTGTTAACATGGTTGTAGAGTTGTTGTTGATCTTTGGAGTTGGTTGTATGAAGTTCTAAAGGGTTGGTTTAGAGCTCTGATGTCCGTATTACTGTCGTTATACTACCAAAATTTTGTTGCGTCCCGACTGATCATAGGTGGGGTCGAGTTGGGGCATTCCAAAGAGGGACTATCCTTCTAGTTTTGGTGTGCTCATGGATCCACCATATACATCAATGTGCACCAATCCAACTTTTCTTTTGTCCTATGTCTCATGAAAGAATATGGCCTTTCGGACATGTTTCCTCTCAAGCTAGATTCATCTCGAGCCTTTGATTTGAGTTCCGATGAGGCCAAGAACTCATTCTCAATCAAACTCTAAATCCATCTAGGTTTGTACAACCCTAATCATAGGTTCTACAAGTGCAAGTTAATGGTGAGCAAAATCAATCTAAAAGCAACTTGAGTATTTCAGAATAATTTGCGTGTTGAAAATTAGAGATAAGACAAACATATATATTATGCATACTCCCAAACTTTAAAAGTGAATTTTCTATTTAATAACTGAAATATTGTGAAAGTTAACAAAACAGTACTTAAAGTAAATGTCAAAACTTGAAATTGTAAATTGTCTGGAACATGATAAATTAAGCTATCTCTAAAAGGAATAATCATTCCAACAGCAGCAGCCCAAGCCACTGCTCTAATGCCAATTTCCAAAGCGAATCTCCCTTTATTTAGACTCATCGTTACTTGAAACCTATGCACAATAGTGCAATAGTAGTTAGTGTTTCTTGAATCTACTATCCATGACTCCGTAGAATCAACCACTGCGATAATATATCTCTATATATTATATGTGACGCTCGAAATCTTAGCCGTACATTTAGCCACTATTGTATCCACTAATTGCGCATTTCTTCTGTGCTTTACTTGTTGCTTCTTTGGTTACTATTCATTCCATTTTTTTAACTGCATAATTACCATGAATTAACATTTTTCTTAAATCATAATAATTGTGAAATCCCATATTTTACATTTGCATAGAATTGCATGTTTTGACCTGTTTATGTGTTACATGAGTTAGAATGCGCTAATTCTGTGATTTATATTCCTAATACATGCTATGTGTGCATCCATGAAATTTTCATCAAAATCGGCATCAGAAATTTTATCGACGGTTTTTGTGAATAGTGTTTTGAACACACGTCCGCTAAAATTTTTGCATGGGTGTTTTAAACATTTTAAAACCTAGTCCTCAGAGATTAATAGACCCATATTTGATAAAAATTGATTCTGAAACGGAATAGAAATTTAAATGGACTTTTCGGACGAAAAGTAGCGTTTTTTAGCCAAATAGTGATTTCTTCTAAACTCGATTCTTGCGTTGACTTTCATTGACCTAACACATATTAAATACAAATTGTATTTCATTTTACATATTTCTAAAATGGCACCATTGAAAAATGCATTTAAAAGACATTTGAAAAATAAATAATATGACTTTTAATAGTCTTTTGCAAAAATAAGTGTTTTATTTCAACTGTATGTAGATATATGCATAGGAATATTAGTGATCCTAAAAAATAGTCCTACTAAATATATAGTATAAGTTAGATAGTATTTTATTTACTATTTTTGGCTAAAACAACTAAAAATAACAAAGTTTTTCAACTTTGACCAACTTATCTTGCATTGACCTTTGCTTATAACTATCAACACACATTAAAAATCAGCCAAAAACACACACAAAACCGTGGCTCCTTGGAGGAGAAAGATGAAGGCATTTTCAAGGTTTTTCGAAGCATTTTTCTTATAGATTTGTATTTCAAAGCCGAATTGAGTCATTCAAAGCTTGAATTCACTTGTTGGGAATCCATTCTACATCTTTCTTGCATCATATAATATCAAAGGTGAGAGAAAAATTTTAGATCTCAAAATGCTATTTTTATGTCAAATTATATAATTGAATTTTTAGTCGTTGAAATGTTGAATTGATGTTAGATTATTGCTCAGTAGATGCTAGGGATCACTTAAATGAGTTTATAGCTATTTTGAACCGTGGTAGCATGTATTTCTATTTTTCGGGTATTAAAGTTGAGTTTTTGGCTTGTTGTTGAATAATTGTTGTTGTAATGCTTGGAATTGATTGGTTATAGCTTCTAAAAGTTTCTTAAATACGTGGTAGTAATGTTGTAATGCCAAAATTTTGATTGTGATGTCGTGATGAAAGTCCGAAAATTTCAGCCATGGTGCATTGAGGTTTTAGGGTTGTTGGGCTTGTATTGGATGGATTGTGGTTGGTTTCCGAGGGGCCTAATGTAGTTGCTTGAGTGGGTGAGTGATAAAAACTGGTTTGGAGGTTATTGGATTAGTAGATTGTAAGTTATGACTTTTAGAAGTTTGAGTAGTCTTTCTTTAAATGTTAAAATAATGTCTTTAGTTGTTTGAGTGATGTTTGAGTGGTTGAATCATGGGTTGTTGTTGGTTAGATTCGGGTTTGGTTGAGTGGTTTAATGCATGTTAAGTTGGATAGCCTACTTTGTCATCTAACTTAGTTGTTAATTGTTTATTTGATTAATTGATGTTATGCTGTTGAAATGATGTTAATTGATTGATTATTGATGAATCTGAGATATAGGCAACCTACTTTGTTATCCTTCTATGATATGAATAATTATTATTATTGTCAGGAGTCTTGGTATGTATGTGCCACCTCTCGGGCAGTGTTTGGATGTCGGGTTGATAACGACATGACTATCATAGACTACCTCCAGTTCGCACGGGCAGAAGTGCCATGGAGGGAAAGGCTAGTGAAGTACCTCGGGTGCATGAGTAATGGGGAGTTACAAGAAGATGGTTGAGATCGTGATGGCGTTTGGAGTTATATCAACTAGAGTATCCTTATTGATTGGTTATTATTATTGTTGTGCTTATATTGTTATTGTAATACGCGAGCCCGGAACGTGAAATTTTTCTGTTTATTTTTTTGAAAATTATATTTTTCTTAAATTCCTTGATATTTAATTGTTATTCGTTCTTTGTCACAAACTGCATTGCATATCGAGAGTGTTAGTTAGGAAATGATTTCTAGTCCTCAGCAAATAGTGAAAACTAGTATTTAGTATTTTAATTTTAGTTTTTAGTTATTGTTGACTAGAATTATAATTGTATTAGTTGTTTTAGCCTTAAAATGCATGAAATAAGCTTAGTTGATCAACTTAAGTGAGAATTGACCAAGACCTTGACTTTGACCTTTTGTTGTGACCTTTTAATAAAGCATAAAATAGGAAATAAAACAACAAAAGGTGAAAAAAAAGAAAGGGAAAACCGTGAGCTTCAAAGAGAAAGAAAAAAAAATATTTTCAACTTCAAATCTTCACATCTTCGTGAGGGCTTGCACGGGGTTGTTTCCGAGGCTTCCAACGTGATTTTCCTAGCATCTAGTAGCGTCTAAGGTAAGGGTTTCATCGTTATTTGTGCATTTGAAATTATTATGTCTAAACTTTAATTTTTGAAAATTATGCGTAGATCGTTATTTTATTCGTTTTGATGCTTGAAGAATGTTCCTTGACAATGGTAGAACATGTATTTGTAGCTTTTTAGCATTTTCTACGGTTAAATATAGCAATTGTAATTTAAAATGCGAATAGAATAGTAAAATATGAATAGTAAACCCCTGTTTCGTAAAAGTTGTTCCATTATGCGTTTTGTTCATGTGAAAAGATGCTAGATATGCTTGAATGCTTAAATGTATGATTTATTTGGGTTGTGTAATGTAAAAACGGAGAAAAATGGCTTGGTACATGTTGGGGTTGTTCCGGTCGAGTTTGGCATTTTATCGTTTTGCGTGAAGGCATTGTCGTAGTATGCCATGGAAGCACTTTTGGTGTAGTTGTGACATTGGTTGTGTGATCGGTTGAGGTAGCTGTAGTTTAAACGAGCAAATGGAGAAATAGGGCCTTTGCGGGAATTCTAGGGTAAAGTAGGGTTTCATGGTCTTTAGACGTGCCTTATGGTGTCTTAGGAGCAGTGGTGAAGTCGGTTTCCAAAACTCGTAGCTCGTTTGGAAGTAGTAGCATTTTGAAGTTGGGGTCGTGGTGTGTTTTGTTGGGTTTTAGCATGTTTTGGCTTTTAGAATGTTATTGTTGCTTGTTGTTGCTTATTGTGCTTATTATAGTTGATTATGATTGAAATGTTTATCAACTATTGCTATTACGTGTGAGAGTAACCTACTTTGTTATTCTCCCACGTGTGGCTCTATCACTCGATTGTTGCATTGTACATTGTATTGCATTCATAAAGACAGGGGCGGTATGATGGGCCTCTCTGGGTAGCCTTGGGTTGCCAGGGTTGGTTGCTCTAGCTCCATGTCCTATTTCCTTTCTTGCTTGGGTTGCCGCCCAGGGAGATTTGGGTCGTAGAATTGATTGGATACTTCTAGGGTATTCCAAACTGAAATTATAAGGTGGTTGGGCCGGCGCGTCGTCATCGGATTCGTGATTGAAAGTTGCTCGTGGAAAGTGAATTGTATCCTTTAATTGAATGATTATAGCCTTAATGCTTGCCTTGATTTATTGTTGGCCTAGCTTGTAACTCTATATGTTAATTGACTGATTTACTTGACTATTTGCATTGTATTCTCCTCTAACCTCTGTCCTTGAGACCAATTAATCCTCGCTGAGCAATAGTTTTTGCTCATCCCTTTCTATACTATATTTTACAGGAGTAGTTGAAGCTGATCCTATTGAGGTGGTTGAGGAGGAGGAGGAGCAAGTGGAGGTGTTTCCTTGATAGCACTTTATTTGCTTAGCTGGTGGTTGGTTACCAGTCTTTTGTGCGGGTCATGCTTGATGTGTATCTTGCTTGGTTGTCGCTTCATTTTGAGGCTTGTAGCCTTGTATGTAGTTTCTATTTTGAGGCCTCTATGGTCTTATGTTGTAAAAGTTGAAAGGTTGTAAAGTTGTAAAGATGTGCTCTCGTGACTAGTAAAGAACTGCATGCTAATGGTTTTACTGCTTAGTAGCATAAGTACCTGTGTAGTATGCATGTCATTTTGGGTTGCAAAGTTGGTTAATGAGAAGATGTATGTTTCTAAAAGAAAGTTGACTTGTTTCAAATGTTTATTGTGGTTTTCGCGAATATTATGTTGAATGTAGGGTTTTCGGATCGTCCATGGTACAGAGGAGACTCCGTCCGTGTATCGGGTCCGGGTTTGGCCTTTTGCGGCGTCGGGTCAGGGCGTGACATCTTTTTGTGGTATCAAAGCATGATAGTATTGCATGAGCCGGGATATGTTTCTCGGTCTGCGGGGTAAAGGTCTAAAATGATAAAGTGTTATTGTGTGATTGTTAAATGAAAAGTGTTATATTATGATTATATGAACTTGGAGTGCTTATGTGTTTAAGTGAACTAATTTGACATGTCAATCTTGTGTTATGTGAATTGTATGATCGGATATTTGATTGTCATTGACTTTAGTGTTATCTAATCTTATGTGTTATATTTTTGTCTATAAACTACTTTTATATGTTGCCAGCTACTGTAAGTTGTTACTATGCCGCCACGTCGTAGTATTCAAGGCCAAGGGGCAGATGAGGAGGCAACAGAATAGGGTCAGCAACCGATGCCTGAACAGTTTATGGCTACTATGACCGCTGCAGTTGATTGGATTCCTCAGGTACTGCATGAGTAGAGGCAGGAAAGGAATAATAATCCCTAGAGAAATCAAACTAATCCTGGTGGACAGGGGTATAGGGCTAAGAATAATCAGTTGGAGAAATTCCTTAGGCACGAGCCGGATAAGTTCTTTGGAGAGCCGGATGACGAGGCAGCCGAGAGATGGCTTAACCGTGCTGAGAAAATTTACGCTGCTTTGAGGTACATTGACGAGGCAAAGATAGCATATGCAGCATTCCTGTTTGAGGGTGACGCGGAACAATAGTGGAACACTGTTAGGTTGAGGTAGGACTGTGAGGATGTTCCGTATTTGTGGGATGATTTCGTGAATGAGTTTCGGGACAAGTATATTCCCGAGATGGCTAGTGTCACGCCCCAACTCGACCCCACCTAGGATCAGTCAGGATGCAATGGAATTTCGGCAGTATAACGACAGTTATTAGGACACCGAGGCTCTAAACCAACCTCTTTAGAACATCATACATCAAACTCCATAAACAATCCCAACAATCATCTTCTCAATTAAGTTAACAACATACAACACATCCATATTATACAATAATCATTCTTCAACATTCCAATCATAGTTATACTACTCCGTTCCAACTTCATACATAGGCTATACATACATTTCAAAATAGATTATACAAAACATTATTTTACAACAACTAAGATAATCTCATGGCAATGACTCCTGCACATAAGGCTCATCCACATACGGCACATTTCCCTCTTCAGGAGGCACATACCCATAGTCAAAATCAGTAGCACCTGCATGCATGCAATAATAGAGAGTGAGCTTATATCAGTGATGATTCGATAGATCTCGAGCAAGGTTTACTAAGCTCCTTGGAAATAATCCTTTGAGCAAGTAAACACACAATAACATCAATAATACTATCATCACATTACTATATGACCATTCAATGAAGGATACACTACTTGGTGTAGTTCCAAACGCCATCACGATCATAACAGCCTTCTTGTGACTCCTATAAACTCACGCACCCGAGGTACCCCACTAGCCTCGCCCTCCATGACACCTCCGTCATGCGAGCTAGAGGTAGTCTCTGGTAGTCATGCCGTTATCAACCCGACAGCCCGATGCTGCCCGAGAGGTGGCACACACATACCAAAGACTCAACAATAATAATAAACATCAATCATTCACAGGAGGATAGTCTAGCAGAACTGCCTACCTCACGGCATCAATCATCAATCAATAATCATCAATAATCATATTATTATCATAATAACATCAATAACCAATTTAACAACATATAACTAAGTTAGATGAAAAAGTAGGCCATCTAACCGAACATGCATTAAACATACAATCAAACCCTAATTTACCCATCAACAACTTACAATTCAATCACTCAACCCACACCCAATCAACTAAGGCTCAATCTAACATTTTAAAGAAAGACAACCTAAACTTCAAATAATCATATCTTACATTCTACTAATCCAAACAACTCCAAATCAGTTTCAAACACTCACCCATTCAATCAACTACATTAGCTCCCTCGGAAACCAACCAAAACACATCTAAATCACGCTCAATAACCCTAAAACCCTAGTGTGTCATGGCTGAAATTTTTGGATTTTGGCACGAATATCACAATCAAAAATTTGGCATTACAACGGCGCTACCACGTAATTAACAAACTTTTAGAAATCGACGGCAATCGATTCCGATCAACACAACTCAAAATAATCAACATTTAGCAAATTAATCAACTTTAAATACCCGAAAAATAATAATTATGCTACAATGGTTCAAATCTCGTAGGATTACATATAAATGATCCCTACCATGCATGGAACAATAATCTAACATCAGTTTAAAATTTTAACGGTTCAATAATTATTTATACGCATAAACACAAAATATGAGTTTTGAGATCTAGAATTTTTCTCTCACCTTTGATGTGTTTTGATGCAAGAAATGTGTAGAATGGGTGCCAAACAAGTGAAATCAAGCTTTGAATGAAGTGATTTGGACTTGAATTGCAAAATCTATGTGAAAAATGCTTGAAAACCTTTGAAAAATGTCTTCATCTTTCTCCTACAAAGAACCACGGTTTTGTGTGTGTTTTTGGAGGTGTTTTGCTTTGTTTTTAATGTGTGTTGATGATATATTAAGCAAAGGTCAAATAAATAAAAGAAAGTCAAAGTGGAAACTAATTATTTTTAGTCTTTTCTTGTCTTTTAATTCATTTTCTTGACTACTCTTGCTCAAATTAATTATGCAACACCTAAACTATCTCAAGTAGTTTATTTTTAGGTGACAAGAAGTTTTACATTCAAACAATTTCACCCGAGTCGGCTTAAAACGCGATTTTTTGCAAAAGAAGGTGAAAAGTCATATTATTTATTTTCAAATGTCTTTTGAATGCACAATTAATATAAAATCATTTAATACCACATATAAATACATTTATATTAATATATACTAGGTCAACAATAGTCAATGCAAGAATCGGGTTTAGAAAAATCACTATTTGGCTCAAAAATACTATTTTTCGCCCGAAAAGTCTATTTAAATTACTATTCTGTTTTATAATCAATTTTTATCAAACACGGGTCTATTAATAATAGATGACTAGTTTTTAAGACGTTTAAAACACCCCTGTAAAAATTTTAGCGGACAGGTGTTCAAAAATACTATTCACCAAAACCGACGATAAAATTTTCAATG
The DNA here is from genome assembly GCA_037974665.1 of Ehretia macrophylla. Taxonomy (NCBI): domain Eukaryota; kingdom Viridiplantae; phylum Streptophyta; class Magnoliopsida; order Boraginales; family Ehretiaceae; genus Ehretia; species Ehretia macrophylla. The sequence goes on from CM075781.1 coordinate 59,661,425, forward strand.
CCGTTTTTTATGAAAATTTCATGAATACACATATAGCATGTATTAGGAATATAAATTACATTTTTAACACATTCTAACCCATATAACACATAGACATGTCAAATCACACAAATCAAGGCAAAGACACGCAAATCGAGGTAAAGACGAAAATTGGGGTTTCACATTCTCCCCTCCTTAAAACAATTGCATCCGCGCAATTCTCGAACTGACAGACAATTAAATTCTCAATTGTTATACTTAACAATACTTCTCTTAGTTCTCATTTATCTCTTAGGATGACACCTAACCAAAGACCTCAAAAGAACAAACTCTGTTGACTGCATGATAATTATCATAATTCCAAGACAATCTTTAATTCATAATTCTCTCATACCTAATATCATATTGCATATGAAAGAAATCGCAACTCCAAAGTCTTAGCATGACAACACTACTTATCAATCATCCCCTACCACATAAAAGGGCTCTATGAACACCCCGAGGGTTTAAAAACTCATTTACGATAACATGAATAATTACTGATCAAGGGAATATCTCAAAAGTGACATTTGTTAGAATATGGCTCTTATGAAATTTACAAGGAAATACGAATATGAAAAATCATATTCGAGCCAACAATCAAGTGAACAAGAGGTCAAACAAGTTAGAGAATCAATAGGTTAATAGTTTAATAAGGAAGCATGATAACTAAGATAAAAAATGTCTCAGCACCTATCAGTTAAATAAGTACGAACAAAGGATGATGGCAAGTCAAAACAGTGTTGAGTATATTGAACAAAAATTCCTGAATAAGTAGATATTTCAATTCTCGATGATTGTTCAAGGAACCAACAAGTAAGTTGTACTTGTGGCGAAATGAAATTAAGAAATACGAAATGAGTAATTCAATAGAAAACATGAGTGGCAAGAGTATCTCAGCACGCAATAACCAAAGAAGTATAAATAAGAAGGACAATGCCAAGTATATTGAATGAGCAATTACAAGCAATGTAATGGCTCAGGATTTAATAATAAAACAATAGGATTAACAAGGATCAACAAGAATGACAATAATGTACTTAGGTAGGGAATACATCAAGCAAGTGAAATTCGAACAAGTAAAATGGTATACGAAAGGAAAAATTACTTTCAATGAATAGTAATAGGATGAAATGAAATATTGAAACCAATGGCTGGAGATATAGAATGAAATATAGAAGTCTCAAACCTTAACTCCAATAAGTGACATTGTTATAAGAAGCAAATATGAATGTTAAAAATAGAAACAATGTCAAATGAGTATAGGATCCATTAATCCAATAAGCAAAACTTTCAAAAAACAATTGATATGCTAGAAAAGTGTAACTCTCTCTCAAATAAGTGAGAATAGAGTAAAAGATAATAATAAGACTGATAGAATTATGAAGTACAAGAAGGGTGTCCCACCTACACACTTAAACACCAACAAGTCAAATCCTACAATCTATCTTCCTCCAAAACAAGACACTAAAGAGATCTAGAGAATCCTAAGGAATCATAACAATCACCAAACAAGATAAATCACTCCAAAATTTATATTCCGTACCAGACCAATCACTAAACAAGATAAATCACCGATTACCCAACATGATTCACTAATGAATACTCCAAAATCTGATAACACAATACAGATTCATATTAACCCATTATAACACAAGCGAATCCTCAATCAACAATTTAGAAAGTCATACCATCTAGAACTCAAAAGCTTGATGTAGGCAAGTAAATGTTCAGCCACCAAAATGCATTCTTATTTCCTGAAATTATTCTATCTCCCAATAATTACATGTTCAATTAAAGTAACTTTAGTTAGGAATCACTCCAATTGTCTCCAAGGTTTAAAGATCAAAACTCCAAAATACCCATTAATAATATAGCAATCCCAAATAGTAGACATATTCACATGTTATACCACAGTTCATTCCATTCACAAATATACATCACTAATTCCTCAAATAAATTCATTCTAAAATAACCTCAAAGAAGTATAATCTGAGTTGAGACTTTAAAAGTGTCTAATGATAACCTCACGAAAACCTCAACTTATGATCCATATCCAAGTAATAACAAGTTAAACATGGCAACAAAAGTAATTATAATCATCAAGATACATTGTTATTTCCTCGAACAACTTCACTCTCGCTAAAGGAACATCAAGATCAATCCACTAAGCCGAGACTAAAATCCATAAACATAACAATTAAAATCTCACTGATAAACTACTAAAATAATAATAATAATTCAAAATCATGGCCTACCTCTATTTCCGAAAGCTCTTACAACCACCCTAGACATTAAAAGGTCACTCACGAGTTAAACATGTATGCAACTATATCATATGAAAGGCAAGTACAACGTAATGCGCAATTATCATACAACGCAACATTATCACATAACATACAATTCAACATATAAGAAGCCAACATCACATAAACAAGTTATATCACAGAAGTAAGTTATAAACAATTAAAGTCACATAAGCAACAAACTTCACATATTACAAGTTCATCACGTAACTCAAATTGGTCACTTAAAGTACATTGAGCACCTAAAGTACGTTGTTTCACATAAGCTAGTTATAAACAATTAAAACCACATAAACAACTAACTTCACACAAGGCACTTTGATCACATAAAACACAATTGTCACATAATACACATTAATCACATAATGCACATTAATCACATAATGCACATTAATCACATAATGCACATTAATTATAACACATTGAGTACGTAAGGCACGTTGTCACATAAAACATATTGACCACATTAGTTCACTTAACACATAAAGCTTATTGATCACATAGAAAGTTAGACACATAATTAATTTATCACACAAACATATTAACATATGTTTCACTTTTCTTTCACTTAATACATACTTGCATGCTTAGACCACTACCCACATTCCGAGGATACCCCGGCTGACAGCTAACATGCGCTCTAATACCACTTAAATGTCACGCCCCAACTCGACCCCACCTACGATCAGTCAGGACGCAACAGAATTTCGGCAGTATAACGACAGTTATTAGGACACCGAGGCTCTAAACCAACCTCTTTAGAACATCATACATCAAACTCCATAAACAATCCCAACAATCATCTCCTCAATTAAGTTAACAACATACAACACATCCATATTATCCAATAATCATTCTTCAACATTCCAATCATAGTTATACTACTCCGTTCCAACTTCATACATAGGCTATATATACATTTCAAAATAGATTATACAAAACATTATTTTACAACAACTAAGATAATCTCATGGCAATGACTCCTGCACATAAGACTCATCCACATACGGCACATTTCCCTCTTCAGGAGGCACATACCCATAGTCAAAATCAGTAACACCTACATGCATGCAATAATAGAGAGTGAGCTTATATCAGTGATGATCCGATAGATCTCGAGCAAGGTTTACTAAGCTCCTTGGAAATAATCCTTTGAGCAAGTAAACACACAATAACATCAATAATACTATCATCACATAACTAGATGACTATTCAATGAATGATACACTAGTTGGTGTAGCTCCAAACGCCATTACGATCATAACAGCCTTCTTGTGACTTCCATAAACTCACGCACCCGAGGTACCCCACTAGCCTCGCCCTCCATGACACCTCCGTCATGCAAGCAGGAGGTAGTCTCTGGTAGTCATGCCGTTATCAACCCGATAGCCCGATGCTGCCCGAGAGGTGGCACACACATACCAAAGACTCAGCAATAATAATAAACATCAATCATTCACAAGAGGACAGTCTAGCAGAACTGCCTACCTCCCGGCATCAATCATCAATCAATAATCATCAATAATCATATTATCATCATAATAACATCAATAACCAATTTAACAACATATAACTAAGTTAGATGACAAAGTAGGCCATCTAACCGAACATGCATTAAACACGCAATCAAACCCTAATTTACCCATCAACAACTCACAATTCAATCACTCAACCCACACCCAATCAACTAAGGCTCAATCTAACATTTTAAAGAAAGACAACCTAAACTTCAAATAATCATATCTTACATTCTACTAATCCAAACAACTCCAAATCAGTTTCAAACACTCACCCATTCAATCAACTACATTAGCCCCCTCGGAAACCAACCAAAACACATCTAAATCATGCTCAATAACCCTAAAACCCTAGTGTGTCATGGCTGAAATTTCTGGATTTTGGCACAAACATCACAATCAAAAATTCGGCATTACAACGGCGCTACCATGTAATTAACAAACTTTTAGAAATCGACGGCAATCGATTCCGATCAACACAACTCAAAATAATCAATATTTAGCAAATTAATCAACTTTAAATACCCAAAAAATAATAATTATGCTACAACGGTTCAAATCTCATAGGATTACATATAAATGATCCCTAGCATGCATGGAACAATAATCTAACATCAGATTAAAATTTTAACGGTTCAATAATTATTTATACGCATAAACACAAAATATGAGTTTTGAGATCTAGAATTTTTCTCTCACCTTTGATGTGTTTTGATGCAAGAAATGTGTAGAATGGGTGCCAAACAGGTGAAATCAAGCTTTGAATGAAGTGATTTGGACTTGAATTGCAAAATCTACATGAAAAATGCTTGAAAACCTTTGAAAAATGTCTTCATCTTTCTCCTACAAAGAACCACAGTTTTGTGTGTGTTTTTGGAGGCGTTTTGCTTTGTTTTTAATGTGTGTTAATGATATATTAAGCAAAGGTCAAATAAATAAAAGAAAGTCAAAGTGGAAACTAATTATTTTTAGTCTTTTCTTGTCTTTTAATTCGTTTTCTTGACTACTCTTGCTCAAATTAATTATGCAACACCTAAAATATCTCAAGTAGTTTATTTTTAGGTGACAAGAAGTTTTACATTCGAACAATTTCACCCGAGTCGGCTTAAAACGTGATTTTTTACAAAAGAAGGTGAAAAGTCATATTATTTATTTTCAAATGTCTTTTGAATGCACAATTAATCTAAAATCATTTAATACCACATATAAATACATTTATATTAATATATACTAGGTCAACAATAGTCAATGCAAGAATCGGGTTTAGAAGAAATCACTATTTGGCTCAAAAATGCTATTTTTCGCCCAAAAAGTCTATTTAAATTACTATTCTGTTTTATAATCAATTTTTATCAAACACGGGTCTATTAATAATAGAGGACTAGTTTTTAAGACGTTTAAAACACCCCTGTAAAAATTTTAGCGGATAGGTGTTCAAAAATACTATTCACCAAAATCGACGATAAAATTTTCAATGCCGTTTTTTATGAAAATTTCATGAATACACATATAGCATGTATTAGGAATATAAATTACATTTTTAACATATTCTAACTCATATAACACATAGACATGTCAAATCACGCAAATCAAGGCAAAGACACGCAAATCGAGGTAAAGACAAAAATTGGGGTTTCACAGCTAGGGAAAGGCGGGAAGAAGAATTTGTGAGCTTGAAGCAGGGAAACATGACTATCGCATAGTATGAGGCTAGGTTTGTCTGATTGTCGAGGAATATGCCTGAGCTGGTACAACCAACTAGGAGGATGATTAGTAGGTTTGTTTGTGGGCTGAGAATGGATATACAACTGCATTTGACTGGGCAGACTTATGCTACTTATCCCGAGGCATTCCAAGCAGCCTCGAAGTTTGAGAAACGGAAGTTAGAGATGATAGCTGAGAGTAGCCAGCAGAGTATAAAACAGTACTTGGGCCAGAGCAGCCAGAGTTAGCAGAGGCAGTATCAGACTTTTGTTCAGGTTCCTCAGCAGCGTCCGTATCAGCCACAGTATCAGATTCAATGAAAACCAGCTATGACTAGACCCCTGCAGGGAGGTACAGTTCCTACCACTGTCAAAGGCCCCGCACCTACAGGAAACACTGTTGTAAGGCAAAATCAGCAGTGTAACTTTTGTAATCGATCGGGGCACATTGAAGCTAATTGCTGGAGAAAGAGTGGTAAGTACACTAGCTGTGGGAGCGATCAGCATAAGGTGAAAGATTTCCCTAAGTTTAAGAATGTTCAGGGCCGTACTGGAGGCCAGGGTGTGCAGAACAGGGTTACAAGTGCAGGTCCAGCACAGAGGGTTCAGGCTAGGGTTTTTGCACTAGATGCGGAGGAGTTACCCGATACCACAGCAATAGTAGAAGGTACCTTTCTTCTCAATACTCAGCCAGTTAAAGTTTTGATTGATCCCGGAGCTACGCATTCGTTTATAACTCCGACATGTGCACGATCTGTGAATGTTAGCATTGTTAAACTGCCACATAAAGTTGAAGTTAGTACGCCTTTGGGTACGAAATTTGTTACTGAGTCTATTCGCAAATCTTGTGATATATGCATTGAGGACCATAATTTTCCTGCTGATTTAATTATACTTCCCTTCCGTGACTTTGAAATCATTTTGGGAATGGACTGGTTGGGGAAATACGATGCTCAGTTGGATTGTAGAACAAAAATTGTTTATCTTCAGATTCCTGACCTACCAGTACTAGAGATTGTTGGGAACTACAGGGCTGCCAGAATACTCTTTTTGTCATCAATCAAGGCTTCTAAGTTGTTGAATAAAGGTTGTGAAGCTTACCTAGCTTATCTAATCAGTCAACCTACTGATAAGTTGAATTTGAATGAGGTTCCAATTGTTAAAGACTTCCCTCGTGTATTTCCCGAGGAATTACTGGGTTTACCACCGGATAGGGAGATTGAGTTTGTGATTGACCTTATGCCAGGCATTGCGCCAATTTCTAGAAATCCTTATAGAATGGCACCAGCTGAACTTCAGGAATTGAAAATTCAGCTTCATAACTTGCTTGAGAAAGGGTTTATACAACCTAGTTCTTCGTCGTGGGGTGCGAATGTGTTGTTTGTGAGAAAGAAAGACGGCACGCTACGGTTATGTATTGATTACAGGGGACTTAATCAAGTCACGATTACAAACAAATACCCCTTGCCGTTGATTGAAGAATTGTTTGACCAATTGCAGGGTGCGAGTGTTTACTCCAAATTTGACTTGACGCAGGGTTACTATCAACTTAGGATTCGGAGTGATGATATACCTAAGACGGCATTCAGGACTAGATATGGCCACTATGAATATGTTGTGTTACCGTTTGGATTGACGAATGCACCAGCTACATTCATGGACTTAATGCAGAGGGTCTTTCGACCTTATCTTGATCAATTTGTCGTAATCTTTATTGATGACATTTTAGTATACTCTAAGAATGAGGCTGAACATGAACAACATTTAAAGATTGTGTTACAGACTTTGCAAGAAAACAAGCTTTTTGCTAAATTCAGCAAGTGCGAATTCTGGTTGAATCAAATATCTTTTCTGGGCCATATCATTTCACATCAAGGAATTTCAGTAGACCCAGCTAAGATTGAAGTTGTTTCGTCTTGGAAGAGACCTGAAACGGTGTCAGAGATTCGGAGCTTTCTGGGATTGGTAGGTTGCTATCGGAGGTTTGTTAAAGACTTTTCCAAAATTTTAGGGCCTTTAAACCAGTTGACTTGAAAGAAAGTTACTTACAACTGGAATGCTAAATGTGAATCTAGTTTCCAAGAACTGAAGAAGAGACTAACTACGGCTCATATACTAGCTTTACCTGAAGGTACAGAAAACTTTGTTGTCTACAGTGATGCATCTAAAGAAGGTTTGGGATGTGTTTTAATGCAGAATGGTAAGATGATTGCCTATGCTTCTAGGAAGTTAAAACCATATGAAGTCAATTACCCTACCCATGATCTTGAGTTAGCTGCAATTGTGTTTGCTTTAAAGAAGTGGCGTCATTACTTGTGGGGTAGCAGATTTGAAATTTTTACTGACCACAAGAGTCTCAAATACTTGTTTTCACAAAGAGATTTGAATATGAGGCAGCGAAGATGGCTAAAGCTATTAAGTGGCTATAATTGTTCTATAAACTACGTGCCAGGTAAGGCCAATGTTGTTGCAGATGCTTTGAGCCGAAAGGCTACTGTTGCAAGCCTAATTATCAAGGATTGGAAGACTTTGGAGGAAATTTGCTCATGGAAGCCAGAAGCTACTGAAGTAGGGATTCGATTTGCTAGCTTGCAAATTCAATCGGGATTGCTAACACAAATCAGAGAGGCTAAGAAGACTGATCCTCATATCTTGAAAATCCAAGAAAAAGAAAAAGGCAGAGAGTCAAAGTTTAAATTACATGCAGATGGTATCTTCAGATTCAGGGACAGAGTGTGTGTTCCTGGTGATCCGACTTTGAAGAATGAGATTCTGACTGAGGCACATAATTCAAGATATACGATTCACCCGGACAGTACTAAAATATATAGAGACTTCAAACAACACTTCTGGTGGAACAATATGAAGAGGGAGATTGCTGGGTATGTATCCAGATATTTAACTTGCCAGAGGGTTAAAGCTGAGCATTAGAGGCCAGCCGGGCTTCTGCAACCGTTGTCGATTCCACAATGGAAGTAAGTGCATGTAACAATGAACCTTGTGACCGATCTTCCGAGATCTCTAAGAGGATGTGATTCTGTTTGGGTTGTTGTGGACCAATTGACTAAGGTTTCACATTTTATTCCCGTGAACAAACAAGATAGCCTTGATAAACTAGCTGAGCTTTATGTTGCTAATATTGTGAGACTTCATGGTGTGCCACAGAGTATAGTGTCAGATAGAGATCCCAGATTTAGATCTCATTTTTGGCAGAAGTTGGAATCGGCCATGGGGACTAAATTGAGCTTCAGTACTGCATACTATCCACAAACTGATAGCCAGTCTGAGATAACTATAAGGATCTTGGAAGACATGCTTCGGGCATGTGTGTTAGACTTTAGGAAGAATTGGGAGAAGTTTTTTCCTTTAGCGGAGTTCACCTACAATAATAGTTATCAATCTACTATAGGTATGGCTCCTTATGAGGCGTTGTACTGTCGTAAATGCAGATCCACATTGTATTGGGAAGAGGTTGGAGAAATGAGAACAATTGATCCGACTGTGTTACCTGAAATGATTAAGATGGTGGATAATGTTCATCTTATTCGCCAGCGTATGCTTACAACTCAAAGTCGTTAGAAGAGTTACGCTGATAAGCACTGTCGGGATCTTGAGTTTGCTTTGGGAGATCGGGTGTTTCTTAAGATTTCTCCTCGAAAGGGGTTGATTCGGCATGGTAAGAGTGGGAAACTTAGTCCTAGGTATGTGGGTCCATTTGAGATCACTGAAAATGTGGGTCCTTTAGCTTATCGGTTAGCTTTACCTCCGAGCTTGTCGAGACTGCACGATGTTTTTCACGTGTCAATGTTAAGGAAATATCATCCAGATCCTTCACATGTACTTGAACCAGAGCCTTTGCAGATTGAGGAAAAGTTAACTTATGAGGAAAGACCGATTCGAATTGTGGATCGAAAAGTTTAGGAACTTCGCAGGAAGAGTATTCCGATGGTAAAGGTTCTGTGGAATCATCACGGGTTTGAGGAAACAACTTGAGAAAGAGAGGACCAGGTTCGGAGTCAGTATCCGGAGTTGTTTGTCGACCAGGTAAGAATTGTGTGGACGCAATTGTCTTAAAGGGGAGAGGGTGTAATACCCGAGCATGGAACATGAAATTTTTCTGTTTATTTTTCTAAAAATTATATTTTTCTTAAATTCCTTGATATTTAATTGTTATTCATTCTTTGTAGCAAACTGCATTGCATATCGAGAGTGTTAGTTAGGAAATGATTTCTAGTCCTTCGCAAATAGTGAAAACTAGTATTTAGTGTTTTAATTTTAATGTTTTAGTTGTTGTTGACTAGAATTATAAATGTATTAATTGTTTTAGCCTTAAAATGCATGAAATAAGCTTAGTTGACCAACTTAAGTGAGAATTGACCAAGACCTTGACTTTGAACTTTTGTTTTCACCTTTTAATCAAGCATAAAATAGGAAATAAAACAACGAAAGCTGAAAAAAAGAAAGGGAAAACCGTGAGCTTCAAAGAGAAAGAAAAAAAAATATTTTCAACTTCAAATCTTCACATCTTCGCGAGGGCTTGCACAGGGTTGTTTTCGAGGCTTCCAACGTGATTTTCCTAGCATCTAGTAGCGTCTAAGGTGAGGGTTTCATCATTATTTGTGCATTTGAAATTATTATGTCTAAACTTTAATTTTTAGAAATTATGTGTAGATCGTTATTTTATCTGTTTTGATGCTTGAAGAATGTTCCTTGACAATGGTAGAACATGTATGTGTAGCTTTTTAGCATTTTTTATGGTTAAATATAGCAATTGTAATTTAAAATGCGAATGGAATAGTAAAATATGAATAGTAAACCCCTGTTTCGTAAAAGTTGCTCCGTTATGCATTCTGTTGATGTGAAAAGATGCTAGATATTCTTGAATGCTTAAATGTATGATTTATTTGGGTTGTGTAATGTAAAAACGGAGAAAAATAGCTTGGTACATGTTGGGGTCGTTCCAGTCGAGTTTGGCATTTTATCGTTTTGCATGAAGGCATTGTCATAGTATGCCATGGAAGCACTTTTGGTGTAGTTGTCACATTGGTTGGGTGATCGATTGAAGTAGCTATAGTTCAAATGAGCAAAGGGAGAAATCGGGGCTTTGCGGGAATTCTAGGGTAAAGTAGGGTTTCGTGGTCTTTAGACGTGCCTTATGGTGTCCTAGGAGGAGTGGTGAAGTCGGTTTTCAAAACTCGTAGCTCATTTGGAAGTAGTAGCATTTTGAAAGTTGGGGTCGTGGTGTGTTTTGTTGGGTTTTAGCATGTTTTGGCTTTTAGAATGTTATTGTTGCTTGTTGTTGCTTATTGTGCTTATTATAGTTGATTATGATTGAAATGTTTATCAACTGTTGCTATTGCGTACGAGAGTAACCTACTTTGTTATTCTCCCACATGTGGCTCTATCGCTCAATTGTTGCATTGTATATTGTATTGCATTCATAGAGTCAGGGGCAGTGTGATGGGCCTCTCTGGGTAGCCTCGGGTTGCCAGGGTTGGTTGCTCTAGCTCCGTGTCCTATTCCCTTTCTTGCATGGGTTGCCGCCCAGGGAGATTTGGGTCGTAGAATTAATTGGATACTTCCGGGGTATTCCAAACTGAAGTTATAAGGTGGTTGGGCCGGCGCGTTGTCATCGGATTCGTGATTGAAAGCTGCTCGTGGAAAGTGAATTGTATCATTTCATTGAATTATTATAGCCTTGATGTTTGCCTTGATTTATTGTTGGCCTAGCTTGTAACTCTATATGTTAATTGACTGATCTACTTGACTATTTGCATTGCATTCTCCTCTAACCTCCGTCCTTGAGACCAATTATCCCTCGCTGAGCAATAGTTTTTGCTCATCCCCTTCTATACTATATTTTACAGGAGTAGTTGAAGCTGATCCTATTGAGGTGGTTGAGAAGGAGGATGACCAAATGGAGGTGTTTCCTTGATAGCACTTTCTTTGCTTAGTTGGTGGTTGGTTACTAGTCTTTTGTGCGGGCTATGCTTGATGTGTATTTTGCTTCGTTGTCGCTTCATTTTGAGGCTTGTAGCCTTGTATGTAGTTTCCATTTTGAGGCCTCTATGGTCTTATGTTGTACAAGTTGAAAGGTTGTAAAGTTGTAAAGATGTACTCTCGTGACTAGTAAAGAACTGCATGCTAATGGTTTTACTGCTTAGTGGCATAAGTACATGTGTAGTATGCATGTCATTTTGGGTTGCAAAGTTGGTTAATGAGAAGATGTATGTTTCTAAAAGAAAGTTGACTTGTTTCAAATGTTTATTGTGGTTTTCACGAATATTATGTTGAATGTAGGGTTTTCGGATCATCCACAGTACAGAGGAGACTCCGTCCGTGTGTCGGGTCCGGGCTTGGCCTTTTGCGGGGTCGGGTCGGAGTGTGACATTTATTGATGTTTATTATGTGTTTACTGCTCAAATGATGATTTCCAAAGGGTATAGTAAATGCTTTTAAAAGATCTATCGAATCCTCACTAGGCTTGTTTTATATAAGCTCACTCTCATTCGTTTTCTGCATTCAGGTGTTACTGAGCCAGATTTTGTGTACATTCCTCAGGAAGCTGAATATGTGCCTTACATGGACGAGTCTTATGTGCCGGATTCTTTTTCATGAGTTTGTCTTAGCGTTTGTAATATGTTGTATTGTATAACTTACTTAAAGTTAAAGACTTATGTGATGCTAGTTTAGTAGTCTTTCTTTTGAACATGATTAGGTTGCTAGACTGGTTTATAATCTATTTTGCAAATGTATGTTATAGCCAATGGATTGATGTTAGAACGGAGGAGTATAACTTATGAATGAACTGTTGAATAGTTGTTAATATATGGAAATGGCTGTAGAGTTGTTGTTGTTCTTTGGAGTTGTGTGTAGGAAGTTATAAATGGTTGGTTTAGAGCCCTGATGTTCGTATTATAGTCGTTATACTGCCAAAATTTTGTTGCGTCTTGACTGATTGTAAGGGGGGTCGAGTTAGGGCGTGACATTTAATGGTATCAGAGCACATGTTTAGCTGTCAGCTGGGGTATCCTCGGAATGTGGGTAGTGGTCTAAGCATGCAAGTATGTATTAATTGAAAAAAATGTGAAACATATGTTAATATGTTTATGTGATTAATTTCCTTATGTCAAACTTTCTATGTGATGAATATGTTTTATGTGTTAAGTGAACTAATGTGGTCAATATGTTTTATGTGACAACGTGCCTTACGTACTCAATGTGTTGTATGCATCCAATGTGCATTATGTGATTAATGTGTTTTATGTGACCACTGTGTTTTAAGTGATCGAATTGTCTTGTGTGAAATTAGTTGTTTATGTGGTTTTAATTGTTTATGACTTGTTTATGTGAAACAACGTGTTTTAGGTGCTCAATGTACTTTAAATGACCAATGTGAGTACGTGATCAACTTGCCTTATGTGCAATATGTTGCTTAGGTGACTTTAATTGTTTATAACTTACTTCCGTAATATAACCTGTTTATGTGATATTGGCTTTCTATGTGTTTAATTGTGTATTATGTGATAATGTTGTAATATATGATAATCATGTAATATGTTGGTACTTGTTCTCATGAGATATAATTGTATATATGCTATAACTGTGGGTGATTCTTTTGAGTGAGGTAAGGATGACTGAAGGAGCTCTCGAAAATAGAGGTAGGCCATGATTTTGAATTATTATTATTCTAGTAGTTTATCAGTGAGATTTTAATTGTTATGTTTATGGATTTTAGTCTCGGCTTAGTGGATTGATCTTGATGTTCCTTTAGCGAAAGTGAAGTTGTTCGAGGAAATAATAATGTATTTTGATGATTAGAATTACTTTTCTTGCCTTGTTTAACTTGTTATTACTTGGAGTTGAGTCATAAGCAGAGATTCCTTTGAATATGTGATCATGCACTTTTGGAGTCTCAACTCAAATTATACTTTCTTGAAGTTAATTTATAATAAAATTTATTTGAGGAATTAGTGATGTATATTTGTGAATGGAATAGATTGTGATATAACATGTGAATATTTCTACTATTTGGGATTGCTATATTATTAATGGATATTTTGGAGTTTTGATCGTTAAACCTTGGTGCCAATTGGAGTAATTCTTGACTAAAGTTACTTGATTCGAATATGTAATTGTTGGGAAGAAGAGTCATTTGAGGAAATAAGAATGCATTTTGGTGACTGAACATTTACTTGCCTACATCGAGCTTTTGAGTTCTAGGTGGTATGACTTTCTAAATTGTTGATTGGGGATTCGCTTGTGTTATAATGGGTTAATATGAATCCGTATTGTGTTATCAGATTTTGGAGTCTTCATCAGTCAATCTTGTTGGGTAATCGGTGATTTATCTTGTTTGGTGATTGGTCTGTACAAAATGTAAATTTTAGAGTAATTGTATGACTCCTCATGTTCTCTAGATCTCCTTAGTGTCTTGTTTTGGAGAGAGATAGATTGTAGGATTTGAAATAATGGTGTTTAAGTGTGTAGGTGAGACACCCTTCTTGTGCTTCATAATTCTATCGGTTTTATTATTCTCTTTTACTCTATTCTCACTTGTTTGAGAGAGAGTTACACGTTTCTAGCCTATCAATTATTTCTAGAAAGTTTGCTTATTGGATTAATGGATCCTATACTCATTTGACATTGTTTCTGTTCTTAACATTCATATTTGCTTCCTATAACAATGTCACTTATTGAAGTTAAGGTTTGAGACTTCTATGTTTCATTCTATATCTCCAACCATTGGTTTCAATATTTCATTTCATCCTATTATTATTCATTTGAAAGTAATTTCTCCTTTGGTATACCATTTTACTTATTCGAATTTCACTGGCTTGATGTGACGCCCGAGATTTTTGCCTTACATTAACTTACTGTAGCACCCATTATTTGCGCATTTCCTTTTATGCTTTATTAACTGTTTTCTTTAGCCACTATTCACTCCATTTTCAAACTGCATTATATTAGTGAATTAGCATTTTTATTAAATCATATTAATGGTTAAAAGAATGGAAAAATGTGCCTTTGAGCGATTAGCGTTCAGAACCCTCGTCTGGAAAATGTTTTTAGCAAACTAGGAATAGTGTTACGTAACATAACTTAGTAATTTAATTAGCTAGCCAACACTTTTTACCTTAGGCTTGTTTTAAAGTTAACAATGCTCATTTTAGAAGTCCATTTAAGCAACCACTTGACCCCACCCAAATATATACCTAATATCTCATAACATAAGCTCATAAAACACAAAAGAAAAAAAAAATAAAAGCTGGAAAAACTGTGCAGAAGCCGAGAGCAGCAAGGAAAGAGAAAAAAATAATTTTTGCTCTTCAACTCTTCAATTCAAGCCTCTCCAAGCCTAGAGCAAGTAGTTTAGGGTGTGTGCAAGCCTCTCATGAGCTCCTTCGCACATTGGTGAGGGATTTCATGACTTTTTGCACATTTTAAAATTATTGTTATTTTCTTGATTTGTTAGAAATGTGTTCAAATGCTATTGTAATGCTTACCTATGCTATTAAACCTTGTATATAAGTGCTAAAGAACACTTTTAAGCCATTGGTGTGCATTTTAAACGGTTAGCATCGTTATTTTGATTTATGAGGTGAATAGTGACAAAATTTTAGGGTTTTGTGTAATTGCACGTATTAGCTTGATTCAATGCTTCTAATAGATGCCTTAGGTGCTAATGAAGGTAGTCTAATAGCCCCATGCATTTGAATTGCTCTAAATTTGCATAGAACGTGAATTAGCCGACTTTAAAAAAGGGATTTCGGGGTTAATGCAAATCCGGGTGGATTTGGGCTTCACTTTTAGTGTTCTTAGGCTACCTAGGTGCTATCTTGTTTGAAGCCCGGTTAAGGTAGGTGTAGTTCAAAGCTATAAGAGAAAAATTGGGGCTTTCGAGATAATTGCGGGTAATCGAACGGAATCGTGGGTTGCAAGGGTACCTTAAGGGTTAATTAGAAGATTGATATAGCTTCCCCTTGAATTTGAATTATTGATATGAGTTTGGAAGGAAAATGGATGGAAAAACAAAGGGGTTTAAGGGTAAATTCATTTGTCACTCACATCTAAAACCTTGGCATGTCTCCAAATGTGTTTAAATGCGGTTTTAGGTTGTTTTGAAGCTTTTAGAATAGTTCTATGTGTACCTTGGATATTTTCCCTTTGTAAACCTCTTAATTGCTTGTATTGAACTGATTCTAATCTATCTGTTTCGAGGTCAACCTACTTTGTTGATCCTTCTACGTGTTATTACTTATATTGTTATAGATATCATGTCATTGTTAAGTGCATTGCATAGTGGTTGCGCAACCATAGTGTCAGGGGCGAATGTGTTGAATATCGGCAGGGCGGTAGAGGGCTTGCCAGTGGATATTCAAACTCCGTGCCCTAGTCCCTCATTCGCCTAGTCCAGAGATTACTAGGGGATGTTGGGTCATAGGATTATCGGGGTACATCTAGAGTACACTTACTAGAGTGTTTGGGGTTATGCCGGTTATCGTGATCGTGATCGTGGTTCGTGGATCGTGAATGAAGACCAAGTGAAGATTGGAGTATAGGGGTTATATGAATGTATCCTTTTTAATGTGTGGTATTCAATCTTTTGTCCTTCTTAAATGGTTTCCAGTGCTATTAATGCTTAATTGTATTATTTGTTGCATTGCACGCCCCGGGAGACCTTATCCCTCACTGGGCAACAGTGCTGCTCATACATCGATATGACGTTTAAGGAAGTGCTGAGGGTGATCCCTAGCAAGTTGAGGTGGTAGTGGAAGAAGAAGAAGTGCAAACTGAGTCTTTGCCCTAGTAGCTGTGTGTTTGTTGTCTGAGGTGGATGTGCTTTCTTGTTGCTTTATGGTGTACTTGTATTATTATACTATGATCTATTTTGTGGCTTTATGGCTATGTATATGTTTTGTAGTTGCAAGTTAAAGATAGTTGATTGTAGTAAGTGTAGTAAATCAATGGCTTGTAATAACTTTTAATTTCTTCTTTTAGTTCTTGCATGCTTGGGGTGTATGTTTAGAAGTATGTGTGATTTCAGCTTCTAAGATTGCTCTAATGTTATCATAGAATGGCATGTTAAAAGGGTTTAATGAAAAGTTAAGTTAGGTGCATGCTTGTGTGGTTCGGAGCTGTTGAATGTTTCAAGGCTTGGATGGCCTGGAACTTTTAAACTTTAATTATAAAAGTTTATCTTAATATATTGTGGTTATTTTGAGTATTTATAGGTTTCCAAAATGTCCATGGTACAGAGGAGACTCTGTCCATTTATCAGGTCTAGACTTAACATTAGCGTGGGGTTGGGTCGGGGCGTTACATTTTAGGTGGTATCAGAGCTATAGATTGCATGAAACCGGGTTAAATTTCTCGGTCTGTGGGTAGGGGTCTGCTATGTGATTCTGTGATTGTATGAAACTGTAGTTCTTTAATTTGCCTAGGTGAAATTTGAATTGGAAATGAATGTGCTAGTATGACAATGGAATGTGAAAGGTCTTTAAGGGTTAATGTTTGAAAGTGAAAAGTCTAGAATGTCAAGCATGATTAAGTGACTATGAATCTCTTGTATGTGAACATTCTTCTAATGTAATATGTGACTTATGTGGATTTATTTGAACTTCTTCCTATGTGCTTTATCTGTAATTTATGTACATGTCTATCATAATACTTTGTATTCTAGCTGTTTGAGATGAGAAGAAGGGCCAGACCGGGGAGAGAGCCGGAAGAAGCTCTTAGACAGGGTGTACCGGGAAAGAGTGAAGGTGTAGCAGAGAATGCACCACCACAGGGACCAGAACCTAGTACTACACAGATTCTGGCTACTATGGCTACGCCTATGAATACCATTGCCAAGTTCGTAACTCAGCAGGGTCAGACAGGGGCTGCCAGAGGTAATCAGGCTGCCAAAGCCGAGGGTAGTGGTGCTACTGGAGTTAATTTGTATGACAGATTTTTACATCACGGGGCTTACAGCTTCTTTGGAGAACCTTGTCACACCCCAACTCGACCCCTCCTATAATTAGTCAAGACGCAACAGAATTTCGGCAGTATAACGACAGTGAATAGGATACCGAGGCTCTAAACCAACCTCAATAGAACATCATACATCAACTCCATAAACCATACAACAAACAACTCCTCAATAAAATAACAACATACATCATAACCATATTATACAATAAACATTCCTCGTTATACGCCTTCGTTCCAACATAATACATGAACCTTAATATACATTGCAAAAATATATTGATACCAACCTAGCAACCTATCATAGACAAAAGAAAGACTACTAAGATTGCATCAACTAATTCATTATCTTTTCAACATCTTTTACTTTATGAACTACAAAACATATAAAAAACTACTAAGTTAATATACAAGATAGTAAACAATACAACATCAAGGATAAGACTCCGGAACATAAGACTCATCCACGTAAGGCACATTTTCCACATTTCCTCTTCAGAAGGCACGTACCCGTAGTCTTGCGAAAGAACACCTGTAAGCATCCAATAATAGAGAGTGAGCTTATATAAATAAGTCCAGTGAGGATCCGATAGATCTCTAATAGTATTCACTATACTCCTTGGAAATAATCCTTTGAGCAAGTAAACACACAATAACATCAATAATACTATCATCACATAATCTATAATGACCATTCAATAAAAGATATACTAGTTGGTGTAGTTCCAAACGCCATCATGATCATAACAGCCTTCTTCTGACTCCCATAAACTCACGCACCAGAGGTACCCCAATAACTTCTCCCTCCATGACACCTCCGTCATGCGAGCTAGAGGCAATCTCTAGTAGTCATGCCGTTATCAACCCGACAGCCCGATACTGCCCGAGATGTGGCACACACATACCAAAGACTCAGCAATAATAATAACCATCAATCATTCACAGGAGGACAGTCTAGCAGAACTGCCTATCTCCCGGCATCAATCATCAATCAATAATCATCAATAATCATATTATCATCATAATAACATCAATAATCAATTTAACAACAAATAACTAAGTTAGATCACAAAGTAGGCCATCCAACCGAACATGCATTAAACACATAATCAAACCCTAGTTTACCCATCATCAACTCACAATTCAATCACTCAAATCATACCCAATCAACTAAAGGCATAATCTAACATTTTAAAGAAAGACAACCTAAACTTCAATTAATCATATCTTACATTCTACTAATCCAAACAACTCCAAATCAGTTTCAAACACTCACCCATTCAATCACCTACATTAGGCCCCTCGGAAACCAACCAAAACACATCCAAATCATGCCCAACAACCCTAAAACCCTAGTGTGTCATGGCTGAAATTTTTGGATTTTAGTACCACTTCACAATCGAAAATTCGGCATTACAACGACGCTACCACATAATTAACAAACTTTTAGAAATCGACAGCAATCGATTCCGATCAACACAACTCAAAATAATCAACATTTAGCAAATTAATCAACTTTAAATACCCGAAAAAAATTAATTATGCTACAACGGTTCAAATCTCATAGGATTACATATAAATGATCCCTAGCATGCATGGAGCAATAATCTAACATCAGATTAACATTCTAATGGTTCGATAATTATTTATATGCATAAACACAAAATATGAGTTCTGAGATCTAGAATTTTTCTCTCATCTTTGATGCGATAAAAGCCTAGGAATGCGTGCAATGCCTGTCCAACAAGCGGAATCCAACTTGGCAAGAAATTCTACGGATAAAAACTAGGTTTTTCTTTGAAATTTTTCTTTGAAAACCTTGAAAACTCCTTGGCTTTTTTCTCCTGTGGCCTTTCCGCTATGTGTGTGAAAATGAAGGTGCTTTTGTGCTTTTACAATGTGTGTTGGTGATATATGCATGAAAGTCAACAATTTAAATGAAAGTCAAAGTTGAAACTTTAGTATTTTTAGTGTTTTCTTGACTTTAAATGCATTTTCTTGATCACCAATGTTCAAAAAAATTATTCAACACCCAAGATAGCTTAAGTAGGTTATTTTTAGGTGACAAGAAGTTTTACAATTAAACAATTTCACTCGAGTCTGCTTAAAAATCGATTTTCGCAAAAGTCGGTGTAAAAATCCTAATAAATTCCTAAGCCAATTTTAAAACCGTTTTAATCAAACACAGGTCTATTAAAGTCCGTGGACTAGGTCTAGAAGGGTTAAAAAGACTAGTTTCAAAATTTTAGCGGACGTGTTTCGAAAATACTATTCACTAAAAATCGACGATAAAATTTCTAACTCCGTTTTTTATGAAAATTTCATGAATGCACATTTAGCATGTTCTAGGAGTATTGATATCAAAATTATCACATTCTAAGTCACATAGCACATAGACAGGTTAATTCACGCAAAACGAGATAAACACGCAAAACGAGAACAAACACGCAAAACGAGACAGGATAGAAAAGTGGGGTTTCACATTCTCCCCCCCTTAAAGAAATTTTTCCCTCGAAATTCTTACTTGATGTACTGAACAGATCTGGGTACTGCTACTGCATTTGATCTCGTCTCTCCCAAGTAGCTTCTTCAATGCCGTGATGCTTCCACAACACCTTAACCATCGGAATCTTCTTCGACCTCAACTCTCGTTCCATCTGATCAAGAATACGAATCGGACACTCGTCATAAGTCAGATTCTCACGAAGCTGTAACGGCTCTGGCTCAAGAATATGAGAAGGATTCGGATTATATTTCCGCAAATTAGACACATGAAATACATCGTGGACATTAGAGAAATTCTCCGGTAAAGCCAACCGATAAGCTAACTTACCAACCTTGCTGGTAATCTCAAATGGCCCAACAAATCTCGGACTCAGCTTACCACCTTTACCATAACGAGCAAACCCCTTACGAGGAGGCAATCTCAAGAAAACCTGATCTCTGACTGTAAACTCCAAGTCCCGACGACGCTTATCAGCATAACTCTTGAATCTACTCTGCTCCATAAGCATTCTCTGCCAGATCAACTGAACATTCTCGATCTTCTCTAGAAGCTTTGGCATGATAGTCGGATCAATAGTCTTCATCTCCCCTACCTCGTCCCAATATAAAGGTGAACGGTACTTACGACCGTAAAGAGCTGCGAAAGATGCCATCCCAATAGTAGCTTGATAACTATTGTTATAGGCAAACTCAGCAAGTGGTAGATGTTTCTCCCAGTTCTTCCCGAAGTCCAGAACACAAGCCCTAAGCATATCTTCTAAAATCTAAATAGTCCGCTCAGACTGACCGTCGGTCTATGGATGATACGTGGTACTGAAGTTCAACTGAGTACCCAAGATCTCCTGAAGTTTTTTCCACAAACGAGAAGTAAATTGAGGATCTCGATCTGAGACAATACTAGATGGAATCTCGTGAAGTCTAATAATCTGATCCAAATAAAGACCTGTCAACTTTGTAACCTCATTTCCCATCCTCATCGAAATAAAATGAGCTATCTTCGTCAAACAATCCACGACAACTCAAACTGCATCATTACCCCTCGGTGTTCTAGGCAAACCAGTGACAAAATCCATCGTAATATGCTTTCACTTCCACTCTGGTATAGCCAACAGCTGAAGTAACCCTGCAGGTCGTTGATGCTCGGTTTTCACCCTTTGACAAGTCAAACATATAGACACGAACTGAGCAACTTCCATCTTCATATTATTCCACCAATAATGTTGCTTCAAATCCCGATACATCTTGGTTCCACCGGGATGAATAGTGTACTTAGAATTATGAGCTTCCTCCAGAATACCTCGCCTCAAGCCTGGTTCATCGGGAACACAAACCCTGTTCTGAAGAAGACAACCGTTGATTGTTACGTAACATAACTTAGTAATTTAATTAGCTAACCTACACTTTTCACCTTAGGCTCGTTTTAAAGTAAACAACGCTAATTTTAGAAGTCCATTTAACCAACCACTTGACCCCACCCAAATATATACCTAATATCTCATAACATAAGCTCATAAAACACAAAAGAAAAAAAAATAAAAGCTGGAAAAACTATGCAGAAGCCGAGAGCAGCAAGGAAGGAGAAAAAAATAATTTTTGCTCTTCAACTCTTCAATTCAAGCCTCTCCAAGCCTAGAGCAAGTAGTTTAGGGTGTGTGCAAGCCTCCCGTGAGCTCCTTCGCGCATTGGTGAGGGATTTCATGACTTTTTGCACATTTTAAAATTGTTGTAATTTTCTTGATTTGTTAGAAATGTGTTCAAATGCTATTTTAATGCTTACCTATGCTATTAAACCTTGTATATAAGTGCTAGAGAACACATTTAAGCCATTGGTGCGCATTTTAAATGATTAGAATCGTTATTTTGATTTATGAGGTGAATAGTGACAAAATTTTAGGGTTTTGTGTAATTGTGCGTATTAGCTTGATTCAATGCTTCTAATAGATGCCTTAGGTGCTAATGAAGGTAGTCTAATAGCCCCGTGCATTTGAATTGCTCTAAATTTGCATAGAACGTGAATTAGCCGACTTTAACAAAGGGATTTTGGGGTTAATGCAAATCCAGGTGGATTCGGGCTTCACTTTTAGTGTTCTTAGGATACCTAGGTGCTATAGAACCTTTGCTAACTCTTGTTTGAAGCCCGGTTAAGGTAGGTGTAGTTCAAAACTATAAGAGAAAAATTGGGGCTTTCGGGGTAATTGCGGGTAATCGAACATAATCGTGGGTTGCAAGGGTACCTTAAGGGTTAATTAGAAGATTGATATAGCTTCCCCTTGAATTTGAATTATTGATATGAGTTTGGAAGGAAAACGGATGGAAAAACAAAGGGGTTTAAGGGTAAATTCATTTGTCACTCGCATCTAAAACCTTGGCATGTCTCCAAATGTGTTTAAATGCGGTTTTAAGTTGTTTTGAAGCTTTTAGAATAGTTTTATATGTACCTTGGATATTTTCCCTTTGTAAACTTCTTAATTGCTTGTACTGAACTGATTCTAATCTATCTGTTTCGAGGTCAACCTACTTTGTTGATCCTCATACCTGTTATTACTTATATTGTTATTGATATCATGCCATTGTTAAGTGCATTGCATAGTGGTTACGCAACCATAGTGTCAGGGGCGGATGTGTTGAATATCGGCTGGGCGGCAGAGGGCTTGCCAGTGGATATTCAAACTTCGTGCCCTAGTCCCTCATTCGCCTTGTCTGGAGATTGCCAGGGGATGTTGGGTCATAGGATTATCGGGGTACATCCGGAGTACACTTACTGGAGTGTTTGGGGTTATGCCGGCTTATCATGATCGTGATCGTGGTTCGTGGATCGTGAATGAAGACCAAGTGAAGATTGGAGTATAGGGGTTATGTGAATGTATCCTTTTTAATGTGTGGTATTCAATCTTTTGTCCTTCTTAAATGGTTTCTAGTGCTATTAATGCTTAATTATATTATTTGTTGCATTGCACGCCCCGGGAGACCTTATCCCTCACTGGGCAACAGTGTTGTTCATACCTCGATATCATGTTTCAAGAAGTACTGAGGGTGATCCCCAGCTAGTTGAGGTGGTAGTGGAAGAAGAAGAAGTGCAGGCTGAGCCTTTGCCCTAGTAGCTGTGTGTTTGTTGTCTGAGGTGGATGTGCTTTCTTGTTGCTTTATGGTGTACTTGTATTATTATACTATGATCTATTTTGTGGCCTTATGGCTATGTATATGCTTTGTAGTTGCAAGTTAAAGATAGTTGATTGTAGTAAGTGTAGTAAGTCAATGGCTTGTAATAACTTTTAATTTCTTCTTTTAGTTCTTGCATGCTTGGGGTGTATGTTTAGAGGTATGTATGATTTCAACTTCTAAGATTGCTCTAATGTTATCATAGAATAGCATGTTAAAAGGGTTTAATGAAAAGTTAAGTTGGGTGCATGCTTGTGTGGTTCGGAGCTGTTGAATGTTTCAAGGCTCGGATGGCCTGGAACTTTTAAACTTTAATTATAAAAGTTTATCTTAATATATTGTGGCTTTTTTGAGTATTTACAGGTTTCCAAAATGTCCGCGGTATAGAGGAGACTCTGTCCGTTTATCGGGTCCAGACTTAACCATTAGCGTGGGGTTGGGTCGGGGCGTTACACTTGATGTACTCATTACCTAAGTACATCATTGTCATTCTTGTTGATCCTTGTTAATCCTATTGTTTTGTTATTAAATCATGAGTCATTATTTTGCTTGTAATTGCTCATTCAATATACTCAGCACTGTCCTATCTTATTTTTACTTCCTTGGTTATTGCGTGCTGAGATACTCATTATATTGATACTCATATTTTCTATTGAATTAATCATCTCTTATTTCTTAACTTCATTTCGCCTCAAGTACAACTTACTTGTTGGTTCCTTAAACAATCATTGAGAATTGAAATGTTTACTTGTTCAGGAATGTTCGTTCAACATACTCAACACTGTTTTGACCCGTCATCATCCTTTGTTCGTACTTATTTAACTGATTGGTACTGAGACATTCCATATCCTAGTTATCATGCTTTCTTATTAAACTATTAACCTCTTGATTCTCTAACTTGTTTGACCTCTTGTTCACTTGATTGTTGGCTCGAATATGACTTTCCATATCCTTATTTCCTTGTAAATTTCATAATAGCCATATTCTGACCAATGTCACTTTTGAGATATTCCCTTGATCAGTAATCATTCATGTTATCGTAAATGAGTTTTTAAACCCTCGGGGTGTTTATAGAGCCCTTTTGTGATAAGTAGTGGTGTCATGCTAAGACCTTGGAGTTGCGATTTCTTTCATAAGCAATATGATATTAGGTGGGAGTGAATTATGAATTGAGAATTATTTTGGGAATTGTGATAATCATCTTGTAGTCAACGAAGTTTATTTCCTTTGAGGTCTTTGTTTAGGTGTCATCCTAAGAGATAAATGGGAACCAAGAGAAGTATTGTTAAAGTGTAGGGATTAAGGACTTAGTTGTTTGTCAGTTCGAGAATTGCACGGACGCAATTGTTTTAAAGGGGGAGAATGTGAAATCCCAGATTTTACCTTTACATAGAATTGCGTGTTTTGACCTGTTTATGTGTAATATGAGTCAGAATACGCTAATTCTGTGATTTATATTCCTAATACATGCTATGTGTGCATCCATGAAATTTTCATCAAAATCAGCATCAAAATTTTATCGACGGTTTTTGTGAATAGTATTTTGAACACACGTCCGCTAAAATTTTTACATGGGTGTTTTAAACGTTTTAAACCTAGTCCTCGGATATTCATAAACCCATGTTTGATAAAAATTGATTCTGAAACAGAATAGAAATTTAAATGGACTTTTCGGGCAAAAAGTAGCATTTTTTAGCCAAATAGTGATTTCTTCTAAACCCGATTCTTGCGTTGACTTTCATTGACCTAGCACATATTAAATACAAATTGTATTTCATTTTAAATATTTCTAAAATTGCACCATTGAAAAATGCATTTAAAAGACATTTGAAAAATAAATAATATGACTTTTAATCGTCTTTTGCAAAAATAAGCATTTTATTTCAACTGTATGTAGATATATGCATAGGAATATTAGTGATCCTAAAAAATAGTCCTACTAAATATATAGTATAAGTTAGATAGTATTTTATTTATTATTTTTGGCTAAAACAACTAAAAATAACTTAGTTTTGCATTGACCTTTGCTTATAACTATCAACACACATTAAAAATCATCCAAAAATACCCCAAAAACACACACAAAACCGTGGCTCCTTGGAGGAGAAAGATGAAGGCATTTTCAAGGTTTTTCAAAGCATTTTTCTCATAGATTTTGCATTTCAAAGCCGAATTGAGTCATTCAAAGCTAGAATTCACTTGTTGGGCGTCCATTCTACATATTTCTTGCATCATATAACATCAAAGGTGAGAGAAAAATTCTAGATCTCAAAATGCTATTTTTATGTCAAATTATATAATTGAATTTTTAGCCGTTGAAATGTTGAATTGATGTTAGATTATTGCTCAGTAGATGCTAGGGATCACTTATATGAGTTTATAGCTGTTTTGAACCGTGGTAGCATATATTTCTATTTTTCGAGTATTAAAGTCAAGTTTTTGGCTTGTTGTTGAATAATTGTTGTTGTAGTGGTTGGAATTGGTTGGTTATAGCTTCTAAAAGTTTCTTAAATACGTGGTAGTAATGTTGTAATGCCGAAATTTTGATTGTGATGTTGTGGTGAAAGTCCAAAAATTTCAGCCATGGTGCATTGAGATTTTAGGGTTGTTGGGCTTGTATTGGATAGATTGTGATTGGTTTCCAAGGGGGCTAATGTAGTTGCTTGAGTGTGTGAGTGAAAGAAATTGGTTTGGAGGTTATTGGATTAGTAGATTGTAAGTTATGACTTTTAGAAGTTTGAATAGTCTTTCTTTAAATGTTAAAATAATGTCTTTAGTTGTTTGAGTGATGTTCGAGTGGTTGAATCATGGGTTGTTGTTGGTTAGATTCGGGTTTGGTTGAGTGGTTTAATGCATGTTAAGTTGGATGGCCTACTTTGTCATCTAACTTAGTTGTTAGTTGTTTATTTGATTAATTGATGTTATGCTGTTGAAATGATGTTAATTGATTGATTATTGATGAAGCTGGGAGATAAGCAACCTACTTTGTTGTCCTCCTGTGATATGAATCATTATTATTATTGTCATGAGTCTTGGTATGTGTGTGCCACCTCTCGGGCAGTGTTGGATTGTCGGGTTGATAACGGCATGACTATCATAGACTACCCCCAGTTTGCGTGGGCCGAGGTGCCATGGAGGGAGGGGCTAGTGAGGTACCTCAGGTGCGTGAGTAATGGGGAGTTATAAGAAGATGGTTGAGATCATGATGGCTTTTGGAGCTACACCAACTAGAGTATCCTTATTGATTGGTTATTATTATTGTTGTGCTTATATTGTTATTAATGTTTATTATGTGTTCACTGCTCAAAGGATGATTTCCAAGGGATATAGTAAATGCTTTTAAAAGATCTATCGAATCCTCACTAGGCTTGTTTTATATAAGCTCACTCTCATTCGTTTTCTGCATTCAGGTGTTACTGGGCAAGACTTTGTGTACGTTCCTCAAGAAGCTGAGTATGTGCCTTACGTGGACGAGTCTTATGTGCCAGAGTCTTTTCCATGAGTTTGTCTTAGCGTTTGTAATATGTTGTTTTGTATAACTTACTTAAAGTTAAAGACTTATGTAATGCTAGTTTAGTAGTCTTTCTTTTGAACATGATTAGGTTGCTATACTGGTTTATAATCTATTTTACAAATGTATGTTATAGCCTATGGATTGATGTTGGAACGGAGGCGTATAACTTATGAATTAACTGTTGAATAGTTGTTAATATATAGAAATGGTTGTGGAATTGTTGTTGTTCTTCAGAGTTGTGTGTATGAAGTTATAAAGGGTTGATTTTAGAGCACCGATGTTCGTATTACAGTCGTTATACTGCCAAAATTCTGTTGCGTCCTGACTGATTGTAAGGGGGGTCGAGTTGGGGCGTGACAATAATTGTTTTAGGAATGAGAAAATTGTGCATTTGAGCTTAAAGCGATAGGAGCCTTCGTTTGGAAAATGATTTGTTGAAACTAATGAATAGTGTTACGTAACTAAACTATGTGTTTTAATTAGCTATCATTTAATTACACTTAGAACTCATTTTTAGCTTGCTAATCGCATTGTAGTAGACCATATACTCAACCAACTTGACCCCACCTTTTATATTACTCAACATACATTTCATAACTCATAAAAACAACAAAACTGTCACGCCCCAACTCGACCCCTCTTACAATCAGTCAGGACGCAACGGAATTTCGGCAGTATAACGACAGTAACATGAACATCAGGGCTCTAAACCAACCCTTAATAACAACATACATCAAACTCCACAAATCACCATCCAACTCCACAATCAAATTAACAACGTACAACGCAACCATTTCATACATTAAACATTCTTTCATCAACTCATTCATAGTTATGCACCTCCGTGCCAACTTAATACATAGGCTATACATATATTTCAAAATAGATTATACAAAACATTATTTTACAACAACTAAGATAATCACATGGAAATGACTCCTGCACTTAAGACTCATCCATATACGGCACATTTCCCTCTTCCGGAGGCACATACCCGTAGTCAAAATCGGTAACACCTGCATGCATGCAATAATAGAGAGTGAGCTTATATAAAATAAGCCCAGCGAGGATCCGATAGATCTCGAGCAAGGTCTACTAAACTCCTTGGAATAATCCTTTGAGTCAGTAAACACACAATAACATAAATAATACTATCATCACATAACTATATGACCATTCAATAAAGGATACTCTCTCTAGTTGGTGTATCTCCAAACGCCATCACGATCTCAACCATTCTTCTTATAACTCCCTATTACTCACGCACCCGAGGTACCTCACTAGCCCCTCCCTCCATGACACCTCCGTCATGCTAGCTGGGGGTAGCCTCTGGTAGTCATGCCGTTATCAACCCGACAGCCCAACGCTGCCCGAGATGTGGCACACACATACCAAGACTCCATAATCATCATCAATCATCAATCAATCATCAATCAATAATCGGGGAGATCAGCAACAAAAGTGCCCGATTCCCGTACTCAATAATCAATCAATATAACATCAATATAACATCAATATTTTAATTAAACAACAAACAACTAAATTAGATGACAAAGTAGGCCATCTAACCGAACATGCATTAAACACACAATCAAACTCTAATTTACCCATCAACAACTAACAATTCAATCACTCAACCCACACCCAAACAACTAACACTCAATCTAACATTTTAAAAAAAGACAACCTAAACTTCAATTAATCATATCTTACATTCTACTAATCCAAACAACTCCAAATCGGTTTCAAACACTCACCCATTCAACCATCTATATTAGCCCCCTCGGAAAACCACCATAACACCTCCAAATCATGCCCGATAACCCTAAAACCCTAAGGTGTCAGGGCTGAATTTTCCGGATTTTCACACGAACAACGTAATCAAAAATTCGGCATTACAATAGCGCTAACACGTAATTATCAAGTATTTAGAAATCGACGGCAATCGATTTCGATCATCACAACTCAATTAATTCAACATTGAACAATTTAATCAAAATTTAATACCCGAAAAATAAAAATTATGCTACATCAGACAGAAATTTGTAGTATTACAACTAAACGATCCCTAGCATGCAAGGAGCAATAATCTAACATCAGATTACAATTCTAACGGTTCAAATTTCATTTATACGCAAAAACATAAAAATGACATTTTGAGATCTAGAATTTTTCTCTCACCTTTGATGCAAACCAAGGCTAGAAATAGGTAGAATGGATGCCCAACAAGCAAAATCAAGCTTTGAATGAAGTGATTTGGACTTGAATTGCAAAATCTATGTGAAAAATGCTTGAAAACCTTTGAAAAATGTCTTCATCTTTCTCCTACAAGGAACCACGGTTTTGTGTGTGTTTTTGGTGGTGTTTTGCTTTGTTTTTAATGTGTGTTGATCATATATTAAGCAAAGGTCAAATAAATAAAAGAAAGTCAAAGTGGAAACTAATTATTTTTAGTGTTTTCTTGTCTTTTAATTCATTTTCTTGACTACTCTTGCTCAAATTAATTATGCAACACCTAAACTATCTCAAGTAGGTTATTTTTAGGTGACAAGAAGTTTTACAATCAAACAATTTCACCCGAGTCGGCTTAAAACTCGATTTTCGCAAAAGTCGGTGTAAAAACCCTAATAAATTCTTAAGCCGATTTTAAAAATGTTTTAATCAAACACAGGTCTATTAAAGTCCGTGGTCTAGGTCTAGAAGGGTTAAAAAGACCAATTTCAAAATTTTAGCGGACGTGTTTCGAAAACACTATTCACTGAAAATCGACGATAAAATTTCTGATCCCGTTTTTTTATGAAAATTTCATGAATGCACATTTAGTACGTATTAGGAGTATTGACATCAAAATTATAACATTCTAGGTCATATAGCACATAAACAGGTCAAATGCACGCAAAACGAGATAAAACACGTAAATCGAGTTAAAGCAGAAAAGTGGGGTTTCACATTCTCCCCTCCTTAAAATAATTGCGTCCGCGCAATTCTCGAACTAACAGACTATTAAATCTTCAATCGTTACACTTAATAATACTTCTCTTAGTTCTCATTTATCTCTTAGGATGACAATTAACCAAAGACCTCAAAGGAACAAACTCTGTTGACTGCAAGTTGATGATCATAGTTCCAAGACAATCTTCAATTCATAATTCTCTCCTACCTAATATCATATTGCATATGAAAGAAATCGCAACTCCAAAGTCTTAGCATGACACCACTACTTATCAATCATCCCCTACTACACAAAAGAGCTCTATGAACACCCTGAGGGTTTAAAAACTCATTCACGATAACATGAATGATTATTGATCAAGGAAATATTTCAAAAGTGACATTTGTCAGAATATGGCTCTTATGAAATTTACAAGGAAATACGAATATGGAAAGTCATATTCGAGCCAACAATCAAGGGAACAAGAGGTCAAACAAGTTAGAGAATCAAGAGGTTAATAGTTTAATAAGGAAGCATGATAACTAAGATAAGAAATGTCTCAGCACCTATTAGTTAAATAAGTACGAACAAATGATGATGACGGATCAAAACAGTGCTGAGTATGTTGAACAAAAATTCCTGAACAAGTAGATATTTCAATTCTCGATGATTGTTCAAGGAACCAACAAGTAAGTTTTACTTGAGGCGAAATGAAATTAAGAAATAAGAGATGATTAATTCGATAGAAAACATAAGTGGCAAGAGTATCTCAGCACACAATAACCAAAGAAGTATAAATAAGAAAGGACAATGCTGAGTATATTAAATGAGCAATTACAAGCAAAGTAATGGCTCAGGATTTAATAATGAAACAATAGGATTAACAAGGATCAATAAGAATGACAATGATGTACTTAGGTAGGGAGTACATCAAGCAAGTGGAATTCGAACAAGTAAAATGGTATACCAAAGGAAAAATTACTTTCAAATGAATTATAATAGGATGAAATGAAATATTGAAATCAATGGCTGGAGATATAGAATGAAATATAGAAGTCTCAAACTTTAACTCCAATAAGTGACATTGCTATAAGAAGCAAATATGAACATTAAGAATAGAAACAATGTCAAATGAGCATAGGATCCATTAATCCAATAAGCAAAACTTTCAAGAAACAATTGATATGCTAGAAAAGTGTAACTCTCTCTCAAATAAGTGAGAATAGAGTAAAAAAGAATAATAAGACTGATAGAATTATGAAGCACAAGAAGGGTGTCCCACTTACACACTTAAATACCAACAAGTCAAATCCTACAATCTATCTTCCTCCAAAACAAGACACTAAGGAGATCTAGTGAACCTAAGGAGTCATAACAATCACCAAACAAGATAAATCACCCTAAAATTTTACATTCCGTACTAGACCAATCACTAAACAAGATAAATCACCGATTACCCAACAAGATTAACTAATGAGGACTCCAAAATCTGATAACACAATACAGATTCATACTAACCCATTATAACACAAGAGAATCCCCAATCAACAATTTAGAAAGTCATACCACCTAGAATCCAAAAGCTTGATGTAGGCAAGTAAATGTTCAGCCATCGAAATGCATTCTTATTTCCTCAAATTATTCTATCTCCCAACAATTACATCTTCGAATAAAGTAACTTTAGTCATGAATTACTCCAATTGTCTCCAAGGTTTAAAGATCAAAACTCTAAAATATCCATTAATAATATAGCAATCCCAAATAGTAGACATATTCAGATGTTATACCACAGTTCATTCCATTCACAAATATACATCACTAATTCTTCAAATAAATTCATTCTAAAATAACCTCAAGAAAGTATAATCTGAGTTGAGACTCCAAAAGTGTCTAATCACAACCTCACAGAAACCTCAACTTATGATCCATCTCCAAGTAATAACAAGTTAAACATGGCAACAAAAGTAATTATAATCATCAAGATACATTGCTATTTTCCTCGAACAACTTCATTCTCGCTAAAGGAACATCAAGATCAATCCACTAAGCCGAAACTAAAATCCATAAACATAACAATTAAAATCTAACTGATAAACTTCTAGAATAATAATAATTCAAAATCATGGCCTACCACTATTTCTGAAAACTCTTGAAGTCATCCTTACTTCACCTAAAAGAATCACCCACAGTTATAGAATATATACAATTGCATCACATGAAAACAGGTACACCGTAATGCATGATTATCATATAATATAACATTATCACATAACACACAATTCAGCATATAAGAAGCCAACATCACATAAACAGGTTATATCAGAGAAGTAAGTTATAGACAATTAAAGTCACATAAGCAACAAACTTCACATAAGACAAGTTGATCACGTAACTCACATAGGTCACTTAAAGTACATTGAGCACCTAAAGCACGTTGTTTCACATAAGCTAGTTATAAACAATTAAAAACACATAAACAACTAACTACACACAAGGCACAAAATCACATAAAACACAATTGTCACATAATACACATTAATCACATAATGCACATTAATTACAACACATTGAGTACGTATAGCACGTTATCACATAAAACATATTGACCACATTAGTTCACTTAACACACAAGGCATACTGGTCACATAGAAAGTTAGACACATAAGTAAATTAATCACATAAACATATTAACATATGTTTCACTTTTCTTTCACTTAATACATACTTGCATGCTTAGACCACTACCCACATTCCGAGGATACCCTGGCTGACAGCTAATCAAGCTCTGATACCACTTAAATGTCACGCCCCAACTCGACCCCTCTTACAATCAGTCAAGACGCAACGGAATTTCGGCAGCATAACGACAGTAAAATGAATATCAGGGCTCTAAACCAACCCTTAATAACAACATACATCAAACTCCACAAATCACCATCCAACTCCACAATCAAATTAACAACGTACAACGCAACCATTTCATACATTAAACATTCTTTCATCAACTCATTCATAGTTATGCACCTCCGTTCCAACTTAATACATAGGCTATACATATATTTCAAAATAGATTATACAAAACATTATTTTACAACAACTAAGATAATCACATGGCAATGACTCCTGCACTTAAGACTCATCCACATACGGCACATTTCCCTCTTCCGGAGGCACATACCCGTAGTCAAAATAGGTAACACCTGCATGCATGCAATAATAGAGAGTGAGCTTATATAAAATAAGCCCAGCGAGGATCCGATAGATCTCGAGCAAGGTCTACTAAACTCCTTGGAATAATCCTTTGAGTCAGTAAACACACAATAACATAAATAATACTATCATCACATAACTATATGACCATTCAATAAAGGATACTCTCTCTAGTTGGTGTGCTCCAAATGCCATCACGATCTCAACCATTCTTCTTATAACTCCCCATTACTCACGCACCCGAGGTACCTCACTAGCCCCTCCCTCCATGACACCTCCGTCATGCGAGCTGGGGGTAGCCTCTGGCAGTCATGCCGTTATCAACCCGACAGCCCAACGCTGCCCGAGAGGTGGCACACACATACCAAGACTCCATAATCATCATCAATCATCAATCAATCATCAATCAATAATCGGGGAGATCAGCAACAAAAGTGCCCGATTCCCGTACTCAATAATCAATCAATATAACATCAATATAACATCAATATTGTAATTAAACAACAAACAACTAAATTAGATGACAAAGTAGGCCATCTAACCGAACATGCATTAAACACACAATCAAACTCTAATTTACCCATCAACAACTAACAATTCAATCACTCAACCCCCACCCAATCAACTAAGGCTCAATCTAACATTTTAAAGAAACACAACCTAAACTTTAATTAATCATATCTTACATTCTACTAATCCAAACAACTCCAAATCGGTTTCAAACACTCACCCATTCAACCATCTATATTAGCCCCCTCAGAAAACCACCATAACACCTCCAAATCATGCCCGATAATCCTAAAACCCTAAGGTGTCAAGGCTGAATTTTCTGAATTTTCACACGAACAACGTAATCGAAAATTCGGCATTACAACAGCACTAACACGTAATTATCAAGTATTTAAAAATCGACGGCAATCGATTTCAATCATCGCAACTCAATTAATTCAACATTGAACAATTTAATCAAAATTTAATACCCGAAAAATAAAAATTATGCTACATCCGACAGAAATTCGTAGTATTACTACTAAACGATCCCTAGCATGCAAGGAGCAATAATCTAACATCATATTACAATTCTAACGGTTCAAATTTCATTTATACGCAAAAACATAAAAATGACATTTTGAGATCTAGAATTTTTCTCTCACCTTTGATGCAAACCAAGGCTAGAAATAGGTAGAATGGATGCCCAACAAGAAAAATCAAGCTTTAAATGAAGTGATTTGGACTTGAATTGCAAAATCTATGTGAAAAATGCTTGAAAACCTTTGAAAAATGTCTTCATCTTTCTCCTACAAGGAACCACGGTTTTGTGTGTGTTTTTGGTGGTGTTTTGCTTTGTTTTTAATGTGTGTTGATCATATATTAAGCAAAGGTCAAATAAATAAAAGAAAGTCAAAGTGGAAACTAATTATTTTTAGTGTTTTCTTGTCTTTTAATTCATTTTCTTGACTACTCTTGCTCAAATTAATTATGCAACACCTAAACTATCTCAAGTAGGTTATTTTTAGGTGACAAGAAGTTTTACAATCAAACAATTTCACTCGAGTCGGCTTAAAACTCGATTTTCGCAAAAGTCGGTGTAAAAACCCTAATAAATTCTTAAGCCAATTTTAAAAATGTTTTAATCAAACACAGGTCTATTAAAGTCCGTGGTCTAGGTCTAGAAGGGTTAAAAAGACAAATTTCAAAATTTTAGCGGACGTGTTTCGAAAATACTATTCACTGAAAATCGATGATAAAATTTATGATCCCGTTTTTTATGAAAATTTCATGAATGCACATTTAGTACGTATTAGGAGTATTGACATCAAAATTATAACATTCTAGGTCATATAGCACATAAACAGGTCAAATGCACGCAAAATGAGATAAAACACGTAAATCGAGTTAAAGCAGAAAAGTGGGGTTTCACAAAAACACAAAGAGAGCAAGCTGAAATTTCACTGTAGTAGGGCCGACAGCCCCTTAGGAATAAAAGGAGAGATTTTTGCTCAACCAATCTTCAATCCAAGCCAAGCCAAGCTGGGTGCAAGTGTTTTAGGGTGTCTTCTAGCCTCCTAGAGTTCCTGTGTGCTTTGGTGAGGGATTTCATACCTATTTTTGCATTTGAAAAATGTGACAACTTTCTTGAATTCTTTGATTTGCTATCAAATGCTTATGTAATGCTTAAATATGCTAATGTATGTTGTATACAAGTAGTAGAGACCTAATTTATGCTATTGTTTCATAGTTTAAACAGTTGAAATTGCTTGTTGATCGTATGGCATGAATAGTGATAGAAAAACTAGGGTTTTGTGAAATCAAACCTTATAGCTTGAATCAATAGATGTTTTAGGTGCTAATGAAGGTAGTGTAAAGGCCCCGTAGGGTTTAATTGCTCATAACCTAATAAAAGCATGAAATAGACAACTTTTAGAAAGGGGTTTCGGGGTTATCGCGAATCCAAGTTGAATTGGCCTCCACATTTAGTATTCCTAGGCTATATAGGTTCTAAATAAGCCTTTCTAGCTTCCATTTGAGTCTCGGTTGAGATATGTGTAGTACAAAGTCATAAGGGAAAAATTGGGGCTTTCGGGCTAAATGCGGGTAATTAGGTGACTTTGAGGGTCCTAAGGGTGTGTAAGGGGTTAACTAAAAGCATGGAATAGACTGCTTACTAATCTAGGACATTAGCTTGAGTTGGGAAGGAAAATGGGTTGAGTTATAAAGGGGTTTAAGCACAAATTCGATTGTCTCACGCTTCTAAGACCTTGTCATGACTCCTTGAGGGTCTAAATTGTGTTTTCAAGATGTTCTGGAGCTTTTGGTATAGTTCTATGTGAATCTTGATTATGCCCCTTTGTAATCGCTTAGTAATATATATGCTAGTGCTTTTATTCTAATTATTCCGAGATAAACCTACTTTGTTGATCCTCCTATGTGTTATTGCTTCCATTATTGATAAGTGTATTGTATAGTAGTTGCGCAACTATAGTGTCAGGGGCGGTTGTATTGAATATCGGTTGGGCGGCGACGGGCTTGCTAGTGGATATTTGATCTCCGTGCCCTATTCCCTCACTCACCTAGTCCGGAGATTTTCAGGGGGTGTTGGGTAGTAGGTTTATCAGGGTACATCCGGAGTACACACACAGGAGTGATTAAGGATTTGCCGACACATTGATCGTGGTTCGTGGATCGTGGTTCGTGATCGATTATCAGAGAATTCTGGAGTGTTGGGGCTAAGTGTATCGTATCCTTTGACATGTGTGGTTATTTACTGTTTCAAATGTACTTTACTTGCCTTTCTTGTTTAACGGTTATAATTGTTGCATTGCACATCCTGGGTAGTCTTTATCCCTCACTAGGCAATAGTGCATGCTCATACCTCGCTAACATGTTTCAGCAGACGCTGTGGTTGAACCCCAGCTAGATTTAGGTGAGAGAGAAGAGCCAGAGATCCAGACTGATCAATTACTTTAGTTGCAATGTCTATTTGCTTGAGGTAGACTTATGGTTCTTGTGGTTATGTGGAAATCCTGCTTGTCTACTTTATGTCCTATTTTGTAGCCTAAGTGCTTATATTATATTAATGTTGTTGTAAGCTGGAAGCTAGATGAATATCGTAGAAGTTATGGAATTATGACATGTAATAACTTATGTTTCTATTTCTAGCTACTTTGCATGCTTGGGTGTGAATATTCTGATGTATGGTTGTTTTCAAATTCTAGGAATGTTTTAATACTATCATGGAGTGGCATGATAAGCGGTTTTGTAAAGAAGTTAAGTTATGAATGCATGCTTGTATGAATCTAAACTGTTGTATGTCTTACGGCTCGAATGGCCTTAAAGCTAAGACCTTTAGTTATAAATAGAATTCTTGTTATGTTATGGCTTTATTGAGTGTTTACAGGTTTTCAGAATATCCACGGTACAGAGGAGACTCTGTCCATTTGTCGGGTCCGGACTTAACCTTTTATGTGGGGTTGGGTCTGGGAGTGACATTTAGGTGGTATCAGAGCTATTAGAATGCATGAGCGGAGATAGGTTTCTCAGTGTGTGGGTAGAGGTCTATTATGTGATTGTGTGATTGCATGAATCAGTGACTCTTGGATTGACTAAGTGGAAATTGAATTAGTAATGAACATGCTAGCATGGAAATGGGATTGTGAAAGGTCTTTTAAGAGTTAATGTTTGAATGTGAAAAGTATAAAATGTTGAGTATGATTAAATGACTTATATGTATTTCTTGTATATGATTACTCTTCTAATCTTATATGTGACTTTATGCGGATTCATTTGAACTTCTTCTTATATGCTTTACTTGTAAACTACATATATACATGTCATAATACTTTGCATTCTAGCTACTCGAGATGGGGCCTCATCGACAAAACAGAAATCAAAATGTTAAGGAATAAGAAGTTGACCAGCGGACAATTAATGTACGGTTAAGAACTGCTATAGGCCAGATTGTAAAGGTATTATGGAGGCAGGGAGATGATGCACCTACAGGTAATCTTGGTCAGGGCCAGGTTGGAGCGGTGGGTGGTGGTAGCAACTATCTTGAGAAATTTCTACATCGTGGATGTGAAACCCCAAATTTTACATTTGTATAGAATTGCATATTTTGACATGTTTATGTGTTATATGAGTTAGAATGAGCTAATTCTGTGATTTATATTCCTAATATATGCTATGTGTGCATCCATAAAATTTTTATCAAAATCGGCATCAGAAATTTTATCGACAGTTTTTGTGAATAGTATTTTGAACACACGTCCGCTAAAATTTTTACACGGATGTTTTAAACATTTTAAAACCTAGTCATCGGATATTAATAGACCCGTGTCTGATTAAAACGTGCTTTAGGTGCTCAATAAGTTACGTGATCAAAGTGCCTTATGTAAAGTTAGTTGTTTATGTAGTTTTAATTGGTTATAACTAGCTTATGTGAAACAACATGCTTTAGGTGCTCAATAAGTTACGTGATCAACTTGTCTTATGTGAAGTTTGTTGCTTATGTGACTTTAATTGCTTATAACTTGCTTACGTGATGTAACCTGCTTAGGTGATATTTGCTTCCTATGTGCTGAGTTGTGCGTTATGTGATAGTGTTGCATTGTATGATAATTGCATATTACGTTGTACTTGTCTTTCATATGATATAGTTGCATACATATTTAACTCGTGAGTGACCATTTAATGCCAATGGAAGCTGCAAGAGCTTTTGGAACCAGAGGTAGGCTGTGATTTTGAGTTATTATTATTCTGTTAGTTTATCATTGAGATCTTGATTATTATGCTTATGGATTTTTGTCTCAGTTTAATGGATCTATTCTTGATGTTCCTTTAGCAAAAATGAAGTTGTTCGAGGATATAGCAATGTATCTTGATGATTATAATTACTTTTATTGCCATGTTTAACATGTTATTACTTGGAGATCGATCATAAGTTGAGGTTTCCTTGGGGTTGTGATCATTCACTTTTGGAGTCTCAACTCAGATTATACTTTCTTGAGATTATTTTAGAATGAATTTATTTGAGGAATTGGTGATGTATATTTGTGAATGAAATGAAGTGCAGTATAATATGTATATATTTCTACTACTTGGGATTGCTATCTTGTCAAAGGTTATTTTGGAGTTTTGATCTTTAAACCTTGGAGCCAATTAGAATGATTCCTGACTAAAGTTACTTTATTCGAAGATGTAATTGTTGGGAGATAGAATTATTTGAGGAAATAAGAATGCATTTTGGTGACTGAACGTTTACTTGCCTACATTGAGCTTTTGAGTTCTAGGTGGTATGACTTTCTAAAGTGTTGATTGGGTATTCTCTTGTGTTACAATGGGTTAGTATGAATCTGTATTGTGTTATCAGATTTTGGAGTCTTCATCAGCCAATCTTGTTGGGTAATTAGTGATTTATCGCGCTTGGCAGTCTGGTGTGGAATGTAAATTTTGGAGTGATTGTATGACTCATCAGGTTCTCTAGATCTCCTTAGTGTCTTAGGTGGGATACCCCTTTTGTGCTTCGTATTCTATTGGTCTTATTATTCTTTTCTAATCTATTCTCACTTATTTAAGAGATGGTTACACTTTTCTAGCATATCAATTGTTTCTTGAAAGTTTTGCTTATTGGATTAATGGATCCTATACTCATTTGATATTGTTTCTATTCTTAACATTAATATTTGCTTCTTATAGCAATGTCGCTTATTGGAGTTAAGGTTTGAGACTTCTATATTTCATTCTATATCTCCAGCCATTGATTTCAATATTTCATTTCATCCTATTACTATTCATTTGAAAGTAATTTCTCCTTTGGTATACCATTTTACTTGTTAGAATTTCAATTGCTTGATGTACTCCCTACCTAAGTACATCATTGTCATTCTTGTTGATCCTTGTTAATCCTGTTGTTTTATTATTAAATGCTGAGTCATTACTTTGCTTGTAATTGCTCACTCAAAGTACTCGGACTGTCCTGTTGTTATCATTTCTTATTCGTACTTCTTTGGTATTGCGTGCTGAGATACTCTTGCCACTCATGTTTTCTATTGAATTAATCATCTCTTATTTCTTAATTTCATTTCGCCTCAAGTACAACTTACTTGTTGGTTCCTTGAACAATCATCGAGAATTGAAATGTTTACTTGTTCAAGAATTTTGGTTCAACAAACTCAGCACTGTTTTGACTCGTCATCATCCTTTGTTCGTACTTATTTAACTGATAGGTGCTGAGACATTTCTTATCTTAGTTATTATGCTTCCTTATTAAACTATTAGCCTCTTGATTCTCTAACTTGTTTGACCTCTTGTTCACTTGATTGTTGGCTCGAATATGACTTTTCATATTCTTATTTCCTTGTAAATTTCATAAGAGCCATATTCTGACCAATGTCACTTTTGAGATATTCCCTTGATCAGTAATCATTCATGTTATCGTGAATGAGTTTTTTTTTAAACCCTCGGGGTGTTCATAGAGCTTTTTTGTGTAGTAGGGGATGATTGATAAGTAGTGGTATCATGCTAACACCTTGGAGTTGCAATTTGTTTCATATGCAACATGATGTTAGGTGGGAGAGAATTATGAATTGAAGATTGTCTTGGAATTATGATCATCAACTTGCAGTCAACGGAGTTTATTTCAATTGAGGTCTTTCTTTAGGTGTCATCATAAGAGATAAATGAGAACTAAGAGAAGTATTGTTAAGTGAAACGATTGAGGACTTAATTGTCTGTCAGTTCGAGAATTGTGTGGACGCAATTTCTTTAAGGGGGGGGAATGTGAAACCCCATATTTTACATTTGCATAGAATTGCATGTTTTGACATGTTTATGTGTTATATGAGTTAGAATGCGCTAATTCTGTGATTTATATTCCTAATACATGCTATGTGTGCATCCATGAAATTTTTATCAAAATCGGCATCATAAATTTTATCGACGGTTTTTGTGAATAGTATTTTGAATACACGTCCGTTAAAATTTTTACACGGGTATTTTAAACATTTTAAAACCTAGTCCTCGGATATTAATAGACTGATGTCTGATTAAAATGGAATTTGAATCAGATTAGGAATTTTAAAGGTTTTTACGCTTTCTTTTGCAAAAATCGTGTCTTTAACCGAGTCGGGTGAGAGTCTTTGCATGTGAAAATTTTTGCCACCTAAAATAAACTACCTAAAAATAGTCTAAGTGTTAAATGAATGTTGGTGAGCAAAATAGTCAAGAAAAACAATTAAAAGACTAAAAATACTAATTAAAAGATTAGAAAATCAACTTTGACTGTTATTTTTTTTGTTGACCTTGAGCTTATATCATCAACACGCACTAAAATAGAACAAAAACACCTCCAAAAACACCTACATAACCGAAAATTCCAAGGGAAGCAAAGAGAATGCATTTTTCTAAGGTTTTCAAGTGATTTTCTCATAGATTTTGCAATTCAAGTCCAAATCACTTCATTCAAAGCTTGAAATTGCTTGTTGGGCATCCATTCTATCTATTTCTAACCTTAGTTTGCATCAAAGGTGAGAGAAAATTTTTATATCTCAAAGTGCTATTTTTATGTCCTTTCATATACCTATTCATTTAGCAGGTGAAATACTAAACTATCTTTAGATTATTGCTTAGTAGATACTAAGGGTCATTTATATGGGTTTATAGCTGTTTTGAACCGTAGTAGCACGTATTTCTATTTTTCGTGTATTAAAGTTGAGAATTTCTCTAAATGTTGAATAGTTGGAGTTGTGGTGGTTGGAATTCATTATTGTTGACTTCTAAAAGTTTGTTAAATACGTGGTAGTAATGTTGTAATGACAAAATTTTGATTGTGATGTCGTGTTGAAAGTCTAGAAATTTCAGTCATGGTGCATTGAGGTTGTTGTTGGGCTTGTTTTGGATGGATTGTGGTTGGTTTTCGAGGGGGCTAATGTAGTTGCTTGAGTGGGTGAGTGATAGAAACTGGATTGGAGGTTATTGGATTTGTAGATTGTAAGTTATGACTTTTAGAAGTTTGAGTAGTCTTTCTTTGAATGTCGAAATAATATCTTTAGTTGTTTGAGTGGTTGAACCATGGGTTATTGTTGGTTAGAATCGGATTTGGTTAAGTGGTTTAATGCATGTTAAGTTGGATGGCCTACTTTGTCATCTAACTTAGTTGTTAGTTGTTTATTTGATTAATTAATGTTATGTTATTGAATTGATGTTAACTGATTGATTATTGATGAAGCCGGGAGATAGGCAACCTAGTTTGTTGTCCTCCTGTGATATGAATGATTATTATTATTGTCATGAGTCTTGGTATGTGTGTGCTACCTCTCGGGCAGCGTTGGGCTGTCGGGTTGACAACGGCATGACTATTATAGACTACCCCCAGCTCGCATGGGCGGAGGTGCCATGGAGGGAAGGGCTAGTGGGTACCTCGGGTGCGTGAGTAATGGGGAGTTATAAGAAGATGGTTAAAATCGTGATGGTATTTGGAGCTACACCAACTAGAGTATCCTTATTGATTGGTATTGATTATTGTTATGTTTATATTGATGTTGATATTTGTTATGTGTTAAAGATCTATTAATTACTCACTGGGCTTGTTTTATATAAGCTCACTCTTATTCGTTATTTGCAAGCATGTGTTACTGAACCAGAATACGAGTATGTGCCTCATGAAGATAAGAATGTGACTTTAGTTGAAGAGTCTTATGTGCCATAGTCATATCCTGATGCTTAGCTTGAATGTTTTATACTATTTTGTAGTATGACTTAGGTTTTCTAGTTTCAAGCTTTTAAAGGTGTATTGTATAAACTGATCTAAAGATAGTAAAAGTGTTATACTAGTTTAGTTGTCTTACTTTTGGATTTAAATAAGTTGCTAAGCTAGTATAATATGTTATGTATGTA
This sequence comes from Ehretia macrophylla, assembly GCA_037974665.1. NCBI lineage: Eukaryota > Viridiplantae > Streptophyta > Magnoliopsida > Boraginales > Ehretiaceae > Ehretia > Ehretia macrophylla. Next base: position 59,703,655 of record CM075781.1, read on the forward strand.
TATGGTTTTACTTAGTGATGTATGATGTTGAAACGGAGGCATATAACTTATGGATGAAATGGTGAAAAAATGTTTTAAAGTATATTTTGGTTGCGTTGTATGTTGCTAACTTGATTGTGGAGTTGATTGGTGATTTGTGGAGTTGGTTGTATGATGTTCTAAAGGGTTGGATTAGAGCCCTGATATCCGTGTTACTGTCGTTATACTGACAAAATTCCGTTGCGTCCTGACTGATCGTAGGTGGGGTCGAGTTGGGGTGTTACAGTGGACCATCTAGTTTCTTTGGGGAGCCAGATGATATGCTAGCTGAGTAGTGGTTGAACAAAGTAGAGAAAATTCTTACAGGCCTCGAGTATACTGATGCGAGGAGAGTTGCATGTGCTGAATTTTTGCTCGAGGGAGATGCCGAGCAGTGGTGGTACACTGTTAAATCCAGGTGGGAGACGGAAGCTGCACCTCGGACTTGGGATGCATTTGTTAGAGAGTTCCAAGAGAAGTACATCACAGAAACAGCTATCGAAAGGCGAGAGCAAGAGTTCATTAATCTGAAACAGGGCAATATGACTATTGACCAGTATGATGCTGCTTTCACCCATCTGTCCCGTTATGTGCCTGCACTGGTTCAGCCAAAGAGCAAGAGAATCCAGAAGTTTGTTATGGAGCTGAGGCCTGATATCTCTTTGAATCTGTCCACTCAAGACTATCATTCCTGTGCAGCAACTGTCATAATAGCTGCCAGATATGAGAAACGTAAGGCATACCTATTTGGAGAACCGAGCCAGCCAAGTAAACGGCCACACCAGACTCAGAGTCAGGGATTTCAGAGGCAGACTATTTCAGTTGGTCAGAGTCAACAGCAGAGACAGACTCAGAGTTATACAGGACCTACACAGACTCAGGCACGACCAGTTCAGAGTCAGAGTCAGGGGCAGCCTCGTCCAGTTGCTGCTCGATCTCAGTAGGATAGTTCAGCTACCTCTTCTTATAGAATTCCTTCGGGAGGCACTGTTGCAAGATGTCACCAGCAGTGCAGCTTCTATCAACGTCAGGGACATACAGAGGAGATCTGTTGGAAGAAATTGAACAGGTGTACAGGTTGCGGGAATGACCAGTACAGGGTTAAAGACTGCTTGAAATCAAGAACACCAAAGGTCAAACATCAGCTTAGAATTCGCAGACCAGGGCACCAGCTGCAACACCAGCACCACGGGGGCAGGCCCGAGTATTTGCTTTGGATGCTGAGGAGCTTCCTGATACGACGGCAGTTGTTGAAGGTACATTTCTTCTTAATAATAAATCAGTTACAGTTTTAATTGATACCGAGGCTATACACTCATTTATCACACTTATGTGCACTCAGTCTTTTGCATTGAAAATTGAAAAGTTCCCTTATAAGATTGAGGTAGGTTCGCCAGAGGGCATTAAAATTTCCACTAAATCTTGTGTAAAGCTTGTGAATTATGCATTGGGGGTCGAGTCTTTCTTGTTGATTTGATTATCTTGCCTGTTAAGGATTTTGAAATAATTCTGGGTATGAATTGGTTGAGTAAATATTATGCTTATCTAGATTGTAGAAGAAACATTGTGAAGCTAGAAATGCCTAATCAACCCGTAATTAAGATTGTCAGTAGTCGTAAGTCTACGGATACTCGTATAATTTCTTCCATTAAGGCGACCAAAATGTTGGGTAGAGGTTGTAATCCGGGGTTTTTTCCTGAGGAATTGCCTGGTTTACCACCCGATAAAGAGACAGAGTTCATGATTGACTTGTTACCGAGGAGAACACCTATCTCTAGAACTCCGTATAGAATGGCTCCACCCGAATTGCAAGAATTAAAAGTTCAATTACAGGGTTTACTTGAGAAATGATTCATTCAGCCGAGCTCTTCACCTTGGGGTGCACCGGTTCTATTTGTTAAGAAAAAAGACGAATGTCTCCATTTATGTATCGACTATCGAGGTCTCAATCAGGTGACCGTCCAGAACAAATATCATTTGCCTTTAATTGATGAGTTATTTGATCAGTTGCAAGGCGCCAGGGTATTTTCTAAATTCGATCTGAGGCAGGGTTATTATCAGTTCAGGATTAAGAAGGATGATGTACCTAAAACTGCCTTCAGAACTTGCTATGGTCATTATGAGTTTGTTGTCCTACCATTTGGTTTGACTAATGTTCCCGCCACATTCATGGATTTAATGTAGAGGGTATTCCATCCTTATTTGGACCAATTTGTGGTTATCTTTATTGATGATATTCTTGTATTTTCTAAATTTGAGGCGGAGCATAAACAGCATCTCAGGATTGTATTGCAGATTCTTCAAAAGCATCAATTATTTGCAAAGTTCAACAAATGTGAATTCTGGTTAAAGCAAGTTGCTTTTCTTGGTCATATTATCTCGCAAGATGGTATTTCTGTTGATCCAGCGAAGATTGAAGTTGTATTAGCTTGGAAATGGCCCGAAAATGTTATAGAGATCCATAGTTTTCTTGGCTTAGTTGGGTATTATCGGAGATTTGTCAAGGATTTCTCTAAAATTGCAGGGCCTTTGACTCAGCTCACTCAAAAGAAGTCAATGTTTGACTGGAATGATAAGTGTGAGGCTAGCTTCCAGGAATTGAAGAAGAGGTTAACCACAGCTCCTATTCTTGCTTTACCTGAGGGTTATGACAATCTGGTGATCTATAGTGATGCTTCTAAGGAAGGTCTGGGATGTGTATTAATGTAGAATGGAAAGGTTATTGCTTATGCTTCCAAGAAACTGAAACCTTATGAACTCAACAATCCAACGCATGATCTTGAGCTCGCAGCTATTATTCTTACATTAAAGAAATGGCGTCATTATCTCTAGGGCAACAAGTTTGAAATCTTTACAGATCATAAGAGCCTGAAATATCTGTTTTCACATAAATAGTTGAACATGAGGCAGAGGCGTTGGCTAGAGTTACTTGAGGACTACAACTGCACCATTAATTATCTTCCAGGTAAGGCCAATATTGTTGCTGATGCTTTGAGCCGAAAGGCTACCGTGGCTAGCTTGATTATCAAAAATTAGGAATTCATGGAAGAATTATGTTTATGGAAGCCTAAAACTGCAGATTCTGGTATACAATTTGCAAGTTTGCAGATTCAATCTTTATTGTTATCCAGGATTTGAGAAGCTCGGCAGACTGATCCTCATGTGTTGGAAATCTTAGAAAAGTCTAAAGGGGGAGAGTCAGATTTCAAACTACATGATGATAGTATTATCAAATTCAAAGGTAGAATCTGTATTCCGAGTGAGCCAGGTCTGAAGAATATTCTTGCTGAGGCACATAGTTCTAAATATATTATCTATCCAAGCAGTACAAAGATGTACAGGGATTTAAAACATAACTTCTGGTGGAATAACATGAAGAGAGAGATTGCTACTATGTTGCTAGATGTCTCACATGTCAGAAAATTAAAGCTGAGCATTAGAGACCTGCAGGGTTATTGCAACATTTGGCTATTCCGAAGTGCAAATAGGACCACATCACTATGGAATTCGTGTCGGACTTACCGAGGTCTTCGAAGGGTAATGACTCTATTTGGGTTGTTATTGATAGATTGACTAAGACTTCTCACTTTATTTCTAAAAAGAAGACTAATTCTCTTCATAAGTTTGTGGAGTTATATGTTGAGAATATTATCAGACTTCATGGGATTCTAAGGAGTATTGTGTCAGACAGAGATCCCAAGTTCACATCTCAGTTCTAGCAGAAGATTCAGAAGGCTTTGGGCACGACTTTGAGCTTTAATACTGCTTATCACCCTCAGATGGATGGTCAATCTGAGAGAACTATCTTAATCCTTGAGGATATGTTACGGGCTTGTATTCTGGACTTCAGTAAGAGTTGGGAGAAATATTTTCCACTCGCAGAGTTCGCCTATAACAATAGTTACCAAGCTACTATTGGGATGGCACCGTATGAGGCACTTTATGGGCGCAAATGCAAATCCCCTCTCTATTGGGATGAGGTTGGTGAGATGAAGACTATCGACCCTACTCTTTTTCCTAAGATGAACAAAATGATTGATCATGTGCAGCTTATCAAAAAGAGGATGCTTACAGCTCAGAGTTGGCATAAGAGTTATGCAGATAGGCGTTGCAGAGATTTAGAGTTTGTTTTGGGTAATCGGGTATTTTTTAAAATCTCTCCTCAAAAGGGTTTGATTCGTCATGGCAAAGGGGGTAAACTCAGTCCGAGATATGTTGGACCGTTTGAAATCACTGAGAGAATTGGTGCATTGGCATACAAACTAGGTTTACCTCCTAGATTGGGCAGAATTCATGATGTCTTCCATGTATCTATGCTTCGGAAGTATCAGCCAGATCCTTCTCATATTCCTGAGCCAGAGCCGTTAGAGATCTGTGAGACTCTGACTTATATGGAGAAACCTCTACAGGTTGTAGATCATAAGGTTCAAGAGCTCAGGACGAAAAGCATTCTGATGGTTAAGGTACTGTAGGATCATCACGGGTTAGAGGATGCTACATGGGAGAGAGAGGATCAGAAGTGGGATCGCTATCCAGAGTTGTTCCCCGAAGCATGTAAGAATTGCGTGGACGCAATTTGTTTAAGGGGGAGATCGTGTGACGCCCGATATCTTAGTCATACATTTAGCCACTATTGCATCCACTAATTGCGCATTTCTTCTATGCTTTACTTGTTGTCTTCTTTGGTTACTATTCATTTCGTTTTTCAACTGCATAATTACCATGAATTAGCATTTTTCTTAAATCATAATACTTGTTTTAGGAATGAGAAAATTGTGCATTTGAGCTTAAAACGATAGGTGTGAAACCCCACTTTCTTGCTTATCTCGTTTTACGTGTTTTACCTCGTTTTGCGTGCATATGATCTGTTTATGTGCTATAGGACCTAGAAAGTTATAATTTTGATTTCAATACTTCTAATACGTGCTAAATGTGCATTCATGAAATTTTCATCAAAAACGGAGTCAGAAATTTTATCGTCGATTTTCAGTGAATAGTGTTTTCGAAACACGTCCGCTATAATTTTGAAACTGGTCTTTTTAACCCTTCTAGACCTAGTCCACGGACTTTAATAGACCTGTGTTTGATGAAAACGGTTTTAAAATCGGCTTAAGAATTTATTAGGGTTTTTACACCGACTTTTGCGAAAATCGAGTTTTAAGCCGACTCGGGTGGAATTCTTTGAATGTAAAACTTCTTGTCACCTAAAAATAACTCACTTGAGATATCTTGGGGGTTGCATAATTATTTTTAACTTGGTGAGCAATAAAATGCAATTAAAGTCATTAAAAACACAAAAATACCTATTAAAATAACTTTGACTTTAATTAAATAATTGACCTTATAAGCTAATGTCCTCAACACACACTCACACAACACAAAAACACCATCACACACACACACATTGCCGAGGGGTTGAGGGAGAAAAGAGAAGAAAGAAAACTCAAGCTTTCAATCCAATTTTTCAAAGAAAAACCTAGTTTTTGTCCGTGAAACTTCGCACCGACTTGGATTCTGTTTGTTGGGCACGCATTGCACGTATTCCTAGGCTTATATCGCATCTAAGGTGAGAGAAAAATTCTAGATCTCAAAATGTCATTTTTGTGTTTTTGCGTATAAATGAAGATTGAACCGTTAGAATTGTAATCTGATGTTAGATTATTGCTCCTTGCATGCTAGGGATCATTATATACTAATACTACGAGTTTCTGTCAGATATAGCATAATTTTTATTTTCCGGGTATTTAATTTTGATTAAAATGTTCAAAGTTGATTTAATTGAGTTGCGTTGCTCGAAATCGATTGCCGTCGATTTCTAAATACTTGATAATTACGTGTTAGCGCTGTTGTAATGCCAAATTTTCGATTACATTGTTTGTGTGAAAATCCGGAAAATCCAGCCATGACATCTTAGGATTTTAGGGTTATCGGGCATGATTTAGAGGTGTTATGGTGGATTTCCGAGAGGGCTAATGTAGTAGGTTGAATGGGTGAGTGATAGGAACTGATTTGGCAATGTTTGGATTAGTAGATTGTAAGTTATGAATTTTAGAAGTTTAGGTTGTCATTCTTTAATTTCTTGAACGATGCCTTAGATGGTTGGGTAGTGTTCGAGTGATGAATGGTGAGTCGCTGTTGAGTAATTTAGGGTTTAATTATGTATATTATGCATGTCCGGTTAGATGGCCTACTTTGTCATCTAACTACGTTGTTTGTTGTTTAATTTAATATTGATGTTATATTGATGTTATTGATTGATTATTATTGAATGCGGGAATCGGGCACTCTTGTTGCTGATCTCCCAATTGATTGATTGATTTATGCTTGCATGATGATTGATGAATATGGAGTCTTGGTATGTGTGTGCCACCTCTCGGGCAGCGTCGGGCTGTCGGGTTGATAACGGCATGACTGCCATAGGCTACCCCCAGCTCGCATGACGGAGATGTCATGGAGGGAAGGGGCTAGTGAGGTACCTCGGGTGCGTGAGTAATGGGGAGTTATAAGAAGAACGGTTGAGATCGTGATGGCGTTTGGAGCTACACCAAATAGAGTATCCTTATTGATTGGTTATATAGTTATGTGATGATAGCATTATTTATGTTGTTATTGTTGTTGTGTGTTTACTTGCTCAAAGGACTAAATCCAAGGAGCGTAGTGAATACTGTCGAGATCTATCGGATCCTCACTGGGCTTATGTATATAAGCTCACTCTCTATTAATGCATGTTTCAGGTGTACTTTCACAAGATTACGGGTACGTGCCTCCTGAAGAGGAGAATGTGGAAAATGTGCCTTTCGTGGATGAGTCATATGTTCCCGAGTCTTATCCATGATTCTATGTTGTTAAATGTCTTGTATATTAGTTTAATAGACTTTATATGTCTTATGGTTCTTAATGTAATAGATATTGAAAAGATGATGAACCAAATGATGTTAATTTAGTGGCTTTCTTTTGTCTATGGTTAAATTGTAGTTGTGTCTCAACTTACTTTTGAAATGTATGATAAAGTTGAGGTATTGTATGTCATGTTGGAACGGAGGCGTATAACGAGGATGTTTTATTGTATAATATGGTTGTGTTGTATGTTGTTGTTTGTATTGAGAAATTACTGGATGTATGATGTTTAATGAGGTTGGTTTAGAACCTCGGAAATCTGTTTACTGTCGTTATGCCGCCGAAATTCCGTTGCGTCCTGACTGATCGTAGGTGGGGTCGAGTTGGGGCGTGACAGTTTAAGTGGTATTAGAGCTCATGTTAGTTGTCAGCCGGGGTATTCTCGGAATGTGGGTAATGGTCTTAGCATGAAATATGTATGAAAGGAAAGAAAAATGAAATATGTATTGGTATGATTAATTGATTAAGTGATTATGTGATTTAAGTGCTTATGTGATTATGTGATCAATTTGTTTAAGTGTTTTATATGAGTTTGTTATTTATGTGTTAATAGTTGTTTATAACCTGTCTACGTGCTATAACTGTGCTAACTCTTTGATTAGTAGAATGGCCGGTCGACCGAGAACCAGAGGTAGGTCTGAGTTGACTGATGAGACTCCGAGTAACGTGGCACCGGGCCGTGACGGGGGTGATGACCGATTAGGAGCAGCTATGGAGCGGATTGCAGAGTTAGTGGCTAGTCAGGCACAGTTATTAGCAGGGCAGGCTGCCCAGAATCAGGCTATGCAGGCTCAGCTTCTGAATATTCAGGGTGGTAACCACGGGCGTGGTACCCTGAAGGATTTTTTAGGATATCACCCACCGAGATTTCAGGGGGAGCCGGATGATAGGAAGGCGGAGGTATGGATTAGCAAGTTGGAGAAGATTTATGATCCACTTGGCTATACTGATGAGCAGAAAGTCTCTTTTGCCGTGTATTTGTTAGATGACGAGGCAGAGGAGTGGTGGCGCACGGTAAGGACTAGCTGGGCGGCACAGGGTATTCCTTATGTTTGGGGTACCTTTCTGATGGCTTTCCGAGCAAAGTATGTCCCGAGGATTTGCAGGGAACGGAGAGAGGCCGAGTTTCTAGCCTTGGTCCAGGGAGATGCTACAGTGGCTCAATATGAGGCCACATTTACTCGATTGTCCCGGTATGCACCGGAGTATGTGGCAGACGAGGAGCGGAGGACTCGCAGGTTTATGTTTGGGGTGCGGCCCCAGATGCAGGATGTGATGGCTCTGAATCGATATGATATCTTCACTGAGGCTTTTGATGCAGCTTCTAGATTAGAGAAGAGGAAAGGGGATCAGATTGTCTCCAGTCAGCCTAGTAAGAGGCCGTATCAGCCACAGGGCCAGCAGGTTTTATATAGGCCTCCAGTACAGCAGGTTGTCTACAGGCCACCTGCCCAGCAGGGTTCTTATAGGCCACAGGGTCAGCAGAGTTACTATCGGCCTCAGTTTCAGCAGAGGCCATATCAGGTTCAGACTCAGTTTAGGCCAGCGCAGTCTCAGGGTCAGTATAGGCCTAGTGTGGTGAGACCTCAGCAGCAGGCTGTATCAGCTGCTTCTTCAGCTTCTGGTTATTCTAGGGGCAGTGTTAGTGCCACATCATCGCAGTGTAATTACTGCAAGCGCCCAGGGCATGTGGAGTCCGACTGCAGGGTAAAGGCAGGGACATGTTTGGGTTGTGGTAGCAGCGAGCATAGGGCGAAGGATTGCCCTAAGTATGCGAGGACTGAGGGTCGGGCAGCGACTCAGGGTTACCAGGGTAGGCCTACGGGCAGTGTACCACAGCAGCAGCGGGTTCAGGCTCGGGCTTATGCAGTTGACTTAGAGGAGATGCCTGAGGAGACTGCAGTTGTGGAAGCAACTAAAGCCGTTAAGTTGGTGAGTAAAGGGTGTTCGGGTTATCTAGCTTATTTGATCAACAAGCCATCTGATAAGCTACAGCTAGAGGAAGTCCCTATTATCCGGGAATATCCTAATGTATTTCCCGAGGAGTTGCCAGGATTGCCGCCTGAGAGGGATATAGAGTTTGTGATTAATCTTGTTCCCGGTACTCAACCTATTTCTAAATCGGCGTACCGGATGGCACCAGCTGAGTTGAAGGAGTTGAAGACTCAGTTACAGGAGTTGTTGGAGAAAGGATTTATTCAGCAGAGTTCTTCACCTTGGGGAGCTCCTGTTTTGTTCGTGAAGAAGAAGGATGGCACTTTGAGATTATGTATTGATTACCGTGGTTTGAATCAGGTGACCATCAAGAATAAATATCCTTTGCCACTGATTGATGAGTTGTTTGATCAACTTCAGGGAGCCAAAGTCTACTCTAAATTTGATTTGAGGCAGGGGTATTATCAGCTTCGGATTCGCGCGGAGGATGTTCCGAAGTCTGCCTTCAGGACTCGGTACGGGCATTATGAGTTTGTTGTCATGCCCTTTGGTTTGACTAATGCACCGGCAGCATTCATGGATCTTATGCATCGAGTTTTTCAGCCGTACTTGGACCAGTTCGTGGTGATTTTTATTGATGATATCTTGGTCTATTCTAAATCTGAATTGGAGCACGAGCAACATCTACGGCTTGTATTGGAGAAGTTGCAGGAGCATCAGTTGTTTGCCAAGTTCAGCAAATGTGAATTTTGGCTGCAACGGATTTCTTTTCTTGGCCATGTTATTACACAGAGTGGTATTTCTGTAGATCCCACTAAGATTGAGTCGGTGATGTCTTGGAAGCGGCCAGAGAGTGTTACTGATGTCCGTAGCTTTCTTGGCTTGGCGGGTTATTACCGTAGGTTTGTCAAGGACTTCTCAAAGATTGCGGGGCCACTATCTAAGTTGACTCAGAAACGGACTATCTTTAATTGGGACGAGAAGTGTGAGAGTGGATTTCAGGAGTTGAAAAAGAGGTTAACTACCGCTCCAGTACTTGCTCTACCAGAGGGGACCGATAATATGGTCATTTACAGTGATGCATCAAAGGAGGGCTTGGGATGTGTTCTTATGCAGGATGGCCGAGTTATTGCCTATGCTTCCAGGAAGTTGAAGCCTTATGAAGTGAATTATCCGACTCATGATCTTGAGTTGGCAGCAGTTGTCTTCGCACTGAAAAAGTGGCGTCATTATCTGTGGGGCAGTAAGTTCGAGATTTTCACTGATCATAAGAGTCTAAAGTATTTATTCTCACAGAAGGAGTTGAATATGCGCCAGCGGAGGTGGATGGAGCTTCTTGGAGATTATAATTGTTCTATCAATTATCTGCCTGGAAAGGCAAATGTTGTGGCAGATGCTCTCAGCCGGAAGGCTAGTATTTCTTGTTTGGCTGTCAAGAAGTGGGAGGTTCTTGAGGAGTTTAGTTATTGGAGACCAGAGTTCACTCAGGTTGGGGTGATGTGTTCACATCTCCGTATTCAACCTTTATTGTTGTCTCAGATCAGGGAAGCTCAGCAGCTTGATGTTAAACTTCAGAAGATCAAGGATCAGATTTCGGATGATCAGTCTGATTTCAAAGTGCATGAGGATGGTATTCTTCGGTTTCGGAACAGGGTTTGTGTTCCCGATGAACCGGGCTTGAGACGAGGTATTCTGGAGGAAGCTCATAATTCTAAATATACTATTCATCCCGGTGGAACCAAGATGTATCGGGATTTGAAACAGCATTACTGGTGGAACAACATGAAGAGGGAGGTTGCTCAGTTTGTGTCTAGATGTTTGACTTGTCAGAGAGTGAAAGCCGAGCATCAACGACCAGCAGGTTTGCTTCAGCCGTTGGCTATACCAGAGTGGAAATGGGAGCATATTACGATGGACTTCGTCACAGGATTGCCTAGATCACCGAGGGGTAATGATGCAGTTTGGGTTGTCGTGGATCGTTTGACGAAGACAGCTCATTTTATTGCCATGAGGTTGGGAGATGAGGTTACAAAGCTGACGGATCTCTATCTGGATCAGATTGTTAGACTTCACGGTATTCCATCTAGTATTGTCTCTGATCGAGATCCTCGATTTACTTCTCGTTTGTGGGAGAAACTTCAGGAGACCTTAGGTACTCAGTTGAACTTCAGTACAGCGTATCATCCACAGACCGACGGTCAGTCTGAGCGGACTATTCAGATTCTGGAAGATATGCTTAGGGCTTGTGTTCTGGACTTCGGGAAGAACTGGGAGAAACATCTACCACTTGCCGAGTTTGCCTATAACAATAGTTATCAAGCTACTATTGGAATGGCACCTTTTGCAGCTCTTTACGGTCGTAAGTGCCGTTCACCTTTGTATTGGGACGAGGTAGGAGAGATGAAGACTGTTGATCCGACTATTATGCCAGAACTTCTTGAGAAGATCGAGAATGTTCAGTTGATCAGGCAGAGAATGCTTACGGCGCAGAGTAGATTCAAGAGTTATGCTGATAAGCGTCGTCGAGACTTGGAGTTTGCAGTTGGAGATCGGGTTTTCTTGAGATTGTCTCCTCGAAAGGGGTTTGTTCGTTATGGTAAAGGTGGTAAGCTGAGTCCGAGATTTGTTGGGCCGTTTGAGATTACTGGCAGGGTTGGTAAGTTGGCATATCGGTTGGCTTTACCGGAGAACTTCTCTAATGTCCACGATGTGTTTCACGTGTCTAATTTGCGGAAATACAATCCGGATCCTTCTCATATTCTTGAGCCAGAGCCGTTACAGCTTCGAGAGAATTTGACTTATGACGAGCGTCCGATTCGTATTCTAGATCAGATGGACCGAGAGTTGAGGTCAAAGAGGATTCCGATGGTTAAGGTGTTGTGGAAGCATCACGGCATTGAAGAAGCTACGTGGGAGAGACGAGATCAGATGCAGCAGCAATACCCAGATCTATTCCGTACATCAAGTAAGAATTTCGAGGACGAAATTTCTATAAGGGGGGGAGAATGTGAAACCCCACTTTCTTGCTTATCTCGTTTTACGTGTTTTACCTCGTTTTGCGTGCATATGATCTGTTTATGTGCTATAGGACCTAGAAAGTTATAATTTTGATTTCAATACTTCTAATACGTGCTAAATGTGCATTCATGAAATTTTCATCAAAAACGGAGTCAGAAATTTTATCGTCGATTTTCAGTGAATAGTGTTTTCAAAACACGTCCGCTATAATTTTGAAACTGGTCTTTTTAACCCTTCTAGACCTAGTCCACGGACTTTAATAGACCTGTGTTTGATGAAAACGGTTTTAAAATCGGCTTAAGAATTTATTAGGGTTTTTACACCGACTTTTGCGAAAATCGAGTTTTAAGCCGACTCGGGTGGAATTCTTTGAATGTAAAACTTCTTGTCACCTAAAAATAACTCACTTGAGATATCTTGGGGGTTGCATAATTATTTTTAACTTGGTGAGCAATAAAATGCAATTAAAGTCATTAAAAACACAAAAATACCTATTAAAATAACTTTGACTTTAATTAAATAATTGACCTTATAAGCTAATGTCCTCAACACACACTCACACAACACAAAAACACCATCACACACACACACATTGCCGAGGGGTTGAGGGAGAAAAGAGAAGAAAGAAAACTCAAGCTTTCAATCCAATTTTTCAAAGAAAAACCTAGTTTTTGTCCGTGAAACTTCGCACCGACTTGGATTCTGTTTGTTGGGCACGCATTGCACGCATTCCTAGGCTTATATCGCATCTAAGGTGAGAGAAAAATTCTAGATCTCAAAATGTCATTTTTGTGTTTTTGCGTATAAATGAAGATTGAACCGTTAGAATTGTAATCTGATGTTAGATTATTGCTCCTTGCATGCTAGGGATCATTATATACTAATACTACGAGTTTTTTTCGGATATAGCATAATTTTTATTTTTCTGGTATTTAATTTTGATTAAAATGTTCAAAGTTGATTTAATTGAGTTGCGTTGCTCGAAATCGATTGCCGTCGATTTCTAAATACTTGATAATTACGTGTTAGCGCTGTTGTAATGCCGAATTTTCGATTACATTGTTTGTGTGAAAATCCAGAAAATCCAGCCATGACATCTTAGGATTTTAGGGTTATCGGGCATGATTTAGAGGTGTTATGGTGGATTTCCGAGAGGGCTAATGTAGTAGGTTGAATGGGTGAGTGATAGGAACTGATTTGGCAATGTTTGGATTAGTAGATTGTAAGTTATGAATTTTAGAAGTTTAGGTTGTCATTCTTTAATTTCTTGAACGATGCCTTAGATGGTTGGGTAGTGTTCGAGTGATGAATGGTGAGTCGCTGTTGAGTAATTTAGGGTTTAATTATGTATATTATGCATGTCCGGTTAGATGGCCTACTTTGTCATCTAACTACGTTGTTTGTTGTTTAATTTAATATTGATGTTATATTGATGTTATTGATTGATTATTATTGAATGCGAGAATCGGGCACTCTTGTTGCTGATCTCCCAATTGATTGATTGATTTATGCTTGCATGATGATTGATGAATATGGAGTCTTGGTATGTGTGTGCCACCTCTCGGGCAGCGTCGGGCTGTCGGGTTGATAACGGCATGACTGCTATAGGCTACCCCCAGCTCGCATGACGGAGATGTCATGGAGGGAAGGGGCTAGTGAGGTACCTCGGGTGCGTGAGTAATGGGGAGTTATAAGAAGAACGGTTGAGATCGTGATGGCGTTTGGAGCTACACCAAATAGAGTATCCTTATTGATTGGTTATATAGTTATGTGATGATAGCATTATTTATGTTGTTATTGTTGTTGTGTGTTTACTTGCTCAAAGGACTAAATCCAAGGAGCGTAGTGAATACTGTCGAGATCTATCGGATCCTCACTGGGCTTATGTATATAAGCTCACTCTCTATTAATGCATGTTTCAGGTGTACTTTCACAAGATTACGGGTACGTGCCTCCTGAAGAGGAGAATGTGGAAAATGTGCCTTTCGTGGATGAGTCATATGTTCCCGAGTCTTATCCATGATTCTATGTTGTTAAATGTCTTGTATATTAGTTTAATAGACTTTATATGTCTTATGGTTCTTAATGTAATAGATATTGAAAAGATGATGAACCAAATGATGTTAATTTAGTGGCTTTCTTTTGTCTATGGTTAAATTGTAGTTGTGTCTCAACTTACTTTTGAAATGTATGATAAAGTTGAGGTATTGTATGTCATGTTGGAACGGAGGCGTATAACGAGGATGTTTTATTGTATAATATGGTTGTGTTGTATGTTGTTGTTTGTATTGAGAAATTACTGGATGTATGATGTTTAATGAGGTTGGTTTAGAACCTCGGAAATCTGTTTACTGTCGTTATGCCGCCGAAATTCCGTTGCGTCCTGACTGATCGTAGGTGGGGTCGAGTTGGGGCGTGACAATAGGAGCCTTCGTTTGGAAAATGATTTGTTGAAACTAATTAATAGTGTTACGTAACTAAACTATGTGTTTTAATTAGCTATCATTTAATTGCACTTGGAACTCATTTTTAGCTTGCTAATCACATTGTAGTAGACCATATACTCAACCAACTTGACCCCACCCTTTATATTACTCAACATACATTTCATAACTCATAAAAACAACAAAACAAAAAGAGAGCAAGCTGAAATTTGATTGTAGCAGGGCCGACAGCCCCTTAGGAATAAAAGGAGAGATTTTTGCTCAACCGATCTTCAATCCAACTCAATCCAAGCTAGGTGCAAGTGCTTTAGGGTGTCTTCTAGCCTCCTACGAGTTCCTACGCGCCTTGGTGAGGGATTTCATACCTATTTTTGCATTTGAAAAATGTGACAACTTTATTGAATTCTTAGATTTTCTATCAAATTCTTATGTAATGCTTAAATATGCTAATGTATGTTGTATACAAATAGTAGAGACCTAATTTATGCTATTGTTTCATAGTTTAAACGGTTGAAATTGCTTGTTGATCGTATGGCATAAATAGTAATGAGAAAACTAGGGTTTTGTGAAATCGAACCTTATAGCTTGAATTAATGGTTCTAATAGATGATTTAGGTGCTAATGAAGGTAGTGTAAAGGCCCCGTAGGGTTTAATTGCTCGTAACCTAATAAAAGCATGAAATAGTTGACTTTTAGAAAGGGGTTTCGGGGTTATCGCGAATCCGAATTGAATTGGACTCCACATTTAGTATTCCTAGGCTATATAGGTTCTAAATAAGCCTTGCTAGCTTCTATTTGAGTCCCGATTGAGATACGTGTAGTACAAAGTCATAAGGGGAAAATTGGGGCTTTCGGGCTAAATGCTGGTAATTGGGTGACTTTAAGGGTTCTAAGGGTGTCTAAGGGGTTAACTAAAAGCATGGAATAGACTTCTTACTAATCTAGGACAATAACTTGAGTTTGGAAGGAAAACGGGTTGAGTTACAAAGGGGTTTAACCACAAATTCGATTGTCTCACGCTTCTAAGACCTTGCCATGACTCCTTGAGGGTCTAAATATGTTTTCAAGATGTTCTGGAGCTTTTGGTATAGTTCTATGTGAATCTTGATTATGCCCCTTTGTAATCACTTAGTTATCTATATGCTAATGCTTTTATTCTAATTGTTCCAAGGCCAACCTACTTTGTTGATCCTCCTATGTGTTATTGCTTCCATTATTGATAAGTGTATTTCATAGTGATTGCGCAACCATAGTATCAGGGGCGGTTGTATTGAATATCGGCTGGGCGGCGGCGGGCTTGCCAGTGGATATTCGATCTCCGTTCCATATTCCCTCACTCGCCTAGTCCGGAGATTACCAAAGGGTGTTGGGTCGTAGATTTATCGGGGTATATCCAGAGTACACCTACTGGAGTGATTGAGGATTTGCCGGATTATGCTTGTATCTTGTTGTATTACTAAATTGTTATATAATGTGAACTTTATTTGTGACGCCCGAGATTTTAGCCGTAAATTCATTTACTGTTGCATCTATTGTTTGCGCATTTCCTTCTGTGCTTTATTAACTGTCTTCTTTAGCTACTATTCATCCCGTTTTCAAACTATATTCTATTAGTGAATTAGCATTTTTATTAAATCACATTAATTGTTAGAGGAGTGGGAAAAATGTGCAATTGAGCTAGAAGCGATAGGAGAGCTCGTTTAGAAAATGATTTTCGTAGTTCAATGAATAGTGTTACGTAACTAACTTAGTGTTTTAATTAGCTAGCCTATGTTTTACACCTTAGGTTCGTTTTTAAGCTAGCAACGCGCATTTTAGAAGTCCACTTAAGCAACCACTTGACCCCACCTCAACTTAACCTCACTATATAACCTTATAAGCACCAAAATACAAAACAAAAGAAAACAAATGTGTAGGAATTACTGTAGCAGGGCCGAAAATACCAAAGGAGAAGGAAAAAATGTGATTTTGCTCTTCAACTCTTCAAGCCAAGCCAATCCAAGCCTAGAGCTAGTAGTTTAGGGTGTGTGCAAGCTTCCTAGGTACTCCTACGCACATTGGTGAGGGATTTCATGGCTTATTTTCACATTTTAAAATAGTTGCTATTTTCTTGATTTGTTGAAAATGTGACCAAATGCTAATGTATTGATTATCTATGCTATTATACCTTGTATATGAGTGCTAGAGAACATATTTGAGCCATTGTTTCGCTTTTTAAACGGTTAGAATCGTTAGTTTGATTTATGAGGTGAATAGTGACATTTTTCTAGGGTTTTGTGTAATTGCACGTATTAGTTTGATTCAACACTCCTAATAGATGCTTTAGGTGCTAATGAAGGTAGTCTAATAGCCCCGTACACTTGAATTGCTCTAAAATCGTATAAAACATAAAATAGCCGACTTTAACAAAGGGGTTTTGGGGTTAATGCGAATCGGGGTGGATTCGGGCTTCACTTTTAGTATTCTTAGGCTACCTAGGTGCTATAGAAGCTTTGCTAACCCTTGTTTGAAGCCCGGATGAGGTAGATGTAGTGTAAAGCTATAAGAGGGAATTTAGGGCTTTCGGGGTTATTGCGGGCGTTTGAATGTGTTAGAGGGTTGAAAGGGTTCCTTGAGGGTTAGTTAGAAGGTTGGTAGAGTTTTCCTTTGAATTTGAATCATTAACTTTGGTTTGGAGGAGAAATAGCTTGAATAACAAAGGGGTTTAGGTGCAATTTCGGTTGTCTCGCGCTTCTAGGACCTTGGCATGACTTCTTGAATGTTTAAATGTAGTTTCAAGTTGGTTTGGAACTTTTGATGTAATTCTAATTATATCTTGTATATGCCCCTTTGTAAAACTACTTATTTGCTTGTATAAACTGCTTCTATTCTAACTGCATTGAGGTCAACCTACTTTGTTGATCCTCCTATGTGTTATTGCTTATCTTATTGCTATTAACTTGCCATTGTAAAGTGCATTGCATAGTGGTTGCGCAACCAGAGTGTCAGGGCGGTTGTGTTGAATATCGGCTGGGTGGCAGAGGGCTTGCCAGTGGATATTCAAACTCCGTACCCTATTCCCTCACTCGCCTGGTTCGGAGATTGCTAGGGGGTGTTGGGTCGTAGGATTATTGGGGTACATCCGGAGTATACCCACTGGAGTGTTTGGGATTATGCCGGCTTATTGTGCTCGTGATCGTGGTTCGTGGAACGTGTTCGTGAATTGAAGATTTGGTGTTGGGGTTAAGTGAAATGTATCCTTGTATTGTGTGGTTACTAGAGCTTGTTATTTCTGAATGATTAACTGCTTTATTGTCCAATTGCTTTACTTGTTGTATTGCACGCCCCGGGAGACTTTATCCCTCACTGGGCAACAGTGGTTGCTCATACCGCGATATATGTGTCAGGAAGTGCTGAGGGTGAACCCCAACTAGTTGAGGTGCTAGTGGAAGAAGAAGAAGTTCAGGCTGAGCCTTTGCCCTAGTTGTTGTGTGTTTGTTGTCTAAGGTGGATTTGCCTTCTTGTTGTTACATGGTGTACTTGTATTGCTATAGCATGATCTATTTTGTGGCCTTAAGGCTATGTATATTCTTGTAGTTGCAAGTTTAAAGTTGTTGGTTGTAATGTTAGCTTTGAGATATTATGGCTTGTAATAACTTTTAATTCTCCTTTTTGTTCTTGCATGCTTGGGGGTGAATGTTTAGAGGTGTTGATTTCAACTTCAAAAAAATTGCTCTAATGTTATCATAGAATGGCATGTTAAAAAGGTTTAATGAAAAGTTAAGTTGGGTGCATGCATATGTGATTTGGAGCTGTTGTTTGTCTTCTGGCTTGGATGGCCTTGAACCTTTGAATTTTAATTATAAAAGCTTGTTTTAGTATATTGTGGCTATTTTGAGCATTTACAGGTTTGAAAAATGTCCGCGGTACAGAGAAA
The DNA here is from genome assembly GCA_037974665.1 of Ehretia macrophylla. Taxonomy (NCBI): domain Eukaryota; kingdom Viridiplantae; phylum Streptophyta; class Magnoliopsida; order Boraginales; family Ehretiaceae; genus Ehretia; species Ehretia macrophylla. Next base: position 59,721,883 of record CM075781.1, read on the forward strand.
ACTCTGTCCGTTTTTCCCTAAAATTTTGTGACCGGGTTTGGTATTGGGTTGTGATTAGCATGGCTATTAGAGCCTCCGGTCTCGTGAGGGATCGGGGCGTTACATTATTGCATTGGCTATGAATGACAACTATGAGATTACTTGTGATAAGTATATGTTCTACTACATGCTAGGGTTTGATTCATTGAGTCAATCCAAGGTGTTTGAGAGTCGATTTCAAGCTGAGGGATTCATTTTACTTGGCATTTTAATTGATTTATTGCTTTGTATTATAATGAATATTGTGTGGTTAATATGTGTGTTTGAGCTATTTTATTGGGTTAGAATATGTGTAAAGTTATATTGATTATAATTGCCTATGTTCGAGGACAGCCTCTTCTGTTGTCCTCATTGTGTGTTTATCGCTTTATATACTTATCGAATTGTGTGATTATAATTGTTATCAATATCGTGGTTGCGCAACCATTTGGGCATGGTAGTGTCGGGGAAGCCGAGCAGTATCGGGCTTGCCGGTATACCTTGGCTACTACCCACTAGAGTGATTGGGGTTATGACGGCTTATCGATATCGAAATTATTATTGTTTATTTGAGTTCGTTGCTCGTGGATCGTGATTCACGTTCGTGGTCAACATTGTATCATTTTGAGTAACTCTCGCTTGGGCCCTTGTTCCTTGGGGACCTTTGATTGTATTCTTGTGATTATTTAACTAACCTTGAAGTGTATTGTTCAGCTTTTTTATTTGTTTAATATACTAGTTTCATATTGTTAATTTATTTTATTGTTAGTTGTTTCATTGCACAAAACCATTTTCAAAACTCCCTGGATATCTGTTTCCTTCCCTCACTGAGCAACTGTGTTGTTCACTCCCTCTTTGTAACCATTTCAGGTTCAGTTCCTTCGGAGTTTGAGAAAAAAGAAGGCTCGGGAGACCTCTTGAGTGGTGTTAGCTTTAGTTAGTTGTATTAAATGTGAATTTATGTAAAGTAATTGTAAAGCTTGGCTTGTAATCTATTTTGTGACCGTAGAGTTCTTGTATGTATTTGTATTGTGTCATGAAGGATTGTATTAAAGTCTTGAAGTGTTACTGACCTGTAATAAATTTTATTTCTTAGTTTAATGCCTAGTGGGTTGCATGATTGTATGGATTAAGTAAAGATGGTTAAAAGACCTAAAATATAAGAAAGTTAGATAGAAAAGATTAGAGTAGTATGATAATCAAAATCTTGATATTAGAATTTCAATAACCAGTGAAATGCATGCTTGTATGTGTTATTTTGTTATAATAGGAAGGCTCGGATGGCCTTAAAGACTTGGGGAGTTATGAAATGAATGTTGTATACTGTTGTTGTGGTTATTTCTTCTGAGTGCAAGTGTGTGGTTAGTCCTAGAAACAAGGAAAACTCCGTTTGTTTTCCCTCGTTTCTTGTGATTTCAAGTTTTGTATCGCGGCTCTAGTCTCGTGATGTCACGACCCCATTTTTCCTCAATTGCTAAAACGATCTCTGATACCATAATAATGACAGGGAATTAAAATTTAAGCATATGAATCCTCAAGCGGTCTGGGATCGTGATGCCACGGGTTTAAGAAGATCACTCCTCCTAAGTCCGTTAAGACACGAAACAATAGCCTGAACACTATGAACCATAAAATAAAACATCAAACCATATATTACACCAATTCTAATAACACCTATTATACAAACTTCATCACTAACAAATAATATTACAACCACCAAGTTCAAATTTACATGACCTGGATTCACTCTGTTACTTCACACAGGTCCAACTATAACAACTAGGCCTCAAAATAGTAATGTATCAAATTAATTACATAGTTAGATGTCCACACGATTAATACATTACATCAAATAAATCACATGTCTAGCTCATTCTATTACAACAAAAAGTTAACCAAAACGAGCAACTACGCTTAAGCTAAGCTCCAGCTCCGGACAACCTGTAATGGTAGAAAAGAGGGATGAGCTATGTCACGCCCCGACCCAACCCCACGCTAAAGGTTAAGTCTGGACCCAACAAACGGACAGAGTTTCCTCTGTATCGTGGACATTCTGAAAACCTGTAAACATATCAATAAGACACAACACAACAAGAATTCCATTCCTAATTCAAATCCTAGCTTCATGGCCATCCCAGCCTTAAGTTATACAAACAGTTTGGAAACATACAAGCATGCATTCACAATATAACTTCTTTACAAAACTGCTTATCATACCACTCCATGGTAGCATTTAAACATTCCTAGAAATTAAAAACAACCATACATCCATTCATTCACACCCAAGCATGCAAGGTAGATAGAAGCAGAAATATAAGTTATTACATGCCATAGTTCCATGTCTTCTACTACAACTGCTTTCAAACTTGCGACTATACAAATGTATACATAAGCACTTAGGCTCCAAAATAGAACATAAAGTAGAACAAGCAAGATCTTCACATAACAACAAGAACCATAAACTACTTCAAGAAAATAGAACACTACAACTAAGGCAACTGATCAGTCTGGACCTCCTGCTCCTCACCCTCAACCAAATCTAGCTGGGGGTTCAACCTCAGTACCTCCCGAAACATGTTAGCGAGGTATGAGCAACCACAATTGCCTAGTGAGGGATTAAGACTGCCTGGGGCGTGCAATGCAACAATTATAGTAATTAAGCAAGAAAACAAGTAAAGTACATTCGAATTAGTAAGTAACCACACATATCAAAGGATACAATACACTAAACCCCAACACTAAACCACGAAACACGATCAATGTGCTAGCATAACCCCAATCACTCCAATGGGTGTACTCCAGATGTACCCCGATAATCCTACGACCCAATACCCCCTGGCAATCTCCAAACCAGGCGAGTGAGGGACTAGGCCACAGAGATCAAATATCCACTGGCAAGTCCGCTGTCGCCCAGCCGATATTTAATACATCCGTCCCTGACACTATGGTTGTGCAACCACTATGCAATGCACTTCATCAATGGCAATACAATGACAACAATGGAAGCAATAACACATAGGAGGAACAACAAAGTAGGTTGTCCTCAAAACAGTTAGAATAGAAATATTATCATATAACAACTAAACAGATTACAAAGGCATTTACACATTTCATAAATAATCTCACCAAAAGCTCAAGAATGCCTTAGAAATACATTTAAACACCCAAGATACAGTTACAAGATCATAGAAGCGTGAGACAACCGAAATTCTACTTTAACCCCTTTGTAACACAAAGCATTTTCCTTACAAACTCAAGCTATTGTTCTAGATTAGTAAGTGTCCTATTCCACACTTCTAATTAACCCATAAGGCACCCTTAGGACCCTCGAAGTTACCCAATTACCCGCGTTTAGAACAAAAGCCCCAATTTTTCCCTTATGACTTTGTACTACACGTACCTCAACCGGGATCCAAATGAGTGCTAGCAAGGCTTATTTAGAACCTATATAGCCTAGGAATTCCAAATGTGAATGCCAATTTAACCCGGATTTGCTATAGCCCCGAACCCCTTTTAAGAAGTCGCCTAAATCATATTTTTGCTATGTTACGGGCAATTAAACCTTACGGGGTCATTACACTACCTCCATTAGCACCTAGAGCATCTATTTGGATCCTTGAATCAAGCTATAAGGTTCATTTCCTCAAACCCTAGAAAATTTATCACTATTTATGCCATACGATCAACGAATGAATTCAACCATTTAAATTATGAAACAATAGCATAAATATGGTCTCTACTACTTGTATTCATCATATACTATCATATTTGAGCATATTAATATTATTTGATAGCAAATCTACAAATTTGATAACTTGACAACATTTTTAAAAAATGCAAAAACTCATGAAATTCCTCACCTATTGCGCGTAGGAGTTAAGGAAAGACTAGAATACTAGTGGAAGGGCTTGAACCTAGCTTGGGAGGGCTTGAAATGGAGTTTTGATGAGCAAAAAATCTTCTTCTCCCTCTCCCAGCTGCTGCCTAGTTTCCACAGTAACTTTCAGCTTTTTTTTTTTTTTTTGTTATATTATGAGTTGTTGTGTTGTGTGTGAGTACATACTAGAGTAGGGTTAAGTTAAGTGTGAGTAATGTCTATAAAAATAAGTCTAGCTAGCTTAAAAACGAGTCTAAAGGTGCATTAATGTGCTAGCTATCTAAAATATAAAGTTTCCCTACGAAATACTATTCACTAGTTCAATAAAACATTTTCTAAATGGGCGCTGCCAACCCTAATCGCTCAAAAGCATATATTTATCATTCCTAAAACAATTAATATGATTTAAGAAAAATGCTAATTCAAAGTATTAAGTGGTTGAAAAACGTGATAAATAGTAACCACACAAAGCAACAAGTAATGCACAGAAAAAATGCAAATAGTGGATGCAACAGTAAAAAGGTGCACGGTAGAATCTCGAGTGTCACACCCTTTCCCCCTTAAACTAATTACGCCCACGCAATTCTTACATGATTCAGGAAATAACTCTGGATAGCGATCTCGTATCTGATTCTCTTTTTCCTATGTGGCATCCTCTAACCCGTGATGATCCCACGGAACCTTAACCATCGGAATGCTTTTAGTTCTCAGCTCCTGAACCTTCTAGTCTACAACCCGAATAGGTTTTTCTATATAAGTCAAAGTCTCACTGATCTCTAGCGGCTTTGGCTCAAGAATATGAGAAAGATCTGGCTGATATTTTCGAAGCATAAACACACAGAAAACATCATGAATTCTGCCCAAACTAGGAGGTAAAGCTAATCTGTAAGCCAAAGCACCAACTGTCTCAGTTATTTCAAATGGTCCCACATATCTCAGACTGAGTTTTTCTCATTTTCCGTGCCGAATCAAACCTTTACGAGGAGAGATTTTCAAGAATACCCGATCACCCACGGTAAATTTCAAATCACGACGACGTCTATCTATATAACTCTTCTGCCGACTCTGTGCTGTAAGCATTCTCTTTTTAATAAGCTGTACATTATCAATCATTCTATTCATCTCAGGTAAAAGAGTAGAGTCGATAGTCTTCATCTCACCAACCTCATCCCAATAGAGAGGAGATCTGCATTTACGACCATACAGTGTCTCATACGGTGCCATGCCAATAGTAGCTTGGTAACTATTGTTATAGGCGAATTCTGCAAGTGGCAAATATTTCTCCAAACTCTTACCGAAGTCCAGAATATAAGCTCACAACATATCCTCGAGGATTATGATAGTTCTCTTAGATTGACCATCCATCTGAGGGTGATAAGAAGTACTGAAGCTCAAAATTGTGCCCAAAGCTTTCTAAATCTTCTGACAGAACTGAGATGTGAATCTGGGATCTCGGTCTGACACAATACTCTTTGGAATCCCATGAAGTCTGACAATATTCTCAACATACAACTCCACTAGTTTATCAAGAGAATCAGTCTTTTTGTGGCAATAAAGTGAGAAGTCTTGGTCAATCGATCAATGACAACCCAAACTGAGTAATTTCCCTTTGAAGACCTCGGTAAATCTAAGACGAAATCCATAGTAATATGGTCTCATTTCCTCTCGGGAATAGCCAAAGGTTGTAACAACCCTGTAGGTCTATGATGCTCAGCTTTAACTTTCTGGTAGCCCAAGCATCTAGATACATATTCAGCAATCTCCCTTTTCATGTTATTCCACTAGAAATTTTATTTCAGATCTCTGTACATCTTTGTACTACTTGGATAGATAGTATACTTTGAACTGTGACCCTCAGCAAGTATCTCTTTCTTCAAGTCTGGTTCACTTGAAATACAGATTCTACCTTTGAATTTGAGAATGCCATCATCATGCTATTTGAAATCCGACTCTCCTCCTTTTGACTTCTCTAGGATTTTAAACAATTAAGGATCAGCCTGTTGAGCTTCTCTAATCCTGGATAATAACAAAGATTGAATCTGCAAACTTGTTAATTGAATACCAGAATTTGAAGTTTTAGGTTTCCATAAGCATAGCTCTTCCATGAACTCCCAATTTTCGATAATCAAGCTAGCAACGGTAGCCTTTGGGCTCAAGGCATCAGCAACAATATTGGCCTTACCTGGAAGATAATTAATAGTGCAGTTGTAGTCCTCAAATAACTCCAGCCAACGCCTCTGCCTCATGTTCAACTCTTTCTGTGAAAACAGATATTTCAGGCTCTTATGATCTGTAAAGATTTTAGACTTGTTGCCCCAGAGATAATGACGGCATTTCTTCAATGCAATAATAATAGTTGCGAGCTCAAGATTGTGCGTCGGATAGTTAAGTTCATAAGGTTTCAGTTTCCTAGAAGCATATGTAATAAACTTTTAAATTCTGCATCAATACACAGCTCAAACCTTCCTTAGAAGCATCATTATAGATTACCAGATTGTCAGTACCTTTAGGCAAGGCAAGAATATGAGTTGTGGTTAACCTCTTCTTCAATTCCTGGAAGCTAGCCTCACATTTATCATTCCAATAAAACACAGTTTTCTTCTGAGTAAGTTGCGTCAAAGGCCAGGTAATTTTAGAGAAATCCTTGACAAATCTGCGATAATACCAAGCTAAGCCAAGAAAACTACAGATCTTTGTAACCGTTTCAGGCTGTTTCCAAGCTAATACAACCTTAATCTTCGTGCGATCAATAGAAATACCATCCTGCTAGATAATATGACCGAGAAAAACAACTTGCTTTAGCCAGAATTCACATTTGCGGAACTTTGCAAATAACTGTTCTTGAAGAGTCTGCAACAAAATTGTGAGATGTTGTTCATGCTATGCCTCATATTTAGAATACACAAGAATATCATCAATAAAGATAATAACAAATTGGTCCAGATATGGACAGAATACCCTCTGCATTAAATCCATGAATGCGGCGGGAACATTAGACAAACTAAACGGCAGAATAACAAACTCATAATGGCCATAACGAGTTCTGAAAGCAATTTTAGGTACATCATCTTTCTTGACCCTCAACTGATAATAACCCTGCCTCAGATCGAATTTAGAAAATACCCTGGCGCCTTACAACTGATCAAATAACTCCTCAATTAAAGGCAAAGGATATTTGTTTTTGACAGTCACCTGATTGAGACCCCGATAATCGATACATAAACGAAGAGATCCGTCCTTCTTTTTAACAAATAAAACAGTTGCACCCCAAGGCAAAGAGCTCGGCTGAATAAATCCCTTCTCAAGTAAACCCTGCAACTGAACTTTCAATTCTTGCAATTATGGTGGAGCCATTCTATACGGAGTTCTAGAAATAGGTGTAGTCCCTGGCAATAGATCAATAACAAACTCTATCTCTCTATCAGGTGGCAACCCGGGTAACTCTTCAGGAAAAACCCCCGGAAACTCACTCATAATAGGTACATCATCTAGTTTTAGCTTATCCGAAGGTTGATTAATCAAATAGGCCAAATAAGCATCACAACCTTTACTCAGCATTTTAGTCGCCTCAATAAAAGAAATGATACGAGTACCCGTAGACTTACGACTACCGACAATCTCAATTACGGGTTGATTAGGCATTTCTAGCTTCACAAATTTTCTTCTACAATCTAGATAAGCATAATATTTACTCAATCAGTCCATACCCAGAATTATTTCAAAGTCCTTAAAAGGCAAGATAATCAAATCAACAGGAAAGACTCGACCACCAATACACAATTCACAGGCTTTACACACAGATTCAGTGGCAATTTTTGTGAAACCCCACTTTTCTACATTAACTCGATTTACGTGTTTTATCTCGTTTTGCGTGCATTTGACCTGTTTATGTGCTATATGACCTAGAATGTTATAATTTTGATGTCAATACTCCTAATACGTGCTAAATGTGCATTCATGAAATTTTCATCAAAAACGATATCAGAAATTTTATCGTCGATTTTTAGTGAATAGTATTTTCAAAACACGTCCACTAAAATTTTGAAACTGGTCTTTTTAACCCTTCTAGACCTAGACCACGGACTTTAATAGACCTGTGTTTGATTAAAACGGTTTTAAAATTGGCTTAAGAATTTATTAGGGTTTTTACACCGACTTTTGCAAAAATTGAGTTTTAAGCCGACTCGGGTGAAAGTGTTTGATTGTAAAACTTCTTGTCACCTAAAAATAATTTACTTAAACTAGCTTGGGTGTTGAATAATTTTTTTGAACTTTGGTGATCAAGAAAATGCATTTAAAGTCAAGAAAACACAAAAAAATGCTAAGTTTCAACTTGACTTTCATTTAAATGGTTGACCAACAAACTTATATCACCAACACACACTCACAAAGCAAAAAAATACCCCAAAAACACACACAAAACCGTGGCTCCTTGGAGGAGAAAGATGAAGGCATTTTCAAAGCATTTTTCTCATAGATTTTGCATTTCAAAGCCGAATTGAGTGATTCAAAGCTTGATTTCACTTGTTTGGCATCCATTATACACATTTCTTGCATCAAAACACATCAAAGGTGAGAGAAAAATTCTATATCTCAAAACTCATATTTTGTGTTTATACGTATAAATGATTATTGAACCGTTAGAATGTTAATCTGATGTTAGATTATTGCTCCTTGCATGCTAGGGATCATTTAGCTGTAATACTACGAGTTTTTATCGGTTGTAGCATAATTTTTATTTTTCAGGTATTTAAATTTGATTAATTTGTTCAAAGTTGATTAAATTGAGTTGTGTTGATTGGAATCGATTGCCGTCGATTTCTAAAAGTTTGTTAATTACGTGGTAGCGCCGTTGTAATGCCGAATTTTTGATTGTGATGTTCGTGCCAAAATCCGGAAATTTCAGCCATGACATCTTAGGGTTTTAGGGTTATTGGGCATGATTTGGATGTGTTTTGGTTGGTTTCCGAGGGGGCTAATGTATTTGATTGAATGGGTGAGTGTTTAAAACTGATTTGGAGTTGTTTGGATTAGTAGAATGTAAGATATGACTTATTGAAGTTTAGGTTATCTTTCTTTAAATTGTTGAATTGAGCCTTAGTTGATTGGGTGTGGTTTGAGTGATTAAATTGTGAGTTGATGATGGGTAAACTAGGGTTTGATTGTGTGTTTAATGCATGTTCGGTTAGATGGCCTACTTTGTCATCTAACTTAGTTGTTTGTTGTTTAATTAAATATTGATGTTATATTGATTGATTATTGAGTACGGGAATCGGGCACTTTTGTTGCTAATCTCCCAGATTATTGATTGATGATTGATTGATTATTGATGATTGTTATGGAGTCTTGGTATGTGTGTGCCACCTCTCGGGCAGCGTTGGGCTGTCGGGTTGAAAACGGCATGACTGCCAGAGACTACCCCCAGCTCGCATGACGGAGGTGTCATGGAGGAAGGGGCTAGTGAGGTACCCCGGGTGCATGAGTAATGGGGAGTTACAAGAAGAATGGTTGAGATCGTGATGGCATTTGGAGCTACACCAACTAGAGAGAGTATCCTTTATTGAATGGTCATATAGTTATGTGATGATAGTATTATTTATGTTATTGTGTGTTTACTGACTCAAAGGATTATTCCAAGGAGTTTAGTAGACCTTGCTCAAGATCTATCGGATCCTCACTAGGCTTATTATATATAAGCTCACTCTCTATTATTGCATGCATACAGGTGTACTTTTGCAGGATTACGGGTACGTGCCTCCTGAAAAGGAAAATGTGCCTTACGTGGATGAGTCTTATGTTTCGGAGTCTTATCCTTGATGTTGTATTATTTTACTATCCTGTAAATTAACTTAGTAGACTTTTATCTGCTTTGTAGTTTATAATGTATAAGATGTTGATAAGTTAATGAATTAGTTGATGTTGTCTTAGTAGCTTCTCTTTTGTTTATGATTAGGTTGCTAGATTGGCTCAATATGTTTTTGTATTGTATATTAAGGGTTAATGTATTATGTTGGAACGGAGGCATATAACGAGGACTGTTTATTGTATAATATGGTTATGATGTATGTTGTTATTTTATTGAGGAGTTGTTTGTTGTATGGTTTGTGAAGTTGATGTATGATGTTCTATTGAGGTTGGTTTAGAGCCTCGGTGTCCTATTTACTGTCGTTATACTGCCGAAATTCCGTTGCATCCTGACTGATTATAGGAGGGGTCGAGTTGGAGCGTGACATTTAAGTGGTATCAGAGCTTGATTAGCTGTCAGCCAGAGTATCCTCGGAATGTGGGTAGTGGTCTAAGCATGCAAGTATGTATTAAGTGAAAGAAAAGTGAAACATATGTTAATATGTTTATGTGATTAATTTACTTATGTGTCTAACTTTCTATGTGACCAATATGCCTTGTGTGTTAAGTGAACTAATGTGGTCAATATGTTTTATGTGATAACGTGCTATACGTACTCAATGTGTTGTAATTAATGTGCATTATGTGATTAATGTGCATTATGTGATTAATGTGTATTATGTGACAATTGTGTTTTATGTGATCAAAGTGCCTTATGTGAAGTTTGTTGCTTATGTGACTTTAATTGTTTATAACTTACTTCTGTGATTTAACCTATTTATGTGATGTTGGCTTCTTATATGCTGAATTGTGTGTTATGTAATAATGTTGTATTATATGATAATCATGCATTACGGTGTACCTGTTTTCATGTGATGTAATTGTATATATTCTATAACTGTGGGTGATTCTTTTAGGTGAAGTAAGGATGACTGCAAGAGTTTTCGAAAATAGAGGTAGGCCATGATTTTGAATTATTATTATTCTAGAAGTTTATCAGTTAGATTTTAATTGTTATGTTTATGGATTTTAGTTTCGGCTTAGTGGATTGATCTTGATGTTCTTTTAGCGAGAATGAAGTTGTTCGAGGAAAATAGCAATGTACCTTGATGATTATAATTACTTTTGTTGCCATGTTTAACTTATTATTACTTGGAGATGAATCATAAGTTGAGGTTTCTGTGAGGTTGTGATTAGACACTTTTGGAGTCTCAACTCAGATTATACTTTCTTGAGGTTATTTTAGAATGAATTTATTTGAGGAATCAGTGATGTATATTTGTGAATGGAATGAAGTGTGGTATAACATGTGAATATTTCTACTATTTGGGATTGTTATATTATTAATGGGTATTTTGGAGTTTTGATCTCTAAACCTTGGAGACAATTGGAGTGATTCCTGACTAAAGTTACTTTATTTGAAGATGTAATTGTTGGGAGATAGAATAATTTGAGGAAATAAGAATGCATTTCGATGGCTGAACACTTACTTGCCTACGTCAAGCTTTTGAGTTCTAGGTGGTATGACTTTCTAAATTGTTGATTGAGGTTTCACTAGTGTTATAATGGGTTAATATGAATCTGTATTGTGTTATCAGATTTTGGAGTCTTTATTAGTTAATCTTGTTGGGTAATCAGTGATTTATCTTGTTTAGTGATTGGTCTGGTATGGAATGTAAAATTTTGGAGTGATTTATCTTGTTTGGTGATTGTTACGACTCCTTAGGTTCTCTAAATCTCCTTAGTGTCTTGTCTTGGTAGGAGATAAATTGTAGGATTTGACTTGTTGGTGTTTAAGTGTGTAAATAGGACACCCTTCTTGTACTCCATAATTCTATCGATCTTATTATTATCTTTTACTCTATTCTCACTTATTTGAGAGAGAGTTACACTTTTCTAGCATATCAATTGTTTCTTGAAAGTTTTGCTTATTGGATTAATGGATCCTATACTCATTTGACATTGTTTCTATTCTTAACATTCATATTTGTTTCTTATAGCAATGTCGCTTATTGGAGTTAAGGTTTGAGACTTCTACATTTCATTCTATATCTCCAGCTATTCATTTCAGTATTTCATTTCATCCTATTACTATTCATTTGAAAGTAATTTTTCCTTTGGTATACCATTTTACTTGTTCGAATTCTACTTGCTTGATGTACTCCCTACCTAAATACATCATTGTCATTCTTGTTGATCCTTGTTAATCCTATTGTTTTATTATTAAATCCTGAGCCATTACTTTGCTTGTAATTGTTCATTCAATATACTCGGCATTGTCCTTCTTATTTATACTTCTTTGGTTATTGTGTGCTGAGATACTCTTGCCACTTATGTTTTCTATCGAATTAATCATCTCTTATTTCTTAATTTCATTTCGCCTTAAGTACAACTTACTTGTTGGTTCCTTGAACAATCATCGAGAATTGAAATATCTACTTGTTTAGAAATTTTTGTTCAACATACTCAGCACTGTTTTGACTCGTCATCATCCTTTGTTTGTACTTATTTAACTGATAGGTGCTGAGACATTTCTTATCTTAGTTATCATGCTTCCTTATTAAACTATTAACCTCTTGATTCTCTAACCTGTTTGACCTCCTGTTCACTTGATTGTTGGCTCGAATATGATTTTTCATATTCGTATTTCCTTGTAAATTTTATAAGAGCCATATTCTGACCAATGTCACTTTTGAGATATTCCCTTGATCAATAATCATTCATGTTATCGTAAATGAGTTTTTAAACCATCGGGTGTTCATAGAGCTCTTTTGTGTAGTAAGAGATGATTTATAAGTAGTGGTGTCATGCTAAGACTTTGGAGTTGCGATTTCTTTCATATGCAATATGATATTAGGTAGGAGAGAATTATGAATTGAAGATTGTCTTGGAATTATGATCATCAACTTGCAGTCAACAGAGTTTGTTCTTTTGAGGTCTTTGGTTAGGTATCATCCTAAGAGATAAATGGGAACTAAGAAAAGTATTGTTACGTGTAACGATTGAGGATTTAATTGTCTATCAGTTCGAGAATTGCGCGGATGCAATTGTTTTAAGGAGGGGAGAATGTGAAACCCCACTTTTCTGCTTTAACTCGATTTACGTGTTTTATCTCGTTTTACGTGCATTTGACCTGTTTATGTGTTATATGACCTAGAATGTTATAATTTTGATGTCAATACTCCTAATACGTGCTAAATGTGCATTCATAAAATTTTCATCAAAAACGGGATCAGAAATTTTATCGTCGATTTTCAGTGAATAGTATTTTCAAAACACGTCCGCTAAAATTTTGAAACTGGTCTTTTTAACCCTTCTAGACCTAGACCACGGACTTTAATAGACCTGTGTTTGATTAAAACGATTTTAAAATCGGCTTAAGAATTTATTAGGGTTTTTACACCGACTTTTGCGAAAATCGAATTTTAAGCCGACTCGGGTGAAAGTGTTTGATTGTAAAACTTCTTGTCACCTAAAAATAATTTACTTGAGCTAGCTTGGGTGTTGAATAATTGTTTTGAACTTTGGTGATCAAGAAAATGCATTTAAAGTCAAGAAAACACAAAAAAAAATGCTAAGTTTCAACTTTGACTTTCATTTAAATGGTTGACCAACAAACTTATATCACCAACACACACTCACAAAGCACAAAAACACACACAAAACTGTGGCTCCTTGGAGGAGAAAGATGAAGGCATTTTCAAAGCATTTTTCTCATAGATTTTGCATTTCAAAGCCGAATTGAGTGATTCAAAGCTTGATTTCACTTGTTTGGCATCCATTCTACACATTTCTTGCATCAAAACACATCAAAGGTGAGAGAAAAATTCTAGATCTCAAAACTCATATTTTGTGTTTATGCGTATAAATGATTATTGAACCGTTAGAATGTTAATCTGATGTTAGATTATTGCTCCTTGCATGCTAGGGATCATTTAGCTGTAATACTACGAGTTTTTATCGATTGTAGCATAATTTTTATTTTTCAAGTATTTAAATTTGATTAATTTGTTCAAAGTTGATTAAATTGAGTTGTGTTGATTGGAATCGATTGCCGTCGATTTCTAAAAGTTTGTTAATTACGTGGTAGCGCCGTTGTAATGCCGAATTTTTGATTGTGATGTTCGTGCCAAAATCCGGAAATTTCAGCCATGACATCTTAGGGTTTTAGGGTTATTGGGCATGATTTGGATGTGTTTTGGTTGGTTTCCGAGGGGGCTAATGTAGTTGATTGAATGGGTGAGTGTTTGAAACTGATTTGGAGTTGTTTGGATTAGTAGAATGTAAGATATGACTTATTGAAGTTTAGGTTATCTTTCTTTAAATTGTTGAATTGAGCCTTAGTTGATTGGGTATGGTTTGAGTGACTAAATTGTGAGTTGATGATGGGTAAACTAGGGTTTGATTGTGTGTTTATTGCATGTTCGGTTAGATGGCCTACTTTGTCATCTAACTTAGTTGTTTATTGTTTAATTAAATATTGATGTTATATTGATTGATTATTGAGTACGGGAATCGGGCACTTTTGTTGCTAATCTCCCAGATTATTGATTGATGATTGATTGATTATTGATGATTGTTATGGAGTCTTGGTATGTGTGTGCCACCTCTCGGGCAGCGTTGGGCTGTCAGGTTGAAAACGGCATGACTGCCAGAGACTACCCCCAGCTCGCATGACGGAGGTGTCATGGAGGAAGGGGCTAGTGAGGTACCCTGGGTGCGTGAGTAATGGGGAGTTACAAGAAGAATGGTTGAGATCGTGATGGCGTTTGGAGCTACACCAACTAGAGAGAGTATCCTTTATTGAATGGTCATATAGTTATGTGATGATAGTATTATTTATGTTATTGTGTGTTTACTGACTCAAAGGATTATTCCAAGGAGTTTAGTAGACCTTGCTCGAGATCTATCAGATCCTTACTGGGCTTATTATATATAAGCTCACTCTCTATTATTGCATGCATACAGGTGTACTTTTGCAGGATTACGGGTACGTGCCTCCTGAAGAGGAAAATGTGCCTTACGTGGATGAGTCTTATGTTCCGGAGTCTTATCCTTGATGTTGTATTGTTTTACTATCCTGTAAATTAACTTAGTAGACTTTTATCTGCTTTGTAGTTTATAATGTATAAGATGTTGATAAGTTAATGAATTAGTTGATGTTGTCTTTGTAACGCCCCGATCCCTCACGAGACCGGGACTCCTATTTATCATGCTATTCTCACCCAATTCCAAACCCCGGGCACAAAATTTTAGGGGAAAACGGACGGAGTCTCCCCTGTTTATAGGACAATACTGTTACCTGCAAATAGCCACTCAAGTCTTTTGAACTATAACTACAACTTATCTACTAATGTCTCCAAAGCTAAAACACAATCACAAGGCCATCCGAGCCTTGGAGCAACAACATTCTACTTAACCACACAAGCATGCAAGATAGTTGGTTTAGCCATAAGTAGTTAAATACAATAAAATTCTAAGTTCCATATGAAGATCAACAAACACTCCAAGCATGCAAGAGAAATTAAAGTCTAGAATTCATTATTACAATCCAACAACTTTCTTTAACATTCTAGTCCACAGCTACTAGACATATACACAAGACCCCAAGGTCTCAAAATACAATATTAACAAGAACTCCACGCAAGAAGCACATAAAATCCACCTCAGCACACAAAGTCACGGATTCTGATCTACGTGAACTTCCTCTTCTTCTATCAGCTGAGGATTCACCTCAGCTTCACCTGAAACATATTAAAAGAAGAATGGGGAACAAAATTGCCCAGCGAGGGAGGTGATGCAGCATGTAAACGTGCAATATGATATGCAACACAAGTAAACATATATACAAGACACATAACCATCAAGACAATAAATCAAACTATTAATCACTTTAAAAAGGATACGGTTCCACTTCCAAGTCTTCGATCACGAGCCACGAACCACGAGTATCACGATTATGCCGGCAAAACCCAAACACCACACTTGGGATACTCCGGATGTATCCCGATCCTACGACCCTTTCTCCCGAGGTAGGTCCATGCCCAGCAGGTGAACCACGCCTCTGGGGTAGTGGAGTATGCCTCAGCGAGAAGGGAATAGGCACCATGGTAGTCGAGGGAGCACAGCAAGCCCGATGCCGCCCGTGTTTCTCGACGCTACCATGTCCGATATAGGTTGCGCAACCCAAAACAAGTCACAAACAAGCAATAATATCACATAACATGTAAGAGGGACGACAAAGTAGGCCGCCCTCACATACATGCACGATAAAAGCTCATATATGCAAGATATTAACTAATAGATACCAAAAGAAAACAATCAACATAATTAATTCCAATAATCTACTCAAATAACTTAAATACATCCTAAATATTCTATGCAAGGCACTACTAACACACAACAAGTTCCAATTGTAACTAAAATGGCTAAAAGCTACTTTTCCCCTTTCTTTAATCGAGCTTTCTTTCTCCTAAGCATAGTTCGAGATTCTCAATCCTACCCTAATCTTTCTATATTCCTAATTAAGCTTAAAGGCACCCTTTAAAGTCACTAAAACTCATTTTTGAAGCAAAAGTTCGGGAAGGCCCCGAACGGGTTTGAACTATAGCCATACTAACCGAACCCCAATTTCGCGAAACGAAAGCACCAAAGGTGTTTCCTTAGCTCAAGAATACCCAAATCGATGCCCAAATTTGCCCGGATTGCCTAACGTGCAAAACCCCCTTTTTAAAGTAAGCTATTTATGCACTAAAGTTCGAATTCGGGTGATTCAACCTAACGTGGCTTTTCAATTACCTTCCCTAGGGTCTAGAGCACCTAATTGAGTCAACAATTCAAGTCAATTATCAAATTTTCTCAAAACCCTAGTTTTAGGCACTATTCATCGTCTCTTTGATCAATCTCAACATTCAACCGTTTAATTTGTTATCACACCACAAAAGTTAGCTCTAGAGGCTTTAAATAACTCATAGGAAGCATTCAACACAAGATATATAGCTATAATTGACAATTCAATAAATTTGAACATATGCAAACAAACTTTAAACTCAAACAAGTAAGACTCCCTCACAATTTTGAAGATGTAGAAGCTTTGTTGAAGGTCCTAAGTTGCTCAATAACCTCCCAAGATCAAACCAAGAGCTCAAAGTGCTTGGATGAAGAAGCAAAAATCTCTCTTTTCCTCTTCCTTTGGTATTTTCGGACTGCTACAGTAATTTCTGCACTTTTCTTCTCTTTTTTTTTTTTGTGTGTTTTTGAGCTTATTTTTGCTATATAATGAGTAGGCTATGGGTGGGGTCAAGGAGGGTGCTTAAATGGTCTATTAAAATGAGCTTAGTTAGCTTTAAAACAAGTTCATTGCACATAAATTAAGTTAGCTAACTAAAACATTATGTTTCATACGTAACACTATTCACTAGTTTTCACAAATCATTTTCTAAACGAAGGCTCCTATCGCTTTAAACTCAAATGCATATTTTTCCCACTCCTCTAACAATTAATGTGATTTAATAAAAATGCTAATTCACTAATAGAATATAGTTTGAAAACGGGATGAATAGTAACTAAAGAAGACAGTTTATAAAGCACAGAAAGAAATGCGCAAACAATAGATGCAACAATAAATGAATGTACGGCTAAAATCTCGGGCGTCACAGTCTTAGTAGCTTCTCTTTTGTTTATGATTAGGTTCCTAGATTGGCTCAATATGTTTTTGTATTGTATATTAAGGGTTAATGTATTATGTTGGAACGGAGGCATATAACGAGGACTGTTTATTGTATAATATGGTTATGATGTATGTTGTTATTTTATTGAGGAGTTGTTTGTTGTATGGCTTGTGAAGTTGATGTATGATATTCTATTGAGGTTGGTTTAGAGCCTCGGTGTCCTATTTACTGTCGTTATACTACCGAAATTCCGTTGCGTCCTGACTGATTATAGGAGGGGTCGAGTTGGGGCGTGACAATTTTAATGCCCACAGGTGAACCTACCTCAATCTTATAAGGCAACTTATCAATTTTCAATGCAGAAGATTGAGCGCACATAAGTGTGATAAATGAGTGTGTGGCCTCGGAATCAATTAAAACTGTAACTGATTTATTATTGAGAAGAAAAGTACCTTCAACAACTGCCGTCATATCAGGAAGCTCCTCTGCATCTTAAGCAAATACTCGGGCCTGCCCCCATGGCGTTGGTGCTGCAGCTGGAGCCCTGGTCTAAGAACTCTGTCCAAATGTCTGACCTCTAGTGTTCTTGAATTTCAAGCAGTCCTTAACCATGTGTTGGTCATTCCCGCAACCTGTACACCTATTCAATTTCCTCCAGCAGTTCTCCTTAGTATGGCCCTGGCATTGACAGAAGCCGCACTGCTGGTGACGTCTTATAACAATGCCTCCTGTAAGAGCTCTGTAAGAAGAGGTAGCTAAACTACCCTGTTGTGATCGTGTTGCCGCTGGACGAGGCTGACCCTAATTTTGACTCTGTACTGGTCGTGCTTGAGTCTGAGTAGGCCCGGTATAACTCTGAGTCTGCCTTGACTGTTGGCTCTGACCTACTGAAACAGTTTGCCTCTGAAATTCCTGACTCTGAGTCTGATGTGGTCGTTTACTAGGTTGACTCGGTTCCCCAAACAAGTCTGCTTTGTGTTTCTCATACCTGGCAGCTATCTTGACTACGGCTACATAAGTAGGATAATCTTGAGTAGACATATTCAAGGAAATATTAGGCCTCAGCCCCATAATAAACTTCTGGATTCTCTTGCTTTCTAGCTGAACTAATGCCGGCACATAACGGGACAGACGGGTGAAAGCAGCCTCATACTGGTCAACAGTCATGTTACCCTATTTCAAATTGATGAACTCCTGCTCTCGTCTTTCAATAGCCGTCTAAGTAATGTACTTCTCTCGAAATTCTCTAACAAATTCATCGCAAGTCCTCGGTACTACCTCTGCCTCCCATCTGGATTTCACGGTATGCCACTACTGCTCTACATCGCCCTCAAGTAAAAATTCAGCACACACAACCCTCCTCGTATCTGTGACTTAGATACCACCTAAATGTCACGCCCCAACCCAACCCCATACTAAAGGTTAAGTCTGGACCCGACAAACGGATAGAGTCACCTCTGTACCGTAGACATTCTAAAAACCTGTAAACATACCAATAAGCCACAACACAACAAGAATTCCATTCCTAATTCAAATCCTAGCTTCATGGCCATCCCAGCCTTAAGTCATACAAACAGTTTGGAAACATACAAGCATGCATTCACAATATAACTTCTTTACAAAACCGCTTATCATACCACTCCATGGTAGCATTTAAACATTCCTAGAAATTAAAAACAACCATACATCCATTCATTCACACCCAAGCATGCAAGGTATCTAGAAGCAAAAATATAAGTTATTACATGCCATAGTTCCATGTCTTCTACTACAACCATTTAGCTTTCAAACTTGCGACTATACAAATGTATACATAAGCACTTAGGCTCCAAAATAGAACATAAAGTAGAACAAGCAAGATCTCCACATAACAACAAGAACCATAAACTACCTCAAGCAAATATAACATTGCAACTAAGGCAACTGATCAGTCTGGACCTCCTGTTCCTCACCCTCAACCAAATTTAGCTAGGGTCCAACCTCAGCACCTCCCGAAACATGTTAACGAGGTATGAGCAACCACAATTACCCAGTGAAGGATTAAGACTACCCGGGGCGTGCAATGCAACAATTATAATAATTAAGCAAGAAAACAAGTAAAGTACATTCGAATTAGTAAGTAACCACACATATCAAAGGATACGATACACTTAACCCCAATACTCCAAAATTCTTTAATCTTTGATCACGAACCACGATCAATGTGTCGGCATAACCCCAATCACTCCAGCGGGTGTACTCTGGATGTACCCCGATAATCCTATGACCCAACACCCCCTGGCAATCTCCGGACTAGGCGAGTGAGGGACCAGGGCACGGAGATCAAATATCCACTGGCAAGCTCGTTGTCGCCCAGCCGATATTCAATACATCCGCCCCTAACACTATGGTTGCGCAACCACTATGCAATGCACTTCATCAATGGCAATACAATAACAACAATGGAAGCAATAACACATAGGAGGAACAACAAAGTAAGTTGTCCTCGAAACAGTTAGAATAGAAACATTATCATATAACAACTAAACAGATTACAAAGGCATTTACACATTTGATATAGAATCTTACCAAAAGCTCAAAAATGCCTTAAAAACTCATTTAAACACCCAAGATACAGTTACAAGATCATAGAAGCATGAGACAACAGAAATTCTACTTTAACCCCTTTGTAACACAAAGCATTTTTCTTCCAAACTCAAGTTATTGTTCTAGATTAGTAAGTGGCATATTCAACACTTCTAATTAACTCATAAGGCACCCTTAGGACCCTTGAAGTTACCCAATTACCCGCGTTTAGAACAAAAGCCCCAATTTTCCCCTTATGACTTTGTACTACACGTACCGCAATCGGGACCCAAACAAGTGCTAACAAGGCTTATTTAGAACCTATATAGCCTAGGAATACCAAATGTGAAGGCCAATTTAACCCGAATTCGCGATAGCCCCATTAGCACCTAGAGAATATATTTGAATCCTTGAATCAAGCTATAAGGTTCATTTCCTCAAACTCTAAAAAATTCATCACTATTCATGCCATACGATCAACGAATGAATTCAACCGTTTAAATTATGAAACAATAGCATAAATATGGTCTCTACTACTTGTATTCATCATATACTAGCATATTTGAGCATAGCAATATTATTTGATAGCAAATCTACAAATTTGATAACTTGACAACATTTTTAAAAAATGTAAAAACTCGTGAAATTCCTCACCTATTGCGCGTAAGAGTTAAGGAAAGGCTAGAATACTTGTGGAAGGGCTTGAACCTAGCTTGGGAGGGCTTGAAATGGAGTTTTGATGAGCAAAAAATCTTCTTCTCCCTTTCCTAGCTGCGGTCGGGTTTGCACAATAACTTTCAGTTTTTTTTTGTGTGTTATGTTATAAGTTGTTGTGTTGTGTGTGAGTATATACTAGAGTAGGGTTAAGTTAAGTGTGAGTAATGTCTATAAAAATAAGTCTAGCTAGCTTATAAACGAGTCTAAAGGTGCATTAATGTGCTAGCTATCTAAAATATAAAGTTTCTCTATGAAACATTATCCACTAGTTCAATAAAACACTTTCTAAACGGGCGCTCCCAACCCTAATCGCTCAAAAGCATATATTTATCATTCCAAAAACAATTAATATGATTTTAAAAAATTGCTAATTCAAAGTATTAAGTGGTTGAAAAACGTGATGAATAGTAACCACACAAAGCAACAAATAATGCATAGTAAAAATGCGCAAATAGCGAATGCAACAGTTAAAAGGTGTACAGTAGAATATTGGGCATCATAAGCTAGATCCTCTCATGTAGCTCATTGAGGAGGTAAACAAGGAAGGGTTTTTGAAAAAGTTTTATCTTTTCGTAATCGGTTTGACAAAACATGTCATGCACACAAGAAAATTCAAACGAGAATACAAGATATACAATCAAGATTCAATAACATTAAACAACCTAACTCTTCCAAGATATCATTAGGTCCCGACCCGTAGGAGGATCAATGATCTTGGAAGAGAAGGGATGAAAATATTTAGTAGGCGAGATATACCAGCAAGCCCTACCTCTGACTGGAGGTCTCGTTACTACCTCGGTAGGCGAGATATACCGGCGAGCCTGTTGTTGCCCAGAGGTCTCATTACTACCGCATTCATTAATGGTTGCAACCGATACACTTTAAATGATTCAATTGCATTTGCAATTGCCAATAGTACAACAATTATTCAAATAAACATTTTGATTACAAGGTCATTTAGTATTAGTACAAAATAACGAGAACTTGCAAGTTGGCTACTTAAACAACAACAACTACCAATAGCATACACTAAATACACCAAGCAAATCCAATCTTTCTGCATTAGCCTAAATTAGGAGGTAAATTTTCTTATGTTTCCAAACTCCAATTAATCTGATTTTGGTATAGAATCAAAGCTTATCAAATGTATATAACTCTAGAATCAAACGGAACTCAATTCGGAGTTGAATTGAGTGAGATATGACCCTTACAAAAATACTGCGCAAAAGCGGTAGGGCTGTCGGACGAGGGAGTCGTTCGAGGGTCTCGACCGACTCAAGCAGTGGGAGTCGGATGAGCTCCCTTGACCGACTCCTTTGACCGACTAGAGCTAAAGAGTCAATTTCAAACCCGATTTTCATGATCTTTCACTCATTTCTTCTCCAAACTTGTTCCAACTATGATTATGCACCAATCTTACCTCAAATGTACACATTTGCCATCATTTAGACTTGCATCAAATACCATCTACAAGCAAAACTATCAAGGATACAATTATAGAACTCAAACTAGCAACTACAACAACCTTGCAAGCTCCACACCAAGATTTACCTCCTAGATATGCATCTTCTATTTTTATACTTCAAATCAAGTGTAGTAATCATATTTAGCATTTCGATACCTTACAAGAACAAGAATAAGCACAATGGAGCTTGACCATTAAGTCTTGATACCCTAGAAAGTCAAACCAAATTCAAATCCAATATCTAACATACATATTAGCTCAATCATGCCTTACACACATATAGATCATTCTACCATGAGTTGTATGCCTTTATAAAACATTTGAAAATTATCACTCACCTTTGTTCTTGAGTGTAGAAGCTAATGGAGCAAGAAACACCTTGAAGAATGCTTAAAGATGCAAGAAGGATGCTTAACAATAGCTTGAAATCCTCCCTCTTGTTCTTCTTCCTTTCCTCTCCTCTCTTTTCTTCTCTTTCTTTCTCTTCTCCTTGGTCGAATTTCTAAGTTGTGTGTGTATAATGTGTGTCGTGTATGTGTAGCATGTGTGAGTGGTGTTTTGTGTGTATTGTAGAGATTTGGTGTGTGGTAGTGGTGTAGTATGTGTTGGTGGATAATATCTAAAAGCCCAAAAGACTAGAGTGCCCCTCTAACTAATTGTGTATTGCTTGTGTGCCATTAGTTCGTTTATAACTAATTAGTTGTTAGTTTTAAATTGGTAAAGTGTAATTAATATCTACGACATTGAAGACACATAAATGCACGTAATAAATATTATGCACGTAAAACGAGACGAACGCACATTAAATAATAAAATGCACATAAATCAAGATGAATGCACATAAAATAATTTAATTATTGCTTACGTTATCGAAATTACTCAAAGACATATAATTGAATTTAGATACACATTAAACGAGTCATGTGCATGTAAAACGAGACGAAGATACATTAAATGATATAAATGCACGTTATTGAATTTAAATGCACATTAATTGATACAAATACATGTTAAGTAACACAAAAATATATGAAATGCTATAAAATGACTTTGAGCTTTGTACTGGCTCGGTACAAGGTCTCACACATGAGGGATTGGGGTGTTACAGTAGTTGTTGGAAAAAGTACCAATTAACCTATCACCACTAGAACTCCTTCTAGTTGCTACTAATCAAGGCTGGTGTCTAGTAACACTTCCCGATGACCAGGTGGCTCGAATGCTTAATCGAAGCTTTCTTATTCAGGAACCTTTTGGTGAGTAGTTAACGTACAATTCATTCCTTCCACTAGATAGCCCGAGTTCACCCTAGGGTATGGTCAATGTCAATTAAACCCCAATAGGCTTGCTCCTCTGTTGCGTTGACTTTACTTGTATGATCCAATCATACCATCGTGGCCATGATTTTTGTCAAGATCTCTATGAGACAACATATGGCATACTCTCTTTCATCCAAAGTAGTGGATTCTCTTAGCAACACTCACTAGCTTCACAAGTACTTGAATGCACCCGAATTCCTATTCAAGCAAGTCTTATCTTCTTCTCTTTTGTCCTTGGCCAAAGTATAGCGAGTTGCTTGCAAGCTACTGTGGTATCCTTAAGTCAGAGGAGTACTTTGCACAACTATCACCTGAGAACCTACTCATTAACTTAGGTGAATGAATCCCCAATTGAGTATTCCCAGCGGACCATTGTCTAGTGTACATATCTCTTTATGTTCCCATTTATTAGCCTTGAAATCTCATGCCACTTGGTTGATAAGATCAACCTTGGTGGGACAAACTACATATTGGTCTTACTAGATTCATCAATGCCCAGTCTTGATGAATCCTACGACCTAGGACTGGTTTTAGGAGTGTCTTAGGTGTCGATTCTCATCCACCATAAGCTCTTATGGTTCAACTCTATACCGACACATCCAAGGGCTTTATCAGTTATACATAATGTACAACTAGATGATATGTGAATGTATAAGAGATAAATGTAAATGCCATATGGTACGTTTATCTTATTAAAACTTTATGACAAAGATTATTTCATTGCACAAGTATCCCTATCATTCTACATCAAATGATAGGCTTAAAGAGCATAATCCTAACACCCTCGGCTCTGGCCATCAGGTCAGTCAACGTCTTTGGGGGGCTTCCCAGTTAAGGCGACCTAAAAGTTCTGAAGTTAGGGATCTCCAGAGTTGATTGATTGAAGAAAAACGTATGATCCCGGAGGGATTCTTCTTTCATCTGTTTAACTATTAACAAGGAGACAATTTACTTGGTCAATTGCTTACTGCTAGCAAACTGATCCAAGAAGGCCTTAGCCAGTTGGTGAAATATTTCAGTAGAGTTCTTTAGAAAAGTAGAGAACCATTTCTCAACAGCCCCTGTCAATGTGGTAGGGAAAGCCTTACACTTCATTAAATCAGAAACATCGTAAAATGCCATATTGTGGTCAAAAGTAAGTATGTGATCCTCAGAGTTGCCGACCTCATTGTGAGAAGGCAATGTTGTGTATCCATAGGGGACAGGTTCAACTAGGACACCTAGAATAAAAGGATTGTCCCTGATCCGGCCAATGCTCAGGTCCCAAATATAAGTTTTTACCCTTCATGCCCTTTGAGGCCCGTGACAAGTGATATGACCATAATTGCAACACTCAAACCACTATATTTCTACTACATTTGCATCATAAACTAGGAATAAGTGCAATACTTATATACTTTTGATGCAATGTAATTCTTTCAAACAAAACTTTTGCTTCCTAACTCGGTTGAATTTTCTTCTCCTGAACCAAACTTCGATGACAAGTTCAGCCAACTTGTCCAACTCATTTGAAACGAACCACCAATCCATAGATAGGCTATAAGACCAAATTGGTCAACTAGCCGAGAGCACAAATGGATGGGAAAAAGACGATCATTCTATTCAACTTGTCATGAGTTCATAAGACTAATATAGTTTCGTTCATCACGAAACTATCCAAAACCAGGTTGTTGAGGAAATAGAAATGTTTAATGAAGATAATCAGGGTAGAAAGTGTATCACTAGAATTGAGGTAGACAACATGTCTGAGGCATACACTCCGGAATGGCAAAACTAGCCATCACCTTGGGGTCAAGAAAAGTTTTCTCAAAACTTTGAAAGTCCAGTCTCTACATCCTCTCAATCTGACTATTCTAGTGACCCTTTATTTAATATTTTCAAACAAAATGATAACCAAGATGATTTGGTTGACTTTATTCCTCCCGAATCCATGTCCAATGACAAGTTTAACCAACTTTCTCAACTTGTCCAATCCAATGCTTACATGCTTCAATCTTTAGATTAATACATTCAATCTATTGTGAACCCCTTTGATGAAATATCATGTGGCCAGACTAATGACCTAAGCAAGATTACTTGGGAAAAATCTGATAAGAACAATGAATTTGACAAAAAATATAATGAAACGCCTCACATAGAAGGAAAGAATGACCTTAGTAATATCATGACTCAATCCGACTCTAATTCCTATTTAAGAAAGATGAGTGCGTATACTTCCTTAGAATTCTCACTCTTTCAGGATAAGTCTATTGAGTCCACTTTAATTCCTTCATCCTTCTTGATACCTGAAGAAGAATTTAATGAGATTGAATGACTTTTGTATCAAATTGACCAAGAGAATAAGTCAAATGCTTCTATGTCCTTTTCAACTGGCTTTAACACTGATAAAGAAGTTTCGACACCCATTCTCTTTCATGTTGAAAGTCATCTCACTTCTTCATTGAATGAGTCTTCCTCTTTTGTGGAACTCAAAATGGGACACACTGTGTTACAAAAAACTATGGCCCCTGTTGATATCATCATCAACATTCCCACATATATCGCATTGGGATGTAAATTGTCACATTTTCAAGGTGACTTGGAAAAGACATGTTTTGTAGGAACAATGAACCATCATCTGTTGCATGATCACTTTCCTTTCAAAATCTGTACTAAAATGATTATCATGCAATATGTGCCAAAGAATTTTAAACATTGATGGCTCTAACATTGGAGCCTGGCTGAGGGCGTAAAACTCAACGTTACTAGAAAGCAACCTAGATTTTTAAAATACTTTCTTATTACGTGTGTTTATTTCCTGTCTGGTTGAAGACGATAAACTTAGCGCTACTAGGAGGCAAACTAGTGTTCTTTTCAATACTTTAATGTTTGTTTGATTAACTCTTGAACCCCAGAAAAGAGGTTAAATGGTCTGGGTAGTTAAACTATTTGCTTAATATATTAGTTATTTTCCTTGACCATATTTATTTTTGGTTTTTTCCCCTATATAGTTGTTTTGTCTATTTAGTATAGCTAACCATTTTTGTTGATGATAATCTTACAATATTTTGTCTACTAATCTTTAATGAGTTGCAGAATGGTTCATCTTTTGACAAAGACAGTAGACACATTCGTGACATCAACATAGAAATGCTTCGTATTAAGTGATATTTATCCTTACTACATTTTCCTTTATACCTGATCAACATGTGTTGTAGAGTAAGCAAACCATAGGTTTGGGGATGGAGCATTTGTCATCGTGTTATTACTTGCATATTACACTCTCACTGTCTTACATTACTATTTGCTTGAGGACAAGCAAAGTTTTTGTGTGGGGGTGCATATATTTCATGATAACATTTTTTAAACATATGCAAGAAACACCATTTTTTTTCATGAGAAATATTATTTTGCTACCTTACTTGTTTAAAAGAAGATGATTTGAGAACATGTGTTGTTAGCTATGTACTGTGAAAAAACTCTGAGGAAACTCTAAAAAAAAAATTTAGGGTTACTGTATTCATGAGTAAACTTAGTTGTTCTTCTTTTCTTCAATTGATGGGTATGTGATTATGAAAGGATTGAGATAGGATTACCGTTTGTTATGAGACCTTCTGGTGATTGAAACATGAACCCTTATGCCATGTCTATACATTATGTTCGGTTACTCTGTCATGTTTGTATGTGCACTTTAAAATAAAAACATTTAAAACATTGAAAAGAACTCTAGATTGCCTCATACTAGCGCTAAGCTTAATGTCTTCAGCCAGAAAATTGTGTTGAGTTTAATGCCATCAACTTGGTAGAATCACTTTTTATGGAAAGTAGTCAGGGTCCTAGAGTTCTACAGATTCAACTTCATGATGGACCGCTTTCGGATTGAATACATGCTTTAATCGTTGCCCATTGATTGTGAGAATACTCCCATATGTGGGGTGCTTAATTTGGATAGCTCCAAAAGGATATGCTTCAAACACCTCATAGGGTTCATCCCACCTTGTCCTTAATTTGCCTGGGAAGAACTTCAGTTTGGAATTAAACAACCAAACCTTGTAAGAATGAGAGCAAGTTTTTCTCAGAATAGACCTATTGTGCAATCTCTTCATTCTCTCTTTATAGAGTTTGGCATTATCATAGGCTTCGAAACGAAGCTCTTCCAATTCACTTAATGGCAATCTCTTACCTTCATCTGCCTGTTGCATATCAAAGTTCAGGGCCTTAATCATCCAATAAGCCCTATGCTCAAGTTCAATAGGGAGACGACAAGCTTTTTCGTAAACCAACCTATATGGGGACATGCCGATGGGAGTCTTGAAAGCAGAACAATAGGCTCACAATGCGTCATGTAGACAACTTGACCAATCTTTGTGATTGGGCCTAACTGTTTTCTGAAGAATTGACTTGATCTCCTGGTTCGACACTTCCACTTATCCACTTGTTTGTGGGTGGTAAAGTGTTGCAATCTTGTGGCAGACAAAGTATTTTTTCAATAAAGCTTCTAGTGTCCTGTGACGGAAATGTTGTACACCCTCACAAAGTAGTACACATGGTACCCCAAAATGAGAAAAGATGTTATTTTTTATGAACTTGACTACGACTTTGTGGTCATTGGTTCAGGTTGCCACAACTTCTACCCACTTGGACACATAATCGACACCTATAAGAATATAGGTGTACCCAGTAGAAGGAGGAAAGGGACCTATAAAATCGATACCCCATACATCGAATATTTCACATACGAGAATAGGTGTTAGGGGCATCATGTCCCTTATTAAGATAGATCCAGCTTGTTGACATTAGGGCAATTCTTACAAATTTGTTAGGTATCTCTGAAAAGAATAGGCCAGAAAAACCCATACTATAGGACTTTGGCAACTGTCATCTTGCCTCCAAAATAACCACCACACGCTTTAGAGTGGTAGAATTATAGTATCCTGTCAAACTTGTCCTTAGGTATACATCTCCTAATGACTTGATGGGCACAAATTTTGAAAGGATAAGGGTCTTCCCAAATGAAATACTTAACTTGTGCCATAAAAGGTTCTTTTTCCCTTTTACCCTAATGAGTTTGAAACTCTTGGGCAACCAAATAATTGACAAAGTGGGCATACCAAGGGGTCTGATGTGAGATAGCAAAAAGTTGGTCATCAGGAAACATATCTTTGAAAGGCAAAGAGTCAATAGGAGAATCACGTACAAGATGTGATAGATGATCGGCAATAGAATTTTCACTTCCCTTTTTATCCTTGATCTCTAAATGGAACTCTTGAAGTAGTAATAGCCAATGGATTAAAACGGGCCTTTGTATCCCGTTTTGTCAGTAAATACCGCAAAGCCGCATGGTCTATGTAAACTATTACATTCGATCCAAGGATATATGATCTGAATTTGTCCAGGGAAAACACTACATCCAGTAATTCCTTCTCAGTAGTTGAATAGTTCTTTTGAGATTCATCTAGATTTTTACTAGCGTAATATATCACACTTGGTAACTTGTCCCGACGCTGTCCTAATACAGCTCCCACTGCATAGTCAGATGTATCACACATTATCTCAAAGGGGAGGTTGTAATCAGAAGGTTGAATGATAGGGGCAGAAGAAAGTGAGGATTTAAGTTTCTCAAAAGCGTTAGAGCACTTGTCATCAAAATTGAATTGAGTATCATGTGCTAACAGACTTGAGAGTGGTCAAGCAATATGGCTGAATGACCAAGGAATAAATGAATGTCACGCACCATCTTGGGCACAGGTAGCTTTTCTATTAGCTCAACTTTAGCTGGTTCCACATAGATACTATCCTGTGAGACAACATCGCCCAGTACTATTCCTTGTCTAACCATAAAGTGGATCTTCTCCCAACTTAGAACCAAATTCATTTCAACATATCGATCTAGCACTTACAAAACATGTTTGAGGCATTCATCCACGAAGACTTCTAGGAAATTTTCAATCATATCCGAGAAAAGGGCCATCACATACCTTTGAAACGTCGCATGCGCGTTGCAAAGATCGAAAGGCATACGCTAGAATGCAAAGGTCCCATAGGGATAAGTGAAAGTAATCTTCTCCTGATCTTCAGGGAAGAATGGGATTTGATTGTATCCCGAATACCCATCCAAAAAACAGTAGTAGCCTTATCCAGCTTCTCTATCTAAGACTTGGTCAAGAAAAAGTAAGGGGAAATGGTCTTTCCTAGTCTTGGAGTTGAGCTTTCTATAATCAATGAATACATGCCACCCAGTGGTGGTTCGTGTAGAAATAAGCTCGCCTTTGTCATTTGGAACCATTGTAATCCCTGATTTCTTCGGTACCACTTGTACCGGACTTACCCATAGACTATCAGAGATCGGGTAGATAATATCTGTATCAATGTTAGAGATATGCCCTAATGCTATATAGTTAGATGACCTATTTTGGGAATATTTTGGCGTTAACTTATACCTAATGGCATTTACGTCTATGTATTTGTTTACGTATTGACTTGTTTGTGACGTTCATATTCTCCGTCATTCCCATTATATAATGTGTCCTTAATGTTTTTCGAAGAAGAAATAAATTCTAAAAATGTTTAGAATACGTTGGCATATTTCTTCGATATGATAAACATTCAAACTGATTCATAGCCCTCAGATTATTTGACCGGGACTAGAATAATCAAGTACGAGCTATCATATGTAAGTTACCTTTGATTAACATAGAGAAGTTAATGACAAAGGATGGTGAGCCTTATGTCATAACAATATAGGGATATGACTAACTTACATATGGGTGATCGTTAGTTGAACGAATCACTAAATGTGTCAAGAATGACTAAAACTACATGACTTTGGATTAATAGTTTGTCATTCATTGCGAAATGTGCAAATTAATCATTTGACTTGAGAAATTACGCTTGCCAGATATATTAGGGACTACATCTTGCATTTAGACAAAGTTCGTCTTCCCAAAGGCGAGATACTGTCTCTCGCAGTTTAGTCTTATGATATAGAGACTGACAGGTAATTATCAAGATAGGATCCGTTAACCTCCGACATGAAGTGATGTCCTATACGATCTTATTTCGGTTGTTAAATGAGGATGACCTCGATCGAGGCATAGTAGATGGAATGATAGAAAGGGGTTTTTCCATAGGTGTCATCTTTCATTCCACCGAATAGATCTATGCGTAGAATCATTTAGTGGACTTAATTGTATCATGGTCCCCACAACGATTGGGACATATTTAATGGAAGGATCGTACTGCACGCTAATTCGTGACTATAAATATATTCATAAGAGTTAGACTTCATTACCATATAAATTGTCATGATATGCGTATGTTGCGAGACGTAACTCTTGAACGTGAAGGTATTCTGGAGAATGACGGAGACATTCTCGGAATAGATTAAAAGCGTTTAATAGCCCATCATCGATATACGGTTATGAAGCTAAAAAGTCACACACAAAAGAGCACCAAGAATAAGGCAATTAATGAGGTTGATATTAAGTTAGAAACACCTTAAAGAGTTAATGTTATTCATTTTGGAATGTTAATTGTTAAGCGGGCCAAAAGTATAAATACTAAAAGTATTGGGGCCAAAGTATAAATACTAAAAAGTATTGGGACTAAAGTATAAACACTAGAAAGTATTAGGACCAAAGTCTAAATATTGGAAAGTATTGGGGCCAAAGTATAAATACTAGAAGTATTGGGATTAATTTCCAATTAGTTATACTAATGGGGATTATAATTAATTATTGGATTGTCTTCACTAGAAGACAAAAGACAATTTGCACCAAAAGACAAAAGACAACTTGCACCAAAAGACAAAAGACAAGTTGTACTAGTGGACAAAACACTAGAAGACGAAACACTAGTGGACGAAACTGTAGAAGACAAAGCACTAAAAGACAAAGAATAAGTTGGCAAAGGAAGATGTCTTGAATGTGTGCACGATTGACACTTGGCAAAAGGAAGATATCTTGAGAAGACATAACATGCCACTTGTCACATGCCACTTGTCACATGCCTACACAACACAAGACATTATATAAAGGCCATCATTTGTCCTTTATGCTTGATGATTTTCGGCCAACATACACAAAAATTACCAAGAAAAATCTCTCCTTTCTTTCATGGTGGTTTCGACCATAGTAGAGAAAAGTTGTAGGGATTTTTCTCTTGCTTTTCTATCAATATACAAGCTTAAATCTATCACCGAGAAGCTAGCACGTATACTTGGTTGGTAGTGTTTGCTATTGGATGCTCGTGTGTTTCAATCTATGACCTTTACACTTGTGAAGGAGGCTAGTCCATGCCATCTCATTTTCATCATCATTTCGGCCATTAATGGGAATGAATAAAAATATGAGAACTATGTCTTTTTCCTTGATGCTTTCGGCCAAAGCATGAAAAAAACAAATGTTATTCTTTTTGCTTTCTAACTATATATAAGCTTTAATCTACTACTAAGTAGCTAGTACATTAACTTAGTTTGTAGAAATAACCTTTGGATGCTTGTGTGTTTCTATCTAGAGCCTTTGCACGAGTGAAGAAGGCTTATCCACGCCGTAACATCTCCGTTGTGATTCCACCTTGTCTCGGCTATGAATGAGAGTATGTCGTTTTATCTCTCGTTTACTTTATAGTATATTTGATATATTATTTGTTGCATGTTGATTGCCATGGACTTTAGTTCTAAACATGTGAATACAAGTGATTATGGTGTCCAAATTTTTAAAAAGGTTCATCGCTTCCGCTTTTACCATAATATGTGAAACCGATCTGTTGTGCTATCAAGTGGTATCAAAGCCACGATTTCTAAAGTCCTTGAAATCACATGTATAGTCGTAGATCTAATCTTTAAAGTATGTAAAATGGCTTTATCTCATGATTCTAAATATATGCATGTCAAGATCTATGATTGTCTATGGTGGTTCGAGAAACGAGCAAGTAGAATATTTTCCCTTGGCATGGCCGAGAGACACTAAGCTTTTGGATGGTTGAGAAACGTGCCACTTTATGTATGTTGTACATTGTATATGATAGAATATGTGAGTAAAGCCTTTTTTCCTAGCCTTGGCCATTTGTTTTTGGCCTTGAGGTTGGTTTTTGAGAAATGTGCCGATCCATGTGTATTATACGTCATATATGATGTAACATGGAACATAAATGTAGAGCATGTTTTGCCTTGCCATGGCCGAGAGTCTTCTTGGGATTGTAAAGGTTGAAAATTTGTTGCTATATTTCTTGGACTTCCAATAATGATTGATCTTAACTTGCATTTGTATTATAAGGTGTTATGATCACAGAATCTATTGGTTTACATATAGATTTTCAAGGTGTTGCTAATGGATGTTGAAGATTAGATAGTTGTGTTGTCTTTTGTATGTGATGCATAAGATTGTTGCTAGTTTACTTGTTTAGCTTGGATTATATATGCAATATGTTTAATCTTAGCTTTATGAGCTTGTATGGGTAGATGAATGGTGAATTTGATCCTGGACATGGTGGTTTGTAATTGAGACATAAGTCTCATTTTACTTTTTACAATTGAGAGAATTGTGTAGTGAGGACTATTTGTAATCTTTCAAAAGGAGTACAAGATGACCAATGAAGGCATCCAAGGAGTTGGAAGGGCTTTGGAGATTTCAAGGAAGTTGAAGATCTTGAAGACATTGGATGTGCTTTACGATAGTCTTCTTTTCCTTATTCTAAGCCCAAGTCCATGATCCACTATTCGTTTGTGTTGCATGCATGCTATTTTATATGCTTTATATGTTGGGAGCTTTTAAGTAGCTTTGTGTGCATGATGAGATCTTAATGTATGATTCTTGCATATGTGTTTATTTGTTTGCTACTATGTGATATTTGCTTATAAATAAACTAATGTGCAAAGTGAGACCTTAACAAATAAAAACAAAACTCCCAATGTGCAAACTAATATTAGATCTATAGTCCTCCGCCATCCTAGGACTTAATGAACCCAAACGATCATATTCGCTCTTACCCAAAGGTAGAGGAACATGATTTGTAATAAGTTTAATTAAGTCACTAGTAGAACATAGTGATGTGGTTATCTTCCAAAATCTATCGGCTAATTATAGCCACAAAGGCTTGAGGTTATCGATTCAATTTGTCGGATAACTATGTGATGGCGGGTCAGATCTTACTGAATCACTTAATCAATTATAGCCACAAAGGTTTGAGACCAAAGTGATTTGGGGACTGGATATGGCCATAACCTATTTTGTGAAATAGACAACAAAGTGTTGTTAACTCTTAATATTTTTATTCCAATCATAACCACAAAGGTCTGAGTGATACAAATTATTAAGAGAATTTGGTCACCTACTACCGGATTCTAAATTTTGTGTTTCTCATTTTAGAAGTGTGAGATTCAATAAAATTAGTGGGATTTCTCATTTTAGAAGTGTGAGATTCAATAAAATTAGTGGGAGCTATCATTTAATTAAAGACCAAGTTAAATGATTAAACGAGTTAAAGTCAACTAGTAATCTTATTTTTCTGCATGTTTATGGCTACATGTATGAACCCGTTTTTATCTTAAGATTCTAGACTTGTATCACATGAATCGGACCAAACTTTATTAATTAAATGTTGTCTAAGAATAATTCTTAGAAACTTAATCATATGATTACATTGGAATGCTCTTAGGTTTCCTTCTTGATAATGCATCAAAAGGAAAAAGGTGTGATACTTATGATTGTTAAGCAAAACAACTTTAATATGCTATTGAGTTCTATTCTTTTGTTGATTGTATAATAGTATACAAGATATAAAAGGAATAGATTCTAAACCTACAAAGAGTTGTGTGGTAAGCATATTTCATTGGCATAATGAAGTCAATTCATGGTCGTATTTCATCTTTCAGTAATGCAAAGGAGAAAGACATGAATCAAATGATTTCTATTAGCCAGTGGGAGCATAATCTAAAGGATAAATAAGGATTGGAAAGGCATATGTAAAAGTGTTTACAAAATTGATAAATCGGACGTTAAAAGGAGGATTTATTCAGTATGTCTTCATGTCAACGCCATGAAGCTATAATGAATAGTAAATCTCTTTGTTAATGGTTGTTATTACTTTATGGTTTAGATTCTATTGAGACATAAGTCTATGTGCATTTGAAATAATCTTAATCAAAGTATACTTTGGAAACATGGAATGGTTTCAGTGTTAGCAAATGGAACAATTGTTGTTACATTAGCTAAAGACAAACATTTTGTTAACTGATTAACCACATACCGAATATATTTTGAGATAAAATTTTGTAATCCGAGTCAGTTGTAGTTTCTTTATGACTTAGTTAGTTCCAATATTAAGATAGTGAGTAAGTTGGTTTTTGGATCAACTTATGTATCTTATTTTGGGAAAGTAACCAAGTAACCCTTTGTTTGATAAAGGGTTAGGGATACTAAATTGTTTAGATTAGTACATGGCGATGTATGAGCTTTTTGTGAATAAGATATAATTATGTTTTCTCCTTTATGTAACCTTACTTATGATAGTCATAGTAAGGGTATGTGTTCTTGTTGAAGAACCTGTCTAGTCTTTGAAGAGTTCAAGGAGCATTAGACTCAAGTAGTGAAACAATATAAGAAAAAGGTATTGTTGCATTATGATGTGATTATGATTCTAAAATACTTAAGTACAATTTGGATAAATATCTCAATCATTTGGTATAGTATCGTAATTAACAACACCCGATGTACCACAATTAAATAGGAGTTTCTTAGTGAAGAAATTGTGCTTTGTATGACTTAGTACAAAAGATGATTATTTGAACTAATCATACTATTTACTTGTGGGTTGTGCTTTTCTTATTTCAATTGAAATCCCACCATTGCTAGAACTTTATATGTGATAAGAGTTGGATAGCAACCAAATATTAAAAGGGGTAATATTTGGGTTGTCCTACTTTTATTGAAAAGCTTTTAAAGGACAAGTGGGATTTTGGGGCTGAAAGGTAATTTCGTGCTTAATAGGAATTTCTATTTTGTGATCAAGTTGTATTGATCTGTTAGATTGTGATCATTCTTGAAGAAAATGTTTTGTTCAAGAAGGTTAATGCATTCTAACTAAATAGAAATTGAGGAAGTGTCCTCTAAGCCACAAAATCACCTAAACCTAAATATTGAATCTATTCAATTCAGTCTGAAATGTCATCACATAAGATCTTTGTAAATCTAGTTGAGTATCTCATCCTCTAGAGAATGTGGGGATATCTTCTATTGGGTGCACAAAAGTGGTTTGTGTTTTTGAGATAATGATTACTTGGTAAACCTTGTTTTTGAGATAATGATATTAGTGATGTGATGTTAGTTAAAGTCTAGTCATATTAAATGTTCTCCATATTTAGAAGATGTTATTAGTATCTCAAGAATTCGTAGCTATGGTGATAGTACGAGGAGATTATTTAACATATTCCAAAGATTGTACCTAGAGTGATCTTGAAGGTGTTCAAGATGGTTTTTCGAAAAAAAATCAAAGAAATGAATTATTGTCCTTGAGACAATGAATTCATCTCCGACGAATGATTTTTGAGAAACTCTACTAGTATAGAAACTTGGAATGAAATCATCTTATGCTTCAGCAACAGATAATTTCATAAATTGTTGTACTAAGTACAACGTTTGACATTGCGCAAACTGTAAAGTGTTATGAGTGAATGTCAGTCCTATCCAAATTGAGAATGTTGGATAATATTTGCATATATTTAAAGTACTTTTGAAACACTTAAAATATATTATATGGAGAAGGTAAGATCCATGGTGACGGATTTATTATTTTAGATTTTGATCTAAAACTAATAATAGAATGTCTATTTCGGGGTTCATGTTCATGATTAATAGGAGCACAATTAGTTAGGAAAGTTCTGAATGAACTGTATGTCCCATTACGTATATTATATATTTCGTAATATTTGATATTACAAAAGAATTTGTTTGGATCAAGGCAATCATACAAGTTGATAATGGTTCTTATCATTTAGTTGTGATGTATTTGCGTTACAACTATAATGGAGCTATTGCACAAGCTAAGGAACCAGGGTTTCCCAGTATGTCCAAACATTTGGAAAGGTGTTTCCAGTTTCATATATTGTATCTGTAGCCTATAACAATATTGTGATATGTTATTGCGGAAAAACGACCATTGTGTGTTGCACTAATACTATATATATCATAGCATTAGTGCAAGTGGGAGATTGTTGGAGATATGCCTTAATGCTATATAGTTAGATGACCTATTTTAGGAATATTTTGGCATTATCTTGTACCTAATGGCATTTACGTCTATATGTTTGTTTACGTATTGACTTGTTTGTGACTTTATATTCTCCGTCATTCCTATTATATGAATGTGTCCTTAATATTTTTCGAAGAAGAAATCTATTCTAAAAGTGTTTAGAATACGTTAGCATATTTCTTTGATATGATAAACATTCAAACTGATTCATAACCCTCATATTATTTGACCAGGACTAAAATAATCAAGTACGGGCTATCATATGTAAGTTACCTTTGATTAACATAGAGATGTTAATGATAAAGGAAAGTGAGCCTTGTGCCATAACAGCATAGGGATGCGAGTAACTTACATATGGGTAATCGTTAATTGAACGAATCACTGAATGTGACAAGAATGACTAAAACTACATGACTTTGGATTAATAGTTTGCCATTCGTAGCGAATTGTGCAAATTAATCCTTTGACTTGAGAAATTACAGTTGCTGGATATATTAGGGGCTAAATCTTGCATTTGGACAAAGCTCGTCTTCCCAAAGGCGAGATACGACCTCTCGCTATAATGACCCCAAACCCAACTCTTCACAAGATTAGACAAAGAGTCTGCAATTGCAAATAAAAAGGCAAGATTTGGACCAAATATTACATCACTTCTTTGATTACATCCCAAGTTACAATCATTTGTTAGCCCATACTTAGCTATGCCAAAACGAGTCTGGATAATCCAACTACTATGTGTGGCTTACATCTCGTAATCTAGACTAAAATAAAGTACATAGGCTATCTCCCATGGTCCAAAACCAAAGTCAGTTGGACCAGCGTTAACTATAACATTATATACTACTAGATGGTGGGGTATGCTAAGTGTGAAATCCCAGATTTCATCTATACGTGAAATTGCGTGATTTGACCTGTATATGTGTTATTTGAGTTAGAATGTGCTAATTCTGTGATTTATATTCCTATTACATACTATGTGAGCATTCATGAAATTTTCATAAAAATCGGTAGTGAAAATTTTATCGTCGAGTTTTGTGAATAGTATTTTTGAAATACGTCCGCTAAAATTTTGAAACTGGTCTTTTTAGTGTTTGAAAACCTAGTCCTTGGATATTAATAGACCCGTATTTAATTAAAACATATTTTAAATTGGATTGGAATTTAAAAGACTTTTACACATTCTTTTGCAAAAATCAAGTTTTTTACCCGAGTGGTGTGTATGTGTATGTGTATGCATGTGAAAATTGTTGTCACCTAAATTT
Source organism: Ehretia macrophylla (assembly GCA_037974665.1). Taxonomy (NCBI): domain Eukaryota; kingdom Viridiplantae; phylum Streptophyta; class Magnoliopsida; order Boraginales; family Ehretiaceae; genus Ehretia; species Ehretia macrophylla. The sequence goes on from CM075781.1 coordinate 59,759,844, forward strand.
AGTCTACTAAATATAGTAAATATAGTAGTTTACTAGTTTTTGAGCAAAATAGTCTAAAATGCAAATTAAAAGACTAAGAAATCAACTTTGACTTTTTCATTTTTGCTGACTATTGCTTATAAGTCATCAACACACACTAAAACAATACAAAAACACCCTAAAAAACACTCACATTGTTGTGAGCCTTCAAGGGGAAAAAGAGTGATTTTTTTAACTTGTTTTCAAAGCAATTTTTCCTTAGAAAACTCATTTAAAGTCCAAATCTTTTCAAACCGAGCTAGATTTTACTTGTTGGGCATCCATTGCACGCATTCCTAGCTTTACTTCGAATCAAAGGTGAGATAAAAATTCTAGATCTAGAAATGCTATTCTTTGTCAATTTCATATAACTGCATTTTTATCTGATGTTTTGTTAAATTGTCTTTAGATTATTGTTCAGTAGTTGCCAAGGATCATTTATGTGCGTTTATATCAATTTTGAACGGTAGTAGCATGTATTTCTAATTTCTGGGTATTAAAATTGGTTTATTGGTTCATTATTGAATGATTGTTGTTGTGGTGGTTGAAATTGATTGGTTGTTGCTTCTAAAAGTTTGTTAATTGAAGGGTAGTAATGTTGTAATGCCGAATTTTTTATTCGAATGATGTAACAAAAGTGCAAAAATTTTAGCCAAGTGCATTGCCAAAATTAGGGTTGTTGGGCTTGTTTTGGATGGCTTTTGGTTGGTTTCTGGTAGAGTCAATGTAGTTGCATGTGTGGTTGGGTGATAGAAAGTGGTTTGGAGGTTATTGGATTTCCTGATTGTAAGTTATGACCTTTTAAAGTTTGGGTAATCTTTCTTTAAAGTGTTGAAATGTTGTCTTTGGTTGTTTGGGTGGTGTTTGAGTAGTTGATTCTTGGGTTGTTATTGATTAGGTTCGGAAGTGAATGTATGTTCAAATGCATGTTAAGTTGGGTGGCCTACTTTGTCATCAAACTTAGTTGTTTAGTTATTTAATTGATGTTGTGTTATTTTGAAATGTTGTTAATTGATTGATGATTGTTGTTGTACTGGAAGATAATCTACTTTGTTGTCTTCTTAGAAAATGAAATATTTAAAGTTATTGTTGTGAGTCACGATAGTGTGTGCCACCTCTCGGGCAGTATTGGGCTTTCGGGTTAAAAACAGTATGACTATCGTGTGTTATCCCTTATCTCGCATGGGCGGAGATGCCATGGTGTCACGCCCCAACTCGACCCCACCTACAATCAGTCAGGACGCGACGGAATTTTGGCAGTATAACGACAGTAACTCGGATACCGAGGCTCTAAACCAACCCCTTTTATAACTCATACAACCAACTTCAAATTCAACAACAACTCCACAACCATTTCAACAATAAACAACACAACCATTTCCTTTATATTCAACAACCATACAACAGTTCATTCATAAGTTATACACCTCCGTTCCAACATCAATCCATAGGCTATATCATACATTTCTAAAATAGATTATAAACCAGTCTAGCAATCTAATCATGTTCAAAGGAAAGACTACTAAACTAGCAATACATATAAGTCTTTATCTTAAGTAAGTTATACAATACATCTTACTACAATGATTAAGACAAGCTCATGGACATGACTCCGGCACATAAGACTCGTCCACATAAAGCATATTCTCAACTTCTTGAGGCACGTACCCGTAATCCTGTTCAATAACACCTGAATGCAGATAACGAATGGGAGTGAGCTTATATAAAACAAGCCCAGTGAGAAATTCGATAGATCTTTTGAACACATATATCTTACCACCTTGGAAGTTAACCAGGAGCTACAACACGCAATTAACACTGATAACAGTACAGATATAATAACAACAGTAAACAAACAATAAGGATACGATATACTTGTTGATGAAGCTCCATACACCACTTTCAATGCTCATCAACTCCTTCAAACCCAATGACACAATCCTGAGGTACCTTGACCTAGACCCACACCCCATGGCCTCTCCGCCCATGCGAGATAGGGAGTAACCATGATAACTGTGCCCACAGCCCAGGATGCCTCCCGAGATGACACAACATTATCAAAACTCACAACAATGTGACTCAATTAGAGAAGTCAACAACGAGGGTTGCCTGACTCCCGACTCCCGACTCAAAATAACAATAACAATTTCAATTCGAGGAGTCAACAACGAGGGTTGCCCGACTCTCGCATTCAACAATTAATAATCAATAATCAATTTAACTATATTTCAACAACCAAATAAACAACATTTAACAATCACCAACTATACAATTATGAAACAATTAAGTTAGATGACAAAGTAGGCCATCTATCTCAACATGCATTTAACCATCATTCAACCCCGATCTCAATCAACAACAATCTAAGAATCAACTACCCAAACACTACCCAACATTCAAAGATAACATTTCAACATTTCAAAGAAAGACTACACAAACTTCTAAACTTCATAACTCATAATCTATTAACCCGATAACCCCTAAACTACTTCCTATCACTCACCCACACATGCATCTACATTTACCCCATTAGAAACTAACCAAAAACAATCCAAAACAAGCCCAACAACCCTAATTTTGGCAATGCACTGGGCTGAATTTTTTGGGATTTTGCTACAACATTCCAATCAAAAATTCAGCATTACAACATTACTACCCCGCAATTAACAAACTTTTAAAAGTTATAAGCAATCAGTTCCAACCACCACAACAACAATTATTCAACATTGAAGCTATAACTCAATTTTAATACCCGAAAAATAGAAATACATGCTACTACCGATCAAAACAGCTATAAACTCATATAAATGATCCTTGACAACTACTGAGCAATAATCTAACAACAAATTAACATTTCATCGGATAAAAATTCAATTATATGAAAATGACATAAAATAGCATTTTGAGATCTAGAATTTTTCTTTCACCTTTGATGTGATATGATGCTAGAAAAATGTGTAATAGGTGCCCAAAAAGTGAATTCAAGCTTTGGTTCAAGAGTTTTGGCCTTGGATTGCAAATTCCATTGAAAATTTTGATCAAAAACTAAGCTAAAATGGCTCCAAGAGTTTCGGCCATGTGTGTGTGTGTTTTAGGTGTTTGAGCTTTGTTTTTATGATATATTTTAGTTATTAAGTATAAATAGGCAAGGTCAATGCAAAATAGAAAAGTCAAAGTTAGTATTTTTAGTCGTTTAATTAATTAATACAATATTTAAATATGGAGATGTTGGAGAAAATATTTAGACAAGATTTTGTGTATATTGAATTAACAATAAAGATGACTGGCGTTTGTTAAATTCATTTTGTCACTCTTATTTAGTGCGATAAAATTTGATTTAATATGATTTATGGATTAAAAAGTAATAATTCTTTGGAGTCATTGATACACCTTAGTGTCTGCCGACAAAATCCTTTTCTTGTAGTTAATTTCTTTAAAAGTCCCATTTTTAGCCACATTATTTGTTTTTTTTTTTGGTCAAATAGCCACATTATTTGCTTAGTAGGGAAAAGCTAAATATAATAATGGCTGAGATAAGCTCTTAGGTCTTGGTCACTAGTAACATATGCATGTACTTCCCCTTTTAAGAACACACTTTAAATGGCTACTTCAATTTCGGTTCCATATTTAATCCCATGAATTTTTGAATATCCTATTTTTCTTATTTGGTGTAACAGATGTAAAAGGTAAGCACTCTTTTATCCTTCCGTATAATTAGAATTATGTGTTGAATGTTAAATCTTTTATGTACATAACGATATTGTCTACTATTCAAGCCTTCGAATTAGTAGTCTACTCTTTGCTATGAGTCAAAGAGATTGTTTCTCTTGACTAAAATCCAAAAGAAAAAAGAATATTATCATTATAAAGGGAAGGCTGAGGTCATATACAAAGAAATACAAAAAGCATATACAATTATGCATGCTTGGTTTACATAGTGGACAGAAATGACCTTGGGCTATAGCCAAATTGAGATAGGCTAGTGGGTTCTGGTGCATGGGTAGCATCGGAAGGGCCTCAGCCTAGACATAGCCCAGTCTCTGACCCCCTAGGCCTAGAGATCAAAACGCTGCAAAGGCAAACCCCTTGAGGAAAAGGAAAGAGGCGTAATGGATTTATCTCATAGCTTTAGTTCTCTCATGTTGAGATGATAAAAAATCTTACCATTCATTAAGGTAAATTTAATCTTATGCTGACAAGTATCACTTCGGGCTAGCGCTAGGTGAGAGAAAAATGAGATATGTGGCTCGGGATTAAATCTATTTTAATCAATGGCTGAGATTCTCTCCATCATCTCAACATGAGAGAACTAAAGTTATGAGAGAATCCATACACTATAAGAGACAACTCCAACACCCGGGGTGGAGGTACATGTTAGCAAGTGGTTGTTATAGTTCCCACTTGTCCAAAAGAAAGTTGAAATTTTTTTTCTATTTTTGAAAATTTAACTAGTTAGGTATTTTTAATTAAAAGATTAATTAACCTCGCTAAAAAATTAAATTTTTTAACCCTTATCAAAAAGAATTCTTGAATTCTATCCTAATCTAGAAACACCGACATACCAAGTCCACGCCCAATCACAAGCATATCAATCCACCACGACAAAACCCCTTGAACTTGGTAGGTTTTAGAGCCTATCACATATATGCCAATTACCAGATATGCAGCAAGTATGGCATTGTTTCTTTTTGTGATTGATTTAAAGTAAGAAAACTTGTATTATTGATTATGGCATAAATAAAGTGACTCTTGACCCCTTTATCTCCTTTTATAAAGGACACCAAATGTATGTAGGATTAGTGTGCTTCTTGCAAGACTTTATTATATATAATATATACTCTTTTCCCATCCCTATAGTTAGTGCCAATTAGAGACAAAGAGAAGAAGGAAGTATATCTCTTTTGCATAATCTTACTATGGCTAACAACGGTACAAGAATTTCGATCCTTAAAAGTTTATTTCCACATTTTAGAATATTATAGTGATTATTCTAACATGGTCTTCATTGTTACGTAACTTTTTCAAGTTAGCCTATTTGTTTCGAAATTATCAAATTAGTCCTTATTACTTTCTAGAACCTTACAATTACTCAATAAGCGAGAGAAGAAATTGGTAGATTTAATAGCGTACATTTAAATTTAGTTATTCTTGTACATTAAAAAGTAAAATAAAAATTGTTACTATAATGTACCATCTAATATTACAAAGTAATTAAAATTGAATATAAATAGCCCAAACTCGATAACGTACCAAATCAAAAATGCAAATTATCAACCATGTACATAATATCGCACACTAAAACTTATAATGCGTATTTGAATTCTTTCCTTAATAAAAAAGAAAAAAGGCCCAACTATATATGGATATTCATTTCTCAGTCTATGAAGTTTTGGAGCCCAAGACCAAGTTTATAAGGGCCAAAGCGTTTTAGAGATTACTTGGAAGACAAGTCATATTTTCCTATAAATAGGACAGTATATATTGAAATACTACACATCAATATTAATAAGAAATTTTTATCTCCCATTGTCTCTTCTAGTTTCTTCATAATTTTACAACACAAAGTAAAAGCTAAAGAAATTAGGGTTTCGCCAAGATGAGTTTCTATGCTACGGCGCCAAAGCTCGAATTCCTTACTTCTGAAGAACCTACCACTTCAAAGATGAAACGCGAGGGGTCAAATTCAAGATACTCGCTTGGGTATCATCTTGGTCCTGGTGATGTACCTCGTGTTCCCTGTGGTGAAGCTTTGATTCCCTATAAAGCTGCATATTTTCATAAGAGGCAAGTGGATCCAGCATTGTTGGCGAGATACATTAAGCAAATTAGAGAAAGCGATGTACGCAATTACTTGTGTTACAATTTTATTTATTTATTTGTTTTGCAATAATTATTTGTAGGTATTAATTAATTCTTATAATAATTTTGTAGGGCTTCGACGTTGATTATTATCCAAGGGGGACTTGTTTTTCGCGAATGCACCCAGTTGAAGGTTTCAAGGAGTCCCCCGAATTTTTCGAGAAGATTTTTCAGCTATGTGTGATGGCTATCTCCGAGTATAATAGGAAACACGTAAGATTTGTTTTTCTTTATTCTTTTTTTTTTTTTCTTTTTAAATTTGCTTATTTATTTATATTATCCGGTTCCTTTGTTGATTTGGCAATGGTAGGAAAAGGGGTATGAGGTTGTCGATGTTGAGAGAGTGAATGAAGAATATAGTGCTGGTATTATGTATTACATCACTTTCCAAGTCAAAGACCGTCAAGCTGCTGGCAACGGCGACGGCGACGGCGACGGCTCTCTGGAAATATTCCAGGCTAGAGTTTGGGTGGGAATACGTAAGAACCCTTAGGTCGAACTGTGCCGACCTAAACCTAAGAAGGGGAATAAGAAAACCAATGTATAGCAATCAGAATCTACTTACATCTTTCATGAGATTTGAATTTTCGTGGCAACTCAAAAGTAAAAACACTCTAAACTATGCGACTCTTTCAAACATTATTGGTGATGCTTAGAGGAGTTCCACTGTGTGTTTTATTAAACTCGTTCTACGCAACTTTCTCATTGCCTATTCCTGCTATATTTATTACCTTAATGTTCCCTTATGGATTTGGGCATTGATAAGAAGCTACAAGTATTTACGTAGTTTCTAGTGCCCCCTTTCCCTTTTTATCTTCTCTCGGTACTTTGGTTTCTTATTAATGTTAGTTTGTACTTTTGCCGAATAGGTAGCCATGTTGGAGCATCCAATTCTCCTCTCTGCTATACTAATAACATCGCAGCTTTAGTGTTTGATTGTTTCTTAATCACACTTGGTGGGACCTTGAGATCATAGTTTGCTTGTTTTCTCCTTTTATCACTTGTTTTGGAATCTTAATCAACTTGATTCTGACTTGGTCATAAGGTGTTGGAACATTGTTATTTAGACTCCGTTTATTTGCCGAAAAATGAAAAATAACTTACTTGTGGAAAATATTTTCAGTAAAAAATATTTTCTTAGAAAATAAAATATTTTCTTAGCTCTGTTTGTTTGCTGTAAAATAACTTATTGGGGGAAAATATTTTCCTAAAAAATAGAATACCAAAAAGTATAGTTTAGATGTACAATGAAAGAATATGAAAATATTTTACAAAATTTTGTACTAGTCGCAATTGTTAACTGTAAAACATTTTACCAACCACAATTGTTAACTGAAAAATATTTTATGTTTGAACAAATTTTATATCTTACCAAACACCAAAAAATGTGTAAAATATTCTAGCAAAATATTTTACGGCAAACAAATGGAGCCTTAAGTGAGACTGCTTTTACTTTGATATCAATACTTGCACCTCGAGCCTAAAAGGCAATGATGTAATGCGTGCATTCTACACACCATTGCTAGTTGTGTGTCTTCGACATCGAGCACTAGGGGCTTCTCAATTTCTGATATCTCACTCTTCCATCGTTCTCATTCCCAAGATTTTAAGGGTGAATGGAAGTCCCGCAGCTACTATTCAGATCCAAGATATTAAGGGAAACAACAATCTGACTTGGTTTGTTTGTATCTTACAAGTGCAAGCCTTTATATTTACCCTTAAGTGTATGTATGTATGTATGTATTTATGTTTTATGTAATGGTCGTAAAATCTCCTTCACGAACTTGGATCATGGAAAAGACCAAAGTTTAATGTGTCTAGTCTTGTCATTTCATTTATGAAATACAGTCTTTTGTTGCTCTTGCCAAGATTGATGTGGATTTATGCTATTGTTGTGGCTAGTCTCATCTTTCCTTTGATTCCTATTATGCTCTTCACTTTCACTTGTCAAATCTTTTTACGTCTGGAAATGAAAACTGAGGATTTATTACACCTTATCACCCAGAGCTTCACAATGATGTAAGTTTAATTTGCACAGTTAATCTTTGGTGGAAGAAGCATCACTTTGTCGGACATTTATTAACTAAACTTGCATGCCGAGCCGTCTTAATCAAATCATATAGGGCATAACTAAAATTTCACAAAAATCCTTTATCAGAGCGACTAACACTCTTAATCAAATCATATAGTACTCCTGAATCTATATAACATAAAGTGCTACTTTACAAACAATATTCTTTCTAAATATCATTATTCTTAATACCACATGAGAGCGAGAATTGATCTCATAGGGTGGCCTCTAAACCCGTGCAATCCGGACAACACAATAATTCATGTCTCTGCATAATATAATAGAATAACATAATGAACGAAATAATGCTCAGTAAGAAGTAGACCCATAGTAAAAATCAAGAGTATTCATATACGGAAACCATATGGGACTGGAATCAAGAAGCAAAATCATAATTAGGTCAAATCGGAATCGAAACCAAGACTAAAGACCACAAGGGTAATACCAGAGTTATATAACTAGTATAGTCAATTCACAATGTCATTTATACTGAAGTATCATCAGGCTTAACTGAAGTATCACACAAGCTTATGTTGAGGTATCACACGAGCTTATCTGAGTTATCACACGAGCTTATCTGAATTAACACACAAGCTTATACTGAGGTATCACACAAGCCTATCTAAAATCCAAACAACATAAGAATCTTGTTGTCTTAATCCTCATAAATATCGTCTAGAGTTGTAATACATATATATCTTCACACACACCACACATAGGAAGGCCTTGTCTTGGCCTCATCCTCTGACGGTGAATCATCTCCCACCGCCAAGGGCACACATGGTCACCTGTGGGCCCCACACCTCCGTATGGTGAATCATCTCCCACCTACGGGCACACAATTTGATAAGGTCATATTCGGTAATTCCACCCGCTGGATGGGTGTCACAGTTCTAGGGATTACACATTGAAATTAATATCATAACACATATTTCTCTGACACCAAATAGCAGAATAATCATAAACTGACTCAAAACTCATACTGACTAGATACAGGGGTCTAGGAAGGCAAACGAATTAATATAACACAATCGAGACACAAACCTTATAAGGGGGAACAAAATATAGGAATGAGAACGACCACATGGCTTGCCACTCAAAGAATTACCGAAATAGGCTAAGGCAAATGATATCAACTGAATCAATTATCAGAAGCCAATAAATCAGGTATCATTAATAAGAGATATTCCATAACTGATATACGAAGCAAAAAGAGTATCAAAGAATCATAACGGGGTCAACAATGGCTGACACATCAATGAATAGGGATTCAGAGTATCAAAGAATGGTATAATAGGAGAGTCCAACCTACCTCAATTGAGCTTTAAGCATAATTTCAATCTCCATTCTAAACATATATCTTTAAAGGTAAGTCACATTGCATAATAGTAAATCATATAGAAATATCCAATTTAGACAAAATAATAATCTGAAGGGCTTCTCAGAATATAAAAGATGTTACTAATCCTCTTTTATTCTTCCTTTGTTTCCTCGATACATACTTCCATGAAATTAATTCATGCTATCGCCTTCCTAGTTGCTACTCTTAACGTCAACATCTATCTTGCTTTTCTTTTCTCTATCATTTTCCTTTCTTTTGCTAACTGTTACAATGCACAGGACCCATCATTCCCCAACTTCACCATTTATATACACCCACATGTCACTCCTATATACATATTCAAGACATGCAATCAACAAACTCATATTTATTTATATACAGTACATATATGACTTCTTCTCTACTCAAGCACCCAACCTCTTCAACTAGTACACACACACCCACACGGACTAAGCACACACACACACACGCACATGGACAGAAAAACACACACACCCACTCACGGACTGCAGACACACGCACACAGACCACACACACATACACATCTCACACACTAATTACACATACATCAAAGATACAGTAGTTGCTATCACCATCTTTAAACTCATATAATATTCTACAAATATTTAGTCAATTACTTCATAAACCCATGTCATCATTCGAATTTACACATATAAATATAAACATATGCACATAAAAGCATGCAAAATTCATAACTCAACTAAACCCACTTACCCTTTATGATTTTCACGGTTTGAAGGCTTCAATTCCTACACTTTGGAGCTTATTTCGCTTAAATTGCAGCTGGGTTTTACTGTTTTGGGGTTGGGGAAATCGGGTGAGAGAGAGAGGAAAGATGAGAAAGTGTGAGAAGTTTCCTGGGTTTGCTAAGTCTAAGCTCATCTGATAATCCGTCAAGCATTAGTTGTGTATAGTTTTAGTTTTGCTAACATACTAGTGCTATCTTAGTTGGTTGAGGCGTGTGCATAAGAAGAGAAGGTAGTAGGTTTGAACCTTTCACAGCCTTTTTCTTTAGTTTTGTTTTAAGTGTTTTTCTTTTTCTTTAGCTTATTTTCACATTGGCCCCAACATATTTCACCCTTATAAAGGACCCCCAATAAAATATAAAATAACACTTAAGCAAATGACAAATACATAATGATGTGTCACGTAATTGTGGGGTGTTACAAGTCGCATCTTTCATTTGATTCCTATTATGCTCTTCAATTTCACTTGTCAAATTTTTTTTTTTATATATATATGGAAATGAAAACTAAGGATTTATTACACCTTATCACCAAGAGCTTCACCTTGCTATAAGTTTAATCTGCGTAGTTAATCTTCGGTGGAATAAGCATCACTTTGTCGGACTTTATTAACTAAATGTGCATGCCGAGCTATCTTTGTTTCAGACTTCTATAAGGGGAGCTCCAACAGCTCCCCCAAATGCCCAAAATTATCAAATTTGGGAGAGCTGTCCAAATGATCTCCTATATTTTAGGGGATATATGATTTGAAATTTGTATCCCCCATTGATGGGGGATCAAATCACTCCCCCATCCCATCCCCCATAGTTTTTAATATTATAGAAGTAGAAATTTTCTAAATAGGGGAATTGTTGGAGTAAAACGAAAATAAGAATTCTATAAAATAAGGGATTTATTAAAAATAGGGGAGCTGTTGGAGTGAAACTAAAAAAGAGAATCTGTAAAAATAGAAAAAATGCTTCAAATCCCCTAAATGTAAAAAAAAAAATAGGGGAACTGTTGGAGATGGTCTAAGTGTTCCTAAATTGTTGAGGATCAAGGGATCAAGGGATAGCCCAGTGGTAAGGGTTATCACCTTGGCTTGGGGAAGCCAATGTTTGATCGTCAGGGGTGGGGGAGGAGATTCACCATATTTCATTAACAAAAAAAAAGTGGTCCTAAATTGTAGTTCTAACCTCTCTTAATTGCAATTCTGAACCTTGTTCTTAATATAGTTTTCTTGTTGATTTCTTGAATAAAATCAGATGAAAGATTTGCGGCCAATTAAATATGACCATGTCATATTTGTGATATACATTTGATAAGATGTTGCTGTTGATAAGTTAGTTGACCTCTAAAGGCTATAGACTCTTGTGCTATGTTAGTTCTGAATCTTTTATGATGTCTTGCTAAATTATAATATACTAGCATGATTTCTTGGACTAGTTTCAAAGGGCATTGTTCCTGAATAGGCATGTCTTTGTGTAGATGCTGGATAGAGTTGTTTCTCGCACCCCTTTAGCTCGACTGCGACCAATCTTGTAGTCATGGCATCGAGAGAACAATATTTTATTCGCATAAAGGATCAATGAAAAGCTTAATAAATGGGAGTTGGAAATAGTTAACCCGCAAGTTGGTTACAAGTATGCGTTGATGAGTGATGCTTTATGAGAAGAAAAGTGAATGTTGTAATAATTGGGCATTGAAAGAAAAAGTTGAGAAATGGAGTCTCGGGATCATTACGTATTTATTTCACTATTACTAGTCATGTAACCACTTGCAATAAAATAATTCATTCTTAGGATATTAACTTATCTGCAAGCTTTATGGTTTCAATTTTGTTAGATGGGATTCTTGTATGAAGCAATTGCTACATTGAGGGGATAATTGTTGAATTATTTGAAACATGTATGAAATTTAAAATTCGTCTCAAGTCAGAGAGTATGTTTCTAGCTAAAAGTTGTGAGGTTTAATTTTGCTGCTTCTCCAGCAGGTCTGACTGTCATAGTTTATTCAATCTGTGCATGGAGTTAATATTTATATATCCTGTGTTATTTTTGCAGGTGTGTCCGATATAATGTACTCGTGGTATGATTCGGTATCAAATCTATGCCAAAGTTGTATTTTGGTATCTCCAAGTAGAAAAGTTGTGTTTTTCAGACTGCTATATAACTCTAGGATTCTTATTACTGTACTGTATGTTTGCACTAAGATGATGATAACTTGGATGCTCATCTCTTTATATATTTAATGTCGTCTCCTTAAAAAAATTGATGTCGAGCGTGGGCTGCATCTTTTTCCATCTCTTATTACTAGCATGTACTTTAGGCTAAATAGGAATGAGGCAAAGAATAGTACATTTGCATTCTTTGAGCATCCTACCAGAGTGAAAGATTTGATTGCCGATGTCACATCCCTACCCACAATAGGCCAAGCTTTTTTGTAGAAGCACGTCGTGAAAGGTGAAACCATTAGAACCGGGGCTCTTATTATCATTAAGAGAAAATACCACCTGTTTAATCTCCTCATCTGACACTTGAGACACAAGAAACTCTTGATACTCAACATCAATGGATTTCCTCGAAATGAACTTTAAATCTTCAACGGAGGAGTGTTGGTATTTGAGGTACCAAATAAATCTTGATAGTAATCGACAATCCTTTCTCGGATTTCATTTTCATCCTCCAAACTAGAACCATCATCTCACATCAATCTGGTAATCTTGTTTCTTGCGATGCGCCCCTTAATGCATTTGTGGAAGTAGGAAGAATTTGCATCCCCTTTTTTCAACCAAATGGCTCTGGACTTTTGGTGGAGAATAGCTTCTTCATGGTTCACTATACTATCCAACTCTTCTAAGAGATTTCTCTCTTCACCAATAAGGTCTTCATTTGAGTCCCTAAACTAGGCATCCTGGACCACATTAAGCTTATTCTTGATGGAGATAATTCTGTCAGAAAGATTAGAGAAAAATTTAAAGTTGAATAACTTATACTCTTTTTTTAAGCAACTTTTGTTTCTGAAACAAAACAAACATCGGGGATCCGTTAACGGTCTGATCCCACACCCTTTGAACAGTGTTCAAGTACTCATCAAACTCGGTCCAAACATTGAAGAATTTGAAAAGTTTAGGCCTCAAACACAGTCTATGTCTCACCACTAAAATAAGAGGATTGTAATACGAAACTTCAAAAAGATCCACAAATAAATCTGCATCAGGAGCATTTAACCAAGACCCATTCACCAATAGTCGATCCTGGGAAGTTTTAGCATTCCAAGTAAAGTAGGCACCAGAGTTGTCAACCTCTGTCAACATATTTGTCTCCCAACAATTAATGAAAGGTGATCATTCAGATATGTAGCAGTTTTGAATCATGTATGTTCGATTTTGGATTGTTGGAAGGTGACATTGTTTTAGAATATTAATTCCATGGTTTGTGAAAGGTTGCTTGAGGGTCTTCGTGCTCGTGTCATGAGATGTTTAGTATCTAACTAGTGTTTCACTATGTTGGTCATGTATTAATATAATTTGATACTCTTGTTCAATTTTTTTTTTTGTGGAAACAACTCTTTGCTTGGGACTATTTTCAGCACTATTTTTTTGTTTACAAAAAATTAATTGTTTATTTCATGAGGCTCTAAGTAAGTGAAAATAAATTTCTATTGATATCATATGTTTTAGTTTGAAACTAGAATACTTGCTCTTCCTTTTTTCCTTTTTGATGATTGATAACTCGTATTGGTTAAAATCATATTAAATTATCTTAAGCTTAAAATCATGTGATGTTGTGGCATGTTTCAATACACACTCCTGCCGTCAATATTTTCTTCTGTTTTAATATTAGGATATTTGCGACTTTAATTCATTGAGGTTATTGGAAAACCAGTTAGATTTTAAACTTGAAGTAGTTTTGCTTTTATTCAGTTCTCAGAGGTATGCTTTTATTTTTTTAGGTTTTTTACATTTAAATTGAATTTTTCTAATTTAAATGCATATTTGTTTCAAATTTAATTTTTTAACAACTTTTTGGAGGCTGTGCTATATAAATTTTTATTTTTTTATTTTTTTATATTATTTGTTTTGGGTTCAGGAAATACTAATTTTTGAATACTTATTGAATTCGATTTTGATAAATGACGAATATACTAATTGAATTTAGGCTCGAGTTTACAAATAATAGAATATATTAATTGAATTTAGCCTCGAATTCACTAATTTTTTGCAAGTATTTGTGATATCATCAACTAGAGGAAAACCCAAAGATTTTTGTCCTCAAAGAAATAAACTAAAGCTTTTATTTTTTGGCACAATGTACGCCACATTTATTTATTTATTTTGGTCAAAAGCCACATTTATTTTTTAAACTTAAAATTTCTTAGCACAATAATTTATTCTCGATTATGTCTAACCGGCTATGTCATTATTTTATTATTTCAGCCTAACTCTTGCATAAAAGTATCGTTCTTACCATACCGCAGCTTTGACACTCTTTACTGTTTAAAAGTTTCGTCTTTATCTGACATGGTATATATATAAGCCCACCAATACACCCAAGAGTTTAACAATTGATGATTAAATTCTACAAAATAATCTGATAATGGAGTGCTATTAAAAAGTTAAAGTTCTTAAGCCGCATCCATGTAAATCCTGCAATAAGTTGTCGAAAATATTTGCTCTTCACGGTTAAGAATGACAACAAATAACTATTGTAATTGAAACTGTCGGGTATCCGCTCGATAAAAATTTGATGACAAAAATCAACATGTAAACGATAGGTTTTAGTTTTTAACAGTTCTAACTAACAAGTAAAGGTTTGGTTTTATATGCAAAAAATAAAAAAATAAAAACCCGATATATATATATATATATACACACACATGTCTTTCTTTATATACAATAAATGTTTAAATTTTAAAAAAATTAATAAAAGTGTACTACATTTTTTAAAAGACTAAACTCAATATTACCATTTAAAAAATAAAAAATAGTATTT
The DNA here is from genome assembly GCA_037974665.1 of Ehretia macrophylla. Classification (NCBI taxonomy): domain Eukaryota; kingdom Viridiplantae; phylum Streptophyta; class Magnoliopsida; order Boraginales; family Ehretiaceae; genus Ehretia; species Ehretia macrophylla. The sequence continues at coordinate 59,774,874 of CM075781.1, forward strand.
TTCTTTCACTAAATAAAAAAAATCTAATAATTGAATAAGAAAACAATAACATTTTTAGATAAAAGAGTCCAACAAGACAAAACACTCAAAAGACTATAAAGACAAACTATATAAAAAAAAAAAAAAATAATATAAAAAGTATAAAATAATAAAATATATGCCAGAATAACCCTAAACTTACTTCCACTTTTCAACTAGTCTACTGTGCCGCCATGGAAGCAGATTCATTGCCCTCCTCCGCCGACCCATCTGAGCCGGAAAATCAAAAACTGGAGGCGGAGATGCCAGGTCCCTTTCATTTTCAATCTGTAGTTTTTCCTTTTCCTTTCTCTATCTGTAGTTTTTCCTTTTCCTTTCTCTATCTGTAGTTTTTTCTTTTCCTTTCTCTCCTGTAGTTCATTCAAGTACATTGTAGAATTAAAAATTGTTAGCTTCGGAAGAAAATTTGTGTATCGTCATACAATTTCGAACAATTAATACAGAAAGAAGTGTTGGTTCACTGTTGAATATTTCTTAGTTTCATTGCTATTCCCAAGTGAAGAAAGAAGAATAATGATTTCCAGGGTAACTGGTTTCATGAACAATTTAGTCTAACTGGTGTCATGTGATCACAAATTTCTTCAAGATTGGCAACACTGATGGCTTATACAGAACTGGTAAAGATGAAAAAGATTAATTGTGCACTAAGCGCACATGTGTAATCTATCCGTATCAGACATGCAAGCTTATGTATTTAATTACTTATGTTCCCTATTTGTATGTGCTTTAAAGCCCTTCCCTTTCTCCATGTTAACTGCATGTCTACACTCTATTGGTGATGCATCATGCATGTATTTGTTGAGGTTATTTTTCTGACATACATTTGGTTTAGCATGTGATTGTTATAGTTTGCCCCATCGTTTCCAATTGAAATTTGGGTTATATGCTCTTCTTTCTGCCCAGCGGTTCTCATTTGTTTAGAATCACTTTTCTACTATTTACAGCGGCTGTGGAACGCTCAAGTACAGAAAAAGACAGCACAAAGGGGATATCTTTATTGGAAAGTGATGAAAACAACAAAAAAATAGTAAGTAATATCATTGTTCTCACTTTTATTGAATTAAGATTTAATATCCTTAATTTTATTGAATTAAGATTTAAGATAATTTTCTGTTTATTGCCTATTTTATACCTATTATTGTTAAGATTATGTGCTTGTATAAATTTGTAGACACATGCAATTTTGGAAAGTTCAGATTGTCCTTGCCTTACATCACCATGTAGTCTTGTTGGAACATTTTATCATTTGATATGCTCTTTACTAAAAGTATCTGTAGTCAATGTTTCATTTAAGCTTAAAATAAGTCACTTAAATTTAGCCAAAAAAAAGGGTGACTTAAGCACCAAGCTTCTAAAATCCAGTTCTGTAAGGCAGTGTTCCTTATTTGACAAGGTCTATAATGAAACTGTTATGGTAAATCTTGCTTAAACACCTCTAAATAGGCATAACTTGCAAGGGGTGCTTCAAAATTTGCACAAAAAGTGATCATAACTACCTTAGGGCTCAAAGTATACAGGCTTCTTGATCTTCACCGAACACGTAAGTTTTTGTTTATTATCTCTTTGGGTGCTTATCGCAAATGTTTATAACTGTAACACGACATAGGGAAGATATAATCAAAATATATTATCTTATATTTATTAAAGTCCAATTATACAATGCAACATTTGCATATACTTATTCAATTGATTTGGAATAATTATATAAAAAGCTTATATAAACATAAAATCATTATTGCATTTTTCCCATTCATCTATTGTGTATATTGTGTGAAAAAGTATTCCCTCATTTATTTTAAATTAGTTGACCAACATGTTAGGTAATATTATATTGGGACCCCATATAAATTAAAAGAGTTTAAAGGGCTATAGAAAACAAAAACAATAGTTCAAGTTGTCCAAGAAATGTTGGGGATATGTCATTCCCTGTTTCCAGCCCATATAGAAGGATGTGGCTTGCCATTTTCTTTAAATGGGTTAATTACATTGTTTGGACATTTCTTGGACACACCTAAGCTATATTTCAAATTCCTTTAGTTTAGAAATGAATTCTCTTAACTTTTCTAGTCTCCTATGTAATATGTATTGAGAACTAGGCGCATGAAGATATAAAAATGGATGAGAGAATTGATTACAAGCTATACATGATCAATGAACAAAAAACTGCTCTGGTGGTGTGTTTATATATTTTGGGAAATTTGAGGTTTTGAATGGCCAAATCCTGTGTCAATGATTCATAGATTCAAATTCGACTCAAATGTGCTTGAGCTAAGTCGAGCTCTGATGGCTCTGTTTGTCAAAGCCTTAAGTGATATCCCACATTGGCGGGCGATAGTGTGATTTTGTGGTTTATATACCTACAAACCAGTCTCGTCTTCGAGCCTGGGGTTCTGGGCTCAGGGCGTGAAAGATAGTATCAAAGCGTGTCACTAGTGAGTGTGGGAACTAAGTGTTATGTGGGACAAAGTGCTACACTAAGAAGACGGTGGGAGCCACCTCTTGAACTTGTAAAAGGCACATCTAGATTCTTGCATTGCCTAGTTGGTTCTGGATATGTGTATCCTTGCCAAGGATGCGAGGTCCATCATGAGGAGAAGGGGGGTGGGGAATGGATGTATGTGACATCTTACATCGGTGGCAGATAGTGTAATCGTGTGGTTTATAAGTGGGTGTTGTGGGTATTGAGAATAATTTAGATTAATCATTTTGGGCCAGTAGAAAAGAGAGCCCAAATAGTTATTTTCTTATACCTACAACACCAGTCTCGCTTGCGGGGGGCTCGAGGCGTGACACCTTATCCTACTAGGTGGGAGTTTATTGTCTGTTGTATTAAGTATTAAAATAATCTATTGCTGATTATGGTAGAAACTTGGATTATTATTAGTAAGCAAAAGCAAGCAGGTACTCTGACTATAATGTGATTGAAATTGTTATGTGCTATACCTCAAAGTTTTGTTCTGTACTTTACGGACAAATGTTAGTTGTTGTTAATTTGCTACGGATCCTGTTCCATTACACAAATGAAGCCACCATGTTTTGAGCTGGTGACACCCAGCTGGTATGTTAAAAAGATTATGGAGCTAGGAGAGGGAGCTAGAATGCTACTCTAAGATAAAGAGACTTCAATAGGTAACTGAACCACCTCATGGCCCCATTCACTACTTGATACACATATTGCAACGACTCCTTTTGATTTAGATACCGAGATACTATGAGTCTAATTCTAATCAGTGCACAATGAATGGAGGTCCCCTGTTTTAGAAATCATTCTTTGTGTGATGGTTATGTTGATTGAATTTTATATATGATATGCATTATGTAGTATCTAGTTTTTTCATGGATTTTTCTTCTTGGTTCCTTGTCAATTGCATTGTTTTCTCTCTCCTTTGTTGGTTAATTTCCCTCTGTTTATAATATCCCTCCTTTTAGTGAAATCATGGCTGTGGATTTTTGTAAAACCTGTGCTTTGGTGTGTTTTTATTCCTGTAACATTAATAAGCTTGTTTTGGTGGAGCTTTTCACTGTGTATATCCATCATGATGATTATGTTGCACTGTCAATGTTTATAGGAACCCTCTGAAGTGAAACATAAGAATACAAAGCGTAAACACAATATCAGAAGAGGAGGTTCAGGAGTTAACTTTGAAGTATCAGCAACTTCTTGCTGAATGCAATTCAGGTGGGTCTTGTCCACGCTATTATGTGCATTGATGTTGTTTCTGTTTCTTTGTCCTTGATGAGTATTAGTGTTGATTCTTATTGGAAGTTTAGTTATATATATATATATATACATTTATTTGGGTCACATTGGTCCATCCTTCAGTCTCGCTTTTACTTCTTATGGTTAATCTGGCATTAGCTCCAACTGGATAGTGCTACAGAAAATTTTTAATGTTGTGTATTTTAGCTGCTCATGGTTTGCTATATTTCTAGTTGACAGCCATACTGTTTACTTGGTGATTATAGCTGAATAATGTCCTGTATGATGTGACGTCATAGCTGTGCTAGCTGATGATATTACTAGCGAGTTTGAGGACTAACTACTATTGACTTTCTTCTTTCCTTTTATATTCTACTCTGGTCGCTAAGAACTTGTCTAGCAATAGAATACATGTAAATTTTTTTTAAACAATTGAGCTTGTGATATGATTTGATGTTTCTCTAGAATCCTCGGAAAGACATAGCAAATCCCCACACCTAGATAAGCATTTAGCTTATGTGTCTACAAATGGTTCAGCAATTGAGCTGCATGTTCATTGGTATATGCTCAATGTTCATCGTGTTCTGAAACATAAGCATGCAGTGTAGTTTTAATACTTCATTAATGCCCTTTCTACTTTTCTTTCAGCCATTGCTGCTCGAGATAAACTGGAGGCCTCTTATCTGGAGTTACAAATAGACAAGGAAATGCTATTGGTACTATTCGTTTTATGCTCTTTCTATTCATTCATTATATTTGCAATTAACACTTGCAAGGTGATTAGACTGGATATCTTGTGATTACGTAGGATGACTAATTTTGTGTCATCTTCCTCACCTCTCGATCACCTCTATCTGTTTATGGTTTTATGCATGTTTGTGTTCATGATCTGGTCACATCTTGCAAATACATGCAATTGTTTCATGTGCCATGTATAACACACCAGTAATCAATCATAATGAAAACATGTCTTAGAGATATTTTCTCTCTCTACAAGCTTTTCTTTCAGATGCGATGGCTGAAAGTGTAAGGGACACACACCTTTTTAGCTCAAAAAAGTGGTATGCTTTGGAGAGTCGAAGCTGCAATATTGATAATATCTTTCACAGCTAGATTGTGGTAGGAGTGATTGGGATTGTGGATTATTATAGATACATGTAGTCATCATAGGCCCACAATGTCCTCATTTGGTCTGTGCCTTTTGTTGCTGACTCTAGGTGTATGGTTACGCATGCACCTTTTTCGCTCAAAAAGTGGTATGCTTTGGAGAGTTGAAGGTACAATATTGATAATTTCTTTCCCAGCTAGGTTGTGGTGGTTGGGGCTGTGGATTATTACAGATACATGTAGTCATCATAGGCCAACAATGTCATGATCTGGTCTCTGCCTTTTATTACTGACTCTAGGTTTATGTCTACTTGTTCCTTTGATGTGTCATTAGTCCACATGGGCGATGTTTGCAAACATTCTCTTGATGTGCTTTTTAGTTCACAAAATAAAATATTAGTTGTTAATATATTAGTTCAACATACCACAAGTGGAGCCACTTAGCTGAGACCAATAGAGGAATATATATTTGATCTGGTAGTGTTAAATAAATCTTGTCACTTTGTATGTACTTTGTAAATGTTATGGTTCACTACTTTTTTCTCTTTTCTTTTTTTTTTTTTTGTGAAGAGGATCTATTGAAATCTTGGTTGAGACAGACAAAATCACGAATGGCATCTGAAATCCCAACATTTTTTATTTAATCACTTATTAATTTCAAACTTTGCTTCTGTGTTGATTCATCAGGATCGGTGTTTGATTCTCCAATAGTTTCATTCTATTTTCATGATTTACTCACTTCTTTTACTCAAGGTCTTTGTCATATAATTTCATCTATTTCGCTTTTCTTTCTTTGATGTGTTGATCAATTATTAATGTGCTTTGCAGGATGAATGCAAACGAGTGTCAGCAAAAGGTGAAAATTTGCAATTAGATTTGTCAAGCAGGTTTCAGGATGGAATTGAGGTCTCACTTCTTTTCAAGTTTGGCAGACATCTTTGTTGCTACACACTCGTACTTCGTTTCCTAAAAGCTATATATGATTACACAAGCTTGATACTTTCTTTTTGCTGTGCACTACACATCATCGCCTTTACGAAGTCAAAATAAAGTCCACGGCAAAGAGAAACTGTTAGAAATGAGAGAATATTTCTGGAAATTTCATTGATTTCTTTTTCTCAACTGAATACAATGAATGTGCTTTCATATTTATAGAGTCACATCACTAGGCTATTCAGCACATGGCTGCACATGGGCCATGTGCTGATTGTTACTGAATTGACAGCTTGATTACAGTTGTCAATGATCTAACTAACTACACCTAAGTATATACATCAGTTAGAATATACAACACATTCAGATTATATTCAGATACACTAATAGAAATGTATAGTCTGTTGGTTTTAGCTGTCCAGTCTCAAAACTCTTTCTCTGGCTTTATTCCTAACATTAGATTTTTGGGACAATAAGGTTTGAGATATTGCTAAACATTTGTTTTTGTTTAATGCAGATTGACCGCAACTATCTACTACCAGTTATGAATCAGTAAGTAAAAACACAAATTTTCTTATTTAGAAAATATTTCATAGTTGTTATTGTTGGAAAAAAGAATTATTAAAAGAATACCTTAACTGATAATGATAGAGTATAATATAGCTTAGCTTAGATTGTATCTGTACACACTTTCTATTTCTATATCTTCTCTAAGTTTCTTCATGGTATCAGCCTTTGGATCCTGCTTCCGCAATGAAAATTCTTCATCCTTTCTTGAATCCAAGCTTGCTCAGGGATTCTCCATGGAGTTTCAAGCTGTGCGACTCCATTAGAGTTGCTGTTTGAAGCTTTGTGACCACAAATTTTGGTGTTCTCTTCATCATAGCAAGCTAGGGTTTTATCTTTCATTCTTTTTCTCAATGGCTTTTTCTTCCTCATCTATGGCCATTGAAATTTCTTCTGAGCTTAAATTGCTCATTCACAATTTGAACAACTTGGTTCAGATCAAATTGGATAACAATAACTATCTGTTATGGAAATCTCAGATGCAAATTATCTTGAGAGCTCATCAGCAACTGGATCATGTTATTGGTGTAGATCCATGTCCTCCTCAGTTCATTTCTTCATCTGCTGAATCTTCCATTACCACTACACTCAATCCAGCCTACATTTTGTGGAAGCTCAAGGATGAACATCTCAAGGCTTTACTTGTGGCTTCCATTACACCACAAGTTCTTCATTTGCCTACAACTGCTGCCATCTGGACCAATCTGGATAATAGGTTCAATTCACCTAGTAGAACTCACATTCTTCAACTCAAAACTATGCAAATGAGGTTAGATCTATCACTGATAGCCTTCTTTATTCTGGTACACCTGTTTCTGAGGAAGATTTGTTGTTGTATATCCTCAAAGGACAGCTTGTAGAATATGAAACTTTCAGGACAATTGTTAGGCATATGAAAGACTATTTCTCTTTCTGAGCTTAGCAACATGTTAATCTTTGAGGAACTAAATATTCAGTTTCTCAAATCTGCTACAATTCATCCGTCTCATCCACCTGACCTTCCTATTGCTCTCTATACAACATCCTCTACTCCCTCAGACTCCAATAGAGATAGAGGTAGAGCTAATAGGGTGGTAAGGGTGGCAGAGGTAATAACAACAATTCAAGAGGCTTAACTACCACTAATGAGAATGCAGACTCCTTAGAAGTTACTTTGTGGTGCCAAATATGTGGCAAGCCTAACCACTCTGCTATGGAATGTTGGCATAGGCTTGATATTCTCAATTACAACAAGAGAAACAAGCTCTTGCAATACAGTTCACCACTACCTCTCCACCTGCTACTTAGTGGTGTCTTGATTCTGGGGCTAATGCACATGTCACCAATGATTTTTCCCACCTGGCTACCTATCAACCATACCAAGGCTTAGAAACAGTGGCAGTTGGAAATGGCAACACTTTACCTATCCAAAGCATGGGCACTGGTATCCTTTCTACTCATTCTTCTTTCTTTACTCTTTCTTTACTCTTTCTTCTGTTCTGTTTATTCCTCAAATATCATCTAATCTACTCTTGGTCTCCAAACTCACTCAAGACAATAATTTCATTATTGTTTTTAATGCTAAGGAGGTCATTGACACTGTTCCAGGCCCCCTGTGATAGAGGTTTGTATCAGCTGCCTAACCTCAATCTCTCATCAACAACCCCCAAGCAACTCCTCACTTGTACTTCCGCCAGTAAAGAGCTGTCTCAGAGTACTCTGTGGCATCTTAGACTTGGGCATCCATCTAGGCCATCTTCTCAGCTTTTTTCTTCTATTTTGCATGTACAACTAGCTAGTACTACTTTAGCTTGCTCTTCTTGCTGTGAAACTAAGTCTCATAAGCTGTCATTTTCACTTATTGCAATTGTTACTACATTTCCTTTTCAACTAGTACACCGGGGCCCTTATCCCTATCCCTCATGTATGCAGTTCAAGTACTATATACTATTTGTAGATGATTTTACAAGGTACACTTGGATCTATCCTCTTAAAACAAAAGATCAAGCTTACACTGCTTTTCTCAATTTTACTGCCTTAGTGAAAAACCAATTTAACTCTATGATTAATAACTTTAGGTTAGATAATGGTAGAGAATTCATTAATTCTCAGTTTAGTTCTTATCTGCAAACTATTCACCAAAGCTCCTACCCTTATACCCCTGAACAAACTGATAAGGTTGAGAGGAAACACATGCACCTCATTAAAACTGCATTGGCTCTTCTCAACGATGCTCATTTACCTCTTAACTATTGGCTTGAAACTCTAGCAACAACCATCTCATAAATAGGCTACCTACCCCTATCTTACAAAACAAATCCCCTTTTGAAGCCCTCTACTCACTCAAACCTAACTACTCTTCCTTAGAGCCTTTGGGTACCTATGCTGCCCTTGGCTTAGACCATACACAATTAACAAGCTTGAAAATAGATCCAAACCTTGTTTGTTTGTAGGATATTGCCCCAACACTAAGGGGTACAAGTGCTTGGATTTGCATACAAAGAAGGTATACACCTCTAGACATGTTAGGTTCATAGAGCATGTACTTCCATTTCTTTCTCCATCTGAAACACTCCCCACATATTCTTACTCTTCTCTGTTTCCTTTGTCTAATTCAGCTATTGATAGCCCTTTCTCCTCCTCTCCTCCTCTCCTCCTCTCCTCCTAGTACTACTACTCTCACAACTCCACAGGTTGTTCTTGAGTTCCATACACAGTCATAACAAGTAGTTCCTCCCACATCCCATCCTACCCTACAAAGTTTCCACCATCCATCTCTGCTTCAAATCCTTTCTTGCAGTTGCTGCAACTAGTCCTACAGACTCTAAATCACCAGTTACAAATTTTGTAGCTAGTCCTGCAACTTTTGCATCTTCATCCTCTTCATTTGTAGGTGCACATGTTACCTCACCTGCAGGTTATCCCTCCTCCTCCTGTGCACAATCTCCTCCTAATTCTTTCTCTGCATTAGCACCATCTGCTTTGCACCGTATGCTTACTAGGTGTAAAACATGGTGTTTCCCACCACCTCTCTATCAACTTAACTCACTGATCACCACTCTTCCCACCATTGAGCCAACTACCTACAAAGTAGTAGCCAAATACAGCTGCTAGGTTTAGGCTATGCAAGAAGAACACCAAGCTCTTATTAATCAACAAACTTGGTCTCTTGTACTACGAGCCCATGACAGGTCCATTTACTGCAAAAGATACTATATACAAGGATAATATGATAAATTAACAACTATTTCTCTTATACCAATTACATAGTGGTGATCTTAATAATAATTTATCATCTCTTAAAGAGGATATTGTAGTAAAGTCATCATTTCTTTCTCTCTCCATTTAAATGTTGGTGGGTCCCACGCAACAAAATGTACCAACGAATAATTGAGGTTGTTTTAGTAAATTCAACAACACTACACTTAATTGCTTGTGGGTGGTTCAACACTACACTTAATTGCTTGTGGGTCCCGTGCTAACCACGTGTTGTTCTGCAATCGGTCATGTCTAGACTGATGACAGTCCATACTAACTTAATATTTTTCCTTAATAAAAAGCAAAAGAAGATGAGAGATTTTTTTTTGGTCAAGAAAATTATGTATACATTTTTTTTCCAGAAAATTATCTTGAATTTCCAAAATCTGTATCACTTAAAATAAGTAATGTTGACCGAGTCCATAGGAAGGGAAACATATCTTCTCTCATCGATGCCAGATAAACTGGAGATAAAGTAAAATTGCATTGTTTAACATTGACATCTCAAATTAATATTGTTATATATCGCACAATCATAAACGTTGATTGTTCTATGTAAAACAAATAAAAGAGATGGTAAAATGGTACAAGTGAGATCCACAAAGTCAATATAGTTGTTGATGAATCGTCAAATTTTAGCCACTAAATTAAGAGGTGAAGGAGCTATAAAATGAGAAATTTGTCAATTGAGATAGAGAAACGCTTAATATTATTCGCATACAAGATCATTTTTAACATTCTAATATGAAACAAAAAAAAAAACTTAAAAGGACCAATGAATTTAGTCTGTAGTGGAGAAAGTTAACTAATAAGATGGAACTTGCTATTTTTAGGTGGCATTTAAGATAGAAGATTTCAGATAAAATACTCAAGTGAGACTTCACTTATATAGAGTTAACGGAGGAGATGATTTTTGATAGAAATGAGTAATTTCTCTCACTAGAAATGACTAACGTCTACAAATTTATATAACCGACTCTACCTAGTGAAAAAAGACTTGGTTTGGTTTGGTTTAGGATAAATACATTTAAACCTGTCTGTCCTTGCTCATGCATACAAAGAGAAAGAGCCAGACAGACACACGCACAAAAAGAGAGAACATAAACTTCCAAGCAAATAAGGGTTGCAAATTAACAGCAAACAAGATACAAGTACACAGCAACACTGGTGACACTTTGTTAGTAATCTTTTCGGTATAATCTACTTCCAAAAGTTCGATTTCACCCACTTGCAAAATTTGGCATAACTATTTCAACTCAAACTCAAATACATAGGTTTAATCCTTTAGTTCAATATAATGTTTTCTCTTTCTTCCAACTGGAGCTCACTTAGGCTATGGGTGAATGCCCAACAGAACGGCAAACTGAAAAATCAGGTCTCTTGCGATTTTGGCATAGCCGTTGTCCCCCCATTCTTGGCCCCAAGAGTTTTTAATAATGAAAAATGGCACTTCATCTTGAACATCATATCCTAATATGAGAACAAGGTGTTTTTCATCGTAATGAACAGGTTGTCGTTTGTCATCAAGGCCTCTAAAGACCCCCCTACAAAAGAATAAGAAATGGTTAATATTTCAAACGAATATTTATCTTTTAATTGATGCTAAAACTAGTTGAAAGCGAATATGCAACTAAGAGTAACAAACCGTTTTGCGAAACTTCATAAATGATGGGGTCACTGCAATTCCACCAAGAAGTGGAGAATCCTTCAGGTAGCTGTTGACAGTATCTGTATAGTCTTCCATCTCTGGACAAATATATCTGAAACCATCGATACGCAGTCGTTGCATCTTAACAATTCAAAGAATAAAATTAGTACATACAAAAAAAAAAGAAAAAAAAATCTAAATTAAATATAATATGCAATCGCAATTAACATACAAAACGAATGTCTCTGGGCTGAAATCTTCTTCGCCATTCGAAGGGGTAATCTCGCTCATAACATATGCCTTCAGCCCACATAATATAACTGAACACATGCAATGTGGAGTTCATGTCGTCTGGTTCTAGACTTCCGTCTTTGAAGTTAAAGAAGTCAGGAATATAGTCCACAAGATGTTGAGCAGACGGCTTAACAGGTGGTTGCCTAGTGTCTATCGCGTACTTGGTTACAACGCACTCAGCAATAGCGAAAGCATAGCTACAATCTTCAATAGCGAAAGCATAGCTACAATCTTCAAGTCACCTATTAAGCCGTCTGCTCAACATCTTGTAGACTATATTCCTGACTTCTTTAACTTCAAAGACGGAAGTCTAGAACCAGATGACATGAGCTCCACATTGCATGTGTTCAGTTATATTATGTGGGCTGAAGGTATATGTTATGAGCGAGATTACCCCTTCGAATGGCGAAGAAGATTTCAGCCCAGAGACATTCGTTTTGTATGTTAATTGCGATTGCATATTATATTTAATTTAGATTTTTTTTCTTTTTTTTTGTATGTACTAATTTTATTCTTTGAATTGTTAAGATGCAACGACTGCGTATCGATGGTTTCAGATATATTTGTCCAAAGATGGAAGACTATATAGATGCTGTCAACAGCTACCTGAAGGATTCTTCACTACTTGGTGGAATTGCAGTGACCCTATCATTTATGAAGTTTCGCAGAACGGTTTGTTGCTCTTAGTTGCATATTCGCTTTCAACTAGTTTTAACATCAATTAAAAGATAAATATTCGTTTGAAATACTAACCATTTCTTAGTCTTTTGTAAGGGGTCTTTAGAGGCCTTGATGACAAACGACAACATGTTCATTACAATGAAAAACACCTTGTTCTCATAGTAGGATATGATGTTCAAGATGAAGTGCCATTTTTCATTATTAAAAACTCTTGGGGCCAAGAATGGGGGGACAACGGCTATGCCAAAATCGCAAGAGACTTGATTTTTCAGTTTGCCGTTCCGTTGGGCATTCACCCATAGCCTAAGTGAGCTCCAGTTGGAAGAAAGAGAAAACATTATATTGAACTAAAGGATTAGACCTATGTATTTGAGTTTGAGTTGAAATAGTTATGCCAAATTTTGCAAGTGGGTGAAATCGAACTTTTGGAAGTAGATTATACAGAAAAGATTACTAACAAAGTGTCACCAGTGTTGTTGTGTACTTGTATCTTGTTTGCTGTTAATTTGCAACCCTTATTTGCTTGGAAGTTTATGTTCTCTCTTTTTGTGCATGTCTGTCTGACTCTTTCTCTTCGTATGCATGTGCAAGGACATACAGGTTTGAATGTATTTTATCTTAAACCAAACTAAATCAAGTCTTTTTTCACTAGGTGGAGTCGGTTATGTAAATTTGTAGACGTTAGTCATTTCTAGTGAGAAATATTACTCATTTCTATCGAAAGTCGTCTCCTCCATTAACTCTATATAAGTGAAGTCTCACTTGAGTATTTTTTCTGAAATCTTCCATCTTAAATGCTACCTAAAAATAACAAGTTCCATCTTATCAATTAACTTTCTCTATTACAGACTAAATTCATTGGTCATTTTAAGTTTCTTTTTTGTTTCATATTAGAATGTTAAAAATGATCTCGTACGCGGATAATATTAAGCGTTTTTCTATCTCAATTGACAAATTTATCATTTTATAGCTCCTTCACTTCTTAATTTAGTGGCCAAAATTTGACAATTCATCGGCAACTATATTGACTTTGTGGATCTCACTTGTACGATTTTACCATCTCTTTTATTTGTTTTACATAGAACAATCAACGTTTATGATTGTGCGATATATAACAATATTAATTTGAGATGTCAATGTTAAACAATGCAATTTTACTTTATCTCCAGTTTATCTGGTATTGATGAGAGAAGATATGTTTCCCTTCCTATGGACTCGGTCAGCATTACTTATTTTAAGTGATACAGATTTTGGAAATTCAAGATAATTTTATGAAAAAAAGTGTTTACATAATTTTCTTGACCAAAAAAAATTCTCTTATCTTCTTTTACTTTTTATTAAGGAAAAATATTAAGTTAGTCTTGACTGTCATCAGTCTAGACATGACCGATTGCAGAACAACACGTGGTTAGCACGGGACCCACAAGCAATTAAGTGTAGTGTTGTTGAATTTACTAAAGCAGCCTCAAATATTCGTTGGTACATTTTGTTGCATGGGACCCACCAACAGTTAAATGGAGAGATAAAGAAATGATGACTTTACTACAATATCCTCCTTAAGAGATGATAAATTATTATTAAGGTCACCACTATGTAATTGGTATAAGAGAAATAGTTGTTAATTTACCATATTATCCTTGTATATAGTATCTTTTGTAGTAAATGCAAAGATAACAACATTAAATGCAAAGATTTGCTTTGTCATTACCGAAAATTTACAAATACTCATACTATGATTTACAAATATATATGTAAAATCTACAAATCTTTATTTGCTTTGTCATTACCTAAATTCACAAATACTTATACTATGATTTACAAATATATATATATAATCTACAAATCTTTATTTGCTTTGTCATTACCCAAATTTACATTACTCATACTATGATTTATAAATATTTATGTAAAATCTACAAATCTTTAGTTTTTCTGCATCTAAAGCAAAGAAATGTTGACACACGAAAATCTACAGATACGAATAGTGCCCTCAATAAAATCAAATGGACAACCTACAAATAATTTATTTATAGTGTCATTACATTTGTGTAGAGTTTATTTGCCTAAGTAGTTATCTATAAGGTATTTACGAATTTTTGGTACCCAAAAGATCTACAAATAAGCATATATGATCAATAAATTTAAATATACAATATACATTTAATCTCGATATAGTATGGCATTTATATCAAACCATTTAATTAAGGTAGGAAAACATTCTATCAAGTATTAAATTTAATAAAAGCTTTACTTCTAATGTTACCTACTTCAATAATTAGAGTTGTATATGAATATGAAGAACATATATTTTAGTATGTTGATAAAGAGAAAGAAGAAGATTTATGTTGCTCCAATTTCAGGTGATATTTTTTTTTTTTAAGTATTAAGTATTATAAGGTTAAGTTTTGTATACTTATGCAATAGTAGATATTGATATTACTTAGCACATCACATGTTTAATTTTGGTTGCATGTGCAACTATGTGTACGTAGTGATTGTAGAAATGTGATGTCTATACACTTTGCCATGGTTTTATGTAGAGAGACTATATAATTATGTTAAGTGAATTATGATCTTATGTAGAGATGTCTAATATACATAAGTATTTGTATACGTACATTTATATTTAGTGTGTATCATTACGTAGTAACCATATATATTTATATAACAACCATATCAATTTGTGTATAGTGTATAACCTTGATATTTATATCTATACAGTTTAGTCAGTAAGAGAGCATATGTATTTGTAAATAGATATGTGAATTTTGTAGAGTTCTATATTTGTATATAATTATTCATATGTGTATTTAAAGTACCATTAATGTTCATTGTTGTAGTGTTGTAAAGATGGATAACAATTCATCTCCACATGATGATGTTAGAAAATTGGACGAATTTATCACAATTGAGCAAGGAAAATATATGTAATATGACATTTGGGACTGAAGATGAGGCGTATGAATTCTACAATGCTTATCCACGTGCTATGGGTTTTAGTATTAGAAAAGACACAATGCAAAGAGATGAAATTACTAATGAAATAAAGTATCGATTATATATGTCTTCTTGTGAGGGGTATCAAAAGAAAATGTATCTTCGGTGCTGCTTAATCCACAACGAGACCATAGATTCGTATATATGGGTGCTGAGAAAATTAATGGTCATGATGGACAATAAAATGCCAATATCTGTGGTAACTGATGGAGATAGAGCAATGCAAGCAGCAATTGCTAAAGTGTTTCCGAATATGATGCCTATTTAATATAAAGTATTTTATTTTAGGCATATAGGTCATCAATCAAATACGTGCCCCAAAGAACGACGTGAAGATTTAGTAGTATAACTACGTATGGTCTTACATGGAATCTATTGGATTCAAGTCAAGCAAGGATGAATTTTCCATATGAAACCGCGAGTGTTCCTGTACCAGATATTAGGCATGAGTCTAGTAGTTCTAGCGGCATGGGATGTGAATATGGAAATACTCCCTTGCGATACAGATCGGGTGGGAATACATGCATGGAATATATATTCGGTTCGTACAATAACAAGAAACCACCAAACCATATGATGAATTTTCAGTCCCGTTGATCGACCATCAGGATTTAAGACGATCATACTCATAGGAGTATCTAATTTATATATATATATATATATATATATATCCAATATACAACCTTTACAAGTCTAATATACAACTAAACATATCTAATCTATAAATATACATATGTCATTTATACTACAACACAAATGCACAACAAATATTCATAGATATATATATATATATGGTTAGATTACAAATATAAATACATACATTTATGAATTCATTTGTAATTACTATTACGCCCTTAACTAATCCTAGAGTAGCTCTTATATAAACATCTCTTCTTGCCTTTATTTTCTTCTCCCATCACATTTTCTTCTCTCCACTTAGAATAACACTTTTCCAATCTTCCAGAAGAAAATTGTTCTGCACTTCACCTTACCGGACCATTTTGTTCATGTTGTCTTCATAAAGGTTAGAAAGCTTTATGTTTATTTCATTTTTAAGTCATGGGTTTGCATTTATAACCAATTTCACAAGGGCTTATGTTATATGTGATGGTTATTATCCAGGGTTCTATAACCTAAATTACTAGTAATTTAGGCATCAAAAACTTAATCTAGTGCAGTGGAAGCAATCAAGAACCGATAAACCAAGCAAATACATATAAACAAGCTGGCATACATGCATAAAACATAGTTTAAGATTTCGCGGACAGATTCATTACCTTTAAGTGTTGGCGTCAAAACTCAACACTCTATGATGCTCACCACACGATGCCTGTAACGAGTGGATACCACTCCTCCTTGCTTGCCTTGGCCGAGAGTTCCACACCAATGGAAGAAGAAATCTGCGGCTACGAAGGGAAATTCACAATTGATCTTCTTTTCTATCCTAATTCCAAGCTATGGTAATATTCGTTGTGGGACGAAACCCACTCTCATTTTTCCTCTCTATGGTCGTGTGGTGTGTCTCACAAAAGAAGAAAATTAATTCTCATCTTTTCCTTAGTTGGCTGTGTATATTCTTACAAGAGTCCTATGTGACTCGTGTGTCTTAGGAAGCCTAGGATAGTTAGGAGTTTTACTTGCATTCAATAATGTATCCAGACTCGTGTGTCTTAGGAAGCCTAGGATAGTCATATTTGCCCTAGCTCCAAAATGACTAAAATGCCCCTACTAGACACTAGCTGCATTTTATTCCTTTTAACCCTAGCTCATTCTACTAAAGAGTTATGGCTGCATTTTAGTACAAATACTCATTCCCATGATGCCAATCAAACGTGGTTGGACTATGTCTTTGACCTACTAAGTATAAAAGACCACAATGCCTCTCTATGTAGACCCCGTAATCAATACTAGGTCTTTAATTTGTACTATCCTCCTTTTTTGGTTACCTCTATACTTTGTGCCTCTAATCCTCCATAATCATCATCTAGATATTATCATCTTGATCCAGGGAGCGACCTATAAGTTCAATATCTAAATATAGTCTTGGTTGACTATATTATTAAGTACTTAGGTTCTGATGATTAATAGGATGTCACAAAGGGGGATAACCCATCGTTAAGATGATATAGAACGACTTGACATATATGCATGTGCCAATTAGTCAAGTTTATGTATCCAAAACACAGAGTTGTTGACCCATATAAGATCTCACCCATAGTGAATCAAAACACATGTCCTTGAGTTTATTTGTCATCCACATATGCTCAAGAACTAGAACATTGGTCCGTTAGTAGCTTGAGATGTTTTTGATCTCATCCAAACGATAGTACGTTTACAAAGATCACATCTACCATGGTCCAGTTCAATGCATTCTCATGTACTAATGAAAAAAGTCCGGAAAGCCCCTCCAATGACCAAGGTAGGTCAAATAGGAGACTCTCTTGTTATAACATTCCATAGTGAAGTACCCAACTTCACTATACGATTATGAACCTATAGTTTAGATTTAAGTCTCATGGTGTATATTTTCTGTGTGGATCACCACGCACCTATGCCATTCACTCAAATCAAGGAGTCTTAGCATGCATATATATAAATAATATAATGAGAGTATAGAGATGCTTATATAAGATGTACTGATTATTAATTGTTATAATATCTATTCACTGAGACGTCTTAGTGCTAGTGGACTTTAGGGCATACAATTCCCAACAATGTGCTACCATTTTTAGTTGTATCAATATATGTTATGGGTTTGCATTTTTTGTGGAACTAATCACCCATTTTGGCTATCACTAACCCATCTTATTATCTATTATTATCAATGTTTCAAAATTTGCCAATGGCTTCATCATGCTATTGCGAAAAGGCAGCATGTTTGCACACTTCTTGGACGAACACGAATCTTGGAGAATGTGGCTACTTTGATTGGGTTGATCCACCAATGTGTGATTGTAGCAAAGACATAATACACACGGTTGTTGAACACGAATCTTGGAGAAGGTGGCGACTTTGATTGGGTTGATCCACCAATGTGTGATTGTAGCAAAGACATAATACCCACGGTTGTTAAGCTCCTTGAACAGGAAGGAGGCTGATTTGTGCAAACAACGCCGGCTACAAAATTCATGATGGTTGCATTACTGATTATGTTTGTGTTTGTGGTGGTTTCGTTGAAGTTTAAGTAGTCAAGGGAATGCATGTATGTTATGTAGGTTTAGTTGGTACTATTTCGTATGTTGTAATGTAGTGTTGGAGTATTACTGGCCGATATTCCATTCGATGGGTTAATTTTGTGTAATTGTAATCCAACCATGAAGTAATGTATTACCCTTCTAAAATGTAATGTTAATTGTGTAATGTATTGTCCAAGGAAACCAGGAATTAAGATTGTGTTCTGAAAAATTAACTTGGAATTGACCATGGTAAAAGTTAGATATGCAAAGGGAAACGGGAAATTGAAATTTTAGAAGTGAGAAAAGCGGGAAGTTTAAATTTTGATGTATAAAAAAAAGCAAAAAAATGAATATTTGATATGCAAAAGGAAACATGAAATTGAAATTTGAAAAGTGAAAAGAACTGGAATATTAAATTTTGGTATATGGGAAGAAATTCAAGTTTGAAGATTTGATATGCAAAGGGAAGCGAAAAATTTTAATTTTAAACGTGAAAAACCGGGGATATTAAATTTTGTGTACAAAAAAAAAAGAGAAAATTTCAAACCTTTATATGCGACGGAAACGGGAGATTGAAATTTTGTAATGTAAAAAAATGAAGGAAATTTAAATTTTAGTTTATCAGAAAATTGAAAATTTTAAAATTTGAAATATGAAATAAATGTAAGAAGCAGAAATATTTTTCAGATAAGGAAATAAAAAAATGATCTTCGTCTAGGCAAAGACTGCCAAACTTATATGCTCGTTCTGCTTTGCCCTAGCGAAGAATTTTACGCCCTAGGCGAATATTGTTGGCCATGATCATGGTCATATTTCTTTACCCTAGCGACTTTTCATTTCCCAAGGCGAGAACTAACTGTAAGTGATTAATTCTCGCGTCGCCCTAGCAAACAATTATTCGCCCATTAAATAATTGTTAGACGAAAAGACCAAAACACCCATCCCAAATAAAATATCCTAAACCATCCATTATCTTCCCATTCCCTTCTACCCAAATGCCATAGACACAAACGACACACACAAAGGAAGATTTTCCCTTCCAACTAACACATATTAGCAAAACACACACACACTCGCTGTGAGGCTCTGAACCAATATCACGTGTATTTGCATAATATTTGCGCATTTATTTATAATCATTCACACCTCATAATATATTTGCTTGACATTATGGGTACACTCATATGCATATCTCCATTTAACTTACTCGCTATATTTGTCAGTTGGATTGTGTATACTTTTAATTTATTTACTTAAGCAATGTAGGAACATTTATATAAACCACAATCTACATAAATTATCCGAACAATAACTACATTTAGTTTTGTATGAAATCTTGGGTCGAGTAGTGCATTTACATGTCATTAGACTTAGCTTCTTAAATACTTAATATGCATCTATCTCATTTAATGAATTCGATGCAAATGAAATAAAATAAAATGATAAGAACACACATGTAATATTTCTTGTGTATTGAATATAATATTTTATATATATATATATTATCACCTATACTTAATAGCTAAAGAACTAAGATAGTCGTACAAGCCTACATACACACGTTGTCTGCACCATCCTAAAATTATCACCACCCTATTACCTAAATTATTAACCAAATATCATCATTACTCGCCTATATCATCATTACTTACCTATATCAATATTACTCACCTATATCATCATTACTCACCTATCTCATCATTACTCACCCATATCATCTCACCTATATCTATCACCATTTTCATTACATCTACACAGCAAAAGCAGAGCACCATCCAATTTTATACACATACACACACCTAAGTCCCTCACACACACACATGAATTGGTACCTTTATGCTAGTAAATCAACAAGATGTCTTACACTACATTTATATATGCACGTTGTTGCTACTATTTCGATAATTGCTCACCACTCCCTACTCTAGCAAAATCATGACTAAAGTATATTCATCATCACCCTACACCTGCAAGTTGCTAGTTGGCCTATCACCATTATCATTACCTATATCTACAACTTGCCTAGCCAAGAAATCATTGCCTGCACAAAACATCATCACCTAGCTGCCCAACCTAAGCCTAGATGTAACGCCTCAACTCGACCCTTCCTACGATCAATCAGGACGCAACGGAATTTCGGCAGTATAACGAT
Source organism: Ehretia macrophylla (assembly GCA_037974665.1). NCBI lineage: Eukaryota > Viridiplantae > Streptophyta > Magnoliopsida > Boraginales > Ehretiaceae > Ehretia > Ehretia macrophylla. The sequence goes on from CM075781.1 coordinate 59,795,405, forward strand.
AGTAATTAGGACACCGAGACTCTAAACCAACCTCTTCGAAACCCATACATCGAACTCCACAATAATTCAACATTTTACAACACAACCACAATATACAATAAACATTCTTTACCATTTCATCCATAGGTTATACGCCTCCGTTCCAACATCATACATTTACTATATAACATACAATCCCAAAATAGATTATAACCAATCTAGTAGCCTAATCATATTCCAAAAATGAGACCATTAAACTAGCAACATTTAATCTATTATCATTACATCATCTTATATAACATGAACTTCTAAATAAATACATACCAACTAGTTTTAATATACAATATAACAAAAAGTACATCATCAAATATCAAGGACAAGACTCTGACACGTAGGACTCGTCCACATATGGCACATAATCCTCTTCTGGAGGCACGTACCCGTAACCTGGATCAGTAACACCTGTATGCATGTAATAATTGAGAGTGAGCTTATATAAAACAAGCCCAGTGAGGATTTGATAGACCTCTAACAGTATTTACTATACTCCTTGAAAATTATTCTTTGAGCAGTAAACACACAACAATCATCAATAACAATATAAGCACATTAACTATAATGACCAATCAATAAAGGATACTCTAGTTGGTGTAGCTCCAAACGCCATCACGATCTCAACCGTTCTTCTTATAACTCCCCATTACTCACGCACCCGAGGTACCTTACTAGCCTCTCCCTCTATGACACCTCCGTCATGCGAGCTGGGGATAGCCAATGGTAGTCATGCCGGTTTTAACTCGACAGCCCGATGCTGCCCGAGAGGTGGCACACACATACCAAGACTCAGCAATAATAATAAACATTCAATAACAGGAGGACAACCTTTTCTGTTGACTATCTCCCGGTTCATCAATAATCAATTATCACAGGAGGACAACAAAGTAGGTTTCTTATCTCCCGGTTCAACAATAATCAATCAATAATCATCAATTCAACAACATAACAACAACTATTCAATTAAACAACAAACAACTAAGTTAGATGACAAAGTAGGCCACCCAACTTAACACGCATTAAACACACAACCAAACCCTAGTCCAACCATCAACAACTCACAATTCAATCACTCAAACACCACCCGATCATTCAAAGACATATATCAACATTTTAAAGAAAGACAACCCGAACTTCTAAAAGTCATAACTTACATTCTACTAATCCAATAACCTCCAAACCAGTTTCTAACACTCACCCACTCAATCAACAACATTCTTCTCCTCGGAAACCAACCATAAACCATCCACATCAAGCCCAACAACCCTAAAACCTCAATGCACCTAGGCTGAAATTTCCGGATTTTCACACCAACATCACAATCAAAATTTTGGCATTACAACATTACTACCACGTATTTAAAAAACTTTTACAATCTAACATCACTCGATTCCAACCACCACAACAACATTTATTCAACAAATAGCCAAATACTCAACATTTAATACCCGAAAAATAAAATTCATGCTACAATGGTTCAAATCTTATATAAACGATCCTTAGCATGCACTGAGCAATAATATAACATCAATTCAACTTTCTAACAGTTCAAAATTCCATTATATGCAAAAACATAAAAAATGACATTTGAGATCTAGAATTTTTCTCTCACCTTTGATGTGTTATGAAGCTAGAAAGATGCTCAATGAATGCCCAACAAGTAGAATCAAGCATTGGATGATGAAGTTTGGCCTTCAAATGCAATTTCTAATGAAAAATCTCTTTGAAAACTTGAAGAAAACTCTTTGTTTTTCTCTCTAATGGCTCTTGGACATGTGTGTGTAAAATGAGTGTGTTTTGTGCTTTGCTATTGTGTGTTGATGATATATTAAGCAAAGGTCAACTAAATTAAAAGAAGTCAAAGGTGGAAACTAGTTTATTTTTAGTATTTTCTTGTCTTTTAATTCATTTTCTTGACTATTTCTTGCTCAAACATTAAATTGACACTTAAACTAATTCTAGGTAATATATTTTAGGTGACAAAGAATTTTACATTCAAATATTTCCACCCGAGTCGGCTTAAAACTCGATTTCTTGCAAAAAAAAGTGTAAAAATCTTTAAAATTCCAATACCGATTCCAAATCCATTTTAATCAAACACGGGTCTATTAATACCCGATGACTAAGTTTTAAAACGTTTAAAACACCCCTGTAAAAATTTTAGCAGACAGGTGTTCAAAATACTATTCACTAAAACTGGCAATAAAATTTCTGTTGCCGATTTTGATGAAATTTCATGAATGCACATATAGCATGTATTAGGAATATAAATCACATATTTAACACATTCTAACTCATATAACACATAAACAGGTCAAATCACCCAAATCGAGGTAAAACACGCAAATCGAGGTAAAGGCAAAATATAGGGTCTCACACTAGATGTCCCCTCATGATAATCCTATCCTACCACCATCATCACCACTACCTATGACTATCACCATGATTGCATATAACTCCTATCACACATACTACTATATCACGCCATCATTTTCACTTTGCTTTTACACACCATACTCATCCTTACCTTCCGTCGTCTTATACCACATAGTAAGCAAGAAGACCAAGAAAAAATACACACATTTACATGTTAGAAGCCTTAGGAGGGAGCTTGGCAACCTTCTTTATCTTCAACTTCAACACCTTGCATCCTTTGCTTAAACTTCCATTGCTACTTGCCAAGGTGAGGGATGTTTTTCAAAATGTATTTAATTGGATGTGTATTGTATATGTGAGTTGCTAAATGAGTTGATATGAATCTATGCTTTTACTTCTATGTATACTTGCATTATGCGATAAAATTATAACCCACATTGTGTATAAATGCTAGATAAAGCTTGTGGTAAATGATATAGTGGAAAAACACAAGTTTATAACATAGAAAATATGCTAGCTTGGAATTGCACATAAGGTGCTTGAAGAAATGTCTAAGTGAATAAAACTTGAGACCAAGAAAGTTATGCTATGAAGATACTAAATGGAAAGGAGACATGAGGTTATAGTGTGTTTTTCTTCAAAGATTTGTTGACAAAGTGCCTTTGGGATGACATTGGTTGTATTTGGGGAGAATAGGTTTTGAAAACGATTGCCTAGTGATTGAATTTCCTGTAGAAATTGTCCAGCCAGAAGATGAGTCGGACAAGACATTCATCCGACTCCTCAACTGACTCAAAGTCCAGAAGCATTCGGATGAGGGAACCAGATGAGTCATTCATCCGACTTAGAGTCCGACTCCTCATCCGATTTACCCACCTTTGCAAAAACAACTATGCTTTTCACCTAACAGTATCATCCGGTTCACCCACTCTTGTGACCTTCACCCGACTACTTCTTCTAGCTCAAGTTAAATACTCATGCCTTTATGTGATAATAATGAACTAGATACACATATGTATACATATAACTATGATATATTGTTTAACGAGTTAAAAATGAGTAGTAAATGCGAATGATAAGATATGGTATCATGATACAACAAGAGTTGAAGTGGTTAAATGGCTTAATAAGTAGTTAACCCTGGATTGGTCCAAGTCTGTTTAGTTGTTCATTATATTACCTTTAATCTCTTATAATTATGCAAGTTTATGTGTTTATATAGCAAGTACAAATCTGTAATGTGAGTAGATAATTGTGCCCTAATTGCTATGTTGAATAATTAAATGCCTGCGTGCTATGTTAAAGTTAAATGATATACTTGCTATATTATGTGGCTTATCGACTATCGAATATATCTAATGTCATCGTTCCATCGTTGTCGTATTGATTATCGAACGTGACTAATGTTTGTTACTTATTGTATTGATAAATCGTATTCAAGTGATCAAATGCTTTACTTCTTTAACGTGCTCAGGAGACAACCTACCTTGTTGTCTTCCCTTTGTGAAATGAATGTGTGATATGTATAACGTGTGTATGTTCCAAGGATTGCAACCTTTCGGCTCTAATAGAGACATAGTTCCCTAGGCGGAATCGGCCAGTCAGGTGCCACGATTGCTATTAGGAACGTCTCTATCCAGCATGAATGGAGCGTTTCGTGGGTGATATGGGACCATGAATCCTGGGATACATCCGGAGTATCCCCGCGCCTCATGGGAGACATAAGGGTTATTCGTGGTTTGTGATTCGTGATTCGAGATGGGAGTCATAAGGAGATAGCATCAGCAAATAAAAGTGAACGTATCCTTACAGTGTGTTATACTTGTTATACTGTTTATTGAAAATGATTAACGTTATTATCTTATTGCTTATCGTATTGCTTGCATTACATGTCTCGCATCATGGTTTTCAAAAGCCCCAAAAATGTTTTCAAAACTCCCCTCCTATTTCTCCCTCATTGAGCTTCCCAGAGTTCACCCTCTTTCTCCTCCCCTTGCAGGTGAAGTTTAGCTCGAAATAGAAGTTGCTATTGTGTGCCAAATTTGATTGATTACATGCTCGAAGTTCTTTTCTTGCCCTTTTTCCTATATGTGATTCATGTTGCAAAGATTGAAGTTTATTTGTACTTCTTTCGGGAAAAAAGGTAACTATTATTGGAACCGTAATTTGTAAAAGTAGCAAGGTAGTTTCGTATCTCAGGAAGTGACAACGCTCTTTTGTACCTTGACTATTGTATAATAACCAACTATTGAGTAATTCTTCATGCTTTATTTCTTTTAACGTTGCTAAATTTTTGTAAAAGAGACTGTAACGACATTGAGCGCAGACCTCTGACCTAGTCTTGAGAAGGGTTGGGTTTGGGGGCACTACAGGTACTATCAGAGCTTAGTTATTTAACTAGGTGATAAGTCAGGACAGGGTCTTCGACCGTGGGCAAATGTCTAATGTGAAATGTGTGCCAAAAGTACGTGTGTGTGCTAATGTGACTTACGTGCTATATGTGAAAGTAAATTGCGTGTAACATGTGTGCTATATGTGATTATATGCGTGATTTGTAAGATGCCATATGTGATTATAATTAACTCACGTGATATGAATGGCTATACGTGATTAATATGCCATATATGTATTACTTGCCATGTGTAAATCTTGCATATCAAGTAACGAGTGTATCAAATATGTTTATCTGGTATTCCATGTTCCATATGCTATACATCATGCATACACCCTGTAATTGGTAAGTGGCCTCCCCTTTTTCATATTGAAGATGGCACCAAACACTAGAGGTAAACAAGGTAGAAAAGCCAGTCAGCAGGAGGAGAGAAGAGATGGCCAAGACCAGAATACCGAGCAGGTATTGAGTTGTTTAGTTATAACAGTGAATCGAATAGTTAAGATATAGGAGCAACAGGTTCAGCGGGAGATATACAATGGTAATAATAATGGAGGCAATGGTAACGGTGGTAACAACATCTTAGAACAATTCCTAAATTATGACCCTTTAAAATTCTATGGTGAACCCGATGTGGAGAAAGCTGAAGCATGGGTAGCACGAATAGAGAAAATATATGATGACCTTGACTATAGTGATGAAAGAAAGGTGCGATTTGAGGTATTTCTGTTAGAAGATGATGTCGAGCAATGGTGGCAGACGATAAAATTGCAGTGGGAGGAGCAACATACCCATACACTTAGGATAATCTTATTAGGATCTTTAAGGAAAAATATATATCTCAGATTGTTAGATAGGAACGAATGGAGGAATTTATGGAATTAATGCAAGGGGACATGACAGTGGCACAATATAAGGCTCGTTTTACCAAGTTGTCTCGTTATGCAACCTGCATGGTCCAAAAACTGGAGATAAAAATTTGGAAGTTCATTCAGGGGCTGAGACCCGATATTCAAGATAGTCTGGCTCCCTTTGAGTTCACCTCATATACTAGAGCATTGAACGCTGCTGCTTAAGTCAAGAAGAAGAAGAATGAAACCAAAACAAGATCGAGTCAACCAAGTAGACGGTCCTATAGGTCCAGAAGTCCACCAGAGTCAAGTTGGGGTCGTAGATCACATCAATACCAAGGCCAACCGAGTCATCCAAGTCAGAGTTACTATGGGCCAATAATAACAAGGCCCCAGTCAAGTAATGTCACAGTTTTTGTGATTCAGGGTTTGTCTAGAGATGACATTGCTTCCGAGATCTCGACGTGTGCCTACTACAAGCGTAAAGGTCATACCAAAGTCGAGTGTTAGAGAAGATCGAAGAAATGTATAGGTTGTGGTAGTGACCGACACAAGGCAAGTAACTATCCTAGGTATGAGAATGCTCGGAGACGTGCGGCTAGTGGAAAATCCTAGAGTAGGTTCACCGGTAATACATCTGCACAACATGGTCAAGCCCGAACCTAAGACTTCTATAATAAATGATGGTGCCACAGGTAAGTAAGTAGGAATTGCGAGGATACAATTCTTTTAAGGGGGAGAGAATGTGAGGCACTTAACCAATATCACGTGCATTTGCATAATAATTGCGCATTTATTTATAATCATTCACACCTCATGATATATTTTCTTGACATTTGGGTACACTCATATGCATATCTCCATTTAACTTACTTGCTATATTTGTCGGTTGGATTGTGCATACTTCAAATTTATTTACTTAAGCAATGTAGGAACATTTATATAAACCATAATCTACATAAATTATCCGAACAATAACTACATTTAATTTTGTATGAAATCTTGGGTTGAGAAGTGCTTTTACGTGTCATTAGACTTAGCTTCATAAATACTTAATATGTATCTATAACATTTAATGAATCCGATGCTAATGAAATAAAATAAAATGATAAGAACACACATGTAATATTTCTTGTGTATTGAATATAATATTATATATAATATATTACCTATACTTAATAGCTAATGAACTAAGATAGTTGTATAAGCCTACATACACACGTTGTCCGCACCACCCTATTACCTAAATTATTAACCAAATATCATCATTACTCACCAATGTCATCATTACTCGCTTATATCATCATTACTCGCCTATATCATCATTACTCACCTATATCATCATTACTCGCCTATATCATTATTACTCACCTAAATCATCATTACTCACCTATATCATCAATACTCGCCTATATCATCATTACTCGTCTATATCATTATTACTCACCTATATCATCATTACTCACTTATCTTATCATTACTCACCCATATCATATCAACTATATATATCATCATCTTTATTACATCTACACAACAAAAACAGAGCACCATCTAATTTTATACACATACACACACCTAAGTCCCTCACACACACCCATGAATTGGTACCTTTATGCTAGTAAATCAACTAGATGTCCTACACTGCATTTACATATACACGTCATCACTACTGTTTCGATAATTGCTCACCATCCCCTACTCTAGCATAATCATGACTAAAACATATTCATCATCACCTTATACCTACAAGTTGCTAGCCGACCTATCACTATTATCATTGCTTATATCTACAACTTGCCTAGCCAAGAAATCATAGTTTGTACAAAATATCATCACCCAGCCGCCCAACCTAAGCCTAGATGTCCCCTCATCATAATCCTATCCTACCACCATCATCATCACCACCTATGACTATTACCATAATTTCCTATAACTCCTATAACACATACTACCATATCAAGCCACCATTTCCACTTTGTTTTCACACGTCATACTCATCTTTACCTTTCATCATCTTATACCATATAGTAAGCAAGAAGGCCAAGAAAAAATACACACACTCACACGTTAGAGGCCTTAGGAGGGAACTTGGCTACCTTCTTTATCTCTAACTTCAACACCTTGCATCCTTTACTTAAACTTCCATTACTACTTGCCAAGGTGAGGGATGTTTTCAAAATGCATTTCATTGGATGTGTTTTGTATATGTGAGTTGCTAAATGAGTTGATATGAATCTATGTTTTTACTTCCATGTATACTTGCATTATGCGATAAAATTGTAACCCACTTTGTGTATAGATGCTAGATAAAGCTTGTGGTAAATGAATATAGTGGAAAAACACAGGTTTATAACATAGAAAATATACTAGCTTGGCGTTGCACATAAGGTGCTTGAAGAAATGTCTTAGTGAAATAAAACTTGAGACCAAGAAAGTTATGTCATGAACATACTAAATGGAAGGGAAACATGAGGTTCCAGTGTGTTTTTCTTCAAAGATTTGTTGACAAAGTGCCTTTGGGATAACACTATTTGTATTTGGGGATAATAGGTTTTGAAAAAGATTGCCTAGTGATTGAATTTCCTATAGAAATTGTCCAGCTTGAAGAGGAGTCGAACGAGACATTCATCCGACTCCTCGACTGACTCAAAGTCCAGAAGCATTCGAATGAGGGAACCAAAAGAGTCCTTCATCCGACTCAAAGTCCAAAAGCATCCAGATGAGGGAACTAGATGAGTCTTTCATTCGACTCACCCACCTTTGCAAAAATAACTATGCCTTTTGTGAAATCCCAGATTTCGTCTTTGCCTTGATTTGCGTGATTTGACCTTTTTATGTGTTATATGAGTTAGAATGTGCTAATTCTGTGATTTATATTCCTAATACACGCTATGTGTGCATTCATGAAATTTTCATAAAAAACGGCATCATAAATTTTATCGACGGTTTTTATAAATTGTATTTTGAACACACGTTCGCTAAAATTTTTACACGAGTGTTTTAAACGTTTTAAAACCTAGTCCTCGGATATTAATAGACCCATGTCTGATTAAAATGGATTTTGAATCGGATTAGGAATTTTAAAGATTTTTACACCTTCTTTTGCAAAAATCGAGTTTTTACCCGAGCGGGTGTATGAGTATGCATGTGAAAATGTTGTCACCTATTCTTAAACTACTAAATATAGTATTTTTACTTGAGAAAGCAAAATAGTCAAGAAAAACTATTTAAAAGACTAAAAATATTAATTAAAAGACTAAAATACCAACTTTGACTTTTTAATTTTTGTTGACCTTGAGCTTATATGCATCAACACACACTAGAAACAACACAAAACACACTCACACAACACACACAAGGCCAAGAGCCATAAGAGAGAAAAAGAGAAGTTTTCTTCAAGGTTTTCAAAGCAAAATTCTCTTGAAAAACCTAGTTTTTGTCTGTAGTTTTGCGAACCGAGCTTGATTCCGCTTGTTGGTCACGCATTGCACGCATTCCTAGGCTTGTCTCGGATCAAAGGTGAGAGAAAATTTTTAGATCTCAAAGTGCTATTTTTATGTATTTTCATATAACTGTTTATTTAGCCGGTGAAATGTTAAACTGTCTTTAGATTATTGTTCAGTAGATGCTAAGGGTCATTTATATGGGTTTATAGCTATTTTGTACCGTGGTAGCACGTATTTCTATTTTTCGAGTATTAAAGTTGAGAATTTGGCTAAATGCTGAATAATTGGAGTTGTAGTGGTTGGAATTGATTGTTGTTATCTTCTAAAAGTTTGTTAAATACGTGGTAGTAATGTTGTAATGCCGAAATTTTGATTATGATGTTGTGGTGAAAGTCCAGAAATTTCAGCCATGGTGCATTGAGGTTTTAGGGTTGTTGGGCTTGTTTTGGATGTATTGTGGTTGGTTTCCGAGGGGGCTAATGTAGTTGCTTGAGTGGGTGAGTGATAGAAACTGGTTTGGAGGTTATTGGATTAGTAGAATGTAAGTTATGACTTTTAGAAGTTTGAGTTGTCTTTCTTTAAAATGTTGAAATATTGTCTTTGGGTGTTTGGGTGGTGTTGAGTGATTGAATCTTTTGTTGTTGATGGTTAGGATCGGGTTTGGTTGGGTGGTTTAATGCATGTTAAGTTGGGTGGCTTACTTTGTCATCTAACTTAGTTGTTTGGTTGTTAATTGATTAATTGATGTTATGTTGTTGAAATAATATTAATTGATTGATTATTGATGAAGCCAGGAGATAGGCAACCTACTTTATTGTCCTCTTGTGATATGAATGATTATTATTATTGTTATGAGTCTTGGAATGTGTGTGCCACCTCTCGGGCACTGTTGGGCTGTCAGGTTGATAACAGCATGACTATCATAGACTACCCCCAATTCGCATGAGCGGAGGTACCATGGAGGGAGGGCCTAGAGAGGTACCTCGGGTGCGTGAGTAATGGGGAGTTATAAGAAGATGGTTGAGATCGTGATGGTGTTTGGAGCTACACCAACTAGAGTATCCTTATTGATTTTTTATGATTATTGTTATGTTTATATTGATGTTGATAGTTGTTATGTGTTAAAGATCTATTAATTCCTCACTGGGTTTGTTTTATATAAGCTCACTCTCATTCGTTATCTGCAAGCAGGTGTTACTGAACTAGAATACGGGTAGGTGCCTCAAGAAGATGAGAATGTGACTTTAGTTGAAGAGTCTTATGTGCCAGAGTCATATCCTGATGCTTAGCTGGAATGTTTTATGTTATTTTGTAGTATGACTTATGTTGTAGAGTTTCAAGCTTTTAAAGGTTGTATTGTATAAACTGATCTAAAGATAGTAAAAGTATTATGCTAGTTTAGTTGTCTTACTTTTGGATTTAATTAAGTTGCTGAGCTAGTATAATAAGTTATGTATGTATATGGTTTTACTTAGTATGTTGTTGTTGAAACAGAGGCATGTAATCTATGTTTGGGTTGTTGAATGGTTGTTTAATATATGGATATGGTTGTGTTGTTGATTGTTAATATGGTTGTGAGTTTGTTGTATGAAGTTCTAACGGGTTGGTTTAGAGCCCTGATGTACGGGTTACAATCGTTATACTGCCGAAATTCCGTTGCGTCTTGACTGATCGTAGGTGGGGTCGAGTTGGGGCGTTATACCTTTCACCCAACTGTATCATCCGGTTCACCCACTCTTGCAACCTTTACCCGACTATTTCTTTCGGCTCAAGTTAAATACTCATGCCTTTATGTGATAATAATGAAGTAGATACACATATGTATATACATAACTATAATATATCATTTAACAAGTTAAAAATGAGCAGTAAGTGTGAATGATAAGATATGGTATCATGATACAACAAAAGTTGAAGTGGTTAAATGGCTTAATAAGTAGTTAACCCTGGATTTGTCCAAGCCTGTTTAATTGTTCATTATATTACCTGTAATCTCTTATAATTATGCAAGTTTATGTGTTTATAAAGCAAGTTCAAATCTGTAAAGTGAGTAGATAATTGTGCCCTAATTGCTATGTTGAATAATTAAATGCCTAGGTGCTATGTTAAAGCTAAATGATATACTTGCTATATTATATGGCTTATCGATTATCGAATATGGTTAATGTTATCGTTACATCGTTGTCGTATTGATTATCGAACGTGACTAATGTTTGCTGTTTATTGTATTGATAAATCGTATTCAAGTGATCAAATGTTTTATTTGTTTAACGTGCTCGGGAGACAACCTACCCTGTTGTCTTTCCTTCGTGAAATGAATGTGTGATATGTATAATGTGTGCATGTTCCAAGGGTTGCAACCTTTTGGCTGTAATAGCGATATGGTTCCCTGGGTAGAGTCGAGTCGTCAAGTGCCACGATTGCTATTAGGCCCGTCCCTATCCCGCATGAACAGATCGTTTCGTGGGTGATATGGGACCATGAATCCTGGGATACATCCGGAGTATCCCCGCGCCTCATAAGAGACATAAGGGTTGTTCGTGGTTCGTGATTCGAGATAGGAGTCATAAGGAGACGACATCGGCAAACGAAAGTGAACATATCCTTACATCGTGTTGTACTTGTTATATCATTTTTTGGAAGTGATTAACGTTATTATCTTATTGCTTATCGTATTGCTTGCATCGCATGTCTCACATCATGGTTTTCAAAAGCCCTAAAAATGTTTTCAAAACTCCCCTCTTATTCCTCCCTTACTGAGCTTCCCAGAGCTTACCCTCCTTCTTCCCCCCTTGCAGGTGAAGTTTAGCTCGAAATGGAAGTTACTATTATGTGCCAAAGTTGATTGATTATGTGCTCGAAGTTCCTTGTTTGCCATGTTTCCCCATATGTGATTCAAGTTGCAAATATTGAAGTTTATTTGTACTACTTTCGAGAAAAATGATAGTTGTTATTGGAACCCTAATTTGTAAAAGTAGCTGGGTAGTTTCGTATCCCAAGAAGTGATAACGCTCTTTTGTACATTGACTATTGTATAATAACCAGCTGTTGAGTAATTCTTTATGTTTCATTTCTCTTAATGTTGCAAAAATTTGATAAAAGAGACCATAACAACATCGAGCGCAGACCTCCGACTTAGTCTTGAGAAAGGTTGGGTTTGAGGACGCTATACTCGTGGGAAAGATAAATGGGTTAGGGTCTGGGTTTTTTTGCTTACTCATGAATATTAGTAAGACTAAGTTATAGTTCAATTGGGTGTGAAGAAATATCAAATAAAGCAACTCCTGGTGAATAAGGAACATAGTTGGTATGTATATTATAATTGTTCAAATTCTATTCCACTTGGGAGAATATTTTGGAGAGGGGCACCGAGGTTATTTAGGAGAGCTTGATTTGGAACAAGTCAATCATTCCAAAATAGAGCTTTTGTACTTGGCTTGCGTTGCTAGACAGACTAGCTACTAAGGCTAGAATCTTTAATTGGGGTCTCAACTATGATGTTCGTCGTCTTTTTTGTGGGTTGGGTATTGAATGTAGGAACTATCTTTTCTTTGATTGTCCTTTTACTCCTTGAATTTTGAAATAATGTGCTAAGAGAATGAGATGTGGTCTCCTCAATGCTAGTTGGGAGAACATCGTTGAGAAGCTCAGCAAAATCTGTAAAGGGAGAAGCTTGAAATCTACCATTGTTAGAAATGCTTGTAATGATTGTGTTTACAATATTTGCATGGAGCATAATGGAAGATTATTTGGAGCAACTCCACAAACTGAAGAACAAATTGTGGCAAGGATTAAGGCAGATGTGAGGGATAAGGTTAGCTTGCAACTTAATTATCCTAATACTTTAGAAAATACACTTTTTTTTGTGGAGATTGAAACATGTGTATATCTTGAGATTTCCCGACTTGGGGGACTTTTGTTGTACAGTTTTTGAAGTGGAATGAAATGATTACTTTTGCCGAGCAAAAAAAAAAATGTTCAAAGTGCTTGAAGATTGAGGTTTTATGAAGCTGTGGTTCCTAAAAATTTGTATGATATGTCTATGTTGCAGCAATTAGTACAAAGCGTGCACGAAAACAAGCAATAAAGGCACGAAGCCTACAAGTTTGTCTACACAGCCAATAATGTCTAATACAAGGAAATTTAGTGAAGTACCGACCCGAGCCTGGGATGCCCAAGTCCCCGACCCTATAAGTTCCTCATTATTACATATTGGACCTTTCGAAAAATTTGCTGAACACATAACCTCGGACGAAATATCAGCAACGAACTCCAACAACATCCCACAAAACCAGGAAACATGTCAATGAATGTGTCAAAGAACACTACTCAGTCAACTAACAGCTACTTACCGACGTGGCCTAAAATTTAGGAGGGAAAATCTCCTCCCAACGGCTACATTGAGCCTTATATATACAGCACTAGCATACGGTTTTGAGGTATCCAATTCTCACTGCTTTAATTTACTTTCATATTTTTAGCTACTCCCAAGCTCAAATACTAACTTGACCGCCTGAGTGCTAACGTGGGACACACCCACAATGTACTTGTTTTGCAGGTTCTTAACCTCGGGAGAAGACCCCAAGCCGCACACCATATTTTTACCTTAATAGGTTGGCGCTGTCTGTGGGAACGAGAGTACAAGTTTCCACCCACTGAGATACCGCCATGGTTCAGACTAGAAGTCATAGCACTGCCAATCTACACCATACTGAGAAGAACCCGACCCTGTTGTTGTACCACTAACCCATAGCGGGCCCTCTAATGCCCCGCATGTTGAGCAACCACCTTTCTTGGAGTATACCCTACCGAAACCTGGCCCTCACACTCACATTCACCATATCAGCTGACCTCAAATCATCCCATGAGTTGGCTTTCCCAAGCCTTCCCTTCATATGTCCTACCCATTGCGCAACCGGTGGATATCGTTTACCTAGACCAACACTCGAGGAGCTTAGAGAAGCTTTCACCCGACACATATAGAACCAAGTACAACCGCAGCTAGCCCAGAATCCTACTCCTACACCCAGCCAGAAAACCATGCCCAACCAAGCCACCATAATTCCTAGCAACCAATGCCAGAGGCTTCAGAAAGGAGAACCGAGTCTCAGGCGCAAACCCAAAGAAGAGTAGAGGAAGAAGAGGGGTCTTCGAGATCGATGCAGTGATCCGAGCCTTCTCATAGGGTTAAATCAAGGAGTGAAATAAAGGATGCCTCGAGGTATACTGCTTTAGTGGCGAAAATATTTCGGGGGTCAAATCCATTCGTCTTGGCCATCAATGATGTTTCTAAGCCCGCAAAGTACAAGTTGCCTCACTTACCTACTTATAACGGGCGGAGGGACACAAGAGACTACCTGGCGGTATTTTGCCACAAAATGGAGTTCACTGAGCTTCCCAAGACCTGGATATGCAAGGCATTTGTTGGAACCCTAATAGAGGCCTGGATATGCAAAGTGTTTGGTATGAGGAGTTGGAGAAGGGCTCTGTAGAGTCACATGCTCAGTTGATCCAGATGTTTGTTGATAGGTTTTCCACCAGTATCAAGAGGACAAGGCATCATACTACTCTGTTTAGCATTAAGCAGAAGAAGGGTGAAACCCTGAGACAATTCTCAACATGCTTCAACGATGCAACATTGGAGTGTACACATTTTGATCAGAAGTTTACCATCAACGCATACATTAAAGAAGTAAAAAATTGGCACTTCTTGGCTTTCATGACGAAGAGGGCTCCGCAGACTCTCTTCGAGCTGATGAAGAGAGCCGAGAAGTATATCAATGTAGAAGAGGTGGAAATGGCAAAGAAGGAAGAGGAAGCCGCAAAGAAAGGGACAGGTAACCAGGCCGTAGGCCAACCGAAAGACAAGAAGACAAAAGCTCGACCCTCACAGGGAGAAATGAGTAGGGTCGAGAACCCAAGATTGCTGAAGTACACAAACTACACTTCGTTGGTGAAACTGCAGACTGAGATTCTGGCAGAAATAAAGACCCAGATGCAAGTCCCCAACCAACAAAAGATGAGAGCAGATACCAGGGATAAAAGGAGCCAGGAGAAGTACTGTAGGTACCACATGGATCACGGCCACGACACCAACGAATGCATCCACCTGAAGAACTTGATTGAGTTCATGATCAGAAGAGGGCAATTCGGTGCATATGTTAGGCACCAGGACTAGGACCCCAAGGGTTGAAAGAGAAGCCCAAGAGACATAGATAGAGGAGCCCGAGGCGTGGGCAGGGAGACTGAAAGCCTGTCAAAGTTAACGATTGTTTTGAATGTGAGGACCATTTTGAGTTTTTTGGGAAACATTGGAGACCTTTTTGAACCTTTTAAACAATGGGGACAAATTGAATCTTTTAGGAAATATTGGGAACCTTTTTTAACCTTTTGGAAAATATTGGGGACCTTTTTGAACAATTTAAAACAATAGGGGCTAAACTAAATTTTTTGAACCTTGTTCTTAATATAGTCTTCTTGCTGATTTTTTTGATAAAATCAAATGAAAGATTTGCGGCCAATTAAATATGGTCATGTCGTACTAGTGATATACATTTGATAAGATGTTGTTGTTGATAAGTTAGTTGACCTCTAAAGGCTATAGACTCTTGTGCTATGTTAGTTCTGAATCTTTTACGATGTCTTGCTAAATTATAATATACTAGCATGATTTCTTGGACTAGTGTCAAAGGGCATTGTTCCTGAATAGGCATGTCTTTGTGTAGATGCTGGATAGAGTTGTTTCGTGTACCCTTTTAGCTCGATTGCGACCAATCCTGTAGTCATGGCATCTAGAGAACAATATTTTATTCGCATAAAAGATCAATGAAAAGCTTAATAAATGGGAGTTGGAAATAGTTAACCAGCAAGTTGGTTACATGTATACGTTGATGAGTGATGCTTTATGAGAAAAAATGTGAATGTTGTAATAATTGGGCATTGAAAGGAAGAGTTGAGAATGGAGTCTTGGGATCATTACATGTTTATTTCACTATTGCTAGTCGTGTAACCACTTGCAATAAAATAATTCATTCTTAGGATGTTCACTTATCTGCAAGCTTTATGGTTTCAATTTTGTTAGATGAGATTCTTGTATGAAACAATTGCAACGTTGAGAGGATAATTGTTGAATAATTTGAAACATGTATGCAATTCAAAATTTGTCTCAAGTCAGAGAGCATGTTTCCAGCTAAAAGTTGTGAGGTTTAATTTTGCTGCTTCTCTAGCAGGTCTGACTGTCATAGTTTCTTCAATATGTTCATGGAGTTAATATTAATAGGGTAAATAGCACAGGACCCCCTTATGGTCTGTTAAAAGTGCACAAGACCCTCCCTGTGCTTTCAAAAGTGCACCGCAACCCCATGTGGTATGAAAAATATAGCACCACAGCCCCCTCTATCAAAAAAATCGTTAATTTTAATGGCAAGTGAGTTACACATGCGGGTCATACAACTTTGATTGTTTTTAAACAATTTTGTCAATAAAATATGTTTGTCAATTGACCAAATCCTTTTCAACAGAAAAAAAAAGAAAAAAAAATTGCACGTCTTTCATCGTCCCCACCACCCTCTCCCTACCCCAACCCTGGTGAAACCCAGCCCCCAGCCCCATCAGAACTCCCATTGCCATCCTTTGTACCATATTGTTGCCTCAATTGCTTTCACTTCCGACAAAGATTGGCAAAAGGAATAGGTAGGATTAATTATTATATTTTTCTTTTCTTTCTCTTTTTTATCCTTTATCTTCCTCTACCACCAATTCATGCTCTACCACCATAGCCACCACCATCCCCCACCCCTGCGACCATCTTTTATCTTTTTTCATTACTAGCCCTTTCACACTTTAAACACATAAACAAACACACTGAAGAAATTTTGGTAGGTGAAAAATATTCAAATCCTAATCATCATCTGCAATTGTAAAAATTAATTCAAGATGAAATTTTTTTTTCCAAAAGTAGAAGCATTATAACTCTAATCTTTCATATTCTTTTCTTAGGTATGCAAACCAAAACATTCCAACAAATTAATCAGTACTAATTTGGACGAAGTTCTTGGAGATAGTGGGGGCGGTGATGGTGGTGGTAGAGGGCAGATTAAGGAAAAAAAAGAGGAATATAAGATGTATGTATATGTATTACATATATATATATATATATACACACACACAAACCAAAAAAACAAAGAAACATATATGTATATATATATCTTTTTTTTGGTGGGTCAAATTTTTTTGTTGGGTCATGTATATACATATATATATATATATATATATATATATATATATATATATATATATAAACAAAAGGAGAAAAAAGAGAAAATAAAATGAATTGAGGGTATTTGCATCATTTAACAACTTCTGTTAAAAATCTTGACAGAAAAGAGACAGAGGGGGCACATGTGCCACTTTTTCAAACCACAAGGGGTTCTGGTGTACTTTTGAAAGTATAGGGGGTCATACGCACTTTTGGCAAACCATAAGGGGCTACAGTGCTATTTATCCATATTAATATATCATGTTGTATTATTTTTGCAGGTGTGTCCGATGTAATTTACTCTGTGGTATGATTTGGTATCAAATCTAAGACGAAGTAGCATTTTGGTATTTCCAGTTAGAGAAGTTGTGTTTTCAAATTGTTATATAAATGTGGGATTCTTATTACTATGTTGTATGTTTGCACTAAGATGATGATAACTTAGATGCTCATCTCTTTATATAGCACGATAATCGAAAGTCCTTCTGGTTTGCACTACAGTGGCTTAAGTACCGATAGCGCATCTTTATAGATCCCAAGGAATTCGCTTATAATATATACTTCTAACAATTAAACTCTGCATGGAAAGCTACCACCTGTCTGTAATAAGAACCGACTCGCTAAAAGTAGGAGTTTTATCAGCATCGAGTTCTTGAGCCCACAAACTGGGAAGGAATGAATTTCATTGAATATAAGTAAACCCTTGGCCATAAATACTAACAAGCATAGTACCAAAAGAAAAAAGGCCTAACAAGTATACTAAATTCTACACTTGATTAAGTAATTAAAAACGAATAATTCGCCTATATTTCAGTGCGTGAGTATTGTTGCATGCTTTCTGCGTAGGACATATTCCAAAGCTTGATGCAATGGCACATTCAAGGACTGATAATAATGTAAATATTATTCCTTACGAGACATACTATCACACCTTAAAAAGAAAAGGAAGAAAAGAAACATCTCGAAAGCACAAGATCAATCCATTAGGGGACCAACAACGAGGAACTGATAATAATTTTGACATTTTATATATCACTCTTTCACACTTTTTTTTTCTATTATATAAATTTTTCGTCTGATTTAATTGAGTGAAAAATATAGCTTTGTACTCTCTTGAACGTTTCCCTCACCTATGTTGGTGGTGCTACGCTAACATTTGTTCCGTATCGTACAAACAAACACAAGGTAAATATATAATAGTTTGTCCCTACAAGGCTACAAGCATTCCAAATAATAAGTTATCGATCTTGGAACAAGTCCAACATCCCAGCACTGGCAATTATGACTTTATTTTTTATTATTTTTTGGTTGATCGAAGGCTTAGAATCGACTATTATAAGATAGTTTTAGAAGCTTGAGGCACCCTTTTTGTTTCTATCAAATAGCTTCATCAATGTATCTAGTGAAGGATTCAAAAATCAACTTTTGAAAGGATGGCTGAGTTATTTCAAAATTTATGAGTCAATCAACGCACATATTATATTATCTATAAATATAAATCTGTTTGTATTTTATCCAAGGATCGAGCAAAAAAAAAAAATGTTTTACCTCGTATTTCTTATGTCTGGACAGCATATCTTTATAATCTTCAACCACAAATCCAAGAGAATGGTTTCTCAGCAAGACATGGTAGTCAATCATGGATAAGAGAATTCGTGAGTCGATCCCCACATGGAGTTTTAGTTATTTTGGTTAAAAGATTTTTTTTTTCACTAAGAAAGTAAAAGAGATCATATTAAGTTCAACCAAAAATATGTACAAAAGAAGGTCTCAACCGGGTCCTAGACGAGAAGACCATTCAAACTCCAAATCCTGCATAATTGCCTATTACAAAAACTATCTTTAAATTTTTTACATATATAAATTTTTAAAGTTACGGAATGAAAATATGCACGGTTTTCACTTCTGGTTTTAAATACTCAAGTAATAATTTTGTCCTCTAGCCATTCAAAGACCCTAACTTTGTCCTCTTAGCACCCTTGGAGCTATCATCTTGGGTCATCTATACCAAGACTCCGACCAATCTATATTCTCACCCTCCCTTGCTCTATTTCTTTATTAACTCATATTTTGAGTGTTAGAACGACTAGTGTCACACCAGTGTCTCAAGTTCGTGTTACTCTTTTTGCCTTCCAATTTGTAAGTTGCTAGTCTCATTGTTTTTGGATCGAAAATTCTTATATTAAATATTTTAATTATAGATTTTGTGGTCCAAATTCAGAAAAATCCAACTTTCATATAACAAAAATTAAGGCTCAAGGCCGAGAATTTGAAATTAGAAGATCCCAAGTTCAATTATCTCACTTGTAGTGTTAGTTATAATATATGATTTCTTTTTCATTGCACATACATTTTGTGCAAATCTTTTTTTCTTTTTTCCAAGGAAAAGGAAGATAATACAATTTACTTTCTAAATTATAATAAAAAAAGAGCCCGATAAAAAATCATTTCAGATTTACATGGTATTTAGTATGATATATACATTCAAAATTGTAAATAAATGGTGCAAATAAAAGATGATGCATAAAGTTCTGATTATACATTGAATTTGAAGAAAAATTAAGTTCACTCTAAATTAAAACGTTTGTATAAAAAAAAAAACCGATATATAAGACTTCCACTCTATATTATATTTAAAGGAGGATCAAATACACTTTGAGATCGTAAACAAGGTAAATGAAGAGTCTGCATAAACAGGGCAGATGAAGAGAATCATCACTTCCACCACGGCCAATTTAGCAATTGTTTCACATTGACCCAAAGGAGACAACATTATGAGTAGCAGCATTATGGAAAAGGAAGACCAAACAACAAATGTTTGCTGAGAGGGGGACCCACTAAACTGGTAATGATTAGAAAGAGATTTTTGGCTTCAAAAACAAGTGGACTTTTGCATAATACATGTTCTTGTGCACTCAAACGTGCAAGCCTTGATGTTTTCAACTTGCAATGTACATTAGTCAAACTCTTTAATACCAAAACCAAATTATGTACAAACTCTTTAATACCAAAACCAAATTAGTATTTGTCATTAAATGGGCCTATTTATGTCTCATTCTTTTTTGGATTTCTTCAAAAAAAATCATAGTACGTGATGAAAGCTGAATATGCTAGTGGGTGTGGTGTGCATTTTATAGCACATTTTGCAAGAAGAAAACACTACTTTGTTTTGTTTGTGTGTTGCTCTTTCTCAATTGCTGACAAAGTGGAGGAAAGATTCAAGCTTTTTTCAATTCAAGAGTAAGTTTTTGATTTCTTGAAACCATTGTTAGAAGCCATTTTTCATTGTTTGTGTTTTTGTTTTTGAAGCTAGAGTAAATTATAGCTTTAATGTACTGTAAAAATGTGAACTTTTTTTTTTTTTAATTTGAGAGTAAGTTTTTGATTTCTTGAAACCATTGTTAGTAGCTATTTTTATTGTTTGTGTTTTTGTTTTCAAAGTTAGAGTAAGTAGTAGCTTTAAGGTACTGTAAAAATTCATACTTTTTTTGAAGTTGAATTTTTGAAGCCATTTTCAGTAACCCATTTTTCTCATGACAATTTTTTTTTTTGTTTTTTTTTGGGAGGTGGGATTGGAGGGATTATGAAAGATTGCTACTTTATTATGGTTTTAAGGAATTAAGTTTGATCTTGCTTTATCTAGGAGTATGCTTTTGTGAACAAGAATAAGAAGTGTATTGGTTAAGTTTCAGACAAAATTAGCTTTTCTGAATGTTGTGAAATTTCAGTTTTGTTGATTTTGTTTATTCTGGGATAGTTGCATAAATGATGAAAATGCATTTTCTTTGATTTTCTTAATGTCTTTGTCTGGTCTGAACTGATGGACTTGTCTTTGAATCAGTTGCTTTTCCTAACACTTAAAACAAAAGATAGAGTTGTACCTCTCTTTGCTTTTTTATTACTGTCTTTTTGTTTTCATACTTGTGGACTTGTTTTTTGCAGGATAAGGACTTGCTGGCTACTATTTAGTTCTTGATGGAGACAATAAGTTCAACAATGGCTTCAATGCCACTCCCTCGAGAACCAGCCAATTACGATGAGGTTTCGATGCAGCAGAGTGTTCTTTTCTCTGATAGTCTTAAGGTATTCTTCAAGTCATATGCTTCAGTTTAGCTTCATGTTGTTTTCTTTCGATATAGTATAGGTTTCGTGTTTCCGGTTGGCTTGAGAGTTTGTTCCCTCGTTTGAATTTGTAATTGTCAGGTTTTTTAATTAGTACGAGTGGCTTTACTTACCAAAAAAGATCTAGTATAGTTTTCTTGACACTAGCTGCATTTGGCAGCATGAAATTTAGGTTCAAATTTGGAGCAGTACTGATTTGCTGGCTGAACAATTTGTGCTTAAGTTCTAAGTTTAAAGTTATATATACCGGTCCCAAACACACAGGGTAGATAATCTAGTTTGAGTGATGAAGCTCTTTATTTACCAAGCTTGATACATTTTTCTGCGCAAACTAGAAGAGATGCCTTTGGGAAGGTATTTTTTTTTCCCTGAATTGAATATCGATGTTGAAATAGTTTTTAAGATTTTTAAAAACAGCTATCTAAGGTTCGCTTCATGTCATATACCATCATCTGGTTCAGAAACTGCATTTGCGGATTTTTGGGGCTAAGCTTACCCTATTGAACATGAGAGAAGCATATGTAATGGTCTAAAATCGAAGATGATACCTGTACAAGTGGTTAGAAATTATTCACTCATATTGCTTGTGTACTGAGTTGATGGTTATTTTAAATTTTCATATCATATGCTTACTCTTAATGAAAATAACTTTTTTGCTATGAGATTCTGATGCGGTCTTGGAAAAAAAAATATTTTCTTTTTCTTCAGGATTTGAGAAATCTGAGGCAACAATTGTACTCAGCAGCCAAGTATTTTGAGTTATCATACACCAGCGATGACCAAAAACAGATGTGAGTTATGTTTAAGATTTTGGGAAAGATGTAAAGATTGGAATTCTTTTTCCTTCTCGTACTTCAGCTGATATTTTCCTGAATGTACAGAGCGGTGAATACTCTGAAAGACTGCCATCAAAGCTCTTGTAAATACAGTGGACCATTTGGGATCCGTGACATATAAGGTCAATGATTTGTTAGACGAAATGGTCGGTGAAGTTACTGAAACAGAGCTCCGGATATCTTGCATTGAGCAGGTAATCTACAGCTCCAGTAATAATAACAAGGTCTAGATCTTTTCTAGAGTACTTCTGTCAAATGAGATATATGAATGAAAGAAATAACAACTTATGCAAGAATATACAAGAAATAGCATTTATCTATTACTACTTTAGAATGATATTGGGAGATGATCTTAAGAGAAATACTTTATACAAAGCACGCGTATGTTGTCCTGCTCCCTCATCAGAAGATACCTTGATACTAGACTTGCTTATATTTTTGTAGCTGGGACACTACACGCTCAAAACTTCATATAGGAATGGCAAGATAACTATTTATTCCTTCGTCAACCATCATAAAGAGGGAAGCACAAAGTGCTTCATCAATTCATTGTGGGACTTTCTCTAGTTTTCCTCACATATTGATCTATATTCAGTAAAGTAAAGCAACATGGCTATGCCATTTGGATGTGTGTTTAGCTGGTTAAAGTTCTTAAAAGTCATGCTAGTACCTTCGAACATGGATGTTGTTATATGGTGTAGATGTCATTACGATTTCACCATCAGTAATTGTTGTGCACACTTTTGAGAGGCTAAATATCACTTATGGATCCTTGTTCCTGTTTGAAATGGCATTTTAGAGACTACGGACATGCCGGATGTATATTGATAAAGTGGGACTTTCTCAGCAGTCGCTGGTGATTGATACTCCCAAGTACCATAAAAGATATATATTGCCAGGTTACACTTGATCAAGTTTTTTCTGCTCATCTCTTCATTATTTAGTTCCTTTTCTGTAACAGAGATGAACATTATATATTTACGACCATTCTACTTATTTGTTTAGTTGGAGAGACAATGCATGGCGCAAATAGCACAAATTGAAAGTATCTTGGATCCAAGTTAGATGCTGTAGATGACTGGCATCAATTTAGAAACGGTAGCATGTCTCTCTTATAATATATATATATATATATATAGTTCTGTTGGGTCAAAGTGCTTTCAATTAAAACAATAGTAATTATGAGCTGTTTGTTTTCTTGAAGTTGTTCGAGCTACAATTAGAGAAACACCATCACCTATGGTCGGGTAAATCTTTTTCCGGCCTGTTATTTGGCTTATCGAATTATAATTCTCCCTTTACTAAAGCATGAATACTTCTGCCCTTTGCAGAAAAATGCAGTCACCATCACCCACACCTCAACCATCTCAGGAACCTGGAAAATTTACATTGTCTGCTACTATGCCTAAAAGAGAATCAGGTTTGTTTCCTATCGACATTTTGTATTTTAGAGCTACTTTGTCCTCTTCAACATATCATCTTCTATTTTTACTAGTTTTGAGGTTGTGTTAGTCATTTCTTTTCTTACATTGTTTCTTCCTTGCTGTTGATGAATCAGATAAGTGAACAGTTTCACCTCACCGGTTTCCTCTTTTGCGCTCTGGATCCTTTTCCTAGTCGGCCAACCACTCCGAAAAGTTCCCAGCCATCTACCCTAAACCGCAGTAGGCCTACCACTCCAAATCCTTCATTTGGAAGGCAACGGGTAGTAGTACCCCCTCTTCCTATACGCTCTAACTAGTAAATTGATATACTTTGACAAAACTTGCTCGAATCACCATTCCTTTCCTATTGACAGTCCTAACATTTACTAATTTTTGTCTCTTAAGTATATCCTATGTTATGTTCCTCAACTGGTTTTTCATTTTTCGTTTTTCCAGTATCCCTCACAGCCTCAAAAATCAGCTTCAATGCGATTCCCTGCTAAAAGAGTAAACCCGAAAGATATCGAACAAAATCCCAGCAAGAGTAAACGTCTTCTTAAGGCCTTACTCAGCCGATGCAAGTCGAAGAAAGATGAAACGCTATATACTTACTTAGATGAATACACATAGAATACTTATCAAGGAAACAAGAAGAGAAGAGGTCCTTGAAAGATGAGAGATCACCTTTTCCTATACTATCTTCTTATTATCTTATTGTAGAATTGATGAAAAAGAAACAATTTTACGAGTATTAGTTGATTTTCTATACAAAAAAAGTTGATTTCATCTTCTTTCCTTGTCTAACTTACGAGTATTAGTTAATCTTCCTTGGACTTGTGCTGAAAATTATAGTAATTGCAATTAATAAACTTACACTTAGTGAGGAAACGAACACTCAGGTGATGAGGTACTTAATATGTAGTATTAGGTTAAGTGATGATGAATACACTTAGACGAGACTTTATTTGTATGAAATTAATAGGGGAAATGACTCTCAACAAGAATAAGTGATATCTTTAGATTGTCTTCACCTAGTAAGACAAAGACTTAATTTAATCTAAAGTTATTTTATCAGGTTGAATGGTGATCAAGAAACTGAATAAGTTGAGCGATAGTTGAAATTTCCTTCCCCCAAGCTGCATTGTAGAGAGACGGGGAAAATGCATAATAAGTCCCTGTAGTTTACTGAATTAGCTCTCTATTCTTAGTGCTATCACAATTATCTTATAAACCACTCGCATATTTTCAAAGGTGACATGCTCGAATAGACCTTAAATCCGTTAACGAAAAAGATGAAATAACAATAATGCTCTTCATTAAATAAGCACAATGCTCCTGTACTTTTCATAACAAGCTAGATACATTTTATTGTACTTTTAGAATTTCATAAAATAAATGATATTCGAACGTGTTTTTCATTTAAAATACAAAATGCCCCCATTTATTGTACTTTTATAATTACATAAAATACAGAATATCATCTTTGTTTTACTGAAATAATCACATCAAACTCTCATTGCACATAACCCTGTTATGTTCACATACGTCAACAACCCAAAGTCATAAAGTGCATGAATGCACGCGAAGGATCAACTAACAACAAAGGGATATTTGCAACATTTTGAAAGCACAAATAATTTATGAGACAAATGAAATACCATCACGGGATAAAATGCAAATTCATCACATCACAGGGGGCAGTTGCAGTTCATTTATAACCTCATGTAGCAATCATATTCAATTTCAATGTGGTCCATAAGGCAATTGTTCGGATATAAATTGAGAAGACAGATTACAAGCAATGATAAAATCTCAAAGCAGAAGTCTAATACAACTCGAGCAATGGAAAAATCTTTTGTTCAATAAGAAGTAATTAGTTATCCACTTAATTTCAAGAATTGCACATTGGACATCACAATTTCATCCCTTGACCAAATTCTTCTATCGTCTTTGTAGCAAGTGTAAGCACATTGACAAAAGCACTAAATGATGCACGAAGAAATCTTGCCTCAATAGCCTCAAAATGCCTGTACAAAAATGAAGTAAGGAAAACTAATGTTATCATGAATATTATAGAATATAGGTTATCATTTTTCAGCACAAAATTTAAAGTAAACTTGTATGCTTGTTTCTACTTCAACAAAGACATGACATTGTTGATCAGATTAATAGGCTTTTCTTGTTGGAATCTCGAGAGAAGGAGAAAGAGGGACAAAGAATTTGAACTTCTTTCTTTTACCCTGAAAAACAAGAGTTGAAAGACGACAACAGTTCTACACACTTCAGAATTGTGCGCTCATCTGATCAAATCAAAAGTTTCACTGGGCTCTTTCCAATGTGCTACCATTACTATTAAGCGGAAAAACTAAAAAGATGATAACTCAATGTTCAATCACGTTAGTTGCAACATAGAGTTGTGAAAAGAAAATGAAGTTTACACTCACAACTTCCCATTACATACCGACATCTCCCTTTTAACTTTGTCAGACTGTAACTGCAAATGTTAAACGGATGAAATTCCTGTAATGATTCCAAAAAACAAAGATAGCAGGAAAGGGAAGAGTGGAATCATAATACAATTGTTACCTCCTTATCAACAGCCAATGCTGTATATACCATTCGAGCATTTTCCTCGGAACCATAATCCACTTCGAAGTCACTGAAGATAGCAGTCAAGTGAGCAATCATAGCTCAATGTCAGGAATTTAGAATTTAGAATTTAGCCCCAAACCTGAATTTAATTGTAAATTGGCCACCGAAATAAACGCATTTGCAATCCAACCCCAAGCCCCCCATTTACTCACTCGTTGGACAGAACACCCAAACAAACAAATTAGGGCTAGGGTTTGTCTCAAACTCACCACTCTCTCAATCTTCTCTCAAACTCAATCTAATATCTTCAAATTTTTGTTTCTTTTTTCAAATTTCGTTAATATTTTCTTGAATTTGGCAAATGTCGTGGGCTATTAGGCAGGCAGGCCTGGAGGATGCGGAAGTGGATCTTATATATGGTAAGTGTTTCTGTCTAAAATCGTTTTCTAATGCAAAATTTGTCTTTTTATTTTTGAATGTTTGTTGGATCTACAATTTTATAATGTGTTCGTTTAATTTTTTAAGCGAAAATCGAGTTGGCCGATTTCTAAATGCTTTTGTTTGTGAATGCTTGTACGGCTTTGATTATTGTGAATACTTGTAAGAATATTCTTTTTGTTCTTTATTGCAAATTGATAATGCAAGTGGCCTGTTATTACCTTCTATACTGCGAACAAAGAGCTGGTTAAATTTTGTTTCTTTTAAGATTTGGTAATTTGTCTCTGCTAAATCGAACAAGATAACTTCTCAAAAAAGAGCTCACGTACAGGGTGCTGAACACCCCAACACAGTTGGTACAGAGATCACATTTGAGAAACAAATGTAAAAAGACGAAAGTAGAAGTAAAACTTATGTAACCCATGCAGTAAAATCTCAAGGTAAATCATTAGTTCTGGATGCAAGTTACCAACTTAGTGACAAAAAACTGTCTCAAGACTAATATATATATTTGTTTATACAATATAAATACCTAATTTTTTTTTTATAATGCTTTTTGTTCTTGGGTTTTGTTGTATGGTTTTTTTTTTTCTAATTATTTGTTTGCTCTTTTTAAATATTTGTTCTAGGCTTTTGTTGTAAGGATTTTATGTTCTGATTTTCATTGTCTTTTCTAATATTTATTCTAGGATTTTGTTGTAAGTAATAGAAACCAATTTGAACTTTTTATTTCGGAAAATATTTTACTGCTAATCCTTTCATTTGGTTTTGACAGGCCAAGGGAAGAGGTAAGGGAAGACCAATATTTCTGTCTCAAACAGAGGGCAGGAGTAGAGGTTGGTTAAGTCCAAGGCAAAAGTAGAGGAAGAGGTTCAGGGAGGGGTAGGGGAAGGCAGAGATCATCATCTCAACCAACTGATGGGTTAACCCATGGTGAAGGCAATAGCTCTGCTGCAGGTTCTTCTAGGCAGAATGTCATACCCCGACACTTGAAGTACCTAAACCTCGAAGAACAAATGCCATTGATAATCTAAGAGGAAAAGGAAGAAAGAGAAAGCATGAAGAAGCATCAACCCAATGAATGTGTAAAGTTGTTCTTTTGAGAGGCTTAACTGATTCTTCTAGTTGTCTTGCAAACACTAATTAGAAACAAAAATGATGTATTAGATTGGTTTTTCGATTGTGAATGTTATTGTTTAATAGTTACTATGACTTTTTTTTTGTTTTTTGGAATGCAAACTGATTTTTTTGGATATTTAACATGTAAAGATACAAGTTATTTGTTTAATTTCAGTTTTTGTGTACAGTTATGTTAGTAGGTGGCTATTTATTGTGAACAGGTGTTTAGTTTTGGAATAATTTTTCAAACCACCCGCGCTGCTGACCATCAGCCCACGTACATACAAATAGATCCACATTATATGAGGCTCACACCATGTGTTTTGGTTGATGGTTAGCCCGAGTGGTTTGAAGAGTTTTCATGTGATATGGTGTGTGCGGGTGCATGTTTGTGTGTAAAGTGAATGTGCGGGTGCACAATGATTATCAGTTTAGTGAATTTGTTGAACTTTCTATTTTGAGGGCTTTTTTTTTTATTTTTTTGAAATAAATGAGGAAATCAAAATGAGGACAAAATATTTGAATAATTTTGGACAAAATTAAGATGATGTTTGAATAATTTGAAGAAATGCTTTAATGATTTTGAACGAGCAATGTTAAAAGAAATTGATTAATTTTTAAGAAATTGAGGGGATTTTACAAGAAATTCAAAATCTTTGGGCAAATGTGCAAAGAGAGCAACGGTTAAGCAATTGCAGATAGGTATATGAGGGGGGAGGGGGGAGGGGGGAGGGGTGGTGGTGTTTGGGATTGGATTGCGAATGAGTTTATTCGATGGCCAATTTACAATTAAATTCAGGTTTTGGGGCTAAATTATAAATACAAAAGAGTTTTTTTTTTGTAATTTTATAGTCAAATTACGTTTTCACCCTTATTGATGCATGTGTCATGCACATGTTGGTACTCCGTCAGTCAAAAAATGGACAGAGTGGGCACAATAGAACCACACTATAAAATTAATGGTCCCTTTGGAACTAAAAAAAGTTGAGTGGGTAAAATAGGACTCAAGGCATAGTTTAATGGCCTCTAAAATTTTTTACCCTTTTATATATATATATATATATGGGGATCTATTTAACTAATTTTTTAAAATAATAATGATTAAATTGATTACTTTTGATTAAGAGGATCAAGTTGAAGATTTATGGTAACATTAGGGATTATTAGTATATAAGGGCAATTTAGTTATTTTATGCATTTTTATTAAATTTAATCAAGTTTTTAATAGTCGAGAATAAATTGAATAATTTTCTAATTTAATAAATAAAACAGACCAATTTAAAATTATCGAGACTAAGTCAAGAATAGATGGTATCAATAGTGATTAGATGAGTAATTAACCCTAAATTGAATCCAAAATGCCAAAATTACTTTTTGATGGTGCAATCAATTCTCTTATCTTCTCGCTGACTTTGTTACTTTATATCAACTCTCGCATCTCTTTCAAATTCAAAATTGCTTGTTCACGTGGAGGGTGTTGGCATACTCTATTGTCCTACCTAAGTATGGTGTATCAATTTTCTTAGTTCAATTTCCATAAATAATTATTGAAACATGCCCCTAATAGTTGAGTAGAGTAGTTAAGGTAGTGATTTCTTATGACCAAAAGTTTTAAGTCCAAACCTATTTCGATCCTTTAGTAATCTCCATGGCCAAAGTCGAGATTCACTTCAGTGCAATGAGTAGTCATACTTAAAAATGTTTAAATACTCCAGAAACAAAACTGTTGAAGCTCATTTGATTAACATGAAAATGGTAAGCTTAAGTATTGTATGAGCGAAAAAATAGAGGAGACGATCCAAAACCACATTAAAATACTTTTATGTATGTACTATAGTCTATGCTATGAAAAGATGAGCAGTGGGGCAAAAGTAGAAGAAAGCCTCTCTGAGACACTTGCACATTAATTTTTATTCAATACAAACGAAAGCTATTTATAACAGAGTACTCTTAGAAGATAATAAACTCATGCATGTCAAATGCTGCATTTGGGAACACCATGGAGATGTTGAGGATTATATGATGATGATGATGATGATCAGGGGTTCTTGCTGCCACCACCACCAGATCTTCTTCCTCTTGGATCATGCTTCCAATTGGGTCCTGCATAGTCGTAATCTAAAACTGCACCCACCCCAATGAGCTTTCTTGATTTTACCTTCACAAAATGTTTTTTGCAGCAGAATGAGCAAGAAAGGTGTGATGCTTTACACTTTCAAATCTTTATCATAATTACACATTTAGCTTTATGTATTTGTTTTCATGTATTAAATGTCGAATCTCTAATATATATAGTAAAAAAATTATTTATATAAAAAAAGATGAAGCAATGCTTTATATCACCCACTTGTAAAAAAATTTGTATTAAAATGTCAAATCTCTCGTATATAGTTAAAAATTCTATTATTTATGAAATGAAAAAAAAAGGGATATATAACAATGTTATATTTTATGTCACCAGCTTTACCCCAAATTTTATGATAAGAAATCTCTTTTTTCATATAGTAAGATTTGTTTATCATATAGAGAGGAGTAATGTTTTAGCTAATGACATAGAGCAATGGTCGATTAAGTTATATGATGCATGTGAATATTATAATCATTGCCGTCATAATTAAAATGTCAAGTTATATGATGCATGCGAATATTATAATCATTGCCATCATAATTAAAATGTCAAGTTTGACATTCGTTCAAAACATTAATGAGATCTTTTGGAGTAATTAGTTTCCTGAAATTCAGTTGACTTATTGAGGAAATTAAGATACTACCATATGGGACGACGATTGTAATTTAAGAATTTTATTAAAATTAACACAAAGTTGTTTTGAGCAATTTTTTTTTCGATCAATAAAGTTAAAATTACATTCAATTTGAAGTGAAGAGAGTTCGGAAGTCGTCGGTGCGTCATGTACCTTGTGAAACAAGTAAATGGTGTTTGCCTCATTGCCGTAGCCGTCAACTGTATTAATTAAGGATGAAAGAAAAAAGAAGAAAGGATTGATCATTGATACTGAATTTGGGAAAATGAGTCAACAGTTATGTTATGAAACAACTTACCAGAGGACATGAGAATGAGAAATAAAAGGAAAACTGATAGAGAAGTCTTGACCCCAAACTTCATGGGTGATGTTGTTATTTTATCTTATACTATTAGACCGTAAGGTCTGATTTTTGCGATGATCATGAGGGGAAGAGGCCCAACCCATTTTACACTTGGGGGGCAGAGCAAATGCCAGGAAAGATGTTGTCATGCTGCATCCCACCAAACAGCCGTACAATAATGATATATGCATTACTGTCGATAAAAAATATGAAATTTTATCTTTAAATCAATTAAAATTATATAGAGTAATTAGGATATTATATATATATATATATATATATATATATATATATATATATATATATATATAAACACTTGAAAAAAATAATAGTATTATAACCGCTACTTAAATAACATTCTAAATCTGCTTCGACCCTATGATTGATGCATTGACGTGATAGATTAAATAATTTTAATTTTTTTAAAAACTACACACATAAAATTAAAATGTAAAATAAAAATTAGTCAAAATAGATAGATAAAATAATCAAGACCCAACTCTAGATAGCTTAAAAACTGTTGTTATGGTGCATCCCACCCAGTAGCCGTACAATGATGATATGCATTACCTAAAAGACACAACATAGAAGTCAACAGCACTAATGAATATTAAATCGAGAAAGAAGCAATAGTTTGCATGTGGACATTTAGAGAAATACCTTGCATGGCACAAAGCAGGCCATTTTCAGCTTGCTAGCTTTTGGTTTCGGAAAAAGTTTTAAAACGTAATGTTCCACACAAAAAAATGTGGGCTCTAGCCTGCGCATTTTTTCACGCGTCAGACTGCAGTGATGGGTCTCACAGACTCCCCTTTGGTTTCACTTAGCCTTCTCTATATGTCAATCTGCTTTTTTTTTTTTCTTAAATCCCCATAATGCGCCTAGGCCAATAGCTCATCTAAAGTATCAATCACTTTGGTAATGTTCGTCTCCCTTTTCTTCAATGGCACCAAAGACGGAAGACCTCTCCAACTGCCTTTTGGATGTGCAAGATATGCAATGCAATACAAAAGATTTGAAGCTCAACTACTTGATGCGATATTATACTTTTCTTCCTTAAGTATTAAGCTATATTGAAGGGAGTTTTAGCGCAACGATAAAATTGTCAAGTTAGAAGTCACGCATTTGAGTTGTTGAAATAATTTTTCACAAAAATACAATGTAAGACTGCGTACATAGACTCCAAAAAGGGTTTTACCCTTTTCTGGACGTCGCACATAATAAGAGTTTCGTGCATTGAATTGTCCGTTCTTAATTTAAGCATGAAAAGCTGGATAATCGTTAGGTGAGCAGTTTCGTACACTAAACTGTTGTAAACAATTGTATCCCTTGAGTCACCTTTTAATATATCATTTATAAGGTCAATATACTGTTCAACTAACGACTGTGCAACTCACTAATATAGAAACAATTTCAACACATATATAGAACCAATGTATTACGGCTAAATGAGTCATTGGCCTAATACAAGAATTCTATGATTTATAAACGTGTAATTTTCCTCGGACTAACAGTGATCTAAATAAAGTCCTCTTTGGACTGCACATAGGGAAGAGAATGATTTAGATCACACGTATAATTCTCAGTAACAAACCTTAGACCATATAAGAATTTGATGCTTCAATAGTCTTTTCAATCCTTATCCATAATTGGACATCTCCATGGTACCAAACAACACAATCTATAGTGCCTCTTATCCTCACGTTTTGGCTTTCCTCACTGAGAGGCGACAGACATGGACAGTGCCTACAAATGAAATAAATGGGATGGATTTGGCGAGCCATTAAAGACTAAAGAGAGCACTACGAAAAGGTAAGACAACACAGCGAAATACAAGACTCTTTTAACTTCCTAGAATTATTCAACTTAATCATTCATTAAGACAAAAGGTGAAAATAATCATCTGTGTTGGTAGCAAACCAAAATGTTACTAATGAATAATGATGGTGTGTGTATTTTCTGTTAACATAATAATTGGATGGCCTAAACTCTGTTTTCCATAATATGGTTCTAGGATGTCGGGGAAAAAGAAAACATCGGACTGTGACACACTTACACATGCATTCAAGAATACTATAGTTTAGTTGGTAACACTTGTTGCCTTCATGAGCAAATACAAATTATAAAATGGTGAATTGTTCCCGACCCTTTTACAGTCATACTTAAATACACATAATTTTTATGTGGTCCAAAAATTCCCTCTATACTCCCTTGTGGTTATTAAAAAAGTGTATATTCCTTGCTGTCAAATAATCTGTCAAATTTAACTGAAGTGAGATTTTTATTGATTTTTAACTAATTTTATAATAAAATAATTATAATAATTTATCAAATTACCCCTTTTAAAAAATAAATAAATAAAAATAAAATAAAAAAAATCCATCTTTTTCCCCACCCTCCAACAACACAAAGATCGTCTTGTGGTATGTTGTTAAAACAGAGACTTATGACTTATGTTTGAACGTCGTATGGATGTTAAATGAATGGCTTTGTATTTGATGAATGGTTGTGGAGTTGTTATTGATATTTGGGAGTTGGTTGTGTTATGTTTTAAAAGGGTTGGTTTAGAGCTCTGATGTCCGTATTACAGACGTTATAATGCCGAAATTCCGTTGCGTCTTGACTGATTGTAAGTGGGGTCGAGTTGGGGCGTGACACTAAGATCCTTGTAGTCCTCACTGTGTGAGCTATGCTGATGTGTATTGGCCTCGATAAACCTTGGAATTAAAATATCAGGGTTGCCCATAAAGCAGAACAAACACATATTGTCACTATCTAGTTTTATAATCTTCTTCTTTTTCACTTGTAATGGGGGGAAAGGGTCGTGAGCTCAAATGAACTCAGTGCGGGCAAGTCAACCGGGGAGGTTTTGAAAACATTTTCGAGTCCTGAAAACCATGATGCAATTCAAGCATATCAAATATATCAATACATAAATTATATGTACAAATCACGTTGCAAAGGATACAGTTTGTCTTCAAGGTGGCCGGCCGAATCAAGCTCACAACTTCTTATCTCTCCCAAGAGGGTACTCCGGATTGTACCTGAATTCTACGACCCAGCTCCCTGAGGGTGGAGATCGCCAAGCGGGAGAGGGAATAGGACCACGATAGTCACGGGAGCACCGGCAAACCCTATGTCGCCCAACGTTCGTGATAGCTATCATGCCTGAGGTTGCAACCCCCAAATAGCACACAAGTATCCATAAGTAATCACGTAACACACGCGCGTACAAGTAATGATTATGAGAGAATGACAAAGTAGGCCGTCTCTAGAGCATATACTCATGTAAATATTAAGAATAACCTCATTGTTGTCACTTAGAATGATAATTAACAGATAGTTAATAGGAAAAAAATGGATAACAATTTATTCATGTTAGAAGTAGGTGGTAAAGTAGTAAGATAGATAACCCTAGATAATTGAGCATTGTAGAACTAAGTATGATATGAAAATCTAGTAAAAAACCTCAGGTGGAATATCTATTTGGCTAGATTAGGAATTTAAGCTAATATTTAAGTAGATAATTCTTAGTTTAAACCCCATCTTGTTAAGTTTATTTAACTCTTAATGCCAATTTAATAACTAGGCTTGTAGTTAAGTAGGTAATTCCGATTACAAGGTGGACATCCTTTAATTAACCCTAATGACACGTAAGTAGGGCTTACTGTGCTAGCTTATCAAATGGAACAGTAGATCAGGTAAAATTAAGTCAAGAATCGGGTACTTGATATAACATTTAGTTTTTGAAAATCCAGTAGTAGATACCTTTAAAATACTTAAGTGTAATACTAACTTCCACTTAACATATCCAACTCATTTAGAATTAACTCTAGTTTACTAGTAATGCCTCATGTACCAGTTTAGAGCATAATGTATTTCCTTGTTGGCGAGTTTTATACTAGCAAGTGTTTCAAGTAAATATTTCCATATAATAGGCCACATACATTACATGAAGTAGAAACACAACCCCTTCTACAAATTAAACCTGGTAACATGTAAACTGATATGCATAGCTCGTGATTTCATATATAAACATAAAAGATTGTCCTTACTTATGGCTTATAGTAAATAAAGATTCAGGAACCAATGATTAAAGGTTCAGTAATGCTTTTAAACTATAGACCCGTACATATGGCTTTCATATTGAATTCTATAGACCCGTACATATGGCTTTCATATTGAATAAAATACAATACTTAGTAAAAGAACTTTTCTTTCAGATGGTTCACATAACATAAAATAATGAGGCATAAAAAAAAAAAAATCGTACATGTAACTTATCATACTGAAAGGTCAAAACTATATATATTCTACTTTCATGTAACTTATCATTAAAAAAGTCAAAGTTGCAATATATCTTATACACTTTCACAATGGAAGCAAATTAGTAATGCATTTTTAAAAGAAAAGCAAACCCGTACCTGTTGTTGTTTGTACGCGGAAAGAAAAGAATACAAAGCTGAATATCAAAAGCTTAATGAAAATCTATGGTCTTTCATTTGGGTTTGTGTGTTAAAGTCGACAGTGTAGTAAGCCTACTTATACTGCTTTAGCTTAATTCTTATTGGTCTGCCTAACTCAAGCTCATAATTTTCCCAAGCTGCTGCATGTTTCACTGTCAAGTAATTACTTGATGCAAGCCAGCACCTCCTACTTCCACCATGCTGATTTATAATTCATTTTGCTTCCTTGTTTGACAACTATGGTAGGCTAACTGCTTAGGTGATATTTGCTAAAGACAAATGAAACCAGATGGCTGCTCCTCAACATTTCATATGTAGACTAGCTATCTTCGTGTACTGCATGCAAGATGACAATAACTATGAGCTAATTTTAGACATATTTAATTGGAATTATTAGCCTAGGATAGCAATTAACAAAAGGGGTTCCCTGAATGCCAACTTACGTGTTGACTAAGCAAAGCTATCCGACGGTGATGCTGTGTGATACTCCGAACCTGACACGTATTTAATGGTATTTAATTGTATTTAATTAAGTGTCATCTTAAATGTTAACATTGAATTTCGTGTTTATTTTTAGTTGAACATTCATTTCTAGCATTATTTTCATAATTCTTCAAAAAAATATTCCAATAATTGTTAAATTAATTATTTGAAATGAATATTAACTACTTTTATTATTTATATTATTTCCGATTTATTTCCTTGCATTTTTACTTTGTTTTCAACTAAATGGAAAAAATAGCTCCGAGCCCGGGGTGAATTTTAAACTATTTTACTTTTCGAAAATTATATTTTTTTAATGATTACTTATCATTTTAATAGTAATCGTTCATTGTTCGTTTGTTCATAGCGCATCAGAAATGAGAGTTAAAGAATTATTTTTTGTCCTATGTGAATAGTATTTTCAGCACTATTTTTAGTGTTTAGTGTTGTTTTAATTGCTAGCTACCTAAATTGATGCATTTGCCAACTAAAAAGACCATTTAACTTGACCATTGACTAAGCCATTTGACCTTGACCTTTGACCTTGCCTTTGTTGTCATCTTTTATAAGCTGAAACCAAAGCCAAAAAAAAAAGAAAAAAGAGCCAAGAAGCCGTGAGCTTCCTTGGGCAAAAAAAAAGAAAGAAAATTTTCTTTAAAACTCTTCAATTCTTCTCTTGAGCTAGCCTAGGATTGTTTCCAAGCCATCCATGAGTCTTCTTCAAGCTTCTACACCTTGCCTTGCGAGGGATTTCATATATATTTTTGCATATAAATGTTTATTGCTTAAACTTTAATTTCTTGCAATTATTGATATAATGCTTATAGCTTCGTTTTAATGCTTCAATTGTCTTCCATGGAGTTAGTAGAACATGCTTCTATGTTTTTCTAGCAAAGTTCTGAGCTTGAATGGTATACTTTGTAGATTTTGTGCATTGAATTGGTATTGCTTGTTTAGTTTATGTTCTTATTGCTATTATTGATTGTAAATGCTTGAAATGTCAATTAATTGTAAGTGCTTGATATATTGAATATTGATACTAATTTGCACTTTGGTGCCCTCGCTCGATTATAATCATGTTTATCGTATTGCATTGCATAGTGTCAGGCGCGTGGGTGATGGGCCTTTCCGGGCAGTCTCAGGTTGCCAGGGTTGGGTTGCTCTAGCTCTGTGTCCTATTCCCATTCTCGCTAGGGTTGCCGCCCTAGGAGATTTGGGTCGTAGATGTGTTGGGGTACATCCGGAGTGCACCCAATTGAAGTTTTAAGGTGGTTGCACGCTTATTGTCATCGTTGTTAACATCAAGCTCAAGATTGATGTATTGCTCGTAAAATGGTACATTGCTCGTATGAGTGAACCATAGCCTTCAAAGTGTTGTATAGCTTTGATTGGTTATGTTATGCTTTCCTTGATTATTTACTGTGTTACTGTTTATATTGATTGTTTTCTTATTGATTATATTGCTTAATTGTACCTATTTGCATTGCATGATATTCTTTCTCTCCACCTCGATAACTGTTCCGCCCTCACTGAGTATACGTGTATTGTATACTCACTCCTCACCACCACATTTTAGGAATGCCGTGTTGAATGAAAAGTTCGTGATTTCATGATAGTTCGTTGCTTGAAAGAGATGCCTTGTGTGCTATGTGGCCTGAGTTGTAAAAGGATGAAAAGATGTATGTTTTCATGTATTGTATGTATTTAGTATTAAAAGGATTGTAACTTCAGTTTCATTAGATAATTGGAGTGGTATGATAACCTAATTTATGTAATAGGTTAGTTAGTGTAAATGCAAAGCATATATGTATTGTTTAAAGGAAAAGAGCTAGGTTAGCTTGGTGTTTGGTGTAGAATTGTACATTTGTTGTGTTTAATTGAAGAGAACCGAGGCTCGGATGGCCTTGAGGAGTTATGTATGTTTGGATACAGTACTGGTCCATTTATCTTCTGTTTGCAGGTTTTGGTTTGCCCTAGAACAGGGGAGACTCCATCCGTTTTTCCTAAAAATTATGTATGAGTTTGGTATTGGGTTGAGTTTAGTTTAATTAATAGAATTCCTGGTCTCGCGAGGGGCCGGGGTGTTACATGCTGGGCAAATGTTAATAGTTGTATTTGTTATGATTATAGCTAGTGGTAGCGATGGAGTTTTTATCTATTCCACAGGCTGCTCAATCGGATCCTAAAGCTGTGATGATGCGTTGAATGCTTAGAGAGTGATGCAAGTAGTTTGGTTCATTTAGAGGGCGTGGTGGGAAAAGTCGGGTGGCTAAGTAGTCTTCGGACTTAATTATGAAAATAAAACTTCTTTATTATTGGCTATTAGCAGAACCAATAGTTGTTACTAAAAGTTAACTACCTAACTTAAAATTTTATATTTAGTGGTAGTTACATATCATAAACATCTATTACCCACAGACAACTACATTTTTTGTCCCACTTTTATACACAATATAATGCACACGTATTAAACAAAAGTTACTTCCTCATATATTATGACCATTTTTTTCACTATTAAATACACCACTTACACCACACTTTGAAATAACAGCATTCTTTAAACTCTCAATTACTAGAATTTATCATAGTTTGCTCAACGCACGTAATATTTTTGTATTTAGCAGACTGATTAATTCTACTTTACATATACTAACTTAGTATACACTCAATATTTTAAACTAACGTTTTATCTTTTACACACTACACAATAAATATATATATATATATATATATATCTATATATATATATAAATAATAATTTATGTTTTATATAATTTAACACCGTAATCAACTAATATTTTACTACAAGAAAAAATTATATTTAGTCACAAAATTCTATTACCATAATCATACTAATTAGTATTTTATACCACAAAGTACAATATTATTCATGATCATTTACTCACAATAGTTTTCACTTAGTATACACTAGTTTACACATTAGTGCTTATATAACTCTTCATCTTTACATATAACTTCCACAACACATTTTTTTTAGCTACTATAGATTAACAAAAAACATGTAACTTAATTATTAACATAGACATATGACTTACTATATATTTTATCTTACAAATTATTATCGCATCAGATTTTACCGCTGGTTTTCATACTATTTTTGTATATTTAAATGCATTGCCAACGTTTATTAATACGACTATCTTACATTTTAGCAACAATTCCTATTACACCTATTATCTATTATATGCTCTTAACACATACTTGTCACATAGCAGTCATTTATAACAATATATAGATGTAGCTACATGACTTTAAACTCACTTTCTAGGTACGTCTTCTTGCAAGCAAAACTTAATAATAGGTAAATGAATGACTTACAGTAATTTTCATATCCTAATATATCTCAACCTTGCTCAATTATAAAATCCCATATCGAATAACTTCAACTATTCCTAACCTTAAAGTTATTACATTCAAAAGTAAAGTGTTATCCTCCTAAATAAATGAATGTGTTATAAGTAATTTACTTAGAGTCTCCAAGTTTGACCTCAACATCCATTCCAGGTTCTGCAGGCATCCAATATAGATCCTCAAGATAGCTTAGTATCATAGGTTCAATTAATAATCTAGATAACTCCAAGTGCCTTAAGTTACCTTGTTGCTCTAACAACCAATTCCAGTAACTCAACTAATAACTTAAATGATAAAAGCTAGAATATAAATTCAGGTTCACATCTTATTACCGTTCCAATTTCTGGCAAACCCTATCCAGTTAAGACAGTTAATAGAATTCCATAACTTTAGTATTTCCAGTTACTTCCAAGCACAAATTATCTTGATTTACTTGATAATTGAAACGAATGCTTAGCTTGATATACTAGTTGTAACACATCATCTTATTATAAAAACACCAGGCGCATAAGTGAAGAAAGCCGTTTAGGGAACTCTTAGTTCATATACTATTATTTGTGATTTAGATACGGGTCCTCACATCCTCATTTCCTTACAAAAATTGCATCCTCGCAATTTATTTATCTCACGAAGAACTTAGGGTATTACCTTATCATCAATTAGTGCTTCAATAGGTGGAGTTAAAGTTGGGAATGTATCTTATATCATAGCATCATCCGGTAATTCTTACTGCTCTACCGCGTACAGGTACACAGCCGATCTCTAAAGCTCCATACTGTATGCCTCCGGCCGAGTTGCAAGAGTTAAACGTTCAATTACAAGGTTTATTAACGAAGGGGTTTATTCAACCTAGTTCATCTTCTTGGGGTTCACCAGTCCTATTTGTGAAGAAAAAGGATGGAACCTTGAGGCTTTGTATTGACTATAGGGGATTGAACCAAGTAACCATCAAGAACAAGTACCCGTTGCCCTTGATCAATGAGTTATTTGATCAACTTGAAGGAGCCAAGGTCTATTCGAAATTTGATTTGAGGTAGGGCTATTATCAACTCCACATGAAAGAGGATGATGTGTTTAAGTCAACTTTCAGAACAAGGTACGGGCATTATGAGTTTGTTGTAATGTCATTTGGATTAACAAATGCCCCTGCCGCTTTTATGGACTTGATGCACAGGGTGTTTCAACTGTATTTGGACCAGTTCGTGGTGATTTTTATAGATGATATCCTGGTGTATTAAAAAACCGAGGAGGAGCACGAGAGGCATTTGCATTTAGTATTGCAGAAGCTGAGGAAGCATCAGTTGTATGCCAAGTTCAGTAAATGTGAATTTTGGCTCAAGCATGTAACATTCTTGGGACATGTAATTTCTCAAGAAGGGATTACGGTGGATCCGTCAAAGATAGATATTGTGCAATCATAGAAGAAACTGGAAAATGTCACAGAGGTACGTAGTTTTCTCGGGTTGGCAGGATACTACAAGAGGTTTGTAAAGGATTTTTCCAAGCTTGCGGGACTACTCACAAAGCTTACACAAAAGAAGGTTAGCTTCATATGGGATGGAAAATGTGAGAATAGCTTCCAAGAATTGAAGAAGAAGTTGACAGTTGCTCTTGTGTTGGCATTGCCCGAAGGAAGTCAAGGGTTTGTTATTTATAGTGATGTCTCAAAGGAAGGATTGAGATGTGTATTGATGCAAAACAATCAAGTCATCGCTTATGCATCCCTGAAGTTAAAACCTTATGAGGTGAACTATCCTACTCATGACTTGGAGCTTGTGGTCATTGTCTTTGCATTGATGAAATGGAGGCATTATTTGTGGGGAAGTAAGTTTAAGATATTCACTGACCGTAAGATTTTGAGATATCTCTTTTCTCAAAAAGAGTTGAACAAGCCACAGAGAAGGTGGATGAAGCTCTTGGATGATTACAACTATACCATTAATTATGTGCCCGAGACAGCGAATGTAGTGGCAGCTGCATTGAGTCGAAAGACAAGTTTGACAAGGTTGGAGATCAAGGAACCTACCTTGTTATCTCAGATCCGAGAGTTTCAACAACAAGACCCTCAACTTCAAAAGATAAAAGATGGTAATCCGAATTTCAAGTTGTATAAAGATGGGTTGTGGAGGTTCAGAAACCGGATTATGTGCCAAGTGATCCAGAGTTGAAAAATAAGGTACTTGAAGAAGCTCATCATTCTAGGTACACCATTCACGCTGGAGGTACAAAGATGTATCGAGACCTAAAACAATATATTGGTGGAATAATATGAAGCGGGAAATTGCAGAGTTTGTGTTTCGATGCTTGACATGTCAACGGGTGAACGCGGAACATCAAAGACCTGCAGGGCTTCTACAGCCATTGGAGATCCCGCAATGGAAGTTGGAGCATGTAACGATGGATTTTGTGATAGAGTTATTGAGATCACCTCGGGGATGTAATGCTGTTTGGGTCATTGTAGATAGATTGACAAAGACAGCTCACTTCATTGCAATGAATTAGAAGGGTGATCTTGGAAAATTAGCCGAATTATAAGTGACTAATATAGTGAAACTACATGGTGTGCCAACTAGCATCGTATCTGATAGGGATCTAAGGTTTACATCTCAGTTTTGGCAAAAGTTACAAGGAGCCTTGGGTACGAAATTGAGATTCAGTATAGCGTATCACCCTCAGACCGATTGGAGGACATGTTGAGGGTATGTGTATTGGATTTTGGAGTTACTTGGGAGAAGTATTTGCCTTTAGCAGAATTCACTTATAATAACGGCTATCAGACAATAATTGGCATGGCATCATACGAGTCGTTGTATGGTCGGAGGTGTAGGTCCCCGTTGTATTGGGATGAGGTTGGTGAGATGAAAATGATTGATCCTGCGTTATTGCTAGAGTTGATGGAGAAGATTGAGAATGTACAATTGATTAGGAAAAGAATGCTCATAGCCCAAAGCAGACAAAAGAGTTATGCCGATAAAAGAAGGCGAGACTTAGAATTTGCAGTTGGTGATCTAATGTTCTTAAAGTTATCACCCCGAAAAGGATTGATTAAACATGAAAAATGTGGGAAGTTAAGCCCTAGGTATATTGGGCCATTTGAAGTTGTGGATAGAGTTGGCAAATTAGACTATCGATTGGATCTACCCCCAAATTTCTCCAACATCCACAATATGTTCCATGTTCCGATGTTAAGGAAGTACCATCCCGACCCCTATCATGTTCTAGAGTCTGAAACTTTAAAACTTCAGGAGAATTTGTCATATGAAGAAAAACTTGTGCAGATCCTAGATGAGCAAGACCGGGAGTTGCGCAACAAGAGTATTCCCATGGTGAAAGAGCTTTGGAATAACCATGGGATAGAGGGAGCAACTTGGAAAAGACACGACCAGATGGAGCAACAATACCTGTCTTTGTTTGCGAGGTAATTAGGGAATTGCGAGGACGCAATTCTTTTAAGGAGGGGAGGTTGTAAGGCCCAGTACAAGACCTCATGTGCATATAGATTATATCATACATAATTAAAATCCTTTTATATGCATTCACCTTGTTTTATATGTTTTTATAGTGATTTAGGTGCATTTATCTCGATTTATGTGCATTTAATCGTTTAACGTGCATTTGAATATTTTAGGTGTCGTAGGAAATTAATTAAACACTATTGAGCTAAGATTAGTAACTAGATAGTTAGGAAACAACAAGAATGACAAACTAGTAACACACAAACAAGTTGAAGGGCATTTTTGTCCTAAGGAAAATTAACAAAATATCCTAACACTATTTCGTGTCTTCTAAAGCAAAAAAGACACAACACACACACCACATACACGACATACACTACACAAACACTCAGATTTTCGACCAAGGAGAAATGAAAGAAAGAGAAGAAAAGAGAAGGAAGAAAGAAGAAGAAGGGGAGAATGAAGATGTTTAGCCATTCCCTTGCACTATCAAGCATTTTCTTGCAGTTGCTTGCATTATTTTACTTCCAAATTCCAAGACAAAGGTGAGGGATTATTTTAAAAGACTTTGTTAAACCTCATCCAAGATTATTTGTTGTATATATATGTTGTTCTTCTTCCTAGATATGCATAAACCAAGTGTTGGGTGTATTGTTTGTATTGAATGGGATATTGAGCTAGGGTTTTGCCTATCTAGTTTTGAAGAGTTGTATAATAAGCTAGAAGATGTTCTTGCTTGTGTTAAATGGGCTATACCTTGTATGCAAGGAGTAGAAAGAAGAACCAAGCATTGTGGTTCTTAGAGGTAGTTTTGGGTGTTCTTGAGCTAATATGGATTTTTAGTTGTTTTGTATGATAGTTGATATTTCAAAAGTGCTATGGCATGATTCTTGGACTTGTATTTGGTGTTAGACAATTGCTTTTGAGGTCATTAGATGTTTGGAAAAGAGTTGGAAGCTAGAAAACATGTTAGGAGAAAAATGGCCAACTTCCGTTTTGGAGTCGCAGGGGGGTGTAATACCCAAGCTCGACCATGCATTTACAAGTATTTATTTATATTTATTTCTTTTGTTATTTTTGAAAAATGTGCGTTTGTGATTATTTGTCTGCATTTAATTTATAGTTAATTGTCTTACTATTTAAAAATCAATTGGTATTACGATTAATAGTAACCTATTATTAGGTGTTCTTATAATATTAATTAACATAAAGCTAAGGGTCATTACATGGATGTAAAGTCCTATATCGTGACTAAGTAAAATTTTTTAGCTGCTTAGTATGGGTGATTTCCTTTAACTTTTCGAGCTATTTCGACTGTTTTTCTGAATTTAGG
Source organism: Ehretia macrophylla (assembly GCA_037974665.1). Classification (NCBI taxonomy): domain Eukaryota; kingdom Viridiplantae; phylum Streptophyta; class Magnoliopsida; order Boraginales; family Ehretiaceae; genus Ehretia; species Ehretia macrophylla. The sequence goes on from CM075781.1 coordinate 59,839,505, forward strand.
GGTTTTTGGTCCGAAAAAAGGGATTTCACTTCGGGACCAATTATAGGAAAATCGAGACCCCGCTACAAAAAACGGACTTACGCCATTGGGTTTCTTTTAACTTGTACTACTTAATGGTGAAATTTGGCAAAATTGCATCCCAGCCCAAAAATAAGATAATCGGGACATCTATGAGCGAAACGGGCAAAAACACAAAACGTTGGTATCACCTCAGGGAGTGACACATGTCTCAGGACATGTGTCATACATGCGTGGACGTGCCACGCATGTAAGACACGTGGAGGGACACGTGTCACACATGCGTGGACATGCCACGTATGCATGACACGTAGGGGGACACGTGTTCCGTATGCATTGGTTTTGAAAACCTATATAAAGGGGTCACTTGACCCCCTGAAATCAAACATGCAGACATTTTTTTCTGGCCCAATTTTACTAAATTATATCGATTCAGTTAGTTAACGTTCCGAAAGTTTTAAAACCGGTCTAAATCTTCTCCAATTTTTGGCATTTTAAGGTGATGAGATTTTACTAAAAACAACATCTTATATGTTTATATGATTATTATATGTCTATAACATAATTTGTTATTTTAATATTCTAGCTTAAGATACATATCATGCTTACTAATATTCTTTATTTATTTGAATTAGAGTTGACTTTGATAATGTATTAGTTAAGAATTAACTGTTACTGATTACTGTGGAGTTTATCACTTTATGTGACATCAATGAGAGATTGTAAATATGTTCTTTTAACTGCTTGTAACTCTTGAATACTGAACTGGAGGATGTTATTAACCTGAAGGAATTTGAAAGCTAGCTATGATTAACTTGAATTATCTTGAACTTTTGATTGTTGAAAGTATATGTTTGGGGACAACCTCTTTTGTTGTTCTCCACCCACATGTTTATCGAACTACGTATCAGTTGTGTGTTATGTGGTAACTTGTGCATGCTTGTGTGCTACTTGATTAGGGGTTGCAACCTCAGGCACGATAGCGTTTCACGAACGCCGGGCAGCATAGGACTTGCCGGTGATCCCGTGACTATCGTTGTCCTATTCCCTCTTCTCGCTTGGGACGCCTATCCGCCCTTGGAGATGTTGGGTCGTAGATTTTGGATACGATCCGGAGTATCCTCTTGGGAGAGATAAGAAGTTGAAATTGTGATCTTGATTCGGGGCTAGCCACCTCTGGAAATGACATCAGAATATTGGTAAGTCTTCCCGCTTGGCGATCTCCACCCTCGGGGAGGAAATTTACTTGTTATTTACATGTCGTTACGTGATTCAAATGTGTTAGTAATCTCTATTGGTTATTATATGTTGTTTACCATATGTGTTATACTACCGTACGTGAATTACATCATGATTTGCAAAAGAGACCGACCAAAAATGTTTTTAAAACTCTTCTATTCTATCGTCACTGAGCTTTCCTAGAGCTCACCATTTTTTCTCCCCCCCAGTGCAGGTGCAACTTAGCTTGAAATGGAAATAGACTTTGAATGTTTACATGCTCGAAGCCTCTTGCTGTCATAGTTGGATTCTTGTTGTAAAAGTTAGAGTTTGTTTGTACTACTCCCGGGTAGAAGGATAGCTGTGTTGAAACCCCAGTTTGTAAATAGTCGGGTAGTTATCAGATCTCAAATATTGTAACACCCTTTTGTACTTAAATTATTATATAAAATTTTATTATTGAATAGTTTTATTTATTTTCTTTCTCATAAGGTTACCATTAATTATTTACTTGAGACCGCAGCAATAGTAAATGTAGACTTTGACCTAGTCTTGAGAAGGGCTGGGTTGGGGTCGTTACAGGTGGTATCAGAACTTAGATAGCTCATAAGACGGGATAGGATCTTTGGACAGTGGGTAGACGTCTTTTAAGGATATGTGTCTGGCATAATAATGTGTGCTCAATGTGCTTATTTGCAAAGTATGAATCAATTTTTTATAAGTTGCATGTTTAAGTTATTAATTGTATACATGCATTACTCGTAAAATGGTAAACAATCCCCTGCCCTAAAAGAATCGGCCAGTAGCGGATTTCCTCAAAGGCAAGTCAACAAACAAAGGAACAGTTAATCGGCCGTTGGTATTTTTCTTGATCAGAATTCTTGAAGTTTTTCTTTGGTATCTTTGGTTGGACTTCTTAATCGGTATTTTCTCTAGACTTCTTACTTATTAGATTTATGAAGATGAGCCTTTATTTGGCATTCATATTGCCTTTATTTGGCATCTATATTGCCTTTATTTGGCATTCGGGATTTCTTGGTATTTTCAAGTGGTATTCTTATATGGTGTTCTTTGGTATTCTTATCTGGGTATTACTATTCCAAGCTCATGTTTGGAATTCTTACTTGGCATCTGGTATTCAATCTCGCGCAGTGGACCGGAGGTATTGGAGAAGTAAATTGCGAGGGCGCAATTTTTATAAGGGGAAGAGGATGTAATACCCGAGCCCGACCATGCATTTACAAGTATTTATTTATATTGATTTCTTTTGTTATTTTTGAAAAATGTGCCTTTATGATTATTTGTCTGCATTTAATTTATAGTTAATTGTCTTACTATTTAAAAATCAATTGGTATTACGATTAATAGTAACCTATTATTAGATGTTCATATAACATTAATTAACATAAGGCTTAGGGTCATTACAGGGATGTAAAGCCCCATATCGTGACTAAGTAAAATTTTTCAGCTGCTTACAAGAGTATGGGTGATTTCCTTTAACTTTTCGACCTATTTCGGCTGTTTTTCCGAATTTAGGGGTTTTTGGTCCGTAAAAGGGGTTTCATTTCGGAACCAATTATAAGAAAATGGGGACCCTGCCGCGAAAAAACGGACATACGCCATTGGGTTTCTTTTAACTTATACTACTTAATGGAGAAATTTGGCAAAATTACATCTCGGCCCGAAAATAAGATAATGGGACATCTATGAGCAAAACAGGAAAAAACACGAAACGTTGGTGTCACTCTCGGGGAGTGACACGTGTCTCGGGACACGTGTCATACATGCGTGGACGTGCCACACATGTAAGACACGTGGGGGGACATGTGTCACACATGCGTGGACAGGTCACGCATGCGTGACACGTAGGGGGACATGTGTCACACATGCGTGGACGTGCCACGCATGTGAGACTCGTGGTGGGACACGTGTTCCGCATGCATTGGTTTTGAAAACCTATATAAATGGGTCACTTGACCCCCTGAAATCAAACAGGCAGACACTTTTCTCTGGCCTGATTTTACTAAATTATATCGATTTAGTTCGTTAACGTTCTGAAAGTTTTAAAATCGGTCCAAATCTTCTCCAATTTTCGGCATTTTAAGGTGAGGAGATTTTTCTAAAAACAACATCTTATATGTTTATATGATTATTATATGTCTATAACATAATTTATTATTTTAATATTCTATCTTAAGATACAATCATGCTTACTAATATTCTTTATTTATTTGAATTAGAGTTGACTTTGATAATGTATTAGTTAAGAATTAACTATTACTGATTACTGTGGAGTTTATCACTTTATGTGACATCAATGAGAGATTGTAAATATGTTCTTTTAACTGTTTGTAACTCTTGAATACTGAACTGGAGGATGTTATTAACCTGAAGGAATTTGAAAGCTAGCTATGATTAACTTGAATTATCTTGAACTTTTGATTGTTGAAAGTATATGTTTGGGGACAACCTCTTTTGTTGTTCTCCACCTACATGTTTATCGAACTACGTATCAGTTGTGTGTTATGTGGCAACTTGTGCATGCTTGTGTGCTACTTGATTAGGGGTTGCAACCTCAGGCACGATAGCGTTTCGCGAACGCCGGGCGGCATAGGGCTTGCCGGTGATCCCGTGACTATCGTGGTCCTATTCCCTCTTCTCACTTGGGACGCCTATCGCCCTTGAAGAGTTTTTCTTGCTTGGGTCCGGGTCCGCCCTCAGAGATGTTGGGTTGTAGATTTTGGATACAATGTGGAGTATCCTCTTGGGAGAGATAAGAAGTTGAAATTGTGATCTTGATTCGGGGCTGGCCACCTCTGGAAATGACATCAGAATATGGGTAAGTCTTCCCGCTTGGCGATTTCTACCCTTGGGAAGGAAATTTGCTTATTATTTACATGTTACGTGATTCAAATGTGTTAGTAATCTCTATTGGTTATTAAATGTTGTTTACCATATGTGTTATACTATCGTACGTGAATTGCATCATGATTTGTAAAAAAGACTGACCAGAAATGTTTTCAAAACTCTTCTATTCTATCCTCACTAAGCTTTCCGAGAGCTCACCATTTTTTCTTCCCCCCAGTGCAGGTGTAGCTTAGCTTGAAATGGAAATAGACTTTGAATGTTTACATGCTCGAAGCCTCTTGCTGTCATAGTTGGATTCATGTTGTAAAAGTTAGAGTTTGTTTGTACTACTCCCGGGTAGAAAGATAGCTGTGCTGAAACCCTAGTTTGTAAATAGTCGGGTAGTTATCAGATCTCAAATATTGTAACACCCTTTTGTACTTAAATTATTATATAAAAGTTTATTATTGAATAGTTTTATGTATTTTCTTTCTCGTCAGGTTACCATTAATTATTTACTTGAGACCGCAGCAACAGTAAACGTAGACTTTGACCTAGTCTTGAGAAGGGCTGGGTTGGGGTCATTACAGGGGGAGGTTTTTTACCCGGTTGTGATGATCAAGAATGGGTACACTGTCGTATTTTTAGCATGCTTTCCGACGGTCGTGTACACGGTCGTGATCAACACGACCGGATGGTAGATAACTTTGCGCAACATTTTTGTAAGGACCATATCTTAGTCAATTCAACTCCGAATTGAGTTCCATTTGATTCTAGAACTATCTACATTCGATAAGATTTAATTATATACCAAAATTAGATTAATTGGAGTTTAGGAAAGTAGAAAACTTAACTATTTAAGTTAGGCTAATGTAAAAGCATTGAAGTTGCTTAGTGTATCTTGTGGTTGCTATTGGTAGGTGTTATTGTTAAGTGGCCAACTTGCAAGTTCTCGTTGTTATGTGCTAATATTAAAGGAGCTTATAAGCAAGATACTTATATGAATATTTATTATGCTATTGATAATTGCAAATCTATTTGAATTGTTTATGCGCGACAGTTGCAACCATTACTGATTGTGGTAGTGACGGGACCTTTGGACAGCGATGGGCTTGCCGGTATATCTCGGCTACCAAGGTATTGATTCTTTCTCTTGCTACGACCCATTGATACCCTGGAAGAACCTACTTTTCGGGATCCAATGATATCTTGGAAGAGAAAGGTTACATGATTGACCTTGCACATCTGTTATGATCATTTGTGTGTTCTTGTGTGCATGACATGGTTTATCAAACTATTTACAAAAAGGTAAAACCTTTGCGAAAACTATCTTCCCCTTTATCCCTCATTGAGCTAGTATAACTCATCCTCTTTCAACATTTCAGGTGAGGTAGAGCCGGAGCAGGCCCTTCAGGATGCTGGAGTAATTCCTTGGTGTGACATCGAGGATTTCAGCCTTATGTGATATTCACTTGTTGATGTAACCTAAAGAATACTTTATGTATTTAACTTATTCTTTTGGACAACAATTATGTAATTAAGTACTTACATTCTTTTGAGACCTAGATACCTAAATGTGGGCTAGTTCTTATGACTGAACAGGTGGATCGAGGTCTTGTAACCTCCAAGGCCGATGTATTTGATAGACTTCTAAACGTTTAGGGAACATTAATGGTAGTACATGTTGTTAAACTCTCAATTTACAGGTTTAATGGTTACGAACATTGCGCTTCGGCCTTAGCTTAGCGATAGGTCGGGTCAGGACATGACACTATTCCTCCCAAATCGATGTCCGATGACAAGTTTGACCAACTTTTTCAACTTGTCCAATCCAATGCTCATATGTTTCAATTATTAGATCAATACATCCAGTCTGTTGTGAACCCCTTTGATGAAATATCATGTGACCAGACAAATGACCTGAGAAATCTGATAGGGACAATGAATTTGAGGAAAAAGATAATGAAACGCCTTACATAGAAAGAAAAGATGATCTTAGTAATATCATGACTCAATCTGACTCTGATTCCTATTTAAGAAAGATGAGTGCGCACACTTCCTTAGAATCCTCACTCTTTCGGGATGAGTCTATTGAGTCTACTTTAATTCCTTCATCCTTCTTGATACTTGAAGAATAAGTTAATGAGATTGAACGATTTTTGTGTCAAATTGACCAACAGAATAGGTCAAATGATTCTATGTCCTTTTCAACTGGCTTTAACACTGATAAAGAAGTTTCGACACCCATTTTCACTCCTGTTGAAAGTCATCTCACTTCTTCATTGAATGAGTCTTCCCCTTTTGTGGAACTCAAGATGGGACACATTGTGTTACAAAAAACTATGGCCCCTATTGATATCATCATGAACATTCCCACACATCTCACATTGGGATAGGAATTGTCACCTTTTCAAGGTGACTTGGAAAATACATGTTCTGTAGGAACAATAAACCATCATCTATTGCATGATCTTTTTCTTTTCAAAATCTGTGCTAAAATAATTATCAAGCAATATGTGCTGAAGAATTTTAAAAATCGATGGCTCTAACATTGGAGCTTGGCTAAGGACGTAAAACTCAACGCTACTAGGAGGCAACCTAGATTTTTAAAATTCTTTTTTATTATGTGTGTTTATTTTCTGTCTGTGTGATTTTTGCAGTTTGGTTGAAGACGATAATCTTACCACTACTAGGAGGCAACCTAGTGTTCTTTTAAATGCTTTAATGTTTGTTTGATTAACTCTTGAACCCCATAAAATAGGTTAAATAGTCCAGGTAGTTAAATTATTTGCTTAATATACTAGTTATTTTTCTTGACCATATTTCTTTTTGGTTTCTCCCCTATATATTTGTTTTGTCTATTTAGTATAGCTAACCATTTTTGTTGATGATAATCTTATAATGTTTTGTCTACTCATTTTTAACGAGTTGCAGAGTGATTCGTCTTTTGACAAAGATAGTAGACACATTTGTGACACAACATTGAAATGCTTCATGTCAAGTGATATCTTTCCTTACTACATTCCCCTTTATACCTGATCAACATGTGTTGTAGAGTAAGCAAACCATAGGTTTAGAGATGTAGCATTTGTCATTGTGTTATTACTTGCATATTATACTCTCACTGTCTTACATTACTATTTGCTTAAGTACAAGCAAAGTTTATGTGTAGGGGTGCATATATTTCATGATAACATTTTTAAAAAATGTGCAAGAAACGCCATTTTTGTTCATGAGAACCTGTGTTGTTAGCTATAACTGTGAAAAACTCTGAGAAAACTGAAAAAGAAAGACTTTGGGTAGTATTCATGAGTAAACTTAGTTGTTTTTCTTTTCTTCAATTGATGGGTATGTGATTATGAAAGGCATCTGCCAAAATGCAAAGGTCCCATAGGGACAAGTAAAAGTAGTCTTTTCATGATCTTCAGGGAAGACTGGGATTTGATTGTATCCCGAATACCCATCCAAATTCATCTATGCATCAATCAATGGCATCTAAGTGAAAGTATTCTTCTTACTCATCTTGGTTCAATTTATTGGCTGTATCAGCAACCCTTAACTTAGTTCTAATGTTCCCGAAGGTCAATTCTATCATTCCCGTCCTACAGTAAATAACAGCGTCTACTGTTGCTAGGAATGGTTTGCCTAGTAGAACGAGAGTGGTATACTTGTTATCAGGGCCTAAATCCACGTCTAACTCATTGAAGTCAACAGGGAACATAAATTTCCCAACCCTAACAATAAAATCTTCCACTATCCCTCGAGGTCTTCTCCCAAATCTATCTGCTAGTTGGAGAGTCACATTAGTTGGTGTCAACTCCCCAAGACCTAGTCTTTGATAAACTGTGGGGAATGAGGTTTACACTTGACCCTAAGTCTAACAAGGCACTTTCTACATGTTAGTCCTTAATGAAACATGGTATTGTGAAGGCTCCTGGGTCACTACACTTCTAAGGCAGTTCTCTCGTGCATATATTGCTAACCTTCTCAGTGAGTTGGACCTTCTTCAGTATGTAGGTGGTTCGCCTCTTCTTGACACTCAAATTGATCCTTATATCATTTAAATGCTCTAAGACCTTACGTTGCTTCAGATCCTCATTTGGCTTAGGTCTGTACAAAGCTGCTGGGAAAGGTGCTTGATATGAGGGTTTAACTATCGACTCAACCGTTGGGTTCTTATTCTTACGGGAGTCATTGACATCGCTGCTCAAATCCTCGATCTCAGGTTCCTCTACTTCCTTAGGAACATCCCTACGCTTTTCTCTAACCTCTTTGTCTATTATTTTCCCACTCCTAAGGGTTACCACGACCTTAGCCTGTTCTTCCGAGTTTTGAGAAAGCTTTCAAAGCAATTCTTTCAAACAACACTTTTATTATCCTAACTCAGTTGAATTTTCTTCTCCTTAACCAAACTTCGATGAAAAGTTCGGCCAACTTGTCCAACTCGTTGAAACCAATCACCAATCCATAGATAGGCTACCAGACCAAATCGGTCAACTAGCCGAGAGCACTAAGGGTGGGAAAAAGACCAGCACTCTATTCAACCTGTCATGAGTTCACAAGACCAATATAGTTTCATTTATCATGAAACTATCCAAAACCAGGTTGTTGAGAAAATAGAAGTGTTTAATGGAGATAATCAGGGTAGAGAGTGTATCTCTAGAATTGAGGTAGACAACATGTCTGAGGCACACACTTCGGAATGGCAAAACCAGCTATCACCTTGGGGTCAAGAAAGTTTTTCTCAAAACTTTGAAAGTCAAGTCCCTACATCTTCTCAATCTAACTTTTTTGGTGACCCTTTATTTAATATTTTCAAACAAAATGATCACCAGGATGATTGGGTTGACTATATTCCTCCCGAATCCATGTCTAATGGCAAGTTTGACCAACTTTCTCAACTTGTCCAATCCAATGCTTACATGCTTCAATCTTTAAATCAATACATTCAGTCTATTGTGAACCCCTTTGATGAAATATCATGTGGCCAGATTAATGACCTGAGCAAGATTAATTGGGAGAAATTTGATAGGGACAATGAATTTGAGGAAAAAGATAATGAAACGCCTCACATAGAAGGAAAAGATGACCTTAGTAATATCATGACTCAATCCAACTTTGATTCCAATTTAAGAAAGATGATTGTGTACACTTCCTTCGAATCTTCACTCTTTCGGGATAAGTCTATTGAGTCTGCTTTAATTCTTTCATCCTTCTTGACACCTAAAGAAAAAGTTAATGAGATTGAATGACTTTTGTATCAAATTGACCAAGAGAATAAGTCAAATGCTTCTAATGTCCTTTTAACTGGCTTTAACACAGATAAAGAAGTTTCGACACCCATTCTCTTTCCTGTTGAAAATCATCTCACTTCTTCATTGAATGAGTCTTCCCTTTTTGTGGAATGCAAAATGGGACACACTGTGTTACAAAAAACTATGGCCCTTGTTGATATCATCATGAACATTCCCACACATATCACATCGAGAAAGGAATTGTCACCTTTTCAAGGTGACTTGGGAAAGCGATGTTCTGTAGAAACAATGAACCATCATCTATTGCATGATCCTTTTCCTTTCAAAATCTATGCTAAAATGATTATAAGGCAATATGTGCCGAATAATTTTAAACATCAATGGCTCTAACATTAGAGCCTGGCTAAGGGTGTAAAACTTAGCACTACTAGGAGGCAACCTAGATTTATAAAATGCTTTCTTATTATGTGTGTTTATTTTTTGTCTATGTGATTTTTGCAGTCTAGTTGAAGATGATAAACTTAGCGCTACTAGGAGGCAACCTAGTATTCTTTTCAATGCTTTAATGTTTGTTTGATTAACTTTTGAACCCCAAAAAAGAGGTTAAGGTATTAGTAGTGAAATTATTTGCTTAATATATTAGTTATTTTCCTTGACCATATTTCTTTTTAGTTTTTTCCCCTATATATTTGTTTTGTCTATTTAGTATAGTTAACCATTTTTGTTGATGATAATCTTACAATATTTTGTCTACTAATCTTTAATGAGTTGCAGAATGATTCATCTTTTGACAAAGATAGTAGCCACATTCGTGACATCAACATAGAAATGCTTCATATCAGGTGATATTTTTCCTTACTGCATTTCCCTTTATACCTGATCAACATGTGTTGTAGAGTAAGCAAACGATAGGTTTGGGGATGTAGCATTTGTCATTGTGTTATTACTTGCATATTACACTCTCACTATTTTACATCACTATTTGCTTGAAGACAAGCAAAGTTTTTGTGTGGGGGTTCATATATTTCATGATAACATTTTTAAAAAATATGCAAGAAACACCATTTTTGTTCATGAGAAAGAGTATTTTACCACTTTACTTGTTTAAAGGAAGATGATTTAGATGATATGAGAACCTGTGTTGTTAGCTATGTACTGTGAAAAACTCTGAGGAAACTCTAAAAGAAAAACTTTGGGTTACTGTATTCATGAGTAAACTTAGTTGTTCTTATTTTCTTCAATTGATGATTATGTGATTATAAAATGATTGAGATAGGATTGCCGTATGTTATAAGAACTTCTAGTGATTGAAACCTGAACCCTTACGCCATGTCTGTACATTATGTTCGGTTACTCTATCATGTCTGTATGTACACTCTAAAAAAAACATTTAAAACATGGAAAAGAACTCTAGGTTGCCTTCAGATTGAATGCGTGCTTCAATCGTTGCCCATTGACTGTGAGGATACGTCCATCTGTGGGGTGCTTAATCTTGATAGCTCCAGAAGGATATACTTCAAGCACCTCATAAGGTCCATCCCACCCTGTTCTTAATTTTCCTGGGAAGAACTTTAGTTTCGAATTAAACAACCAAACCTTGTCAGAAGGAGAGAAAGTTTTCCTTAGAATAGACATATCGTGCAGTCTCTTCATTCTCTCTTTATAGAGTTTGGCATTATCGTAGGCTTCGAAACGAAGCTCTTCCAATTCATTTAACACCAATCTTCTACCTTCACCTGCTTGTTGTATATCAAAGTTCAGGGCCTTAATCGCCTAATAAGCTTTATGCTCAAGTTCAATAGGGAGATGACAAGTTTTTCCGTATACCAACCTATACGGGGACATGCCGATGGGAGTCTTGAAAGCAGTACGGTAGGCCCACAATATGTCATGTAGACGACTTGACCAATCTTTGCGATCGGGCCTAATCATTTTTTGAAGACTTGACTTGATTTCCCGATTGGACATTTCCACTTGTCCACTTGTTTGTGGGTGGTAAGGCATTGCAATCTTGTGGCGAATAGACTAGTTTTTTCAATAAGGCTTCCAGTGTCCTGTGATGGAAACACTGTCCATCGTCACTAAGTAGTACACGTGGTATGTGAGACCCCCCCCATTTTTGCCTAATTTGCAAATACGTGTTTTATCTATTAAATACTAATATAAATAATATATATGAGATTATATGTGCTACTAGGTGATTATATATTGAATGTGCATTTAAAATACATTTGCAAAACAAATAATGTGACTTTCTAACTTCTTTTGCAAAATTGAGTTTTATAGCTTGGTTGTATGTATATGTATGTATATATTAAATGTTGTTAACTAGAAATACTTAACTAAATATAGTATAGGTGTTAGAATATATATATATATATATAAATAAGCATATAGACTAAAAAAACAACTAAAATACTAAATGTTGTCAACTTTGACCTTTTGCAAAACTTTGACTAAGCTTATATATATTGTGACGCCCGAGATTTCTCATCACATTCATACGTAACTGTTGCATATCTTCTTGAGCATTTCTATGTGCATTTCTTTTTCTTGCTTATTTGCTTCATTAGTGGCTACTATTCATAAAAAACACTCAAGTGTCTAAATTGCTCGGTTTAATATTTTTCCTAGATAGTATGACTCATAAAAGGAATTAAGAACTTGTAGTTTTGAGCTTTGGAGGTCGGGAATACGCGTTAGGAAAATGATTCGTGCTTCGTTTGTATAGTGAAATACTATAAATGTAATATAGTTATTTAGTAGTCTTTTAAATTGAGTTTTAACTTGGCTTGACTAAGTTTTTGCTAGCATTTGACTTAGGATACCAACACATACTCAACTATATATCACCTAACATTACACATATATGCAAAAATGCTCAAAAAATAAAACAATTAATTCCCATTTTACCCCCTACTCGACGGCACAAGAAAAGGAAAAAAGAGAATTTTCTTCATCAAATTCTTGGTGGTTTGATCTCTTGCAAGCTTCCTACAAGTGGTCTACAACCTATAAATTGTGAGGGAGCATGTATAATTTTCATGTTTAAGTTTATGTCAATATTTTTAATTTCTTCTATTGTTGATTATGGCTATGAAAATGGTTATTGTTGCTTGCTATACCATCTCTAGAACCTATAGAACTCTCCTTTGAAGCTTGTTAGCCATTAGAACAGTTGAATGCATGAATCACATGAAAGAGACAATGAATAGTGCTTGTTTTTAGGGATTTGTTATAACTTGTTGTTTAAAGTGCATTGATGCTCCCTTTAGATGTTCTAAACATTATTGAAACTAGTTAGAAGCTCACGTGTAGTTAATTTGCCCGGACTTGTGTTAAAATGCAAATTAGCTAAAAATTTTAAAGGGGGTTTTTCATGAAATGTAATTCGGGCATATTTGGACTTTAGATTAGGTATCCTTGGGGTATGGAAGCACTTTTGGTGCTTTCGTTGCGTTAAATTGGGGTTTGGATAGAGTAGTTGTAGTTAAAACCTACTCGTGGCCTTTCCAACCTTTTGTCTCGAAAGCTGGTTTTTAGGGCCTAGATAGGTGTCTTTTGGTATCCTTAGGAGTATATTATGATTGGTTTGTAGAATTGAGGCCTTAAATTTCGTATAGAAGAAGAATTGTATAGTTATCAAAGGAAAAATGTGAGAAATAGGTAACTTTGTCCTTGTATGAGCTTGTAGACGTTTGTTATGTGTTTAAATGCATGTCTAAGGTATAGTCAAACTAGTTGAAGAGTTTGTGGAAAAGTCTGTTATTTGTCACTTTGGTGTTTATATCGTTATTTCATGTTTAATGGCTTATATTGTGATTAACTGCGAGGGCGACCTACTTTGTCATCCCTCTTATATGGTATTTGATAATCTTGGCTCTCATGATCTTGACTCGAGGTTGCGCAACCTTTCGGACATGGTAGTGTCGAGAAACTCAGGGCAGCATTGGGCTGTCGGTCTCCCTCGACTACCATAGTTCCTATTCCTTTTCTCGTTGAGGCATACTCATTTACCCTAGAGGCGTGGTTTACCTCGTTGGGGCATACGGACTTACCTCAGGAGATATGGGTCGTAGGATTGGGGTATATCCGGAGTACCCCATTTGAAAGAATAAGGGATTTGTTGACACTTGCTTGAAGATCGTGGCTCGTGGTTCGAGATTGAAAACAAGAAGATGAACTGTATCCTTTTTATACGTGTTTAAATACTTGTTCAATTAGCTTGTTATATTGTATTCCTTATATTAACTGTCTTTGTTGTATTGCACAAAAACCATTTGCGAAAACACCCCAATTTACTGTAACCCCTCCCTCGCTGGGCAACTTTGTTGCTCACTCCTCATTTAACATGTTTCTGGAGAAGCTGAGGTAAATCCCCAACTTGTAGCGGTAGAGGAAGAAGATGAAATTCACGTAGATTAGCTTCCTTGATTGTCTGTGTGTTGAGGTTAGATGTTGTGAGCAATCTTTGTGAAGATGTTGTTTGTTGTTTATTTTGAGACCCTTGTGGTCTTGTATGTATTGATGTTAGATTTGGTGGTAGTAGCAAAGTTGTAATCTTGTATGGCTTGTCGGCATGGTAGTTGTCATGTAATAACTGATATTAGACTTTACTGCTTTTGTTTGCATGCTTGTGTGATAAGTAGTTAGAATGTTGAACTTAGCTTATAAGTAGAACTTGTTACTTACAACTTTGAGTTTTAAAGATATGCCTTGTATGCTTGGATGTTATATTTTTGCGGTTCCAAGGCTCGGATGGCCTTGAGGAGTTCGTTGGTTATGTTGTCATTGAAGGATGGAATAGTATGAAGTGTTGGATTATAGATGGGTGATTGAATATGGTTATTTGCAGGTACCAGTTAGTCCACAGTACAGAGGAGACTCTGTTCGAGTAACGGGTCTGGACTTGACCTCTAGCGTGGGGTTGGGTTTGAGGCGTTACATATATGCAATATACATACACAACTCATAAAACAAAGCTCAAAACACCTATATTTCTCACCTAGTTGGCCGAAACTCCAAGGGAAGAAAAAATGCATTTTTAGTTAGGTTTTCAAAGCATTTCTCATAAATTTTGCATTTCAAGGTCTATTCTTGTCATTCAATGCTTGAAATTACTTGTTGGACATCCATTCCACAGATTTCTATCCTAGCTTTGCATCAAAGGGGAGGGAAATATTAGTTCATTATTTCAAAGTTTGAGTTGAATTTTGGTTGATACATTTATAGTTGCTATTTTGTTAAATTGATGTTAAACTATTGCTAAGTAGATGATAAGGACCAACTTTTGTGTATTTTTAGCCATTTTGAACGGTAGTAGCATGTAATTTTATTTTTCGGGTATTTAAATTGACATTTTGGCTTATATTTGAATAATTGTTGTTGTAGTAGTTGGAATTGAGTTGTAGTTGCTTCTATAGGCTTGTTAATTATTGTGTAGCAATGTTGTAATGCCAAATTTTCAATTTGAATGCCATAGCAAAAGTCAAAAAAATCAGCCATGTATGCATTGCCATTTTTAGCTTGTTGGGCTTGTTTTAGGTGGCTTTTGGTTGGTTTTCGAGGGGGTTAATGTAGTTGCTTGTGTGGTTGAGTGGAAGGAAAAGGTTCAGGGGTTGTTTGATTGATAGATTGTAAGATATGGAGTTCTGAAAATTGAGTAGTCTTTCTTGGAAATGCTTAAGTATTGTCTTTAGTTGCTTCATAGTGTTTATGTAGTTGTTACTTGGTTTGTTGTTGGGTAGGCTTGGGATTGAATGCATGTTGGAATGTGTGAAAAGTTGGGAAGCCTACATTGTCATCTAACATGGTTGTCTTAGTTATTTATTTAATGTTGTGATGATTAAAGAGTTATTCATTGGTTGATGAATGTTGTTGTACTGGAAGACAACCTACTTTGTTGTCTTCTCAGAATATGAAATGTTTAATATTATTGTTATGAATCATGATAGTGTGTGCCACATCTCAAACAATATCGGGCTGTCAGATTGAAAACGACACGACCATCATGTGTTATCCTCTATCTCCCATAGGCGAAGATGCCATGGAGTGTGGGTCTAGAATAGGGTACTTTCAGAATTTATCAATGGGCGTAAAGGGTTGGTTGAGTTCGTGATGGCGTATGGAGCTACATCGACTAGTGTATTATTTCTCAATTGAATGGTTATTTGTGTTGGCTTAATTGAATTAATGTTGTTGATGAACTTTATGATATGTTATTGTTCATATGTTTTTCCCATGTGGTAAAGTTAAGTGTTTCCAAAATATCCTATTGAACCCTCGCTGAGCTTTGTATTGTATAAGCTTACCCTATTTGCTGACTTTCAGGTGTTACTGAGCCGGACATAGGGTATGTTCCTCAGGAGACAAAGTACAAGCAATATGTGGACGAGTCCAATGTGCAAGAGTCTTGTCCTTGATGTCTTTGCTAGAGTGTTGTTTTTGTTGTCTTGTATTATAGAACAAGTTGTATTGTATTTACTTTGAAGTTTGTATTGTATAAGATGTTATAAAGATAGTGAAAAGTATAATGCTAGTTTAGTTGTCTTACTTGACTAGTTTTATATCTATTATGCATATGTATGGTATACCTTGTGGTATGTTGTTGAAACAGAGACATATGACTTGAGGTTGAGATGTTGTCTGGTTGTATAATGAATGGTTTTGGAATGTGTTGTATGTTGATGAATGGTTGTTGGAGTTGTGGTTGAAGTTGTAGTTGGTTGTGTGATGTTATCAAGGATTGGTTTAGAGTCCTATTGTCTATATTACAGACGTTATATTGCCAAAATTCTGTTACATCCTAACTGATCGTAAGTGGGGTCAAGTTGGGGCGTGACATTAAGTGGTATAGAACGCATGTTTAGCTGTAAGCTGGGTTATCCTCAGTATGTGGGTAGTGGTCTTATCATGAAGGTATGTATTAAGTGAAAAAGTGAAGTATATGATTATGTGATTATGTGATTATGTGATTAACTTGTTTATGTGATCTACGTGCCTTGTGGGAGCTTCGTTTCCTATGTATTATTAATTGTCTATAGCTTGTCTACGTGTTATAACTTGTGCTAACTCTTTGTTAATAAGATGGCTGGACGTCCAAGAACCCATAATAGGCCTTAGGAAGGTAATGATGATCAAGGGAATCAGGAACAGGGTCGGGATCAGAGAATGGATAGGATAGCTGTGGCAATGGATCGTTTAACTGAGGTTCTTGCTCGGCAGACACAGATATTGGCAGGGTAGGCTGCTTAGGTTCAAAATGTGTAGGTGCAGGTGCACAATGTATAGGGTGGTTACCATGGAGGTAGTTTGTTAAAGGAATTCTTGGGGTACTTTCCACCGAGGTTTCAGGGTGAGCCAGATGATCGGAAAGCTGATGCTTGGGTGAACAAGATCGAGAAAATATTTGACCCACTCAATTACACAAAAGATAGAAAAGTTACCTTTGCCATGTATCTCCTTGATGATGAGGCAGAGGAATGGTAGCGTACAGTGAGGTTAACTTGGGAGGCTCAGGGTACTCCTTATCTCTGGGCTAATTTCCTTCGGGAGTTTCGGGCTAAACATGTTCCGAGCTTTGCCAAGGAGCATAGGGAAGAGGAGTTCATGTCCCTTGTTCAGGGTAACTCTATAGTGGCTCAATATGAGGCCAACTTTACTAGTCTGTCCCTGTATGCACCGAAGTTTGTGCAGGGCCAGGAAATGAGGACTCAGAGGTTTATACGGGGGTTGAGGCTAAAGCTATAAGATTCGATGGCCTCGATAGAGTATGATGAGTTTCTGGCAGCATTTAATGCGGCTTCTAGATTGGAGAAAAGGAAGTGGGAGCAGGCTGGTTCTAGTTAGGCCAGTAAGAGGTTGTTTCAGCCTTAGGGTCAGTAGGTTGTTTATAGGCCTCCAGTGCAGCAGAGTGTTTATAGGATACCAGTACAACATGGTTCTTACAGACCTCAGGGGCAACAGAGTACTTACAGACCCCAGTTTCAGCAGGGGTCCTTTAAGTCACAATCGCAGCAGAGGCTGGCACAGTCTCAGGGTCAGTTCAAGCCATATGTTTTGAGACCTCAGCAGACTAGTACAGTTTCCTATTCAGCTTCTGCTTCTTCGGGAGGCAGTGTTAGCACTGTGGCACCGCATTATACTGTAAACGTAAGGGCCATTTGGAGGCCAATTGTCGTGTAAAGGCAGGAACGTGCTTGGGCTACGACAGTAACCAACACAAGGTGAAAGATTGTCCTAGTAGGCAGAGGTTTGAGGGTCAGCCAGTGGCCCAGGGTTATCAAGGTAGACTTACAGGCAGTACACCCCAACAACAACAAGTTCAGGCCTGAGCCTACACAGTTGACTTAGAGGAGATGCCTGAGGCAGCATCGGTTGTGGAAGGTAATTTTCTTATACTTAATCAACTTGTTAAAGTATTGATTGATTCTGGTGCTATGTATTCTTTCATTGCACCTACCTGTGTGCAACGTGTTAATGTGCAACCTGAAAAGTTACCTTATGTGGTTGAGATTAGTACACCTTTGACTGATAAATATGTGACCGACTTAGTATGTAAAGATTGTAAAATACATCTTAAGGGTCATGATTTTCCTTCGGACCTTATCTTATTTCCTATTCCAGAGTATGATGTTATCTTGGGTATGAATTTGCTTGCCAAGTATGATGCTCAGTTAAACTATAGAACAAAGGTGGTGCAGTTTCAGTTGCCAAAATAGCCAGTGGTCTAGGTACCGGGAAACCGAGATGCTAAGACAAGTTTTATCATCTCATCAGTTAAAGCTATTAAGCTGGTAAATAAGGGGTGTTTGGGTTATCTAGCTTATTTGATTAACAAGCTATCTAATAAGCTAAAGTTGGAGGAGGTTTCGATAATTCAGGAATATCCCAATATATTTCTCGAAGAGTTGCCAAGACTGTCGCTAGAGAGAGATATTGAGTTTGTGATTAATTTACTTCCCGGTACTCAACCTATTTCTAAATCAGCGTACCGGATGGCACCGGCTGAGCTTAAAGAGCTGAAAACTCAATTGCAGGAGTTATTAGATAAGGGTTTCATTCAACAGAGTTCTTCACCGTGGGGAGTACCCATTTTATTTGTGAAGAAGAAGGATGGTACATTGAGGTTATGTATCGATTATCGTGGTTTGAATCAAGTGACCTTCAAGAACAAGTATCCTTTGCCACTGATTGACGAGTTCTTTGATCAATTTCAGGGAGCCAAAGTCTACTCTAAGTTTGACTTGAGGCAGGGGTATTATCAGCTTCGAATATGTACGAACGATGTTCCGAAGTCTATTTTCAGGACTCGGTATGGGCATTTCGAATTTGTAGTTATGCCCTTTGGAATAACTAATGCACCGGCAGCATTCATGGATCTTATGCATCGAGTCTTTCAACCGTACTTGGATCAGTTCGTGGTAATCTTCATTGATGATATATTAGTATATTCTAAGACTGAATATGAGCATGAGCAACATCTACGACTTGCCCTACAGAAACTTCAGGAGCATATGTTGTTTGCGAAGTTCAGTAAATGTGAATTCTGGCTACAACAAATATCTTTTATGGGCAATGTGATTACTCAGAACGGTATCTCAGTAGATCCTACTAAGATTGAAGTGGTGATATCTTGGAAAAGGTCGGAAAATGTTACAGAGGTTCGCAACTTCCTTTGTTTGGCGGGTTACTACCTCAGGTTTGTGATGCATTTTTCTAAGATTGTGGGGCCACTTTGTAGGCTAACTCAGAAACGTACAAGCTTTACGTGGGATGAGAAGTGTGAGAGTGGATTTTAGGAGTTGAAAAAGATATTCACTACCGTTTTGGTACTTGTATTGCCAAAAGGAACTGATAATATGGTCATTTACAGCAATGCGTCCAAAGACGGCTTGGGTTGTGTGCTTATGCGGAATAGTCGAGTTATTGCCTATGCTTCTTGAAAGTTAAAACCATATGAGGTGAACTATCCAACTCATGATCTAGAGTTGGCAACTGTTGTGTTTGCTCTGAAAAAGTGGCGTCACTATATGTGGGGCAGTAAGTTTGAAATCTTCACTGATCATAAAAGTGTGAAGTACTTATTCTCACAGAAGGAGTTGAATATGCTGCAACAGAAATGGATGGAGCTTCTAGGAGATTATAACCGTTCTATTAATTATCTGTCTGGGAAGGCAAATGTTGTAGCAAATGCTCTTAGCCGAAAGACATGTATTGCTTGCTTGGCAGTTAAAAAGTGGGAGGTGCTTGAGGAAGTTAGTTACTGGAAACCAGAGTTGACTCAGGTTAGAGTGATGTTTTCACATCTACGGATTCAACCTTTATTACTATATCAAATTAGAGAAGCTCAATAACTTGATGCAAAACTTCAGAAGATCAAGGATCAGATTACGAATGATTAGTCTGACTTCAAATTACATGAGGATGGTATTCTTCAGTTTCAGAACAGGGTGTGTGTAGCCGATGGACCGGGTTTGAGGAGAGGTATTCTGGATAAGGCTCATAATTCTAAATACACCATTTATCCCGATGGAAATGAGATGTACCGAGATTTGGAACAACATTATTTGTGGAACAAGATGAAGGGGAGATTGCTCAGTTTGTATCTAGATGTTTGACTTGTCAACGAGTGAAAGAAGAACATCAACGCAGGGTTACTTCAACTGTTGGCAATAACTGAGTGGAAATAGGAACACATTACGATGGACTTCCTCACTGATTTGCCTAGGTCACCGAGGGGTTGTGATGCAGTTTGGGTTATCGTGGATCGTTTGACGAATACATGTCATTTTATTCCGATGAAGAAGGGAGATGAACTTGTAAAGTTGGCAGATCTTCATTTGGATTAGATTGTTAAACTTCACGGGATTCCAGTCATTATTGTCTCTGATCGAGATCCTCGGTTTACTTCTCAATTTTGGGAGCGTCTTCAAGAAACTTTAGGTATTGAGTTGAATTTCAGCACAGTGTATCATCCACAGACCGACGGTTAGTCGGATAGAACTATTCAGATTTTGGAAGATATGCTCAGGGCATGTGTATTAGAGTTCAGGAAGAACTGGGAGAAACATCTACTGCTAGCCGAGTTTGCCTGTAATAATAGTTATCAAACGACTATTGGGATAATACCTTATGTAGCTCTCTACGACCGTAAATGCCGATCACCTTTGTACTGGGATGAAGTAGGGGAGATGAAGGTTATTGATCTGACTATGATGCCAGAACTTCTAGAGAAGATTGAGAATGTCCAGTTAATCAGGCAGAGAATGCTAACACTACAGAGTAGATACAAGAGTTATGCTAATAAATGCCGTTGGGATTTGGAGTTTGCAGTCGGGGATTGAGTTTTCTTGAAATTATCTCCTCGTAAGGGTTTTTCTCGTCATGGTAAAGGTGGTAAACTGAGTCTGTGGTTTGCAAGGCCATTTGAGATTACTGGCAGAGTCGGCAAGTTGGCGTATCGATTAGCTTTGCCGCATAACTTCTCTAATGTTCATGATGTCTTCCACGTATCTACTCTGAGGAAGTATTATCCATATCCTTCTCATATTTTAGAACCAGAGTCGTTACAACATCGTGAGAATCTGACCTATGATGAATGACTAATTCGTATTTTAGATCAAATTGATCGGGAATTGAGGTCGAAGAAGATTTCGATAGTTAAAGTGTTGAGGAAGCTACTTGGGAAAGAAGAGATCAGATTCAGTAGCTATACCCAGATTTGTTCCGAGCAGCAAGTAAGAATTTCGAGGACGAAATTTCTTTAAATGACGAGAATATGAGACCCCGGTTTTTGACTAATTTGCAAATACTTGTTTTATCTATTTAAATGTTAATATAAATAATATATATGAGATTATATGTGCTACTAGGTGATTATATATTGAATGTGCATTTAAAATACATTTGCAAAACAAATAATGTGACTTTTCAACTTCTTTTGCAAAATTAAGTTTTACAGCTTGGTTGTATGTATATGTATGTATGTATTAAATGTTGTCAACTAGAAATATTTAACTAAATATAGTATAAGTGTTAGAATATATATATAGAAGCATATAGACTAAAAAAATAACTAAAATACTAAATGTTGTCAACTTTGACTTTTTGCAAAACTTTGACTAAGCTTATATATATGCAATATACATACACAACTCATAAAACAGAGCTCAAAACACCTATATTTCTCACCTAGTTGGCTGAAACTCCAAGGGAAGAAAAGAGGCATTTTTAGTTAGGCTTTCAAAGCATTTTTCTCATAGATTTTGCGTTTCAAGGCCAACTCGCAGCATTCAAAGCTTGAAATTGTTTGTTGGACATCCATTCTACACATTTCTATCCTAGTTTTGCATCAAAGGTGAGGGGAATATTAGTTCATTATTTCAAAGTTTGAGTTAAATTTTGGTCGATGCATTTGTAGTTACTATTTTGTTAAATTGATGTTAGAGTATTGCATTTGTGTATTTTTAGCCATTTTGAACAGTAGTAGCATGTATTTTTATTTTTTGGGTATTTAAATTGATATTTGGCTTATATTTGGATAATTGTTGTTGTAGTGGTTGGAATTGAGTTGTAGTTGCTTTTATAAGCTTGTTAATTATTGTGTAGTAATGTTGTAATGCCAAATTTTCAATTTGAATGCCATAGCAAAAGTTGAAAAAATCAGCCATGTATGCATTGCCATTTTTAGCTTGTTGAGCTTGTTTTAGGTGGCTTTTAGTTGGTTTTGTATGAGGTTAATATTGTTTCTTGTGTGGTTGAGTGGTAGGAAAATGTTCAGGGGCTGTTTGATTGATAGATTGTAAGATATGAAGTTTTGAAGATTGAGTAGTCTTTCTTGGATATGCTTAAGTGTTGTCTTCAATTGCTTTGTAGTGTTTATGTAGTTGTTACTTTGTTTGTTGTTGGGTAGGCTCGGGATTCAATGCATGTTGGAATGTGTGAAAAGTTGGTGACCTACTTTGTCTTCTAACTTGGTTGTCTTAATTATTTATTTAATGTTGTGATGATTAAAGAGTTATTCATTGATTGATGAATGTTGTTGTACTGGAAGACAACCTACTTTGTTGTCTTCTCAGAATATGAAATGTTTAATATTATTGTTGAGAGCCAGGATAGTGTGTGTGCCACCTCTCGGGCAGTATCGGGTTGTCAGGTTGAAAAAGGCATGACTATCATGTGCTATCCTCTATCTCGCATAGGCAGAGATACTATGGAATGTGGGTCTAGAATGGGGTACTTCCGGTATGTATCAATGGGCGTAAAGGGTTGGTTGAGTTCGTGATGTCGTATGGAGCTACATCAACTATTGTATCTGTTTTCAATTGAATGGTTATTTGTGTTGGTTTAATTGAATTAATGTTGTTGATGAAGTTTATGATATGTTATTATTCATAGGATGTTTTTCCTAAGTGGTAAGTAAAGTGTTTCCAAAATATCCTACTGAACCTTTGTAACGCCGCGATCCCTCACGAGACTAGGACTCCTATTTATCATGCTATTCTCAACCCAATTCCAAACCCCGGGCACGAAATTTAGGGAAAAACGGACGGAGTTTCCCCTATATATATAAGAGTATCTGGAAACCTGCAAACAACAACATACAACCACAAGACCATAATCCACAACCTTAATTCATTTCCTCCTTACAAGTATGCAAGTCAACCAGACAACAAAGTAAAGATTACAAGTTAATACAACATTACAAGCCATTCATAACTATCAATACATTCTAAACTTAACTTAACAATTACAAAACGAATTCAATGACAATCCACGTAAGCCAGCATAGTCAACACAAAACTCTCGAGCCTTCTTTTCTACCTCTGATAGTACTGATTCTGAAAGGTGTTAGAAATGAGGGTGGGTATACAACATGTATACTCAGTGAGGGAGGTGATACAGCATACCGAGGAATGCTTTCATGAGATGCAACAAGAATAATAACATATACAATACAAAATAACAAAGTTAATTAGACAAGTATTGAACCACGTATAAAAAGGAAACGGTTCCACGTTTGTCTTCAATCACGAGCCACGAGCCAAGATCTTCAACAAATGCCGGCAAACCCTCATTCCTCCAAAATGGGGTACTCCGGATGTACCCCAATCCTACGACCCTTTCTCTTGAGGTAGGTCTATATGCCCAGCAGGTGAACCACCCCTCTGGGGTAGTGGAGTATACTCAGCGAGAGAAAGGGAATAGGTACCATAGTAGTCGAGGGAGCACGTCATTCCCGATGCCACCCGTGTTTCTCGATGCCACCATGTCCGAAAAGGTTGCGCAACCCTGAGACAAGATCACGAGAGCCAAGAATATCAAATCACGTAAGAAGAATGACAAAGTAGGCTGCCCTCACAGTTAATCACAAATAACAAGAAAAGACACAAGATAACAATTAAATAATACATATGAACTTTATCAATTACCAAATAATATAACCTATAAACAATAAAATAAGTTAAAATGCACATAAGAGATGAAGACTCCCTTACCTTTAGTAAGCCAAACCTGCGGAACTAACGTCAATTTACTTACAAACACCTTGAATGACTCAAAAGCTCAGACCCTAACATGTCATAGAACACTTACTTACCACAAATAATTCTATGGATGTCATTTATGGCCAATGCAATAAAGAATATAAGCAAGTAACTATATTTCATTAACTCTTAACTACAACCAAAACTCAAGAAAATAGCATTCAAACCAAACTTAACACTTAATACATTAAAGGCACTAGGTAGCATGCTCTAATATTACACTTTAGTCACTAAGTTATAACATTCTAGTTATTCAATGACAACTTAACTAAGGCATGCTCAAATTCCTAACAACATTGCACTAACTACTTTAAACCACATTAATAATAATACCATTTAATTCATAAAACTTGCATTCATTCTCAAGTAGGTCACTTAGCAAGTACGGGATTCTAGGACTCATAGAAGCATTAAGATATATTCTCTAAACTGGGATTATCAAGCTAATGCAACTCAACACTGTTTTATTTAACTTAGTTCAACTTTTACCTTTCAAACATGCCACTTTCACATTATTCTAACCAATGGCTCTACTAGCAAGCTCGGGATTCCCTTTCATTTAGCTTTCCAGATTACATTCGTAATATTTAGTACCAAGTTAAATCACATAAACCACTTAACTACAACTAAACTAAACAAAGTTCAAATTATTTAAACATTCCATACACATAGTTCACGTTAGTCACATATTAAACATTTAACATTCAATGCAACTAATATTTATTTAACCCTCATTCCACTTAAGCACTCTCTTCAAATATGTAATTGTTACCCTCAAGCCTTCAACTACCTATAATATCCCATTATTCAACTCAAATTAACCTTTAGTGCAACATTAATCACTTAGCCATATAAACTGAAATTTCTGATTGCATTTACTTAATTTTATAGGTTCTGTTAGCGGCCTTAATGACCCCTAAAACTTCTAAAATTTCATAGAAACGTAGTTCGTCAAGTGTAGATAGGTTTAGCCTCAAATAGTTCCCAATTTGGAGTTAAACTCATCAAGTTATGCCCTTTAGAAAATCATTGCGCAACTAGCCCTGAATTACCCGAGA
The DNA here is from genome assembly GCA_037974665.1 of Ehretia macrophylla. NCBI lineage: Eukaryota > Viridiplantae > Streptophyta > Magnoliopsida > Boraginales > Ehretiaceae > Ehretia > Ehretia macrophylla. Next base: position 59,864,447 of record CM075781.1, read on the forward strand.
ATCAGTCACCCCACTGTTTTGGCTCCAAAAGTACCTTTTAATGATAGAATTCAATCTTTTACCCAAAAGAGAAATTTTTCCTCAAGGTGTTGGGCATAACGTGTAAAAATTTCAGCTAATTCCAACAATGTTTTCTATCTCAAATATGCTATGCAAAACTGTTGCGCAATCTGCCCAGAAATTTACATATTGCACTAATTCACTTTAGCTATTATTTTTTACTTATTGAGCTAGCATTGAGCATTATTATGACATGTATCTATCATTTTTAGCATCTACACTTCATTTAAGACTTTAAAGAAACACTTTACATGCATCAAATAAATCTTCCTCCAACCTTAACATCAACAACAATTAATACCTGAAATCTATAAGCATAGCTAGCATTAACACCCATATTTCACATAATTTATACATCAATCAAGTTAACTATCTAAAACCAAGCTTAGATCATCCAATTTCATTATTTACATAAAAATCAACTATCTAGCAATCACAATCATTAATGTCAATTATCAACTAGCTAAAACATCTTTCAATTTCTTGCAGATGCTTAACTTTATTTGCTCAGCTACCTATGCTATAGTCCTCCAAATTCTCTGTTCTTTATCTATAAACACATCTCTTCGAGTGTAGATGATCTTAGAATCAAATGGAACTCAATTCTGATCTAAATTCCTCAAGATACCATCATTTCCGTACTACTGCACATAACTGCCCTGCCCAGTGATTTTCCCAGACGCATTTCGGAACTGGATAAATCAGAGGCCTAAAACGTTGGAATTAGCCTTAGCTCTAGAAACCAACATTTTCTCTAAACTTCCTTATCTAGATTTTGTAAAAATTTTGTTAAGTTTCGAGCACGTTTACTATGTCAAAGAGGCTCTAAAAGTTGATGGCAGTGAACTGTCCAGAATTACTCTTTTGCACTACTCTACTTTTAGCTATATTTCCTGTTTCTTGAGTTAAATTAAGCATCATATTGACTTATAGTTAGCATATGCTGCTCATCAACCTCACTTAGAACATCTATCAAACACTTGGCCTACATAATTAACTATAACTAACAAGCACTCACTTCAACTACAACTACTTGCAAAAGTTGGCAAATCATGCACAAGATTACTTCTATAACATACTACTCACTATAAATGATCTTTACAAGCATTTACAAGCTCATTCATCATATGACTACATTATAGCCAACACTAAAAAGACATGAATAAACAACAATAATGCATAAAAGGATGGTATCCCTCACCTAGCTTGAAGAATCATAAAAAATTGGCTTGGAAATTGCTTGGAGAAGCTCAAAGTTGAACCCTAGGTGAATTTTCCTCTTCTTTTTCTATCACGTGTGTGTGTGTACAAACTGTGAGTGTGTGTGTGTGTTGAATCTGATTTTTGTGTGCTTGTGTGTGTTGTAGTATATTAGTAGGTATAAATAATAAAAGACAAAAGACCCAAATAACCAACATGCCCTTCAACTGAATGCTATTAACTAGTTTGTCATTCTAGTTTAATTCTAACTAATTTAGTTACTCTATTGTTTATCAATACATTTATTTATTTACTACAAATCCTAAATCACCTAAATGTTCGTGAATGCACATAAATACACGGTAAACAAAATAGATGCACGTAACTCAAAAATATGATATTTTATGCAAATGAATATACTTAAATAATTAAAGTAGACATATAAATATATGCACATCAATAAAATAAATATATGCACGGGTCGGCGTGTCACAACCCTCGATGAGCTTTGTATTGTATAAGCTCACCATCTTTACTGACTTTCAGGTGTTACTGAGCTGGACTTAGGGCACGTTTCTCAAGAGACTGAGTACGGGCAATATGTGGAAGACTCCAATGTGCAAGAGTTTGGTCCTTGATGTCTTTGCTGGAGTGTTCTTTTTGTTGTCTTGTATTATAGAACAAGTTGTATTGTATTTACTTTCATGTTTGTATAGTATAAGATGTTATAAAGATAGTGAAAAGTATAATGCTAGTTTAGTTCTTTTACTTTTGAAAATGAATAGGTTGCTAGACTAGTTTTATATCTATTACGCATATGTATGGTATAGCTTGTGGTATGTTGTTAAAATGGAGACGTATGACTTGTGTTTGAGATATTGTATGGTTGTATAATGAATGGTTTTGGATGTGTTTTATGTTGATGAATGGTTGTTGAAGTTGTAGTTAGTTGTGTGATATTATCAAGGATTGGTTTAGAGTCTTGTTGTCCATATTACAGACGTTATATTGCTGAAATTTCGTTGCGTCCTAACTGATCGTAAGTGGGGTTGAGTTGGGGTGTGACATTAAATGGTATCAGAGCGCATGTTTAGCTGTCAGCTGGGTTATCCTCGATATGTAGGTAGTAATCTTATCATGAAAGTATGTATTAAGTGAAAAAAGTGAAGTATATGATTATGTGATTATGTGATTAACTTATTTATGTGACTAACGTTTATGTGATCTACGTGCCCTGTGTGAGCTTCGTTTCCTATGTGTTATTAACTGTCTATAGCCTATCTACGTGTTATAACTTGTGCTAACTTTTGTTAGTAAGATGGTTGGACGTTAGAGAACCTGTAATAGGCCTCAAGAAGGTAATGATGATCAGGGGAATCAGGAACATCGCCGGGATTAGAAAATGGATAGGATAGTTGTGACAATGGATAGTTTAACTGAGGTTATTCCTGGGCAGACACAGATATTGGCAGGGTAGGCTGTTTAGGTTCAGAATGTGCAGGCGCAGGTGCACAATGAACAGGGTGGTTACCGTGCAGGTAGTTTGTTAAAGGAATTCTTGTGGTACTTTCTACCGAGGTTTCAGGTTAAGCCTGATGATCGGAAAGCTGAGGTTTGGGTGAACAAGATCGAGAAAATATTTGACCCACTTGATTACACAGATGATACAAAAGTTACCTTTTTCATGTATCTCCTTGATGATGAGATAGAGTAATGGTGGCATACAGTGAGGTCAGCTTGGGAGGCTCAAGGTACTCCCTATCTCTGGGCTAATTTCCTTTGGGAGTTCTGGGCTAAATATGTTCCGAGGCTTGCCAGGGAGCGTGAGGAAGAGGACTTCATGTCCCTTGTTTAGGGTAACTCTACGGTGGCTCAGTATGAGGCCAATTTTACTAGGTTGTCCTGGTATGCACCGAAGTTTGTGCAGGACCAAGAAAGGAGGACTCGGAGGTTTATACAGGGGTTGAGGCCAGAGCTCTAAGATTCAATGGCCTTGATAGAGTATGATGAGTTTCTTGTAGCCTTTAATGCGGCTTCTAGATTGGAGAAAAGGAAGTGGGAGCAAGTTGGTTCTAGTCTGGTCAGTAAGAAGCCGTTTTAGCCTCAGGGTCAACAGGTTGTTTATAGGCCTCCAGTGCAGCACAGTGTTTACAGGCCACTAGTGCAGCAGGGTTCTTACAGACCTCAGGGGTAGCAGAGTACTTACAGACCCCAGTTTCAGCAGGGGTCCTATTAGTCACAGTCACAGTAGAGGCCGACACAGTCTCAGGGTCAGTACATGCCATATGTTGGGAGACCTCAGCAGACTAGTATAGTTTTCTATTTAGCTTTTGTTTCTTCGGGAGGCAGTGTTAGTACTTCGGCACCGCATTACACTTACTTTAAACGTAAGGGCCATTTGGAGGCCGATTGTCAGGTAAAGGAAGAAACGTGCTTGGGCTACGGCAGCAACCAACACAGGGTGAGAGATTTTCCTAGTATGCAGGGGTTTAAGGGTTAGCCAGAGGCCTAGGGTTATCAGGGTAGACCTGCAGGCAGTGCACCCCACAATAGTGAGTTCAGGCTCGGGCTTACGCAGTTGACGAAGGTAACTTTCTTATACTCAATCAACTTGTTAAAGTATTGATTGATTCCAGTGCTACACATTATTTCATTATACCTACCTGTGTGCAACGTGTTAATGTGCAACCTAAGAAGTTACCTTATGTGGTTGAGATTAGTACACCTTTGATAGATAATTATGTGACTAGCTTAGTATATAAAGATTGTAAAATATATGTTAAAGGTCAGGATTTTCTTTTGAACCTTATCTTATTTCCTATTCTAGAGTATGATGTTATCTAGGGTATGGATTGGCTTGCCAAGTATGATTCTCAATTAAATTGTAGAACAAACGTGGTGCAGTTTCAGTTGCCAGAATAGACAGTGGTCGAGGTAGCAGGAAACCAAGATACTAAGATGAGTTTCATCATCTCATCAGTTAAAGCTATTAAGTTCGTAAATAAAAGGTGTTTGGGTTATCTAGCTTATTTGATCAACAAGCCATCAGATAAGCTAAAGTTGGAAGAAGTTTCGATAATTCGGGAATATCCCAATGTATTTCCCGAAGAGTTGCTAGGACTGCCGCTAGAGAGAGATATTGAGTTTGTGATTAATTTATTTCCTGGTACTCAACCTATTTCTAAATTAGCATACCGGATGGCACCAGCTGAGCTTAAAGAGCTGAAAACTCAGTTGCAAGAGTTATTAGAGAAAGGTTTCACTAAGTAAAGTTTTTCACCATGAGGAGCATCCATTTTATTTATGAAGAAGAAGAATGGTACCTTGAGGTCATGTATCGATTATCGTGGTTTGAATCAAGTGACCATCAAGAACAAGTATCTTTTGCCACTGATTGACGAGTTGTTTGATCAACTTCAGGGAGCCAAAGTCTACTCTAAGTTTGACTTGAGGCAGGGGTATTATCAGCTTCGGATCCATACGGACGATGTTCCAAAGTCTGCTTTCAGGACTCGGGCATTACGAATTTGTAGTTATGCCCTTTGGACTAACTAATGCACCGGTAGCATTCATAGATCTTATGCATCGATTCTTTTAACCATACTTGGATTAGTTCGTGGTAATCTTCATTGATGATATCTTAGTACTGAATCGGAGCACGAGCAACATCTACGATGTCTTGGAAAAGGCCAGAAAATGTTATGGAGGTTTGCAGCTTCCTCAGTTTGGCGGGTTACTACCGCATGTTTGTGATGGACTTTTCTAAGATCGCAGGGCCACTTTCTAGGCTAACTCAGAAACGAACAAGCTTTACATGGGATGAGGAATGTGAGAATGGGTTTCAGGAGTTGAAAAAGAGATTAACTACTGCTCCAGTACTTGCATTGCCAAAAGGAACCGATAATATGCTCATTTACAGCGATGCATCCAAGGAGGGCTTGGGTTGTGTACTTATACAGAATGGTCGAGTTATTGCCTATGATTCTAGAAAGTTAAAACCGTATGAGGTGAACTATCCGACTCATGATCAAGAGTTTGCAACTGTTGTGTTTGCTCTGAAAAAGTGGTGTCACTATCTGTGGGGCAGTAAGTTTGAAATCTTCACTGATCATAAAAGTGTGAAGTACTTATTCTCATATAATGAGTTGAATATTCGGCAAAGGAGATGGATGGAGCTTCTAAGATTTTAAATGTTCTATTAATTATCTTCATGGGAAAGAAAATGTTATAGTAGATACTCTTAGCCGAAAGACAAGTATTGATTGTTTGGCAGTTAAAAAGTGGGAGATGCTTAAGGAAGTTAGTTACTAGAAACCAGAGTTGACTCAGGTTGGAGTGATGTGTTCACATCTACAGATTCAACTTTTATTACTGTCTCAGATTAGAGAAGCTCAACAACCTAATGCAAAACTTCAGAAGATCAAGGATCAGATTACAGATGATCAGTCTGACTTCAAATTACATGGGGATGGTATTCTTTGGTTTCGAAATAGGGTGATGTTCCTGATGAACTGAGTTTGAGGAGAGGTATTATGGAGAAAGCTCATAATTCTAAATACACCATTCATCCCGGTGAAAACAAGACATACCAGGATTTGAAAAAACATTATTGGTGGAACAATATAAAGAGGGAGGTTGCTCAGTTTGTATCCAGATGTTTGACTTGTCAGTGGGTGAAAGCAAAACATCAATGACCCGAAGGGTTACTTCAGCCGTCGGCAATACCTGAGTGGAAATGGGAACACGTTACGATGGACTTCGTCATTGATTTTCCTAGGTCACCGAGGGGTTACCATGCGATTTAGGTTATCGTGGATCGTTTGATAAAGACATCTTATTTTATTCCGATGAGGAAGAGATATAAACTTGTAAAGTTGGCAGGTCTTTATTTGGATCAGATTGTTAAACTTCACAGGATTCTAGTCAGTATTGTCTCTGATCGAGATTCTCAGTTTATTTCTCGATTTTGGGAACGTCTTCTGGAAACTTTGGCTACTGAGTTGAGTTTCAGCACAACGTATCATCTATAAACCGACGGTTAGTCATAAAGAACTATTCAGATTTTGGAAAATATGCTCAAGGCATGTGTATTAGACTTCGGGAAGAACTAGGAGAAACATCTACCGCTAGCCGCGTTTGCCTATAACAATAGTTACAAAGCGACTATTGGGATGGCACCTTATGCAGCTCTCGACGGCTGTAAATGCCAATCACCTTTGTACTGGGATGAAGTAAGGGAGATGAAGGTTATTGATTTGACTATGATGCCAGAACTTCTAGAGAAGATTGAGAATGTCCAGTTAATTAGGCAGAGAATGCTGACACTACAGAGTAGATATAAGAGTTATGCTGATAAACGCCGTCGGGATTTAGAGTTTGCAGTCGGTGATCGAGTTTTCTTGAAATTGTCTTCTCGTAAGGGTTTTGCTCGTCATGGTAAAGGTAGCAAACTGAGTCTGAGGTTTGCTGGGCCGTTTGAGATTATTGGCAGAGTTGGCAAGTTGGCGTATCGGTTAGCTTTGCCGCAGAACTTCTCTAATGTTCATGATGTCTTCCATATATCTACTCTGAGGCTGTATTATCTGGATCCTTCTCATATTTTAAACCAGAGCCGTTACAACTTCGTGGGAATCTGACCTATAATGAATGACCAATTCGTATTCTAGATCAGATGGATCAATAGTTGAGGTCGAAGAAGATTCCGATGGTTAAAGTGTTGTAGAAACATCACGATATTGAGGAAGCTACTTGGGAAAGAAGAGATCAAATTATGTAGCAATACCCAAATTTGTTCCGAGCAGCAAATAAGAATTTTGAGGGCAAAATTTCTTTAAGGGGGAAGAATGTGAGACCTCGATTTTTGCCTAATTTGTAAATACGTGTTTTATCTGTTTAAATGCTAATATAAATAATATATATGAGATTATATGTACTACTAGGTGATTATATATTGAATGTGCATTTAAAATACATTTGCAAAACAAATAATGTGACTTTTCAACTTCTTTTGCAAAATTGAGTTTTATAACTTGATTGTATGTATATGTATGTATATATTAATTGTTGTCAACTAGAAATACTTAACTAAATATAGTATAAGCATATAAACTAAAAAAACAACTAAAATACTAAATGTTGTCAACTTTGACTTTATGCAAAACTTTGACTAAGCTTATATATATGTAATGTACATACACAACTCATGAAACAAAGCTCAAAACACCTATATTTCTCACCTAGTTGGCCGAAACTCCAAGGGAAGAAAAGAGGCATTTTTAGTTAGGTTTTCAAAGCATTTTTCTCATAGATTTTGCATTTCAAGGCCAAATCTTGTCATTCAAAGCTTGAAATTGCTTATTGGGCATTCATTCTACACATTTCTCACCTAGTTGGCCGAAACTCCAAGGGAAGAAAAGAGGCATTTTTAGTTAGGTTTTCAAAGCATTTTTCTCATAGATTTTGCATTTCAAGGCCAAATCTTGTCATTCAAAGCTTGAAATTGTTTATTGGGCATTCATTCTACACATTTCTATCCTAGCTTTGCATCAAAGGTGATGGAAATATTACTTGAGTTGAATTTTGGTTGATGCATTTGTAGTTGCTATTTTGTTAAATTGATTTTTAGATTGTTGCTAAGTAGATGATAAGGACCAAATTTATGTATTTTTAGCCATTTGAACGGTAGTAGCATGTATTTTTATTTTTCGGGTATTTAAATTGCTATTTAGGCTTATATTTGAATAATTGTTGTTGTAGTGGTTGGAATTGAGTTGTAATTGCTTTTATAGGCTTCAAAAAAAAACTGCCATGTATGCATTGCCATTTTTAGCTTGTTGGGCTTATTTTAAGTGGCTTTTGGTTGGTTTCTAAGGGGGTTAATGTAGTTGTTTATATGGTTAAGTGGTAAGGAAAAGGTTCGAGGGTTGTTTGATTGATAGATTGTCAAATATGAAGTTTTGAAGATTGAGTAGTCTTTTTTGGAAATGTTTATTTGTTGTCTTTAGTTGCTTCGTAGTGTTTAGTTGTTAATTGGTTTATTGTTGGGTATGCTCGGGATTGAATGCATGTTGGAATGTGTGAAAAGTTAGGTGACCTACTTTGTCATCTAACTTGGTTGTCTTAGATATTTATTTAATGTTGTGATGATTAAAGAGTTGTTCATTGATTGATGAATGTTGTTGTACTGGAAGACAACCTACTCTATTGTTTTCTCAGAATATGAAATGTTTAATATTATTGTTGTGAGTCATGATAGTGTGTGCCACCTCTCGGGTAGTGTAATACCCGAGCTCGGAACATGAAATTTTTCTATTTTTTTTCTAAAAATTATATTTTTCCTATATTCCACGATATTTAAATGTTATTCATTCATCGTCACAAAGTGCATCGTATTTTGAGAGTATTAGGTAGAAAATGATTTCTAGTCCTCAGCAAATAGTAAAAAAAGTATTTATAGTATTTAGTATTTTAGTTGTTAGTTTTAGTAGGATTGTAGTTTAATGCCTTGTTTTAATTAAATGCCTACAAATAGCTAACTTTGACCAAGCAAAAGACCTTTGACCTTGACCATTTTAAGTTGTCATCTTTTATATAAGTATAATATACATACAAAGCAAGCAACAAAGCTAAAAAAAAAAAGAGAAGGCCGAAACTTCAAGGAGAAAGAAAAAAAAAACCTTCCAACTTCAATTCGTCAAATCTTCACATGAGCTTGCTTAGGATCATTCCCGGGCCTTTCAATGTTGTTTTCCTAGCTTCTAGTAGCGGCTAAGGTGAATGATACATCATTATTTGTGCATTTGAATATATTGTATCTAAACTTTAATTTTTGGAATTTATGAATAGAACGCTATTCTGATCGTTTTTTTGCTTGGTAAATGTTCCTTGATGATTGTAGAACATGTATTTGTGAGTTATTAGCATTTTCTGCTGTTGAATTTGGCTAATACAATATTGGATGACAATGGAATAGTAGATTGTGAATAGTAAAACCCTTGTTTCATAAACTTGTTTCGAATTGCATTCTTTTGATGTGAAAAGGTGCTAGACATTCTAAAATGCTTAAATGTATGGTTTATTTGGGTTGTGCAATGGAAAAACGGAGAAAAATGCCTTGGTTCATGTTGGGCTCATTTTGGTCAAATTTGGCATTTTCTTGCATTGCTTGATGACATTGTCTCGGGAGGCCATGAAAGCACTTTTGGTGCAGTTATGGTGTTGGTTTGGTGTTTTGTTAGGGTAGCTGTAGTTCAAACGAGTAGAGGGAGAAATCGGGGCTTTACGGGAATTCTAGGTTAAAGTAGGGTTTCGTGGCTTTTAAACGTGCCTTATGGTATCCTAGGTTGAGTGGTGAAGTCGGTTTCCAGAACTTGTGGCTCATTTGGAAGTAGTAACATTTTGAAAGTTGGGGTCATTTTGTGTTTTTGTTGGTTTTTATAATGCTTTGTTTTTAGAATGCTTATTGTTACTTATTATGCTTGATATAGTTGTTTATGATTGAACTGTATACCAATTGTTGCTATTGTGTGTGAGGGTAACCTACTTTGTTATTTTCCCACGTGTGGCTCTATCGCTCGATTGTTGCATAGTACATTGTATTGCATCCACAGAGTCACGCGTTGGTGTGATGGGCCTCTCTGGGTAGCCTCAGGTTGCCAGGGTTGGTTTCTCTAGCTCCGTGTCCTATTCCCTCTCTTGCTTGGGTTGCCGCCCAAGGAGATTTGGGTCGTAGTTTGACTGGGTACTTCCGGAGTACTCCAAACTGAAGTTATAAGGTAGTTGGGCCGGCGAGTTGTCATCGAAATCGTGATTGAGGTTGCTCGTGGAAAGTGAATCGTATCCTTTGATTGAGTGGTTATAGCCTTAGTGCTTATTATGTTGTCTTGATTTAATAGTTGGCTTAGTCTTGTTGTTCTTTAATGTTTAAATTGATTGACCTACTTGGCTATTTGCATTGCACTCTTCTTTCACCTTCGTCTCGGGAGACTGTTTAACCCTCGCTGAGTAATAGTTTTTGCTCATTCCTTTCTATACCATATTTCAGGAGTAATTGAGGTTGTTCCTATTGAGGTACTCGAGGAGAAGAATAAGCAGGTGGAAGTGTTTCCATGATTGCACTTTCTTTGCTTAGTTGGTGGTTGGTTGCCAGACTTTTGTGGCGGAGCTATGCTTGCTGTATATGTACTTAGCTATATGATGTATTTTAAGGCTTTGTAGCCTTGTATGTAGTTTCTATTTTGAGGCCTTGCCGGTCTTGTATGTAAAAGTTAGGAGTAATTTTACATTTAGTCCCTATTATTTGTAAAGTGTCTCAGTTTAGTCCCTATTGTTTAAAATGTCTCAATTTAGTCCCTATTGTTTCACCAAAAGTTTCAATTTTATCCCTATTGTTTAATATGTCTCAATTTAGTCCCAATTATTTTTTTTAAAAAGTTTCAACTTCGTTCCTATTTTTAAAAAAAAATTTTAATTTCATCCCTATTATTTTCTTAAAGTTGCAAATTCGTCTTTATTATCCAATGACTAAATTAAAATTTTTTGAGAAACAATAAGAATGAATTTGAAACTTTTTAAAAATAATAGTGACGAAATTAAAACTTTTTGAGAAACAATAAGGACGAAATTAAAAACTTTAAACAATAGGGATGAAATTGAAACTTTTAGGGAAACAGTAAGGACTAATTTGAGACATTTTAAACAATAAGGATTAAACTGAGACACTTTGCAAACAATAGGAACTAAATGTGAGATTTTCCCTAAAAGTTAAGAGATTGTAAAGTTGCACTCGCATAACTAGTAAAGAACTGCATGCTAATGGTTTACATCTCTTAGTGGCATAAGTAACTGTGTAGTATGCATGACATTTGGGTTTTTGAACCAAGGTACCGTTAATGAAATGATGTATGTTTTAAAGAAGGTTGTCTTGTTTCAAATGAATGTTATAGATCTTGCGCGTAATCTGTTGAATGTAGGGGTTTCACATCATATGCGGTACAAATGAGACTTTGTCCGTGTGTCGGGTCCAAACTTGACCTTTTACGGGGTCGGGTCGGGGTGTGACATCTTAGGTGGTATTAGAGCATGATAGTATTGCATGAGCTAAGATATGTTTCTCGGTCTGTGGGGTAAAGGTTTAAAATGATAAAGTGTTCTTGCGTGATTGTTAAGTGAAAGGTGTTATAACATGATCATGTGAACTTGGAATGCTTATGTGTTTAAGTGAACTGGTATGACATGTCAATTGCGTGTTTTGTGAATTGTGTGATAAGATATCTTGATTGTTATTGACTTGAGTATCATCTAATCTTATATGTTATATTTCTGTCTATAAACTGCTTTTATATGTTGCCACAACTACTGTAAGTTGTTACTATGGCACCACGTCGTCGTACTCGGGGTCAAGAGGCAGAGGCAGCAGAACAGGGTCAGCAACCGATGCCTGGACAGTTTATGGCTGCTATGACTACTGCAGTTGACCGGATTACTCAGGTGTTTCATGAGCCGAGGCAAAAGCGGAATAATAATCCCCATGGAAATCAAGTTAATCCTGGTGGACAGGGCCGTAGGGTTGAGAACAATCAGTTGAAGAAATTCCTTAGGCATGAGTCGGGTAAGTTCTTTGGAGAGCCGGATGACGAGAAAGCCAAGAAATGGCTTTACCGTGTTGAGAAGATTTATGATGCCTTGGAATACACTGATGAGAGAAAGATAGCATATGCAGTATTCCTGTTTGAGGGTAACGCGAAACAATGGTGGAACACTATTAGGCTGAGGTGGGACGGTGATGATGTTCCTCATTTGTAGGATGATTTCGTGAGTGAGTTTCGAGACAAGTATATTCTCGAGATGGCTAGGGAAAGACAGGAAGAGGAATTTGTGAGCCTAAGACAGGGGAAAATGACTATTGCGCAGTATGAGGCCAGATTTATCATATTGTTAAAGTATATGCATGAGCTTGTACAGCCAGTTAGGAGGATGATTAGCAGGTTTGTCTGTGGGCTGAGAATGGATATACAGTTGCATTTGACTAGACAACATTATGCTACTTATTCTGAGGCACTCCAAGCAGCCTCAAAATTTGAGAAACGGAAAGCAGAGATGGTAGCTAAGAGTAATCAGCCGGGTAAGAAACAATACTTGGGCCAGAGCAGCCAGAGTCAACAGAGGCAGTACCAGACTTTTGTTCAGGTTCCTTAGCAACGCCCGTATCAGCCTCGGTATCAAATTCAGACGAGACCAACTGTGACTAGACCCCAGCAAAGGGGTCCAGTTCCTACCACTGTTAGAGCCCCCCACCTACGGGAGGCATTGCTGTAAGACAAAATCAGTAGTGCAACTTTTGTAATCGATCGGGGCACATTGAAGCTAACTACTGGAGAAAGAGTGGTAAGTGCACTAGCAGTAGGAACGATCAGCATAGGGTGAAAGATTGCCCTAAATTTAAGAATGTTCAAGGCCGTACTGGAAGCCAGGGTGTACAGAACAGGGCTGCAGGTACAAGACCGGCACAGAGGGTTTAGGCTAGAGTCTTTGCCCTAGATGCAGACAAGTTACCCGATACTACAGCTATTGTGGTAGATATCTTTCTTCTCAATACTCAGCCAGTTAAAGTTTTGATTAATCCCAGGGCTACGCATTCATTTATAACTCCTGCATGTGCACAATCTGTGAATGTTAGCATTGATAAACTGCCACATAAAGTTGAAGTCAGTACACCTTTAGGAACAAAATTTGTTACTGAGTCTATTTGCAAATCTTGTGATATATGCATTGAGGACCGTAATTTTCCTGTTGTTTTAATCATACTACCCTTCCGTGACTTTGAAATCATATTGGGAATGGACTGGTTAGGGAAATACTGTGCACAGTTAGACTGTAGAACAAAAATTGTTTATCTTCAGATTTTTGATCAACCAGTGCTTGAGATTGTTGGGAACCGCAGGGCTACTAGAACGCCCCTTTTATCATCAATCAAGGCTTCCAAAATGTTAAATAAGGGTTGTGAAGCTTACCTAGCTTGTCTAATCAATCAACCTACTGATAAGTTGAAACTAAATGAGGTCCTAATTGTTAAGGACTTCCCTGGCATATTTCTCAAGGAATTACCGGGTTTACCACCGGATTGGGAGATTGAGTTTGTGATTGACCTAATGCCGGGCACTGCGCCAATTTCTAGAACTCCTTATAGAATGACACTGGCCGAACTTTAGGAATTGAAAATTCAGCTTCAGAGCTTACTTGAGAAAGGGTTTATACAGCCTAGCTCTTCGCCGTGGGGTACGCCGATGTTGTTTGTGAGAAAGAAAGACAATACGCTACAATTATGAATTGACTATAGGGGACTTAATCAAGTTACGATTAAGAGCAAATACCCCTTGTCGTTGATTGAAGAATTGCTTGACCAACTGCAGGGTGCGAGAGTGTACTCAAAATGTGACTTGAGGCAGGGTTACTATCAACTCATGATTCAGAGTGAGGATATACCTAAAATAGCATTCCGGACTAGATATGGTCACTATGAATTTGTTGTGCTACCATTTGGGTTGACGAATGCACCAGTCGCATTCATGGACTTAATGCAGAGGGTCTTTCGACCTTATCTTGATCAATTTGTTGTAATATTTATTAAAGACATTTTAGTATACTCTAAGGATGAGACTGAACATGAACAACATTTGAAGATTGTGCTACAGACTTTGCAAGAAAACAAACTTTTTGCTAAGTTCAGCAAGTGCGAATTCTGGTTGAATCAAATTTCTTTTCTGGGCCATATCATTTCATACCAAGGAGTTTCCATAGACCCAGCTAAGATTGAGGTTTTCTCATCCTGGAAGAGACTTGAAACTGTGTCAGAGATCTGTAGCTTTATGGGATTGACAGGTTACTATCGGAGGTATATCAAAGACTTTTCCAAAATTTTTGGACCTTTGACCCAGTTGACTCGAAAGAAAGTTGGCTCAAACTGGGATGCTAAATGTGAATCTAGTTTCCAAGAACTGAAAAAGAGGCTAACTACAGCTCCTATATTAGCTTTACCTAAGGGTACATAAAACTTTGTTATCTACAGTGACGCATCTGAAGAATGATTGGGCTGTGTTTTGATGCAGAATGGTAAGGTGATTGCCTACGCCTCTAGAAAGTTGAAACCATATGAAGTCAGTTACCCTACTCATGATTTAAAATTGGCTGCAGTTGTGTTTGCTCTGAAGAAGTGGCGTCATTACTTGTAGGGTAGCAGATTTAAAATTTTTACTAACCACAAGAGTCTCAAGTACCTATTTTCACAAAAAAGATTTGAATATGAGGCAGTGGAGATGGCTAGAGCTACTAAGTGGCTATAATTGTTCTATAAACTACGTGCCAGGTAAGGCCAATGTTGTTGCGGATGCTTTGAGCTGAAAAGCTACTGTTGCAAGTCTAATTACCAAGGATTGGGAGACTTTGGAGGAAATTTGCTTGTGGAAGCCAGAAATTACTGAAACTGGGATTCGTTTTGCTAGTTTGCAAATTCAATCTGGATTGTTAACACAAATCAGAGAGGCTCAGAAGACTGATACTCAGATCTTGAAAATCCAAGAAAAAGCAAAAGGGGAAGAGTAAGAGTTTAAATTACATGTAGATGGTATCTTTAGATTCAGGGATAGGGTGTACGTTCCTGGTGATCCGACTTTGAAAAGTGAGATTCTGTCTGAGGCACATAATTCAAGATATACAATACACCCGAGCAGTACTAAAATGTACAAAGATTTGAAACAACACTTTTGGTGGAACAATATGAAGAGGGAGATTGTTGGATATGTATCCAGGTGTTTGACTTGCCAGAGGGTTAAAGCTGAGCTTCAGAGGCCAGCCGGGCTTCTGCAACCGTTGTCGATTCCGCAATAGAAATAGGTACATATAACAATGGACCTTGTGGCTGATTTTCTGAGATCTCCAAGGGGGTGTGATTCTGTTTGGGTTATTGTGGATCGGTTAAATAAGGTTTCACATTTCATTTTCGTGAACGAACAGGATAGCCTTGATAAACTAGATGAGTTCTACATTGCTAAAATTGTGAGACTCCATGGTGTACCGAAGAGTATAGTGTTAGATAGAGATCCCAGATTTATATCTCATTTCTAGTAGAAGTTGTAAGATGCTTTGGGAACTAAATTGAGCTTCAGTACTGCATACCATTCACAAACTGATGGCCAGTCTGAAAGAACTATCAGGATCTTGGAAGACATGCTTAGGGCATGTGTATTGGACCTTGGGAAGAATTAGGAGATGTGAAACCCCATATTTCACCTTTGCATAGAATTGCATGTTTTGACCTGTTTATGCGTTATATGAGTTAGAATGCGCTAATTATGTGATTTATATTCCTATTACCTTCTATGTGTGCATTCATGAAATTTTCATAAAAAACGGCATTGAAAATTTTATCATCGGTTTTTATGAATAGTATTTTGAACACACGTCCGCAAAAATTTTTACACGGGTGTTTTAAACATCTTAAAACCTAGTCCTCAGATATAAATGGACCCGTGTCTGATTAAAACGGATTTCAAATCAGATTAGGGATTTTAAAGGTTTTTACACCTTCTTTTTGCAAAAATCAAGTTTTTAACCGAGTCGGGTGTAAATGTTTGCATGTGAAACTCCTTGTCAACTAAAAATATACTACTTAAAATAGTCTAAGTATTGAATGCTTGTTTGTGAGTAAAAATAGTCAAGAAAATAATTAAAAGACTAAAAAATACTAATTAAAAGACTAAAAATACTAACTTTGACTTTTCTATTTTGCATTGACCTTGCCTATTTATACTTAATAACTAAAATATATCATAAAAACAAAGCTCAAACACCTAAAACACACACACACATGGCCGAAACTCTTGGAGCCATTTTAGCTTAGTTTTTTATCAAATTTTTCAATAGAATTTGCAATCCAAGGCCAAAAGTCTTGAACCAAAGCTTGAATTCACTTGTTGGGCACGTATTACACACTTTTCTAGCATCATATCACATCAAAGGTGAGAGAAAAATTCTAGAGCTCAAAATGCTATTTTATGTCATTTTTATATAATTGAATTTTTTTCCAATGAAATGTTAAATTGTTGTGAGATTATTACTCAGTAGTTGTCAAGGATCATTTATATGAGTTTATAGTTGTTTTGATCGCTAGTAGCATGTATTTCTATTTTTTGGGTATTAAAATTGAGTTATAGCTTCAATGTTGAATAATTGCTGTTGTGGTGGTTGGAACTGATTGCTTATAACTTCTAAAAGTTTGTTAATTGCAGGTTAGTAATGTTGTAATGCCAAATTTTTGATTGGAATGTTGTAGCAAAATCCCAAAAAATTCAGCCAAGTGCATTGCCAAAATTAGGGTTGTTGGGCTTGTTTTGGATGGATTTTGGTTGGTTTCCGATAGGGTAAATGTAGATGCATGTATGGGTGAATGATAGGAAGTGGTTTGGAGGTTATCGGGTGAGTAGATTGTGAGTTATAAAGTTTAGAGGTTTGTGTAGTCTTTCTTTGAAATGTTGAAATGTTGTCTTTGAATGTTGGGTAGTTGATTCTTGGATTGTTGTTGATTGAGATCGGGGTTGAATGATGGTTAAATGCATGTTGAGATAGATGGCCTACTTTGTCATCTAACTTAATTGTTTCATAATTGTATAGTTGGTGATTGTTAAATGTTGTTTATTTGATTGTTGAAATATGGTTAAATTGATTATTGATTATTGATTATTAATTGTTGAATGTGAGAGTCAGTCAACCCTCGTTGTTGACTCCTCGAATTGGAATTGTTATTGTTATTATGAGCCAGGAGTCGGGCAACCCTTGTTGTTGACTTCTCGAATTGAATCATATTGTTATGAGCTTTGATAATGTTGTGTCACCTCGGGAGGCATCCTGGGCTGCGGGCACAGTTATCATGGCTACTCCCTATCTTGCATGGGCGGAGAGGCCATGGGTGTGGGTCTAGGTCTAGGTACCTCAAGATTGTGTCATTGGGTTTGAATGAGTTGATGAGCATTGAAAGTGGTGTATGGAGCTTCATCAACAAGTGTATCGTATTCTTATTGTGTGTTTACTATTGTTATTATATATGTATTGTTATCAGTGTTAATTGCGTGTTGTAGCTCGTGGTTAACTTCCAAGGTGGTAAGGTATATGTGTTCAAAAGATCTATCGAATTCCTCACTGGGCTTGTTTTATATAAGCTCACTCTCATTCGTTATTTGCATTCAGGTGTTATTGAACAGAATTACGGGTACATGCCTCGGGAAGCTGAGAATGTGCCTTATGTGGACAAGTCTTATGTGCCGGAGTCATGTCTATGAGCTTGTCTTAATCATTGTAATAAGATGTATTGTATAACTTACTTAAGATAAAGACTTATATGCATTGCTAGTTTAGTAGTCTTTCATTTGAACATGATTATATTGCTAGACTGGTTTATAATCTATTTTGGAAATGTATGATATAGCCTATGGATTGATGTTGGAACGGAGGCGTATCACTTATGAATGAACTGTTGTATGGTTGTTGAATATAAATGGAAATGGTTGTGTTGTTTATTGTTGAATTGGTTGTGGAGTTGTTGATTTTGAAGTTGGTTGTATGAGTTACAAAAGGGGTTGGTTTAGAGCCTCGGTATCCGAGTTACTGTCGTTATACTGTCAAAATTCAGTTGCGTCCTGACTGATTGTAGGTGGGGTCGAGTTGGGGCATGACATTAAGTGGTATCAAAGCACATATTAGTTGTCAGCCGGGGTATTCTCAGAGTGTGGGTAGTGGTCTTATCATGAAAGTATGTATGATGTGTAAGAAAAGTAAAACCTGTGCTTATATGATTAAGTGATTATGTGATTAATTGACTATGTGATTACATGATTAAACTGTTTATGTGACTAATATTTAAGTGACTTACGTGCCTTACGTGAGTTTGTTGCCTATGTGTTGTTACTTGTCTATAGCCTGTCTATGTGTTATAACCTGTGCTAACTCTTTGAAAGTAGAATGGCTGGACGTCCGAGAACACGAGGTAGGCCTGAGGATGGTAATGAGGCACTGGGTAATGCAGCATCAGGCTGGGATCAGGGTTATGACCGTATTTCCGTAGCTATGGACAGAATGTCAGAGGTCATGGCAGGGCAGGCACAGATCTTAGCAGGGCAAGCTGCCCAGGCACAGACTATACAAACCCAGATACAAAATGTTCAGGGTGGTTACCAAGGGTGTAGTACGTTGAAAGAGTTTCTGGGGTATTTTCCACCGAGGTTTCAGGGGGAGCCAGATGATCAGAAGGCCGAAGCATGGATTAATAAACTTGAGAAAATATTTGATCCTCTTGACTATACTGATGAAAGGAAGGTTACTTTTGTAGTATACTTACTTGATAATGAGGCTGGGGAATGGTGGCGTACCGTGAGATCAGATTGGGAGACTCGGGGTATTCCTTATGTTTGGGATACTTTTCTTCGAGTATTTCAGGCCAAGTATATTCCCAAGATTGTGCGTGAGCACAGGGAGGCGGAGTTCACATCCTTGGTTCAGGGTGATTCTACAGTGGCCCAGTATGAGGCCAATTTTACCAGGCTGTCTCGGTATGCACCGGAGTTTGTATCAGATCAGGAACTTAAGACTCGGAGGTTGTTTTGGGTCTAAGGTCTGAGATTCAGGATGCTATGGCCTTGACTTAGTATGATGTGTTTTCTAAGGCATTTGATGCGGCTTCTCGGTTGGAGAAGAGAAAAGGGGAACAACTTAGTTCTAGTCAGGCCAATAAGAGGCCATTTCAGCCGCAGGGTCAACAGGTTGGGTATAGACCTACAGTACAACAGGGTAGTTTTAAGCCTTCAGTGCAGCAAGGTTCTTTTAGACCACAGAGGTAGTAGAGTTTTTTTAGGCCCTAGTTTCAGCAAGGATCTTACCCGACATAGTCACAGTATAGGCCAGCCTAGTCTCAGGGTCAGTATAGGCCTAGTGTTACGAGACCTCAGCAGTAGCAGGCTGGTATAACTGCTTATTCAGTTTCTGGGTCTTCAGTAGGTAGTGTCAGTGCTCCAACACCGCATTGTACTTTTTGTGATCGTAAGGGCCATACGGAGGCCAGCTGTCGGAAGAAGGCAGGGAAATGTTTGAGTTGCGGCAACAACCAACACAGAGCGAGGGATTGCCCTAGATATCAGGGTTCTGGGAGTCGGCTAGCGACTCAGGGTTACCAGGGTAGACCTGCGAGCAGTGCATCTCAGCAGCAGCGGGTTCAGGCTCGGGCCTACGCAATGGATTTGGAGGAGATGCCTGAGGCAACAGCTGTTGTGGAAGGTAACTTTCTTATACTCAATCAACTTGTTAAAGAGTTGATTGATTTTGGTGCTATGTATTCTTTCATTACCCCTACTTGTGTACAACGTGTTAACATGCAACCTGAAAGATTGCCTTATGTGGTTGAAATTAGTACTTCTTTTACTAATAAATATGTGACTGGCTTAGTATGTAAAGATTGTAAAATACATGTTAAGGGTCAGGATTTCCCTTTGAACCTTATCTTATTTCCTATTCGGGGGTATGACGTTATCTTGGGTATGGACTGGCTTTTTAAGTATGATGCTCAGCTAAACTGTAGAACAAAGGTAGTATGGTTTCAGTTTCCAAAATAGCCAGTGGTTGAGGTAGCAGGGAATCGGGATACTAAGACTAATTTTATTATCTCATCAACTAAAGCTATTAAACTGGTGATTAAGGGGTGTTCAGGGTATCTAGCTTATTTGATCAACAAGCCATCTGATAAGCTGAAATTGGAAGAAGTTCCTATAATTCGGGAATATCCCAATGTATTTCCCGAGGAGTTGCCAAGATTACCGCCGGAGAGAGATATTGAGTTTATGATGAATCTACTTCCCGGTACTCAACCTATTTCTAAATCAGCGTACCGGATGGCACCAGCTGAACTTAAGGAGCTGAAAACTCAACTGTACGAGTTATTAGAGAAGAGTTTCATTTAGCAGAGTTCTTCACCATGGGGAGCACCCATTTTATTTGTGAAGAAGAAGATGGTACCTTGAGACTATACATCGATTACCGTGGTTTAAATCAAGTGACCATCAAGAATAGGTATCATTTGCCATTGATTCGAGTTGTTTGATCAGCTTTAAGGAGCCAAAATCTACTCTAAATTTGACTTGAGGCAGGGGTATTATCAGCTTCGGATTCGTACGGAGGATGTTCCGAAGTCTGCTTTCAGGACTTGGTACGGGCATTATGAATTTGTGGTTATGCCCTTTGGACTGACTAACGCACTGGCGGCATTCATGGATCTTATGCAACGAGTCTTTCAGCCGTACTTGGACTAGTTCGTGGTAATCTTTATTGATGATATCTTGGTTTATTCTAAGGCTGAATCGGAGCATGAGCAACATCTACGGCTTGTTCTACAAAAGCGGCAGGAGCATCAGTTGTTTGTGAAATTTAGTAAATGTGAATTTTGGCTACAACGGATATCTTTTCTTGGCCATATGATTACACAGAATGGTATATCAGTAGATCCCACTAAGATTGAAGTGGTGATGTGTTGGAAACGGCTGGAGAATGTTTCAGAGGTTCTTAGCTTCCTTGGTTTGGCGGGTTATTACCGTAGATTCGTGAATGACTTTTCTAGTATTGCATGGCCACTTTCTAAGTTAACTCAGAAACGAACCAACTTTACTTAGGATGAGAAATGTGAGAGTGGGTTTTAGGAGTTGAAAAAGAGATTGACTACTGCTCTTGTACTTGCTATGCTAGAGGGAACCGATAACATGGTTATCTATAGCGATGCATCCAATGAGGGCTTGGGTTGTGTACTTATGCAGAATGGTCGGGTTATCACCTATGCTTCTAGGAAGTTAAAACCATATGAGGTTAACTATTCGACTCATGATCTTCAGTTGGCAGCAGTTGTTTTCGCATTGAAAAAGTGGCGTCATTATCTGTGGGGCAGTAAGTTCGAGATTTTCACTAACCATAAATGTCTGAAGTACTTGTTCTCATAGAAGGAGTTGAATGTGCGTCAACGGAGGTGGATAGAACTTCTTGGCGATTATAATTGTTCTATTAATTATCTGCCTAGGAATGAAAATGTTGTAGCGGATGCTCTTAGCCGTAATACGAGTGTTGCTTGCTTGGTTGTTAAAAAGTGGGAGGTTTAAGAAGTTAGTTATTGGAGACTGGAATTGACTTAGGTTGGGGTAATATTTTCACATCTCCGTATTCAACCTTTATTGCTGTCTTAAATCATAAAAGCTCAGCAACTTGATGCAAAACTTCAGAAAATCAAGGATAAGCTCACGGATGATCAGTCTGACTTCAAATTATATGAGGATGGTATTCTTCAGTTTTGGAATAGGGTGTGTGTTCCTGATGAACCTGGTTTAAGGAGATGTATTCTGGAGGAGGCTCATAATTCTAAGTACACCATTCATCCAGGTGGAAACAAAATGTATTGGGACTTGAAACAACATTTATGGTAGAACAATATGAAAATGGAGGTTGCTCAGTTTGTATCCAGATGTTTGACTTGTCAGCGGGTGCAAGCAGAACATCAACGACCTGTAGGGTTACTTCAGCTGTTGGCAATACCGAAATGGAAGTGGAAACATATTACAATGGAGTTCGTCACTAGTTTGTCTAGAACACCGAGGGGTAACAACGCGGTTTGGGTTATTGTAGACTGTTTGATGAAGACAACTCATTTTATTCCGATGAGAATGGGAGACGAGGTTGCAAAGTTGACAGATCTTTATTTGGATCAGATTATTAAACTTCACGGAATTTCATATAGTATTGTTTCTGATCGAGATCCTCGGTTTACTTCTCGATTGTGGGAGAAACTTCAGGAGACTTTGGATACACAGTTGAACTTTAGCACATCGTATCATCCACAGACCGACGGTCAGTCTGAGAGGACTATTCAGATTCTAGAGGATATGCTCAGGGCTTGTGTTTTGGACTTATGAAGAACTGGGAAAAACATCTACCATTTGCCGAGTTTGCCTATAACAATAGTTATCAAGCGACTATTGGGATGGCACCTTATGCAGCTCTCTACGGCCGTAAGTGCCGATCACCTTTGTATTGGGATGAAGTAGGGGAGATAAAGGCTGTTGATTTGACTATTATGCCAGAACTTCTAGAGAAGATTGAGAATGTTCAATTGATCAGGCAGAGAATGCTGACAGTGCAGAGTAGATTCAAGAGTTATGCTGATAAACGCTGTCAGGATTTGGAGTTTGCAGTCAGGGACCGAGTTTTCTTGAAATTGTCTCCTCAAAAGGGGTTTGCTCGTTATGGTAAAGGTGGTAAGTTGAGTCCGAGGTTTGCTGGGTCGTTTGAGATTACTGGCAGGGTTGGTAAGTTGGCATATCGGTTGGCTTTACCAGAGAACTTCTCTAATGTACATGATATTTTTCATGTATCTACTTTGAGGAAGTATTTTCCGAATCCTTCTCATATTCTTGAACTAGAGCCGTTGCACCTTCATGAGAATCTGACTTATGATGGGCAGCCGATTCGTATTCTAGATCATATGGAATGGGAATTGAAGTCGAAGAAGATTCCTATGGTCAAGGTGTTGTGGAATCATCACGGAATTTAGGAAGCTACTTAGGAAAGAAGAGATCAGATGCAGCAGCAGTACCCAGATCTATTCCGTACAGTAAGTAAGAATTTCAAGGACAAAATTTCTTAAAGGGGGAGAGAATGTGAAACCCCAGATTTTACCTTTGCATAGAACTGCATGTTTTGACTTGTTTATGTGTTATAGAGTTAGAATGCGCTAATTCTGTGATTTATATTCCTATTACATTCTATGTGTGCATTCATGAAATTTTCATAAAAAACGGCATTGAAAATTTTATCGTTGGTTTTTGTGAATAGTATTTTGAACACACGTTTGCTAAAATTTTTACACGGGTATTTTAAACATCTTAAAACCTAGTCCTCGGATATAAATGGACCGGTATCTGATTAAAATGAATTTCAAATCGGATTAGGAATTTTAAGGTTTTTACACATTCTTTTGTAAAAATCGAGTTTTTAACCGAGTCGGGTGTAAATGTTTGCATGTGAAACTCCTTGTCAACTAAAAATATACTACTTAAAATAGTCTAAGTGTTGAATTCTTGTTTGTGAGTAAAAATAGTCAAGAAAATACTTAAAAGACTAAAAAATACTAATTAAAAGACTAAAAATACTAACTTTGACTTTTCTATTTTGCATTGACCTTGCTTATTTATACTTAATTACTAAAATATATCATAAAAACAAAGCTCAAACACCTAAAACACACACACACATGATCGAAACTCTTGGAGCCATTTTAGCTTAGTTTTTGATCAAATTTTTCAATAGAATTTGCAATCCAAGGCCAAAACTCTTGAACCAAAGCTTGAATTCACTTGTTGGGCACCTATTGCACACTTTTCTAGCATCATATCACATCAAAGGTAAGAGAAAAATTCTAGATCTCAAAATGCTATTTTATGTCATTTTTATATAATTGATTTTTTATCCGATGAAATATTAAATTGTTGTTAGATTATTGCTCAGTAGTTGCCAAGGATCATTTATATGAGTTTATAATTGTTTTGATCAGTAGTAGCACGTGTTTCTATTTTTCGGGTATTAAAATTGAGTTATAGCTTCAATGTTGAATAATTGTTGTTGTGGTGGTTGGAACTGATTGCTTATAGCTTTTAAAAGTTTGTTAATTGCGGGGTAGTAATGTTGTAATGCCGATTTTCTGATTGGAATGTTGTAGCAAAATCCCAAAAAATTCAGCCAAGTGCATTGCCAAAATTAGGATTGTTGGGCTTATTTTGGATGACTTTTGGTTGGTTTCCGATGGGGTAAATGTAGATGCATGTGTGGGTGAGTGATAGGAAGTGGTTTGGAGGTTATCGGGTTAGTAGATTGTGAGTTATAAAGGTTAGAATTTGTGTAGTCTTGCTTTGAAATGTTGAAATGTTGTCTTTGAATGTTGGGTAGTGTTTGGGTAGTTGATTCTTGGATTGTTGTTGATTGAGATCGGGGTTGAATGATGGTTAAATGCATGTTGAGATATATGGCCTACTTTGTCATCTAACTTAATTGTTTCATAATTGTATAGTTGGTGATTGTTAAATGTTGTTTATTTGATTGTTGAAATATGGTTAAATTGATTATTGATTATTAATTGTTGAATGCGAGAGTCGGGCAACCCTCGTTGTTGACTCCTCGAATTGGAATTGTTATTGTTATTATGAGTCAGGAGTCGGGCAACCCTCGTTGTTGACTTCTCGAATTAAGTCACATTGTTGTGAGCTTTGATAATGTTGTGTTACCTCGGGAGGCATCCTGGGTTGCGGGTATAGTTATCATGGCTACTTCCTATCTCGCATGGGCGGAGAGGCCATGGGGTGTGGGTCTAGGTCAAGGTACCTCAGGATTGTGTCATTGGGTTTGAAGGAGTTGATAAGCATTGAAAGTGGTGTATGAAGCTTCATCAACAAGTGTATCGTATCCTTATTGTGTGTTTACTGTTGTTATTATATCTGTACTGTTATCAGTGTTAATTGTGTGTTGTAGCTCGTGGTTAACTTCCAAGGTGGTAAGGTATATGTGTTCAAAATATCTATCGAATTCCTCACTGGGCTTGTTTTATATAAGCTTATTCTTATTCGTTATCTGTATTCAGGTGTTACTGAATAGGATTACGGGTACGTGCCTCAGGAAGCTGAAAATGTGCCTTATGTGGACAAGTCTTATGTGCCGGAGTCATGTCTATGAGCTTGTCTTAATCGTTGGAGTAATATGTATTGTATAACTTACTTAAGATAAAGACTTATATGCATTGCTAGTTTAGTAGTCTTTCCTTTGAACATGATTAGACTGCTAGACTGATTTATAATCTATTTTGGAAATGTATGATATAGCCTATGGATTGATGTTGGAACGGAGGCGTATAACTTATGAATGACCTGTTGTATGGTTGTTGAATATAAATGGAAATGGTTGTGTTGTTTATTGTTGAAATGGTTGTGGAGTTGTTGTTGATTTTGAAGTTGGTTGTATGAGTTACAAAAGGGGTTGGTTTAGAGCCTCGGTATTCGAGTTACTATCGTTATACTGTCGAAATTTCGTTGCGTCCTGACTAATTGTAGGTGGGGTCGAGTTGGGGCGTGAGAGGAGAAATTTTTGCCTTTAGTGGAGTTCACCTACAATAATAGTTACCAATCTACTATAGGCATGGCTCCCTATGAGGCATTGTATGGTCATAAATGCAAATCCCCATTGAATTGGGAAGCGGTCGAAAAGATGAGAACAGTTGATCCAATTTTGTTACCTGAGATGATTAAGATGATGGATAATGTTCATCTTATTCGATAGCGTATGATTACAGCTCAGAGTCATCAGAAGTGTTATGCTAATAAGCACCGTCGAGATCTCGTCTCGAGTTTGCTTTGGGTGATCATGTGTTTCTTAAGATTTCTCCTCGAAAGGGGTTGATTCGGCACGGTAAGAGTAGAAAACTTAATCCCAAGTTTGTGGGTCCGTTTGAGATGACAGAAAAGGTGGGTCCCTTAGCTTACCGTTTAGCTTTGCCTTGGAGTTTATCGAGACTGCACGATGTCTTCCATGTGTCAATGTTAAGGAAATATCATCCAAATCCTTCACATGTACCTGAACTAGAACCTTTACAGATTGAGGAGAAGTTAACTTATGAGGAAAGGCCGATTCGAATTATGGATCGAAAAGTTCAGGAGCTTCGCAGGAAGAGTATTATGATGGTAAAAGTTTTGTGGAGTCATCACGGTAAAAGCTTCAGGGTCAGTATCTAGAGTTGTTTGTCGATCAGGTAGGAATTGTGCGGACGCAATTATTTTAAGAGGATGATGGTATAATACCCGAGCCCGGAACATGAAATTTTTCTGTTTCTTTTTCTGAAAATTATATTTTTCCTATATTCCACGATATTTAAATGTTATTCATTCATCGTCATAAAGTGCATCGCATTTCGAGAGTGTTAGCTAGAAAATGATTTTTAGTCCTCAGCAAATAGTAAAAATAGTATTTATAGTATTTAGAATTTTAGTTGTTAGTTTTAGTAGGATTGTAGTTTTATGCCTTGTTTTAATTAAATGCCTACAAATAGCTAACTGTGACCAAGCAAAAAACCTTTGCCCTTGACCATTTTAAGTTTTCATCTTTTATATAAGTATAATATACATACAAAGCAAGCAACAATGCTATAAAAAAAAAAAAAGAAGGCCGAAACTTCAAGGAGAAAGAAAAAAAAACCTTTCAACTTCAATTCGTCAAATCTTCGCGTGAGCTTGCTTAGGATCATTCACGGGCCTTTCAACATTGTTTTCCTAGCATCTAGTAGTGGCTAAGGTGATGGATGCATCGTTATTTGTGCATTTAAATATATTGTATCTAAACTTTAATTTTTAGGATTTATGCGTAGAACGTTATTCTGATCATTTTGTTGCTTGGTAAATGTTCTTTGATGATTGTAGAACATTTATTTGTGAGTTATTAGCATTTTATGGGGTTGAATTTGGCTAATACAATATTGGATTACAATGGAATAGTAGATTGTGAATAGTAAAATCCTCGTTTTATATTCATGTTTCGAATTGGGTTCTTTTGATGTAGAAATGTGCTAGACATGCTAAAATGCTTAAATGTATGGTTTATTTGGGTTGTGCAATGGAAAAACGGTGAAAAATGCTTTGGTTCATGTTGGTGTCGTTTTGGTCGAGTTTGGCGTTTCCTTATTTTGCGTAATGGCATTGTCTCGGGAGGCCATGGAAGCACTTTTGGTACGATTATGGCGTTGGTTGGGTGTTTGATTAGGGTAGCTGTACTTGAAATGAGCAAAGGAGAAATCGAGGCTTTGCGGGAATTCTAGGTTGAAGTAAGATTTTGTGGCTTTTAAACGTGCCTTATGGTGTCCTAAGTTGAGTGGTGAAGTCGGTTTCCAGAACTCGTGGCTCGTTTGGAACTAGTAGCATTTTGAAAGTTGGGGTCGTTTTGTGTTTTTGTTGGTTTTTATAATGCTTTGTTTTTAGAATGCTTATTGTTGCTTATTATGCTTGATATAACTTTATGATTGAATTGTATACCAATTGTTGCTATTGCGTGCTAGGGTAACCTACTTTGTTATTTTCCTACGTGTAGCTCTATCGCTTGATTGTTGCATAGTATATTGTATGGCATCCATAGAGTCAGGCGCGGGTGTGATGGGCCTCTTTGGATACCCTCGGGTTGCCAATGTTGGTTGCTCTAGCTCATGTCCTATTCCCTCTCTTGCTTGGGTTGCCGCCCAGGGAGATTTGGGTCGTAGTTTGACTGGGTATTTTCGGAGTATTCCAAACTGAAGTTATAAGGTGGTTGGGTCAGCGCGTCGTCATCGAAATCATGATTGTGGTTGCTCGTGAAAAGTGAGTCGTATCCTTTGATTAAGTGGTTATAGCCTTAGTGCTTATAATGTTGTCTTGATTTAAGAGTTGTCTTAGTCTTGTTGTTCTTAAATGTTTAATTTGATTGACCTACTTGGCTATTTGTATTGCACTCTTCTTTCACCTCCGTCCCGGGAGATTGTTTAACCCTCGCTAAGCAATAGTTTTTGCTCTTCCCTTTCTATACCATATTTCAGGAGTAGTTGATGTTGTTCCTGTTGAGGTGCTCGAGGAGGATGAGGAGCAGGTAGAAGTGTTTCCATGATTGCACTTTCTTTGCTTAGCTGGTGGTTGGTTGCCAAAATTTTGTGGCGGAGCTATGCTTGTTGTATATGTACTTGGCTATATGATGTATTTTGAGGCTTTGTAGCCTTGTATGTAGTTTCTATTTTGAGGCTTTGCCGGTCTTGTATGTAAAAGTTAAAAGATTGTAAAGTTGTACTCGCATAACTAGTAAAAAACTACATGCTAATGGTTTACATCTCTTAGTGGCGTAAGTAATTGTGTAGTATGCATGACATTTGGGTTTTTGAACCAAGGTACCGTTAATGAAAAGATGTATGTTTTAAAGAAAGTTGTCTTGTTTCAAATGAATGTTATAGATCTTGCGCGTAATATGTTGAATGTAGGGGTTTCGGATCGTCCGTGGTACAGAAGAGACTACATCCGTGTGTCGGGTCTGGACTTGACCTTTTGCTGGGTCGAGTCGGGGTGTGACAGGTAGTATCGGGCTGTCGGGTTAAAAATGCCATGATTATCATGTTCTTTCCCCTATCTTGCATGGACGGAGATGCCATAGAGTATGGGTTAGAATGGGGTACTTCCGGAAAGTATCAATGGGCGTAAAGGGTTGGTTGAGTTCGTGATGGCGTATGGAGCTACATCAACTAGTGTATCCTTTCTCAATTGAATGACCATTTGTGTTGGTATAATTGAATTAATGTTGTTGATGAAATTTATGATATGTTATTGTTCATGGGATGTTTTTCCCAAGTGGTAAAATAAAGTGTTTCCAAAATATCCTATTGAACGCTTGCTGAGCTTTGTATTGTATAAGCTCACCCTCTTTATTGACTTTCAGGTGTTACCAAGCCGGACTTAGGGTACGTTCTTCAGGAGACTGAGTACGAGCAATATGTGGATGAGTCCGATATGCAAGAGTCTTGTCCTTGATGTCTTTGCTGGAGTACTTTTTTTGTTGTCTTGTATTATAGAACAAGTTGTATTATATTTACTTTGAAGTTTGTATTATATAAGATGTTATAAAGATAGTGAAAAATATAATGCTAGTTTAGTTGTCTTACTTTTGGAAATGAATAGATTGCTAGACTAGTTTTATTTTTATTATGCATATGTATGGTATAGCTTGTGGTATATTGTTAAAACATAGACATATGACTTGTGGTTGAGATGTTGTATGGTTGTATAATGAATGGTTTTGGATGTGTTGTATGTTGATGAATGGTTGTTGGAGTTGTGGTTGAAGTTGTAGTTGGTTGTGTGATGTTATAAAGGATTGGTTTAGAGTCCTATTGTCCATATTATAGACGTTATATTGCCGAAATTCCGTTGCGTCCTAACTGATCGTAAGTGGGGTCGAGTTGGGGCATCACATGGTGCCCTGAAACGAGAAAATATGTTCTCTCTTATGAACTTGACTATGACTTTGTGGTCATTGGTTCGGGTTATCACTGCTTCTACCCACTTGGACACATAGTCGACACCTACAAGAATATAGGTGTACCCAGAAGAAGAAGAAAGGGACCCATAAAATCAATACCCCATACATCGAATATTTCACATATGAGAATAGATGCTAGGGGCATCATGTCCCTTTTTGAGATAGATCCAGCTTGTTGACATTGGGGGCAATTCTTACAAATTTGCTAGGCATCTCTGAAAAGAGTGGGCCAGAAAAACCCACACTGTGCGACTTTGGCAGCTGTCTTATTGCCTCTGAAATGGCCACCACATGCTTCAGAGTGGCAGAATTAGAGTATACTATCAAACTCGTCCTCAGGTATACATCTCCTAATGACCTGATCGGCACAAATTTTGAAAGGATAGGGGTCTTCCCAAATGAAATACTTAACTTGTGCCATAAAACGTTCCTTTTTCCCTTTTACCCTAGTGAGTTGGAAACTCTTGGGCAGCCAAATAATTGACAAAGTGGGCATACCAAGGGGTCTGTTGTGAGATAGCAAAAAGTTGCTCATCAGGAAACGTATATTTGAAAAGCAAAGAATCAATAGGAGAATCACGCACATGACGTGATAGATGATCGGCAACAGAGTTTTCACTTCCCTTTTTATCCTTGATCTCTAAATCAAACTCTTGAAGTAGTAACAGCCAACGGATTAAATGGGGCTTTGTATCCCATTTTGTCAGTAAATACCACACAGCTGCATGGTCTGTGTAAACTATTACTTTTGATCCAAGGATATATTGTAGTGACCCCAACCCGACCCTTCTCAAGATTAGGTCAAAATCCACGCTCATTGTTGTTGCGTTCTTATGTTCATAAATTTTGATAACATTAAAAGAAGTAAAGTGTAAAGATCTTTAATAATAACTAGCCATTAAACAGTAATTCCGATACAAAGGGTGTTACAACATTCGAGACATGCAAACTACCCTGCTATTCTACCAACTAGGGTTTCAGCAGTAGCTACCCTTCTACCCGAGAATAATACAAACAAACTCCAACTTTCACAACTTGGGTCAAAACATGATAGGCAAGAAGCTTTGAGCTTGTATCTACTCAACTTTAGCATACAATGTCAACCCATTTCAAGCTAAACCACACCTGCAAGGAGGGGAGAAAAGAGGGTGAGCTCTTGGGAAGCACAGTGAGGATGGAATATGAGAGTTTTAAAAATGCTTTTGGGTAGGCCCTTTTGAAAATCATGATGCGAGGCAGTACAAGTGCGATAACATCAATAAACTATTCACATTTGAATCACGTGTCAATAACAGTAATGATATCTAGATAAACAATCAACTTTCCTCTCCGAGGGCGGTATTGGTCCCAAGCGAGAGTAGGCTCTCTAAGGGCGGTAGTAGTCCCAAGCAAGAGTACTTAACTTTCGTCTCCGATGGCGGTACTGGTCCCAAGCGAGAGCAAGCTCTTCAAGGGCAGTAGTGGTCCCAAGCGAGAGTACTTATTCAAATAAAAAGGATACAGTTCCATGAGCAATTTTATAGATAGCCAGTCTCATATCTTCTGTCGATATCATATTCCCAAACGCCAAATAGGAGGGTGATATCCGGATATACCCACAAATTACCATGCTAACCGGGTCATCCTGGCAAGCCCGATGCCGCCCAGGTGATACCAGAACTTCTATGATAGGGTTCATTAAATTGTTTGATCTTTAACGATTGAACAAGTGCATCCAATTCTCCCAGGGAGTCAAGCCCCCCAGCGAGAAAAGCACTATCAAACAGGAACAATTGCATGCACAAGTAACCACGTAACACACAATTGATAATATATTTGTATTTTATGATCACGCAATTCAATAAGCACGGAAGTGGGGAACAACGAAAGAGGTTGTCCCAGAGCAAGTATATTAAAAATAACATATAGCTGGAAGCCTTTAGAGCAATTGGTTTTCTTAAAAAATAACTCATTGTTGTCACTTAAAATGTTTAATAAATACCTTTTAGCTTATATGTAATAGATAATCAATGGATAATCATATACATATGCTATATGTTTCCGTAACTAGATAAGAAATTTAAATATTCCCCGGATATGATTTAAGCTAACCCTTTATTTGGAATCTTTAATTCTAAAGATTTTGATAACCTATCATCAAAAGTACCAAATTCTAGATTAAGATATTCCCTTAATAATTTCTGAAGGCTATGGGGAGGAAGATTTAAAGTCAGCTATATTGTTTTGCAATTTGGTAGTTCTATCAACCAAGATGCCTAATTCCACACTAAGTAGGAATACTTCACAACAGTTTTATTGATAGTATTTAATTTTAAATCCTTCCTAGACCGGTAACTACCATTTGCTTAGCTTTTAAGCTTCCAATCTTTTAGTTAATGTATTAGCATCATTCACTTATAATAACCTCACATAGCAAATAAGCTAGCCTACTGTACTACATATTGGTAATATAGTAAAGTTCCACCCTTACATATATTTTAATATATTTCTATATTAATAAGCTTTCCTACACATATTACCCTACTTTGTTTTTAAGTAGATGTCTTCACATGATAAGTAAACTATTCCAACATATTTATATGTAAAGTAGAAACATACAAACTAAACTTATATTTACTGGAGTATAGAGAAGCTAATAAAAACTCCTCACATGTTACTTGTACATAAACATTTATGCTAGTAGTTTCTCATGAATAAACTGATTATTTCACATATCGAACAATAATGCTAAACGTATATAAATATTCAGCTTTTTTTAAAATCACCTCTAGCTTAAAACTAGATTCAATTTAGCATTTCTTCAACCACCTACCTGTATGATTCACTCGCGTTTAGCTAACACTCAATAACCGTACACGAGAATGTCCAAAGAAAGTCTGCTACATTCAATTTCCTATAACACCTAAAAAGTCGAATTGGCTAGCTAACCAAAGCATAGATCATCTGTTTCCAGTATTTATGTGAGCATATCACTGGTCAAAATATAGTACACACACCTAACTATAACGGGTAGTACATAATCAAGATGCAGTTCTTACATAAAGAAAATTCCTCACATTCACAATCAATCAGGTTATAACTTATAAGTTAATAGCTAACATATCGAATTATCATATAGAATTAACTCATATAAATAAACTTGTATATAAATTACAGTAGTTGAATAGCTTCCTTGGAGCTTCGGGCTAGTATGAAGTATTGGCAATTAAATTGGGTTTGAAGGGATAAAAGCTCGTGGCATATATGCATAAAATAAAAGAGTATAAGGATACCACTAACAGTGTCAATGGAAGATTAAAATAGTAAAATGACAGAGCTACAGTCAACGACTTACAGCCCACAAACATCCATCACACGGCCTGGAAAGGGCATAACAGCGCGACTCGAGAGATGTCAAACACTGACCATGACAATAGTAGTGGTAAGACTATACTACTATTTTTTATACTATGTCATGAATTATTATGCCTTGGGTCAAAAATTATATTTGAGCATTTCCTATATAAGAATAGTGGTTACCAAACAGTAACAAACTAGCCTATCATTAGGCTAAGAGAAGAAGTAAAAGACAAGAAATAAAAAGTATATACCTAAAGAAAAGATTTCTTTGATTGCACACAGTAAAATTTACAAAAGTTGAAAGAAAAGAAAGATAGCTTGTTCAAGCTCTGCCTAAAACGAGGAAATGTCGCCTATTTATACAACGTTGAGGACTTGAAAACAAAATGAAAAACAGCCTAAACCGGATTCGAAATGTTTGGAGTCCGGGGTCACTATACACTCACATGAAAAAAGCAAATAGTTGCTTTACTTTACATAAAGTAAATAGTAAACTTTGTCTACTGAAAAGGACATTTCCTTGGCTGCAAGTAGAATTCCACTTATGATGAGAGCGAGATTTCACTTGACAAAAATCCTTCAAGCATCAGCTTTTTGAATCAGTCCAAAAATCCTTTAAGCATCTTCAGACTTTATCTCTATCTTTTCATAAATTTGTCCAAGAACAGCATCATTGCTCCTGGGCAGGTGCTTTTCCTTTTTGTTTAGCCATTAGTGCTTTTTCAATGAGGACATCTTTTAAGCTGTCCCAAACATCTTCTGCCAGCACATTAGGATTCTGTGCTTCTCCTGCTAAAACATTGAATTGATTTGAGCGCATAGACACGTCTGATGTAGAATCAACATCATGGTCATCACCATCAACTTCTTTGCCAAAGTTTTTAAAAAAATCCTGCTTTATTGCATCGAGATAGGACGCCATAATATCGCCTTTAGAAGTATGTTGTTGTCGTATTTGAATTTTGCGTAGGAAATGGGAAAAAGGAGATTCATCCTCTTGAGTTGATTGTTCCACTTGTTCTTTGTAGATTTGCACCATCTGGGTGATTTCATCCACCATAGCTTGTCCATAAGGCTTATTTGTCTCTTGATCGATTTTCAAAAGTTTTGGCCAAAATTTCAAAAAGAATTTTCTTTTTAAACAAAACATTTTTTGTTTATTTATTACGGCTATGGGTACCCACTTCTAAATCCATGGGACACCAAATTCTATGAAGAAAAATAAAGAACTTGATCCTTCAATATAAAGATCAGGATTATTCCTAATATGAGGGCAAGAAGCTAACCATTCAGTAAAAAGTCCTTTGTAAGGTTCATGTAAAATTTTTATGGGAGGTCCATATTGAGGCCACCAAGTATGGATCCAAGCAGGGAATTTTCTCTGCTGAAAAATTTGGGGATTGAATTTTAAAAACCAAGTATGTTTTTTCTAAGGATTTATATATAAGAAAACTTTAAAAAATGCTTCAATATAATCCCAATAATTAAATTGGTAAATATTTTTATTATCATTAGGATAAGTGAATTGTCTCTCAGCCATAGTGCTGATTCCCCAATCTGAGGGTGAAAGAATTTTCTTAATATAGGCTTTACTATAAGTATAAATCGGAAGAGAATTATTCCTTTTAAAATGTTCAAATTCACAACTATCAGTTGCTTGCAAAAGAGACTCATAAAAGACTCTTGACTTGTGATGATGCACAGGGAAAAAGAAGTTATTGAGATAACGGTCCATAAGGTACCATGGGTCATTTTCCCATTGCTTATCCGAAATTTCAAGGATAAGTATGATTTCCTTATAAGAGTGTGATTCATAAGAATCAATCTCATCTTCTTGTTCCACAACATTGGCATAGGATGATGCCTGTGGGGCAGAAGTGTCTGCATCAAGCAATTTCTTGATTTGTGCATAATTTGGATGAGATGGGTCGATAGTAACACCACCACTAGTTAGATTAACTAACTGTTTTCCTGCAATGACCCTTTGAGAGTCATTTTTACCACGACCTCTTCCCCTTCCCCTTTGAGGGTTAGAGTAATTTCCCCTAGTGGGGAGCATCCTGCAAATATTCACGAGTAAGGAAATCAGGTAGGGAATTTTTATCCCCTTTGATATAACAAATATCAAAATCAAAAGGAGCAAGATGAGCTTGCCATCTAGCAAACATTTGCTTAGAAACATTATGTTTAAAATCTTTTTGAAACATAAATTTTGCAGCACTACAATCAGTACGTATAAGAAATTTTTGATTGTATAAATCATCTTGAAATTTTAAAACACATTTAACAATTGTAAGAATTTCTTTTGCAACAGTAGCATAATTTTTTTGACTATTTCCCCATTTACCATAATGAAATCTAACAAGTAATTCTTGTTTTGATTGAGGATGAATTTGTTTTAAAATTCCCCCAAAACCAATATCAGAAGCATCAGTTTCAATGATTTTATCCCATGCAGGATTAGCTAAAGAAAGACATGGTAATTTAGCAACTTTAGACTTTATTAATTTAACAGCATTTGTATGAGCTTCTGTCCAAACAGAAGGAGATTTTTTCAATCTATCATATAAGATAGCAGTATCAAAAGCAAGATTTTGATAATAAGGCAGAATATAATTTAAGCTACCAAAAAATCTTTGTAATTGAGTTTTATCAAGAATTTCATCAGGAAATTTAGAAGCAAAATCAATACTTCTATTAATAGGAATAATTTTTCCCTGTTCAATATTATGACCTAAAAATCTAATCTTTGTTTGACAAAGAACCATTTTTGGTCTAGATATAACCAAACCACTTTGTATAATAATATTTTTGAAAATATTCAAATGTTTAAAATGTTGTTCAATATTTTTGGAAAATACCAAAATATCATCAATATAAACAATAATAAAATCACTATAAGGAATAAAAATATCATTCATAATATGTTGAAATTCTGAAGGAGCATTCTTCAAATCAAAAGGCATAACATTCCATTCATAATGTCCAATTGGAACAGTAAAAGTCGTTTTATATCTATCAGATTCATGAATTTGAATTTGCCAATATCCTGATTTTAAATCAAACTTTGAAAATATTAAAGCATCATGCAATCTGTCCAAAAGATCTTTTTTATTAGGGATAGGATACCTAATCCATTTAATCACTTTATTAAGAGGTTTATAATTAATAACAAGCCTAGGAACACCTCTTTCTTGTTCCGAATGTTTATTAACATAAAAAGCAGTACAACTCCATGGAGAATGATAAACTCTTATTAATTTATTTTCTATCAAAGAATTAATTTCTTTTTTACACAATTCCAAATATTTAGAATTCATTTGACAAGGTCTAGCTTTTGTTGGTATATTTTTTTCAACAAAATCTTCTTCATAAGGAAGAGTAACAATATGTTTTTTTCTATTCCAAAAAGCATTTGGATGATCATTACAAATTTCAACAGAAAATTGTTCTTGAATTAATTTAATTTTTTCTTGAACTTTTAAAGTTTTTAATCTTTCTTCTATATTATAAAAGGAAATTTCTTTTTGAATAAAATTTAATTGAGAATTTTTTGCAATAAGAAAATCTTGAATTTGATTCAAAAATTTTATTTTGGGATCAGTTATAAACTAAAAATATAAATTCATTCCTTGATAAGAGGCTTTTATTCCATTAGCATCTATATGCGTAAGAGGCATAATTTCCTGTATAAAAGGAGTACCAAGTATAACTTGATTAGTCAAATTTTTAACTAATAGAAAAGCAGCAGGTATACAAACCTTATCATGACAAATATAAGTATCAGTCAATTTATATTGAACATGTAAATTTTGTCCAGTAGCAGCAGAAATAGTATGAGTAGTTTTCTCAAAATATTTCGTAGGAACTAATCCTTCCTGTATACAATTTATATCTGCTCTAGTATCAATTAAAACAATTAAATCACGTTTAATAAAATCTTTTTCTATTAAAAGATTAATCTTAACATGCCATTTTTGTGTGGTAACTAATTTGAGATTAGCTAGTAAATTATGCTGATCATTAACATATAGAGAATGAGAAATTTCTTCTTTCATTTTCCCTTTTTCTATTAAAGAAAGGCAATTTTCAATCACATCATTCTGTTGTTTTAGAGTTCGAATTTCTTCTTTCAAAGTTTTTACTTCCCTATTTAAGTCATTAACAGTAACTACCTTATTTTGTTTTTCATTTAACTGATTTATCAATTCTGAAAACCTATATGGTTGTGGATCCTGAATAATAGGAGTTTTTATTTCTTGATTAGAATTAAAACAATCAATAATTTTAGCTTTTAGCTTTGTATCATTAATACTATCAAGTAAATCAACAATTTTATCGCTTGAAGTTATAACATTTAACTCAATATCTTGAAATTGAGATTGTAATTTATAAAGATCAATATCAGATTCACTATCATCTTTTTGGCATTTATTACAGCATTTAGTATTATTTTCCTCATCAGAAAAACTAATTAAATCATCAGATTCAATAGCATGAAGATTATCACTAC
This sequence comes from Ehretia macrophylla, assembly GCA_037974665.1. Classification (NCBI taxonomy): domain Eukaryota; kingdom Viridiplantae; phylum Streptophyta; class Magnoliopsida; order Boraginales; family Ehretiaceae; genus Ehretia; species Ehretia macrophylla. The sequence continues at coordinate 59,901,714 of CM075781.1, forward strand.
TAGTAGTACCAGTATCAGTATCAATGTCAGATTTATCACTATCTGAATTTAACAAAACTTTAGTTAAAGATTCTTTAAGCTTATCATCAATATCAAGACTATTAATCTTCTTTTTCATTCTACATTTATTAGCATAATGACCTTTTTTTCCACATGTATAACATGTTGGTATCTTCTTTTGAGGAACATAACCTTTTTTCTCACGCCATGCACGTTTTCTAGCTGCCTGCTTTTTATAAGCATTAGACTTATATTTCTTATAATATTCCATTTTATGAGGTCTCTCTTTATTACGTTTTCTAGGTTTATTCCTAGAAGTACTAGGCATATCCATAGCAAATTGTTCACAAAATTCTCCTAACTGATTTTTCTCAATTAATTTTTGTTTCTTTAATTGATAATTCATGCGAATATCATTACAAATAGATAATCCCTCTTCTACACATAAAGTAATAAGGGTACCATAATTTAAGGAATCCCAATCAATATTATTACTATCTGATCTTTGCCTAAGATTTTTTCTAATTCTTTCTGCAAAAACAGAAGGTAAACCATCAACAAATTTTTACTTCCAATGATTACTATTAGCATCAGGGAGATTCATAACTCTAGATAAGAAAACATCCTTGTACCATCTAAAAGATGTTAAAGTAGGACAACGCAAATTCTGCAACAAAGTCCTAGAATTATCATAATGATGTAGATATCTACCTGTAAAATGCTCACATATAGCAAGACACAAAGTATAAACAGCATTTTCCTGCACATTTTCTCCTACTATCTTAGTAGTATTTAAAATTTCATCTCTTTGATTTTGAACTAAATAATTGTCCCACCAACCTTTAAGTTGGCCAGCAAATCCTGCTATAATCATCAAAGCTATCTGTCTATCAGAATTACCATTTTGTTTACAAATAGTAGAATACATTAGCATTCTATGAGCAGTGTTATAAATTTGTAATTCTGTTTGACCATCAATAGACCATTCATATATTTGTCTACCATAAAACGTAATAGTTTTAGTCATTAATGGTTCTTCAAAGAGAATATCCTGTGGAGTAGGACGAGGATAATAATATTTTATTTGAGTAGGAACATCTTGATATATATTCCTAAAATTTTTTAGCTTATTAACATCAAAAGCCAATTGTAAATTTCTAGCATGAGCTATTTTTTCTTCCTGAGTAAGATTTGGTTCAAATTGATCATTGATCATACTAAATTTTAAACCTTTTAAAGCATCATCTAATATTTTTTCTAATTTAGAAGTAGAAGGTGCTAATTTAAATCCATCTATAAGAGGTGGGGGTTGTAAATCAGCTTGAACTTCAACAATAGTATCTGAATCAGAAGAAGTTGATTGTTTCTTGTTTGCAATTTTTTTCATATTATTATTTATTTGCTGAAGTGTATTCAACACTAATGAAAGTTGTTCACCAAAAATTTTAAGTGAAATATTTGTAAAATTATTTTGCTTAAAAAGCTTATTTATATGGTCAGTAACCGTGGGTAAAACATTATTATCAATCATTTTCATAAAAGCATTGCCTTCTATTTCAGCTGAAGTTTTAGCATCTGAATGTTTAAATGGTTGTAAAGGCGGATAAGTAGCCTGTAAAATTTTTGTAGAACCAGAAGTTCCAATATTCCATTTTCTCTCAATAACAGCAATATTAGCATTCATGAGATTTTCAAAAAACCAAGGAACAAAATATTTTCGTTCTTGTATTTCATTTAAATGATTGTAAAACTGATCTATGAATTGAAATCTTTCTTCTTGTGAAAAATAAGAGAAAAACCAATCACAAAATTCTTTCCATTTGGGTTGTAAAAACTAATTATTAATAAGTTTTCTTTCATTACTTCCTGGTGTAAAATCCATTAACCACCAAAATTAATTTCTGAAGTATTACCTCCATAATCAGAAGGAGTAGGATTAACCCCAAATCCAAGAATATCTTTTTTAATTCCTTGAGGAATTTGACTTTTAGTTAATCTAATTTTCTCTATTATTTCTTGAGGAATTTCCAAATTCTCAGCTATCAATTCCGGTTTATCTAATTCAGATTTACCTAGATCTTCTCTTATATGAGAAATTGAAGCCCTAGATGAAGAAGTTATATCTACCCTATAATTTAAAGGAGATATATAACTGTGTGTTGACACGGATCTAATAAAACGAGGAATACCTAAATTAGGCGTCTGTTGAAATCTAAGTCTAATTTGACCTTCAGGAGTTTGTTCAACTTCTGTTAATTCAGTTTCAATCTTAGGTTGACTAGGAACAGCCTTATCAATTTCCCAACATTCTGGAAATTCTATCTCATTCCATTGTATCATTCTTCTAGTAGATATTTTAGATCTACTTAGATTGGTTTCAATTATAACAGTTTTACCTGTTTTATCCTGTAATTTACAGTTAGGATTCAGAGTATGTAAAACCTTATAATATATGCGATAACATATACACATGATTTCAGATCCAATTTTATAATCATAACCATGGGCTTTAACATATAATGTAAGTGCATCAAGTATATTTCTATCAGATAAAGAAAGCTGTAAATTTGGTCTAACATTAAAATAAACTGGTCCATGTGCCAGACTAGTTGTGAAACCCCACTTTCTTGCTTATCTCGTTTTACGTGTTTTACCTCGTTTTGCGTGCATATGATCTGTTTATGTGCTATAGGACCTAGAAAGTTATAATTTTGATTTCAATACTTCTAATACGTGCTAAATGTGCATTCATGAAATTTTCATAAAAAACGGAGTCAGAAATTTTATCGTCGATTTTCAGTGAATAGTGTTTTCGAAACACGTCCGCTATAATTTTGAAACTGGTCTTTTTAACCCTTCTAGACCTAGTCCACGGACTTTAATAGACCTGTGTTTGATGAAAACGGTTTTAAAATCGGCTTAAGAATTTATTAGGGTTTTTACACCGACTTTTGCGAAAATCGAGTTTTAAGCCGACTCGGGTGGAATTCTTTGAATGTAAAACTTCTTGTCACCTAAAAATAATCCACTTGAGATATTTTGGGGGTTGCATAATTATTTTTAACTTGGTGAGCACTAAAATGCAATTAAAGTCATTAAAAACACAAAAATACCTATTAAAATAACTTTGACTTTAATTAATTAATTGACCATTTAAGCTAATGTCCTCAACACACACTCACACAACACAAAAACACCATCACACACACACACATTGCCGTGAGGTTGAGGAGAGAAAAAGAGAAGAGAAAACTCAAGCTTTCAATCCAATTTTTCAAAGAAAAACCTAGTTTTTGTCCGTGAAACTTCGCACCGACTTGGATTCTGCTTGTTGGGCACGCATTGCACGCATTCCTAGGCTTATATCGCATCTAAGGTGAGAGAAAAATTCTAGATCTCAAAATGTCATTTTTGTGTTTTTGCGTATAAATGAAGATTGAACCGTTAGAATTGTAATCTGATGTTAGATTATTGCTCCTTGCATGCTAGGGATCATTATATACTAATACTACGAGTTTCTGTCGGATATAGCATAATTTTTATTTTCCGGGTATTTAATTTTGATTAAAATGTTCAAAGTTGATTTAATTGAGTTGCGTTGCTCGAAATCGATTGCCGTCGATTTCTAAATACTTGATAATTACGTGTTAGCGCTGTTGTAATGCCGAATTTTTGATTACATTGTTTGTGTGAAAATCTGGAAAATCCAGCCATGACATCTTAGGATTTTAGGGTTATCGGGCATGATTTAGAGGTGTTATGGTGGATTTCCGAGAGGGCTAATGTAGTAGGTTGAATGGGTGAGTGATAGGAACTGATTTGGCAATGTTTGGATTAGTAGATTGTAAGTTATGAATTTTAGAAGTTTAGGTTGTCATTCTTTAATTTCTTGAACGATGCCTTAGATGGTTGGGTAGTGTTCGAGTGATGAATGGTGAGTCGTTGTTGAGTAATTTAGGGTTTAATTATGTATATTATGCATGTCCGGTTAGATGGCCTACTTTGTCATCTAACTACGTTGTTTGTTGTTTAATTTAATATTGATGTTATATTGATGTTATTGATTGATTATTATTGAATGCGGGAATCGGGCACTCTTGTTGCCGATCTCCCAATTGATTGATTGATTTATGCTTGCATGATGATTGATGAATATGGAGTCTTGGTATGTGTGTGCCACCTCTCGGGCAGCGTCGGGCTGTCGGGTTGATAACGGCATGACTGCCATAGGCTACCCCCCAGCTCGCATGACGGAGATGTCATGGAGGGAAGGGGCTAGTGAGGTACCTCGGGTGCGTGAGTAATGGGGAGTTATAAGAAGAACGGTTGAGATCGTGATGGCGTTTGGAGCTACACCAAATAGAGTATCCTTATTGATTGGTTATATAGTTATGTGATGATAGCTTTATTTATGTTATTATGTTGTTGTGTGTTTACTTGCTCAAAGGACTAAATCCAAGGAGCGTAGTGAATACTGTCGAGATCTATCGGATCCTCACTGGGCTTATGTATATAAGCTCACTCTCTATTAATGCATGTTTTCAGGTGTACTTTCACAAGATTACGGGTACGTGCCTCCTGAAGAGGAGAATGTGGAAAATGTGCCTTTCGTGGATGAGTCATATGTCCCTGAGTCTTATCCATGATTCTATGTTGTTAAATGTCTTGTATATTAGTTTAATAGACTTTATATGTCTTATGGTTCTTAATGTAATAGATATTGAAAAGATGATGAACCAAACGATGTTAATTTAGTGGCTTTCTTTTGTCTATGTTTAAATTGTAGTTGTGTCTCAACTTACTTTTGAAATGTATGATAAAGTTGAGGTATTGTATGTCATGTTGGAACGGAGGCGTATAACGAGGATGTTTTATTGTATAATATGGTTGTGTTGTATGTTGTTGTTTGTATTGAGGAATTACTGGATGTATGATGTTTAATGAGGTTGGTTTAGAACCTCGGAAATCTGTTTACTGTCGTTATGCCGCCGAAATTCCGTTGCGTCCTGACTGATCGTAGGTGGGGTCGAGTTGGGGCGTGACAGTTTAAGTGGTATCAGAGCTCATGTTAGTTGTCAGCCGGGGTATTCTCGGAATGTGGGTAATGGTCTTAGCATGAAATATGTATGAAAGGAAAGAAAAATGAAATATGTATTGGTATGATTAATTGATTAAGTGATTATGTGATTTAAGTGCTTATGTGATTATGTGATCAATTTGTTTATGTGTTTTATATGAGTTTGTTATTTATGTGTTAATAGTTGTTTATAACCTATCTACGTGCTATAACTGTGCTAACTCTTTGATTAGTAGAATGGCCGGTCGACCGAGAACCAGAGGTAGGTCTGAGTTGACTGATGAGACTCCGAGTAACGTGGCACCGGGCCGTGACGGGGGTGATGACCGATTAGGAGCAGCTATGGAGCGGATTGCAGAGTTAGTGGCTAGTCAGGCACAGTTATTAGCAGGGCAGGCTGCCGAGAATGAGGCTAGGCGGGCTCAGCGTCTGAATATTCAGGGTGGTGACCACAGGCGGGGTAGCCTGAAGGATTTTTTAGGATATCACCCACCGAGATTTCAGGGGGAGCCGGATGATAGGAAGGCGGAGGTATGGATTAGCAAGTTGGAGAAGATTTATGATCCACTTGGCTATACTGATGAGCAGAAAGTCTCTTTTGCCGTGTATTTGTTAGATGACGAGGCAGAGGAGTGGTGGCGCACGGTAAGGACTAGCTGGGCGGCACAGGGTATTCCTTATATTTGGGGTACCTTTCTGATGGCTTTCCGAGCAAAGTATGTCCCGAGGATTTGCAGGGAACGGAGAGAGGCCGAGTTTCTAGCCTTGGTCCAGGGAGATGCTACAGTGGCTCAATATGAGGCCACATTTACTCGATTGTCCCGGTATGCACCGGAGTATGTGGCAGACGAGGAGCGGAGGACTCGCAGGTTTATGTTGGGGTTGCGGCCCGAGATTCAGGATGTGATGGCTCTGAATCGATATGATATCTTCACTGAGGCTTTTGATGCAGCTTCTAGATTAGAGAAGAGGAAAGGGGATCAGATTGTCTCCAGTCAGCCTAGTAAGAGGCCGTATCAGCCACAGGGCCAGCAGGTTTTATATAGGCCTCCAGTACAGTAGGTTGTCTACAGGCCACCTGCCCAGCAGGGTTCTTATAGGCCACAGGGTCAGCAGAGTTACTATCGGCCTCAGTTTCAGCAGAGGCCATATCAGGTTCAGACTCAGTTTAGACCAGCGCAGTCTCAGGGTCAGTATAGGCCTAGTGTGGTGAGACCTCAGCAGCAGGCTGTATCAGCTGCTTCTTCAGCTTCTGGTTATTCTAGGGGCAGTGTTAGTGCCACATCATCGCAGTGTAATTACTGCAAGCGCCCAGGGCATGTGGAGTCCGACTGCAGGGTAAAGGCAGGGACATGTTTGGGTTGTGGTAGCAGCGAGCATAGGGCGAAGGATTGCCCTAAGTATGCGAGGACTGAGGGTCGGGCAGCGACTCAGGGTTACCAGGGTAGGCCTACGGGCAGTGTACCACAGCAGCAGCGGGTTCAGGCTCGGGCTTATGCAGTTGACTTAGAGGAGATGCCTGAGGAGACTGCAGTTGTGGAAGGTAACTTTCTTATACTTGATCAACTTGTTAAAGTGTTGATTGATTCTGGTGCTACGCATTCTTTCATTACTCCTGCTTGTGTGCAACGTGTTAAATTGCAACCTGAAAGATTGCCTTATGTGGTTGAGATTAGTACCTCTTTGACTGATAAGTATGTTACTGGCTTAGTATGTAAGGATTGTTTAATACATGTTAAGGGGCATAATTTTCCTTCGGACCTTATTTTATTTCCTATCCGGGGGTATGATGTTATCTTGGGTATGGATTGGCTTTCTAAGTATGATGCCCAGTTGAACTGTAGAACCAAGGTAGTACAGTTTCGTTTGCCAGATCAGCCAGTAGTTGAGGTAGCGGGTAACCGGGGTGCTAAGACGAGTTTTGTTATCTCAGCAACTAAAGCCGTTAAGTTGGTGAGTAAAGGGTGTTCGGGTTATCTAGCTTATTTGATCAACAAGCCATCTGTTAAGCTACAGCTAGAGGAAGTCCCTATTATCCGGGAATATCCTAATGTATTCCCCGAGGAGTTGCCAGGATTGCCGCCTGAGAGGGATATAGAGTTTGTGATTAATCTTGTTCCCGGTACTCAACCTATTTCTAAATCGGCGTACCGGATGGCACCAGCTGAGTTGAAGGAGTTGAAGACTCAATTACAGGAGTTGTTGGAGAAAGGATTTATTCAGCAGAGTTCTTCACCTTGGGGAGCTCCTGTTTTGTTTGTGAAGAAGAAGGATGGCACTTTGAGATTTTGTATTGATTATCGTGGTTTGAATCAGGTGACCATCAAGAATAAATATCCTTTGCCACTGATTGATGAGTTGTTTGATCAACTTCAGGGAGCCAAAGTCTACTCTAAGTTTGATTTGAGGCAGGGGTATTATCAGCTTCGGATTCGCTCAGACGATGTTCCGAAGTCTGCCTTCAGGACTCGGTACGGGCATTATGAGTTTGTTGTTATGCCCTTTGGATTGACTAATGCACCGGCAGCATTCATGGATCTTATGCATCGAGTTTTTCAGCCGTACTTGGACCAGTTCGTGGTGATTTTTATTGATGATATCTTGGTCTATTCTAAATCTGAATTGGAGCACGAGCAACATCTACGGCTTGTATTGGAGAAGTTGCAGGAGCATCAGTTGTTTGCCAAGTTCAGCAAATGTGAATTTTGGCTGCAACGGATTTCTTTTCTTGGCCATGTTATTACACAGAGTGGTATTTCTGTAGATCCCACTAAGATTGAGTCGGTGATGTCTTGGAAGCGGCCAGAGAGTGTTACTGATGTCCGTAGCTTTCTTGGCTTGGCGGGTTATTACCGTAGGTTTGTCAAGGACTTCTCAAAGATTGCGGGGCCACTATCTAAGTTGACTCAGAAACGGACTATCTTTAATTGGGACGAGAAGTGTGAGAGTGGATTTCAGGAGTTGAAAAAGAGGTTAACTACCGCTCCAGTACTTGCTCTACCAGAGGGGACCGATAATATGGTCATTTACAGTGATGCATCAAAGGAGGGCTTGGGATGTGTTCTTATGCAGGATGGCCGAGTTATTGCCTATGCTTCCAGGAAGTTGAAGCCTTATGAAGTGAATTATCCGACTCATGATCTTGAGTTGGCAGCAGTTGTCTTCGCACTGAAAAAGTGGCGTCATTATCTGTGGGGCAGTAAGTTCGAGATTTTTACTGATCATAAGAGTCTAAAGTATTTATTCTCACAGAAGGAGTTGAATATGCGCCAGCGGAGGTGGATGGAGCTTCTTGGAGATTATAATTGTTCTATCAATTATCTGCCTGGAAAGGCAAATGTTGTGGCAGATGCTCTCAGCCGGAAGGCTAGTATTTCTTGTTTGGCTGTCAAGAAGTGGGAGGTTCTTGAGGAGTTTAGTTATTGGAGACCAGAGTTCACTCAGGTTGGGGTGATGTGTTCACATCTCCGTATTCAGCCTTTATTGTTGTCACAGATCAGGGAAGCTCAGCAACTTGATGTTAAACTTCAGAAGATCAAGGATCAGATTTCGGATGATCAGTCTGATTTCAAAGTGCATGAGGTTGGTATTCTTCGGTTTCGGAACAGGGTTTGTGTTCCCGATGAACCGGGCTTGAGACGAGGTATTCTGGAGGAAGCTCATAATTCTAAATATACTATTCATCCCGGTGGAACCAAGATGTATCGGGATTTGAAACAGCATTACTGGTGGAACAACATGAAGAGGGAGGTTGCTCAGTTTGTGTCTAGATGTTTGACTTGTCAGAGAGTGAAAGCCGAGCATCAACGACCAGCAGGTTTGCTTCAGCCGTTGGCTATACCAGAGTGGAAATGGGAGCATATTACGATGGACTTCGTCACTGGTTTGCCTAGATCACTGAGGGGTAATGATGCAGTTTGGGTTGTCGTGGATCGTTTGACGAAGACAGCTCATTTTATTGCCATGAGGTTGGGAGATGAGGTTACAAAGCTGACGGATCTCTATCTGGATCAGATTGTTAGACTTCACGGTATTCCATCTAGTATTTTCTCTGATCGAGATCCTCGATTTACTTCTCGTTTGTGGGAGAAACTTCAGGAGACCTTAGGTACTCAGTTGAACTTCAGTACAGCGTATCATCCACAGACCGACGGTCAGTCTGAGCGGACTATTCAGATTCTGGAAGATATGCTTAGGGCTTGTGTTCTGGACTTCAGGAAGAACTAGGAGAAACATCTACCACTTGCCGAGTTTGCCTATAACAATAGTTATCAAGCTACTATTGGAATGGCACCTTTTGCAGCTCTTTACGGTCGTAAGTGCCGTTCACCTTTGTATTGGGACGAGGTAGGAGAGATGAAGACTGTTGATCCGACTATTATGCCAGAACTTCTTGAGAAGATCGAGAATGTTCAGTTGATCAGGCAGAGAATGCTTACGGCGCAGAGTAGATTCAAGAGTTATGCTGATAAGCGTCGTCGAGACTTGGAGTTTGCAGTTGGAGATCGGGTTTTCTTGAGATTGTCTCCTCGAAAGGGGTTTGTTCGTTATGGTAAAGGTGGAAAGCTGAGTCCGAGATTTGTTGGGCCGTTTGAGATTACTGGCAGGGTTGGTAAGTTGGCATATCGGTTGGCTTTACCGGAGAACTTCTCTAATGTCCACGATGTGTTTCACGTGTCTAATTTGCGGAAATACAATCCGGATCCTTCTCATATTCTTGAGCCAGAGCCGTTACAGCTTCGAGAGAATTTGACTTATGACGAGCGTCCGATTCGTATTCTAGATCAGATGGACCGAGAGTTGAGGTCGAAGAGGATTCCGATGGTTAAGGTGTTGTGGAAGCATCACGGCATTGAGGAAGCTACGTGGGAGAGACGAGATCAGATGCAGCAGCAATACCCAGATCTATTCCGTACATCAAGTAAGAATTTCGAGGATGAAATTTCTATAAGGGGGGGAGAATGTGAAACCCCACTTTCTTGCTTATCTCGTTTTACGTGTTTTACCTCGTTTTGCGTGCATATGATCTGTTTATGTGCTATAGGACCTAGAAAGTTATAATTTTGATTTCAATACTTCTAATACGTGCTAAATGTGCATTCATGAAATTTTCATCAAAAACGGAGTCAGAAATTTTATCGTCGATTTTCAGTGAATAGTGTTTTCGAAACACGTCCGCTATAATTTTGAAACTGGTCTTTTTAACCCTTCTAGACCTAGTCCACGGACTTTAATAGACCTGTGTTTGATGAAAACGGTTTTAAAATCGGCTTAAGAATTTATTAGGGTTTTTACACCGACTTTTGCGAAAATCGAGTTTTAAGCCGACTCGGGTGGAATTCTTTGAATGTAAAACTTCTTGTCACCTAAAAATAATCCTCTTGAGATATTTTGGGGGTTGCATAATTATTTTTAACTTGGTGAGCACTAAAATGCAATTAAAGTCATTAAAAACACAAAAATACCTATTAAAATAACTTTGACTTTAATTAATTAATTGACCATTTAAGCTAATGTCCTCAACACACACTCACACAACACAAAAACACCATCACACACACGCACATTGCCGTGAGGTTGAGGAGAGAAAAAGAGAAGAGAAAACTCAAGCTTTCAATCCAATTTTTCAAAGAAAAACCTAGTTTTTGTCCGTGAAACTTCGCACCGACTTGGATTCTGCTTGTTGGGCACGCATTGCACGCATTCCTAGGCTTATATCGCATCTAAGGTGAGAGAAAAATTCTAGATCTCAAAATGTCATTTTTGTGTTTTTGCGTATAAATGAAGATTGAACCGTTAGAATTGTAATCTGATGTTAGATTATTGCTCCTTGCATGCTAGGGATCATTATATACTAATACTACGAGTTTCTGTCGGATATAGCATAATTTTTATTTTCCGGGTATTTAATTTTGATTAAAATGTTCAAAGTTGATTTAATTGAGTTGCGTTGCTCGAAATCGATTGCCGTCGATTTCTAAATACTTGATAATTACGTGTTAGCGCTGTTGTAATGCCGAATTTTTGATTACATTGTTTGTGTGAAAATCCAGAAAATCCAGCCATGACATCTTAGGATTTTAGGGTTATCGGGCATGATTTAGAGGTGTTATGGTGGATTTCCAAGAGGGCTAATGTAGTAGGTTGAATGGGTGAGTGATAGGAACTGATTTGGCAATGTTTGGATTAGTAGATTGTAAGTTATGAATTTTAGAAGTTTAGGTTGTCATTCTTTAATTTCTTGAACGATGCCTTAGATGGTTGTGTGAAACCCCACTTTCTTGCTTATCTCGTTTTACGTGTTTTACCTCGTTTTGCGTGCATATGATCTGTTTATGTGCTATAGGACCTAGAAAGTTATAATTTTGATTTCAATACTTCTAATACGTGCTAAATGTGCATTCATGAAATTTTCATCAAAAACGGAGTCAGAAATTTTATCGTCGATTTTCAGTGAATAGTGTTTTCGAAACACGTCCGCTATAATTTTGAAACTGGTCTTTTTAACCCTTCTAGACCTAGTCCACGGACTTTAATAGACCTGTGTTTGATGAAAACGGTTTTAAAATCGGCTTAAGAATTTATTAGGGTTTTTACACCGACTTTTGCGAAAATCGAGTTTTAAGCCGACTCGGGTGGAATTCTTTGAATGTAAAACTTCTTGTCACCTAAAAATAATCCACTTGAGATATTTTGGGGGTTGCATAATTATTTTTAACTTGGTGAGCACTAAAATGCAATTAAAGTCATTAAAAACACAAAAATACCTATTAAAATAACTTTGACTTTAATTAATTAATTGACCATTTAAGCTAATGTCCTCAACACACACTCACACAACAAAAAAACACCATCACACACACACACATTGCCGTGAGGTTGAGGAGAGAAAAAGAGAAGAGAAAACTCAAGCTTTCAATCCAATTTTTCAAAGAAAAACCTAGTTTTTGTCCGTGAAACTTCGCACCGACTTGGATTCTGCTTGTTGGGCACGCATTGCACGCATTCCTAGGCTTATATCGCATCTAAGGTGAGAGAAAAATTCTAGATCTCAAAATGTCATTTTTGTGTTTTTGCGTATAAATGAAGATTGAACCGTTAGAATTGTAATCTGATGTTAGATTATTGCTCCTTGCATGCTAGGGATCATTATATACTAATACTACGAGTTTCTGTCGGATATAGCATAATTTTTATTTTCCGGGTATTTAATTTTGATTAAAATGTTCAAAGTTGATTTAATTGAGTTGCGTTGCTCGAAATCGATTGCCGTCGATTTCTAAATACTTGATAATTACGTGTTAGCGCTGTTGTAATGCCGAATTTTCGATTACATTGTTTGTGTGAAAATCCAGAAAATCCAGCCATGACATCTTAGGATTTTAGGGTTATCGGGCATGATTTAGAGGTGTTATGGTGGATTTCCGAGAGGGCTAATGTAGTAGGTTGAATGGGTGAGTGATAGGAACTGATTTGGCAATGTTTGGATTAGTAGATTGTAAGTTATGAATTTTAGAAGTTTAGGTTGTCATTCTTTAATTTCTTGAACGATGCCTTAGATGGTTGTGTGAAACCCCACTTTCTTGCTTATCTCGTTTTACGTGTTTTACCTCGTTTTGCGTGCATATGATCTGTTTATGTGCTATAGGACCTAGAAAGTTATAATTTTGATTTCAATACTTCTAATACGTGCTAAATGTGCATTCATGAAATTTTCATCAAAAACGGAGTCAGAAATTTTATCGTCGATTTTCAGTGAATAGTGTTTTCGAAACACGTCCGCTATAATTTTGAAACTGGTCTTTTTAACCCTTCTAGACCTAGTCCACGGACTTTAATAGACCTGTGTTTGATGAAAACGGTTTTAAAATCGGCTTAAGAATTTATTAGGGTTTTTACACCGACTTTTGCGAAAATCGAGTTTTAAGCCGACTCGGGTGGAATTCTTTGAATGTAAAACTTCTTGTCACCTAAAAATAATCCACTTGAGATATTTTGGGGGTTGCATAATTATTTTTAACTTGGTGAGCACTAAAATGCAATTAAAGTCATTAAAAATACAAAAATACCTATTAAAATAACTTTGACTTTAATTAATTAATTGACCATTTAAGCTAATGTCCTCAACACACACTCACACAACAAAAAAACACCATCACACACACACACATTGCCGTGAGGTTGAGGAGAGAAAAAGAGAAGAGAAAACTCAAGCTTTCAATCCAATTTTTCAAAGAAAAACCTAGTTTTTGTCCGTGAAACTTCGCACCGACTTGGATTCTGCTTGTTGGGCACGCATTGCACGCATTCCTAGGCTTATATCGCATCTAAGGTGAGAGAAAAATTCTAGATCTCAAAATGTCATTTTTGTGTTTTTGCGTATAAATGAAGATTGAACCGTTAGAATTGTAATCTGATGTTAGATTATTGCTCCTTGCATGCTAGGGATCATTATATACTAATACTACGAGTTTCTGTCGGATATAGCATAATTTTTATTTTCCGGGTATTTAATTTTGATTAAAATGTTCAAAGTTGATTTAATTGAGTTGCGTTGCTCGAAATCGATTGCCGTCGATTTCTAAATACTTGATAATTACGTGTTAGCGCTGTTGTAATGCCGAATTTTCGATTACATTGTTTGTGTGAAAATCCGGAAAATCCAGCCATGACATCTTAGGATTTTAGGGTTATCGGGCATGATTTAGAGGTGTTATGGTGGATTTCCGAGAGGGCTAATGTAGTAGGTTGAATGGGTGAGTGATAGGAACTGATTTGGCAATGTTTGGATTAGTAGATTGTAAGTTATGAATTTTAGAAGTTTAGGTTGTCATTCTTTAATTTCTTGAACGATGCCTTAGATGGTTGGGTAGTGTTCGAGTGATGAATGGTGAGTCGTTGTTGAGTAATTTACGGTTTAATTATGTGTATTATGGATGTCCGGTTTGATGGCCTACTTTGTCATCTAACTACGTTGTTTGTTGTTTAATTTAATATTGATGTTATATTGATGTTATTGATTGATTATTATTGAATGCGGGAATCGGGCACTCTTGTTGCCGATCTCCCAATTGATTGATTGATTTATGCTTGCATGATGATTGATGAATATGGAGTCTTGGTATGTGTGTGCCACCTCTCGGGCAGCGTCGGGCTGTCGGGTTGATAACGGCATGATTGCCATAGGCTACCCCCAGCTCGCATGACGGAGATGTCATGGAGGGAAGGGGCTAGTGAGGTACCTCGGGTGCGTGAGTAATGGGGAGTTATAAGAAGAACGGTTGAGATCGTGATGGCGTTTGGAGCTACACCAAATAGAGTATCCTTATTGATTGGTTATATAGTTATGTGATGATAGCTTTATTTATGTTATTATGTTGTTGTGTGTTTACTTGCTCAAAGGACTAAATCCAAGGAGCGTAGTGAATACTGTCGAGATCTATCGAATCCTCACTGGGCTTATGTATATAAGCTCACTCTCTATTAATGCATGTTTTCAGGTGTACTTTCACAAGATTACGGGTACGTGCCTCCTGAAGAGGAGAATGTGGAAAATGTGCCTTTCGTGGATGAGTCATATGTCCCTGAGTCTTATCCATGATTCTATGTTGTTAAATGTCTTGTATATTAGTTTAATAGACTTTATATGTCTTATGGTTCTTAATGTAATAGATATTGAAAAGATGATGAACCAAATGATGTTAATTTAGTGGCTTCCTTTTGTCTATGGTTAAATTGTAGTTGTGTCTCAACTTACTTTTGAAATGTATGATAAAGTTGAGGTATTGTATGTCATGTTGGAACGGAGGCGTATAACGAGGATGTTTTATTGTATAATATGGTTGTGTTGTATGTTGTTGTTTGTATTGAAGAATTACTGGATGTATGATGTTTATATGAGGTTGGTTTAGAACCTCGGAAATCTGTTTACTGTCGTTATGCCGCCGAAATTCCGTTGCGTCCCGACTGATTATAGGTGGGGTCGAGTTGGGGCGTGACAGTTTAAGTGGTATCAGAGCTCATGTTAGTTGTCAGCCGGGGTATTCTCGGAATGTGGGTAATGGTCTTAGCATGGAATATGTATGAAAAGAAAGAAAAGTGAAATATGTGTTAATATGATTAATTGATTAAGTGATTATGTGATTTAAGTGCTTATGTGATTATGTGATCAATTTGTTTATGTGTTTTATATGAGTTTGTTATTTATGTGTTAATAGTTGTTTATAACCTGTCTACGTGCTATAACTGTGCTAACTCTTTGATTAGTAGAATGGCCGGTCGACCGAGAACCAGAGGTAGGTCTGAGATGACTGATGAGACTCCGAGTAACGTGGCACCGGGCCGTGACGGGGGTGATGACCGATTAGGAGCAGCTATGGAGCGGATTGCAGAGTTAGTGGCTAGTCAGGCACAGTTATTAGCAGGGCAGGCTGCCCAGAATCAGGCTATGCAGGCTCAGCTTCTGAATATTCAGGGTGGTAACCACGGGCGTGGTACCCTGAAGGATTTTTTAGGATATCACCCACCGAGATTTCAGGGGGAGCCGGATGATAGGAAGGCGGAGGTATGGATTAGCAAGTTGGAGAAGATTTATGATCCACTTGGCTATACTGATGAGCAGAAAGTCTCTTTTGCCGTGTATTTGTTAGATGACGAGGCAGAGGAGTGGTGGCGCACGGTAAGGACTAGCTGGGCGGCACAGGGTATTCCTTATATTTGGGGTACCTTTCTGATGGCTTTCCGAGCAAAGTATGTCCCGAGGATTTGCAGGGAACGGAGAGAGGCCGAGTTTCTAGCCTTGGTCCAGGGAGATGCTACAGTGGCTCAATATGAGGCCACATTTACTCGATTGTCCCGGTATGCACCGGAGTATGTGGCAGACGAGGAGCGGAGGACTCGCAGGTTTATGTTGGGGTTGCGGCCCGAGATTCAGGATGTGATGGCTCTGAATCGATATGATATCTTCACTGAGGCTTTTGATGCAGCTTCTAGATTAGAGAAGAGGAAAGGGGATCAGATTGTCTCCAGTCAGCCTAGTAAGAGGCCGTATCAGCCACAGGGCCAGCAGGTTTTATATAGGCCTCCAGTACAGCAGGTTGTCTACAGGCCACCTGCCCAGCAGGGTTCTTATAGGCCACAGGGTCAGCAGAGTTACTATCGGCCTCAGTTTCAGCAGAGGCCATATCAGGTTCAGACTCAGTTTAGGCCAGCGCAGTCTCAGGGTCAGTATAGGCCTAGTGTGGTGAGACCTCAGCAGCAGGCTGTATCAGCTGCTTCTTCAGCTTCTGGTTATTTTAGGGGCAGTGTTAGTGCCACATCATCGCAGTGTAATTACTGCAAGCGCCCAGGGCATGTGGAGTCCGACTGCAGGGTAAAGGCAGGGACAGGTTTGGGGTGGGGTAGCGGGGAGCAAAGGGCGAATGATTGCCCTAAGTATGCGAGGACTGAGGGTCGGGCAGCGACTCAGGGTTACCAGGGTAGGCCTACGGGCAGTGTACCACAGCAGCAGCGGGTTCAGGCTCGGGCTTATGCAGTTGACTTAGAGGAGATGCCTGAGGAGACTGCAGTTGTGGAAGGTAACTTTCTTATACTTGATCAACTTGTTAAAGTGTTGATTGATTCTGGTGCTACGCATTCTTTCATTACTCCTGCTTGTGTGCAACGTGTTAAATTGCAACCTGAAAGATTGCCTTATGTGGTTGAGATTAGTACCTCTTTGACTGATAAGTATGTTACTGGCTTAGTATGTAAGGATTGTTTAATACATGTTAAGGGGCATAATTTTCCTTCGGACCTTATTTTATTTCCTATCCGGGGGTATGATGTTATCTTGGGTATGGATTGGCTTTCTAAGTATGATGCCCAGTTGAACTGTAGAACCAAGGTAGTACAGTTTCGTTTGCCAGATCAGCCAGTAGTTGAGGTAGCGGGTAACCGGGGTGCTAAGACGAGTTTTGTTATCTCAGCAACTAAAGCCGTTAAGTTGGTGAGTAAAGGGGTGTTCGGGTTATCTAGCTTATTTGATCAACAAGCCATCTGTTAAGCTACAGCTAGAGGAAGTCCCTATTATCCGGGAATATCCTAATGTATTCCCCGAGGAGTTGCCAGGATTGCCGCCTGAGAGGGATATAGAGTTTGTGATTAATCTTGTTCCCGGTACTCAACCTATTTCTAAATCGGCGTACCGGATGGCACCAGCTGAGTTGAAGGAGTTGAAGACTCAGTTACAGGAGTTGTTGGAGAAAGGATTTATTCAGCAGAGTTCTTCACCTTGGGGAGCTCCTGTTTTGTTTGTGAAGAAGAAGGATGGCACTTTGAGATTATGTATTGATTACCGTGGTTTGAATCAGGTGACCATCAAGAATAAATATCCTTTGCCACTGATTGATGAGTTGTTTGATCAACTTCAGGGAACCAAAGTCTACTCTAAGTTTGATTTGAGGCAGGGGTATTATCAGCTTCGGATTCGCTCAGACGATGTTCCGAAGTCTGCCTTCAGGACTCGGTACGGGCATTATGAGTTTGTTGTTATGCCCTTTGGATTGACTAATGCACCGGCAGCATTCATGGATCTTATGCATTGAGTTTTTCAGCCGTACTTGGACCAGTTCGTGGTGATTTTTATTGATGATATCTTGGTCTATTCTAAATCTGAATTGGAGCACGAGCAACATCTACAGCTTGTATTGGAGAAGTTGCAGGAGCATCAGTTGTTTGCCAAGTTCAGCAAATGTGAATTTTGGCTGCAACGGATTTCTTTTCTTGGCCATGTTATTACACAGAGTGGTATTTCTGTAGATCCCACTAAGATTGAGTCGGTGATGTCTTGGAAGCGGCCAGAGAGTGTTACTGATGTCCGTAGCTTTCTTGGCTTGGCGGGTTATTACCGTAGGTTTGTCAAGGACTTCTCAAAGATTGCGGGGCCACTATCTAAGTTGACTCAGAAACGGACTATCTTTAATTGGGACGAGAAGTGTGAGAGTGGATTTCAGGAGTTGAAAAAGAGGTTAACTACCGCTCCAGTACTTGCTCTACCAGAGGGGACCGATAATATGGTCATTTACAGTGATGCATCAAAGGAGGGCTTGGGATGTGTTCTTATGCAGGATGGCCGAGTTATTGCCTATGCTTCCAAGAAGTTGAAGCCTTATGAAGTGAATTATCCGACTCATGATCTTGAGTTGGCAGCAGTTGTCTTCGCACTGAAAAAGTGGCGTCATTATCTGTGGGGCAGTAAGTTCGAGATTTTCACTGATCATAAGAGTCTTAAGTATTTATTCTCACAGAAGGAGTTGAATATGCGCCAGCGGAGGTGGATGGAGCTTCTTGGAGATTATAATTGTTCTATCAATTATCTGCCTGGAAAGGCAAATGTTGTGGCAGATGCTCTCAGCCGGAAGGCTAGTATTTCTTGTTTGGCTGTCAAGAAGTGGGAGGTTCTTGAGGAGTTTAGTTATTGGAGACCAGAGTTCACTCAGGTTGGGGTGATGTGTTCACATCTCCGTATTCAGCCTTTATTGTTGTCTCAGATCAGGGAAGCTCAGCAACTTGATGTTAAACTTCAGAAGATCAAGGATCAGATTTCGGATGATCAGTCTGATTTCAAAGTGCATGAGGATGGTATTCTTCGGTTTCGGAACAGGGTTTGTGTTCCCGATGAACCGGGCTTGAGACGAGGTATTCTGGAGGAAGCTCATAATTCTAAATATACTATTCATCCCGGTGGAACCAAGATGTATCGGGATTTGAAACAGCATTACTGGTGGAACAACATGAAGAGGGAGGTTGCTCAGTTTGTGTCTAGATGTTTGACTTGTCAGAGAGTGAAAGCCGAGCATCAACGACCAGCAGGTTTGCTTCAGCCGTTGGCTATACCAGAGTGGAAATGGGAGCATATTACGATGGACTTCGTCACTGGTTTGCCTAGATCACCGAGGGGTAATGATGCAGTTTGGGTTGTCGTGGATCGTTTGGCGAAGACAGCTCATTTTATTGCCATGAGGTTGGGAGATGAGGTTACAAAGCTGACGGATCTCTATCTGGATCAGATTGTTAGACTTCACGGTATTCCATCTAGTATTGTCTCTGATCGAGATCCTCGATTTACTTCTCGTTTGTGGGAGAAACTTCAGGAGACCTTAGGTACTCAGTTGAACTTCAGTACAGCGTATCATCCACAGACCGACGGTCAGTCTGAGCGGACTATTCAGATTCTGGAAGATATGCTTAGGGCTTGTGTTCTGGACTTCGGGAAGAACTGGGAGAAACATCTACCACTTGCCGAGTTTGCCTATAACAATAGTTATCAAGCTACTATTGGAATGGCACCTTTTGCAGCTCTTTACGGTCGTAAGTGCCGTTCACCTTTGTATTGGGACGAGGTAGGAGAGATGAAGACTGTTGATCCGACTATTATGCCAGAACTTCTTGAGAAGATCGAGAATGTTCAGTTGATCAGGCAGAGAATGCTTACGGCGCAGAGTAGATTCAAGAGTTATGCTGATAAGCGTCGTCGAGACTTGGAGTTTGCAGTTGGAGATCGGGTTTTCTTGAGATTGTCTCCTCGAAAGGGGTTTGTTCGTTATGGTAAAGGTGGAAAGCTGAGTCCGAGATTTGTTGGGCCGTTTGAGATTACTGGCAGGGTTGGTAAGTTGGCATATCGGTTGGCTTTACCGGAGAACTTCTCTAATGTCCACGATGTGTTTCACGTGTCTAATTTGCGGAAATACAATCCGGATCCTTCTCATATTCTTGAGCTAGAGCCGTTACAGCTTCGAGAGAATTTGACTTATGACGAGCGTCCGATTCGTATTCTAGATCAGATGGACCGAGAGTTGAGGTCGAAGAGGATTCCGATGGTTAAGGTGTTGTGGAAGCATCACGGCATTGAAGAAGCTACGTGGGAGAGACGAGATCAGATGCAGCAGCAATACCCAGATCTATTCCGTACATCAAGTAAGAATTTCGAGGACGAAATTTCTATAAGGGGGGGAGAATGTGAAACCCCACTTTCTTGCTTATCTCGTTTTACGTGTTTTACCTCGTTTTGCGTGCATATGATCTGTTTATGTGCTATAGGACCTAGAAAGTTATAATTTTGATTTCAATACTTCTAATACGTGCTAAATGTGCATTCATGAAATTTTTATCAAAAACGGAGTCAGAAATTTTATCGTCGATTTTCAGTGAATAGTGTTTTCGAAACACGTCCGCTATAATTTTGAAACTGGTCTTTTTAACCCTTCTAGACCTAGTCCACGGACTTTAATAGACCTGTGTTTGATGAAAACGGTTTTAAAATCGGCTTAAGAATTTATTAGGGTTTTTACAACGACTTTTGCGAAAATCGAGTTTTAAGCCGACTCGGGTGGAATTCTTTGAATGTAAAACTTCTTGTCACCTAAAAATAATCCACTTGAGATATTTTGGGGGTTGCATAATTATTTTTAACTTGGTGAGCACTAAAATGCAATTAAAGTCATTAAAAACACAAAAATACCTATTAAAATAACTTTGACTTTAATTAATTAATTGACCATTTAAGCTAATGTCCTCAACACACACTCACACAACACAAAAACACCATCACACACACACACATTGCCGTGAGGTTGAGGAGAGAAAAAGAGAAGAGAAAACTCAAGCTTTCAATCCAATTTTTCAAAGAAAAACCTAGTTTTTGTCCGTGAAACTTCGCACCGACTTGGATTCTGCTTGTTGGGCACGCATTGCACGCATTCCTAGGCTTATATCGCATCTAAGGTGAGAGAAAAATTCTAGATCTCAAAATGTCATTTTTGTGTTTTTGCGTATAAATGAAGATTGAACCGTTAGAATTGTAATCTGATGTTAGATTATTGCTCCTTGCATGCTAGGGATCATTATATACTAATACTACGAGTTTCTGTCGGATATAGCATAATTTTTATTTTCCGGGTATTTAATTTTGATTAAAATGTTCAAAGTTGATTTAATTGAGTTGCGTTGCTCGAAATCGATTGCCGTCGATTTCTAAATACTTGATAATTACGTGTTAGCGCTGTTGTAATGCCGAATTTTCGATTACATTGTTTGTGTGAAAATCCGGAAAATCCAGCCATGACATCTTAGGATTTTAGGGTTATCGGGCATGATTTAGAGGTGTTATGGTGGATTTCCGAGAGGGCTAATGTAGTAGGTTGAATGGGTGAGTGATAGGAACTGATTTGGCAATGTTTGGATTAGTAGATTGTAAGTTATGAATTTTAGAAGTTTAGGTTGTCATTCTTTAATTTCTTGAACGATGCCTTAGATGGTTGGGTAGTGTTCGAGTGATGAATGGTGAGTCGTTGTTGAGTAATTTAGGGTTTAATTATGTATATTATGCATGTCCGGTTAGATGGCCTACTTTGTCATCTAACTACGTTGTTTGTTGTTTAATTTAATATTGATGTTATATTGATGTTATTGATTGATTATTATTGAATGCGGGAATCGGGCACTCTTGTTGCCGATCTCCCAATTGATTGATTGATTTATGCTTGCATGATGATTGATGAATATGGAGTCTTGGTATGTGTGTGCCACCTCTCGGGCAGCGTCGGGCTGTCGGGTTGATAATGGCATGACTGCCATAGGCTACCCCCAGCTCGCATGACGGAGATGTCATGGAGGGAAGGGGCTAGTGAGGTACCTCGGGTGCGTGAGTAATGGGGAGTTATAAGAAGAACGGTTGAGATCGTGATGGCGTTTGGAGCTACACCAAATAGAGTATCCTTATTGATTGGTTATATAGTTATGTGATGATAGCTTTATTTATGTTATTATGTTGTTGTGTGTTTACTTGCTCAAAGGACTAAATCCAAGGAGCGTAGTGAATACTGTCGAGATCTATCGGATCCTCACTGGGCTTATGTATATAAGCTCACTCTCTATTAATGCATGTTTTCAGGTGTACTTTCACAAGATTACGGGTACGTGCCTCCTGAAGAGGAGAATGTGGAAAATGTGCCTTTCGTGGATGAGTCATATGTCCCTGAGTCTTATCCATGATTCTATGTTGTTAAATGTCTTGTATATTAGTTTAATAGACTTTATATGTCTTATGGTTCTTAATGTAATAGATATTGAAAAGATGATGAACCAAATGATGTTAATTTAGTGGCTTCCTTTTGTCTATGGTTAAATTGTAGTTGTGTCTCAACTTACTTTTGAAATGTATGATAAAGTTGAGGTATTGTATGTCATGTTGGAACGGAGGCGTATAACGAGGATGTTTTATTGTATAATATGGTTGTGTTGTATGTTGTTGTTTGTATTGAGGAATTACTGGATGTATGATGTTTATATGAGGTTGGTTTAGAACCTCGGAAATCTGTTTACTGTCGTTATGCCGCCGAAATTCCGTTGCGTCCCGACTGATTATAGGTGGGGTCGAGTTGGGGCGTGACAGGTTGGGTAGTGTTCGAGTGATGAATGGTGAGTCGTTGTTGAGTAATTTAGGGTTTAATTATGTATATTATGCATGTCCGGTTAGATGGCCTACTTTGTCATCTAACTACGTTGTTTGTTGTTTAATTTAATATTGATGTTATATTGATGTTATTGATTGATTATTATTGAATGCGGGAATCGGGCACTCTTGTTGCCGATCTCCCAATTGATTGATTGATTTATGCTTGCATGATGATTGATGAATATGGAGTCTTGGTATGTGTGTGCCACCTCTCGGGCAGCGTCGGGCTGTCGGGTTGATAACGGCATGACTGCCATAGGCTACCCCCCAGCTCGCATGACGGAGATGTCATGGAGGGAAGGGGCTAGTGAGGTACCTCGGGTGCGTGAGTAATGGGGAGTTATAAGAAGAACGGTTGAGATCGTGATGGCGTTTGGAGCTACACCAAATAGAGTATCCTTATTGATTGGTTATATAGTTATGTGATGATAGCTTTATTTATGTTATTATGTTGTTGTGTGTTTACTTGCTCAAAGGACTAAATCCAAGGAGCGTAGTGAATACTGTCGAGATCTATCGGATCCTCACTGGGCTTATGTATATAAGCTCACTCTCTATTAATGCATGTTTTCAGGTGTACTTTCACAAGATTACGGGTACGTGCCTCCTGAAGAGGAGAATGTGGAAAATGTGCCTTTCGTGGATGAGTCATATGTCCCTGAGTCTTATCCATGATTCTATGTTGTTAAATGTCTTGTATATTAGTTTAATAGACTTTATATGTCTTATGGTTCTTAATGTAATAGATATTGAAAAGATGATGAACCAAACGATGTTAATTTAGTGGCTTTCTTTTGTCTATGTTTAAATTGTAGTTGTGTCTCAACTTACTTTTGAAATGTATGATAAAGTTGAGGTATTGTATGTCATGTTGGAACGGAGGCGTATAACGAGGATGTTTTATTGTATAATATGGTTGTGTTGTATGTTGTTGTTTGTATTGAGGAATTACTGGATGTATGATGTTTAATGAGGTTGGTTTAGAACCTCGGAAATCTGTTTACTGTCGTTATGCCGCCGAAATTCCGTTGCGTCCTGACTGATCGTAGGTGGGGTCGAGTTGGGGCGTGACACTAGTTTGCATAATTCCTATTAGAGATTGTCTCCAATTATTATTTCTAGCATCTCTGAGAACTGCCATAAAATTTTCTGGTAAACCTGATAAGGTTAAAGGTTTAAAAGCAATTTGTATTAAACCAAAATGCAAAAATCTATGCGTATGAACATATCTATCAATATCATTTTGAGATAACAATTGAATAGTAAGTTCATTATCATCCAAAGGGATAGACTCTTCTATTGTTTTAACTATATGTTTAATACCTAAATTCTCAAAGGTACCAAACTGATATATAGTCCTAGGTTCTATTCTAGGAATAGTCCATTTGTTTAATAATTCTAAGTTCTGAGGAAGGTCATATTCTTCCTTCTTAACATTTTTAACATAGGTCTGTGACCCAAAGGGATTTATCATTTTAATAGTATACTGTTTGGTAAACCTACTATACCATATAGTCCATGGCTCTGATACCATATCGAATTATCATATAGAATTAACTCATATAAATAAACTTGAGTTTATTAAAAGTTTCCTCACCTCAATTTGTGAAGATCACGGCCTACTCCTAGCTGCGATATATACACATATATATATGTATATATATATATATGTATATATATATATATATAACTTAGCTCTTATTTTTTTATAAGCTACTTGAGATGTTTTCTCCTAAAGTCGAGGTACCAAGCCTTATATAGAGCCTCGGTTTCAATCTTATTGGATCATGGTGGCGGTATTAATTATAGCAGGTGATGAGCTCATTCAATCCCCTAAACGCGCATGCAAGGTGACATCCATGTAGCCTACAATTCCTAGCTTACATGCAAGGTAACACATTGGATGGTAATGTGCTAACTGCCACAACTCCATGCTAGCTATAGGTGGCGATGTACTAGTATAATGAAGATATGCTAAGCTACTCGATGATGTTAAGCTGCTGCGTAGTGATGTCGTGATATTGCCGACCTTTGTGGATGAAGCTGGCGTTAAGCTAAGGTGCTAAATTAGTAAAGCTAAAATATGTTTATAGGTGTAGCTAGTAAATCGTGGGGCATGGTGGGCAATTGACTTGGCTTTTGGTTTGTAGGCTTGGTGAGTCATTTGGTTTAACAAGAGTGGTGATGACAACACTACAACTAAAGATAGGTAGCTAATGATTGCACTATAAGGCATTTATCAGAGGAGGTGGCAGCATTTGGTTTAACTTAAACGACGACTATGCACAGCTAGGTGAAATAGAGAAATTATTGCATGGCTAATTAATGATAGTAGTAAGATTAATTAAGGAATGTTAAAAGCTAATAAGCTATCTTTAAAATGTCATACCTATTCTTATATTCGAATGGGGACTTAATTTGGAAGCATCTAATAATAATCCGTAGATTAAAATGCTTAACTAAGTTAATGTACTACTTCCCAGTTAATTTATTCATAAGCTTGATATTCCTAAACTAGATACTTATTAAAATACATACTACTTCTTTTTATTTCATAAGTTAAAATCACTATTATTATCACCTATATTGATTAACTGAGTTTTATATATTCCACGGGAATTTCATCATATTCTAGCTATATCATCTTATTAGAAAAGCTATATTATCCCAATTCCCTACTTCCATTTCTCTAGTTAGGTCTACTACATTATTAACCTAAATTATATCATCCCATTTTCTAGTAGACCCTAACTAAGACCATAAATCAAGCTAAGCCACATCCGAGTAGAAAAAGTTTCATGAATCAATAGCTTAATACTCTATCCTCAAATGCCTAACCTAACCTTTTAAAAGAAACTGAATTCTTAAGATTAGTTAGTATTCCTAATTATTCAATATCGTTCAGTACCACTCTAAGTATTGATATATCTATTGGTTTCAATTTCATAAAATATATATATATATACTACACTTTCTATTTTATAAACTAAGATTACTATATTCGTTTTATGAAAAGTGGTAAGTTATTATCCTAATGAGCTTTGCTCATAATAAATCGAAGTATCTTCAAATAATATATTCTATAAGATCAAACTATTCAGCTAACAACCTAATTCCCTTCTAAATTAAACGAATACTTAGTTTGATATGTTCTCTAAGTTTAAATCAATTCCTAATATGAGTGATACCAAAAATATTTGTTCGAGATTTAAGTACGGGTCCTTACATATATGATCTGAATTTGTCCAGGGAAAATACTACATCCAGCAATTCCTTCTCAGTAGTTGAATAGTTCTTTTGAGCTTCATCTAGAGTTTTGCTAGCGTAATATATCATACTTGGCCACTTATCCCGACGCTGTCCTAATACAGCTCCCACTGCATAGTCAGATGCATCGCATATTATCTCAAAGGAGAGGCTGTAATCAGGAGGCTGGATGATGGGACAGAAAAAAGAAAGGATTTAAGTTTCTCAAAAGCGTTAGAGCATTTGTCATTGAAATTGAATTGAGTATCATGTGCTAACAGACTTGAAAACGGTCGAGCAATATGGCTGAAATCCTTGATGAAACACCGATAAAAACCAACATGACCAAGGAATGAACGAATGTCACGTACCGCCTTGGGAGTGGGTAGCTTTTCTATTAGCTCAACTTTAGCTGGGCCCACATGGATACCATCATGTGAGACAACATGGCCCAGTACTATTCCTTGTTTAACCATAAAGTGGCTCTTCTCCTAACTTAGAACAAGATTCATTTCAAGACAATGATTTAACACTTGCGAAAGATGTAACACCCCGACCCGTGCATATAATTATTTTATTGATGTGCATATATTTATATGTCTACTTTAATTATTTACGTATATTCGTTTGCATAAAATATTATATTTTTGGGTTACGTGCATCTATTTCGTTTAACGTGCATTTATATCAAACTATGTGCATACATCTAATTTAACAAGAAATTCTATTTATTAACATATATTGCATCAATATAAATGCATTCTTATGTAAGTAGGCACGTTTAATTGGTTAATGTGGATAATTCTCATGTTACATGCAATTTCGGGACTTCACGAACACTTTGGAAAAATCGTAGGAATCGTAGAAAATAATTAACGTAGACAATTAGGAATTGGAAAAACTAAATTAGTTAGAATTAAACTAGAATGGCAAACTAGTTAATAGCATTAAGTTGAAGGGTATGTTAGTCATTTGGGTTTTTTTTTCTTTTATTATTTACACCTAATACACTACAACACACACAAACACACAAAACACACACAAAAATCAGATTTCCACACACACACACACACACAATAAAATGACTAAAACACACACACAAGAAGAGAAGAAAAATAGAGGAAAATAAGGAAGGAGAAGAAGATTAGCTCAACTTTTGCATGTTCTTCAAGGTCTAGGTGAGGAAGATTCATATTTTGTGCATTTGAATAGTTAGGGTTTATATTAAAATTTCTAGATTATAATTTATTGCCATATCCTTGCTTATTGATGCTTTAGTTGCCTTTTATTATGCATAGAGAACACTCTTTTGTGATTTAATAACAATTGTTATGGTAGTTTATTGATAGAATAAAGTTTAGTTAGTTAAATGTAAAATGTAGAAAAAGTGTTTTTTTAAATGCATAAATGAAGTATAGGAATGTTATATAGGCTAAAGTAATGGTTATTGTTGGCTCAAATGCAAGAAATAACAAAAAGATGATAAGCAAGCAAAATTCGGATTTGGACACTACACTGCCCCTGACTTCTGAAATAGTTTTGGTATAGCAAACGTGCTTAGAATTGAACGAAATTTTTTGTGGCAGCTAGATTAGATAGTTTAGAACAAATGTGGATTTCTGGAGCTAAGGCAAATTCTAACGTTTTGACCCCACGATTTAGCTATTTCTGAAATGTGTCTGAAATCGCTGGTGCAAGGGTAGTTCGCGCAGTTGCACGGAAAATGTCATAACTTGTGGAATTTAGATCGGAATTGAGTTCTACTTGAGGCTAAAGTCATCTACACTCAAAGAGATACGTTCATACATAAAAAAAAATCAGAAACTTTGTAGGTCATTAGCATAGGTAACCAAACTGATTAAGTTAGGGTTTTGTTAAAAATGGGGAAAGGGCATGCTTTTGTGAAGTTCTTGCTTGATTTGTTTGGAGTTTTGAGGTTATTTGAACTAATTGATGGTTATGAGATGTCTAATGAGTTATTTTATGTGTTAATTAAGTGAGTTGATTAGTTATGTGAGATTTAATTGTCACGAGCCTGTAGTGCTATTCTTACAAGAACCTTGTTTGAAGTAATGTGTGAGCGTATTCGTGGTTAATTGAGTTGATTTTTTTGAATTAGATTAAACTTTAAATGATGCCATAGGTGTTATTGTACCTAAGATAGAGTTTTTAAGTGGTTAAAACTTGATTGAACTTGCTAAAATTGGATTGATCACTAAAGGGGTTGTGAATAGGTTTGTTGTTTGGATGTGTTTGGTTGCCATAGTTAGTGTTTATTATGTTAGGTAGTTCCTAAAATGCTTTTATGGCATTGATTTGAGGGATGGTTTAGGTAGTTGTAGTTCAAATGCTTTCGGGGCTTTTGGGGCTTTTATGGTAAATGTGGTTAAAAAATGAATTTTCATAATTCTAAGTGGTATCATAAAGTGTCATTAGAAGTGTAGAATAACTAGCTTGTGAATTATGTAACTTGTGTTTCGTTTGTGCTTCAAATTGTATTAATAGATAAAGGGGAAAAAGTGTTAAAGTTAAGTTTAATGTTAGTAATTGACTTGTAGTTAGTTATTTGAGAGTTTAAATGCATTTGGATAGCTTTTGTATTCTATTAGCGAAGTTTGTGAATTGTATGATGTAGTTATTTTGAAAGAATATTGTCTAATTCTTACTATATTGTTAAGTTGTTTATATAATGTGAACTTTAGTGTATTGACTATGAATAATATCTACGGAATTTCATGTGATAAGTATGTGTTCTACTATATGTTAGAATTCTTATTTTAACTTAGTGTAACTAGCGCTACTTAGTGGAATGTTCGTGAATGAACGCAAGTTAATGAATATAAGAGTGTCTTAATAACGTGTTTAGGAGTTCAAAGTAGTCTAGTGCATGGTTAATGGAATTATGAAAGTTAATGTTGCCTTCAAGCTTGTTAATTAACTTTTGATTAAAGTAAGCACACCATTTGGCCTTAGCATGAAATATGCATGTTTAGTGTTCTTAGATCATACTAATTGAGCTATATTTTGATGATTATATAAAATGTGACTATTGCACGCAAATTAACTGTTTTAATGTGAATGAGTTGTCTTTAAGTTGAATAGTATTGTTGTGTTAGGTAGTGGTTTTGAGTGGTTATTAAAGAGATTGGTGCTTTCGGAGAGTATTGGAGAGATTGGCTAAATTCTCGCAGGTTTGTTTTTAAAAAGGTGAGGGAGTTACATTCTTTTGTGCATCTTAATTTGTTTTACTGCTCATAGATTGTATAGTTTAATATGATTGCTTATAATTACGTGTACTTTGATATGAATAGACTAAATATACACTTGACTTTTATTTATATTGTTATATGGCTTATTTATTGTAATCTACGTGCGAGGGCAACCTACTTTGTTGTCCCTCATTTATGTGATTCTTGAATTATATTGTCATTACTTGAATTATTGTGATCGAATATCGGGTTGCGCAACCTTTTCGGACATGGTAACGTCGAGAAACACGGGCGACGTTGGGCTTTCCGTGCTCCCTCGACTACCATGGTGCCTATTCCCTTCTCGCTGAGGCATACTCCACTACCCCAGAGGCGTGGTTCACCTGCTGGGCATGGACTACCTCAGGAGAAAGGGTCGTAGGATCGGGATACATCCGGAGTATCCCAACTTGTTGGAGTAAGGGGTTTGCCGGCACTTGCGTGAAGTTTGTGGCTCGTGGCTCGTGATTGAAGACTTGAAGTGGAACCGTATCCTTTTTAATGTGGGTAATTACTTGGCTATTTAACTTGTTGGTTTATGTTGTATATATATGATTTCTTGTGTTTGCATATCATATTGCACGCCCGGTATATTGTATCACCTCCCTCACTGAGTAACTTGGTTACTCATTCCTCTTTTCAACATATTTCAGGAAAAGTTGAAGATTAGATTGCCTCCCGTGTGACCTGCTTGCTCCATCAGTGTGTAAAACATGGAAGAATGTGATCATGATATTCTTGTATTTTATTTGAGACTTTGTGCCCATGTATGTATTTATGTTATATCAAGGATTATAATATTAAAGTTGTAGTTTTGTTTGATGATTAGATACTAGTAGTTTGCAATAACTTCAATTGTTTACTCTTCTGTTTAGTTGACTTGCATACTGATAGGGATGAAACAAATTGAAGTTGTGGATTATAGTCTTGAGGTTGTATGTTGTAGTTTACAGGTTTCGAAATAGTCCTATAAATAGGGGAAACTCCGTTCGTTTTCCCTAAATTTTGTGACCGGGTTGAAATTGGGTTGTGATTAGCATGACTATTAGAGCCTCCGGTCTCGTGAGAGATCGGGGTGTTACAAAAGATGTGTGAGGTATTCATTGAATGTAGCTCAAAACACTGAGAAGTCATCCATGAAGACTTCTAGGAACTTTTCAATCATATCCAAGAAAAGGGCCATTACACACCTTTGAAACGTTGTAGGTGCGTTGCAAAGACCGAAAGGCATACGCCGGAATGCAAAGGTCCTATAGGGACAAGTGAAAGTAGTTTTCTCCTAATCTTCAGGGAAAACTGGGATTTGATTGTATCCCGAATACCCGTAAAAAATAGTAGTAGCCTTGTCCGGTTACTCTATCTAAGACTTGGTCGAGGAAGGGTAAAAGAAAGTGGTCTTTCCTAGTCTTGGAGTTGAGCTTTTTGTAATCAATGCATACACACTACCCAATGGTGGTTCGTGTAGAAATAAGCTCGCCTTTGTCATTTGGGACCACTGTAATCCTAGATTTCTTCGATACCACTTGTACCAGACTTATCCATGGACTATCAGAGATCGGGTAGATAATACCCGTATCAAGTAACTTGATGATCTCTTTGTGGACGACATCACCAATTTTTCAGTTTAGTCTTCTCTGAAATTCTCGAGAAGGAGTAACTCCTTCTTCGAGGTGAATTTTGTGCATACACACAGAAGGATCAATTCCCTTCAAGTCAGAAATTGTCCAACCAATTGCCTTTTTGTGAGGTCTTAGGACTTTTAAGAGTTTGTCTTCATGCTCAGTAGTCAAATTTGAGGCAATGATGACTAGTAAGGTCTCATCAGGGCCTAGGTAAGCATACTTAAGATGTTCAAGCAAGGTTTTGAGTTCCAACACTAGTAGAGACTCAATTACGGGACATTTAGAGACTTCAGGGAAATGAGTTGTCACTTGATCGGTCTTATTTGGATTAGTAACAAGAGAAGTGTAAGCGACCATTTCTGATGAAATATCACATTCATACAAGAGCCGCTCAAGCTCTGCTATTTCTTCATCAGGGGTCAAGAGTAACTGGGCAAATTCATCTATGCATGAATCAATGGCATCTAAGTGAAATCATTTTTTTTCCTCATCTTGGTTCAACTTATTGGCTGCATTAGCAACCCTTAACTTAGTTCTTATGTTCCCGAAGGTCAATTCTATTATTCCTGTCCTACAGTAAATAACAGTGTCTGTAATACCTGAGCCCGGAATGTAAAATTTTATTGTTTATTATTTTGAAAATTATATCTTCTTAAATTCTTTGAAATCAAATTGTTACTTCTTTACTGTCGCAAGATGCATTGCATATCGAGAGCGATAGTTAGAGAGCGGTTTCTAGTCCTCAACAAATAGTGAACACTAGCATTTTGGTGTCTTAAATTTTATATTTTAATTGTTGTTAGCTAGAATTAATTTGGTGATGGTTGTTATAGCTTTAAAATGCATAAAAATAGGCAAATTGACCAACTTAAATTAGTTTGACCAAGGGGTTTGACCATTGACCAAGCTTGTCACCTTATTTAGCTTAAACATTGCAAAATAAAAAAAAACAAACAAAAGCTGAAAACAGAACATAAGCTGGCCGAAACCAAGAGGAAAGAAAAAAAAAAGATTTTCAATCTTCAAACTTCCAATCTTCGCGTGAGCTTGTGCGGGGTCGTTGCCGAGGTATCCAGCGTGGTTTTCCTAGCGACTAGGAGTGTCTAAGGTGAGGGAAGCACGTTATTTGCGCATTTTAATGTTATATGTCTCAACTTTAATGTTTTTGGGTTTTATCTGTAGTTTGTTGTTTTAATCATTTTGATGCTTAAAGAACATTCCTTGACAATTGTAGAACATGTATCTATAGCTTTTTATCATTTTCTGCGGTTGAATGTTGAATTTGCAAATTAAATTGATAGTTGAATAGTAAATTATGAATAGTAAAACCTCGTTTCGATAAAGTTGCGTTGTTATGCTTTCTGTTGATGTGAAAAGATGCTAGAATGCCTAAATGCATGGTTTGTTTGGGTTGCGTAGTGGAAAAACGAGGAAAAATTCATTGGTGAAAGTCAGGGTCGTTTAGGTCGAGTTTAGCATTTTCTCATTTTGCGTGATGGCATTGTCTCGGGAGGCCATGGAAGCACTTTTGGTGTGGTTATGGCATTGGTTGGGTGTTTGGTTAGTATAGTTGTAGTTCAAACGAGCAAATGGGGAAATCGGGGCTTTGCGTAAATTCTAGGGTAAATTAGGGTTTCAGGGTCTTTAGACGTGCCTTATGGTGACCTAAGAGGATTGGTGAAGTCGGATTCCAGAACTCGTGGCTCGTTTGGAAATAGTAGCGTTTTGATAGTTGGGGTCGATTTGTGATTTTTCTTGTTATCTTAATGTTATGCCTATAGAATGTTTAATATTGCTTGATATGCTTGTTAGAGTTGATTTTGATTGAAATGCTTATCAACTGTTGCTATTGCGTGCGAGAGTAACCTACTTTGTTATTCTCCCACGTGTGGCTCTATTGCTTGATTGCTCGATTGTTGCATTGTATATTGTATTGCATTCATAGAGTCAGGGGCGGTGTGATGGGCCTCTCTAGGTAGCCTCGGGTTGCCAGTGTTGGTTGCCCTAGCTCCGTGTCCTATTCCTTTTCTCACTTAGGTTGCCTCCCAGGGAGATTTGGGTCGTAGAATTGATGGATACTTCCGGCGTATTCCAAACTGAAGTTATAAGGTGGTTTGGGCCGGCGCGTCGTCATCGTATTCGTGATTGAAAGTTGCTCGTGGAAAGTGAATCGTATCCTTTGAATGAGTGTTTATAGTTTAATGCTTGTCTTGTTTATTGTTGGCTTTGATTGTATCTCTATATGATAATTGTATGAATTGCTTAACTATTTGCATTGCATTCTCCTCTCATCTCCGTTCTTGAGACCAATAACCCTCACTGAGCAATAGTTTTTGCTCATTCCTTTCTATACTATATTTTACAAGAGTAGTTGAAGCGGACCCTATTGAGGTAATTGAGGAGGAAGAGCAAGTGGAAGTGTTTCCTTGATAGCACTTCTTTGCTTAGCTGGTGGTTGGTTGCCAGACTTTTGTGCGAGC
The DNA here is from genome assembly GCA_037974665.1 of Ehretia macrophylla. NCBI lineage: Eukaryota > Viridiplantae > Streptophyta > Magnoliopsida > Boraginales > Ehretiaceae > Ehretia > Ehretia macrophylla. The sequence goes on from CM075781.1 coordinate 59,934,881, forward strand.
CATGCTTGATGTGTTTAATGCTTGGTCGTCGCTCTATTTTGAGGCTTGTAGCCTTGTATGTAGTTCTATTTTGAGGCCTTTATTGTCTTTTGTTGTAAAGGTTTAAAGATTGTAAAGTTGTAAAGTTATACTCTTATGACTAGTAAAGAATTGCATACTAATGGTTTAACTGTGTACTGGCACGAATACTTGTGTAGTATGCATGACATTTTTGGTTTGCAAAGTTGTTAATGAGAAGATGTATATTTTCTAAAGGAGAGTTGTCTTGATTCAAATGTTTATTATGGCTTTCGCAAGTATTATGTTGAATGTAGGGTTTTCGGATCGTCCACGGTATAGGGGAGACTCCGTCCGTGTGTTGGGTCCGGGCTTGGCCTTTTTGGGGTCAGGTCGGGGCGTGACATCTTTAGGTGGTATCAGAGCATGATAGTCTTGCATGAGTCGGGATATGTTTCTCAGTCTGTGGGGTAAAGGTCTAAAATACTAAAGTGTTATTGTATGATTGTTAAGTGAAAAATGTTATAGTATGATATGTGAACTTGAGTGCTTATGTGTTCAAGTGAAATGGTTGGCATGTCAATCTTGTCTTATATGAATTGTGTGATAGGATATTTGATTGTTATTGACTTGAGTGTTATCTAATCTTATGTGCTATATTTCTGTCTATAAACTGCTTTTATATGCTGCCAGCTATTGTGAGTTGTTACTATGCCGCCACGACGTAGTACTCAAGGTCAAGGGGCAGATGAAGAGGCAGCAGAATAGGGTCAGCAACTGTTGCCTGAACAGTTTATGGCTACTATGACCACTGCAGTTGACCGGATTACACAGGTACTGCATGAGCAGAGGCAGGACAGGAATAATAATCCCCAGGGAAATCAAGCTAATCCTGGTGGATAGGGGTATAGGGCTGAGAATAATCAGTTAGAAAAATTCCTGAGGCACGAGCTGGGTCAGTTCTTTGGAGAGCAGGATGATGAGGCAGCCGAGAGATGGATTAACCGTGTTGAGAAAATTTTTGCTGCTTTGAGGTACACTGATGAGGCAAGAATAGATTATGCGACATTTCTGTTTGAGGGCCATGCAGAGCAGTGGTGGAACACTGTCAGGTTGAGGTGGGATTGTGAGGATGTTATGCATTTATGGGATGATTTCGTGAGTGAGTTTTGGGACAAATATATTCCCGAGATGGCTAGGGAAAGGCGGGAAGATGAATTTGTGGCCCTGAAGCAGGGAAACATGACTGTTGAATAGTATGAGGCTAGGTTTGTCAACCTGTCGAGGTATATGCCCGAGCTGGTACGGCCAGCTAGGAGGATGATTCATAGGTTTGTTCGTGGGCTGAGAATGGATATACAGTTGCATTTGACTGGGCAGACCTACACTACTTTTCCTGAGGCATTCCAAGCAGCCTCGAAGTTTGAGAAACGAAAGGCAGAGATGATAGCGGAGAGTAGCCAGCTGAGTAAGAAACAGTACTTGGGCCAGAGCAGCCAGAGTCAGCCGAGGCAGTATCGGACTTCTGCGCAGGTTCCTCAGCAACGTCCGTATCAGCCTCAGTATCAGATTCAGGATAGGCCAGCTGTGACTAGACCTCAGCAGGGAGCTACAGTTCCTACTACTGCCAGAGCCCCCGCACCTACGGGAAACACTGTTGTAAGACAAAAACAGCAGTTTAACTTTTGTAATCGTTCGGGGCACGTTGAGGCTAATTGTTGGAGGAAGAGTGGTAAGTGCACTGGTTGTGGGAGTGATGACTATAGGGTGAAAGATTGCCTTTAGTATAAGAATGTTTAGGGTCGTACTGGAGGCCAAGGTGTGCATAATAGGGCTGCAGGTGCAGGTCCAGCACAGAGGGTACAGGCTAGGGTCTTTGCACTAGATGCGAAGGAGCTGCCCGATACTACCGCAATAGTGGAAGGTACCTTTCTTCTCAATACTCAGCCAGTTAAAGTTTTGATTGATCCCGGAGCTACACATTTGTTTATAACTCCTGCATGTGCACGATCTGTGAATGTTTGCATTGATAAACTGCCGCATGAAGTTGAAGTTAGTACGCCTTTGGGTGCGAAATTTGTTAGTGAGTCTATTTGCAAATCTTGTGATATATGCATTGAGAACCATAAATTTCCTGCTGATTTAATTATATTGCCATTCCGTGACTTTGAAATCATTTTGGGAATGGACTGGTTGGGGAAATACTATGCTCAGTTGGATTGTAGAACAAAAATTGTTTATCTTCAGATTCCTGACCTACCGGTACTAGAGATTGTTGGGAACTGCAGGGCTGCCCGAATACCTCTTTTATCATCGATCAAGGCTTCTAAGTTGTTGAATAAAGGTTGTGAAGCTTACTTAGCTTATCTGATCAATCAACCTACTGATAAGTTGAATTTGAATGAGTTTCCGATTGTTAAAGACTTCCCTAGTGTATTTCCCGAGGAATTACCAGGTTTACCACCGGATAGGGAGATTGAATTTGTGATTGACCTTATGCCAGGCACTGCGCCAATTTCTAGAAGTCCTTATAGAATGGCATTAGCTGAACTTCAGGAATTAAAAATTCAGCTTCAGAACTTGCTTGAAAAAAGGGTTTATACAACCTAGTTCTTCGCCGTGGGGTGCGCCTGTGTTGTTTGTGAGAAAGAAAGACGGCACGTTACGGTTATGTATTGATTACAGGGGACTTAATCAAGTCACGATTAAAAACAAATACCCCTTGCCGTTGATTGAAGAATTGTTTGACCAGTTGTAGGGTGCGAGTGTTTACTCCAAATTTGACTTGAGGCAGGGTTACTATCAACTCAGGATTCGGAGTGACGATATACCTAAGACGGCATTCAGGACTAGATATGGCCACTATGAATTTGTTGTGTTACCGTTTGGATTGACGAATGCCCCAGCCGCATTCATGGACTTAATGCAGAGGGTTTTTCGACCTTATCTTGATCAATTTGTCTTAATCTTTATTGATGACATTTTAGTTTACTCTAAGAATGAGGCTGAACATGAACAACATTTGAAGATTGTGCTACAGACTTTGCAAGAAAACAAGCTTTTTGCTAAATTCAGCAAGTGTGAATTCTGGTTGAATCAAATATCATTTATAGGCCATATCATTTCACATCAAGGAATTTCAGTAGACCCAGCTAAGATTGAGGTTGTTTTATCTTGGAAGAGACCTAAAACGGTGTCAGAGATTCGGAGCTTTCTAGGGTTGGCAGGTTACTATCGGAGGATTGTTAAAGACTTTTCCAAAATTTCTGGACCTTTAAGCCAGTTGACTCGAAAGAAAGTTACTTACAATTGGGATGCTAAGTGTGAGTCCAGTTTCCAAGAACTGAAGAAGAGACTAACTATAGCTCCTATTATAGCTTTACCTAAGGGAACAGAAAACTTTGTTGTCTATAGTGATGCATCTAAAGAAGGTTTGGGCTGTGTTTTAATGTAGAATGGTAAGGTGATTGCCTATGCTTCTAGGAAGTTGAAACCTTATGAAGTTAATTACCCTACACATGATCTTGAGTTAGCTGCAGTTGTGTTTGCTTTGAAGAAGTGGCGTCATTACTTGTGGGGTGGCAGATTTGAAATTTTTACTGACCACAAGAGTCTCAAATATTTATTTTTACAAAAGGATTTGAATATGAGGCAGCGGAGATGGCTAGAGCTATTAAGTGGCTACAATTGCTCTATAAACTACGTACCAGGTAAGACAAATGTTATTGCAGATGCTTTGAGCCGAAAGGCTACTGTTGCAAGTTTAATTATCAAGGATTGGGAGACTTTGGAGGAAATTTGTTCATGGAAGTCGGAAACTACTGAGGTAGGGATTCGATTTGCTAGCTTACAAATTCAGTCGGGATTGCTCGCGCAAATCAAAGAGGCTCAGAAGACTGATCCTCACATCTTGAAAATCCAGAAAAAAGCAAAAAGGGGAGAGTCGGAGTTTAAATTACATGCAGATAGTATCTTCAGATTCAGGGACAGAATGTGTGTTCCTGGAGATCCGACTTTGAAGAATGAGATTCTGTCCAAGGCACATAATTCAAGATATACGATTCACCCGGGCAGTACTAAAATGTATAGAGATTTGAAACAACACTTCTGGTGGAACAATATGAAGAGAGAGATTGCTGGGTATGTATCCAGGTGTTTGACTTGTCAGAGGGTTAAAGTTGAGCATTAGAGGCCAGCCGGGCTTCTGCAACCGTTGTCGATTCCGCAATAGAAATGGGTGCATATAACAATGGACCTTGTGACTGATCTTCCTAGATCTCCGAGAGGATGTGATTCTGTTTGGGTTGTTGTGGACCGATTGACTAAGGTATCACACTTTATTCCCGTGAACAAACAGAATAGTCTTGATAAACTAGCTGAGCTTTATGTTGCTAATATTGTGAGACTACATGGTGTGCCATAGAGTATAGTGTCAGATAGAGATCTAGATTTAGATCTCGTTTTTGGTAGAAGTTGCAAGAGGCCATGGGAACTAAATTGAGCTTCAGTACTGCATACCATCCACAAACTGATGGCCAGTCTGAGAGAACTATCAGGATCTTGGAAGACATGCTTCGGGCATGTGTGTTAGACTTTGGAAAGAATTGGGAGAAGTTTTTACCTTTAGCGGAGTTCGCCTACAATAATAGTTATCAATCTACTATAGGTATAGCTCCCTACGAGGCGTTGTACGGTCGTAAATGCAGATCCCCATTGTATTGGGAGGAGGTTGGAGAGATGAGAATAGTTGATCCGACTGTGTTACCTGAGATGATTAAGATGGTAGATAATGTTCACCTTATTCGCCAGCGTATCAGCTCAGAGTCGTCAGAAGAGTTATGCGGATAAGCACCGTCGGGATCTTGAGTTTGATTTGGGAGATTGGGTATTTCTTAAGATTTCTCCTCGAAAGGGATTGATTCGGCACGGTAAGAGCGGGAAACTTAGTCCCAGGTATGTGGGTCCGTATGAGATCACCGAAAAGGTAGGTCCTTTGGCTTATCGGTTAGCTTTACCTCCGAGCTTGTCGAGACTGCACGATGTTTTCCATGTGTCAATGTTGAGAAAATACCATCCTGATCCTTCACATGTACTTGAACCAGAGCCTTTGCAGATTGAGGAAAAGTTAACTTATGAGGAAAAATCGATTCGAATTGTGGATCGAAAAGTTCAGGAACTTCACAGGAAGAGTATTCCGTTAGCAAAGGTTCTGTGGAATCATCATGGCTTTGAGGAAGCGACTTGGGAAAAAGAGGACTAGGTTCGGAGTCAGTATCCGGAGTTGTTTGTTGACCAGGTAAGAATTGCGTGGGCGCAATTGTTTTAAGGGGGAGAGGGTGTAATACCCGAGCCCGGAATGTGAAATTTTCTTGTTTATTATTTTGAAAATTATATCTTCTTAAATTCTTTGAAATCAAATTGTTACTTCTTTACTATAGCAAGGTGCATTGCATATCGAGAGCGATAGTTAGAAAACGGTTTCTAGTCCTCAACAAATAGTGAAAACTAGCATTTTGGTGTCTTAAATTTTATATTTTAATTGTTGTTAGCTAGAATTAATTTGGTGATGGTTGTTATAGCTTTAAAATGCACAAAAATAGGCAAATTGACCAACTTAAGTTAGTTTGACCAAGGGGTTTGACCATTGACCAAGCTTGTCACCTTATTTAGCTTAAACATTGCAAAATAAAAAAAAAACAAAAGCTGAAAACAGAACATAAGCTGGCCAAAACCAAGAGGAAAGAAAAAAAAAAGATTTTCAATCTTCAAACTTCCAATCTTCGCGTGAGATTGTACGGGGTCGTTGTCGAGGTATCCAGCGTGGTTTTCCTAGCAACTAGGAGTGTCTAAGGTGAGGGAAGCACGTTATTTGCGCATTTTAATGTTATATGTCTCAACTTTAATATTTTTGGGTTTTATCCGTAGTTTGTTGTTTTAATCATTTTGATGCTTAAAGAACATTCCTTGACAATTGTAGAACATGTATCTATAGCTTTTTATCATTTTCTGCGGTTGAATGTTGAATTTACAAATTAAATTGATAGTTGAATAGTAAACTATGAATAGTAAAACCTCGTTTCGATAAAGTTGCGTTGTTATGCTTTCTGTTGATGTGAAAAGATGCTAGATATGCTAGAATGCCTAAATGCATGGTTTGTTTGGGTTGCGTAGTGGAAAAATGAGGAAAAATGCATTGGTGAAAGTCGGGGTCATTTAGGTCGAGTTTAGCGTTTCCTCGTTTTGCGTGATGGCATTGTCTCGGGAGGCCATGGAAGCACTTTTGGTGTGGTTATGGCGTTGGTTGGGTGTTTGGTTAGTATAGTTGTAGTTCAAACGAGCAAAGGGGGAAATCGGGGCTTTGCGTGAATTCTAGGGTAAAGTAGGGTTTCGGGGTCTTTAGACGTGCCTTATGGTGACCTAGGAGGATTGGTGAAGTCGGATTCCAGAACTCATGGCTCGTTTGGAAATAGTAGTGTTTTGATAGTTGGGGTCGATTTGTGATTTTGCTTGTTATCTTAATGTTATGCCTATAGAATGTTTAATATTGCTTGATATGCTTGTTAGAGTTGATTTTGATTGAAATGCTTATCAACTGTTGCTATTGCGTGCGAGAGTAACCTACTTTGTTATTCTCCCACGTGTGGCTCTATTGCTTGATTGCTCGATTGTTGCATTGTATATTGTATTGCATTCATAGAGTCAGGGGCGGTGTGATGGGCCTCTCTAGATAGCCTCAGGTTGCCAGTGTTGGTTGCCCTAGCTCCGTGTCCTATTCCTTTTCTCACTTAGGTTGCCTCCCAGGGAGATTTGGGTCGTAGAATTGATGGATACTTCCGGCGTATTCCAAACTGAAGTTATAAGGTGGTTTGGGCCGGTGCGTCGTCATCGTATTCGTGATTGAAAGTTGCTCGTGGAAAGTGAATCATATCCTTTGAATGAGTGTTTATAGTTTAATGCTTGTCTTGTTTATTGTTGGCTTTGATTGTATCTCTATATGATAATTGTATGAATTGCTTGACTATTTGCATTGTATTCTCCTCTCATCTCCGTCCTTGAGACCAATAACCCTCGCTGAGCAATAGTTTTTGCTCATTCCTTTCTATACTATATTTTACAAGAGTAGTTGAAGCGGACCCTATTGAGGTAATTGAGGAGGAGGAGCAAGTGGAAGTGTTTCCTTGATAGCACTTCTTTGCTTAGCTGGTGGTTGGTTGCCAGACTTTTGTGCGAGCCATGCTTGATGTGTTTAATGCTTGGTCGCCGCTCTATTTTGAGGCTTGTAGCCTTGTATGTAGTTATATTTTGAGGCCTTTATGGTCTTTTGTTGTAAAGGTTTAAAGATTGTAAAGTTGTAAAGTTATACTCTTATGATTGGTAAAGAATTGCATACTAATGGTTTAACTGTTTACTGGCACGAATACTTGTGTAGTATGCATGACATTTTTGGTTTGCAAAGTTGTTAATGAGAAGATGTATATTTTCTAAAAGAGAATTGTCTTGATTCAAATGTTTATTATGGCTTTCACAAGTATTATGTTGAATGTAAGGTTTTCGGATCGTCCACGGTACAAGGGAGACTCCGTCCGTGTGTCGGGTCTGGGCTTGGCCTTTTCGGGGTCGGGTCGGGGCGTGACAATGTCTGCTGTTGCTAGGAATGGTTTGCCTGGTAGAACGGGAGTGATATTCTTGTTATCAAGGCCTAAATCCATATCTAACACAATGAAGTCAACAGGGAACAGAAATTCCCCAACCCTAATAATAACATCTTCCACTATCCCTCGAGGTCTTTTCTCAGTTCTATCTACTAGTTGGAGAGTCACATTAGTTGGTGTCAACTCCCCGAGACCTAGTCTTTTATAAACTGTGTGGGGGATGAGGTTAACACTTGACCCTAAGTCTAACAAAGTACTTTATACACGTTGGTCCTTAATGAAACATGGTATTGGGAAAACTCCCGGGTCACAACACTTCTGAGGTAGTCCTCTAATGCATATATTGTTAACCTTCTCAATGAGTCGGACCTTCTTCGGTATATTGATGGTCCACCTCTTCATGACACACAAATCCTTCAAAAAGTTTGCACATGCTGGGATCTGTTGGATTACCTCAACTAAGGGTAGATTGATCTTTATATCCTTTAAATGCTCTAAGACCTTAAGTTGCTTCGAATTCTCATTTGGCTTAGGTCGGTACAAGGCTGTTGGGAAATGTGCTTGAGATGAGGGTTCAACTACCAACTCAACCGTTGGTTTCTCATTCTTATCGGAGTCATTGACATCATTACTCAAATCCTCGATCTCAGGTTCCTCTACTTCCTCAAGAACATCCCAACTCTTTTCTCTAACCTCTTTGTCTATTATTTTCCTATTCCTAAGGGTTGTCACGACCTTAGCCTGTTATTCTGAGTTTTGCGAAATGTTTCAAAGTAATTCTTTAAAACAAAACTTTTGCTATCCTAACTCGGTTGAATTTTCTTCTCCTGAACCAAACTTCGATGACAAGTTCGGCCAACTTGTCCAACTCGTTGAAACCAACCATCAATCCATAGATAGGCTACAAGACCAAATCGGTCAACAAGCCGAGAGCACAAATGGGTGGGAAAAAGACGAGCACTCTATTCAACCTGTCATGAGTTCACAAGACCAATATAGTTTTGTTCATCACGAAACTATCCAAAACCAGGTTGTTGAGGAAATAGAAGTGTTTAATGGATATAATCAGGGTAGAGAGTGTATCACTCGAATTGAGGTAGACAACATGTCTGAGGCATACACTCCGGAATGTCAAAACCAGCCATCACCTTGGGGTCAAGAAAATTTTTCTCAAAACTTTGAAAGTCAAGTCCCTACATCTTCTCAATCTGATTTTTTTGGTGACCCTTTATTTAATATTTTCAAACAAAATGATCACCAGGATGATTGGGTTGACTCTATTCCTCCCAAATCCATGTCCAATGACAAGTTTGACCAACTTTCTCAACTTGTCCAATCCAATGCTCACATGCTTCAATCTTTAGATCAATACATTCAGTCTGTTGTAAACCCCTTTGATGAAATATCATGTGACCAGACTAATGACCTGAGCAAGATTAATTGGGAGAAATCTGATAGGGACAATGAATTTGAGGAAAAAGATAATGAAACGCCTCACATAGAAGGAAATGATGACCTTAGTAATATCATGACTCAATCCGACTCTAATTCCTATTTAAGAAAGATGAGTGTGCACACTTCCTTAGAATTCTCACTCTTTCGAGATAAGTCTATTGAGTCTGCTTTAATTCCTTCATCCTTTTTGACACTTGAAGAAGAAGTTAATGAGATTGAACGACTTTTGTATCAAATTGACCAAGAGAATAAGTCAAATGTTTCTATTATTAGAGATATGCCCCAATGCTATATATTTGGATGACATATTTTGGGGCATTTTGACAATTACTTATGGCATTCGTGTTTATATGTTCGTTTAAATATTGACATAATTGTAACATTAATATTCTCCTTCTTTTTGTGTATGAATGAATCCATAGTATTTTCATTAGAGGAATGATTCTAAAAGCGTTTAGAATATGTTGGCGTATTTCCTTAATATGATAAATACTTAAAGTATTCGTAGTCCTTAGATTATTTGATCGGGACTTCAATAATCTATTACGGATTATTACATGTGTTGTTTCCTTTGGTTAACATATGGATGTTAATGATAAAGGATGGTGAGCCACGTGCCATAACAGCATAGCGATGCGATTAACAAACATATGGGTGACTATTAGTTGAATAGATCACTGAATATGACGTGAATAACAAATTACATGACTTCGGATTAATAATTTGTTATTCGTTGCAATTGTGCATGTAATCCTTAGACTTGAGACATTACGGCTGTTATCTGTATTGGGGTTTGATTCTAGCATTTAGATAATGCTTGTCTCGACAAACGGGATAAGATACGTCCTCTTGCATTTTCATTCATCTGGTATAGTGATTGACAAGTAGTGGTCAAGAAAGGATCCATTAACCTCTGGCGTGAGGCGATGTCCTATGCAATCCAAGTTTGGTTGTTGAATGAAGAAGTCCTTGGTCAAAGCATGAATGATGGAAATAGGTTTTTCTATGTGTCATCTTTCATTCCACCATTTGGATCTATGCATCGTTTCAAGTCTATGAACTTAATCGGATCATGATTCTTGCTCGACGGGACAATTAATGGAAGGATTAGATTGCACGATAATCGGCGACCATAAATAGATTCACTTGAATAAGACTTCATTGCTTTATAAACTATCTTGATACGTTAGTAGCTAGAACTTCACTCAAGAACTCTAAGGATATTTTGAGAATGACGGGAGACATTCTCTAAACAAATCGAATAGTTCGATTAACATTGAAAGTGTTCAACGTTTCTTTAGTGCTATATAGTAGTGAATCTAAAAAGTCACACACATTCAAGCATCATGAATCAAGTTTCTGTAATCAGCTTACAATAAGTTTGGAAACGTTAAGGAGTTAACGTTGTTGTATTTGGTCAATGAATGGTAATGGGCCAAAAGTGTAATTATCGACAGTTTTAGGGCCAAAGTATAAATATGGAAAGTTAGCTTCCAATAGATTAATCTAATATTGATTAGGATTTATTTAATTATATATATATATATATATATATATATATAAATAGTTAGTGGAAAGTTATGTAATTCTCCACTAAGTTAGTTAGTAGAAGATGACGACACATTCCACTAAGTCTAAATCAATGGTCAAGCTTTCATTAGATTCAAATCAAAGGCCAAGATTTGATCTTGCTATTATAGTGGAAGATGACATCATATTCCATAATATTGAGTTAGTGGAAAAAGATGAGATCTTCCACTAAGTCTTGTTAGTGGAAGATGACATCATAGTCTACTAAATTTGAATCAAAGGCTTGGATTTCATCTTGCATAAATCTAAGGCTATAATTGTATGCATGGCTATATAGCGGATTTATGTCATATTCCATTAAGTTGGTTAGTGGAAGATGACGTAAGACTCCACTAAAACCAAGCTAGATTATATTACACTAAAATATGCAAGATATAGAGACATAATTTACAAGCAAGAAAAGTATGAACACATAAAAGCAAACTATTCTCTCTTTTTTTCATGCTATCGGCCAAGAACATATGAGATAGCTAGGCTTGTTTTCTTGCTCTCTATTCTTATGTGAGCTCATATTTCTACCTAAATAGCTAGCACAAATATTTGGTTTGTGGAAAAGAACTCTTGGATGCTTGTGTGGACCGACTAGAGCCCTTGGGCGTTCAAGGGAGGATGTCTTCCATCAAGTGAGCAAAATTTCAAATCTATGGCTTCCATGGTTTGTCTTCAAGAGGTATAATCTTCTTCTATCTCTTGTCAATATATATATTTGCTATATATATATTTTGCATATGTTAATCACATGATATCAAGATTAGAGTTTCATATGAACATTATGCTTTGAATTCCAGAAATTTTTGAACTTCATGTTATGCTTCCGCTTGATTCTTAGCTAGATGATATTCATAACTCTAAATATATGAGATCCATCAAGTGGTATCAAAGAAAGGACTTGATGTTCATGTGATTACATATGTGTTTGCTTAAAGTTTCTAAAGTCTTGAGTACAAAAGAACAAGAAAAAGGTTTCAACATTTCTGAAATATTTTATGCGCTCTGATTTTGCGTGACTGTTTTGAGAGATCAAATGTTGTTTTTTGGGGCTGATTTTTGGTTATGTTATGCTATGGAGATATTAGAACATTTCATCTTTAATATGCATCTCCTTATTTCGTGGTTAAGGGTCTCATTTAGAGCAATTTCAGTAGGTTCACTGATTCTCGTGTAAAGCTGGAAAATTTGCGCAGTTGTGTTCTAAGAGGCATAACTCAGTGAATTTAACTCCGAATTGAGTTTTGTTTGATTATAAATCTATCTACACTTGATGAAATTTCTCTCTGTTAAATTTTAGAATTTTTGGAGATCTGTAGATGGGTTAAACGAGTCAAAATAGTTGGTGCATGTGCAACAAATTTATGATGAGTCATAAATTAAAAGCCATGACTAATTAGTTTTATTTTGGTTAAGTCCAATGGACCTAAAAATCAATGGGGCTTTAGTGTAATAAGATTAGATGAGGTTTTTTCTTAGTGAAGATTAAAATAAGCCTTGGAACTCAAATTGGGCTGTGAAATTAACAAAGGTGTTATGAAATAATTACTATAAAGACAATAATATAAGAAAGAGCTGAGAGAAACTAGAGAGAGTTCTATTGATTTCACTGTAAACTTTGAATTACAATAACCTTTATTTATAGGAATAATAAGGTTACTATTTATATAATATCAGTAGTTACTATTTGCACAGTAGTCAACTTATGAACAGTGTCCGGTGGCTACTATTCATAAATATCCATTCAACTCATAACACTCCCCCTTGGATATTTAATTCTCAAGAATATGCCCTTAAAACCTTATCAATAAAACCCAATGGGATAAAAACTTGACTAATGAAAAAGAGTACAAAATTCTTTGTGTATGTCTTTTATACTGCCTTATTAAAAACCTTGTCAGGAAAACCCAATGGGACAAAACCTATACAAAGGGAAAAATAGTGCAGTGCATATGTCTCCTCCTCTTGTGAGCATATCAACAATGATCTCGAAGTCATCGCATACCAATCTTCCATACTAACGTTTCGAATGTGGTAGTAGGCAATGATTTTGTGAACAAATCAGCAAGGTTCTCACTTGAACGAATTTGACGAATCTCGATTTCACCATTTTTTTGAAGCTCATGAGTAAAGAAGAACTTTGGTAAGATATGCTTAGTTCTTTCACCCTTAATATAGCTTCTCTGTATTTGGGCAATGCATGCAGCATTATCTTCATATAAAATAGTGGGGCTACTTTTGCTTGTTGAAAGATTGCATTCTCACTCAATGTGTTGGGTCAAAGATCTCAACCAAACACATTCCCGATTTCCCTCATGAAGTGCAAGTATCTCGGCATGATTTGATGAAGTAGCAGCAATAGTTTGTTTTGTAGATGGCCAAAATATAGTTGTACCACCATATGTGAACAAATATCCAGTTTGAGATCGTCCTTTATGTGATTCATATCTGCATATCCAATCAATTCTGGTTGCGGATGTCTTCTCCCCCTCATTGCGACCTTAGTCATGGTGATAAATCCTTCAAGCGTCGCATTCCAAATTTTGAACCATATAATGTGAATATGGTTGTGTGCTTTAGTGAACAAATCCGTGGATTTTTACTTGAGCATAATTATTGAACATCAACAATACAATTTGATTCAAAAGAATATAGTACATTCTGTTGTCCACATAATCTTTGCATAATGTGGTTGAACTGTCATTGTTGAAGAGTTACCAGATGATTCTCAAACATGTTGCATGATTAAACTCAACCATATACTTTCTTCTTATGACTGAAGACATACTTTGTTTGTGCCTTTTCCTTTCAATGATCAGATAAACAACCAGTGTTTGTATAACCAACTATCATTGATTTTGATCATTTTGAATAAAATATTCTCTATTCGATATTTCACAAAGATTGCAAGTATGTGCTTAAATCCATTCCAATATCTGTACTGTACCTAGCTAACAAATAAAGGCACCATCTGCTCATGTGGTATTAGCAACATACTTTAGTGTACCTAATATAGTAAAATATTGCATATAGTATTTATGAATCAATAATTCATTCATTATATTTCCAATGATGGAAATGATTCTTTTCAATATCAAGGAACCATTCTATTTTCATACCAAAAATATCAGTTTCAGTAGTTTGTATAAGATAGACATATATTTTCAATTGTAAATACCTAATATTCAGATCATGAAAATTCTTTATTTACATGATCGATAAATCTCATATCTTTTGAGATATATTGTTTGTTTATGTAAGCTCTTCAAGCTTCTTTATGATATACATCAATAAACATCAATCCAATAAATATATATATATATATATCAATATTTCACCACATTCTTTCTGAATGTTTTCATTGATACAAAGATCTTTGTAATAAAATACATTTCTCGAGATTTTCATTCGATCATATGCTTCATGCATATATAGTCCTTCCAGGACTTCAATATAAATATTATTATCACGTTAATATATGCTTCAAGCATATAGAGTCTTTCCAAGACTTTAATATAAATATCATTATCACATGAATATATGCTTTAAGCATATAGAGTCTTTCCAAGACTTCAATAATATTATCATGTGATTTATGTAGGTAAAATATTACTATATTCATAAGACGCATGTGAAATCTTTTTTTCAAAAATTACAAGGCTAATATCAATGTATGTTTCTCAGAGAATATAGACCAAGGCGTAATCACACAACGTACTAACCCATTCGTTGTTTGCCTTCAAACAATATTTAAGGGAAAGCCAACTGTCATGATTAATTCCTTGTAATTTCATTTCATTTCTAATTTCAATTCTCATAGTGATGTAGGATTATATTATCTTCATAATACAATACAATGCTCTCCCTTAATCCCATCAACATTTTTCATGTGCATTTATTTTCTGCCTGGATTGCGTCTTCATTATTATTTTTGGCCAATTATTCATTTGTCTATTTGCACAAGTGGACTTCAAATCAAGATCCTCGATTTCTTTCATAAAATCAGTAGCTACTACATTTTTTCAAAAATTTGATCATGATCAATTTTTCTTTTGGTTCCATTCTCTATCAAGAGTAGTATAACTGAGTGAGATCATTCTCAACACTTTCAATACACATCATATTTAGGTACCTGATACTCTCTTGGAGTAAAATTTCTCAGTTATTTTTTCAACTTTTTGTCTTGATATCTTCATGATATCAAACAATTCAAATATGCCAATTGGCATATTTTTTGATCTTTGAAACCGATATATCTACCACGCTTCAAGCGTGTAGTAGACTATATTCATTATGTGTTTCTCAATTGAAACATCAATTCTATTAGGAGCATTTATAGCTGGTAGATATGACCGAGTCACTATCTTTGCATCTGATAATGCATTTCATAATCGATTTATAACTTTTTGCAAATGAATAATTTGTTGAACTTTTTGTTCACATTAATTTATATGAGGATCAATATAATAATGTTTTCCATAAATTGCTCATTTTTCCAGCTTTTTTTTTTTTGCTCCCTTGATGCTGAGAATTTCATTATTTAGCAAGCCTGCTATTGAAACATATTCCATCAATGGTCCACATATATAATATTTGACGAAATTTCAAATAATACATTCTCAGCTTTCTTTATGGACCCATCTTTATGCGCTTGTGGGGGAGCAATTGAAACATATATTGCGCAAAATATTCTTAGATGGTCTTTGAATAATGGAGAGTATATAATTCAATCGGTTGGCTGTATGTGAATAAAAATTGTAGCATATAAATATAGCATGTCCCCAAGCAGGACTAGCCAACTTAGTTCGCAATAATATTGGTCTAGCAATTAGTTGTAAGTATTTAATGAAGAATACTACAAAATCATTTTGTGTATATATGTGAATCACATAATGTTCAATACTAATCCCAATTGACATACAACAACCATCAAGTGATTGGGATATAAAAACGCCTTTATTATCAAGAGGATTCTTTTGACTGTATAATTCATAAATATTTCCTGTAATTGAATTATGTATATAAAAACTCTTGCAAATTCCATATATTTGGTGGATAATAACATACATGTGACCATCGTATTGAGACATCTATTAATACCACAAAATATTAAAATGATCCTCATAATAGAATAATATGCCCAAATATATACTCTTGAATCTGTTTCAAAATAAAAATATAGGATTTTCAATATCAATTTTAGTAAGGGATGACCTTTTGGATCAATTTTCATTAAGCACAAACAATACATAAAAATTCATTTAACAATAGAATCTTTTGATACTTTAATGAATTCCAGTTGAAATTTCAATAATTCTTTTTATCATCACTGCGCTTGGATGTCTAAGGCGATTATGCTAAAACATAAACTATTTGGATCAAATATCTTCTAATTTATTAATGGGTGTTCATAGGAATTTTTTGATAATTTCTTTTTCATTATCGTTACACCCATATAAGTTATCACTTAAATATAAGAAAATACTTGGATCACTATATCTTTATTCAAGTACTCATATATTGGTATAATAAAACTCAGAAGATCAAGCAGTGACATAATAACAATTCTTCTAGAGCATTCAATAAGACTGGTAGTAGCAGAATATGTCATAAACAAATATGACAAGAAAAAACGGTTAAACATAATATTAAGATATAGATCATCATCCAATATAGAATAATCAATATGATCCATCTTAACTCTTATAATTTGTCATTCAATGATATTCAAGAAAAATTAAACGAAATATATTGGCATATCATATGGACTCATCAAATACCCAAATGAACCATATTTGTAGTAAATATCACTATTACTTTGAGATCTTGTTTCTAGTGATTTCTCATTTCTAATACTTTTTTCTCATTATTCTCCCCCGAGAATAAAGTTTAGTTTTCTCATTCTATAAATAAGAAATCAACAAAATCACAAAATACTCTCATAGAAGTAAATAATATATTCATTCGATAAGATATGTGCATCTAGATATTTATTCTCCATATGAGAACATAAAATTTATATTCTTATGAATAATATCATATGAAATCATAAATCACAAGTTATCCAAAATAACCTATCATAAAGAAGTGATTTCTTTTCCTCGGTGACAAATAAGTTTGTTAATGAGAATATTGATAAAGTACTCCAAATAAATATTATAGGAAGGTAAGTAAAGATAATCAAACTTACCGAATCACGAGAATAATATCATAACCTTCAATAAATAATTATAAGATAGATATGAAAAAATTGTAACCTTAAATAAGATGTGAACTACAAACAAAAGAAAGATGTTCAATATTCAAACATCTAAAATATAATTATTCTTAACAAAAGATTCAAATCTAAGGAGTAGATCTTTTCTACAACAATTTTAACTAAATTTCACATCTAAATTTTATTTTACAGATAATGAGGATAAAAATAAGATATATAATAATTAACAATTCAGTAAATATTAGCCTGGTAATAAAATCATCCTTCATTGCTAATCTCGGAAAATTTTTCAATGTTGAAGATAAAGGATGGGATGAGAGAAAGATGATGAAGTAGAGAGTGCAGCACAATGAGGAAGAGAAAGAATAAAAGGGTATTGGGTCAAACCTTAATTGTTGGGTCAAATGAATGGTGTTATGAATAGTGATCTATATGAACAGTACACGTGAACAGTAACCACCGACATGAGTTCTACCTATACAATTTATTAGGAGCTAACGTATAATAAAATAAAAGAGTTTGTCATATTTAGATAACGAAAATAAATATTAAATATATTGTAATAAATGAATTAAGAAAAATAAAGTTAGATAAAGTAAATACATAAATGGAATAAATAAATTAGGACAATTAAAGTTAGATGCAATAACGTAAATACGTAAATAAACAAAATTAAAGTTAGATACAATAACGTAAATCCGTAAATAAAGAAAATTAATGTTAGATTCAATAAAGATGTGTTAGGTATATAAAGAAATATTAAATGAAAGACTTTGCTAGAAAGTTATTCTCAAAGTGAACCAATCTATTCTCACTTTGTCCTGATATGAAGAATAAGTCTCCTTTTGCAACGTACATTTTCTCGTCATATCATTAATTATGTCCAAATCATTGTTCATGAGGTCATCTTGTGAGCAACATATATTTATGTCCAGAGATTGTAAATCCGAGCATAGGTTCCTTTTAGTTTATAATCAGATTATTTATGCTTATAGTCCAGTTATTTATCTTTTCTCCAATATTAGATTCTCAAATATATAATTGAATATATATATATATATATATATATATATTCACTCTGTAAACTTTTCAAGACAACCAAAATTTCTCACGTGAAAGGCAAACTTTTCATAAGCAAAAATATAACCAAACAAATTGGTGGGCCCTACTTAATCAAGTACTTTGAATAATTTGTTTTTAACTTTATGTATATATATAGATATATATAAATATATGAAAAAATAAATATGTAGATAAATATGTGTGTGTATATATGTAGATACACATATACGTGTGTATTATATAGATCCAAAATATATAATCAAAATACAATTGAAAAGAATGATTACATGTACTTTTGAGAAAATTTGAATCGGTTACTTTGTGCGTTGTTGTTACGGCAGAGCTTCGAGCTGATAACGTGTTATGAAATAATTACTATAAAGACAATAATATAAGAAAGAGTTGAGAGAAACTAGAGAGAGTTCTATTGATTTCACTGTAAACTATGAATTACAATAACCTTTATTTATAGGAATAATGAGGTTACTATTTACAAAATATCAGTAGTTACTATTTGCACAGTAGTCAACTTATGAATAGTGCCCGGCGGCTACTATTCATAAATATCCATTCAACTAATAACAAAAAGATTTTTATTGGGCTTTATCCAACAAGTATGTGCTTAAAATTGGTTTTATTGAGTTCTTTTATGTTGTTTAATATGAGATGTTAAAAGCTCAAGATATGAAACTTATTACAAACATGTCTTTCATTTAGTTTTTGTATTGGATATATTAGTTTGTGTTAGCTTGCTTGTTTAGCTTTATTATTGATGTATATGATGCATATCTTGTACTTTATGAGTTTTATCTTACATTGTGATGTTGGATGATAAATGATGAATTTGATCATGGACTTGGTTAATGAATGGTTCATTGGTTGTAATTTCATTCGATAGCATTGTAACTAATTCTGTAATACCCCGATCCCTCTCGAGACCAGGAGTTCTATCAATCAATCTAATCACAACCCAATTCCAAACCCGGGCAAAATTTTAGGGAAAGACGGATGGAGTCTCCCCTGTTTTTAGGCAAAATGTAAAACCTGTAATAGCATATAAGTGGACCAGCACCGTGTCCAACCACACAAACACCTCAAGGCCATCCGAGCCTTGGTTCTCAACAAGCGAACACAACCAAATATACATTTCCAATTTAAAAGCTAACCTATCTCTTTTCATCTTTGACAAGAACATTCATGCTAGGCAATTAAACTACACTAACCCATTACATAAATTAGACTATCATACCATTCTAACTCTTTTCCTTTGGGCATTATAAACATACATTAAAGTTAAACTATTCTATCTGAATACATAAGCTAGCTTTTCATTCTACCTCAATTATCTAGTTAAATTTAAATTACATTTCCTTTAACAATAAATACAAGCAACACATGAACATACATCTTTGCATCTTTGACATCTCAAGCCACATAGCACGCAAGACAACTCTTCAAGCATGATCTTTCACATAATCACGAACTTTCCAGCTAACAAGGCATCTTCCTGAAATGTAGTGGGGAGGAGCGAGTATACACAACACGTATACTCAATGAGGGCGAGATAGATATCGAGGTGGAGAGAAAGAAGTTCGTGCAATGCAGATAGGTACAGCTAAGCAATATAATTGACAAGCAAGCATTCAATATAAACAATCAATACAATAACCAAATAATAAAAGCATTAACACAACCATTCAAAGCTATACCACACTCTGAAGGCTATGGGTCACTCATACGAGCAATGTACCATTTCACGAGTGATACATCAATCTCGAGCTTGATGTTGACAACATTGACAATAAGCGCGCAACCACCTTATAACTTCAGTTTGGAATACCCCGGAAGTATCCATCAATTCTACGACCTAAATCTCCCTGGGAGGCAACCCAAGCGAGAATGGGAATAGGACATGAAGCTAGAGCAACCAACACTGGCAGCCCGAGACTACCCAGAGAGGCCCATCACTCACGCGCCTGACACTATGCAATGCAAGACACGATACAAGGCGATAAACGAGCGATAGCACAACAATACAGATTAGAGGCGATAACGAGATATCAAGCATTACATTCAATAAAGTATCAAGAACAACACTAACAAGCATTATCAACAATTGATATACAAATTCAATCATAATCAATTTTAACAAGTATAACAAGCACTATTTAGCATTCTATAGGCATTATACTATGAAAACACACAAAATCACAAAATGACCCCAACTTTCAAAACGCTACCACTTTAAAACGAGCCACGAGTTTTGGAAACCGACTTCACCAATCCTCCTAGGTCACTATAAGGCACGTCTAAAGACCCTGAAACCCTACCTTACCCTATAATTCACGCAAAGCCCCGATTTTCCCCTTTGCTCGTTTGAACTACTGCTACCCTAACCAAACACCCAACCAACGCCATAATCACACCAAAAGTGCTTCCATGGTCTCCCGAGACAATGCCATCATGCAAAACGATAAAATGCCAAACTTGACCTAAACGACCCCAACTTTCATTAAGCCATTTTTCTCCGTTTTTCTATTACACAATCCAATTAAACCACACATTTAGGCATTCCAGCATATCTAGCACCTTCCTACATCAACAAAATGCATAACGGAGCAACTTCATCGAAACGAGGGTTTACTATTCATAATTTACTATTCAATTAACAATTTAAATTGCAATTTCGATATTCAACCGCAGAAAATGCTAAAAAGCTATAAATACATGTTCTACAATTGCTAGGGAACATTCTTTAAGCATCAAAATGAATTAAATAACAATCTACGGATAAAACCCAAAATTTAAAGTTTAGACAAAACAATTTCAAATGCGCAAATAACAATGAAACCCTCACCTTAGACGCTCCTAGACGCTAGGAAAACCACGTTGGAAGCCTCGGAAACAACTATATGCAAGCCCTCACGAAGATGTGAAGATTTGAAGTTGAAATTTCTTTTTTTCCTCTCCTTCTATTTTCGGCCATGGCATTTCTGTTTTCCAGCTTTTTTTGTTTTATTTTGCAATGTAATTTTGCTTAAAAAGATGACAAGCCTTTGGTCAAATGGTCAAGCTTGGTCAACTAACTTAAAAATTGGTCAAATTGGCCTATTTCATGCATTTTAAAGCTAAAACAACTAACATAAATCGAATTCTAGTTAATAACAATTAAACTACTAAAATTAAAACACCAAACACTAGTTTTCACTATTTGCTGAGGACTAGAAATCATTTCCTAACTATCTCTCTCGATATGCTATGCACTTTGCGACAATAAAAGAATAATAATTAATCCTCAAAGAATTTAAGAAAATATAGTTTTCGAAAGGTAACATAATTCAAAATTTACTTCGGCTCGGAGCTACTTTTCATTTAATTGAAAACCGAGCATTAAGATGCAAGAAAAATAAAACCGATTAACATAAGTATGAAAATAAAGCTACAAATGAATGTTTAACTAAAAATAAACACAAAATTCAATGCTAACATTTAAGATAACACTTAATTAAATGCAATTAAATGCCATTAAATGCATGCCGTGTTCGGGTTATCACAAATTCTATCATTCATTAGTATGTAATTGAGGCATAAGTTTCATTTTACTTTCTTGCAATTGAGAGAAACTTGTAGTGAGGCATAATGTATGTAATTTCTACAAGAAGTTTGCAAGAAGACCATTGGAGACTGTCAAGGAGTTGGAGGTGCTTTGGATATTTGAGGAAATCAAGAAGACAAGACCAAAGAAGACATGTTGATGTGCTTGTTTAGGTTTTATTTTTGTCTTGATTTGATTCATAATCCAAGTCCATGATCCACCATGATGTATGATTTTGCATGTATGTTTATTTATTTGCCTATATGTGATGTATGCTTGTAAATGAACTAATGTGCAAAGTGAGACTTAATTAAATTCAAAATCTTCATATGTGCAAACATATTAGATTGTATAGCGGTAAAAGTGTTTATCATTTCCCTCTACTATCCTAGGTTATATTTGCTTGATTGGGTATGTCTTGGATAACCCAAAGGTAGAAAGACATATTTCATGAAAGTATTATGTTTACCTAGTAAGCATAGTGATATTGTGTTGTTCTAATATCATGGTGCCAATAACGCACTAAAGCTGAGGTTCGGGATTCAAATTGTGGCAACACTATGATGGTGGGTGTAATCAAACTAGATCACGTGGCCAATAATGCACCAAAGCTGAGGTTACGGGGATTTAGGGGCAAAATGGACATCTCCTATATAGTGATATAGATAGTAACCATTGCTAACTCTTTGTATGTATATTCTAATAATGCACCAAAGCTAAATGGTATTCATATTAAAGAGAACCATGGTCACCTACTAGCGATTTTTTAATTAGATTCACGATCTCATTTAGGAAGTGTGAGACTCAATAAAATTATTGGGACGTATCATTTAATTAAAGGCCAAATTAAATGTTTTTTAACAAGTTTGTCAACTAGCGATCTTATTTTCTGCATACGTTTATGGCTACAACAATGAACCCGTTTTTAATTAACTAGACTATATATCGCGTAATCAGACCAAACTTTTTGAATTAACGATTTTGTCTAAAAATAGTTCTTAGATCCATGTCCTTTTCAACTGGCTTTAATACTGATAAAGAAGTTTCAACACCTATTCTCTTTCCTGTTGAAAGTCATCTCACTTCTTCATTAAATGAGTCTTCCCCTTTTGTGGAACTCAAAATGGGATACACTGTGTTACAAAAGGCTATGGCCCCTATTGATATCATCATGAATATTCCCACACATATCACATTAGGAGGGAATTGTCACATTTTCAAGGTGACTTGGAAAAGACATGTTCTGTAGGAACAATGAACCATTATCTATTGGATGATCCTTTTCCTTTCAAAATATGTGCTAAAATGATTGTCAGGCAATATGTGCCGAAGAATTTTAAACAACGATGGCTTTAACATTGGAGCCTGGCTAAGGGCATAAAACTCAATGCTACTAGGAGGCAACCTAGATTTTTAAAATGATTTCCTATTATGTGTGAATATTTTCTGTCTGTGTGATTTTTACAGTCTGGTTGAAGATGATAAACTTAGCGCTACTAGGAGGCAACCTAGTGTTCTTTTCAATGCTTTAATGTTTGTATGATTAACTCTTGAACCCTAGAAAAGTGGTTAAACGGTCTGGGTAATTTAATTATTTGCTTAATATATTAGTTATTTTTCTTAACCATATTTCTTTTTGGTTTCTCCCCTATATATTTGTTTTGTCTATTTAGTATAGCTAACCATTTTTGTTGATGATAATTTTACAATGTTTTGTCTACTAATCTTTAATGAGTTGCAAAATGATTCATCTTTTGACAAAAATAGTAGACACATTCGTGACATCAACATAGAAATGCTTCATATTAGGTGATATATTTCCTTACTAAATTTCACTTTATGCCTGATCAACATGTGTTGTAGAGTAAGCAAACCATAGGTTTGGGGATTTAGCATTTGTCATGTGTTATTACTTGCATATTATACTTTCACTGTCTTACATTACTATTTGCTTGAGGACAAGAAAAATTTATGTGTGGTGGTGCTTATATTTCATGTTAATATTTTTCAAAATATGTAAGAAATACACCATTTTTGTTCATGAGAAAGAGTATTTTTCTACCTTACTTGTTTAATGAAAGATGATTTAGATGATTTGAGAACCTGTGTTGTTAGCTATGTACTATGAAAAAATCATAGGAAACTCTAAAAGAAAAACTTTGGGTTACTGTATTTATGAGTAAACTTAGTTGTTCTTCTTTTCTTCAATTGATGGGTATGTGATTATGAAAAGATTGAGATAGGATTACTATTTGTTATGAGAACTTCTTGTGATTGAAACCTGAACCCTTATGCTATGTTTGTACATTATGTTCTGTTACTCTGTCATGTCTGTATGTACACTTTAAATGCAAAAATAAAAATAAATAAATAAATAATATATACATACCTTTACTTTTGAAGAGTTTTGGTGTAAATATGTTGTAAATCTCTAAGCACCACTATCCTAGACATTGTAATTTGGGATATGTGCTATAGTATAAGGTTTCGAGCCTGGATATCTTGGGTGATTAGGGCACGAGAGGGTCCATTTAAAACCTGGCAACCTCGGTCAATTGGCTAGGGATTGTTGGCCTTAAAACTCGCTACATGGGATATTCAGAAAGCAAAGGAAACTGAACACTAAAAAAGAGATAGTAGTAAAGTTGTACTTTTATGTTTTTCTGGCAAATGTAAAAATGGTTAAGGCATGATTAAGAGTTTGATTGTAAATAAGGCGAGAATATCAAAAGTCTAATCTGTTTGCATGACTTGAAAATTGGTGATTTGATTGAACTTAATTTGCTTAGTTTACTTCTAAATATATACTCTGAAGCAATCATTAGTTCATTTCCAAAAAGAGTATCTATTTGTGAAAACTATGTAAAGGTTCTCTTATCATATTTATCATTAACTGATGAATCGGTTAAGGATAGTGAATTACACTTCTCATGACTCATGTTTGAAACATTTTAACAAAAAGTTAAGGAAAGATAGAATTCATCTACTTTTGACTTGTTCAAGAATTTTTTGAGATTTCACTTTCAATGTGTTTTGAAAACAAGTCTTGCTTGAGGATAAACAAGGTTTAGGTTTGGGGATGTTGATATGACCATAATTACAGCACTCAAACCACTATATTTCTACTACATTTGCATCATAAACTAGGAATAAATGCAACACTTATATACTTTTGATGCGATGTAGGATGATCTCGAAAAGTGAACTATGTCCGTTTTTTACAAATCATACCACTTTTTCGGGTAAAAACGGCCCTCTGAGCCAAAACGTATGACTCCGCCCTGTGCGCAACATGATTTTAGCCAAATTCTATTATTTTGAGGGTCAAAACAGTAAAAATGTCCAAAAATACCTCGATCAACGCCCCGGTCAAAGTCAAACTTGCAAGTCAACAAAATCAGCAAAGGGCGCTCAAGCGCACCCTATTAGGAGCACCCGCCCTACTAGGCGCTCAAGCGCCTTGCACAATAACTTCCACCATATTCTCGAAGGCCACGTGTCATAATTTGCGCAAAGGAACAAAAAGCCTGCCTCACTAGGCGCTCGAGCTCCCTACCCAGAATATTCCACCACCTTCCGGAGCATCCATGTGGTGCGAATCCAACGGACGAGACAAGGTGCGCTCGAGCGGGCCAGGAAGGGCACTCGCCTCTAAAATTTTGGCTATAAATAGCCCCTCACCGGATGAAGATTTTTGTAATTTATTTTATTTTAAATATTATTTTTAAAATTTAGTTTTAGTTTTAAATATTAGTTTAAATATTTATTTAGTTTAATTTTAATAGTAATTGTAGAATACGGGAAAAGTTCTACCCGAATAGCTTTTTAGTAAAGCTCTTATTCGGGGGAAGTTCTGCCCAAGTAGTTCTTATTTGGGAGAAATTCCGTCCGAATAGCTATTTTGCGTCGAACCTCTGCTCAAATTCCTAGAATTAGAAATATGTGTTCGTCAATACGGGGGAGCCTTTCTTGACTCCCTTTTATTTGTATAACTTGTAAATGACGGTCTTTTAATCTATGGCCTCGGATTCGGATAATTTGATTTAAATGTAATATATGGCTTGTATTAATTTAGCATAGTCTTTCATATTTAATGCTTTTAAGTAGATGTTATGATTGTTTTACTTTTGTGCCATATATCCTTGTTTTAATAGTGAATTTATAGGTTGTACCATAGATTCCATGAGACTATAGGTTGTACCATAGTTTCCAACTCGTGGAGTTATTGATTACATAGTTAAAACAGACCTTTTACACTAGGTTACAAGGACAGATCCATATTGCGGATGGAACGACACCTATAACAGATGTAGTAATCGGGACTTTAATCAGAGTAAGGTAATTAACTAGGTTAATGCTTATACCTTAACCCTTGCATAGAATTAGAGAATCCTGGATACTGAGTCTAGATTAACTGCCTTATTACTTATTCAACCCCCTAGATTCATTTCCTTCGTATTTCGCAAAACCTTAGTTAGTTTAGCTTAGTTTACATTTCTGCACGACACTCAAACCATTTACCCAATCTATCCATTACCTTTCAACACTCACTTAGACACTTTAACACACTTTTTCATTGAACTAACTTAGAAGCCTCCTTGTGGAGTAAGACCCCGCACTCTAAGCACACTCTACTACGTTGATCCGTGCACTTGCGGGTATTAAAACTTGGTCAAATATTGTACACTTTTATATTGCCGACTCGAACGCATCAATAGGCCTATTTCTCAAGCTATCTTTGGCTGGTTCACGGTGTTGGGATTAGTATGCCCAAAATCTCACTGGCAAGTGATATTTTAGTTACATTGGATACATTTTTATGATTCTTACTATTAATGAAAGTATTCATTTATATTCTCTATGTCATATTTATGTGTAATTGTTCGTATAGAGGTCCTTGAACCACAAATGTATGGCTTAGGTGCACGATGTTCGAGCACAGAAGGTCTGAGTCATAGACACTTGGTTATAGATTCAGTTTATAACTCATTGGTGGAGTTGGGCATTTCTTCAAAGTCTAGGTTATATTGAGATAGTCTCTTATAAAGGGTAACCTGCCTTGGTCATTGGTAGGTTTTCGGACAAAGCCTCATTACTATGTGTATCACACATTAAATGGGTCACTTAGGTGTGATCTCTTAATAGGTACGATCAAGGATATAGATCAAATATACCTTACGATACTAAGTGATCAATACTCTTATTCTTGAGCATATGTGGATAAATTGACGAAATCAGGTTTATGTACTTCGATGCACTATGGGTGAGACCTCAATTATGGGTCAACATATTTGTGTTACATGGAAGGGTATTTTGGCCTTTCTTGTTTGTGAGTCAGTGTAACCAAAAGATAGTACAAGTAGTCTTTCTTCTTTGTGAGTGCTACATAGAGGGGTATTTTGGTCATTCTACTTAGTAGGTCGAAGACAAAGGTCGTACATAGTATGACGAGCTTTTCTAAATAATAGTATTCAACTCAGAGAGCAACCATGACTTTTTAGTGAAATAAGTCAAGGTTGAAAAGCATAAATGTGCTATGGGGTTAGTAGGGGTATTTTGGTCTTCTCAATATCAAATTGTTTATGTCTTTTGGTCCCTCTTCTAGCCTACTTCCATGAATATGTTTTTCAAAGTTTGTTTGCCACTTTTTATGTGTTTAGGTGTTGTTAAATATAGTATCCAATTGCAACTAAGTTTCCTATTTACGAGAATTTCCTATTTGGAATTATTGTAGCTTAAATTGGAAACTAAGAATATTTAATTTAGCAAAATAATACAAGAAATAAAAAAAGGCCAACATAGGCGTGTAGCCTACCTTGGGATGCGTAGGGCTCATGTGAGAGAGAGGAAAGGCTTAATTAGAATGTGTAGTTGATTTGCTATGGGCTACTTGTGGTCCAAGATGCATAGGAGTGTTTCGAGAAGTCTCCTACATGGGAATAAAACCAATTCCTACTTCAACTAGGATCTACTTTAAGGCCTTTTCCATATCTATAAATAGAGTTTTGTTTTTCACCTCCTCTTACACATCAATTCATATGCATAGAATAGAAGAAGAAGAAAAATCCCACAATTCTTCATCATCTTCAAGAAGGAAAAATGTCATAGAGGATAAGATCTGTAGCGACCCCAACCTAGCCTTTCTCAAGACTAGGTCAAAGTCTATGTTCACTGTTGTTGCGATCTCAAGCAAACAATTAACAGTAACCTTAAGAGAAAGAAAATACAGAAAACTATTCAATAATAAGCTTTTATACAATAAATTGAGTTCAAAGGGTCTTACATCATCCGAGACCTGAGAACTACCCGGCTATTTATAAACTAGGGTTTCAGCATCAGCTATCCTTCTACTCAAGAGTAGTACAAACAAACTTTAACCTTTACAACTTGGATCAATACATGTCAAGCAAGAAGTTTTGAGCACGCAATCATTCCACTTTAGCATATAATGTCAATCTCCAATTCAAGCTAAGTTGCACCTGTAAGGGGGAGGAAAGAGGGTGAGCTCTTAGGAAGTTCAGTGAGGATGGAATAGAAGAGTTTCAAAAACATTTTTGGTCAGTCTCTTTTGAAAATCATGATGCAATGCAATACAAATGCAATGACAATTACATTTAGTGGCATATATCCACATCACATATCAACCTACTCTCCAAGGGTGGAATGCCAAGCGAGAGTAGGACACTACTCTCCGAGGGTGGTACCAAGCGAGAGTAGGAACAATTTTCAATTCGATCATTTTACGAGGTGGACAGCCTTGATCACAATTTCAACTTCTTATCTCTCCCAAGTGGGTACTATGGATTGTACCCGAAATCTACGACCCACATCCCCGAGGGTGGAGATCGCCAAGCGGGAGAGGGAATAGGTCCACGATAGACACGGGAGCACCGGCAAGCCTTATGCCACTCGGCATTTATGCAAGCTATCGGGCCTGAGATTGCAACCCCCAAGTAGCACACAAGCATGCACAAGTTGTCACATAACACACAGCTGATAGGAATAATCACGCAATTTGATAACATATATGGGGTACAACAGAAGAGGCTATCCCCGGCCATATATCTTCAACAATTGGAAATATTGATATAAGCAGATAGCAGGATATAATTTATAACAACTCATTGTTGTCACTTAAAACATTTAATAAATACTATATCGATTGATAACCAAGTAAATAGTTTGTAAAGGAAGACAGATAACTATACATATGATAAGCTCAGGTTTCAAATAAATTCATGTTTCTTGTAAATCCAATAAGTTCTGATAATAGGATGTATTAGGCCCTAGCTACTAAATAAAAGTTCAGCACCTATTTAGTTGTTAGCCTTATAAACCCACAAAATGAATCTCTTCACCCCTCACATAAACTCTCATCGGATAGCTTACCTTAACATAATCCTACATATGCATTCCCATGTGTTTCTAGAAGAAAACTACTTACCTAATAATTTTACCTATAATAATGATTTAGTAGATTCCTCTTTTAAACTCTTAATTAAACTTATTAGGATTATTTACCTTAAGCCTAATTTAGTAATATTCATGGCCATAGTGCATTTATCTAACTTTTTGTACACAGGTATCATATCATATTTACTGGACTAATCTTTAATAAAATGTATCTTCACATAACTACATTTCGGGTAATGTACTTCACATATTTTGATATTAGTAGCATATGTTTATAAAGAGAAGTCCTCACATATAAATTATACTTATACCCGATAGTCACTCATAGCAAAGTTAGTGTAAAAATCTCCTCACATGCACGAGTTCCTATCCAATATTAGCTTATATACATATATTAATAATAAACATGAGTTTATACAAAAGTTTCCTCACATGCATGAGCTTCTACTTATGTAATATATATATATATATATATATATATATACATTAATAGATTTCATAGAAATTTTCCACTCATAAAAGTCTCATGTTATCTTGTTTGTTCACGTAATCATGCACACATGGCTGCCTTATACAAGCTTATACATACATTCCTATATGAATAACTAGCAAGCAATAAAGCTTTTTATTAAAATTTCCTCATATACGCCATGCAAAGAACGTAGCGAAACTAAATTATATACACGTAAGGAATGTTGTTTTCATAAAACTCCTCACCTTCAAGTTTAACATGCAAACATTATAACTGTACGCGAGTTCTCCATTTCTGAATATGTTTCCCTTCTCCATTCCCCCTCGGTTTTAAGCATCTCACCTTTACATTTTTCTGTTTTCTTTTGCTTTGTATGTTTTGCAAAACTGTGATGTAACCTCATAAGCCAACTAATCGAAACTGTTTTGCTACAACCATAAGCCAAATCATCGAAACTGTTTTGTTTCTGTTGTAGCAACCCACCACCGAAATTCACCTTCTATATCTTCTATGTTGTTTTTCTAACTAATATGAGTTAAACTCTACTGCTAAAGTATTTCTTTCCTCATTGCTGTCGGTGAAGAAAGAAGGAAATGGTGGAGAATGAACTAAATGCCTAGCTGTTGGATGAAGACGGTAGGCATTAGTTAAGTGAATGGTGATTTGTTAGAAGTTGGTTAAGAGAATCAGTCATAGGCAAGCTTTTATAAGTGATATGAGCTAAGTCTGTGATGATTAATGCTATGTCACTAGACTAAGGATGTGGTGTGAGGTTAATAGCATAGTGGTGAGCTGCCGATAGAATGAACACTTGCAGTGCTGATTCGGTTTAGCTAAGCATGGGCGGCAGCTTCACAAAATGACAGCAACGCGAGGTGCGAAATCTGGGCTAGCTGATTTGTTTGTTGTTAATTGCGTGAAATGGGCGGTCATAGGCTAAAACAATTAAATGATAATGCATGGTAGGACACTAGTAGCTTAAGGTGGTGAAAAATGGTGATGTTGTGTGGATGATGGTGATAAAATAATAAGCAGGAGGTGTTGATACTGCAGCAGTTTAAGATGGCGAAAATAGGTTGATGATGTCGAAGAGAGTGAAGACTCAGCAAAGCCAGCGCGATGATGGTGAGTTGTAGGATGGTGGACATTTTGTTTCTTTGCTGATTCACTTTTTTAGGTGCTAAGATTATATTAAATATTAAACTAAACTATAACTACGTATATAAATACTAATTTCCTAACTTGAGAGTTAATTACTTGATACATCTTTTTACCAAATTAGAGCTAGCCTAAGTAAGATACCTTTATAATTTTCATACAATCTATATGTTATTTAGGGATAATAACTACTTATCATCATTTAGATTGGTTTAAGCTATTTGGACTAATTTTCTTCTTTTACTAAGGTTGCTCAAGATAATGGAAGTGTTAACAGAATCCGTAATGAGGCTAACTAGTGGATCTTAACAAATTACATGAATAAATCATATATTAGTATCTAATTAGATTATGTAGCTAACATTTTATATGCGGGTGTCAATACCTTAGATTATTTAATATATTACTTAGCTAATATTCTTATCTTTATTTTCAGAATTGCTTGATGAATTTTAGTGCAGTACTATCTTAATGAAACTTAGCTTTCCTAATTAGTATCCAGTAATTAATCCAAATATTCTAGTATATCCAAGTTGATAAATTTAAGCTGATAGATTAAACTGACAACTAATTTATTTAAGATTATTTAGTAATAGATCTAGGTACATTAATATTCTCAATAGATACTAACTTAGCCTTTTCAATTTATGTATGGTTTCTTATTAAGAGGCTTAAATATATATTACTAATATTCTTAGTAAATTAAATTTCCAACCAACGTATTAACCCTTTTTATTTTAGCATAACTAAATTATCCTAATAGAAAAAACTATATCACCCTAATAAAAAGGTGGTATTGTCTAAGTATCCTCAAATTGCCTTTGATATTCCATAAAATCAAACCACTCATCTAACAACCTAATTTTTTTTCTTTTAATTGAAGTGAATCCTTAGTTTGAAATACTAGGATTTTTATATTTCCTAAACTTAATTTTAATTCATGTTATAAGAACTAAGAACACCTAATGGTAATCTATTAATCAAAATACAATTTGTTCTTAAATAATAAGGCAATTAATTATAAGTTAAATGCAAGCAATTAATCACAAAGGCACGTTGTCCTAAGAATAATAAAAGAAATAAATATTGTTAATACATGGTTGGGCTCGGGTATTACAAGATCAAGAGGTGTTCATCGTCTCCAAAGCTTATTGATCTTCCAAGTTCAAGTTCTAGATCAAATTTTGTGTTTTTCATTAAGTTTCCACGTTAACGAATCCAGGTAACAAATTCTTCTAGTTTCTGAATTTGATCTTTACATAATTTTTATACACCTATGAATATTGTTTATGCAACAACATCTTCTTAGAACTTGAGGTTGGATCTAGATTATGCATGTTTCTATATTTCTACTGCGTTTAAGTTTTTAAATACCATAGTATATCTAGGTAGCATGCACATTCAGTGGTATCATAGCCACACCACATTAAAAATTATTGTTGCAATTTACGTATGTGTAAATTATGTAGTTTAAGAACTTTTGCTGGAAGTTCTTTAGATTTCTTGTTTGCCAGAATTTTTGTTTACTATGAAGTTTTGTGCATGTTCATGTTATAGAACAAAGAAAATTCTTGAGCAAACAAGTTGTAGCTATAATGGATGAAAGATTACATTTGTTTGCATGTTTGATTCAATCTAATTAAAGTTAGATGTGTGTTTTTCGTTTATCACAAATTTACAAGAACATCTTAGATATTTTAATTAGATATATTGAATTAGGAAAATAGTAAAACCAAGTTGGAAAAGGAATAAACCTGTAAGAGTTTTACTTGGATTGCAAGAAAGACAACAAAGAAAAAAAAATAAAAAATAAAAAATGGACCGCCCTTCCCCCATTGCGCATGCATCCCAAGGACGCATGGGGAAGGACTATCAAACGTGGTTAAACGTGACCACATTTTTTTTTCGTTGCTTGATTTATTGCATAGTATGAATTAAGATATCAAATTGTGTATTTGATTAAGTAACAATGTACATCTAGATATTATAGCTAGAATAATTAAATTTATTTGTTTAATTATTTATTTCTATGCTTTATTATTTATATTTAATTTTTGTTATTAAATATATGGAATATTATGGGTAGCATAAACATTCCATCACCATTAGGATTTAGAATGACAAATCTTAATATACTTAGGTTATGTATAATTGAGAATTAATCTAAAATAAGATTAATTTATATTAATCTTAGGATTAATTAATTATAGAGAAAATAATTTAAAATTGGTTAAAGATAGGATTTATCTTTTAGGGTCCAATTTTAAAATTAATAACTTAAGTAGGTCTTACCTATGGTTTAGATACTAAAACCCAAACTAGGTAATATATTTTAAAGTATACTTAAAAGGTTTTAAATAAAGGCCTATAATATTATAAGAATAAGGAACTTAACTATATTCTAGATGATATATTATTAGCCTTAGACTATTTAGACAAAACCTAGTTTTAAGTATTAAGGAAAAATATATGTAAAACCATTTGA
The DNA here is from genome assembly GCA_037974665.1 of Ehretia macrophylla. Lineage (NCBI taxonomy): Eukaryota > Viridiplantae > Streptophyta > Magnoliopsida > Boraginales > Ehretiaceae > Ehretia > Ehretia macrophylla. Next base: position 59,967,965 of record CM075781.1, read on the forward strand.
TTAAATAAATATTCGAGTGGGAGAGGGAAATTGAAAATCCCAAGGCTTTTTAGTTCTGGTTTGTACTAATTAATGAATATTACCTTGTTTTACCATGCAGTATGCTTTCTATGGAGGGTAATATTTAATTTAGACATTAGTAGATAGACTAAATGTAGATAATCATAAGACAATGTGATTAGTGGGCTTGATCATCCTAATGATGGAGTTCTTCACTAAAGATCACTTTATAGGATGTAAACAAAAGTCATTGTAACAATCCGATCCCTCGCGGAATCATGTCCCCGATCCCAAAACCCAAAGTCACAAAAAATGAGAAAAAATGAATAGAGTTTTCCCTGTTTCTAGGCCAAACCAACCTGTGTAACACCCCGTTCCCTCACGGAAACAGGAGTTCTATAAATCCTCTAAATACAACCCGATCCAATTCCTATGTCACAAAAAGTGAGGGAAACGGACGGAGTCTCCCCTGTTTATAGGACAATCCAAAACCTATAAACAATATTTATAACCACAAAACTATGATCTAACTCCATTCATTCATCCCCTCCACCAAAACTATCTCATACAACAAACTCCTCAAGGCCATCCGAGCATGCAGCTACTAGATAATTTCACTTATTATATCACTCTAATATTTTCTAGTTTTCTTTCTTATAATTTAAGTATGTCAACCAGTCAAAACATGCAAGCATGCAGCTACCAGACAATAAAATAAAGATTACAAGCTATTACAACATTACAAGCCATTCATAACTATCAATACATTTTAAACTTAACTTTACAAGTACAAAACTGAACTCAATGGCAATCTACGTAAGCCAGCATAATCAATCACAAAACTCTCGAGCCTTCTTTTCTACCCCTGATAGCACTGATCCTGAAAGGTGTTAGAAACGAGGGTGAGTATACAACATGTATACTTTGTGAAGGAGGTGATGCAGCATACCGAGGAATGCTTTCATGAGATGCAACAAGGATAATAACATATACAACACAAAATAACAAAGCTAATTAGACAAGTATTTAACCATATATTAAAATGATATGATTCCATGTTTGTCTTCAATCACGAACCACGAGCCAAGATCTTCAACAAATGCCGACAAACCCCTTATTCCTCCAAATGGGGTACTCCGGATGTACCCTGATCCTACGACCCTTTCTTCTGAGCTAAGTCCATATGCCTCAACGAGGTGAACCACACCTCTGGGGTAGTGGAGTATACTCAGCGAGAGAAAGGGAATAGGCACCATGGTAGTCGAGGGAGCACGGCAAACCCTATGTCGCCCGTGTTTCTCGATACTACTATGTCCGAAAAGGTTGCGCAACCCCGAGTCAAGATAACGAGAGCCAAGTATATCAAATACCACATAAGAAGAACGACAAAGTAGGCCGCTCTTGTAGTTAATCACAAATAACATGAAAAAACTCAAGATAGCAAATAAAATCATACATATAAACTTTATCAATTACTAAATAATTCAATTTAGAAACAATAAACCAAGTTAAGATGCACAAAAGAGATGAAGACTCCCTCACCTTTGCCAAACCTGTAAGGGTATAGCTTAGGCTTACTCCAAACCTCTTTGAATCCGCTCAAATGTGCAAACCCCTAGTTATTCATATAAGTGTAACACTTTTAACAATTGATTATAGCAATTCTAACTTTAACTAATATGCAATCTCAACCCACAACAATAGAAGCTATACAATCACTTGTTTATTCCACATTATTACATAGTTTAGGTAGTCATACAAAGAACTAACATTGGTAGGTGAACAGTGGCACATATGAAATGAGTAAGGCCAGTAACTATTGGCAAAAGTTAACTTTACAAGTCAAGAAAAAGTTGTTTGCCTATTCCATCGAAATTGGTCCTTCGAATTACAGACTAGTTAGTACTACCAATACAGGTTCATAAGTTGCTCAAGGTTCATTTACTTTACATTAGTTAATAATTTGTATATGAAACTAGTTCAACTCCACTTATTCTTTCATCAGTTATTAACTTAATCTAAAGGTAATTCTTTTAAGGGTTTAAGGTTAATCAAAGCTAAGTTCCAATAAGGTTCAAATATTACTTTTATTAGCAACAACTTCCCAACATTTACTACCTTAAAAGTCTTCTAACCATACATTCTCTTCATTCCACTAATTAACAACACAACCAAGGCTACAACTATAATACTTATCATTAAAATTACTCTTAACTATAAGCACAAGGCAAAGGTGAAGGGGGAAAAAAGTCATAGTGGTTGTAGCTAGGAAAAACTGTCCAGCTCACGCCTAATCGCATGCCTCTCGAAAACCATCGAAAAACGAGTACTTAGAGCTAGAATTTGGCCAAGCCTTTGAAATATACTTTTGTTCTACTATGAATCTACTAGAACCTATCCAAAATTCAGCTAATTTCGTCAACATTTGCTAGGTCAAATTGGTCCTACAACGCAGGCATGCAAATCTGTCCAATTTTTCCAGATTTCATAACTCATGTTTTGTATTCCAATTATTTCACTATAAAACTAATTTCAAAGCTTTATTACACATGAATCATCATATATATCATATACAACATAATAACAAGACACTACAACATTTAAACAAGGAAAATCTAGCTAGCAACCAACACTTAAGCATCACTTTATCTTCATGAAAATTAAGCGAGTATGCATTTAGTTCACTAATGCTCATAACTCTTTCTAGCTAGCATTACTTATGGTTCCATCATTCTTTAGTTCTCTCGACTATCATTACCTTCATAGTACCAACTAAGTTGGACTTTTAACAACTTAATTTAAACAATCCTCAACTCAACTACTAAAATGCGCTCTAAAACACATTACCATACGTTGTATTCTACTACCAAGAGTTACATTCTACATACTTAGGTATTCTTTAACTCCAAAACTTGCAATTAGGCTTAATCCAATGCTCATTAAATACAATAGCTTCAAAATACCTTTAAATCACCAAAATCTTAACTAACTAACTAGGTATTTAACTTTAACTTATCCAATTATTGCATATCACATACTAGAGATCAAAACTTCTAAAAGATTATTGAACAAGAAATTCTAAGCCTAACTAGTCATCAATGACTCAAGAATTCCAAAGTAGCATAAAGGGTCCGAAAACATATGCATAAATTACTTGAATTTCTTATCCAATTCTTAGTTCATAAGTGCTAATAAGCATGATTCAATCCTCATTCATTTCATTCAAGCAAATAATCAAACACTCGGTCTTCAATATATACATTACTAACTAATCTTTGGTCTAACATAAAAATAACCATAAAACTTCTAAAACTATCAAGGAACGCTCTTACTCACTTTTGAACTTTAATATACAAGATAGATATGCAATACAACACCTAGCAAGTAGAACCCCACGAAAACATGCCCATTTCCAAATCTTCAAACAGAATCCTAATTTTATCAAATTCATTACCCGTTCTATTGACCTCCAAATTTTTTTATTTTTATATATAATTGTAGCCCTTTGAGTTTAGATGATCTTAAAACCAAACGGAACTCAATTTCGATCTAAATTCCTTAAGATACAACTATTTTCGTACGACTGTGCATAACTGCCTTGCATCAGCGATTTTCCCAGACACATTTCGAAAATGGCTAAATCGGAGGCCCAAAACGTTAGAATTAGCCTTATCTCTAAAAATCAACATTTTCTCTAAACTTCCTAATCTAGCTTCTATAAAAAAAAATTTAAGTTTCGAGCACATTTACTATGTCAAAAAGGCTCTAGAAAACAGGTAACGTTTTCTGTCTAGAAATTACACCTTGCACCTTTGTTGTTTCCTTGCATCTCTAGCTAGCTTTTGCACTTGTTTTGCCATGTTTTACTTCTATTACTTCTTTTGGACAATAATACAAACACTTAATCCACATCTTAAATTATAACTCAAGTTCCACCAACATAGAACTAAACCTAACACCAATATTAGTTATACAAGCAACAACAACCTAAAAGATTACATATACAACCTCAACAATTAGAAAATATGCATCTAAAGCTCAAATATCATCTATCCACATATAGTCAATATTCAATATAACTTTAGATCAACAAAATAATGCACATAGATAGTTTTCCCTCACCTTCAAGAAGCCAAAAATTGTGGAAATATGCAAGGAGACTCTTTGGTTCTTGCTAAAATTGCTCAAGAAAGATGAAAGACCAAGCCCTAGCTCACGTTTTTTCCCTCTCTCTCTTTGTCTATTTTCTTCTTCTTTTGTTAAGTTATGCTTTGTTTCTTTTGTCTAATAAATGTGTATGTATGTATGTGTTATAAATAAATGGGCTTCAAGTGTTTGGGCTTATAATATAATGTAGCTGGGCTATATAAATTAAGTAAAACCAACTAAAAGTCCAATAGCCTACAAACAATTAAACTAATACTATTCACTCAAGGATATTAAATACATTTTTCTATCTCGCACTCGGGACATGCAATACACATTCTGTCTATAAACGAATATATTATATACGAAGTATAATAAAGGAAAAATATCAAATTCAGAAAATAAAGCAGTTTAAAATTTACTCCGGGCTCGGAGCTCTTTAAGCAAATAATAGAATTTAAGAAAATAATGCAAGAAAATAAAGCTAATTAATGCAACTATCAAAATAATATGTTATTTATTTTTATATAGATTAATTAAATATACTTTGCACATTTTAAGAATTACGAATAGTATTCTAACTAATAAACGTAATTTGCTAAAAGAGACACATAATTGCATTCAAACACTTAAACACACATTGAAATATATGTAGACAAGTATTATTTACTACATACTGGGTCTGAGGCTTCACAACCTGCACGCAAAAGAATCATCACACAAGAAGTATCATTTATATGCATAATTTAGTCCATTTCTAGTTCATTAGGTAGTTCATGCTCTCTTTACTTAACAAAATAGGCTAAAAGCATTCTAAACTAGGTTTTACAAACTAAAACAATAACTAAAATATTACAAGTCACTACTCTAGGTGAGCCTTCACTTAATTACATACTTTATAACCAATGAATATACACAAGGCACACAAGCCTCAAAAGAATACATAACATTCACATAAGTACATAAGAACCATCCTACTCAAGCTAACACATACAATCAGGACAATCACGAGCTTTCTCCTCTACAGTCTCAAGAGGAACCAAACCTGCCTTACCTGAAAAGGTTAGAAAAATGGGTGAGCAAAGCACTATTGCTCATTGAGGGAGGGAAACAGTTATCTAGTGAGTTCAAAAATGTTATCGCGCAATGCAACAGACAACAGTAAAGTAAATTAACAATACGAGACTAATATACAAAAATATAAACTAAACAATACATATCAAAGAAAGAAAAACAAATACGATAAGACAAGTACACAAGGTAACCATGAGAATTCAAGATCAATACGAAGTAATATTCAAGTATACGAAACTAGATAACATATATAAAGGAATACAATCAAAGGTAACTCTCCAAGGAACAAGGGCCCAAGCTAGAGTTACTCAAAAGAATACAATGTCGGTCATGAGCACAAACCACGAACCTCAAACCATGAACACGATAAGATAATGATAACGATAACGATAAGCCAACATCCCTTATAACTCTAGTGGGTGTACTCTAGATGTACCCCAAATATCCTACGACCCAACTCTCCCAAGACAGTATCCCTAGCGAGAAAGGGAATAGCTATGGAGGATGAACAACCATTGACAAGCCTGTTGCCGCCCAGTGGGTAGCCACCGCATCCGTGCTGGCAATAAAGTTGTGCAACTGTTGATACGAGAATCCCAAATATAGCACACACAATAAATGGTTTAACAATCCAATAACACATAAAGAGAAACAACAAAGAAGGTTGTCCTCGCACATACATTAGAAAATAACAAGCACATAACTTAAGCAATCATACTTTACAATCCCAATCAAGCTAATACAATTAACAATCTAACAATTAAGGAGACATGATAGCACAAAGCGATACATACAAGATAGTAGCTAAGTCAACCATAAATTACGAGTACATTCAAGTTCACTTAGACACTTAACTAGTCCATTCCAATTCAATTCCTAACAATTAGTTCAATTTTCTTTATCTAGCCCTTTATACTTCATAGAAATTATACAGGCTATCAAATAACGAGGTGACAATACGAGTACACTAGACAATCCACAATCACTAACTAACCACAACCAAGCTCTAAAAACACACAAACACACACACGACCTCAAAAACACATAAATGCCGCTTTATGTTCCATCCATTCTTTCTAAGTTCTAAACATATCCTAGCAAGTTTAAGCATTAACCTAGTCATTCTAGCACTTATGACACCTTTTCCAAGCATCAAATTAAGCATTTAACCATTTGCTCACACAATCACACATTTTGGCCCTTTGCATTAAAACAATCTATACCAAATACTAATCACATTCTAGTCAATTTGGGCATCAATTTAGCTTCTACAACATTTAGGGCACATGGTTCAAGCATTAAAACAACATTTAAGCCATAACTACAAATTTCCAAGAAAAATACTATTCATCATCTTCCTTAATATGCCAAACACCATTTCTAGCCAATACAATTGCAATATAGCCATAAAAGTTTGCTCTACACACTCAACAACTAACAATATAAGCAATTTTAGCCATAATCTCAACATTTATAACATATACAAGAATTTACATAATCTAGGTTAAACTTTAAATGCCATAAAAATGCAATCCCTCACCAACTGGAAGATGAACAAGCTTGGAATGGCTCTAGGATAGCTCAAATTCACTCCTACAAGCTTGGATTGGTTCAAGATCAAACCTTAGGATTGCACAATTTTCCCTTTCTTTTTCCCTATAGCCAATGACCTTCTTGTTTTTCTTTTGTGTTTTATGTGTATTATATGTATATGTATGTAATATATAGATATATATATATGTATATAATATGGGTAGGCTTTGGGATAGGCTAAATAATTTGGTTAAACAACTTAAAACAAGCCCAATATTTGCTAAGTCCTCTAGTTGGCCCAAACACAAACTAGTTAATACTATTCATGCGATATATGAAACATTTTATATCTAACACTCCCGATTTCCTATGCAAGTAAAATTTATGAATGTATGCTTAGAAACAAGTGTATAATGAGGTAAAAATGAGAAAATTAAAAAATAAAATACTTTAATTTTCACCCCAGGCTGAGGGTTCATTTTTAAATTATGAAAATTAATTTATTATATGTAAGAAAGTAATTCCACATATTACAAATAATAAAATAAAAGTTTGAGCATTTTATATAAATTAATTAGTTATCAATTGCACATTTAAAGAACTAGAAAAAAGTAAAGCTACTAAATAAATAGAAAAGTTAAAGTAAACACATAAACTCACACAATCAATTAAAATAACACATTGGTATATGCAATTAGACATTATTCACTACATGTTAGGTCCGGGGTGTCACACTCTCATCTCTTCAAACAATTGTGTTCTCGCAATTCTTCTTCACAAGAGAATCTCGCGTTAACCGAAAACTAAACTCTAATTATTAGCCATCGATTGCCGAGCAAGAGCACTGAATAAGAATACCAATGTGAAAGTCCAATAGGATACCATGAAATACCCCGTAAGAAATCTAAAGTAAGAGGCCCAAATAAAGGCTCCAGTGAAAATACCATTTAGAATTCCGAATAAGATTCTCGCTGAATTCGAATATCATATAAGAATCCCTAATCAGTAATGCCGAGAAATACCAATAAGAGGTCCATATATGAATACCAGAGATAAAACTGAGTAGGAGTTTGATAATAATTTATCACCGAGAAATACTAAATAGAAATATCAAGAAAATGTGTGAAATCTCGAGTAAGTTGACCAAATAAGGGTCCATATGGAGAACACCGGCTAAGTATTTTGAGTAAGACTTTCCCCAATTACAAGTATTATACAAAAATTCCGAGAGAATACCCCATAAGAAGCTTAACCATGACGACATCTCCCCGTAAGTCACAATTCATGCGTATGAATGATTCTAGATGCCTCAATGTCAGATATACAAGTATAAGCACGTATAAATATCAGTTATATTGACATAAAGGAATTTATTCCTATCCTTACTCGTTCCGTGAAGCACTCCCTGCTAGTCAATGATATAGACTCCAGCTTGAATCTGTTGTGTTGGAGCATTACCTACAGCTCCAAATTGACTACCTTGTCCAGAAGTCCATCTCTGAGCACCCTTAAACCTGAGACAATCCTTGACCTTGTATTGGTCACTGTCGCATCCTGTACATTTACCAGTCTTCCTCCAATATTTGGTGATATAATGACCCCCACGTTTGCAAAAAGTACATTTTCAAGGCTGACAAGGTTTTTTGTTTCGATGACTCGGTCCCGCTTCAATGTCAATTTTCCTCTTCTCACTTCTAGGTGGCACCATCAAATTCTCACGCTAAATTTGATGTTTAAGTACTTGTGTCAATTTAATCAAAGCATCTGCCATCTTTATCAATATCTGTTCTCCTATCGATGTCTGATTAACTGCCCTATTTTCTTGTTGATCCACATCTTTGGAAAATTCGTTGATGACCATCTTTCTATAGGGGAAGAGATTAGTTACCAGTTCAAAGGGTAATATATGTATGCATGCAATGGAAAACATATAAGGTACATATACTAAGCAAATATGCCACACATGAGCACACATAGCCACATATTTGCACACATAGCATATATGTCATACTGTGTACAACAAGTTACACAAGTCTCACATACAAGTCACGAAAAACAAGAAAAAATGAATAGAGTTTTTCCTGTTCCTAGGCTAAGCCAACCTGCACGCATAAGAATCATCACACAAGAACTATCATTTATATGCATAATTTAGTCCATTTCTAGTTCATTAGGTAGTTCATGTTCTCTTTACTTAGCAAAATAGGCTAAAAGCATTCTAAACTAGGTTTCACAAACTAAAATATTACAAGTCACTACTTCAGGTGAGCTTTCACTTAATTACATACTTTACAACCAACGAATATGCACAAGGCACACAAGGCTCAAAAGAATACATAACATTCACATAAGTACATAGAAACCATCCCACTCAAGCTAACACAGACAATCAGGGCGATTCACAAGCTTCATCCTCCACAGTCTCAGAAGGAACTGAACCTGCCTTACTATAAAAGATTAAAATGAGGGGTGAGTAAAACATTATTGCTCAGTGAGGGAGGGAAACAGTTATCCGGGGGGTTTGAAAATATTTCGTGCAATGCAACAAACAATAGTAAAGTAAATTAGACTAATATACAAATATATAAACTAAACAATACACATCAAAGAAAGAAAAACAAACACGATAGGACAAGTACACAAGGTAACCACGAGAATTCAATATCAATACGAAGTAATATTTAAGTATATGAAACCAGATAACACATATAAAGGAATACAATCACAGGGAACTCTTCAAAGAGCAAGGGCCCAAGCGAGAGTTACTCAAAAGGATACAATGTCGGTGATGAGCACGAACCATGAATCACGAGCCACGAACCACGAACACAATAATATAATGATAACGATAAAGATAAACCGGCATCCCTTATAACTCCACTGGGTGTACTCCGAATATACCCCAAATATCCTACAATCAAGTAGGATCTTATTGTGATTAAACATGCATAATTAATAAAAATCTCAATTTAATTCTTAAAAGAACAGTATGAAGATTCACATACCTCTTGGAGCCAAAACGAAAAACAAAATTTTCACAAGCTCCCAATAGGAAAATCAATGTGGGATTTCTTTTATGTCAAACTTTCCATAACAGAAAATTCCTAAATAATTTTCCTACTTTTTTCTCCTCATTTTTTCCTCCTTGGCCGAAAATCCTAGGCTGACTTAGCCCTGGATCGATACGTTTTCCTAGGGATGTGAGCCAGTGTCCTGGCTCAGCCTAGATGCTCTAATTAATTTTTTGTGTAATTATTTAATTTAATTTTAGCCATTAATTAAAAAAAGAAACCCCTTTCCAACAAAATAGAAAATGTATTTTTAATATCTAATTGACAATTAAATTAAATACTCTTTCTCATAGTTATTTACTACAATATAAATATTACTCAAAGGATTAATTGGCTAGAAAGGGGACCAAAAGACATATTTACCGTTTCACTAAAAATGAATAAAATATTCTTGCTAGTCTCCTAGCAATATTTTATCACTTTAACTTAGTCTACACCACTATAAGACTACAGCTGTACTCAAGGATAAATATTGTATTTACAGAAATAATCTTTCGCCCAACAAAGTGATAAAATGACCATAATGGCCCTCTATACTCACTCGTAGACAAGACAGGTTTCATAGTGTACTATCACCTCTTGAGCTATATCTTAAACTCCTTAGATCCTCTGAATCCACCATCCAACCATCCTCCAAGAGTTATCCACTTATCTAAGGGAGCTACCCTTAAGTGTAATACCAAGTACAACAACCTATACTACTATGCATTGATTAAGGATGATATAGTCTCGGATCAATCTAAGGGAGTGATTAATGTATAGACTCCTTATTGCAAATGCACGTTTCTTATAATCAGGTCCTATACACCTAAACCAGAGAGTTAGATGACCTAGCAACTATACACCTAAACCAGAGAGTTAGATGACCTAGCAATTAGGCATACCCATAATGGCTCAAAGTGCAAGAACCCGACTTTGTCGGTTCATCCACAGTTGCTCAAGATTAAGAGCTATTGCCTACTTAAAAGATCGTAGGTATAGGTGTACTATTTCATTGATAGTACGCATTCAGAGTACAAACCTATGGTGGTCTATCCAATGCATACACATGCATAAGCATAAAAAGTCTGGAACAAATCCATGATCAAGGCAAATCACCTTTTATCCAAAAAAGAACTTATTCCACTATGATCTCTATTATAGTAAAGTGCCCAACTTTACTACTAAGTCATGGAAATAGTAATTCTTCTTACCAAGTAATTGTTAAGGATATGCCCTAATGCTATAGTTGAGATGACCTAATTAGGGTTTAATAAGAATATATGTGTTCTATACACAAAGATATATTTGAGGATGTTCATATTCTCCACTTTGTATTAACATGTCAATAATGTTTATCCGAGAAGAAAATACGTTCTAAAAGAGTTTAAAATGCTTTGCAGTTTTTCTTCGATATGATAAACATTAAGAATCGATTCATAGCCCTTCAGATTGTTTGATCAGGACTAGAACAATCGAGTATGGGTTATCATATGTTATTACCTTTGATAAGCATAGCGATGTTAATGATAAAGGATGGCATGCGAAGTGCCAAAACAACATGATAATGTGGACTAATAAACATATAAGTGATCGTCAGCGTACAGATCATTGAATGTGATAATAAATAGTAAACTACATGATTTCAGGTTAATAGTTTACTATTTAGTTAGGAATTGTGCAAATTAATCCTCAGACTTGAGAAATTGCGGCAGCCGGTTATATCAGGGGTTAAATATTGCGTCTGGACAATACCCGTCTTCTAAAAGGTGGGTTACGACCTTTCGCGTTTTAGTTTTGTGGTATAAATTGACAGGTTATTGTCAAGATAGGATCTATTAACCTCTAGCGTGAGGCGATGTCCTATGATATCTGAGATCGGTCGTTAAACAAAGAAGTCTTTGGCCAAGGTGAGTATGAATTGATGGAAATGAGTTTTTCCATGGTAGTCATCTCTCATTTCATCGGTTTAGATTTATTCATAGTATCGGAAGTGAACTTAACCATCTTATGGTCATTTTCCGATTGGGACATTTTTAATAGAAGGATCGGATTGCACGCTAATTATCGACGGGTAAATAGGTTCATGAAAGACAGTGTCTTCATGATCGTGTACATTTTCATGGTACGTTTGTTGCTAGTACGTCACTCATGAACATGAGGGTATTTTGGTAAAATGGTGGAGACATTTCTGAAATAGATAAGGAGGTTTATCGGTCCCTTATCGGTACACGATTATGAATCTAGAAGATTACACACTAATAAGTATCAGGAATAAGTTCACCGAAAACTTGTATAATGTGATTGATAGCTTTAAGGTGTTAAGAGTCATCTATATTGGCATTCGGGCCAAAAGTATAATCTTGAAAAATTTTGAGGTCAAATTATAATTACCAAAACTTTTGGGGCCAAACTGTAATTGTTGAAAAGTTTTTTCAATGTATTTATTCTACTAGAGATTAGAATGGGCAAAAATATTATATATATATATATATATATATATAAAGGGTGTTTATATATATATTTGTTTATATTGATGATGTGATTTGAGAAATGTCACGTCATCAATCCTAGCTATCTTCTTTTGTTCAATAAGACAAAGCCATGCAAATCCTAGCATTATAATTACAATCCAAAGGTTTACTTTTTCTCTCTCTTGACACTTGGCAAAAAGTACTTATCATCAAAAGCAATGGCTAGGATTCTTTTGTCTTTATTCAAGATTCAATCTCAACCATTGATTTCAAATTAAAGGACAAGAATTGATGACATGGACAATCCTACTCATTTCATATGCCACATGTTCAAGCCTAATCATTAACTTGCCTTTTCATTTATATATATATATATATATATATATATATAATACTCAAATGAACACAAATCATCTCTTCTCTCTCCTCTCTTTTTCAGCCAAATAGCAAAGGAAAGAGAAAGATCTTTTAGCCATTAGATTGTAATAATTACAATATAATAACATGTAAAGGGTTAATCCAAGTTGACACTCCATTTCTCTTGTGTTGATTGGTTAAATTGCATGTATTATATACATAATACAATTGAGATTATAAGATGTAATTGAAGAGTTCTTCTATTTCATCTAAGCTCCATAATACACGGCCAAAGCAAAGGAAGAAAGAAAGAAATAGTTTTCAATCTTCTTCACCTATTTTTGGCCATAGCTACTTGAAATAGAAGGCTCTGCATTTTGATAATATACCACACACACATAGCTTTACATCTTAGAAGTATACTAGCACATTTTTCTTCTAAGATCGGGGTGGACTTTGGATGCTTGGTGGACCAACTAGAACCTTCAAGTTAGAAGGAATCAAGAGTTGCAACTTCAAGCTTCATCAACCCTAAGTCTACAAGAGGTATACCTATCAACCTCTCTATTTCATTATGTATAGATGATATATAATACATGTGTAGCTAGTCAATGGACATAGTAGAAAGAATGCATGTTGATTCTTGCTAGAAAGCTTGAATTTTTTTTTGAAATATGCCTAGCATGGTTCGGCTATTGTGAAACCCCAGTCTTCGTCTTTACCTCGATTTGCATGATTTGACCTATTTATGTGTTATATGAGTTAGAATGTGCTAAATATGTGATTTATATTCCTAATACATGCTATGTGTGCATTCATAAAATTTTCATAAAAAACGGCATTGAAAATTTTATCATCGATTTTTATAAATAGTGTTTTGAACACCTGTCCACTACAATTTTTACAAGGGTATTTTAAACATCTTAAAACCTAGTCCTCTATTATTAATAGACCCATGTTTGATAAAAATTGATTCTGAAACAGAATAGTAATTTAAATAGACTTTTCGAGCGAAAAGTAGCTTTTTTGAGCCAAATGGTAATTTCTTCTAAACCCGATTCTTGCATTGACTTTCATTGACATAGTATATATTAATATAAATATATTTATATGTGGTATTAAATGATTTTAGATTAATTATGCATTCAAAAGACATTTGAAAACAAATAATATAACTTTTCACCTTCTTTTGTAGAAATCGCGTTTTTAGCCGAGTCGGGTGAAAGTCTTTGCATGAGAAAACTTTTGTCACCTAAAAATAAACTACTTGAAATAGTCTAAGTGTCAAATTAATGTTTTGAGCAAGAAATAGTCTAAAATGGATTTAAAAGACAAGAAAACACTAAAAATAACTAAGTGTCAACTTTGACTTTCTTTTATTTGTTTGCCCTTTGCTTAATATATCATCAACACACATTAAAAGCTCACAAAACACACTCATTTTACACACACATTACCGAAAATCCATGAGGGAGAAGAAAGAAGGCATTTTTAAGGTTTTTCAAAGCATTTTTCACATAGATTTTGCAATTCAAGTCCAAATCACTTCATTCAAAGCTTGATTTCACTTGTTGGGCATCCATTCTACATCTTTCTTGCATCAAAACACATCAAAGGTGAGAGAAAAATTCAAGATCTCAAAATGTCATTTTTATGTTTTTGCATATAATTGAATTTTGAACAGTTAGAAAGTTGAATTGATGTTATATTATTGCTCAGTGCATGCTAAGGATTGTTTCTATGCGTTTATATAAGATTTGAACCGTTGTAGCATGAATTTTTATTTTCGGGTATTAAAAGTTGAGTTGTTGGCTATTTGTTGAATATTTTGAGTTGTAGTGGTTGGAATCGATTGCTGTCGATTTGTAAAAGCTTTTTAAATACGGGGTAGTGCCATTGTAATGCCGAAATTTTGATTGTGATGTCGGTGTGAAAGTCCAGAAATTTCAGCCTAGGTGCATTGAGGTTTTAGGGTTGTTGGGCTTGATTTGGATGTATTTTGGTTGGTTTCCGAGGGGAATAATGTAGTTGATTGTGTGGGTAAGTGATAGAAACTAGTTTGAAGTTGTTTGGATTAGTAGAATGTAAGTTATGATAATTAGAAGTTTAGGTTGTCTTTCTTTAAAATGTTGATATATGCCTTTAGATGATCGGGTGGTGTTTGAGTGATTGAATTGTGAGTTGTTGATGGTTAGATTAGGGTTTGGTTGTATGTCTAATGCATGTTAAGTTGGGTGGCCTACTTTGTCATCTAACTTAGTTGTTTAGTTGTTAATTGATTAATTGATGTTATGTTGTTGAAATGTTATTAATTGATTGATGATTAATTGATTATTGATTATTGATAAACCAGGAGATAATCAACGGAAAAGGTTGTCCTCCTGTGATTGAATGTTTATTTTTATTGTTGAGTCTTGATATACGTGTGCCACCTCTCAGGCGGTATCGGGCCGTCGGGTAGAAAGCGTCATGGCTATCAGAGGCTACCCTCATCTTGTATGGGCGGATATGCCATGGAGGGCAGGGCTAGTGAAGTACCTCAGGTGTGTGTGTCATGGGGGTGATAAGAAGTTGGTTGAGATCGTGATGGCGTTTGGAGCTACACCAACTAAAGTATCCTTTATTGATTGGTCATTATAGTTTATGTGTTTATATTGTTATTGATGTTTATTGTGTGTTTACTGCTCAAATGATGATTTCCAAAGAGTATAGTAAATACTGTTAGAGATCTATCGAATCCTCACTGGGCTTGTTTTATATAAGCTCACTCTCAATTATTGCACGCATACAGGTGTTACCGATCCAGATTATGGGTACGTGCCTCCAGAAGAGGATTATGTGCCATATGTGGACGAGTCCTACGTGTTAGAGCTTGTCCCTGATTTATGATGTCGTACTCTTTTGTTATATTGTATATTAAACTTAGTAGTCTTTCTTTTGATTATGATTAGTTTGCTAAGTTGGTTTCAATATGTTTGTCAATGTATATTAAAGTTAATGTATTATGTTGGAATGGAGGCGTATAACTAAGAATGGATTGTTGAAAGAATGGTTATTGTATAATATGTTTGTGTTGTATGTTGTTAACTTAATTGAGGAGTTGATTGTTGAATTGTTTGTGGAGTTTGGTTGTATGAGTTCTTAAGAGGTTGGTTCAGAACCTCGGTGTCTTAATTACTGTCGTTATACTGTCGAAATTCCGTTGCGTCCTGACTGATCGTAGGAGGGGTCGAGTTGGGGCATGACAGCTATAGCATGATATCCATGTGTGTCTTTCATGATCCTGAATTCAACTATGAAATATGTTATGACATGATCTCGATGTGTTGGCTAACCTTTCAATAACTATGGCTCAGACCTTCTGTGCGTAACCACCCCGCACCTAAGTCAACACTTGAAGCAAGGACCTTTCATACATATACTAATACAGTTATCCACATAATAAATGAGAGAAGAACATGCTCATAACAATGAGATGATCCTTTATTATTATTGTAAATATTTATATTACAAAAATGGCCAGTACTAGTGGTCTTTTGGGCACACCAATCCCAACAGACTCCTACTTGCATTAAAGAGCACTAAAATAGGCCACCTAATAACTTAACCCCCATGGACTCAACACACCCTGAGAACATCTTCTCCGTAAGAGTCTTAGTAAAATGATCTACTAAGTTATTTGCAGAGGCAATATTTTCTACCACTATGTCTCCCCTTTGAATGAACTCACGATCAAGTAGTATTTTCTCTCAATTTGTTTGCCTTTCCAGTGATTCCTCGGCTCCTTACTTTGTGCCACAGCCCCATTGTTGTCGCAATAGATAATTATGGGCTTCTCTACCACAGGCACTACCTCGAGCTCCAATAGGAACTTTCTCAACCAAATAGCCTCCTTTGTAGCTTCTGATGACGCCACATACTCAGCTTCCATGGTGGAGTCTGCGATGCAATTCTATTTCACACTCCTTCATGAAACTGCGCCTCTTGATAGGGTGAATACGTATCCAGAAGTTGACCTCCTATAATCCCTATCAGACTGGAAGTCCGAGTCTGTGTATGCTAGCGAAGTCAAATCTTCAGCTCGGTAGTCCAACATATAATCTTACGTTCTCCGAAGATACTTGAATATATGTTTGATTGCTACCCAGTGATCTTGTCCAGGATTTGACTGATATCTGCTAACCATGCCAATGGCAAAGCAGATGTCTGGCCTAGTACACAACATTGCATACATAAGACTTCTAACTATCGAAGCATATGGCACTCGTCTCATGTTCTCTTCCTCTTCAGGAGTCTTGGGGCATTGATCCTTAGAGAGAGGTACTTCATGTCTAGAGGGAATTAAACCTTTCTTGGAGTTTAGCATGTTAAACTTAGCCAATATTTTCTCAATATACGAAGCTTGGGATAGAGCTAGTACCCTGTTCTTCCGATCACACAGTAGCTTGATCCCTAGAACATAACTAGCTTCACCCAAGTCCTTCATCTAGAATTGAGAAGACGACCAAATCTTTGTAGAAGTGACCAATCCTTTGTCATCCCCAATTAATAGGATGTCATCTACATACAGGACGAGAAATACAATAGCACGACTATCCCTTTTCTTGTATACACATGGCTCATCAACGTTCTGCTCAAAACTAAAGGCTTTGACTGTTTTGTTGAACCGTATGTTCCAAGCTCTAGATGTTTACTTAAGTCCATAGATGGACCTCTTAAGCTTACAGACCATGTTCTCTTGGCCTTTCACAACAAATCCATCCGGCTGGGTCATGTAAATGGATTCCTCAAGATTTCCGTTAAGGAATGCAGTCTTGACATCCATTTTCCATATCACGTAGTTATAATGACATGTGATGGCCAAGAGGATCCTTATGGTTTTAACCATGGCTACCGGTGAGAAGGTTTCTTCATAATCAATCCCTTCTTTCTGAGTATAACTTTTCGCCACCAGCCTAGCTTTGAAGGTTTCCACCTTCCCATCTACTCCTCTCTTTATTTTGTAAACCCACTTACACCCTATGGGTTTTACCCCTTCGAGTGCTTTTACAAGATCCCAAACCTTGTTAGAGTACATGGACTCCAACTCGGATTCCATTGCCTTTTGCCATTTATCAGCATTTATATCTAACACTGCTTCATTGTAACTAGTGGGATCATCGATCTGGTCAGAGACTGCTTCGAAAAACTTTCCAAGCCATCGATCAGGTTGTAATGTTTTCCTCCTATAACAACGAGGTTCCAATGCCTTTAAGGGAAGTGGTTGTTCACTTTCTGCTTCAAGAGTAGGTGTAGGTAATTGAGTCGAAGTCTCAATGACTTCCTCTAATGTAGCTCCCGAACTCATCCTTTGATGGATAACATTATCATCCTCCAAGTATCTAGCATGAGTACTTATCAGCACCATCTACTCCTTAGGATTATAGAAAATTCCACCTTTAATTCTCTTTGGGTAATTTATGAAGTAGCACATCTCAGACCTTGGTTCTAGCTTTGAGGCGAAGCTATTTAATACATAAGCTGGATAACCCCAAATGTAGAAGTGCCTTAAAGTGGGCTTTCACCCAGTCCACAATTCATGAGGAGTCTTAGGTACTGACTTAGATGGCACATGGTTCAAGATATATGCTGCTGCTTCTAAGGCATAACCCCAAAATGACATAGGCAGAGTCCCATGACTCATCGTAGACCTCACCATATCAAGTAAGGTCTGATTTCTTCTCTCAGACACACCATTCAGCTAAGGGGTGTATGATGTGGTCAATTGAGTCACAATTCCTTGTTGTGTGAGATAGTCCTTGAACTCACCTGAGAGGTATTCTCCATCTCAATCAGACCGAAGTACTTTTATGGATTTTCCTAATTGTAACTCCGCCTCAGCTTTAAATTCTCTGAACTTGCCAAAGGCTTCAGATTTGCGGTGCATTAGGTAAACATACCTATATCTTGAGTAATCATCTGTGAAGGTCACAAAATACTCAAAACCTCCTCGAGCCGGTATGCTTATGGGTCTACACATATCAGTGTGCACTAATTCTAACACTTGACTTGCCCTATGCCCCTTAGAAGTAAACGACCTTTTGGTCATCTTTCCCTTTAGGCAGGATTCATAGTGATCCCATAGTTCAAGTTCTAATGAGTCCAAGAACCCATCTTTGACCAATCTCTGCATCCTATTTAGGTTTATATGACCCAAACGTAGGTGCCACAAGTAGGTGTCATTAGTGGAAACAATCTTTCTTTTAAGGGAAGTTGACCATTCTGATTCTACATTATACACGTTGAAGAAAATAGGATAAAGATAGAACAAATTATCATGCATGCTACCAGAACATATAAACTTTTCATTTCTACTAATAAAAAAACCAGTATGGAAAGAAATAGAGTACCCCCAACAGTTAATTGTGAAACTGAAATAAGATTCTTTCGTATTTTTGGAACATGATAAACATTATCTAGTTCTAAAACTTCATCATTAAATCGTAGAACTACTTTTCCAATAGTCATGGCCCAGACCTTTGCTCCATTGCCAACTCGCAAAGCAAATTCTCTTTTACTTAATCTTCTTGTTACTTGAAAACTTTGCAATGAATTACATATATGACTAGTGGATCCAGAATCTACTATCCAGGAGTCAGTAGAATCAACCACTAAAACTGTTTCCATGAGATAAGTAAAGCCTGTACTTGTCTTGCCATTAGCAAGGTACTTAGGACATTCGTTTTTATCATGACCTTCACAGCCATAAACGATGTACCTCCCTTTTGGGCCTTTTCCTACTTGCTTCTTTATGACCCTCCTTGTTTTCAATGCTTGCTTTCTTTCAAGATGTCTTATCACTTTCAGCTTCCTTATCAATAAATAAGTGGTCCAGCATCTCCCACTAGAGCGGGTCTAGTCCTTAAATTCATTAAAGGAACTGGGCAAGGTATCAAGTCTATGTCAATTTGTTCCATAAGACTTATCCTGGTACCCAAAGTCCTACAGAAGCTGATGGCATCCAATATCTTAAACATATGGGCTTTAATGGATTCATTTTCTCACTGCTTTGAAGTCTTCACTAAACTCTAAATCTCCAAGGATCTGATCATACCTGATGAATACTCTATTTTGTCGTGTTGAAACCTAAGAGGTTTAGGCATGGCAGCTGGAATGTATTCTTTGGCCTTAAGGTCAGCATTCTTCCATCTCTCCTCTAATATCTCACTCGTAGGGCATCGATGAGTGAGAACATATTTCAAACCACGATTCTCGAGTAGTGTGTCTAGTGCCTCTTTCCACATAGGATAATTATACCCATTGAGTTGGTTCTCACGTAATATGGATATCGGTAGATAGTAATCGTATGCCATTTCTATTTGAATATTCATGCAATATGATAAAACTATGAGCAACTTATGTGTGACATATATATGTATGGCATGCAGGAAAATAACATGGAAATTTCATGAATGCTTTGCACCATCATATAGATAACCCCAAACTATATCTAGTGTCTTAGTGATAACACTTATCACCATTAATCTTTGGCTTCCCAAGACTTGACAGCACTTACTTTAAAGGGAGGTTACTATCTGTCTAGGTTTCTAGGGTAAAACAATCATCTCAATATTTTTCCCTAACCAATTTAAATTTCCAATTAATTCTTTAGACTATGTCTAAAATCTAGATTAATTGATGACTTAATTATCAAGAACTTATAAACATTAAATGTTATATAATTTAGATAAGAACATAATCAAAGGATAACTATATTTCTAAAATTTAATAGTAAATGCCATACAGTGATCAATTATGTAAATATAATAATTGTATCCTAACATTTAACTTCCAAGTAAATACTATACAATTAATAATTATGAAAAGATGACATAATTAAACTATAATTGTACTTCTAGTATTTGAATAAATAAATGCTACACTTAATAAAACAAAAAAGTGGGGCACAATTAATTAAAGTGTATCTAGCATTTATTGTACCTAAATTAGGAATTTCCATATTTATATAATTGCAAAAACACCACAAACAAAAACTAGGAAAAAGCTGGAGAAAAAAACAAAAACAAAAAAAAAACTTACCAGCCACGCAAGGCTCGCGCGTGATGCACCCGCATGGCTGCCTTTTTTTCTTTTCTTTTTTCTTTCCTTGTTTGTGTGGTGTAGAAATTTGAGGATTAATATATATGGCAATTTTTTCTTTTAATCCTTCTAAAATTCTCTTATGCAATAAATATGAAAACTCTAAAACTTTAGGAAATAAAATTCCTACCTAATTGTGTTCTAATTAAGTTTTACTTTCATGCCAAGAAACTTAATTCTAACACAATAAAAATCTATATAGAATTAACTAAAATAACTCCAAACATTTTAGAAACATATTTACAACATAAACTTCATGCAATTAAGATCAAACTGCAATCTAGAATTTTTTTCTAATGTTCATGTAATATCTAAGTTTCTACTTTTCAAGAATTAAATTTCTTTAACTAAAATATGTTTAATTTATAGTGGCTCTAGTACCACTGAAGGAAAATGTTATAGGTTAAATGATTCATATTCAAAACAATTTCATGAACATGGCGGAAACAATCATGTAGGATCTTACTGTGATTAAACATGCATAGTTAATAAAAAAAACTTAATTTAATTCTTGAAAGAACAATATGAATGTTCACATACCTCTTAGAGCCAAAACGAAAAACAAAATCTTCACAAACTCCTAATAGGATCTACAAGCTTCTGTTGGCAACTCTTGATCTTCCCTTCTATGACCAAAATCCACCAGAGAAATTCTAGTTGTGGGACTATAATTTATATTAAGAAATAACTAGAAGAGTTTCTTCAAAAAGTTGAAACCTACTCAAAAGAGAGAAGAGTGAACTCTTGAAGAGTCGGTGCCATTTTCCAGAGCTATAGGAGATGCCTATTTATAGGAGAGGGGTCTGAGAAAAAATCTCCAGGAAAATCAATGTGAGATTTCTTTTCTGTCAAACTTTCCATAACAGAAAATTCCTAAATAATTTTCCTACTTTTTTCTCCTCATTTTTTCCTCCTTGGCCGAAAATCCTAGGATGACTTAGCCCTGGACCGACACGTTTCCCTAGGGAGGTGAGCCAGGGTCTTGGCTCAGCCCATATGCTCTAATGAATTTTTTGTGCAATTATTAAATTTAATTTTAGCCAATAATTAAAAATAGAAACCCATTTCCAATAAAATGGAAAATCTATTTTTAATATCTAATTGAAAATTAAATTAAATACTCTCTCTCATAGTTATTTACTACAATATAAATATTTCTCAAAAGATTAATTTGCTAGAAAGGGGACCAAAAGACATATTTAGCCTTTCACTAAAAATGAATAAAATATTCTCGCTAGTCTGCTAGTAATATTTTATCACTTTAACTTAGTCTACTCCACTATTGGACTACAGTTGTACTCAAGGATAAATACTGTATTTACAAAAACAGTCTTTTACCCAACTAAGTGATGAAATGGCCATAATGCCCCTTTATACTCACTCGTAGTCAAGACAAGTTCCATAGTGTACTATCACCTCTTGAGCTACATCTTAAACTCCTTAGATCCTCTGAATCTACCATCCAACCATCTTCCAGGAGTAATCCACTTATCTAAGGCAGCTACCCTGAAGTGTAAGACCAAGTACAACAACCTATACTATTATGCATAGATTAAGGATGATATACTCTCATATCAATCTAATGATATACTCTCAGATCAATCTAAGGGAGTGATTAATGTATAGACTCCTTATTACAAATACACGTTCCTTCTAATCAGGTCCAATACACCCAAACCACATAGTTGAATGACCTAGCAATTAGGCCATACCTATAATGGCTCAAAGTGCAAGCACCCGACTTCATTGGTTCATCCACACTTGCTCAAGATTAAGAGTTATTGCCTACTACCAAGTGAATTCAATACTCATTCTAAATCTTAGCCAATTGTCTATACATTATAGCATCACAATTAGATTCTATGACTTGAAGTATGCTAAAAACACAACTAAATTCCAACTACACTTAAGTCTCTACAAAACACAAGTTAACTCAAGATAATTAAGTCACAACACTTACTACACTTCGAACTAATACTTAGCATATATTGTAACATGATTGTAGCATGCACAGGGTCAAGGGAGGGGAGGAAAAACCTACAGCAGTAGACTGCTGTGGCTGCTAGGCCGTGACTTTCAAGTCACAGCCAAGCACACACACACAAAACACATTGAGCCATGGATGCATTCTAGCTATTTTGTGCATTTATTTAACTATGAAAACACTTGTGGAACTTCATTTAAACATTACAACAAACATATGAGCTTTAATCTCTGTTCTTTAAAGCAAACCACTATTCATCATCTTCCTTACGTCATCACCTATCTACTAAGGCATTACAAAGCTAGAACAAAGGTCTACACACTTAGGAAACATCAAAGCATGCCTTATATACACCAAACAACATCATATAATACACACATTTTCTTGCATAATCACAATATCAATTTAAAATGCAAATAGAATGAACCCTTCACCAAAACTAAGTAGAATAGGCTTTGATCTTGCTTGACAACACTTTAATCCACCTTGAATCACCTTCATTTTGCTCTCCAAATTCAAGCCCTAGCTTTTTCACTTTTTCTTTCTTCCTATGCCTTGGCCGACTGCTTCTATTTTTTTTTTTGGGTCAATTTTGGTTAATATAAGTGTTAAGTTGATCATGGGTTGGGCTTTTGGGTTTTGGGCTTGGTGTGGGCTTTATTTAAATTGGTTTAGGTAACCTAGGATGACCCAATTGCTAACGAATTCATCTAATGGCCCAAATGCAAGTCTAGACACTAGTTACTATTCATTGCGTTATACTATTCACTCAGGAACTTCCCGAAATGCATTACACTTAATTTTTTCAATGAACATGTACTAGAAATAGGTCAAGTAAGATAAATATGTATGCAAAAAAATTAAATGAAATGTTCTTCGGGGTCGGAGCTCAAATTCAAATAATTGAAAAATAAACAATTAAAGGCAAGAAAGCACTTTCAAATAAATATAATAATAATATAATTATGTCACATAAATTAATTAAATACAGATTAATTAAATACAAATAATCGTGGATGTACGTTTTCAAGTAATATAAAAACTAATGTTAATAAATAAATGCAAGTCATTAAAATAAACATAAAATTTTACACAAACACTTAGAATAACCACATAAGCATATGCAAAAAAATATATACTAACTATATGCTAGGTCCGGGGTGTTACACTTTTCCCCCTTACAACAATTGCGTCCTCACAATTCTTCATCTTCTTCCACAAGAGAGCTTTGCATCAACCTGCACAACTCTAGCCTAAATCTACCAAATGAAACACAAGCAAAATACGTAGTAACATCTCAAGGGAATGTTATTAATGGAAGATGTAGTAATCATAAGGCCTATTCTTCCCCCTATTCTTTTTTTTTTTGTTGATCTTCATAAGTAAAAAGCATAATGCCCGAGTACTCAGAGATTCTCGCGAGTTCGTCGTATATAAAGTATCTTCCACCCCCTTCCACAACTACAACGATTAATTGAATTCGTTTTCCTATTAGGCTCTCCAATCTAGTTCAAGATCCAGTCATTAGACACGACATTAGTAGTAGAAGGGAATCCCGAAGTCTTGATAGCCCCTCTACTATTACTATATAGAATATTTCTTTGAATCCTAGATGCAAGGATTTACATTTTTTTAGAAAACCCCCACCCAAACCAGATGCTGAGAAGCAAACAAGTATGAACAGTCCTTTCCTCTGCTTCTGCTGGGGAATAATTCGGCACCAAGGACCAAACTTCAATTATTCGTTACCGTTTGCCGAGCAAGAGCACCATACAATAATGCCAGAAAGAAAGCCCAAAAAGAATACCAAGAAAATACCTCATGAGAAATCCTAAGTAAGGAGGCCAAATAAAGGCTCCGATTGAGATTACTAATTCAGAAGTTCTGATAAGAATCCCTCAAAATATGAATATCATATAAGAATCACAATTAGAAGTGCCGAATAAGAAATCCATTCCAGAATTCTGGGTAAGAATGCCAAGAAAATACCAATAAGAGATTTTAGTGTGAATCTCGCAGATAATACCAATTAAGAATTATAAGGGAGAATACCCCAATAAGAATTCTAATAGTCGAGTTCCAAATGCCAAATATGAATACACAAAAAGAATACCAATTATGAACCCTGATAGGCAATTGATCAATTGTTCCTTTTCTGTTGGTTCACATCTCCAAGGGATCCGTTATTGGCCATCTTTCTTTAGGGGGAGGAAATTATTTACCATTTTAACTGGTAATGCATGTATGCAGTTGATACCACATAAAGATAAACTCTTAATGCACACATAACATATTTGATTTAATTTATACATAATATGAAACTATTACATATGCACAATTAATACTTTAGGCTATCATGCAACTATAAGCTATTCCAGAGACCAACAACACTTAGTTTAATTGGCAAGACGTCCTAGCACAACTAATAACTTAGTTCATAGAATTTAAATATACACATTACTACTAATAGCTAAGGCAAATAATTATTCATGGAATTAATTAGATGCATATATAGTCGTATAAATGTACATATTACATACTCTTCATACATTGCACAAATATGGCACATAGGTACACACATTAATTCAAAGATACACAAGTCTCACATACAAGCACACACATTCATGCAAGGCACACCTAACAAGCATGCACTCAAGGGTTACTGAAAGTACTAGCCAACATTATAGATCATGTTACTACATATACATATGTTGGTTTCAAGATTGAGAAAGACATGCATAGATAGCTTGCTAGGGCCAAAAATAACTGGCTAAATTTCAAAAATTTCTAGCTAACATCAAGTACGAGGATAGAAGACGAGCCTTTGAACCCTTCTAACTTGAAAGCCCTAGTTGATCCACCAAGTATCCAAAGCTCTACCACTACTTGAAGATTGAATGTGCTAGTATATCTTCAAGCTTTTTATACTATGTATGAGTGTTACAAAACAAAACAAGAAAACTATCCTTTTCTAGCCTATGGCCGAAACTTGCAAGCCAAAAAGATAGATTTTTCTTTGCTCTTGTGTTGGTTATGTCATGTGAGTGAGAGGCCTTACATGAGAGAGAAATATGTTATCATCTTATATTATAATAAGCTATCATCATAATAGGTGACCAATCATATTTGTCACCTTTTTAATAAGAAGCCATGCAAGCCTTTTGATCTTAATGATTAGCATTAGATGACAAGATGACTATCTTCTCTCTCCTCTATGGCTTGGCTGCAAAAATGCAAGTGGATGGAGAGATAATGTTGTCATCCATTATTATATACATATATCATACTCATATAAATATATATATATATATATATATATATATATATATATATATATATATATATATAAATATATATATATATAATCTTACTTTAATAGATAGTCAATCAAAATTGTTTTCTTCAAAAGTAAAAGCCATGCAAATCCTATGGCACAATCCTAAGGTAACTTTATTCTCTCTCTTGACACTTGGCAAAAAGATTCTATCATCAAAAGCAATGGTCAAGATTTTTTTGTTGTTATTCAAAAGTTAATCCTATCCATCCATTTCAAATTCAAATGACTAGGATTGATGACATGGACAATCCTAGTCATCAATCTCTACATGCATATGCCACATGTAAATATCTAGTCATTAATTTGCAATTCACATTTTGACAACTAGGATGATGACGTGACATTTCTCAAATTACATCACCATAACACATATATAATATAATATATATATATATATATATATATATATATATATATATATAATTTTTGCCCATTCTAATCTCTATTAGAATTAATACTTATAGTTTGGCCCCAAAAGTTTTGGTCATTATAATTTGACCCCAAAACTTTCCAAAATTGTACTTTTGGCCCAAATAACAACATAGATGACTCTTAACACCTTAAAGCCACCAACCACATTATACAAGCTTCCGGTGAACTTATTCATGATACTTATAAGTGTGTGACCTTCTAGATTCACAATCGCGTACCAATGAGGGACCAATAAACCTCCTTATCTATTTCAGAAATGTCTCCGTCATTTACTGAAATACCCTTATGCTCATAAGTAACGCACTAGCAACGAATGTACCATGAGAATGTAAACAATAATAAAGACGACGTCTTTTATGAATCCATTTAACCGTCAAGAATTAGTATGCAGTCCGATCCTTTTGTTAAGAATGCCCTGATCGAAAAAGGACCATGAAATGGTTAAAGTCCACCTCCGATACTATGTATAAATCTGAATAGGTAAAACGAGAGATGACTACCATGGAAAAACTCATTTCCATAACTTCATACTCGCCTTGGCCAATGACTTCTTCATTTAACGACTGATCTCAAATATCATAGAACATCACCTCACACCAGAGGTTAACAGATCATATCTTGACAATTACTTGTCGGTTCATACCACAAAACTAAAACGTGAAAGGCCGTAACCCACCTTATGGAAGACGGGCATTGTCCAGACGTAGTATTTAGCCCCTGATATAACCGGCGGTCGTAATTTCTCAAGTCTGAGGATTAACATGCACAATTCCCAACAAAATAGTAAACTATTAACCTAAAATCATGTAGTTCACTATTTATTGTCACATTCAATGATCCGTACACAGACAATCACTCATATGTTTATTAGTCTACATTATCATGTTGTTATAGCATTTCGCACGCCATCCTTTATCATTAACATCACTATGTTAATCAAATGTAATAATATATGATAACTCGTACTTGATTATTCTAGTTCCGATTGAATAATCTAAAGGGCCATGAATTGATTCTTAATGTTTATCATATCGAAGAAAAGGTACGAAATATCCTAAATCCTTTTAGAATATTTTTCTTCTCGGATAAGCATTAGGGACATATTTATATCGAAGCGGAGAATATGAATATCCTACAAATAACATAGTGTACAAGACATACAAATATATTCTTATTAAACCCTAATAAGGTCATCTCAAACTATAGCATTAGGGCATATCCCTAATAGTTGCTACCCAACATACCGAAGACTATGTCCCGGCTGAGAACTATCTAAGCTTTGATACCACTTGTAATGCCTCGATCCCTGAAGGAATCAGGACCAATAATAGCAACCCGATCTAAACCCCAAGGCACGAAAAAATGAGGGAAAATGGGCGGAGTTTTCCCTGTACTTAGGCCTAACCAAAACCTGCACTCAGAAGAAATCAACCACAAACATCGACCGCAATATATGTAAAGTTCTATTTTTGATTCACATGACCAATCTAGCTTACTTTCTTAGGCAAAATATATACATACATGCATTCTATTTAGTTGTCTACCAAGCTAAACAGATATAAACTTATTGCATGCCATTCTAGTAGACAACTATTGAACTAAAACAGCTACAGGACCATTATACAACTTTAATTATAGGTCTTTACCAACTTGAAATACATACAAGACTACTCAACTTCAAAATAAATACAATGTCATATTATCAATAAAGACTTCACTTTACATTATTCAATCACACAACACAAGCATCCGATCTCAAGGCAATTAAGGAAATACTTCTACTTCTTCCTCCACAACCTGAAACCTAGTAGATGAAAAGAGTGAGCATACGCAATGCTCAATAAGGAGAAGATAAATGCAGGGAGGTTTTGCAACTCTTTTCGTGCATTGCAATAAACAAGCCATATAAAGAATAACAAGTACACATTACTAAGCACAAGAGAGTTTATAATAATACAAGACAATCATTTAAACTTTATAACTATATAACATATATAGAAAGGATACGTTCACGATCACAAGCACGAACCACAAGCCACGAGTACGAACAAGATGACGATCTTGATCACGATACGATAACGATAACATAGCTAGAAAATCCCCATACTCTAGTGGGTGTACTCCGGATGTACCCTAAATCCTATGACCCAACTCTCCTAGGGTAGATCTATATGCCCCAATGAGGATAACCTCCCGGGGTAGAAGAGTATGCCCTAGCGAGAGAGGGACTTAGTACCATGGTAGCCGAGCTATACCGGCAAGCCTGATGCTTGACAACACTTTAAACACAATATCTATGACACCCAAGGCCTCCAGCATACTTTTATTAACTGTTGCATACCTTTTTGAGCATTTAAATGTGCATTTACTTGCTTTAGGACTAGTTACTATTCATAGTAAATTTTTGATTGTCTACTTTATCTAAATTTACATTTTTCCTATGTTGTATGACCTATATGAGGAATGAAAAATAATATCTTATGCATCGCATGTCAAGAGAGCACATTTACAAAATGTTTTTCGGTTCGAGTGAATAGTGAAAAATATTGGCTAACATTGAAATTGGGCTAGTTGGTTTTTAATTAGACCTTTGGACGTTATTTTAGTTGTCTTGCATTATTTTGGGCCCAAATTAGCTATCTACATATAATACATATACAAAATACATTTCATACTTAGCAAAAATAGCCAACAAAACAATTCCCAAAATCCCCTTTGTGTCCTCCTTGGAGCCGACGACTAGGAGAGGAGAAAATGAGCTAATATTGTCTTCCACTTTGCATTTTAAGCTATTGCAAGACTGTTAGGAGTGGATTCAACCTATTTAGAGCCTTCTTCTAGCATCTTTTGGGCATTTGGTGAGGGATTTTAGCATTTTTATGCATTTTGTATATACAAGTCTCAACTCTGAATTTCCAAATTTGTTAGTTTTAGCTTATGTAGTACTTAAATCTCGTGTAGTATACCTCCTACATGCTACCTAGACTTGTATGGTGTAGTTTTAAAGCTTGGTTGTTGAATTCTTGCAAATGTTCAAATGTTGAAGATATCAATAGTATATTTTAGGGTTTTTTGTGCAAAGTTAGTTCTAAGCTTGAATTGATGCTATCTATAGGTTCTATAGGTGTTAATGAACATATAATAATGATTGTATGAAATTGGTTTGCTCAGAATTGGATTAAATTTGCATAATTGGCTAAAATTAGAAAGGGGCTTTATACAAAAGGTGAATCTGGGTGCAATCGAACATTATAGATAGCCTATATTAAGTGTGATAGTGCGTAATGTGCCTTTATGTCACCAAATTGGGGTTAGTTTAAGTACTTGTAGTTCAAATGCACCTTGGGGCCTTCGGGGCTTTTTCTCTTACCATAGTTAAAAAGGGGTTTTCCTAGCGTCAAGTGGTGTCATAAAGTGTCATTAGAAGTGTAGAATATCTAGCTTATGGATTGTGTAATGAATGTTTCGATTGGAACTTAATTTGTACAAGTAGACAAAGGGGAAAAGTGCTAAAGTTGTGTTTAGTACTAGTATTGGCTTGGAAACTTTCTTATCATGTTATTTTAATGCTAATTGAGTTACTTATATATTGAAAATCATGTATAAGGGCAACCTACTTTGTTGATCCTCAATTATGAGTTTATTGGTTTATATTATTATATTGTTTTATCATTGCTATATGTGGTATCATATCAATGGTTGCACAACCTTATTGTCGCACGAATGTGATGAGTCTCTCTGGGCAACGTCGAGCTTGCCAAAGTTGGTTGCTCTAGCTCCATAGCTATTCCCTCATTCGCTTGGTCCGGAGATTGCCAGAGGATGTTGGACCGTAGGTTTGGGTACATCCGGAGTACCCATTGGTGTTTGGGATGCCGGCATATCATGATCGTAGTTCATGGATCGTGGTTCGTGGTTCATGGTTCGTGAATCGAGAAATTGAGTGATAAGGGTTATCGATCATATTGTTTTAAAATGTGTAGTATTCTGTCATCTAATTGCTCTTTTAATTGTATAGTTTCTCTTTCTTGTGTTTAACTATTGTATTGCACAAAAAGATTTTTGAAAACGCTCGGTTATCTATATCACATCCCTCACTGAGCAATTATGGTTTCTCATTCCTCGTTTTAACATGTTTCAAGAGGTACTGAGGTTGACCCCTAGCTTTTAGCGGTGAGGAGTTAGAGGACGTTGAGACTGAGCCATTGCCTTGAGTGTTGTGTTGCTTGTTGCATTGAGGTTGGCTTGCTTGGATGGCTATGTGAAGTTGCTGTGTATATATGATCTATTTTGAGACCTTGGGTCTTGTTTGTATTTGTATTATTATGAAGGACTGTAATAGATAGATTAATGCTTCTTTGGTTTGATGATTGTAGTAGCTTGTAATAACTTATGAGCTTAACTTTATTATCTTGCGTTGCATGCTTGTGTGGTTGAATGGTTGGTAGGACTTAATTTATAAGAAAGTAAGTTAGATATGATTAGAGTGGTAAGATAAACGGGTTTTAAATATAGAATTTCAATAGCTTGTGCCAATGCATGCATGTGTGCTTATCTTGTTTTGGTTAAGGCTCGAATGACCTTAAGGATTGAAGGGGATTGTATTGTTGAAGGAAGAGGTTTGTTATGAATGTTGTATTAGGTGATTTGTGGCTTTATCTTCTATTGCAGGTAACCGGTTAGTCCATGGTACAGATAAGACTTTGTCCGTTTGTCAGGTTTGGACTTACCCATTTAGCGTGGGGCTGGGTCGGGGCGTGACAATATCAATTTAAATGCAAATAGAATAAACCCTTCACCAAAACAAAGTAGAATAGGCTTTAATCTTGCTTGACAATACTTTAATCCACCTTGAATCACCTTCTTTTTGCTTTCCAAAGTCAAGTCATAGCTTTTTCCCCTTTTTCTTTCTTCATATGCCTTGGCCGACTCCTTCTATCTATTTTTCTATTTTTGGTCAATTTTGGTTAATATAAGTGTTAAGTTGATCATGGGTTGGGCTTTTGGGTTTTGAGCTTGGTATGGACTTTATTTAAATTAGTTTAGGTAACCTAGGATGACCCAATTGCTAATGAATTCATCTAATGGCCCAAATGCCTTTATTTGGCATTCGTAATACCTTTATTTGGCGTTCATGATTGGGATTTCTTCTTGGCACACTCTTTATTATTCTCACAAGGACTTCCTATTGGTATTCTTTATGTGGTGTTATTACTCAGCAACCGGTATTTGGATCTACTGAATCTAGTATTTAGTGTTACATCTTGAACATCCAGGCCAAAGCTATTACAGTTTGATGTGGAGTTCCTTTATGAAAGAAGAAATTGCGAGGGCACAATTTGTTTAAGGGAAAGAGAATGTGATGCCCGAGCCCAGAAGGACCTTTAATTTACTTTATTTAATTGTTCTATTTGCATAATTGCCTAATTTTCCATCTTCTTTGCTTTTATTTGTTTAAATTCTATGTTTAACTTGAGCTTGGGATAAATTTTCAACTATTTTATTTTTCAAATTTGGTATTTTTGCTTGAATATACCTCATAAATAATGCATTCGTTCATTGAAAGAATGTGCATTGCATGCCCCGAGCGCGATGTAAAAAATGATTAGTGTCCTCGAGTGAATAGTAATAGTTTAATTGTATTGGGTCGTTAGTGTTTTAGTTAACATTTACACCTTATTAAACTAGCCCAATAGCAATTAATTAAGCCCAACCCATTTAGTAATTTACCTATCTACTTGATATATACATATAACACATATAATAGCATAAAACACAACAAAAAGAAGAAAAAGAAGGAGAGAAGCCGACGGCTACTTGAAGAAGAAAAAAAGAGGGCAACTCTAGGGTTTAGTGATTTCATGCTTTTCCAAGCCAATTGCAAGAAGTTTTGGACTAATCCCAGTGCCTAGAAGCCTTATCAAGGTGAGGGAGTCATGTATTTATGCATATTTGCTTGAAATCTAATTGTGGTAAAATGTTGATTTTGTTATTTTATGATGTTTCGATGTATCTAATGCCTTATATGTTAGTTAATGATGGTGTAGAACAAACTTTTGAGCTTAGTTTTCTTGTGTAGCTTGAGCTTTTGTGTATGGATGCAAAGTGGAAGATGATGAATAGTAACATAGTTCAAATTATTGATTTAGTGTTATATTCATGTTCTAGTGATTCAATGCAAGCCTATAAGTGTTCTTCAAGCTAGGAATATGCTAAATGTAGTTAGAAAATGATTAAAATGCATAGTCATGGTGTTTTAGCCTTTGGGCCAAATTGGTCAATGTTTGGCCCAATGGGCCTTGTTGTGTGTTGGTTGCAAGCCGAGGTTATTATGATCCTTTCCCTAGTCTCGAGCATGCTAGTAGATCTATGTGTTGGTGTAATATGAAAATGTCATGTTTTGAAAGAAATGGAAGTTGAACTAAGTTAAGTGACTTAGGTGTTTAATTGAATTAGCATGGTAATCTTAGCTTAAGGAATGCTCTTAATGATTCTAGAAGCTTTAGAGCCCTGTCCATGTAAAGTGGTATTCTTGTGAATGAATGCTAAGCTCGTGAACTAAAAAGCGTCATAATGGTTGTTTAATAGTTTAAAGTAGTACATCGCACATTTAATGATATCAGAGCATCTATATGATTATGTGCATTAGAATGGCTTCTTTTGTCACTTCTCACTTACGTACATTTAGTGTAATCTAATGTTAAGTGCTTCAACGTGGCAATGTGTTATGTGTTATAATTGTCCCTAGTGAACTAATAGTGCTAACAAGTATTTAGCATAGCGAAGGTTGCAACCTTAAGCGTCGGCCCGAATGTGGTGATCATTCATTAGGCAGCAAAGGGCTTGCCAGTGGATGCTAGCCTGCCATGGATTATTCTTTAGTCACATGGATGGAGCATTCCACGGACGTGGGTTGTAGGAATTGGGGTACATCCGGAATATACCCAGCGGAGCGATAAGTGATTCCAGCAAGCGAAAAGTCAAGGGAAAAGAGAAGCGTAGCGAAAGACAAGTGAGTCCTCAAAGACTGAGCGTTCCATGGGGTTAGCAATATCTTTTTAAAGTGTTTATTTAGCGTTTTAGTGCTTAAATGCTTATAATGTTAATGTTGCTTTATGCGTAGCTTATAATGTTATTTAAATGTTACTTATATGTCTTATTTGCATTGCACAAAAAGGGTTGCGAAATCCTCCCCGTTTA
Organism: Ehretia macrophylla; assembly: GCA_037974665.1. Classification (NCBI taxonomy): domain Eukaryota; kingdom Viridiplantae; phylum Streptophyta; class Magnoliopsida; order Boraginales; family Ehretiaceae; genus Ehretia; species Ehretia macrophylla. Next base: position 60,001,691 of record CM075781.1, read on the forward strand.
TCCCCTCCCTCACTGAGCAACAACAATTGTTCATTCCCCTCTTCTAACCATTTCATGTTCGGGCCCGTCAGAGTTTGAGAGAAATAAGGCTCGAGAATCTCCTTGAGTGGTTGTGTTGGCTTGAGTTGGGTACTTCTATGAAATTATGTGAACGATTATGTAATATTTCGAGGCCTTATTGTATGTATTAAGTTTGTTGAATAACTTGTATTAAAGTTAAGTTGGTGGTTATGGTTTGTAAGGAGTTAAGTTTGTTGGTTTTGGATGGTTTGTTACTTATTACCTAAGTTAATTAAGTAGAAAACATTAGAGTGGTATGATAATCAAAACTATGACCATAGCATGCTAGTAACCAATGAGATAATGCATGTATGTTTTACTTTTGCTAAGTAGAAAAGGCTTGAATGGCCTTCAGGAACTTGGAAAGTTATGTTAGAGAAGGTTGGGTGTGCTTATGAATGTTATATTATTGTTTTGTGGTTCATTCTTTATGTGTGTAGGTTGCGGTTAGCCCTACAAACAGGGAAAACTCCGTCCATTTTCCCTCTTTTTTCATGCCCAGCGTTAGGGTCGGGTTGAGTTTAGTGAAATTAATAGAGGCTCCGGTCTCGTGAGGGATCGGGGTGTTACATTTATAATTGTTAGTGTTAATGAAAGTATTCATTTATATTCTCTCTGTCATATTTATGTGGAATTGCTCGTATAGAGGTCCTTGAACCACAAGTGTATGGTTTAGGTACACGATGTCCGAGCATAAAAGGTTTGAGTCATAGAAACTTGGTTCTAGATTCAGTTCATAACCGATTGGTGGAGTTGGGGACTTCATCAAGGTCTAGGTTATAGTGAAATAGTCTCCTGTGAAAGGTGACCTATCTTAGTCATTGGTAGATTTTTGGACTAAGCCTTACTAGTGTGTATGTCACGCATTGAATGGGCCACTTAGGTATGGTCTCTTAATAGGTACTATCGAAGATAGAGATCAAATATACCTCATGCTACTAAGGCAGTGACTAGTACACTAGAATGGGGTTAAGAGTAGAATGACATTCTCAACTCTTTTCGATTCTCATGTTTGGTATGAAGGAATGAACTTGGGAATCTCATTCCCAAGGTAATCCCATTTCTACATGTGACGCCCGAGATACTACTGTACATATTTTTAACTGTTGCATCCATTAATTGTGCATTTAATTATGTGCTTTACTTGTTGTCTTTCTTAGTTACTATTCATTTCATTTTTCAACTGCATTATATTAATGAATTAGCATTTTTATTAAATCATATTAATTATTTTAGGAATGAGAAAAATATGCTTTGAGCTAAGAGCAATAAGAGCACTCGTTTAGAAAATGTTTTGTCAATCTAATGAATAGTATTACGTAACTTAACTTAGTGTTTTAATTAGCTAGAATTAATTTGTACTTTAGGACTTGGTTCTAGCTAGTTTAACTCATATTTTAACCACACCCTCTCACTAAAATATCTCACCCAAACATATACTCACACAACACAACATAAGCTCATAACTAGCAAAACAAAACAAAAACAAAAAAAGAAAGATGCAGGAATTACTGTAGCAAATCCGAGAATCAACATAGGAAGAGAATGAGAGGATTTTGCTCATCAAATCTTCAAGCCAAGCCAAGCCAAGCAAGGAGCAAGTAGTTTAGGGTGTTTGCTAGCCTGCCGAGAGTTCCTACGCGCATTGGTGAGGGTTTTCATGCTTGTTTGCGCATTTTAAAATTGTTGCTGATTTCTTGATTTGTTAGAAATGCTATCAAATACTATTGAAAAGCTTATCTATGCTATTATACGTTGTATATAAGTGCTAGAGAACACATTTAAGCCTTTAGTTCACATTTTAAACAGTTGGAATCGTTACTTTGATCTTTGAGGTGAATAGTGACGGGATTTCTAGGGTTTTGTGTAATTGTGTGTATTACCTCGATTCAATACTTCTAATAGATGCCTTAGGTGCTAGTGAAGGTAGTCCAATAGCCCCGTGCACTTGAATTGCTCCAAATTTGTATAAAACATGAAATAGACGACTTTATAAAAGGTGTTTCAGGATTAATGCTAATCCGGGTGGATTCGGGCTTCACTTCTAGTATTTTTAGGCTACCTAGGTGCTATAGAAGCTTGGCTAACTCTTGTTTGAAGCCCGGTTAAGGTAGGTGTAGTTCAAAGCTATAAGAGGAAAATTGGGGCTTTGGGGGTAATTGCGGGTAATTGAACGTATTTGCAGGTTGTAAGGGTACCTTAAGGGTTGATTAGAAGATTGGTATAGCTTCCCCTTGAATTTGAATCATTGATATGAGTTTGGAAGGAAAACGGATGAAAAACAAAGGGGTTTAAGGGTAAATTCGTTTGTCACTCGCATCTAAGACCTTGGCATGTTTCCATATGTGTTTAAATGTGGTTTCAAGATGTTTTGGAGCTTTTGGTATAGTTTTATGTGAATCTTGAATATGCTCCTTTGTAATTTGCATAATTGCTTTCCAAATTGAAGATTCTAAGTGAATTCTTGTTTATAGTAATTGTATTGCCATAGTTCTGAGTGTTGTTCTTGAGTTTTATATTGAGTTAATTATAATGAGAATAAGTATGGATTAATGACTTTATAAATTGATAGTACTATTATAGAATTAAATATGGTTATCTATGCTTAAAATGCTCTTTTAAATGATTGTGGAACATGCTTATATCATAATTTTATTGCTTGTTAGTTATATTGTTTGTATATTATATTACTTGAATGAATACTTGGTTGTATGTTAATTAAGTAAACTATGAGTTAGCTAACCTAGTTGGACAATTAATGAATGTTGTAGTTAAAGAGTAATTGAAACAATGTTTAACTTTATGTTCAAGGTGATTGAGGGTGATTTGAAGGCAATCTTGCATTTTGGAGCTTGGTAAAGGTGAGAGAGACTTCATCCTTATGTGCATAATAGTTTATTTACTTTTACTTAGATTATGTGCACTTATTGTCTATATATTGTGTGTGAGGGCAACCTACTTTGTTGTCCCTCAACCATGTGTTTATTGATTTATACTATTGTTATCATTTGGAGTGCATTGCATCGTGGTTGCCCAACCATTCGGGCATAGTAGTGTCGGGGAAACCGGGCGGCATCGGGCTTGCCGGTCCACCTCGGCTACTATGGTTGCCCAGTCCTTCTCTCACTTGGGATGCCGCCCAGGGAGAGTTGGGTCGTAGGATTTCGGGGTACATCCGGAGTACACCCATTTTGGAGTTATAAGGGGATGTCGGCTTATCGGTCTCAGTGTCATTATTACATCGAGATTTCAGTTCGTGGCGTCGCTAGTGTGCCTCTGCCCTTTGGGGTATTCGCTTAGCCGGGACGTTACAGAAGTCAAAGTGTATCGTATCTTTTTTAATGTGTGGTAACTTGTTGTTTTAATTGTTCTTTGGTTGTAAAATGCTTTATTTGTACTAACTGCTGCATTGCACGTCCCCGGTAGACCTTATCCCTCACTGGGCAATTGTAATTGCTCACACCTCGCTAAACATGTTTCAGGTGATGCAGTTGGAGGAATTGACCTGATTGTTGTGTGCTATTACTTGAGATTTGAGTGATTGCCTGTTAAACTGTGGAAGACCTTACTTGTTCTACTTTCTATTCTATTTGGAAGCCTAAGGGCTTATGTATATATATTTGAGTAGTTGTAAGTTTGAAAGCTAAGCGGATGTAGCAAGTGTTATGGAATTGTGGCATGTAATAACTTATGCTTCCGCTTCTAGCTACGTTGCATGCTTGGGTGTGAATGAACAGATGTATGGTTGGCATTAATTTATGAGAATGTTTAATTGCTAACATAGAATGGTATGATAAGCGAATGAAGACAAAGATTTTAGGACTATTGTTGCATGCTTGTGTGTATTTATATTGTCTTTTGTTTCTTAAGGCTCGAATGGCCTTGAAGTTTGGATTTCAATTACATATGTTGTTCATTTTGCTTCGTGGTTTTTTTTTTGATTGTTTACAGGTTTTCAGAATGTCCACAGTACAGGGGAAACTCTGTCCGTTTTTTCCTAAAATTTTGAGACTGGGTTGGAATTGGGTTGAGAATAGCATGGTTAGTAGAGCCTCCGGTCTCGTGATGGATCGGGGCGTTACACTGCATACATGGGATTAGCCATTACCTGGCAAATACATAGGATTAGCCCATTCTTATGTGGTTAAGAATAAACTTGACTAACATACCCCTATATAACATAACTTTTATATATAGTTTGTTTTTCAATGATAATAATACTAATAATAATAATAATAATAATAATAATAATAACATCAATAATAATTAAAAAATATAATAAGTTGTTATTATTATTATTATTATTTATTGTTGTTGTTATTGTTATTTTTATTATTATTTATTATGTTTATGTTGTTTACGGTTATATTCATGTTTATTCTTATTTTTAATACTATAATAAGAAAAGGGCATTCATGTCATATTATACAAGATATTCTCATTACTACTATTCATTCATAGAGTATACCAAGCATGTCATTCTCATTTTCAAGTTCATTTCATTCCCAATTTTATTTCATTCATTGGCTCATTCCATTCCTGTCCAAATTCATTCTAGTGTAACAATCGCTACCTAAATGATTATTTGTAAAGACCCGTACTAAAATCTCGAGCATTAATATATTGAATAAGTGTTATTAATGAGTTTGACGTCTTTTCTGTTAAGAATTAATTTAAACTTAGAAAATATATTAGGTCTAACATATCAAACTAAACATTCGTTTTAATTAAAAGGGAAAGATTAACCTGCTAAGAGCATTTGGATGATTAAGCTTCATTTTTCTAAACTATTAAAGTATGGTTAGGGTATTCTTCTAAGGAAAAACTAGGATAAAAAATAGTATAGACTATTGTAAACATAGCAAATTTAGCCGATGAAATAGGAGAAGGGAATTCGAGTATTAGCTAAGCAATTTGATGTTATAGAGCACATTATTTGGAGGCACTTAATTGATCATGAGCTAATTAGGATAGGACTATATTTGGAGGCACTTAATTAATGTAATAATCTTAGCTCGTAAAAAATAGTTAGTTAGTATAATTAACTACTCTAACTAGGATTTGGTGAAAAGAAATAAAATTAAGATAAAGCTTTTGATTATTTCACTTGAGGCAGGTATACATTAATAGGTATATCGAATAGTCTAAGAAAATTAGGAATTCAGTTATCTTTTACAAGATTGAGTAGGGCATTTGGGGATAGTGCATTAAGCTATTAATTCGTGAGTTTGTTTCCATTATAGTACTTACTAGGTAGATATAGTTGAACTGTAAATCGTATGCTAACCTAGATTATAAAATAAAAAGGAAAGCTAAGTAAATTAAATAGGGCTATTATTAAAGAGTTTAGACGAATTAAGTAGATTAATCAAAACATTGGTTCTTATCAACCTTTAATAAAGGAGTTTTGTTATTTTTGCTAAGCCAACTAAGTTTTAAAAATCACCCCACTTAGCCACCCGACTTTACCATCACGACCATACTCACGCTAAGCTACCTCACCATGAATCACGATGCATGGCTGTATGTCTCAAATTCCCATCGAGCTGTAGATGTTCACCACCACTAAAGATTCGCCTAAATAGCTTGATGAATCAGCGTGATGTGTCGGTTTGCTTCATCTTCAATTCCGATTGAGCAGCCTGCTACAAGCTTCCAAATTCCACCGCAGCCTCAAATAACCAACGTGTCAAGCTAATATTAATCTCACGTTGTGCTGTCTTCACGCGAGACTGCCAGGCAAAGATCTAAGTCTCCTTGCATCACCTCACTGCCACGGGGTTATCACTACTAACAGTACTAAGCTAAGCTATGGTCAGACCATCATTTACGTATCATTAGCTTATCATTGTTGTCAAGAAAATAGAAGAACCAAGCTTTGAATCAGCATGTTGCCTACAATGTTTTCACTACGTGAAGTAACTTATGAAAATTATAAGCTTGATTGTTACGGTCCAATGAGAGCAAGACCAAGGCATTATAAAAGGGTTGCTGAGCTTCGGGTTCTAACACGCAAAAACAAATAAACTCTCCTTAGCTTTTAACATTCTTCTTAAGCTTGTAGGCAGCTCACGATTTACACAAAACAAGGTGCGGGTACTTATTTAAAAGCATTACTATCTATCTCGTGTTTGCTTTATAAACTAAGATTATATGTTAGGAGGTTATTAGATATAAAAATCTATGAATAAATAATCTGCTACTTATTATGTGATGTATTGCTCTTACATGAAAGTTCACTAATATGCAGAATGGCCAACGCAGGAAGAAGAGTTTAATCGCATTTTCAATATGTATATATATACATGCTGCCTGTATCGATTTTTGGTTTTGTTAAGTGACCCGCATGTGGGGAAATACTAAAGAATTACTACATGCATGTTAATATAATGACCTTCTGGATAGCATTTTCGGACAAGTTACTTAGGATTTCAAGCTAGAAATATTGATTGCTCAGCTAGAATTAAGTGTAATTACTGAGGATAACATTAAAGTGGATTTGTCTTAAAGATGAGAAAGACAGAATAGCTTTACTTTTAAGGGCTTCAGTTACAACACTTATAGGATAGCTTATATGTTTTACAGCTTATTATAGTTGTAGAACTAGTTGATTATAAGGAGGTTATATAACGCCAAGACCTAGCATATAAGACTTTGAATTAGAATTGCATAACTATTTCACTAAATTGTATATTATTGGAAAATGTGCCATGAAATTTTTTATATTCATTCAATTCTACTTATTTGATTTGCTTAGAATGATTATTTTATTCTTTTATTGATTAGCCTTTACTTTATTTTTGTTTTAGTTAATTGACTCTAATATCTTCTTGGTATGAAACTCTGATTCGGAAAATGAATGCTTTGCTTATTATTATTATTTACAATTATTAAATTATATAATAGAATTACGAGAAATGATTATTTTATTACTATCATCATGAATATTTGTTTTAATTGAATTTAACTAATTAATGAGAAACAATTAACTATTATTTCATTGTTGTAATTATTTAAATTGTGTTTAAATGATTTGGCCATGAGATTAATTTTATTATTCTATTTATTTAAACTTATTCTATATACATTTAAATTAATTTGCTTTACTATTGAGGGTGAAACCGGGCCCGAAAACTGAATGAGTTGCCTTAAACAATTTTATATAATTTATTGATCTAAACTATATCTAAATGCTTATATGAAATAATTAATCTGTGACTTTTAGTATGTGATTATTTCATTACATTTAATTGATTTGTGTGTATTAAATTAAATTGCTAACTTTATAAGGCTTAATTTGCTGATAGGAGTCAATGTTAGAATAATCCTTGGTATGACTTTGCTTGACTTAATTGTAAACTATAATTATATAATAATAATAATGTAAAAAAAAGAGAAAGATGACTCTCACACACACACACGGCTACATACCAAGCCACACAAATATGTATCTCACCAACTCTCATGTACACACCATATACATAGCCACACAAAAGGAAAAATCTCACCTAATCCCTCACTACCTCACATAGCTCTCACACACACACTTTACAAATGAAGCAAAACAAACTTTCACCTCACTATTCACTCCATCCTCACGTTGGGCAAAGAGGAAACCAGGAAGAAAAAAAATAAAAATATAATAGATAGGGCTTAAGGCCTCCCTACCCGTCAGCTAAGGCTAGAATCGGATCAGGATCAGCCCAATCAAGTGAGGCATTTGTGCTATCTTTGCGTATATTTTGTGTGTTAACATTTCTATAGTATTGATTGTAAGTGGGTATGTAACCTATGTGTTTAATCTTTCAAGAAATTAGGATTATTAACTTGATTTGTGTGGCGGAGCATTTCTTTAGGTGTTTAGCATATGAATCTGAAGATTACTTTGTTGTAGTTGTGGGTTAGCCAAGAGTTAGAGTTGCATGTTAAGTGTTTGTCAATTTGCAAAAGAGAATAACCTAAAGCATGATTTGGTGTGTGTGTGTGTGTGTGTGTTACAATAATCTGCCAGCGCCGGCAGTCCTTCTGCCAGTGCCAAAGCTGCTTCCTGCCGAAGGCAGCTTGCCGCCGGACATATTTCCTTTCTTCTTGTGTCTATTTTTCCTAACTCTTGTCCCTGCTACTTTGTACACATTATATAAGGTATTAGATAAGTATCGTGTTTACTATTTATCCTTGTGATCTAACCTAAGGATTTTGTAATGAGCTATTGTTCTGGCTCATAAAGTGTGGGAAAAGTTAGATCCCATATAAGTACAAGTGAGTTAGTTTGGTACTTACGAATGGAGTAAGTGCTTTATATGTAGGTGGAATTAATGAAATAGAATGGTTAGTTTCCTTAGAAGTTGAGGTCTAGATGTTAGTGTGCTACTTAATTGGTTTGACTTGTTATTCTTAGCCTGGTTGAAGTTTTGTTCAGCAAAGTAATCAGCTAGGGAGCAAAATCGTGAATATAGTTAAATGATATTAATTAAAGACTGTCTTATCATATGGTTTACACAATAATGACTGGATAGTAATAAAATAACCTTGTTATTAGTAGGTAATTTATAAGTAGTTTACAATTAGCTTCGTCACAACTTGTTAATCATATTTATTCACAAAAGTGCTATTACTCGAGCTATCGGAGTTGAATATGAATAAAACTATAAAGTAGCTTGACATACTTGGTATCATCTAACTATTACCTTAACTACTATTCGAGCTTGTGGTACTAACTTGTCTTGAGAATTTATAATGAATGCTTGAAAGATTAGTTGACATAAGAATTAGTGTAAAGATGATGACGGTTAGTTGTTAATTAACTATGTGGAATGAGTTTAATTGACACCAGGAAGAAATTAATCTAAAGCAGTAGTTTAGCTTAAGTGTCATCTTGTATAGTAAGTGAATAGTTAAACTTAAAAGAAAGATTGATCTTAGCTTGGTTGTGACTTTTTCCAATCAAATAATTAACTAGGAAGTAGCCTATTGAATAAAGTCAACTGACTCTAATTAAAGATTAACAACCTATCCACATAGAATGTTTTCGTAGTATAACTGGTACTGTTTCTAGTGACTAAGTTATAAATAGTTTATAAATAACATTGCTATTGGTTAAACAACTTAATTGATACTTGGTGAAAGATTAGCCTAAGGTAGTAGTTTAGCTTGAGTGAGACTACGAAATGGCTAAGTTGTTAACTTTTAGTTGTTAGGCATTTTGTTAATTTTGCCTCTTATGTGTTAACGCTTGAAGTAGTGATAATGGTTCATGCAAGGTAATAAAAGGAACTCAATGAACTTTAGTCTAAAGTTTGTTTACGTTAATTGCTAAAGTCAGTTATTAATTAACTGGTTCATAGTTAACTCTTACTATAGGTTTGATTCATCCTTTCCTCACAAGTTACTGTTTACTTGTTAATGCCTAACTATTTGAATGAATAGTCTAGTTACATGCTTAGTTGGAGTCCTTTGGTGGCTATTTGATTCTAGAGCAACGTGTTTGAGGACGACCTACTTCGTTGTTCACATTTATGTGTTATTGGAAAATAAATACTTTATATGCTATCTTGAGTTGTTGGTATTAGTTATGCAACCTTATCGAGGGGCGGATGTGATGGTCCTCTTTGGGCAGCAAAGGGCTTGCCAGAGTTGGTTGCTCTAGCTTCATGCCCTAGTCCCTCAGTCGCCTGGTCTAGAGATTGACAGGGGGTGTTGGGTCATAGGATTTCGTGGTACATCTAGAGTACGTTCATTGAAGTGTTTGGGGTTTATGACGGCACATTGAAGATGTTCGAGTTCATGGCTCGTGGATCGTGGTCAAAGACTGGGAAGTTGGAGTGATAAGGGCTATTGAAAGTGTATCCTTTTAAAAGTGTGCTATCTAATTGTTATTTGCTTTTCTACCTCATGTTATTCCTTAATTCTTTGAAGTGTCTTTCTCAATATGTATTGCTTGTTGGTTATCCACCTAACTACCTCAAGTTGTTTTATACCTTTGTGTCTACTAATTGCATTGCACGAAAGTTAATGGTTTTAAAACTCCCTCACCGAGTATACTTAAATGGTATACTCATTCATTTTTTAACCATTTCAGGCGAGGTAGGTTTAGTTCCTCCGGAGGCAGATGAGGAGGCTCGGGAGTCTCCTTGAGTACTTGTGATGTGTTAGATGGTAGTTCTTATAAATATGGTAGTTAATGTGTATTCTTTTGAGGCCTGCGAGCCTTGTATATATTTGATAGATATAAATATGTAACTAATTAAGCCCACCTAGGCTAGCGGACTATAATATCTTCTTTTGGATGGCATCGAAACTGTTAGCTATCTAAATCAGACTCTATTAACTATTCTGCTAAAACTAGATAACTAGCATTATCTTTTGGAATAGAAATGACTTATGTTACTTGTGGAGATTCTGTGTATTAATTCCTCTGAAAATAGGTATTGGTATGTCCTATTAACAGGAGAGACTCTGCTCGTTTTTCCTCATTTTTCGTGTCTCGGGTATTGGGTTTGGGGCTCCGGTCTCGAGAGGGATCGGGGTATTACAGTTGGTATCAAAGCTTGCTTAGTTAGCTCTCAACCGGGACGGGGTCCTTGGGCTGTCGGGTAGTAACCCTTAATTATTCGCATGTAGACGTATCTCGAATGAATGTTTGTGCTTGTATGCAAGGTTTGTGTGTTTTGAATTCAAGTATGCCCTATGTGTAATAGATGTGTATATGTGAAAATTGTATGATACGTGCAATTACGTGACTAGGTGTGTCTCTAAGAGATTTCTTGAATAACTACTTGCCTCAAGTACTAGTAATGCTACACATTTTTTAATTCTGTGCACTAAGTTGTTACAAATAATAGGATAATTAGTTAGTCAAACTAAGTGTTATTAGCCTTTAGTATAGTTAATAAATGCATAGTAGTCTAAAGTATTAATTGTGCATATGAGATAATTGCTTAGCATGTGAAATTATATCATATATAAAATGTGCATACTATGAGAAGTCTGTTATAAGTGACATCAACTGCCTACATATATTACCCTTGAATTGGTAAGTAATCTCTTTCCCCCTTGTAGAGCAAAGATAGAGAAAGGCAAGCTGCCGAGGGATGAGGGGTCATCACGAAAGAAGGCGGGTCATCATACCTCTATTGTGGAACAGGTTCGAGGGTTGGTCCAGGTAGCAGAAACTATGTTGAGAGTAGTACAAGGCCTTGAAATTCAGATTCTGCAAGAGTCATTTGGAGGAATGACTAAGGGAGAAAGAGGCAACATGACTTAGAAGCGGGACTAAGCCAGACTGTAATACCTGAGCACAGAACATGAAATATTTCTGTTTCTTTTTCTGAAAATTATATTTTTCCTATATTCCATGATATTAAATGTTATTCGTTCATCGTCGCAAAGTGCATTACATATCGAGAGTGATAGCTAGAAGATGATTTCTAGTCCTCAACAAATAGTGAAAATAGTTTGTAGTCTTTTAAATTTTAGTATTTTAGTTGTTGTTGACTAGAAATATAGTTTTGTGCTTTGTTTTAAGTTTAAAATGCCAAAATCGCTAGCATTGACCAAACACTTAAGACCATTGACCATTTGACCTTTTGTGTCATTTTTTAATAAAGATAAAATAGGAAAATAAAACACAAAAAGCTGAAAAAAAAGAAGAGAAAGCCGAGAGCCCAAAGACAAAGAAAAAAAAGCTTTCAAATCTTCAAATCTTTGCGTGGGATTGCACGGGATCATTTCTAAGGCTTTCAACGTTGTTTTCCTAGCGTCTACTAACAACTAAGGTAAGTGATGCATCGTTATTTGTGAATTTAAAATAGTTGTATCTAAACTTTAATTTTTGGGATTTATGCGTAGATCGTTATTTTAACTATTTTGTTGCTTGGAGAATGTTTCTTGATGATTGTAGAACATGTATTTGTAAGTTTTTAGCATTTTCTGCGATTGAATTTGGCTATTGCAATTTAAATTGTTAATGCAATAGTAAATTATAAATAGTAAACCCTCGTTTCGTAAATTTTGTTCCATATTGCATTATGTTGATGTAGAAGGGTGCTAGATATGCTAGAATGCTTAAATGTATAGTTTATTTGGGTTGTGTAATGGAAAAAATGGAGAAAATGCATTGGTTCATGTTAGGGTCGTTTTGGTCGAGTTTGTCGGTTCTTCGTTTTACGTGATGGCATTGTCTCGGGAGGTCATGGAAGCACTTTTGGTGTGGATATGGCATTGGTTGGGTGTTTGGTTAGGGTAGCTGTAGTTCAAACGAGCAAAGGGGAAAATCGGGGCTTTGCGGGAATTGTAGGTTAAAGTAGGGTTTCGTGACTTTTAGTCGTGCCTTATGGTGTTCTAGGATGAGTAGTGAAGTCGGTTTTCAAAACTCGTGGCTCGTTTGAAAGTAGTAGCAATTTGAAAGTCGGGGCCGTTGTGTGACTTTGTCGATTTTTATAATGCTTTGCTTTTAAAATGCTTGTTGTTGTCTCACCTCCGACCCGTGAGATCGTTAACCCTCGCTGAGCAATAGTTTTTGCTCATCCCTTTCTATACCATATTTTACAAGAGTAGTTGAGGCTGTTCCTATTGAGGTGGTCGAGGAGGAGGAGGAGGAAGGGGAGGTGTTTCCTTGATTGCACTTTCTTTGCTTAGCTGGTAGTTGGTTGCCAGAATTTTGTGACGGGTCATGCTAGATGTACTTGTTGCTTCGTTGTCGCTTTATTTTGAGACATGTAGCCTTGTATGTAGTTTTATTTTAAGGCCTCTATGGTCTTGTACTGTATAAGCTGAAAGTTTGTAAAGTTGTAAAGACTGTACTCGAATGACTAGTGAACGGATTGTATACTAATGGCTTTAACTGTTTGGTGGCATAAGTACCTGTGTAGTATGCATGACATTTTAGGCTTTAGTCAAGTTGGTTAATGAAAGAATGTATATTTACAAAGGAAGTTGTCTTGTTTCAAATGAATATTGTAGTTCCGCGTGTATTCTATTGAATGTAGGGTTTTCGGATCGTCCACGCTACAAAGAAGACTTCATCCGTGTGTAAGGTCCAGACTTGGCCTTTCGTGGGGTCGGGTCTGGGCGTGACATCTAAGGTGGTATCAGAGCATGATAGTATTGCATGAGCCGGGATATGTTTCTCAGTTTGTGGGGTAAAGGTCTAAAATGATAAAGTGTTATTGCATAATTGTTAAGTGAAAAGTGTTATAGTATGATTATGTGGTTGAGTGAACTAGTTAGACATATTGATTACGTGTTATGTCAATTGTGTGATAGGATATCTAATTGTTATTGACTTAAGTGTTATCTAATCTTATGTGTTATATTTCTGTCTATAAACTTCTTTTATATGTTGCCACAGCTACTGTAAGTTGTTACTATGGCACCACGTCATTTTACTCGAGGTCAAGAGGCAGAGGAAGAGGCAGCAGAATAGGGACAACAACCGATGCCTAAACAATTTATGGGTACTACGACCGCTGTAGTTGACCGGATTACTTAGGTACTGAATGAACAGAGACAGGAATGGAATAATAATCCCCAGGGAAATCAAGTTAATCCTGGTGGGCAGGGGCATAAGGTTGAGAACAATCAGTTGGAGAAATTCCTTAGGCATAAGCCGGGTAAGTTCTTCAGAGAGCCGGATGACGAGGCAGCTAAGAAATGGCTTAACCGTGTTGATAAGATTTATGCTGCCTTGGGATACACTGGCGAGAGAAAGATAGTATATGCAGTATTCCTATTCGAGGGCGACGCAGAATAGTGGTGGAACACTGTTAGGCTGAGGTGCGACAGTGAGGATGTTCTGCATTTGTGGGATGACTTTGTGAGTGAGTTTCAGGATATGTATATTCCCGAAATGGCTAGGGAAAGGCAGGAAGATAAATTTGTGAGCCTGAGGCAGGGAAACATGACTGTCGCATAGTATGAGGCCAGATTTGTCAAATTGTTGAGGTATATGCCTGAGCTGGTACAACCAGCTAGGAGGATGATTAGCAGGTTTGTCTGTGGGTTGAGAATGGATATACAGCTGCATTTGACTGGGCAGACTTATGCTACTTATTCTGAGGCATTTCAAGCAGCCTCGAAGTTTCAGAAACAGAAATCAGAGATGATAGCTGAGAGTAGCTAGCCAAGTAAGAAACAGTACTTGGGCCAGAGTCAGCAGAGGCAGTATCAGACTTTTGTTCAGGTTCCTCAGCAGCGCCCGTATCAGCCTCAGTATCAGATTCAGGCAAGACCGGCTGTGACTAGACCCCAGTAGGGAGGTACAGCTACTACCACTGTCAGAGCCCCCGTACCTACAGGATGCACTGTTGTAAGACAAAATTAGCAGTGCAACTTTTGTAATCGATTGGGGTATATTGAAGCTAATTGCTGGAGGAAGAGTGGTAAGTGCACCAAATGTGGGAGCGATCAGGATAGGGTGAAAGATTACCCTAAGTTGAAAAAGGGTCAGGGCCGTACTAGAGGCCAGGGTGTACAGAACAGGGCTGCAGGTGTCAGTCCAGCACAGAAGGTTCAGGCTAGAGTCTTTGCTCTAGATGCGGAGGAGTTACCCAATACTATAGCTATAGTGGAAGGTACATTTCTTCTCAATACTCAGCCAGTTAAAGTTTTGATTGATACTAGGGCTACGCATTCGTTTATAACTTCTGCATGTGCACAATCTGTGAATGTTAGCATTGATAAATTGCCATATAAAGTTGAGGTCAGTACACCTTTAGGCGCGAAATTTGTTACTGAGTCTATTTGCAAATCTTGTGGTATATGCATTGAGGACATTAATTTTCCTGTTGATTTAATTATACTGCCTTTCCATGAATTTGAAATCATATTGAGAATGGACTGGTTAGGGAAATACTATGTACAGTTGGACTGTAGAACAAAAATTGTTTATCTTTAGATTCTTGACCAACCAGTACTTGAGATTATTGGGAACGCTAGGGCTACTAGAACGCCCTTTTTATTATCAATTAAGGCTTCCCAGTTGTTGAATAAGGGCTGTGAAGCTTACCTAGCTTATCTGATCAATCAACCTACTGATAAGTTGAATTTGAACGAGGTTCCAATTGTTAAGGACTTCCCTAGTATATTTCCAGATGAATTACTTGGTTTACCATCGGATAGGGATATTGAGTTCGTGATTGACCTAATGTCGGGCACTATGCCAATTTCTAGAATTCCTTATAGAATGGCACCGGCTGAACTTCAGGAATTGAAAATTCAGCTTCAGAACTTGCTTGAGAAAGGGTTTATGCAGCCTAGCTCTTCATTGTGGGGTACGCCTGTGTTGTTTGTGAGAAAGAAAGATGGCACGCTACGGTTATGCATTGACTATAGGGGACTTAATCAAGTTACGATTAAGAACAAATACCCCTTGTCATTGATTGAAGAATTGTTTGACCAACTGTAGGGTGCGAAAGTGTACTCAAATTTGACTTGAGGCAGGGTTACTATCAACTCAGGATTCGGAGTGATGATGTACCTAAAACAGCATTCAGGACTAGATATGGTCACTACGAATTTGTTGTGTTACCGTTTGGGTTAACTAATGCACCAATCGTATTCATGGACTTAATGCATAGGGTATTTCGACCTTATCTTGATCAATTTGTCGTAATCTTTATTGACGACATTCTGGTGTATTCTAAGGATGAGGATGAACATGAACAACATTTGAAGATTGTGCTACAGACTTTGCAAGAAAATAAGCTTTTCGCTAAGTTCAGCAAGTGCGAATTCTAGTTGAATCAAATTTCTTTTCTAGGCCATATCATTTCACATCAAGGAGTTTCCGTAAACCCAGCTAAGATTGAAGTTATTTCGTCTTGGAAGACACCTGAAACTGTGTCGGAGATCCGTAACTTTCTACGATTGGCAGGTTACTATTGGAGGTTTGTCAAAGACTTTTCCAAAATTTCTGGGCCTTTGACCTATTTGACTAGAAAGAAAGTTGGCTACATTGGGATGCTAAATGTGAATCTAGTTTCCAAGAATTGAAAATGAGACTAACTACAACTCCAATACTTGATTTACCTGAAGGTACAGAAAATTTTGTTGTCTATAGTGATGCGTCTTAAGAAGGATTGGGTTGTGTTTTAATGCAGAATGGTAAGGTGATTGCCTATACTTCTAGGAAGTTTAAACCATATGAAGTCGATTACCCTACACATGCTCTTGAGTTAGCTGCAGTCATGTTTGCTTTGAAGAAGTGGCGTCATTACTTGTGGGGTAGCAGATTTGAAATTTTTACTGACCACAAAAGCCTCAAGTACTTGTTTTCACAAAAAGATTTGAATATGAGGAAGTGGATATGGCTTGAGCTATTAAGCGGCTATAATTATTCTATAAACTACGTGTCAGGTAAGGCCAATGTTGTTGCGAATGCTTTAAGCCGAAAGGCTACTGTTACAAGTCTAATTATCAAGGATTGGGAGACTTTGGAAGAAATTTGCTTGTGGAAGCCAGAAGCTACTGAAACTGGGATTTGTTTTACCAGTTTACAAATTCAATCTGGATTGTTAGCGCAAATCAGGGAGGCTCAGAAGACTGATCCTCAGATCTTGAAAATCCAAGAAAAAGCAAAAAGGGGAGAGTCGGAATTTAAATTACAAGCAGATGGTATCTTCAGATTCAGGGACAGGGTGTGTGTTCCTAGCGATCCGACTTTGAAAAATGAGATTATGTCCAAGGCACATAATTCAAAATATACAATTCACCCGGGCAGTACTAAAATGTACAAAGATCTGAAACAATACTTCTGGTGAAATAATATGAAGAAGGAGATTGTTGGGTATGTATCCAAGTGTTTAACTTGCCAGAGGGTTAAAGCTAAGCATCAAAGGCCAGTCGGGGTTCTGCAACCATTGTCGATTCCGCAATGGAAATGGGTGCATATAACAATAAACCTTGTAACTGATTTTCCGAGATCTCCAAGAGGGTGTGATTCTGTTTGGGTTGTTGTGGACCGATTGACTAAGGTTTCACATTTCATTTCCATGAACAAACAGGATAGCCTTGGTAAACTAGCTGAGCTTTACGTTGCTAATATTGTGAGACTCCATGGTGTACCAAAGAGTATAGTGTCAGATAGAGATCCCAGATTCATGTCTCGTTTTTGGAAAAAGTTACAATCGGCCATGGGAACTAAATTGAGCTTCAGTACTACATACCATCCATAAACTAATGGTCAGTCTGAGAGAACTATCAGGATCTTAGAAGACATGCTTTGGACATATGTGTTGGACTTTGGGAAGAACTGGGAAAAATTGTTGCCTTTAGCGGAGTTTGCCTACAATAGTAGTTACCAATCTACTATAGGTATGGCTCCCGACGAGGCATTGTATGGTCATAAATGCAGATCCCCTTTGTATTGGGAAGAGGTTGGAGAGATAAGAATAGTTGATCCGACTATGTTATCTGAGATGATTAAGATGGTGGATAATGTTCACCTTATTCGCTAGCGTCTGCTTACAGCTCAGAGTCGTCAGAAGAGTTATGCTGATAGGCACCGTCAGGATCTCCAATTTGCTTTGGGTGATCGGGTGTTCCTTAAGATTTCTCCTCGAAATGGGTTGATTTGGCATGGTAAGAGTGGGAAACTTAGTCCTAGGTTTGTGGGTTCGTTTGAGATCACCGAAAAGGTGGGTCCCTTAGGTTACCAGTTAGCTTTACCTCCAAGCTTGTCGAGATTGCACGATGTCTTTCATGTGTCAATGTTAAGGAAATATCATCCAGATCCTTCACATGTACTTGAACCAGAGCCTTTGCAGATTGAGGATAAGTTAACTTATGAGGAAAGACCGATTCGAATTAGGGATCGGAAAGTCCAAGAACTTCGCAGAAAGAGTCTTTCGATGGTAAAGGTTTTGTGGAGTGATCATGGGTTTGAGGAAGTAACTTGGGAAAGAGGGGACCAGGTTCAAGGTCAGTATCCAGAGTTGTTTGTCGATCAGGTAAGAATTGCGTGGACGCAATTGTATTAAGGGGGAGAGGCTGTAATACCCGAGCCCGGAACATGAAATTTTTCAGTTTCTTTTTCTGAAAATTATATTTTTCCTATATTCCATGATATTTAAATATTATTCGTTCATTATCGCAAAGTGCATTGCATATCGAGAGTGATAGCTAGAAGATGAATTCTAGTCCTCAACAATAGTGAAAATAGTTTGTAGTCTTTTAAATTTTAGTATTTTAGTTGTTGTTGACTAGAAATATAGTTTTGTGCTTTGTTTTAAGTTTAAAATGCCAAAATAGCTAGCATTGACCAAAGACTTAAGACCATTGACCATTTTGACCTTTTGTGTCATCTTTTAATAAGCATAAAATAGGAAATAAAACACAAAAAGCTGAAAAAAGAAGAAGAGAAAGCCGAGAGCTCATAGAGAAAGAAAAAAAAAACCTTTCAACTTCAAATCTTCACGTGGGCTTGCACGGGATCATTTTTTAGGCTTTCAACGTTGTTTTCCTAGCATCTAGTAGCGTCTAAGGTGAGGGCTGCATCGTTATTTGCACATTTGAAATAGTTGTATCTAAACTTTAATTTTTGGGATTTATGCGTAGATCATTATTTTAACTGTTTTGTTGCTTGGAGAATGTTTCTTGATGATTGTAGAACATGTATTTGTAAGTTTTTAGCATTTTCTGCAGTTGAATTTGGCTATTGTAATTTAAATTGTTAATGGAATAGTAAATTATGAATAGTAAACCCTGGTTTCGTAAATTTTGCTCCATATTGCGTTATGTTGAGGTGGAAGGGTACTAGATATACTAGAATTCTTAAATGTATGGTTTATTTGGGTTGTGTAATGGAAAAAATGGAGAAAATGCATTGGTTCATATTGGGATCGTTTTGGTCAAGTTTGTCGGTTCCTCATTTTGTGTGATGGCATTGTCTCGGGAGGCCATGGAAGCAATTTTGGTGTGGTTATGGCATTGGTTGGGTGTTTGGTTAGGGTAGCTATAATTCAAACGAGCAAAGGAGAAAATCAGGGCTTTGCGGGAATTCTAGGTTAAAGTAGGGTTTTGTGGCTTTAAGTCGTGTCTTACGGTGTTCTAGGATGAGTGGTGAAGTCAGTTTCCAAAACTCGTGGCTCGTTTGAAAGTAGTAGCATTTTGAAAGTTGGGGTCGTTGTGTGATTTGTCGGTTTTTATAATGCTTTGCTTTTAAAATGCTTGTTGTTTATTATGCTTGTTATACTTGTTTATCAATGAATTGTATATCAATTGTTGCTATTGCGTGCGAGGGTAACCTACTTTGTTATTCTCTCACGTGCGGCTCTATCGCTCAATTGTTGCATTGTTTATTGTATTGCATTCACAGAGTCAGGCGCGGGTGTGATGAGTCTCTCTGGGTACCCTCGGGTTGCCAAGGTTGGTTGCTCTAGCTCTGTGTCCTATTCCCTTTCTTGCTTGGGCTGCCTCCCAGGGAGATTTTGGTCGTAGTATTGATTGGGTACTTCCGAGGTATTCAAAACTGGAGTTATAAGGTGGTTGGGCTGGCGCGTCGTCATCGGATTCGTGAATTGAACTTGCTCGTGGAAAAGTGAATTGTATCCTTTAAATTGAGTGGTTATTGCCTTAGTGCTTAAAATGCTTGTCTTGACTTGTTTGATTGGCTTAGATTTGTTGTTCTTAAGTGTTTAGATTGATTGACCTATTTGACTATTTGCATTGCACTCTTCTCTCACCTCCGACCCGTGAGACCGTTAACCCTCGCTGAGAAATTGTTTTGCTCATCCCTTTTTATACCATGTTTTACAGGAGTAGTTGAGGTTTTTCCTATTGAGGTGGTCAAGGAGGAGGAGAAGCAAGTAGAGTTGCTTCCTTGATTGCACTTTCTTTGCTTAGCTGGTGGTTGGTTGCCAGACTTTTGTGGCGGGCTATGCTAGATGTACTTCTTGCTTGGTTGTCGCTTTATTTTGAGGCATGTAGCCTTGTATGAAGTTTCTATTTTGAGGCCTCTATGGTCTTGTACTGCATAAGCTGAAAGTTTGTAAAGTTGTAAAAACTATACTCGGATGACTAGTGAACGGATTGCATGCTAATGGCTTTAGCTGTTTAGTGGCATAAGTACCTATGTATAATGCATGACATTTTGGGCTTTTGTCAAGATGTTTAATAAAAGAATGTACGTTTACAAAGGAAGTTGTCTTGTTTCAAATGAATATTGTAGTTCCCGCATGTATTCTATTGAATGTAGAGTTTTCGAATCGTCCACGGTACAGAGGAGACTCCGTCCGTGTATCGGATCCGGACTTGGCCTTTTGAGGGGTCGGGTCGAGGCGTGACATAGACTGCCAAGAGGCCTTTTCAGCTTGTGCGCTGCAGTTATTGCAAACGCCAGGGGCATTCTATTGTTGATTGTTGGAAACGAACAGGACGTTGTACTGGTTGTGGAAGTCACTTGCATCAAGTGAAATACTGTCCTAAATGGGAGATGGGAGGAAGTGATCCTACTCAAGGCAGTGTTACAGATGGGACTTCTACCCACAGGGAACTAGCTGTGGTATATTTTCTGGACTCGCAGGGAGTACTTCAAGGATTGGTTAAAGATAAAAATTAGCCTCTTTTATATTTAAATAATTAAAGTTGGCATGCATTCATACTAATCTATAAGGCATTGGAAGTGTTCATATACATGACTGGTTTTCTACTGAGAGATGTTGATTGCGGTTGAGCTTCTTGTGGGGTATTCTCTTGGCATTCTTATAGGGGGATTATTAATGTCAACCGACCTTAAACAACATCTCCATTAGTAATATCATATGAAAAACTCGGTTGGGCCTCTTATCTAACATTGTATCTGGAATTCTTGTGTGGCATTTCTATTTGCAGAAGCATGATTAGTTGGTGTTCTTTATAGGGACCTTTATTTGGTACCCTTCTCATGAATTTTCTATATGAAATTCTTTGTGGCATTCTTATGAAAAATTCTTCATGGATTCTTAATCAATAATTAGAGCCATCGGTCTTCTTTGAGATCGAGGGTTGAGATTCAAATTGTTTGTTACTATTTTCTCGGCATTTACTTGAGATTCGGGATTCTAGAATGGGTTTCTCGTTCAACTCTTTTATCGGTAATTCTTATGTGGAGTTCTTGTTGGTACTCTTGGGCGATGCCTATTTTCAGCAACAATTCTGACCCGGGGATATAATAGTTGATGCAGGGAATTCTTTGATAATAAGGAATTGTAAGGACGCAATTATTTGTAAGGGGCAAGAAGTGTAACGCCTAGACCTAGCATATAAGACTTTGAATTGGAATTGCAAAACTATTTCACTAAATTGCATATTCTTGGAAAATGTGCCATGAAATTTTTCATAGTCATTCAATTCTACTTATTTGATTTGCTTAGAATGATTATTTTATTCTTTTATTGATTAGACTTTACTTTATTTATGTTTTAGTTAATTGACTCTAATCTCTTCTTGGTTTGAAACCCTGATACGGAAAATGAATACTTTGCTTATTATTATTATTTACAATTATTAAAATATATAATGGAATTCTGAGAAATGATTATTTTATTACCATCATCATGAATATTTGTTTTAATTGAATTTAACTAATTAATGAGAAACAATTAACTATTATTTCATTGTTGTAATTATTTAAATTGATTTGGCCGTGACATCAACTTTATTATTCTATTTATTTAAACTTATTCTATATAGCTTTAAATTAATTTGTTTTACTATTGAAGGTGAAACCGGGCCCGAAAACTGAATGAGTTGCCTTAAACAATTTTATATAATTTATTGATCTAAACTATATCTAAATGCTTATATGAAATAATTAATCTGTGACTTTTAGTATGTGATTTTTTCATTACATTTAATTGATTTGTGGTTATTAAATTAAGTTGTTAACTTTATAAGGCTTAATTTGCTAATAGGAGTCAATGTTAGAATAATATTTGGTGTGGCTTTGCTTAACTTAATTTTAGACTATAATTATATAATAATAATAATAATAATAATGTAAAAAAAAAAAAAAAGATGACACACACACACACGGCTATATACCAAGCCACACAAATATGTATCTCACCAACTCTCATGTACACACCATATACATAGCCACACAAAAGGGAAAAATCTTACCTAATCCCTTACTACCTCACACGGCTCTCACACACACTTTACAAATGAAGCAAAACAAACTCTCACCTCACCATTCACTCCACCCTCACGTCGGGCAGAGAGGAAACCAGGGAGAAATATATATATATAATAGCTAGGGCTCAAGGCCTTCCTACATGTCGACTAAGGCTAGAATTGGATTAGGAGCAGCCTAATCAAGTGAGGGATTCGTGCTATCTTTGCGTATATTTTGTGTGTTAACATTTCTATAGTATTGATTGTAAGTGGGTATGTAACCTATGTGTTTAATCTTTCAAGAAATTAGGATTATTAACTTGATTTGTGTGGCGGAGCATTTCTTTAGGTGTTTAGCATATGAATCTAAAGATTACTATGTTGTAGTTGTGGGTTAGCTAAGAGTTGGAGTTGCATGTTCAGTGTTTGTCAATTTGCAAAAGAGAATAATCTAAAGCATGATTTGATGTGGGTGTGTGCGTGTGTTACAGTAATCTGCCAGCACCGGCAGTCCTTCTATCGGTGCCGGAGCTGCTTTCTACCGAAGGTAGCTTGTCGCCGGACAAATTTCCTTTCCTCTTGTGTCTGTTTTTCCCACCCCTTGTCTCTGCTACTTTGTACATATTATATAAGGTGTTAGATAAGTATTGTG
Source organism: Ehretia macrophylla (assembly GCA_037974665.1). NCBI lineage: Eukaryota > Viridiplantae > Streptophyta > Magnoliopsida > Boraginales > Ehretiaceae > Ehretia > Ehretia macrophylla. The sequence goes on from CM075781.1 coordinate 60,024,492, forward strand.
TTCACTATTTAGCCTTGTGATCTAACCTAAGGATTTTGTAATGAACTATTGTTTTGGCTCATAAAGAGTGGGGAAAGTTGGATCCCATATAAGTACAAGTGAGTTAGTTTGGTACTTAAGCATGGGGTAAGTGCTTTATATGTAGGTGAAATTAATGAAATAGAATGATTAGTTTCATTAGAAGTTGAGGTCTAGGTGTTAGTATGTTACTTAATTGGTTTGGCTTCTTAATCTTAGCCTGGTTGAAGTCTTCTTTAGCAAAGTAATCAGCTAGGGAGCAAAATCATGAATATAGTTAAATGATATTAATTAAAGGTTGTCTTATCATATGGTTTACACAAGAATGACTAAATAGTAATAAAATAACCTTGTTATTAGTAGGTAATGTATAAGTAGTTTACAATTAGCTTCGTTACTACTTGCTAATCATCTTTCTTCACAAAAGTGCTATTACTCGAGCTATCGGAGTTGAATATGAATACAACTATAAAGTTGTTTCACATACTTGGTATCATCTAACTATTACCTTAACTAGTATTCGAGCTTGTGGTACTAACTTGTCTTGAGAATTTATAATGAATGCTTGAAAGATTAGTTGAAATAAGAATTAGTGTAAAGATGATAACTGTTACTTGTTAATTAACTATGTGGAATGAGTTTAATTGACACCAGGAAGAAATTAATCTAAAGTAGTAGTTTAACTTAAGTGTCATCTTCATCCTATTATGCCCTAAGTTCAAAATCAGTTAGCTTAGCCACCTTGTATAGTAAGTGAATAGTTAGACTTAAAAGAAAGATTGATCTTAGCTTGGTTGTGGCTTTGTCCAATCAAATAATTAACTAGAAAGCAGACTCTTGAATAAAGTCAACTGGCTCTTATTAAGGATTAACAACCTATCTACATAAGAATGCTTTCATAGTATAACTGGTACTATTTCTAGTGAGTATGTTATAAATAGTTTATAATTAACATTGCTAATGGTTAAGCAACTTAATTGATACTGGGTGAAATATTAGCCTAAGGTAAGAGTTTAGCTTGAGTGAGACTACGGAACGGCTAAGTTGTTAACTTTTAGTTGTTTGGCATTTTGTTAATTTTGCCTCTTATGTGCTAACGCTTGAAGTATTGATAAAGGTTCATGCATGGTAATAAAAGGAACTCAGTGAACTTTAGTCTAAATTTTGGTTACCTTAATTGCTAATGTCAGTTATTAATTAAATGATTCATAGTTAACTCTTACTACAGGTTTGATTAATCATTTCCTCACAAGTTACTGTTTAATTGTTAATGCCTAACTATTTGAATGAATAGTCTAGTTACATGGTTAGTTGGAGTCCTTTAATGGCTATTTGATTCTAGAGCTACGTATTTGGGGGTGACCTACTTTGTTGTTCTCATTTATGTGTTATTGGAAAATAAATGCTTTATATGCTATCCTGAGTGGTTGGTTTTGGTTACGCAACCTTATTGAGGGGCCGATGTGATGGGCCTTTTTGGGCGGCAGAGGGCTTGCCAGAGTTGGTTGCTCTAGCTTCGTGCCCTAGTCCCTCAGTCGCCTGGTCTAGAGATTGACAGGGGGTGTTGGGTCATAGGATTTCAGAGTACATCCGGAGTACACCTATTGGAGTGTTTGGGGTTTATGACGGCACATTGAAGATGTTCGAGTTCATGGCTCGTGGATCGTGGTCAAAGACTGGGAAGTTGGAGTGATAAGGGCTATTGAAAGTGTATCCTTTTAAAAGTGTGCTATCTAATTGTTATTTGCTTGTCTACCTCATTTTATTCCTTAATTCTCCGAAGTGTCTTTCTCAATATGTATTGCTTGTTGGTTATCCACCTAACTGCCTCAAGTTATTTTATACCTTTATGTCTACTAATTGCATTGCACGAAATTTGATGGTTTTAAAACTCCCTCACTGGGTATACTTAAATTGTATAGTCATTCCTCTTTTAGCCATTTCAGGCGAGGCAGGTTCAGTTCCTCCGGAGGCGGAGAAGGAGGCTTGGGAGTCTCCTTGATTACTTGTGTTATGTTAGATGGAAGTTGCTGTAAATATGATAGTTAATGTCTATTATTTTGAGGCCTGCGAGCCTTGTATATATTTGATAGATGTAAATATGTAACTAAGTTTAAGCCTACCTAGGCTAGCGGACTGTAATATCTTCTTTTGGATGGCATCGAGATTGTTAGCTATCTAAATCAGACTCTATTAACTATTCTGCTAAAACTAGATAACTAGCGTTATCTTTTGGAATATAAATGAGTTATGTTACTTGTGGAGATTTTTTGTGTTAATTCCTCTGAAAACAGGTATTGGTATGTCCTATAAACAGGGGAGACTCTGCCCGTTTTGCCTCGTTTTTCATGTCTCGGGTTTGGGTTTGGGGTTCTGGTCTTGAGAAGGATCGAGGTATTACAGGTTACATATATGAATTCGGCTTTCTGACCTTGTTAGGTAAATCATAAGTATTACTAAATGTGAAACATAGAATGGAATGTGAAGACAACTGCTACTAATTAGATTAAGGAATTGACTGGTATCCGAGATGGGAATTAAATGAAATCGCTAGTTCCCCTAAGTCTTATAATGAATTAAAACTAAATAGAAGAAAACTTACAAAATAGCTTAGTTAGCGAGAATGATGATTCAAGATCTAGTAAACTATTAGTTTATCTTCATAGGAGTAACTTTATCAAAGAATATCTAATTATAATCAACTTGACTAGTTGAAACTGTAATTTACTTAGATCGTAATATGTATAGTATCTACATCTACTATTAGCCATCTACTAGTTGTCAATTAAAAATAGGATTTATTAAATATTTTAAGTGAGAACAATGAGTTAAATTATGATATCTACAAGACAATTCACTCAAGATGCTATTAGCTGTACTATTTGAGTTACCAGAAAACGAATATATTTAATTGTTAAATGTGCTAGTCCGGGACAACCTCTTTCGTTGGTCCCCATTAACATGCTTCCGAGTTATATGATCATGAATTACAAAAATGCTATCAATTGTGTCTACGTGGTTACTTGTGCATGCTTCTATGCTATTGGAATTGAGGGTTGCAACCTCAGGCACGATAAAGTTCACGAACGCCAGGTAGCATAGGGCTTGCTAGTGCTCCCATGACTATCGTGGTCCTATTCCCTCTCTCGCTTGGGACCACTACTGCCCTCGGAGAGCTTCGTCTCGTTTGGGACTAATATTGCCCTCGGAGAGTTGGGTCGTCGATTTAGGTACAATCCAGAGTACCCTATTGGAAAAGATAAAAAGTTGTGATCGTGATTCGACCGGCCACCTCAAGAAGTGAAATCAGAATGTATCCTTTGCAACGTGATATGTAATCAAAACTTGTATATCGATATGCTTAAATTGCATTGCATCATGGTTTTCAAAGGCCCAGAAACGTTTTCAAAACTTTTCTGGTTACTCCCCCGCACTGGGTTCTCTTGAACTCACTCCCATTTCTTACCCCCCATTTCAGGTGAAACTGAAGAAATAGTTGAACCAGCTGGTAATAATGTGTCGTTTTGCTTGTTAGAGAACTTGGATCACCTTATTCTGAGGGATATTGACATAATTTTGCATCGTCACTATCTCTACAATGAAGACCTTGTAGATTTTGACATACCACATCATCTGGTTTATGATATTATAGTCAATGATGTGTTAGTAGATGTTGGCTTCGGTCCCTATATGACAGTTTACGTTATGTACTATGGTCATATGTATGAAAAGTAGGTGTGGAAGTTTAGTTAACCAAACTTGTTTTGCTGTATGTAGGGTCTGGTAGTTGGAAAGTTTGTAATCGCGATTGTATCAGGAAAGCTTTATAATATATATAATGTCCTAGTTTGCCTTTCATATAGTTTTGCTTGCACAGACCCTCCACCTAGTCTTGAGAAGGGTTAGGACATCAGGGTCATTACATTATTACTCTTAATCTTGAGCATATGTAGATGAACTGACAAAATTAGATTCATGTGCTTTGATGCATCATTGGTGAGACCTCAACTGTGGGTGAACAACTCCGTGTGTTGGGCATATGGGTGTGACTAGTTGGGACGTGCGTATGCATTATAAAATCCATGCCATCATGAGATGGGTTAATCGCACCATTGTGATAATCCAAAAGATCATCCTGATCTGAGCTCAATGATGTAATCTAGGAGTATGTTGGATACTTGGCTTGGGGGTCACTCCATTAATCAAGTGTTCTAT